>CM063182.1:104526840-105776840 GCA_031835075.1 Saguinus oedipus | reverse complement strand
CTTCCAGCGTCATCCATGTCCTTGCAAAAGACATGATCTCATTTTTCTTTATGGCTGCATAGTATTTCGTGGCATATATGTGCCACATTATCTTTATCCGATCTATCATCAATAGGCATTTGGATTGGTTCCAAGTCTTTACTACTGTATATAGTGTTGCAATAAACTTTTAAAATTAATCCAGATTTAAAAATCCATGGTTTTTTAATCCACATTAAAAATTCATAATTTTTTAATTGATATTAAAAATTCATATTAAATATCCATAGATTTTTCACCAGGCGCAGCGGCTCATACCTGTAATCCCAGCACTTTGGGAGGCTGAGGGGGGCAGATCACCCGAAGTCAGGAGTTTGAGACCAGCATGGCCAAGATGGTGAAACGTCATCTCTACTAAAAATAAAAAAATTAGCTGGGTCTGATGGCTGCTGCCTGCCACTGAGGAGGCTGAGGCAGGAGAATCACTTGAACCCAGGAGGCTGAGGTGATTCGAGATCACACCTTTGCACTCCAGTCTGGGCAACAAGAGCAAAAAAAAAATCCATGGATTTTTAATCTATAAATCTATTATTATTCAGGTAAGACACAAACTTATCTAGCTGGGAGTGGTGGCTCACACCTGTAATCCCAGCTACACAAGAGGCTAAGACAGGAGGATTACTTGCACCCGGGAGGTGAAGGTTGCAATGAGCTGGGATCATGCCACTGCACTCCAGCCTGTGCAATAAAGCGAGACTCCATCACAAAAAAAAAAAAAAAAAAAAAAAGACACAAACTATCTTTTGTTTTCCCTGCTTCAACTATAAAAATTATTTCTTGAATTCAAATTTTTCTAGTATTTTATTATCGTTTACCTGTTTTTTGTGACAGAGTCTGGATCTATCACAGGCTGGAGTGCAGTGGTGCGTTCTCAGCTCACTGCAACTTCCGACCCCTGGTTTCAAGCAATTCTCCCTGCCTCAGCCTCTTGAGTAGCTGAGATTACAGGCGCCCGCCACCAGGCCCAGCTAATTTTTGTATTTTTAGTAGAGACAGCGTTTTACCCTGAAGGCCAGGCCGATCTCCAACTCCTGACCTCAGGTGATCCACCTGCCTCGGCCTCCCAAAATGTTGGAATTACAGGTGTAAGCCACTGTGCCCAGCCTCAACTTCTCTTAAATATTTAAGGACTAATTAACTTGCAGTGCATAAAATGATTACCTATCAAAATGATTAGTTAATTGTATTTTTTAAAATTATTTTCTTTCACTATCTCTGAACAACAGGTAATTTTCATCCATGAATTAAATCAGTCAAAAACTACATACTTTAATTACCACTGCTTAGCTTTTAATGTGGCTTCATTATATTTGGTTACCCTTCTACGGCACTTGCTACACCATCGCTTTTTTTTTTTAAATCTCATGTTTATTGTAGAAATGGATGAGCAAATGTTATATGAAAATACAAAGCATCTAAAATAGCCACACAACAAAGAACATTGGACAATTCCTTCAAATTGATGGTAGGGGGATATTCACACATGGGACTTAATATCTGGGTGTATTTAAGGACTATTCAAATGAGTCATTTTCTAATCGTTGATTCTGCAAGGCCACAAGGGCTCAGGTGAGTCAACAGCTGCTTATCAGAGGTCTAAGGGCTTCTTTCAGATTTGTCCTTTCCATTTCTTCCCTCTCCTTTTTCCTGAGGTGAACTTTCTTCAAATAACAATTTAGAGCAGGGAGTGGTGGCTCAGCCTGTAATCTCAGCACTTTGGGAGGCCAAGGTGGGTGGATCAACCGAGGTCAGGAGTTCAAGATCAGCCTGGCCAACATGGCAAAACCCCGTCTCTACTAAAAGTATAAAAATTAGCCAGGCGTGGTGGCAGGTGGCTGTAATCCCAGTATTCAGGAGGCTGAGGCAGGAGAGCCACTTGAACCTGGGAGACAGAGGTTGCAGTGAGTTGAGATCACACCACTGCACTCCAGCCTAGGTGAGAGCAAGACTCCATCTCAAAAAAATAAATAAATAACAGTTTAGGATCCCTAACACTGCCTAACACTACAAACATTTATTGGTTTAATTTACATTTTAACAAAAACTTTAATTTAGTATATTATTTTGTCTCTTCCTCTAAGGACAAAAGTGATGATTCTAATAAACAGTGTGGAGTAGTGATGTTTTTTCAATACACACACACTTTGGAATCAAATTGACCTAGATTCCAATCCCAGTTTCACTGCTTGTTAACCATATAATCTCAGTTTAATTCAGTAACTTAATTCAGTTCTTCAAGTATGTAATGGAGACAAAGTTATAGGATCTGCAGCATAATCTAATAATGCTTAAAACAAGTTTAACAACAACCAAGTTAGCCTTCTTTTTTTCTTACTAGTTGTTCCCTCTCATTTCTAACTAAATTTTAAATTCGTTCTAGCAGGATAAAGTGGGAGGAAGGAGAAAAAGAATTAGTTAAAGGAAGTCTTTTCCTTGGTGTTCCAGTTGAAATATTGAAGGAGGGAATAAATACATCTGCTTCCTATTTGAGTAGCATAACAGAATGAACAGAGGTTCTGGGTTTGAATACTAACTTGAGTTTCACTATTTGACTTAGATGAGTCACCATCTTCAGAACTGTGTTTACACTTCTGTCATAAAAGGCCAATGATACTTCCTTTATTTATCTAAAGATGAGTTACTGAGACATCTCACAAGAGAAAAGAGAGAAATAGTACATTTCTAGAGGAAGGGTAAAGTAGCAAAACGTTTTCAAAAAGTAATTTTAAAATATGTAACAAGAGCTTTAAAGATGTGTCTCATCTTTGATCCAGGAATTTCACTTCTAAGATTTCAAACTAAGCAAACAATAATAAAGACATAAAAGGCTATGTATTACTGAAAGATGTCTGTCCGCTAAGTACAGTGGCTCAGGCCAGTAATCCCAGCACTTTGGGAGGCAGGTGCATCTCTTGAGCCCAGGAGTTCGAGACCAGCCTGGGCAACATAGTGAAACCCCATATATACTAAAAAAACACACACACACACATATATATTAGCTGGGTATGGTGGCACTCACCTGTAGTCCCAGCTACCTGGAGGGCTAAGGTGGGAGGATCACCTGAGCCCGGGAATATATGAGCCTGGGAAACAATATGTTTACCATAGCATTCATTAAAATCAAAAAAATTACCTCGGGGCCAGTGGTGCAATGGATAAAATCAAAAAAATTAAAAGTAATATTAATGTCAACAGAGAAATTCAGTTATGTAACCCATGGTAGCAAATGAACTATTTCAAATTTTGATTTGAAGACCTACATTAAAATAGACACTTCTGACACTATTAAGTGAAAAAAATCATAGAATATAAAACACATATTTTAGTAATTTTAAAAAATGGAGTGGGAAGGTGAAGGAAAGCTGAAAAGACATAACCTCAGATGCTGAGTATACAGTAGTTTTACAGCGAGTAACAGATTTACTTTCTTACCCCCCATTTTATTTAACGTACTGATAGTTTTACAATAAACATAATAAATGTAAAAAGTTTCCCTTTTGTGGAATGGTTCTGAATATCAAGTACTCAACAAAAGAGATGAGCATTGATTCACTTTTCAAACACAACGGGTATCTACTACATTCAGGCACAGAATTAACTTCACAGTGGATAGGTTTTTGTCTTCATTTATCCCTTCTAATCTGAGCATTTACGATGTGGCAGGCACAGTTCTAGACGCTGGGACTACAGCTGTGAACAAAAGAAAGTCCTTACTTCCCGTTTTTATTCTACGGATCATAATATCAATTATTTCAGTAACCATACAAGTTATATCTCTAGAACATTTCTAAACCTATCAGCCTTCTCAAGACAAAACATGGCTTCAAAGCTCTTTTCCTTGGAAGCACAGCTTAAAAAGGGACCTCGTGTGGTTAATTCAGGGCATGACAATATTTCTTCAAAGCTCAGGCAATGCCACCACCTCATATCTATAAAGTGTTTCTCAGTTTAAAGCAGGTTTCCCTGCAGGTTCATTTCCAAAGCAATCCAAAACACTGGGTAGATACGTTCTCTGGTGTTCCACAGACACCCATACCAACCTTTAACTTGGTTTAGGAATTCCCAAAGGTTAGGGCTCGGAAAATCAGAAGGGCAGCTCTACTTGCAAAGCTAACTTGGACAAGTGTCTCCGTGCGGAAGGAACCCCCCATCCCCCGACACACCTGCAACCTTGACAGGGACACTGGGGACACCCCGCATCATCTAATAAAGCTGGGAGAGGCCGACTCCCGGTATTCCACAACTTCTCACCGTCGCAACACTGACAACAGAGCCCCAGAGTGTCATCTCAGTTCTCCCGTTTAAAAAAAGTTACAAAGTAAAGAGACACCAGCGGCTTTCCCTAAACTGCAGGGCCGCAATCGGGCTCAGCTCGCCTAGGGCCAACAAACGCTTAGGTCTCAACCTGGGACGGCAAGACCTCTCGTAAAAGGAGCGGAGGCAGAGGGAGGACCGCGGAGGCAGAGGGAGGACCGCGGAGGCAGAGGGAGGACCGCGGAGGCAGAGGGAGGACCGCGGAGGCAGAGGGAGGACCGCGGAGGAGCCGGCTTTGCACTCCGAGAACAGGGTCAGGGCCCGCCCGAGGCGTCCAGCCACCAGGTCACGGGCACGGCGGGCACAGGGGAGAGAGAAGCCAAGGCTGCGGGACAAGGACCGGGTGACAGGTTTATTGCCCTTGTTGAGCAAGTTGGGTTTCTCGTCACCCTCCCATCCCCAACTCTACCCGCGCATCCCTCCCTCGCCCCCTTGCGTACCTGACACACAGTGGCGCGGAATCCCGCGTAGTCCGAGCTCTCCCCCACCTGCAGAGGCCGGTCCCCGAGCTCAGACTCCTTTTCGCGCCGGTCAAACAAGTACACCGTTCTGTGGCCGACGCCTCCGCCATCCTCCACTGTCCCCACAGAGGCCCCGCCGGGCCCGCCGCCGTCCGCCGCTGCCATATTGGGGAGAAGGAGAAAAGACAGAGGCGCCGGCCGCCGCGGGGCTCAGGGCTGAGGTGCACGCTCCACGCGGCGCCTTCAGCTCCAGCCCCCGGGGCGGCTCGAGGGCTCGGCCCGGCGCTGTGCAGTTGCTCCTCGGCTGTGGCGGCCGAGCCGCGGCAGGCGCAAGGATCACCCGGGAACCGATTCAAACGCGCTCCTGCCCGTGCACCACGTCACTTCCGCGGCCCGCCACTCCAGAGGAGAAGGGGACGCGCGGCGCGCTCCTCACCGGGCCCGAGCCCAGGTCCAGCGCCTATCGCCGCGCACGCGAGCCTCACAACGCGACCCGCGATCAGCGCCGCCGCCGAGACTGTGGCGCAGGATGAAGACGGTGGCCGGTGGCGGCGAGGGGGCGGGGCGAATCCAGGAGGCCGCGCGGGCAGGGGCGGGGCTTCGTCGCCCGCCCGCTCGCGGTCGGCCCCTTCTGCCTTGGCGGAGTTGGAGGCTGAGTCCTTTATGGCGCCTGCGCTCTCCGGGTCGTCTTCAGAGGTCGTGGCGGGAGAGGAAGGCTCGGGAGTTGCTGGGGAATCTCCCGAAGAGCTGTGTTCTCTTGGCAGAAAGGGCCCCCCTGCCTTCCCGCCTCGCCATGATCCCGACCGAGCCTCTAGGTGTCGAACTTGCAGCGCCGCACCGGCTCGCTGAGCGCTCCGCGGCTGGGTCGCGTGGTCGCGACGGCAGGAAGCTTCAGGCCCGCGGTACTCGCCGGGTAGAGTCCACCGAAGCGAGCAAGCGGATCCTTTGTCGAGAAAATAGGCTCTACAAGACCCGCCCCCCTTTTTCCTCATTTCCTAGTAGTTCTGGGTAGGCTCCAGCTTGGGCCCCCGAGACAAAGCTGGGCCGTGAGAACGTTAGAAGAGCACTCTGTAACGTTCTCACGAACCCTAGAGCGCCGGCGGGGGGCCCTCGAGCACCCACGGCATTCGGGGTGCGGGCTTGACTCCAGCGCCCCAGTTTTCCCACTACTGGTGCTTCGCGGTCTTCCACGTGTCTGTAAATTGTGAAAGAATTAGCCCACGCCAGAGTTACTAGGGTTACATTAGATCTTCACACGGTTCTTATGGCCTAATACGTTTTCAGCAAAAGCCTTTAATCATCATTACCAGGCGACGTTTCATTAACTATCCTGAGCGTGGGTAGGTAGTGCCCTAACTCAACAAATAAAATGGCATTCTTAGAGGACTGGGTTTACTCTACAGTTCTTAGAAATTGTGAATATTGTATACTTGAGAGTGATACGTAAATTCAGAAAGCCAAAGGTAGCAGATAGAGAAGTTTTTCAAATCTCAAAATATAAGATTGGATAATAGTGCGTTTTCTATTTTACTAGGTTTGCTAAAACCTTATGTGGACAGACTTACAAAGTTAATGTTATGTTAGAAACCTACATTTGCTTGTGTAAAGATGTTTCAAGATCGTGGGGAAATGCATGTATAATTGGCTACACCTGTACTAGAAGTAAACGCCAACTGGAACGAAATTGTGAAGGTGTGTTTGGGGAACATCAATTGTTTGACTGGAAGTGGGGAGAACGGAGCGGTAGACGGTGAAAGAGAAAATTGGAAAGACATATACTGTGGCCAGATGCCGTTCATGTTCCTTAAGGTGGAGGTGGAGTAGGAAGAAGAGAAGACAGAAAAGTAATCCCCGATTCTTACGGGATTTCTTTCAAGTCTGATGTTTTATTTACCTTTCAAATTCATGTGACCGTTTCATTATATTCCTTTATATAGCGGTGTTTGAGTTAAATGACTCAAGAAAAGCACAAATTGTTTTTCTAATTCTGCGTTAATGGGTAAGATGACTTGTGTCTCTACTTCAGCAAATTGAGATTAGAGCTGGAGGTTTGTCATCAGAGAGATTTCTCATTTCTCTGTAATACCAAATTATACACAACTTTTTTTTTTTTTGGAGAGGGAGTGTTACCCAGGCTGGATCAACGCAACCTCCGCCTCCTGGATTCAAGCGATTCTCCTGCCTAAGCCTCCCGAGCAGCTGGGGCCACAGGCGCCTGCCACCACGCCGGGCTAATTTTTGTATTTTTGGTAGAGACGGGGTTTCTCCCTTTTGGCCAGGCTGGTCTTAAACTCCTGACCTCGGAATCTGCCCACCTCGGCCTCCCAAAGTGCTGGATTTTACAGGCATCGGCCACCAAACTCGGCACAAACTCTTTCTTGTCTTTAGGAGAGATTTCAGGATAATCTCTAAGATTGTTTTTTAAAATGATGCCAGAAAAGTGTACTGCGGTATTATGGGCAGCTCTTGTTGGGAACGCCGATGTCTATCTTGTTGAGAGGTCGAATCTGAATCAGTTTCTTAATGGCAGTATGGCATCACTTTTGTTCTCAGAATATAAAAAAAAAATTTTCATCAAAGAAAGATGATGAGTATGGCATCACTTTTGTTCTCAGAATATTTAAAAAAATTTCATCAAACAAAGATGATGAGTTTGTTTTTTCAATTTTCATCACAAGTAAATAAAAGCGTTTGAAATGGCCCAGTTCCTTAGTTCTCTTCAATTGACTCTTAATTTGTATTTTCATAGCTATCTTACTATAGAGTAAAATATTTAAGTGGCCTTGTATCAGTTATTTATTGCTACATCACAAATTTCTCCCAAACTTAGTGTCCCCTGAAGAAGCTCCTCATTCCCTTCCTCCTTGGATATAGCTCAAGCTTGAGTCAGGCAGCACTTGAGATGCCACAGACCCAAACCAGGTGCAGCTCAGAGCTGGTGAACAATAGCTCTTCAAGTATGCAATTAAATATGGCTTCCAGTAAAACTATAGTCATCTTTTGGTATCCTTGGGAAATTGGTTTCTGGGCCAGGACCCCCATGGGTACCAAAATCCAAGGCTGCTCAAGTCCCTCATATACAAGGGTGAAGTCTTAGCATACCACCTATGCACATCCTCCTGCGTACTTTAAATTGTGTCTAGATCACTTATAATACCTAACACAATGTAAATGCTATGTAAATAGTTGTTATACTGTATTGTTCTTTCATTTGTATTATTTTTGTTGTTTTATTTTGATTTTAAAATATGTTCTATCCTCAGGTTGATAGAATCCAGGGATGGGGAACCAAAGGATACAAAGTGGAACTGTACACACACACACACAAACACACACACACACACACACACACACACACACACACAGCAGGGTGGGGGCAAAAAACATAATAGAAAGGGTAAAAAAGTTGATGAAGCAGAGCCTGAGGATTTCGTGGTGGAAAAAGTACTACGTCAAGGTGTAGTGAATGGGAAGGTGGAATATTCCCTGATGTGGAAAGGATTTACACTTGCTGACAATAATGAGAACCTGAATAAAACTTAGATTTTCCTGAGTTAATTGAACTGTTTCCTAATCCTCAAAAAACTGGTTAGGGAAAAGATAGTACAAAAAGAAAATCTTTATCTGATAATGAATCTGATGACAGCAAATGAAAGGAAAGGGATGCTACTTGGTGCCACAGACTGCAGTGAAGAATTGATGTTTCTAATGGAATGGAAAGATTCAGATGAGACCAACTTCCTGCTTCATGAAGTGTCCTCAAATTGCAAATTCTTTTTATGAAGAGAGAATAACTTGGCATTCCTGTCCAAAAGATGAAACTCAAAAATTGTTGCACTACAGTATACTGCCATATAATGATATAATGTGTGTGTGTGTGTGTGTGTGTGTATAAAACCTAGGTCTTGATTTTCTTATTAGTGTGAAATATTCCGTTTTTTAAAAAATAGAGACAGAGTCTCACTATGTTACCCAAACTTCTGGGCTCAAGTGATCCTCCTGCCTCGTCTTCCCAAAGTGCTGGGACTGCAGGCATAAGCCACCCTGCCTGGCCACCTGTTTTCTAATGAAATCTATTTTCTACTTTAAATCAAGAGAGTTTTGGGGGTTTGTTTGTTTTGGGGATTTGTAGGATTTTTTCATCAATAGCACTGATTACTTTTGAACAAGTAGGAAAAAGCTTTCTATAGCTGCTTCCTTTACCAGAAAAGAATATTTGATTCCATGGTATATTATTTCCTCTGCATTGGAGAACAGCTTTTCTAAATGTTGGGAACATTTTCCATGATCATTACTCAATCATAACTTGTGTTTAACCTATAATGCCTAAGGCTATTCTGTTTTTTTTTGTGTGTGTGTGTGTGTGTGTGTGCGTGTGTGTATGTAAATACATACTTACATAGTTGTTGTGTTTTTGTTTTTTACATGAACTAAGACAAAGATAGCATTTCATAATCATGGGTAAATTCAAGTTTTTTCTGGAATGCCATCATTTTAAGCAGTCCAAGAAATAGATTACCTAAAGTTACGATTTTTCCTAAAGCCACAATGTTTCAAATTAAATAATTTGTAATTAGTTGGCCAAGTTAAAAACAATGTAAACATTTAAATTGAACAATTTAAAGAAGCCCAATCAGGACCTGGCACAGTGGTTCACTCCTGTAATCCCAGCACTTTGGGAGGCCAAGTGGGCAAATCACCTGAGGTCGGGATTTCAAGACCAGCCTGACGAACATGGAGAAACCCCGTCTCTACTAAAAATACAAAATTAGCTGGGTGTGGTGGCTACTTGGGAGGCTGAGCAGGAGAATTGCTTGAACTTGGAGACGGAGGTTGCAGTGAGCCAAGATCGCGCCATTGCACTCCAGCCTGGGCAACAAAAGCAAAATTCTGTCTCAAAAAAAAAAAAAAAGGGCTGGGTGCGGTGGCTCACACCTCTAATCTCAGCACTTTGGGAGGCTGAAGCAGCGGATCATGAGGTCAGGAGTTTGAGACCTGCCTGGCCAACATGGTGAAACCCTGTCTCTACTAAAAATACAAAGATTAGCCAGGTGTGGTGGCATGTGCCTGTAATCCCAGCTACTCAGGAGGTTGAGGCAGGTGAATTGCTTGAACCCAGGAAGTGGAGGTTGCAGTGACCCGAGATCATGCCACTGCATTCCAGCCTGGGTGACAGAGTGAGACTCCGTCTCAAAAACAAAAAAAGCCAAATCAGAATCCATAATGTCTATAGCTATAATGATATAAATGCAACAGTTTATTTGCAAAACCTTCTAAAAGAAGAAATTTTATCACCAACAATCTCCCTACTCAGATGAGGAAACCAGACAGATCTGATGTGGCTTTTTTTTTTCCCCCCCACAGGGTGTTACTATGTTGCCAAGGCTAGTGTGCAGTGGTATAATTATAGCTCACTGCAGCCTTGAACTCCTGGGTTTAAGCAATCTTCTGCCTGCCTCAGCCTCCCAAGTAGCCAAGACTACAGACATATGTCAGCACACCCACCTAATTTTAAATTTTTTGTAGAGACAGGATCCTGCTTTCTTTTCCAAGCTGATCTTGAACTCTTGGCCTTCAGCGATCCTCCCACCTTAGTGGCCCAAAGTGCTGCGATTGCAGACACGAACCACTACTCCCTGCCCAATACTGGTGTGTTTTAATTAGCCAAGCAAGGCTTAGCTAAGTGGGCATTTAAAGATTCCTTCTAAAGAACCACTTCTTTACAAAAAGTTGAAATTCGTATGCTATAATGGCTAAAAAGTCAGAATTCATAGAATGTCTTTGCTCATGAAAATAAATCGATGGTTAGAGACGTTGCTGTTTAAGATCTGCTGGCATACATGGGTGAATAATTGCAGTGTAAACTCTTGATTTGGGTGCTTTTCCTTTACCCCAATCCATTCATTACATGTAGGCTCAATCATTTCCATATTTAGCTTACTGGTTCAGAAGAAGCCAGGAAAAACAATAACACTATAGTAATGTTACCTGAGTGTATATTGCTTACTTTCTTGTAGATACTGCTAAATAGCAATCAATAAGTAGCTTTACATTTAAAAAAATAAATGACTTAGTGGCTTAAATAGGAATCATTTATTTGCTCGTGATTGACAATTTGGGTGAAGATCAGCTGAACAGATCTTCTGCTAGTCTTACTCGAAATCACTTAAACAGCTGCAGTCACCTGGTAGCTTCGCTAAGGCTAGATGGCTCACAGTGGCCTCACTCACATGGCTGGCAGGTAGCTGAGGCCGTTGGTTGGAGCGCATCAATTTTCCTCTAGTAGGCATCTCTAATAGCAGTGCTTGGTTTCTTACTTGATTGTCACAGTCTTCCAAAAGAAAAGGCTTCAGTGTGCAAGTGCTTATGGAAACTCTGCTTGCATCACATTTTTATTTTTATTTTTGAGGTAGAGTCTCACTCTTTTACCCAGGCTGGAGTGCTGAGCCTGATCTCGGCTCACTGGAGTCCCTGTTCCCCGAGTTCAAATGATTCTTCTACCTCAGTCTCCTGAGCAGCTGAGATTATAGGTGTGCACCACCACAACGGGCTAATTTTTGTGTTTTCAGTAGAGATGAGGTTTCACCATGTTGGCCAAGCTGGTCTCCAACTTCCAACCTCAAGTGATCCACCCTCCTCGGCCTCCCAAAATGCTGGGATTACAGGTATAAGCCACCACACTCGGCCTGCATCACATTTTCTAATGTCCCACTGGCCAAAGCTAGTGGTGTAGCCAAGCCCCTGAGTGGTTCACTCCCACAGTAGAGGTAGGCTTACAAAAATCTCGATACGGAGAATAGCGCTGTATCTGTATATTGAGATGAGACCAGTTTGAAAAAATATTGCAGATCTATGGTAGTTGGCAAAAAGAAAGAAAACAAAAAGCAGTCTCATTAGGATTGGCTGATGAATTTCCCCAAAATAAAAATACCTAGAAAATTGTGCTTGCTTTGGCAGCGCATAAACTAAAATGGAAATGATACAAAGATTAGCATGGCCACTGCTCTAGGATGACACGCAAATTTGTGAAGCATTCCATATTATAAAAAAATAAAAATGCCTAGAAAATAAAGGGCAGGGAAAATGATTTTGGGGGGTTATTTTTTATTTTGCCCATTTGTGGGAAATTCTACAGGATGAAAGTGATTTTTTTTAATACCTCTATTCTCTGAAATTTATTTTTATTATTTCTGAAGAGATAAGGACAATTTTAGTGACATGAATTCAGGTTTTGCCAGTTAAAATACTTTCTGTAATATAATTTGTGACTTTGAGCCCCAAATCTACCAAACTGGTAGAGAACATTTTGGAGTTCCTTCATTCACAGTTTTTGTTTGTTTGTTTGTTTGTTTGTTTTTGTTTTTGAGACAGGATCTCACTCTGTCTCTCAGGCTAGAGTGCAGTGTCACGATCTCAGCTTACTGCAACCTCTATTTCCTGGACTCAAACCATCCTCCCACTTCAGCCTCCTAAGTAGCTGGGACTCCAGTCATGCACCACCATGCCTGGCTAATTTTTGAATTTTTTTAAAGACAGGTTTTTCCCATGTTGCCCAGGCTGGTCTTGAACTCCTGAGCTCAAGCAAGCTGCCTGTCTCAGCCTCCCCAAATGCTGGGATTACAGGCATGAGCTGCTGTGCCCAGCCTCATTTCTAGTTTTAACAAGTTCCATGCTCTGGGTGGTAGGGGTAGAGGCTCATCCATGTCTATGCAGCCTCTTTAGATCTAGTGTCTTCCTGCTGCCTTTGTGCTGCTTGGGACATGGGCGTCATTTGCAAGGGTTTTTTAAAATCCCATTTGCCTATATGTACATATAGCTATTTGAGGGAGGGGGAATCATGTCATTTTACCAGCCTACAGGGAATCTCGTTTTTAATCTGGATAAAATCCTTTGCCTTTCCTCTTCCCTCAAGGCACTCTGTCAATGCCTGTGTTTCTTGGTGGGGCATGGTGGTTCACGCCTGTATCCCAGCACTTTGGGAGGCTAAGGCATGTGGATCACTTGAGATCACAGGAGTTCAAGACCAGCCTGGTCACCATGGAGAAACTCCATCTCTACTAAAAATACAAAAATTAGCCGGGTTTGGTGTCACTCACCTGTAGTCCGAGCTACTCAACTGCAGTCCCCACTACTCAGGAGGCTGAGGCAGGAGGCGGAGATTGAAGTGAGCCGAGATCACACCACTGCACTCCAGCCTGGGCGACAGAGCGAGACTTCATTTCAAAAATAAAAATAAAATAAAGAAAAATTCCTGGACTGGAAAAATGTAGCACATATACACCACGGAATATTATGCAGCCATCAAAAACAATGAGTTTGTGTCCTTTGTAGGGACATGGATGAATCTGGAGAACATCATTTTCAGCAAGCTGATACAAGAACAGAAAATGAAATACCGCATATTCTCACTCATAGGCGGGTGATGAACAATGAGAACACATGGACACAGGGAAGGGAGTACTACACACTGGGGTCTACTGGGGGGAATAGGGGAGGGACAGTGGTGGGGCGGGGAGCAGGGGAGGGATAGCATGGGGAGAAATGCCAAATGTGGGTGAAGGGGCGGAAGGCAGCAAAACACACTGCCATGTGTGTACCTATGCAACTATCTTGCATGATCTGCACATGTACCCCAAAACCTAAAACTCAATAAAAAATTAAAAATTTAAAAAAAAAAAGAAAAATTCCTTTTCTTGTTTTTATCCTCTCTTCAGAATCCTCTGCATTTTCCTTAGAGTTTTTAGGCTTTCAGAAAAAAAAGTTTCTGCTGGAAGTATCATTTGTACTTTCCAGCCGGTTTTCATTATGAATTTCTGTGTAATAATGAACCTCAAAATCTAGTGGCTTAAAGAAACCACAATTGTGCAACTTGAGCAGGGTTTCGGGGAACCTGCCTTGCTTCCCATGCTCTCAGTCTGGGCAGTTTAGGGTTAGAGGAGTCACTTCTGAGACGGCCTTACAGCCTGGCAAGTTGGTGCTAGCTGTTGGCTAGGAACTCTGCTGGGGCTGTTGGCCAGGAGCCTTGAGTCTCTTTCTCATGCCTCCCCTCTTGGTTAGGCTGAGATTGTCAGAGAGGTGGTTCCAGGGTAGTCAGACCTCTTACATGGTGGCTGGCTTCCTCCAGAGGACAAAGTGGAAGCATGTAGGCCTTCTTAAGGTTTAGGACTCAAACTAAAACAGCATGATTTCTGTCATACTCTTATTTAAAGCAGATCATGAGGCCATCTCAAATTGAAGCAGAAGGGACTACACAGGGCAGGAATATGGGAGGCATGGTTCTTTTGGGGCCTCTAAAATAACACTGACAAAGTTCTGGAGCAAGAAAGCAAAGACACTGTTATTTGCTTTTTTCTTTCTTTTCATTCTTTCCTTCTTTCTTTCCTCTCTCTCTCTCTCTTTCTCTCTCTCTTTCTCTCTTTCTTTCTTTCTTTCTTTGAGATGGAGTTTCACTCTTGTTGCCCAGGCTGGAGTGCAGTGGTGTGATCTTGGCTCACTGCAACCTCCGCTTTCCAGGTTCAGGTGATTCTCCTGCCTCAGCCTCCCGAGTAGCTGAGATTACAGGCATGCACCACCACACCTGGCTAATTTTGTATTTTTAGTGGAGATGGATTTTCACCATATTCATCAGGCTGGTCTTAAACTCCTGATCTCAGGTAATCCACCCACCTCAGCCTCCCAAAGTGCTGGTATTACAGGCGGGAGCCACAGTGCCCGGCTGAGCCTGCTATTTTCTTGAATTAGGGTGGGGAGTTGGTGGACAGTGGGTTAAGGGAAAAATCAAAGAAGAAAAACAATGTTAAAATATGTTAAAATCTCAAAAATATATCTCTAGCCATATAGACCTTTGCCATCTTTCTCCTAATGCATTAGCTTTAACTTCCATGTCTTTTAAGGAACTGACTTTGAATGAAACATCTTAAAATGTTTTTCTTTACCTGTTTGATTATGCTTTTATTTTGATTGTAAAGCACTGATTATTTTTCCTTCAAAAATCCATGCAGTTGATTTTTTCCTTATATATGAAAAATGGTACTTAGAATTTATTGAGTTGTTAAACTGCCAGTACCTCTACAAACACTTTACATTTTCTTGTTCATTTTGTTTCTACACTTTCATATTTATATCATTAAATATTTCATACATACAGAAGAGTATATGTAATCTAAAGTCTGTGAAAAGATAAACACATCTGTAGCTACCATTAAGTTTAAAAAGAGCATTACTGATACTTTAAAGACCCCAGTAAACCTCTTCCAAAATGACATTTCCCTACTACTGAAGTAATCTCTACTCTGAAATTTGTACATATTTGTTTTCCTTCTGTTTGTAATAAATTATTTAGTTTTTGAGTTTTTGAACTGTATGTACATATATACATTCTTCTGCTCATTTTTTTGTTCATCATATCTGTAAGATTCAATAATGTTGATGCAAGTTACTGTAGCTAATTTTTTTATTCTTGTTTTACTGCTATATAGTATTTCTTGATATGAGTACACCACAGTTTTTCCATTCGCCTATCAATGAACATTTAAATTATTTCCATGTCTTTGGTTTCTTTGTCTGTCTTTTGCTTGTTAGAAATCAAGCTTCTATGAGTATGTGTCTGTGGTATTCTGATGTTTTGATCCAGTGGATATAATATTGCATAGGTTATATATCAAGTGTCATAGAATATGCCTAGTTTACACATTTACCTGATAATGCCAAATTATTTTCTGGCAGTATAGTAGAGCTGCTGCCCCACTATCTTGTCAACACTTAGGAGTGTTTTATGTTTGAAAATTTTTGTCAGTCTGGTAGATGTGAAATAGTATTTCATTGTGGTTGTAATTTGCACCTACCTCATTATAAATGAGATTGAGGCTGGGCACGATGGATCATGCCTTTAATCTCAGCACTTTGTGAGGCCGGGGCAGGCAGTCAACTGAGGTCAGGAATTTGAGACCAGCCTAGCCAGCCTGGCGAAACCCTGTCTCTTTTAAAATTTCAAAAAAAATTAGCCAGTATGCTGGCCCCTGCCTGTAATCTCAGCTACTTGGGAGGCTGAGGCATGAAAATTGCTTTAGTCTGGGAGGCGGAGGTTGCAGTGACCCAAGGTTACACTATTGCATTCCAGCCTGGACAACAGAACAAGACACTGTCTCAAAAACAAAAACAAAAATGAAGAAACAAAAAAAAGAAATTGCACACATTTTCATATGCTTATTTCCTGATTGTGTTTCCTCTTCTGTGAAATGATTATTCATGGCCTCTGCCTTTTTTTCTTTTTCTTTTCTTTTTTTCCCCACACAGGGTCTTGCTGTTGCTCGGGCTGGTGTGCCGTGGCACAATCAGGCTCACTGTAGCCTGAGATCCTGACTCAAGGTATTCTCTCACCTCAGCCTCCCAAGTAGCTGGGGCTACAGGTGTGGCCCACCACATCTGGCTAAATGTGCCAGTTTTTTGATGATATTACTTGATTTTCTCCTATTGATTTTTTTAATGTTCTTTATATATTAAAGAACATTAAAATTTGGATACTCAAATTTTGCTGGTTATGTCTATTTAACATCTTTTCCCAATTAGTAATTTATAATTTCCCTTTCTTTGTGAGATCTTTTAATGAATGGTAGTTCTTGATCTTAATACCTTTGAACCTATCAAATTGTTTCGATTATGATTCGTACTTTTTGGCCTCTTTTCAAGAACTCTGCTACTACCAAGGAATTTTCTAATTTTATTTTATTTATTTATTTATTTATTTATTTATTTATTTATTTAGAGACGGAGTTTTTGCTCTTGTTGCCCAGGCTGGAGTGCAGTGGTGTGATCTCAGCTCACAGCAACCTCCACCTCCCGGGTTCAAGTGACTGTCTTGCCTCAGCCTGCCGAGTACCTGGAATTATAGGCACCGACCACTACACCTGGCTAATTTTTGTATTTTTAGTAGAGATGGGGTTTTGCCATGTTGGGCAGGCTGGTGTTGAACTCCTCAGGTGATCCACCCACTTTCGGCCTCCCAAACTGCTAGGATTATAGGCATGAGCCACCGTGCCTGGCCTCAAATTTTATTTTTGAAGATTTAAATTCCAGGTCCAGTGGCTCATGCCTGTAATCCCAGCAGATTGGAAGGCTGAGGCAGGCAGATCACCTGAGGTCATGAGTTTGAGACCAGCTTGGCCAACATGGCAAAACCCTATCTGTACAAAAAATACAAAAATTAGCCGGGCATTGTGGCACACACCTGTAATCCCAGCTAGTCTAGAGGCTGAGGCAGGAGAATCATTTGAACCTGGGAGGCAGAGTTGCAGTGAGCTGAGATTGTGCCACTGTACTCTAGCCTGGGCAACAGAGACACGCTCTGTCTCAAAAAAACAAAAACAAAAACAAAAATAAAACAAGCCCTTAAATTGTGCAAAGTTAGTTTTTATGTATTATACTAATAGGGGCTCCAACTTCATTTTTTTTCAGATTGTCTAAACATTATTTATTGAATAGCCTATCTTTTCCCTGCTATATTATGTGCAACCTATTGTTACATACCAAGTTTCCATAAATGCATGCCTCTGTTCCTGATTGTCTAGTCAATTTTTTATCCTCTCTACTACTACTACACTTCCTTAATTACTTTAGCTTTATTATATTTTGATATCCACTGGGGCAAAGCATCTCATCTTATTCCTTTTCAGGAGTGTCATGTAGTTGATTTCGCTTTGTTTTTTATGCCATTGCTGCCTTAAAGTTAAGTGGTTGTTTTTTAGGTATGACTTTGGATAATTTCCTCCTCTTTTTGCTCAGTGTTTTCTCACACAAGAGACACTTAGAATTGTGGTCAACTGTGTTTCCATAATAGTAACACCTGAGGTTCAATAAAAACCTGAGTGCATAGGCTTTGTAAATTGCTGAGCAAATGCTTAGTTGTGGTTGGAAAGCTGCTGTTTGTTTCCACATCAAGCTCATTATCAGATCCCACAACCTTGATATTTCGTACTGTTCATAATTATCCTGTGCATTCTGATTCAGTTACAGCACTAATAGACCAGGTTCCCTAACAATAGAGAAGGGCCAACTTTTTAAATCAATAACTACTTACATAAAATTTTCTCCTTCTTGGCTTTTCATGGCTTTCACCCAACTGAACTAAATAGGAAAACATGATTCTGCTAATTTCGCTTGCATATATATGCACATGTGTGTGGCAAAACTTTTCAAGAGGAATAAAATTGGGAACTTATCCCCTGGCCCCAAATTATAAAAGTAAAATTGACCCTCTGTACTAGAATAATATATGGCTTTATTCTGTGACTTCCTCAACCCCCTTGTACCCCAAACTGAGAAGCATGGCTCTTGGAAGTCTGCAGCAATAAAAAAAATTTGTAAGTGGGTATGGTATAATAAGATACATTAATGGATCAAATGCAAGGTATGTGAAAAAGAGAGGAGTTAAGCCAATCTCCAAAATCTGTGGCTCTGGGAAAGTATTGTGCATACTTGCATATTTTGGGCTATCCAGCATCTCAGTCCCTTCCTATGTTTTGGTGGATTCCCCATCATGTAAATCTAAGGGGAAGACAGAGCCCACCTCCCACTGAAGGTGTGGCTGAGATGCCAGATGCTCCTTTTCCCAGTCTCCCCTGCAGTGGAGATGCATACACAAGAACAGGGCTCAGTCTATCAGAGATGAAAGGGGAAGCAGCAGCAGTATCCAACTTGTAGAGGCAACAGAGGCACACGTACCTTAGGGTGGAATAGTGTTAGCTGTGCAAGGGACAGGTAGCAATGGTATCCCCATGGAACAAGTTCGTGATTTTAGCTATACTTCTGACTATGTAGCTTTTAAGTCAGATTGGCTAACCTCCCAGCAAAGCCACAAGCTACCCAATTTCCTAGCCACAAATACTATTTCTGCTTTTAAAGGAGCCAGAAGTGGTTTCTTTTCCTTGTAACTAAAAACCCTGATTTATCCACTAAGAACTGATATTCTACTGTGAATGTTGTGGTAATAATAACTGTCATTCATTGAGTGAGTGAGGCACTTATTTCAATGAACTGTTAGATGAACATTCCTGTTTTGGAAGTGAGGACATTGAGATGTAAAGGACAAATTATCACGCTGGGTGTGGTGGCTCACGCCTGGAATCCTAGCACTTTGGGAGGCTGAGGTGGCAGATCATTTGATCTCAGGAGTTCGAGACCAGCCTGGCCAATATGGTGAAACCCCTTCTCTACTAAAAATACAAGAATTAGCTAGGCATGATTACACACACCTGTAATCCCAGCTACTTGGGGGGCTGAGGCAGGAGCATCACCGGAGCCTGGGAAATGGAGGTTGCAGTGAGCCGAGATCACACCATTACACTCCAGCCTGGGCAACAGAGCAAGACTCCATCTCAAAACAAACAAACAAACAAACAAACAAATAAAATAATAATAATAAAATTTACATTTATTTGGCTCCAGAGCCAGGACATTATGAATAACCTCATTCGAGGTACATAAAATAGGAACTGAGCCATTTTTATATTAATTCAGCTTTCTCTGTGACTTATATATATATATATATTCACAACAAATCCTCAACTTTGCTTGAAATCCTCTGAAACCATCTATAGGACTTAATGCTGAAATATTAAGATGTATCATTGTTTTGAAAAAATTATCATAGCATGGTAAGGACCATAAATCAAGTTCAAAATAAATGCTAATGTTTGTTAGTATTGTTCGAAATTTGGGCAAAATTAGTTTTTTCTGAGTTTCAGTTTTAATAGACCTTGTTATGGTCAATTAGAGCTGGAGGCAAAGTGCTTTATCAGTAAATATACTGAGCTTTTTCTCAGATGGCATCTATTACCAGAAACATTAAGTACTGTGGTTGGTTAAAACATACATATTTTTCATGATATTTTATATAATTAAAGTTCCCTAAAATACAAGGATGAGGGATTTTAATATTTGGAACACGCTGCTAGAAGATAATGTAATGCTTGCCAAGAATAGGGTGGCTATGAAGAAATGAAACTGATTATCAGAAAAGAAACTGAAACTGTGGTTTGTAAGCCTAGAGAAGAAACACTCAGAGGAGGGGTGTGTTATAATATTTTTATTCGCACAGCATTAAAGAGGAAACATGGTGTTAGGGACAAGTAAAGTGAGCTGGGAGTGAGGCCCTGTGCTCCCAAGTGCCACACCTAATCCCTGTATAGCTAGCTGTGCAACAAAGGGCAATTCAGGGAGCACTGCACACAAGATTAAAAAGACAGATTAAAAAAAATAAAAGGCACAAAACCAGAAATAACTGTGACACTTTATTAGAAGTATTCATTCATTTATTTATTAATTCTTTTAGCACTTGTCCATCAAAAACCTACTGTGGGCCAGGCACTAGGGCTTCAGAGATGTGCAAGAAAAAGGGCCCCAACCAAAGAGCAAATGGTCCAGGGAATAATGACTAGAGACTCTGCTCTGGTCTCCAGCCTCCCTAAAGTACTGACATCGATACCTCCCTTCAACAGGATTCTCTCTCCTCTTTCTTTGGTCCTACCCAGCTGTTTTCTTCCCCACCAACCACCTCCTCAGACCCTTAGTTTAACTAACCGGCTCAATTTAAACATTATTTCCCCAAATAAGAGCTTCCTGTCCTGCATTGCCTTCTCCACCCCGTCTTCACCCACACCTCTGAGCCAGAATGATCTTCACAAACCTCAAACCCTAAAAATAGAATCATGTTTCCCATTCCATAAATAAAGTGAACATAGAAACAATACAAATGTTTAAAATAGGCTGGGTGTGGTCAATCAAGCCTATGTAATCCCAGCACTTTGGGAGGCTGAGGCGGGTGAATCACTTGAGGTCAGGAGTTCAAGACCAGCCTGGCCAACATGGTGAAACCCCATCTCTATTAAAAATACAAAAATTAGCCAGGTATGATGGTGTGTGCCTGAATCCCAGCTCCTCGGGAGGCTGAGGCAGGAGAATTGCTTTAGTCTGGGAGGTGGAGGTTGCAGTGAACCAAGATTGTGCCACTACACTCCAGCCTGGGTGATAGAGCGAAATTCTGTTTCAAAAAAAAAAGTATAAAATAAGTAAAACTGTATACAACCTGCTCTCCAGATATTCTAAGCCCTGGGTAATCTAATGTAATTTATCATCTTCATGGTGGACATAGCTGTGTACCTATCAACTTTTGCATACACATTCATAGTTTGCACGTTTGTACTTTCTGAACTCCCTGAAGTCCCATGGTCCCCAGATCAAGAGCCCTGATTCTAAAATTATATTTATCCCTGAATTAAGGAGACAGATCCTTAAAGGCTCTGGAGTCATCTTAAAGATTTTGTACTTTGTTGGAACTCAAGAGGCTCAGGCAGAAGGATTGCTTGAGTCCAGGAGTTTGAGGCTATAGTGAACTGTGATCATGCCACTGCACTGCAGCCTGGGTGACAGAGTGACACCCTGTTTCTAAAAATAAGAGAGTTCTATTGTACAACATGGTGACTATATTTATCAACAATGTATTGTATTCTTGAAAATTGCTAAGAGAATAGATTTTAAGTGTTCTCACCACAAAAAATGAGAGTATGTGAGGTAATACATGTGATAATTAATTAGCTTGAATTAGCCATTCCACAATGTATGCATACTTCAAAACATGTTATACATTGAATGTTTACAATCATATATATTTAAGTTATATGCAATAAATATATACAATTTTTATTTGTAAATTAAAATAATAACAAAAATATAAATACGAATATATTTTAAGTAAAATAATAGAAAATAAAAATCATAGCATAAGAAATAAAAGAGGTTATGATTGTATTATGAACAGATGTGAAAGACTTTTAGGAGATGAAATTGACAGATCCTGGATAAAAAAGTGAGGAGAGGGCCAGGCACAGTGGCTCATGCCTATAATCCCAGCACTTTTGGAGGCCAAGGCAGGTGGATCACAAGGTCAGGAGTTCGAGATCAGCCTGGTCAAGATGGTGAAACGTCGTTTTTACTAAAAATACAAAAATTAGCCAGGCCCGGTGGTGGGTGCCTATAATCCCGGCTACTCGGGAGGCTGAGGCAAAGAATTGCTTGAACCTGGGAGGTGGAGGGTACAGTGACCCAAGATTGCACCACTACACTCCAGCCTGGTCGACTGGACAGAGTGAGACTCTGTCTCAAAAAAAAAAAAAAAAAAAAAAGGTAAGGAGAAGTAGGAATCACAGATGATTCCCAAGTTTAGGGTTTAGGCAACTGGGTAGATAATGATGCTTTCACTGAGCTGGGGAGAGAAGTGCTGTTACTGCAATAGTAGGGATTCCCGAGAGCAAAGTACAAAGGGTGGGAAGAGAGCGCCACTGGGATCCTCAGGAGACTTCTGCATTTAGAAGAGGAAAGAGATTCTCATCATGAAAATAATAAGTATATAAGGTAATACAGTATATTAATTAGCTTGATTTACCCAGTCCAGTGTGGTATGTACATATATTTTGAAACATCCTATTGTATACAATAAATATATATAATTTTTTCTTGTCAATTTAAAAATATATATTATTTTCAAAGGCCTAATTCCACTCTGATAATCAAAAACAGAAGAAAAAGAGACAAGGAAAGAGAAAATTTATTTGCCGTAAATGTAACGGTGTCAGACTTCTTTCTGAGGAAGCCAGAAAGAGAGGCTCAGCAAATTCAAAACATAATTATTTAAAGGGAAAGAGAGGCAAAATTATCAGGGCACTAAGTTTACATCAGCCTGTTGAAGGGAGGGAAAAAAGTTACTTACTCACACAGGTATCATATATGCAAATATCATTCATGTTAGCCAGGCACAGTGGCTCACAACTGTAATCCCAGCACTTTGGGAGGCTAAAGTGGCTGGATCGTTTGAGCCTAGGAGTTCGAGTCCAGCCTGGGAAACATGGTGAAACCCCATATCTGTAACAAAATACAAACATTAACCAGGTGTGGTGGCACATATCTGTAGTTCCAGCTACTGAAGTGGTTGAATCACTTGAGCCCAGGAGGTTGAGGCTGCAGTGGGCCATGATTGTGCCACTGCACTCTAGCCTGAGCAACAGAGCAAGACCCTGTCTCCAAAAAATTAAAAAAAAAAAAGATCGTTCTTGTCTTTAGACATCAGCATAGCAAAAGTCAGAGATAGTAGTATTTAGTGAATCCAGGTTCACTGCAAATTTTTAAGGGTTTATTATTATTATTATTTTGAAATGGAGTCTTGCTCCATAACCCAGGCTGGAGTGCTGTGGTGGGATCTCGGCTCACTGTAACCTCTACCTCCTGGGTTCAAGTAATTCTCCTTCCTCAGCCTCCCGAGTAGCTGGGATTACAGGTGCCCACTACCACGCCTGACTAATTTTTGTATTTTTAGTAGAGACAGGGCTCCACCATGTTGGCCAGGCTGGTTTCAAAGTCCTGACTTCAGGTGATCCACCTGCCTTGGCCTCGCAAAGTACTGGGATTATAGGTGTGAACCACCACGCCTGGCTAGGGTTTATTATTTTGAAGACCAGAACCAGTCAGGATGACCCTATTCTTTTAAGTCTTTCTTAAGAGTGTGAAGTGGTTTTATTTTGTTTCTAACTATAGTATGTGATGTTCTCAATCATATTGGAAGCAGAACAAACCTCAGGTGTTGAGTCCTTATTAGGTCACACAGCAGACTAGTCGGTAATCTCTAACCTTTCATTTGGGTTCCAAATGAAGTATCGATGAGGAGTCTTTGCAGTTCTTAGAGAAGGTAGAGCTGAAACTCAAGGGAAATCCTATTCAAATGGTTACAGAAAAGTACTGTTTAGCTCAAAGATCACTTTCTTAAGGATTTAACAGTAGTCCAAGTTAAAAACCTCAGACTTCATCTGCTGGCAAATAATACCTAAGGTATTTCTAGGCTTCTCCAGAGAGTCAAAATCTGCAGGAAATCACTAGCTGCTGCAATATCAATCAAATTAAAAATCCACAACTGGCAATAGATGGGGAATTTACACATGGGCTCTGTAGAATAGCTAGACTTTGAAGCCCTGATCTTCCTTTTGGGATCTCTTTCTATTGTTATTACTGCCAGCTCCTTTTTCATAAACTCTATTACTTTTTGTGGTGTGCAGTGAGGGGAGGGAGTGGGAGAGGATCTCACTCTGTCCCCCAGTCTGGAGTGCAATAATGCAATCATAGCTCACTGCAGCCTCGACCTCCCTGGGCTCGGGTGATCCTCTCACCTCAGCCTCCCTAGTAGCTGGAACTACAGGTGTGCGCCACCTGTAGTTAATTTTTGTATTTTTTATAGAGATGGGTTTTTGCCATGTTGTCCAGGCTAGTCTCAAACTCCTGACCTCAGGCGATCCACTCACCTGGGCCTCCCAAAGTGCTGGGATTATAGGCGTGAGCCACCAAGCCCATCCACTATCACCTTCTATGAACACAAGTCCCCACCTTAATTTCTGGCAGCATAGTTGAGACCTTGCTGGGTGTTTAGACTATAACATGCATAAGAATAACCTGCACTGTATGTTTAAAATGCAAATTGCTGGCTGGGCATGGTGGCTCATGCCTATAATCCCAGCACTTTGGGAGGCTGAGGCAGCTAAATCACCGGAAGTCAGGAGTTCAAGACCAGCCTGACCAACATGGTGAAACCCCATCTCTACTAAAGATACAAAAAATTAGCCAGGCATGGTGGTATGTGCCTGTAATCCCAGCTACTCATGTGGCTGAGGCAGGAGAATCGCTTGAACCTGGGAGGCAGAGATTTCAGTGAACCGAGATCCGCCATTGTACTCCAGCCTGGTGACACGGTGAGATTTCATCTCAAAAAAAAAAAAAAGCAAATTCCTTAGTTCTACACCCAGATATTAATGTTTTGAATCAGTCAAGTATAAGACTGAGAATGGATATGTTTAACTATCTCCGTGTGATTCTAGGGGAGACAGTTCAAACACCACATTTTGAGAAACACTGACCTAAATGGGACAGAATATAGAAAAGAATATATTGAAGCCAATCTGAAAAGGCTACATACTGAATGATGTCAAGTATATGATAGTTCTGGAAAAGGCAAAACTATGGAGATAGGAAAATGATCAGTGGTTGCCAAGGGCTGTGCAGAGGGAGGGATGAATGGGCTAAAGCACAGAGGATTTTTAGGGCAGTGAAATTATTCTGTCTGATACCATAGTGGTGAATACATGTCACTACACATTTGTCCAAACGGACAGAATGTGCAACATGAAGAGTGAACCGTTATGTAAACTACAGACTTTCAGTAGTTATTATGTGTCTGCATAGATTCCCTAATTGTGACACATGCACTGCTCTGGTGGGCAATGTTGAAAACCGGGGAGCTGGCATGTGTGGGGGCAGGGGGTAATGAGAACTCTCTGTACCTTCCTTTCCATTTGCCGTGAACCTAAAACTGCTCTAAAAACAGTCTCTCTCTTTTTTTTTTCTCTGTCACTCAGGCTGGAGTGTGCAGAGGTGCGATCTTGGCTCACTGCAACCTCCGCCTCCCAAGTCTCCAGCCAGTCTCCTGCCTCAGCCTCCTGAGTAGCTGGGATGACAGGCGCACACCACCATGACCAGCTAGTTTTTGTATTTTTAGTAGAGATGGGGTTTTATCCTGTTGGTTAGGCTAGTTTCGAACTCCTGAACTCAAGTGATCTGCCCACCTTGGTCTCCCAAAGTGTTAGGCATGAGCCACGGCGACCGGCCCATAATCTATTTTTGAAAAGAAAATATATAGATGGTCTGATTTACAACACAGATCTGACTCGTTTGCATGTTGTAGTCCTTGTTGCTGGATGGGCAGAGATCACCTTCCCTAACAGTGAGTAGTGCCCTCAAATGTCTCCACTTTCTTTCAAATATAGTTCCAAGACAGAGCACAGAAGGAAACAGAAGTTCTCCCTATGGGCTAAATTTCCATTTCTTATCTAAGTTTCACTTTCTTAAAAGAGAAATAATCTGTTCTCTAGAACTGTATATAACTCACCCTCCCCTTGCAAGGCAATTGGCCCATTCTAGAGTTAGAACGCAGCATCTCCATACAAGAAACACAGCTCATATAGCACATAGGTAATTTAGCCATCCACAACCACTATGAATTATGAAAATTAAGGATACTTTATAATTGTTGCATTCCCCAAGATCTGTATTTTTCAGTTCTAAATGTCCCTATTAATAGTCAATCTAAGACCGGGCCCAGTGGCTCATGTCTGTTATCTCAGAACTTTGGGAGGCTGAAGTGGGCAGATCACTTGAGGTCAGGAGTTTGAAACCATCCTGGCCAACACTGTGAAACCCTGTCTATACCTAAAATACAAAAATTAGCTGGGCATGGTGGCATGCACCTGTAATCCCAGCTGCTCGGGAGGCTGAGGCAGGAGAATCACTTGAACCCAGGAAGTAAAGGTTGCAGTGAGCCAAGATTGCACCACTGCACTCCAGCCTGGGTGACAGAGCAAAACTCTTGTCTAAAAAAAAAAACAAAAAACAAAAAACAGAACAAAACGAAACTCACAAAGTTAATTCAAGCTGACCTTTGCCAAGCCTAGGTCAGTTCCTCCTCACATACAATAGTCTAGCTTGATGTGAATCTGACTCTTATAACTGCCCCCTGGTGTCCTATGGGACATAATTCCTGATACTTCTGAGATGTGATCTAGACAATGAATACTTCTCCAAAGGAAACAATAAGTTTGCAGAGAGATAAAACTGCCTAAATCATGCTGAAGGCGTGACACAAAGAGAACCAAGCCCTCCCCATTCCCAATCATATATATAGGAAGTGCAGACTTTTTCAAGACAGTTAGCAGGAACAAAATATGCACAAAACATAAAAACACTGTTTTCGTGGTTTCGTACTTCAGTTTTGTATTCGATGTTTCCTGCTTCTGCAGCTGTTGGGTGTATCCCTCTTCTTGTTCCGGTAATATAAATTTAAAAAAAAAAAAGCTTCTCAAAAAAGAATAGAGAAGCACACACACAAATTTACAACGTCCCACTGAACATTTCAGATTCTTAGATCCCCGTTATGTCAACCCTTTTCGCTTTAGAGAGTGCTTTTGCCTTATATGTGCAAAACCAAATCTGTCTAACCTTGTTGCTTTTGTGGAACTAAAGAAGTATATGCTAGTGTATTGTCTCCAGCTTTGCTAGTCTAAGAGAAAATCTGCTTGTAACTCAAAGCCGAATCCTCAAGGTATTCTAGCTCAGAGCCAACCACAACAGGAAGGGGAAGTACACAATATCTTAAACTTCATATAAATTTTTCTGTTCTCTCCTTATGTCCTTACATCTCTCACACATCTTTAAATCTTCTCACGGGGTACAGCCTCCGTGGAAATGCAGGAAACAGCTTCTGGATATCCAAGGTAGGGGTCTCCTTAGATTTTTCCACAGTGGCTGAGCAGCCTCCTATCTCTGTACAAGTCAAAGTCCCCATTTTCCTCTGCTCTGGTTGAAATTTTCACGAAGTGCTCCTCTGGAACCGCAGACCTACTGAGCCTTTTCCATGGCCTTCTATGCAGCCAAGTTACTTTCCCCAAACAGGACCCTTAAATTCTAATCAGGGCTTGAGAAACTCTGCCAGCAATCAGTCTGTGATAAACAATGTTTTCAACAGGACACAGAAAGGCCAACAGAATGTTTCTAACCAAACATAATTAAAGCTATAATGTAGTTGGGAAAAAAAAGACTAACCATTCCTTCTTCCAAACACTGAACAAAGGCCAAACCCTATTTAAAAAAAGCCCCTCCCTGGCTGGGTGCGGTGGCTCAGGCCTGTAATCCCAGTACTTTGGGAGGCTGAGGGGTGTGGATCGTGAGGTCAGAAGATTGAGACCAGTCTAGCCAACATGGTGAAATCTTTCACTACTAAAAATACAAAAATTAGCTGGGCATGGTGGCAGGCACCTGTAATCCCAGCTACTCAGGAGGCTGAGGCAGGAGAATTGCTTGAACTTGGGAGGCAGCAGTTGCAGTGAGCTGAGATGGCGCCCCTGTACTCCGGCCTGGGCGACAGAGTGACTCTGTCTTGGGCAGGGGCAGGGAAGCCCCCCGCTCCATGTTTCTGAGATATCCCATGACCAGTTCCTGCTCACTACAAGTATGATAATGAGACTATTTTCCGTAGGTAAGGCCTGTGGTCTTTTCTTTGGTTGGTGAGCTTCAACTGGCTTTTATTAGCTCTGGGTGGCATTTTCAATTCTCAGAGTGGCTGTCCCATAGAACTGAAGTCTCCTAACCCTCCCTTTCCCTAAAAGCCACGCTTTCTCGCCTACTTGATGGAATTCCCCAAGTTCCTTTTCTTTGCCCCAGGATAGAGGTTGCCTTAAGGAAAACACCCAGATAATGCTGTTCTCACTCCCAGTTACCCAGTTACTCCTTTCTCTCCTCTCACAGATTGACAGCATCCACCACAGAGCGACTTTTTTGTCTGTCCTGCTCATTACCCTCCAACAGGGGTTTTTGCTGGAAGTGCCAGCCTTTCCCAGCCCTTCCCAGCTCTCCACAGCTAGTTTTGTTTCTAGCCTGCCTCAAATCCACATATTTCCTCTCTCTCCTTTAAGTGGACAATTTCAAGTAACCAACTGTTTCACTTCTCCGTATCCTCTTCCAAGATGTGAGGCACAAAGATGCGGGTGTGAGAACAGATCTAAAATTCCTGTTCAAGGATCCAAATAACTTGGACCTTGACCCTCCAGGTGCCTAGAAAACCAGCTCTCTCCAAGAGACCTACTCTCATCTTCCCTACTCCAAAGCTGTCAGATACCTAGGGAGTCCGGTTACAACCATCTGTTTCTCTCCCAGCATGTTGGTAGAATTTTGCATTCTTTATCTTTGCTAACAAGATACTTCCCTTAAGAGCCTAGGCAAATAACTTAGTCTCTAATTTGTAGAGAATAGATTCTCTTTCTACTTCTAAGGTTGAAAGTAAGAAGGGAGTAATTTTCCCCACCATTCCATCCCTCTACCGGGACACTGGTCTAGTTTGTATCCTCTTTTCAAGTTTCCTAGGGTGGACCCGTGTCTTCTAGCAAACAGACTGGCTTCTTCAGCACTGATGTTTTCCTCTTTTCTCAGGAGTGGAAAGAGCTGTTGATGGAGGGCTACTCGTTACTCTACCCTCCTCCACAAAGGAGCTGTCCCCTCCCCTTACTAGGCAAACAACTCAGAGCCATCCCCATTTGTTTCTTAAACCTGCAAGTTTCTGGTGGGTGGAGTCTCCTGCTTTAGAACGGATGATACATTTCTCCCAAGTCAGATTTTGCAAGGTCTACAGATGAGAAATGATTCCACTATCACAACCCTCTAACAGAATGTCAATGGAACTTGTTCCCCCTCACTCAGTTGCTTGATAGGAGGCATTTTATCATCCCACCTTTATCCACACATCCCCTGCCTCCACCACACCGCACCCTTGCTTACTATACCAACCCTTGGCAACTTCACTGACTAAAATTCCGTGTAGTTTGCAGTTTCTTTTACTGTAGTCAGGTTACCATTTGGTACCATTCCTCAGCTTCTCAGAGAATTGCTTGACTGCATTAGTACGTTTTCATGCTGCTGATAAAGACATACCTGAGACTGGGAAGAAAAGGGGATTATTTGGACTTATAGTTCCATATGACTGGGGAGTCCTCAGAATCACGGCAGGAGGTGAAAGGCACTTCTTACATGGCAGTGGCAAAAGAAAATGAGGAAGAAGCAAAAGCAGAGGTCCCTGATAAACCCATCAGATCTCATGAGACTTATTATCAGAATAGCATGGGAAAGACCCATCCCTATGATTCAATTACACACCACCCCCCCCCCCCCGCCCCCGTCCCTCCCACAACACCTGGGAATTCAGGGAGATACAATTCAAGTTGAGAATTGGGTGGGGACACAGCCAAACCATATCATTGACTTCTTGGATATCTTGGTAACTCCTATGTCCTCACAATTCTTCTTCTTCTTTTTTTTTTTTGAGACGGAGTTTTGCTCTTGTTACCCAGGCTGGAGTGCAATGGTGCAATCTTGGCTCACCGCAACCTCTGCCTCCTGGGTTCAGGCAATTCTCCTGCCTCAGCCTCCTGAGTAGCTGGGATTACAGGCACGTGCCACCATGCCCAGTTAATTTTTTATATTTTTAGTAGAGATGGGGTTTTACCATGTTGACCAGGATGGTCTGTTGACCAGGATGGTCTCGATCTCTTGACCTCGTGATCCACCCGCCTCGGCCTCCCAAAGCACTGAGATTACAGGAGTGAGCCACCACGCTCAGCCTCACAATTCTTTTTATTGATTTCAAGTTGTTTCCCTGGGAAATCTGTCTTTCTCCTCCTGAAAGATTTGATCCCAAGTGACACCATATAAAGAAAAATCTAGCTAATATCCGTGAAAGCCAGCATGGTACAATAGTTAGGAAGTAAAGTCAGATTGCCTGAATTCGGATTTTGCCATTTAATAGAGAAGTTTTCCATTTGCTAGGAGAACTGAGTAGATGTATTTAACCTTTCTGTTTCTCAGACTATCAGTGATCAGGTAGATAAAAAGCAAATATATCACAGAAGATCTTAGCAATTGATAAGATAGAGCTGGTTGGTAATACGCCAGTCAGTGCATACATCCTTAAAATTGATGCTTTCCTTTCAATTGCCCGTGAACACTCAACTACAACTATTAGGCCATAAAGAAAAACCTCAGCAAGGTCCAAATGAAGGAAATAGTGAAGACAGCATTCTGTGATTACAATGCAATAAAACTAGGAATCCATAAAGTTTGGGGGTTGGAGGGATGGGAATTTTCCTTCTATGTGAAAATTCAAAACTATTTTAAGTAGTTCTTACAGCAAAGAGAAACCACTAACTGAAACTGTAGAAAATGAATGCACAACACATAAAAAATGTGATATACTACTAAGGTAGAAACCAGAGGAAAATGTTTAGCTTTAAATACTTATTTTTTAAAAAAGAAATAAGAATCTAATAAAAAATTAGGGGGAAAACAAAATAATGGAAGCAAAGCAGAAGGAGTAGTTTAGTGAAGAAAAACGCAAACGTTTAGTAAGTTAGAGAACAGAAAGAATTCTTACATTAAATCCATTTTTTTTTGGAGACAGGGTCTTGCTCTGTCACCCAGGCTGGAGTGCAGTGGTGTGGTCATGGCTCACTGCAGCCTCAAAGCCTCAATCTCCTGGGCTCAAAAGATCCTCCCACCTCAGCCTCTGAAGTAGCCGAGACTGCAGGCATGTACCATCATACCACCAAAATTTTTATTTTTTTATTTTTTGTACAGACATGATCTCACTATGTTGCTCAGGTTGGTCTTGAGCTCCTGGGCTCAAATGATCCTCCTACCTTGATCTCCGAAAGTGCTGGGATTACAGGTGTGAGCCACCATGCCCGGCCAAAAAAAAAAAAGGCAACGTTTTGGGATGGAAAACACAGAATCCCTAGGGAGTCATTGAGAGTGATGCTAATGAAGCCACTTTGGTTCTACTCCTCAATTCCCATTTCCACATGTCCCTCCCACTGGGGACACAGCTCCATAAAGAGTCTCTGATTTAATAAATGTGTCGCAGCCTATGGAATGATTCCTTCAGAGAGTTTCCTGGAAGCTGGCATTTCAGTTGCACCTTGGGATGTCTGTTCCAACATTCTAGAAGGCCCTGATTTGGCCAGTGGATCTCGTGGTGATAGGTTCACTCCTGTCTTTCCTTCACTGATCAGACACTATGTGTATGGAATTCCATGTTTGTAAACCAGGCATTCCATGAACCCAAGGTAATGGTGAGGGTTGGGTCTTTACAGGCAGAAAAAGCAAATTCTTACTCAGAGTAGAATCTCTCCTTGTGAGGATGAAGTGCTGGTCCTTCAAGAGTGGAAGAGGCCTCATGAGTCAACTTGCCACCAAGTAGCCAGTTGGTTTCCTCAAAGGACAGTGCCGAATCCAGAGCTCAGGTTGGTCCCTACTGCTGAGGAATATGGACATTTGCAAGTAGCAGCAATTAGATCAGTTTTGGTGAGTGGAAGTCCTTGCTATGGGACCTAAACATGGCTTCCATCTCTGACAACATGGCAGTCCCACCCAGGTGCCCGTCACGCTGGTTCAATCCATGTCAACTGCTGAGTGCTTTTGTCAGTGCCGCTTCCATTGTGGATGTTTTCTGGTGGGTATTAACGTATGACAAAAAATTCTTCACACTTTGTGTCCACTCCCATGTATTCATTCACATGGCTCTACCCCAGATAATTTATTTTTCTTTTTTTTTGAAAAGGAGTTTTGCTCTTGTTGCCCAGACTGGAGTGCAGTGGTGCAATTTCAGCTCACTGCAACCTCTGCCTCCCGAGTTCAAGTGATTCTCCTATCTCGGCCTCCTGAGTGGCTGGGATTACAGGCATGTGCCACTATGCCTGGCTAATTTTGTGTTTTTGGTAGAAACAGAGTTTCACCATGTTGGTCAGGCTGGTCTCAAACTCCTGACCTCAGGTGATCTGCCTGCCTCGATCTCCCAAAATGCTGGGATTACAGGTGTGAACCACCACACCTGACCTTACCCCAGGCAATTTCATCTCCTATCTTTCAGTTAGTCCTTTGCCTTCTAGGTCCTAGACTGATGGCCAAGTCATGGCAGCTGCTCAGAAATCTATGTCTTCTTGTCTCAGGCCACTTCCCCGTCTACTTAAAGTAGATGGTCACTGTGTGCTCTGCTCACAGTTCTGCCTGGTAGGTAGTAGAGGCTTCCAGGGCACCCTTCAACATGACCTTCCTGAGCAGGGTCATTTGTCTCTACCATGATGGTATCGCTTTTACCCTCCTTCTGCAATGCAGCAGCTGAGTGTTTTCCCCTTGGGCCCTACATACTAGCCAACTCATCCAGAAACCAAGCTCGAAATTTTTCCTCCTTTTTCAACTGATTGTATGAGAACCTCTGTGTCCACAGATGAAAACTGGGGAAGCAGAACCAGTGCAACGTGACGGGTGACACGAGGACCTAAACTGCCTGCTGGGTGGCTTATTCGTGCCCTCTGGTCCTGCTAAGATTGATCCTGGATGTACCATTTTCGTCTTGTGACAAACTGACTGCTCTTGGGCCTGTCCCACTTTATAACTCAGAGGGTGGCCATGGGAAGCGTGGACAGTCACTTATTGTCCCACGGTCAAGGGTTCTGTCTCTACCAAGGCCCTGGAACATGGCAAAAGCTGGTTTTCAAAGCGTGTTTACATCTCTATTTGGATGGCACAATTTTACCCTAGAACCCTAGAGATCCATCCCTGGAATTCCATAGTATATCTTTGCCTACCATGGACACTGCCAACACACTAAAGTCTCTGGTAGTTTATAAATCAGGAAGCGAAGCTAATTGCACCATGGCTTAGACTTGCTTCAGGCCTTTTTCCTGTTCCTGGGTCTACTCAAGGTAAACAGCCTTGGACGATTGGGCAATATATGGGCCAATATATACTCCTGGGCGTAGAATATGTTTCTTCAGAAATCAAAAAGGCCTACCAGTCACTGTATTTTCTTTTTATGGTAGGGATTTTCTTTTTATGGTAGCAATTTGTCTTTTACTTTGGAGTGATGCCCTGGTATGCCCCTAACCACTGAACCTCTAAAAACAATGAAGTAATAGGTCCCTAAATCTTCCATAGGGTTTATCTCCAACCCTTTAAAGCATATGTATATGATTACCTAGCTCTTGGTTGTTCTGTTAATCAGAATAACACCATCGACATAATGGATTGGTATACTGTCCAGGTGGTCTAGATATATCTGATATCTAGATATCTTGATGTATTACGGCAGAAGGCAGAAGTGTTAACAGAGCCTGAGATAAACACTGTGAATAACTTAATGAATATCGTTATCTGTCTCACAATAATGCAGACTGTTCTATCTTTTAAAATCAGCCAGCATGGTAAGGAATATGTTCACCAAATCAATGGTTGTATACCACGTGCTGAAGCCTTATTAATATACTCCGGTAGGCTGGGCATGATGGCTCATGCTTGTAATCCTAGCAGTTTGGGAGGCCAAAGCGGGAAGATCACTTGAGCCCAGGAGTTTGAGACCAGCCTGAGCAACATGGTAAAGTCCCATCTCTACAAAAAAATACAAAAAATTAGATGGGTGTTGTGATGCATGCCTGTAGTCCCAGCTATTTGGGAGGTTAAGGTGAGAGGATCACCTCAACTTGGGGAGGTTGAGGCTGCAGGGAGCCATGATCACATCACTGTACTCCAGCCTGGGTGACAGATTGAGACCCTGTCTCAAAAAAAATTATTTTATGACACCATGTTTGGAGAAAATAAAAAGGTGCTCTACCACTGGTAACACATCTGGTATAGTAGCTGGGATGAGGCTACTACTGGGTTAGTCTGGGGTTGTCTCCATTCTCCAGGGCCCATCCACTTTCAGAAAAAGCCAGATTGGTGACTCAGATGGAGATATGATAGGGCTCATCACCCTTGAATCCTTTGTCTCTAATGATGGCGCTGATCTCTGCCTTCCTGGTATCTGATGTTATTTTGATGTTATTTTAATTTACTCTCTTGGCCTAGCAGGCAGCTTCAGCAGTTTCCATAAGACATTCCTCATTACAAGAGCTCTTATTCTACAGACTAATGACTCAGTGTGGGTGTACTTCAAACTCCAAGTACCGATTTTCAATTTTGCAGTTCGGGTCAAGAAACTGGCCTTTGGGTGGGTCTGCACACCAGTGGGTATACTATGAGCCAGGCCTCTTAGCCAGGACTCCCTGAACTACTTGGTACTCACAAACCCTACTCTAATAGAGGGGTTGTGGATGGTACTCTTGGTCAATGGTAACACAGATCCTGTGTCAAGTCATTCTAAAACTCTCAGTTAATATCCTTTGCAGTGTAAAATCACCCAAGTACAGCCATGAGTCACTTAATGACAGGGATCTGTTCTGAGAAATGTGTCATTAGGTGATTTCATCATAGTGTGAATGTCATAGAATGCACTTACACAAACCTAGGTGGTGTCGCCTACTATACACCTAGGCTATATGGTACAGCCTGTGGATCCTGGGCTATAAACCTGTACAGCTCATGACTGTACTGAGATCTGTAGGCAGTTGTAACACAATGATAAGTATCTGTGTAGTTAAATCTATCTAAACATCATAAAGGTACAGTAAAAATATGGCATAAAAGATTTAAAAAATGACACACCTATATAGGGCACTTACCATGAATGGAGCTTGCAGGACTGGAAGTTGCTCTGTGTGAGTCAGTGAGTGAGTGGAGAGTGGGAAGAGCCAGGACACTACTGCACACTACTGTAGTCTTTCTGAACACTGTATACTTGGGCTACACTTGATTTATTAAAAATAATGTTCTTTCGGCTGGGTGCAGTGGCTCATGCCTGTAATCCCAGCACTTTGGGAGGCTGAGGTGGGTAGATCACGAGGTCAGGAGATTGAGACCATCCTGGCTAACATGGTGAAACTCCATCTCTACTAAAAATACAAAAAAATTTAGCTGAGCATGGCAAAGCATGCCTGTAATCCCAACTACTTGGGAGGGTGAGGCAGGAGAATTGTTTAAACCTGGGAGGTGGAGGTTGCAGTGAGCCGAGATTGCGCCACTGCACTCCAGCCTGGGCAACAGAGCTAGACTCCATCTCAAAATAATAATAATAATAATAATTGTCTTTGATAGTAAATTAATCTTAACTTGCTGTAACATTATTACTTTATAAACTTAAAAAAGCTTTTTGGCTCTTGTAATAACACAGCTTAAAATACAAGCATTGTAGAGCTATACAAAAGTATTTTCTTTCTTTATATCCTTATTCTCTAAGCTTTTATATATTTTATTTAAAAACATTTTAAGCTTTTTATTAAAAACTAAGACACAAACACACACATTAGCTTAGGCTAGTCGTCAATATCACTGTCTTCCACCTCCATATCTTGTCTCACTGGAAGGTCTTCCAGGGCAATAACATACATGGAGCTGTCATCACCTAGGATAACAATGACTTCTTCTGGATACTTCCTAAAGGAACTGCTAAGGCTGTTTTTCTTTTACTCTTCTTTTTAAAATTTCAACCTTTATTTTAGATACAGAGGGTACATGTGCAGGTTTGTTACATGGGAATATTGTGTGATGCTGATGTTTGGGGGATGGAGCTCATCACCCATCACCCAGGTAATGAGCATAGTACCTGATAGGTATTTGTTCAACTCAAGCCCCGCTCTCTGACTCCCCTCTTTGCAGTCCACAGTGTCTGTTGTTTCCGTGTTTATGTTTATGTGTACTCAATGTTTAGTTCCCCTTATAAGTGAGAATGTGGGATATTTGTTTTTCTGTTCCTGCCTTCATTCACTTAGGATTACGACCTCTAACTGCATCCATGTTGCTGCAAAGAACATGATTTCATTCTTTTTTATGGCTGCATAGTATACCATGGTGTATATGTACCATATATATTTTTTCTTTTTTGAGACGGAGTCTCGCTCTGTCACCCTGGTTGGAGTGCAGTGGTACGATCTCAGCTCACTGCCACATCTGCCTGCCGGGTTCAAGCAATTCTCCTGCCTCAGCCTACCAAGTAGCTGGGACTACAGCACATGCCACCATGCCAGGCTAGTTTGTTGCATTTTTAGTAGAGATGGGTTTCACCATGCTGGCCAGGCTGGTCTCGAACTCCTGGCCTCGTGATCCACCTGCCTAGGCCTCTCAAAGTGCTAAGATTACAGGTGTGAGCCACTGTGCCCAGCCTGTACTATATTTTCTTTATCCGGTCTACCGCTGATGGGCACCTGGGTTGATTCCACGTCTTTGCTATTGTTAATAGTGCAGTGATTAACATAGAAGTACATGTACCTTTTGGTAGAATGACATATTTTCCTTTGGGTGTAACCCAGTAATGGAATTGTTGGGTTAAATGGTAGCTCTGTTTTATGTTCTTTAAGAAATCTCCAGAATGCTTTCTGCAGTGGCTGGACTAATTTGCATTCCTATCAACAGTATGTAAGTATGACCTTTTCTCTTCAGCCTTGCCAGCATGTATTTTTTTTTTTTTTTTTGATTTTTTGATAATGGCCATCCTGACTGCTGTGAGATGGTATCTCATTGTGGTTCTGATTTGGCTTTCTCTGATGATTAGTGATGCTGAGTATTTTTTCATATGCTTATTAACCACTAGTATGTCTTATTTTGAGAAGTGTCTGTTCATGCTGTTTGCCCAGTTTTTAATAGGTCTATTTGTTTTTTGCTTCTCAATTAGTTTAAGTTAAGAAGTACAATCTAAAACAATGATAAAATGTATAGTATAGTAAATACATAAACTAGTAACAGTCATTTATTATTATTAAGTATTATATATTATATTTAATTATATGTGTTACACTTTTAGGTTTTCATTTTTTTGTTCGTTTTTTGAGATGGAGTCTCTCTCTGTTTTGCCCAGGCTAGAGTGCAGTGGCATGATCTCAGTTCACTACAGTCTTGGCTTCCTGGGTTCAAGCAATTCTCCTGTCTTACCCTCCTGAGTAGCTGGGACAATAGGCATGTGCCACCACACCTGGCTAATTTTGTATCTTTAGTAGAGACAAAGTTTCTCCATATTGGCCAAGCCGGTCTCGAACTCCTGAACTCAGGTGATCCACCCACCTCAGCCTCCCAAAGTGCTGGGATTATAGGCATGAGCCACCATGCTTGGCCTATATGCACTATGTTTTTATATGGCTGGCAACGTAGCAGATTTTTACACCAGCATGACTACAAATATGTATTCATGATGTTCTACGCATTGTTCTACAATGATTCAATGGCTACAATGTCACTGGGCTATAGGAATTTGTCAGCTACATTGTAATCTATAGGATCACTGTCATATATATGGTGCAAGTTGTATATATGGTGTATTGTATCTATGTCCTTATGCAGTGCATGACTTTAAATAGTTGCACATCTCATTGCAAAAGAACTGGGGGAATTGCCACAGTATATGGTGGCGATTCTCCCACTTGGGTTCTTTTTTCTAGGAAGTCAGCTACCTCTTCAGTCAATGAGTTTCAGGTCTGAAAATGGCTCAGATCTGGGGACTGAGAGAGAGATTGTGATTTTTTTTATAGGATTGACTGCCCTTAGGACACTGTTCTACCATTTTTGCTTTTTTCCCAACACTCCAAAAAACACCCTTGTTCAATTTTTCTGTAATCCTAAAACTGCTCTAAAAATAGTCTAGGCCGGGCGCGGTGGTTCAAGCCTGTAATCCCAGCACTTTGGGAGGCCGAGGCAGGTGGATCACGAGGTCAAGATATCAAGACCATCCTGGTCAACATGGTGAAACCCCGTCTCTACTAAAGATACAAAAAATTAGCTGGGCATGGTGGCGCGTGCCTGTAATCCCAGCTACTCAGGAGGCTGAGGCAGGAGAATTGCCTGAACCCAGGAGGCGGAGGTTGCAGTGAGCCAAGATCGCGCCATTGCACTCCAGCCTGGGTAACAAGAGCGAAACTCCATCTCAAAAAAAAAAAAAAAAAAAATAGTCTATTAATTTTTTTAAAGATATAAAGAACACCCTGCCCTTGTGGAATCAGTGTGACGTCCAGGCAGTCTAGGTCTCTTTGGACTAAATTGTGACAGAGGGCAGAAGAGTTAACACAGCTCTGCCCTTGTATTTTGCCCCTATGGGCGGTATCCCTAATAACTACCTGCACAATTTCCTTCAGGTCAAGCCTCCCTTGAGAGCTTGTCTGGCCTTGCCCATCATTGTGGCAGCCTCCTGGCCTTTGCTACTTTGGGCCTCCATCGTACACGTGGATGTTAATGAGCTGCACTCGCACCTGCCTCTCCCACCTACCACAGCCTGCAGAGGAGGCACCACTGAACTTCCTGGTGATGCTGGAGACCCCCTCACCAGGCCTGATGGCCTTAATGGATGGGATGGCCTCGAGGCCCTCCTTTGGAACATGGTCCTCTGGAGGTCTTCTGGCTTTACATGGTAGACGCATTCCAGCATACCCACTTCCCTCAGCCTTTCCATTTCTTCCTCTCCTCTCTGCCAGGGCAACTCAGCCATTTCCACATCACTGAGGGCCATCATTTTACGTGTGATCTTATGAGTCACCACCTCAGCAGTGAGTTTGCTTCCATCCCCTGGGGTCCTTGCCATGGTGTTAAATCCCGTGTTCTGAAAAAGTGCCCTCAAGCCAGTGAATTCTTGCTTATCGAGACTTATGCTCTGGTCCTCATGGTGAAGCACTTGTATGGTGTTGAATTAAAGCTGGAGATATTCATATGAACTCCTGGTTTTTAATATATTGATACAGATAGAGACATAAATATAGATGTGTGTATGTACCTGCATACTTCTATTTTCTTTTCTTGTTTCTTTTCAGACAGAGTCTTGCTCTGTCGCCCAGGCTGGAGGGCAGTGGTGCAATCTTGGCTCACTGCAACCTCTGCCTCCTGGGATCAAGCAATTCCCCTGCCTCAGCCTTCCAAGTAGCTGGGATTACAGGCATGTGCCACCACATTCGACTAATTTTTGTATTTTTAGTAGAGATGGGGTTTCACCATGTTGGCCAGGCTGATCTCAAACTCCTGACCTCAGGTTATTTGCCTGCCTTGGCCTCTCAGAGTGCTGGAATTACAGGCGTGAGCCACCATGCCTGGCCCACATACTTCTGTTTTCTAGCTCTGTCCTTGGAGAGGGCCTGAAAGCAGTGACACCTTAGGAACAATGAGCACATATATGGCCAGATTTTTAAAAAATTTTTTGAGATGGAGTGTAACTCTTGTTGCCCAGGCTGGAGTGCAGTGGTGCTATCTCAGCTCACTGCAATCTCCGCCTCCTGGGTTCAAGCAATCCTCCTGCTTCAGCCTCCTGAGTAGCTGGGATTACAGGCAGGTGCCACCATGCCCGGACAATTTTTGTATTTTTAGTAGAGATGGGGTTTCTCCATGTTGGTCAGGTTGGTCTCAAACTCTCCACCTCAGGTGGAGATCTGCCTGCCTCGGCCTCCCAAAGTGCTGGGATTACAGGGGTGAGCCACTGCACCTGGCCTATGTGACCAGATTTTTAATTTTTTTTTTTTTGAGACAGGTCTTGCTCTGTTGCCTAGGTTGGAGTGCAGTGGTACCATCATAGCTCACTGAACCTCAACCTCCCAGTATCAAGCTATCCTCCCATTGCAGCCTCCTGAGTAGCTGGAACTGCAGGAGGGTGCCACCATGCCCAGATAATTTTTTCTTTTCTTTTTTTTTTTTGAGATGGAATTTCGTTCTTGTTGCCCAGGCTGGAGTGCAATGGTACGATCTTGGCTTACTGCAACCTCCACCTCCTGGGTTTAAGCAATTCTCCTGCCTCAGCCCCCCGAGTAGCTGGGACTATAGGTGCTCACCACTATGCCCAACTAATTTTTGTATTTTTAGTAGAGACGGGGTTTCACCATGTTGACCAGGATGGTCTTGATCTCTTGACCTCGTGATCCGCCTGCCTTGGCCTCCCAAAGTGCTGGGATAACAGGCATGAGCCACTGCCCGGCCATTTTTTTCTTTTTTAAAGTACAGATGAGGTCTCTGTGTTACTCAGGCTGGTCTTGGCTTCCTGGGTTCAGGCAATCCTTAGCCTCCCAATGTGCTGGGATTACAGGCATGAGCCGCTCTGCTTGAACCAGATTTTGGTTTCTAAACATCATTGTTCATTAAAAGGAACCAGGGATTGTTGGAGAATTGGCTGATTGCAGGGGCAGGGCATGGGACAGTATAGGATGGGACTGGAACATCATAGTGTGTCAGAAAGTAAGGAAATGCTCAAAGAATGATGGAGAAATGTCAAAAAAAGGATGCAGGAGCCAGCCTGACAAGTCCCTGCTGGTCAAATCTGGGACGATTTAAACATAAATAGTGATAATTACAGGATTACAACCCATTGATTGAGATAAGATTCCATGGGTCTATACTGATATAAATGAACAAATAGTGGAGAAGGGAAAGTTCTTCCTTTAGTAGAACACCAACTAATAAGAAGGAATTATAGAAAGAATATAGAAGTTTAAAAATCATGTTTTGGCAACCAACACAGTAATAATTCATTCAAGAGACATGATGTTAAGTAAAAGCTTGATGAGAAATATACTTATGTGGTTTCAAAGTATCTTCCCTGTGAGATACTTACTAATTACAAAGGTGAAGATATTAACTTTGCAGACACCACCACAATCAGCTGATTAAAGTTAACCACACCATGTACTTTCTGCTAGGATGCACTGAAAAGAATGTAATATCACTTCGGTGGATATTCTATCTAATCATGAGATTCGTTAGGCAAAAATTGAGAAACAGTCTATAAATTACTCTTCAAAAATACCAAGGACATAAAAGTCAAAGTCAGAATGAGGAACTCATTCAGTGTAAAGGAGATTAAATAGATTTGGGCCAGCTGCGGTGTCTCATGCCTGTAATCCCAGCACTTTGGGAGGCCTTGGTGGGCGGATCACTTGAGGCCAGGAGTTCAAGACCATCCTGGCCAACATGGTGAAGCCCCATCTCTGCTAAAAATACAAAAATCAGTTGGGCATCATGGCATGTGTCTGTAATCCCAGCTACTTGAGAGGCTGAGGAAGGAGAATCGCTTGAACCCAGGAGGCAGAGGTTGCAGTGAGCCAAAAAGATTTGACAACTAAATGAAATGATGCAATGTGTGTATTGGGTTGGATCCTGCACGAGGAAAAAAATTCCTAATAAAGAACATTTTGGGGTCAACTAAACTGGCAACATTTGAGTACTTTCTGTAGATTAGGTACTAATTTACCAATATTAATTTCCTGATTTTGATAGTTGTATTATGATTGTATAAGACTGACATTGTTTTAAAGAAATATACACTGAATTGTTTAGAGTTAAAAAGTTCTCACGTCCACAACTTACAGGCAAGTCAAGATAAGAAAAAAGGCTACGCACCGTGATCCTATCTCTTTGAGAGGTCGAGACGGAAGGATCACTTGAGTCAAGGAGTTTGAGACCAGCTCAGGCAACATAGCTAGACTCTGTCTCTGCAAAAATAATTTTAAAAAATATAGCTGTATGTTGTGGTGCACACCTCTAGTTCCAGCTACCCAGGAGGCTCAGGTGGGAGGATACATGAGCCCTGGAGTTTGAGGCTACAGTGAGCCATGATCACACAATTGCTTTCCAGCCAGGGCGATGGAGTAAGACCCTATCTCTAAAAAAGATATCTCTAAAAAAGATATTAATAAATAAATAGAAAGGAAAGGAGCAGAGAATGATAAGTGTTTGTAGTGAAATATTAGCTAGGGAATTCCTGTGAGGGGGAATATTTGAATTACTCCTGTAACCTTTTAAAAAGTCAAATTCTTCAAAATTTAAAATTAATAAAATTTTTAAAAATACTTCCATAGAAGAAAGATTTAAATAACAACACTGAAGGTGAGGAAGATAACAAATAGATTAAAACAATTGGGAAAAACTGATTTCATCAAATATAGACTCAAACATAAGATGGATAACAAAAAATAAAGATAATTGATGTTCCTCAATGGAATCAGAAATTGTGATTACCCAACTACGAAAGCGACAAATTTTGGTCCAGTAGAAGACAGAACTTTCTGACAAGCAGCATGCTCAAACATCGAATGTTTTGAAGTAATGAGCAATTTGGAAGAAGTCCTATCATACCAAGTGTCGGTAAGTATTTGGAGCAACTGGAACTCTCACTGCAGGTAGAAATATAATTTAGCACAACCATTTAGAAAACAGTTTGTGCGTTTTCTTCTCCTTTTCCTTTCTTCTTTTTTTCTTTTAAAGACTAGTCAAGTACCGTAGTGAGAAGGGGGAAAGAGTCGAACAAGGAATTTGATCTATAACTGACTATGAACAAGCAATTGAGATAATGTACTACCTTTGGACAAGCCAGTGAGTTTCTTTTCTTTTTCTTTTCTCTCTTTTTTTTTTTTAGATGGAGTCTCCCTTTCTCACCTAGGCTGGAGTGCAATGGTGTGATGTTGGCTTACTGCAAACTCTGCCTCCTGGGTTCAAGTGATTCTCCTCCCTCAGCGTCCCAAGTAGCTGGGATTACAGGCACTTGCCATCATGCATGGCTAATTTTTGTATTTGTGTAGAGACAGGATTTCACCATGTTGGCCAGGCTGGTCTTGAACTCATGACCTCAGATGATCTGCCTACCTTGATCTCCCAAAGTGCTGCAATTATAGGCATGAGCCACTGCACTCCACCACTGGTGAGAATCTTAAAAGTTAAATTTGCGTCTATGCTATATGAACTAGCTATTCCACTCCAAGTTTTTTAACTAAGAGTGATGAAAGCATATGTCCATATGAACATTTATATATGAATGTTCGTAATGGCTTTATTTGTAATAGTCAAAAACTATAAACAACCCAACAGCCATCAACAGGTGAATGAACGAACTCAGTATGTTCATATAATGGAATATTACTTGACAATAAAAAGGAATAAACTATTGATACACAGAACATGTGTGAGTCTCAAAAGAACTATTCTGAGTGAAAGAAGCCATGCAAAAGTATACACACTCCATTACATATTTATGTAAATTCTAGAATATTATAAATTTGTTACCAATTTACTGTTTCTGTTACCAATTTACTAATTGGTCTATAGTAACAGAAAGGTGATTGATTAGTTCTTGCCTGGAGATTGGTGTGGGGTCGTGGGTGAGAGAATGGATGGCAAAGGGCTATAAGGAAACTCTTGATGGTGATGGATATATTAGCTTGATTGTGATAATGATGGTTTTATAGATATAGATGTCAACACTTATGAAAACTTTAAACATGTAGTTTATGTTAATACACTATAAAAAGTACAGATTTTGATTCAGTAGGTTTGGGGTGGGATGAAAGAGTATGCATTTCTGGACCAGGCACAGTGGCTCACGCCTGCAATCCTAGAGCATTGGGAGGCCAAGTTTGGAGGATTGCTTGACTCCAGGATTTCGTGATCAGTCTGGAAAACAGAGTGAGGCCGTCTCTAAAAAAAAAAAAAAAAAATTAGGCCAGGTGTGGTGGCTCATGCCTGTAATTCCAGCACTTTGGGAGGCTGAGGAGGGCAGATCACTTGAGGCCAGGAGTTCGAGACCAGCCTGGCCAACATGGTGAAACCCCATAGCCACTAAAAATACAAAAAGATTAGATGGGCATGGTGGCACATGCCTGTAATCCCAGCTAATAGGGAGGCTGAGGCACAAGAATCACAAAACTTGCTTGAACCTGGGAGGCAGAGGTTGCAGTGAGCCAATACGGTGTCACTGCACCCTAACCTGGGTGACAGAGACTCTGTCACCAAAAAAATTTGCATCTCCTAGCTACTTGGGAGGCTGAGGTGGTGGAATTTCTTGAGGTCAGGAGTTTGAAACTGTGGTGAGCTATGATCACACCCTGCACTCCAGACTGGGTGACAGAGTGAGACTCTGTCTCTTAAAACAGAGTCTGCATTTCTAACAAGCTCACAGATGATAGTGATGCTGCTGTTTCCATACCAGGTTTTGAGTGGCAAAGATCTTGAGTCTTTTTTTTTTTTTTTAACAATTTTTATTTTAGATTCGGGGGTTACTTGTATGTACATGGGTATATTGCATATTGCTGGGGCTTCTAGGTAAAATAGGTAATTTTTCAACCCTAGGCTCCTTTCCACCTTCCCCCACTTTTGGAATCCCCAGTGTCTATTATTTCTATCTTTATGTCCATGTGTACATGTTTAACTCCCAATTACAAATGAGAAAATATGGTCTGTTGTTTCCTATTTCTGAGTCAGTTCACTTAGGATAATGGCCTCCAGCTCCATCCATATTGTTGTGAAGAATATGATTTCATTTTTCATGACTGTGGCAATTGTATTTTTTATTAATAGATGTGCATATTTCTGGGGTACATGTGATATTTTGATATCAATAAATTCATATGTGTAATAACAAAATCAGAGTAAATGGAACGTCCATCACCTTAAACATTTATGCTGGAAACATTTTAATTATTCTCTATTTTGAAATACACAATAGATGTTTGTTGATTATAGTCACTCTACTGATTTATTGAACACTAGATCTATTTTTTTCTATCTACCTGTATTTTTTGTACCCATTGATCAACCTCTCTTCTTCCCTCCCTCCCTGTACCCATCCCTTCCTCTGGTAACCACCAATCTTTATGAGATCCACATTCCTAGATCCTACGTATGAATGAGAACATGTGATATCTGTTTCTGTGCTTGGCTTCACTTAACAATTACCTTCAGTTCCATCCATGTTGCTGCAAATGAATGATAGGATTTCATTTTTTTAATGGTGGAATAGTATTCCATTGTGTATATGTATCACATTTTCTTTATCCATTCATCCATTGATGGGCACTTGGGTTGATTCCGTATTTTGGCTATTGTGAGTAGTGCTGCAATAAACATGGGAGTGCAGATATCTCTTCAATATATTGGTTTCTTTTGGATATACACCCAGCAGTGGGATTGCTGGATCATATGGTAGATCTATTTTTAGTTTTTTTAGGAAATTCCAGTTTTCCATGGTGGCTGTACGAATTTACATTCCCACTAACAGTGGAGGAGAGTTCACCTTTGTCCATATCCTTGCCAGAATCCCTGTTTTCCTTTTTGATGAAAGCCATTTTAACTGGCATGAGGTATGTCATGGTGGTTTTGATTTGCATTTCTCTGAATATTGATGTTGAGCACTTTTTCACATACTCATTGGCCATTTGTATCTCTTGAGAAATGTCTAGTCAGATCTTTGACTCTTTCTTCATGGGTCACTTGAGTGCATAACTACATATTGCTGATACCACACTGGATAGTGCAGATGGAACATTTCTACTGAAGAAAGTTCTATTAGATGGGGTCAGAAGTCAAGATTTTTCAATACAATGGTAACTACTAATCTTGTCATTAGTTATCCCTAAACTATAACCTTTTTTTCATTCCATTCTGACTAAATGCACCTCCCTTCCTAAAGCCTTGCTGTAATTCTATTTCAAGTTTTCATTGTGTATTTCTTTTTATGTTCTTCATTCTGACTCACATCTGAAATAGAAATTTAAACCTCACATTCTAACATCCTGAATATTCATTTTTCATGGCTCCTGTGGCTGTACCCAGGATTGTGCACTAGCTCAAGTTCAGTTCCATTGTGACTTCTAGCACTTCTAAGAGGTGTAATCTGAAGGAAATCAGAGCTTCTCCAGAAATAAACTCCTGTCTCTAAAATGAGGGGGTTGAACTTTTATTATTTCTTCTGTTTCTCACATTCTATATTTTTCTGTTTCAGAGTAAAGATGGCATGGAGCCAGAAAGAACTTCATCTTCTTGGAAAAGCACTGGGCTCTGGATCAGGAGTGGGTTGTACTATACACCTTGTGTCATTAAAATGTTTAGTTAGTGCCAACCTTTGCATAATTTGTACAAGGGATCAGCAAACTTTCTGTAAAGGGCCAGACAATAAACATTTCTGGCTTTGCAGGCCACATGGTCTCTTTGGAATATACTCAACTCTGCTGTTGCAGTATGAAAGCAGTAACAGACAATATGTAAATACATGGTTGTGACTAGATTTGGCCCTCATGATGTCGGTTGAGAACATCTCTAATCCAAAATGCTTCAAAATGTGAAACTTTCTTTTTTGAGACAGGGTCTTGCTCTGCCACTAAGGCTGGTATGCAGTGGTATGAACTCATGGCAGCCCCAGCCTCCTGGGTTCAACGTATACTCCTGCCTCAGTCTCCTGAGTAGCTTGGACTGCAGGTATGTGCAATAATGCCTGATTTATTTTTAAACTTTTGTAAAGTCTTATATCTTGGCCTCCCGAAGTGCTTGGATTACAGGCATGTGCCACCACAAACAGCCTAAAATCTGAAACTTTTTGGGCACTGACATAATGCAAGTGGAAAATGCCACACTTGACCTTCATGCACAAAACTATTTAAAATATTGTATAAAACAGGTGAAGCACAGTGGCTCACGCCTGTAAGCCCAGCACTTTGGGAGGCTGAGGTGGTTGAATCACGAGGTCAGGAGTTCGATAACTGCCTGGCCAACATGTGAAACCCTGTCTCCAGTAAAAATACAAAAATTAGTGGGTATGGTGGTCGGTGCCTGTGATCCTAGCTATTTGGGAGGCTGAGGCAGGAGAATTGCTTGAACCCAGGAGGCAGAGGTTGCAGTGAGCCGAGATGATGCCACTGCACTCCAGCCTGGGTGACAGAGCAAGACATTGTCTCGAAAGAAAAAAAATTGTGTAAAATAACCTTCAGCCTATGTGTATAAGCTGTATAAATAAATCTCATGTTTAGACAGGAGTCCTGTATTCAAGATATCACAAAAATCCCAAAATCTACAAATAATACCCAAACCCAAAAAACCTGATTCTGAAACACTTCTGGTCCCAAGCATTTTGGGTAAGGGATCCTCCACCTGTATTTTATCAACTCCTGAGTTAAATCATACTACCTTGTCTTCTTACCATCTGAAGTTAGTAAGAAATGAGAGGGAAAAACATACTTTATTAAGACGATTTCATTAACTATAAATGTGTATACATAATCAACCTTTTATCTTCATTCTTCAGAAGCCTTAATTAGAGCAGCTTTCTTCTTATACTTATCTCTAATCTCTTTAATATTTTCCAAGAGATCTTCTGACATGCATTCTTTATATTCTCTATCAACTTTAGCAATCTGCTCCTCAAGATGTTTCTAGTGAAGAAAATTAACAATTATTAATGTAAAAATATTAATTTCTTTTCAAATGTTTAATTGTAAACTTTACAAATAAGAGGATAACATTTTAAAAAAAGAATAAAAAAGGGCGGGAGTGGTGGCTCACTCCTGTAATCCCAGAACTTTGCGAGGCTGAGATGAGCAGATCACTTGAGGTCAGGAGTTTGAGACCAGCCTGACCAGCATGGCAAAACCTTGTCTCTACTAAAAATACAAAAATTAGCCAGGTGTGTTGGTGCATGCCTGTAATTGCAACTATGCAAGAGGCTGAGGCAGGAGGTTCATCTGTGCCTTGGAGGTGGAGGTTCCAGTGAGCCAAGACTGGACCACTGCACTCCAGCCTGGGCGACACAGCAAGATCCTATCTCCAAAAAAAAAAAAAAAAAAAGGAATAAACAGAATTTTTTGTATTTACCATGTAGGCCCTTTTTTGTGCCCTTTCCTAATTGTATCCTTTTTTTCTCCCCAAGATATAACCTCTTGTCTGAATGGTGTTTCGCTTTTATTTTTAGTATACCTTTATTACACACACACAGAGATAAATGTATCTCTAAATAACATATTGATTTAGTAGTACCTGGTTTTAACCTTCATATTTATCAAATCATATTAAATATAATGTTCTATGACTTTTTCATCTACTATTTTGAAATTCATTTGTGTTACTACATATGGCTGTAGTTTATTCAATGTACTGCAGCATAGTATTCTAGAATGAATATATCAACATTTACTTATTTTGCTGGTAATTAAGTTTTGTTTGTTCCCAGGTGTGGTAGGCTGAGTGACAGCTTTTCCAAAGATATCCATGCCCTAAGTTCAGAAAGAAACCTGTTAGCTTACATGGCAAAAGAAACTATAGATGTGACTAAGTTAAGGATCTTGAGAAAAGAAGATTATCCTGCACTATCCAGGTGGGTCCTTACACCACTGTCAGAGTCAGAGAAGAAATTTAAGGACAGCAGCGGAGGGCAGAGAGGAGAGAAGATGTCATGCACTGGCTTTGATGATGAAGAAATGGGCTATAAGCTAAGGACTGTAGGTGGCCTCTAGAAGCTGGCAAAGGCCCCAGAAAGATTACAGCCCTTTGGACCCATTTTAGATTGATCTTAAGTTAAGGACTCTAAGATTATAAATCTGTGTTGCTTTAAGCCATTAGGTTGATGGTAATTTGTTACACTAGCAATGGGAAACTAATATGCCACATTATTTTTTCTTCTTCTTTTTTTTTTTTTGCTACTTCAAATACTGATATCGTAACAAATTACCACAAAGTAGGTGGCTTAAAACAACAGAAATGTGAGCTGGACACGGTGGTTCATGCCTGTAATCCCAGTAGTTTGGGAGGCTGAGGCTGGCGGATCATGAGGTCAGGAGTATGAGACCAGCCTGACCAACATGGTGAAACCTCACCTCTACTAAAAATACAAAAATTAGCTGGGTGTGGTGGTACGTGCCTGTGATCCCAGCTACTCAGAAGGCTGAGGCAGGGAATCGCTTGAATCTGGAAGGCGGAGGTTTCAATAAGCCGAGATTACACCATTGCACTCCAGCCTGGGCAACAGAGCAAGACTCTGTCTCAAAAACAAAAAACAACAACAAAAAACAACAACCTCCACCAACAGAAATGTATTCTTTTACAGTTCTGGAGGTCAGAGTTTGAAATCAACATGTCAGCAGGGCCATGCTCTCTCTGAAGGCTCTCAGGAAGAATTCTTCTTTGCCTCTTCCCAGATCTGGTGGTTCCTGGCAATCCTTGGTGTTCCTCAGCATGTAGCTGCTTCACTCCAACATCTGCCTGTCTCTGCATGGCCTTCATATAAGATACCAGTCATCAGATGGAGGGCCTATCCTAATCCAATATGATCTCATCTTAACCAATTGCATTTGCAAAGATCCTACTTGCAAATAAGGTCACTTTCTGTAATTTACGATAGATGTGACTTTTGCGGGGGGCACTATTCAACCTAGTACAGCCCCCTAGCATATAGTGAAAACATTTCTTTAGGACAAATATACCTAGAGTGGACGTTGGTTTTGGGGATTATCAAATTATTTTCTAAAATTATTTTATCAATTTACATAATTGCTAGCAGTAAATCAGAACTCCCATTTCTCCACATCCTTGCTGGAATTTCGTAATGATCAAACTAAATTTTTGCCAATTTCTTAAGTGTGAAATATGGCATATATTTTCATGTGTTTATTGGCCACCTTGGTTCTTTTGTGAAATTCTCATTCAAGTCAAAAAGTTATTTTTTATTGATACATATCAGATGCACATGTTTTTGGGGCCCCTTCAAGTCTTTGGTCCACTTATTTATTTTTCAGAGGCCATTATATATTGGGATGGTAATCCTTTACCAGTTGTGTTTTAAAAAACATCTTCTATCAGTTTGTGGCTTGTCTTTTCACTCTCATTCCATATCTTTTACGTAGAGAAGATCTTAATTTTAATAAAGGTAAATGTGTACATAATTTCTTTTGTGGTTTGTACTTTTTATGCCTTTTGTTTGTATTTTTTAATAACTCCTTTACAACCCCTAAAGTATAAAGATAGTCTCTTATAATTCTCCTAAAAGTTAAGTTAGCCTCACATTAACTTCTGAATCCATTTAGAACTGATTTCTGTGTAGAGTTTAAGGTAGGGATCCAACTTCATTAACCGAACAATTCATTTTATCCCACTATTCGGAAATACTGCCTCTCTCACATGTGTTTCATGTCTATGCTCATGTAATCTATGTCTGCACTCTTAATCACAGAGATTGGTCTTTCTGCATCAATACTACAATGTGTTAGTTATTACAGCTTTACAATAATTCTTGGTATGCCTAAAAAGACCAAAAAAAAAAAAAAAGTCATTTTGTGTCCTGCAGGAAACTAGGAGTCTAGAACAGAAGTTAGCAAACTTTTTCTATAAAGAACCAAATAATAATTACTTTAGGCTTGGCAGTCCAAATGGTTTCCTTAAGAATTGCTCAATCTTGACATTGTAGTGCAAGACCAGCCAAAGATATACTAAAATAAATGAGGTGGCTGTGTTCCAATAAAACTTTATTTACAAAAGCAGGCTGTAGGCCCAATCTTGCCTGCAGGTTGTAGTTTACTGACCCCTGGTCTAGAACATCAAGCCACATGTGAGACCTTTATAGGGCTCCAACCAGGAACTGCTCAAATAAATACTTTGTCCCACAAGAAAAATATTCCATCTAAAGATACCTTTAGATCAAACCCCTGTTTTCTTTAGTCCAACTTCATTACTCATTTTAAAATTTCCTTAAATATTTGCCTGATCCTGTTCAACGAGTATTGTTCCTCTGAATCACAGGGATCAATCGTAGAAAGCTTGACTTTCTATGCTTCTTTCATATTTTATGAAAGCTATTAAGTATTTTATACTGATTAATCATAAATTTTGCATAGTGCAAAGTAAGTGCTTAGTATTTGCTGAATTTGGTCTAATCCTCCCAATAACACCAAACTCTACAGAAACTAAAAAATAATAGTAACTTACCATTAGGTTTTCAAATCAAACTTTATGTTAACTGATTAAAACATTGATAGCTGTGATTACCTCACACAAATCTCTAGTGATAAGTTACTACTGGATTAACACAGAGGACAGACAATAGAGCTGCAGATAATAGAAAATCACAGCCAGGCATGGTAGCACATACCTGTAATCCCAGCACTTTGGGAAGCTGAGGCAGGCAGATTGCTTGAGGTCAGGAGTTTGAGAGTAGCCTGGCCAACATGGTGAAACCCCATCTCCACTAAAAATACAAATATTAGCTGGGCATGGTGGCACATGCCTATAATCCCAGCTACTTGGGAGGCTGAGGCAGGAGAATCCCTTGAACCTGGGAGGCGGAAGTTGCAGTGAGCCAAGATTGCACCACTGCACTCCAGCCTGGGAGACAGAATGAGGCTCTGTCTCAAAAACAAAACAAAACTAAAACAAACAAACACAAAAAGAAAGAGGTGCTAAGGATGTTCACAAGTGTTTAGCACAACCCTTTCATTTTACAGATGAAGAAACTAAAGACCCACCAAAGATGTAAAATGATAAACAGACTTTGTCCACCTAAGCTATCAATTGCATGCTATGAATAAACTTTTCTCTTATGCATCTAGAATAGAATTATTATATATTATCTTTGGGAAAATGAGAACATATTCACTTAGATAATTTTTTGTCCTATGGCTGAGATGAACAACACTGCTTGAAAAAGATCGGGCGGTTATTAGAACCACTAAGTGCTTGAATTAGAAAGTGGGTAGAACCCACGTTTTCTGACATAGTATCAGGACGCTTTTCTTAGTTCTTCACACTAAAAAGTGAAGACCATTGGTATCAAGAAAGCAGCAGTTCAATGTCTTTCATGAAAGAGGATGGGTAGCAGGGTATCACATGCTCATGTTTTCAATAAATGGAAGTCTATTAATATGATAAAGTAAATTTTTTTTCTTAAAGGGTACTCAATTGGAAATATATCATCACCTAAATTAACCAGGAATTTTATAGTTCAGCAATTTCTCTTAACTCTTAGGGCTCTGTGCGGCAGGTTGGAGGGATAGTTTTATTGGTGAACTTTAGCTGTGTGAAAAGTGGGATAAAGTAAATAAATAAACCTCATGCTTCTGAAATACTTCATTTTGTTTATATGAAATTGCAGAAATGAAAAATAATTGTCCTAAGATATGCCCTTTCATCTTAAGCTGAATGAAATCCTAAATGTACTAATGTAAATATACTAAATATGTTTTCAGTATGTAGAACATAGCCTGGCATAGCAACATTACACACTGTTGATGTAATAAATAGCATCATATGTTGTTTATGCAAATACAATAGATTACTTTGTAAAATGCACAAGTGGGTTGGGCGCTGTGGCTCACACCTGTAATCCCAGCACTTTGGGAGGTCAAGGCGGGTGGATCCCCTGAGGTCAGGAGTTTGAGACCAGCCTGGCCAACATGGTGAAACCCTATCTCTACTAAAAATATAAAAATTAGCTGGGCGTGGTGGTGGGTTCCTGTAATCCCAGTTACCTGGGAGGCTGACAAGAGAATCGCTTCAACCCAGGAGGTGGAGGTTGTAGTGAGCTGAGACCATGCATTGCATTCCAGCCTGGGCAACAAGAGTGAAACTCCATCCCAAATAAATAAAATAAAATAAAATAAAATGCACATGTCTCTCTGCATCACGCTGCCATACCATTACAGAAGATTCTTCTGATAAATTTTTGCTAGATCATACTTTAAATAGAAATAGAATTTATCATTTAATTTCTATGGAAGAAAGCAGAAATACACCAAAGTTTTAAAATCCTTTCTTAAAATGTAGGAAAGACCATCACATACTTACCTCTACAGACCTGACATGTGTAGCAACCATCTCTATCAGACGTTGCAAGTTATTTCCCACTTTCCGTCTTTTTTCACTCGTGGTTTGCATAACTATTTGGTGTCTGTAGAAAAAAATCTCGTTTAAGTTGTCCAGGAAAAAAATTAATAACATCAGTTCTAGTTAGCTCACTTCCCATTTCCACATTCAATAAAACCAAACTGTGACTGATTTATATGGTGCATGCTATATGTATAATTTGTAGAGGTCCCATTATCAATCATTAAAAGAGAAATAAAAACGTTTTCAGATCATTTGCAATCAACAAAACAAAAGAGCACCAAAACTTCATGTTTTAACATATAAAGCTTTGGAGCAAAGGGTTGTAACTGAGTCTCCAAAGGGATTGTAAACTCAAATGCTTTCTGGGAAGGACAAAAACTTGCAAATAGGGGAATAGAACTCTACTTGTAGGTATTCAAATTCAAATTAAAACCAATAAAATTGCAGGCCAAATTTTCTATGCTTGGTTTACAAATAAAGAAGTGAAGAGAAATGACGTTCTCAAGACTTGTACTTGCAATCTCAAAGTAGGACATTTTTCAGTTATTTGAGGGCAACTTAAGACTTAAAAAATGTATATTTTACATAAATGTACACAGAGTCTATGGACTAATTATTCAGTATATTGATTTTATATAAGTTGCACAAGAGCATTATATATACAGAGACAGAATAATAAAGAAAGAATACCACTGTTTGTAGTTGTAGTTATTTTATTGCCTGGCTAAAACTTTTCCTGGGTAAGTTTCTTTTTTTTTCTTTATTTGAGATGGAGTCTCTCTCTGTCACCCAGGCTGGAGTGCAGTGGCACGATCTCAGCTCACTAAAACCTCCACCTCCTGGGTTCAAGTGATTCTCCTCCCTCAGCCTCACGAGTAGCTGGGATTACAGGTGCATGCCACCACGCCCAGCTAATTTTTTGCATTTTTAGTAGAGATGGGGTTTCACCATGTTAGCCAGGATGGTCTCGATTTCCTGATCTCGTGATCCACCCCTTGGCCTCCCCAAGTGCTAGCAATACAAGCGTCAGCCACCGCATCTGGCTCCTATGTAAGTTTTAAAAATTGTAAGGGAAACTGAGATGGAGATCCTGACAATGTATAATTTGATTATAAAGAACTTCTAAGAAATACAACAAAATATATAGGCAGTTCTTTTATGTTTGTTTGGAAATATGAGTGTAATCTGGCAAATTTTATGTTTGGTCATGCCAATTTCTTTCCTGAGAAATACTTGGTGAGTGCAGAAAACTGCATCCAGATGAATCCAGATGCAAAGATGCAAAGGAATACAGACACATAAGCACACACATCAAATATACATCAGCTACTCAGTGCACTGCATATGTAATGAGCCACATGCATCCAGTACTGATGGTGCAATTTTCCATCCTACTTCAGATAACCCACTTTCTACCTCTTTACAGTAACTCACAGGCTGTAGCTCTCTGCATGCTTGTTTCCCAAATCAAACTGGAGGTCTTTTTAAGATGAACAGTCTCATATTTATTGTAGCATTATGTGCTCCTTAACCATTAAGCATGTGTATCATTGTGCTAACATTTTTGTTTGGTTCTTATGTTTTGTTTATATGTGTCACCGATGGAGTTAATGTTTTTAGAGATGGAGTCTTGCTATGTTGCTCGGGATGGCCTTGACCTTCTAGGCTCAAGTGATTCTCCTCAGACTCCTGAGTAGCTGGGACTACAGATGTGTGCCACTGACCCTGACTACTGATGAAACTTTTTAGTGCTGTGCTTCAGTATCAGTTTTCCCACAGGTCCTGTGATTGTTATTGCATGATTTTGCACAGCATGATAACTATTGAGATGGCATATGTTGTGTTATAGTAGACTGACTATAATTTATAGTATAATTACATTTTACTATATAATATACATAATTTCTAGGAAATAAAAACATGAGCTTAGTGGAGTTTATTAAACCTTAGTGGAATTTTATTAAAATTCACTAACCAATAGCCAATTTGAATTGATTTAAAATTTTATGTTGTTTTCAGGGATTAAAAGCCATGTATTAACTAGATCTAAAGATTAACAATTTCTTGGTGAACAGTAACTGTAATACTAACAGAATGTACCTGTTGATAGAGAAAGTTCTCAAGTTATAAGCAGTTGTACTTAAGTTCTATATACCCCTCTTTCCATGCCAAATAGCTCTATAATATAACGTAAAGCAAATAAAAATTGATCTAATTTTATAGAACTGTTAAATCAATAATCTGAAAATAAACATATAAATCTTGGTGAGATAAACTTACTCCCGCTGAACAGCATCTGATTCATTCATAGCTTCACTGAGCCCCTGGTTAACAGTACTTTCTAGCAGGTGCTTGTGTTTCTCCAAGGACTCAAGCTCATTAGCACATTTTTCATCCTCTTCCTCTGCTTCCTATCGGGATAAAGTCACCGTTATGGTTTCTTGATATTCACATTCTGTATGCTCTAGGTAGATTTAAAACAATTACGCAAAGCATTTAAAGAAAATCAAGCTGCATCATTTGTATTCTCAAGAGCTTACTGTGTTACATGCAAGAGACTTTAAAATGTTCTTATGGGAATTCCATATTATAAAAACAAATGTGGTCAGGCGTGGAAGCTCATGCTTGTTATTCCAGCACTTTGGGAGGTTGAGGTGGGCAGATCACTTGAGGTCAAGAGTTTGAGATCAGCCTGGCCAACATGGTAAAACCCCATCTCTATTAAAGATAGAAAAATTAGCTGGACCTGGTGGCATGTACCTGTAGTCCCAGCTACTCAGGAGGCTGAGGCATGAGAATCACTTGAACCTGGGAGGTGGAGGTTGCAGTGAGCTGAGATTGTGCCACTGCACTCCAGCCTAGGTGACAGAGCAAAACCCTGTCTCAAAAAAAAAAAAAAAAAGAAAAGAAAAAAGAAAAAAGAAAAGTGATTCTATTTTTTTAATTTGAAAATATTTATTAAAATTAAAAAAAAATATATATAAAATCTTCAATTCAAAGTTTCTGCTTTAGAAATTTATCAAAGAGAAAGAATGGAAAAATGAATAAAGATATACAAAGATACAGCAACATTATCTGTCAGTTGAAAAGTCAGGGAAAATATTAATAAGGGGCTGGCTAAATAAGTTATATATATACATATATATAATAAAAACACAATAGAAGGATTGCTCTCTCTACATTTGTATGAAAAGATATCCATGATTCATTCATCCTGGATTCATTCAGCCGTATTTTCCAGTCTGAAGAACAGAAAATTTTATGATATTTTAATTAAGATATCCATGATATCTTTTCTTGAGAAAGACAGATTATGAAAAATTATGAATAATTTGGTACCATTAAAACAATACATGTTTGTTTATCTGGAAGACATTCCCTAAACTTTAGTCATGGGATTCTGGTAGATTACAAGGTACATTTTATTTTCCATTTTATACATTTCTTACTTGATTCTCTATTGTTTGTAATGAGCATTTATATTATGAACAAAAAATACTTTTCCTTTAAAAAAATTAAAAAGCTATTGTATTATCAAAGATGCAGAAATTAAATAAAATTGGTTTGGCTTTTAGGGTGCCAAGGTCAACTGGCTAGAATTTAGTAGTTCTTTAGTTTTTTTGGTGAGTTGGAAGTATTCACCAAATGTGACCTCTACAAAAAGCTTGTATAGGATTCATTCAGCCGTATTTTCCAGTCTGAAGAACAGAAAATTTTATGATATTTTAATTAAGATCTTTTTCCCCATGAGCTTCAAGGAGGCCTTATCTAAGTATCCAAGTCCTTATTTCACAGATGTATTAACTATGCATGGCAAAGTAGCCCAAATTCATCAATTCTTGTGAAGATGAAGTATCATAAAGCCTTTCATTTAAGTGCATCAGAGAGTAAACTCAAGCAGTGTCATGGCAGATGGATAAAAAATAAAGATGATTACCAATGCTTTATATTTCACATTTACATTGCATTATTTGGTGTGTTTTCTAAACATTTCACACTGCTTAAGAAAACAAATAGGTCCTAAATATAATACAGGCCAAGAGAAAAGTTTTCAATTCCTAATACTTTGTTGCCATAACCAAGTAAAAAATACTGGCATAGTTAAAATTTTCACATGAATTGTGTAAGTGGTATTGAATAGAGTCATCTAAATACTTTTAAGTAAAATGCTAGTCAGGCGGTAGAATGGTGGAGAATCAGTATTTTTATTTTACCCACCTTCTAGATTGCATGTAAATGGTCTTAGGAATTTGACAAGGATATCCAGTTTGCAATGACTCTTGGTAGACAACTATGTATTCAAAATACCTTATTGGGATTCAGGCTTTAGCAGTACATAACAACTAAATCTCCATAAAAAGGTAGGAGAGATTCTTTGGCAGAGAAAACTAACCCAACATAGTTATAGTATATATATATAGCTTAAAGATTTTGGTTTTGATGTCAGAATATGTGACTCATCAATCAATCATGACATAGCTTTGGATAACCTACAGAAACTGTAGCAAAGTTCTTACTTTATTTTTTTGTTGGTAAAGATCATCCAGCTTTTGAACTTCTTCTTTCAGAGTCTTCACACTTCTCCTGCTTTCTGTTATCATTGCATTCAACTGGGAAATAAAATGTTGGTTGAGAGATCACAACTATACATCAAAGATATTTTACAAGTTATAGAGTTTTTATCAGTCAACTAACTGAACAATGTTATTTCTTCTATTCCTTTTAGACTCTCACGTATCATTTGTCTAAAAATTTTATTATTCCCCAAAGAGAAATTAATTTCAAAGAAACCTCAAAATTAAGGATCTTAATATCTGTTTTCCCATTAGTTGTTATGGGAGTGCTTTTTAAGCTCTCATATATATTATACATATTATTAATATTGTTATATTAATTTACTCATAAATAGTTTTTGCCTCTGGATTTGAAGTCTAGCTTTATTTAGACTATATCTACTGTAGCTGTTTAGCTTTTCATTTGTATGTTCACTTTCTAAAATGTTAAAAAGAATTGTTTATATTAATTTTATTGGATGCTTGCCATTATAGTCTTGCATTCCTTCAAAAAGTAATAAAGTAATCACATTTAATCTTGTTAAAGCTTGAACTTTAAGATCAGTTGAAACTAAAACTGAAAGAAAAAAGTGCTTCTCAAGTTCATTTCTTGTTGGCAAGTGCTGATACCAGTTGATGTCAGCAATTAATATAGAATGTTTTTCAGTGATACCAAGAGGAAACTGTTTCCTACAGGAAACATAAAATTGTAAAATGTATAAATGGCTGGCTTTTTTTTTTAAAGAATAATTCTATACACATATGAAATAAAAAAAAAATCTAGGGGTTAAAATTTAGTTAAGCTATTGTTATTTGGTAAAACACAGGGTAGTGACATATACAACTAGCATGTGCCCAGAACTCAAAACCAGATCTAACATTAAGAACATTTTCTAAAGGTATGTTTTATCTGAAGTCACTAATAAGTTAAACAAGTTGTTTTAAATTCTCCTATAATAACACCAATAGATACTCAAGTAACCAGAACTTCCATTGATCCTCATGGTGGGTCAAACCATGTTAACTCATCTCTGAGCAGCTTCTACTTTCCATGTCAGTACTACTAAAGCTGCACCAATAACTTAAACATTTATTTTTCTAATTCCAAAAGTACACATTTCCACTGTGGTAAGTAAAATAAAAAATAAGTACAATAATAATCAGCAATAATTGTGCGACCCCCAAAGAACCACTATTAATATTTGGCATACTTCCATCAGTATTTTCCTCAGTCATTCACTAAAGAGCCCTCAAGTTGCTTATAACCCAAGAAGATATCATTAATTACTGTCAGCCCTCCGTATCTGTGGGTCCTACATCCATAGATTCAACCAACTATGGTGGAAAATATTTATGAAAAAAATCGCATCTGCGTGAATACAGACTTCATCTTGTCATTATTCCCCAAACAATACAGTATGATAACTATTTACATAATGTTTACATTGTATTAGGTATTACAAGCAGTTTAGGGATGATTTAAAATATATGGAAAGATGTACATAGTTTCATGCAAATACAGTCATATGCTGCATAATGACAAAGACGTATTTGATTTATGTGGTCCCATAAGATCATAATGGAGCTGAAAAATTCCTATTGCTTAGTGACAACTTGATGATGTTCACCCTGTGTAAGCCTAGGGTACTACGTGTGTTTGTGCCTTAGTTTTTAACAAAAGGTTAAAAAAGTAAAATAAAAAAATTAAAAAATTTTAAGATAGAAAATAGCTTATAGGTCGGGGTTCCAAGATGGTGTCGTAGAGGCGACTCGGGATTGCAGCTCTCGGTGAAGGCGCAGAGGCTGCAACAGGTGTACCCCAGAAAAGCAGGGCCTGGAGTGGACCTCAGCACTCATACAGCAGAGGGGCTAAACCATTAGAAGGAAAACTAAGTAACAGAAATACCTCATCAACAACAATCTGGGCGTCTACTCAGAGACCCAATTGAAAAATCAGCAACTACTAAGATGACAGGTGGATAAATCCATAAAGATGGGAAGAAACCAGCGCAAAAAGGAGGAAAACACCCGAAACCAAAACACCTCACCTCCTGCAAAGGACCAAAACTCCTCACCAGCAAGGGAACAAAGCTGGACGGAGAATGAGTGTGACGAAATGACGGAATCAGACTTCAGAAGGTGGATAATGAGAAACTTCAGTGAGCTAAAAGAACATGTTCTAAATCAGTGTAAAGAAACTAAGAACCTTGAAAAAAGATTTAAAAAAAGATTCGAGGAATTGATAACAAAAATGGACAACTTAGAGAGGAATATGAATGAATTGAAGGAGCTGAAAAACACAACACGAGAACTTCGCAAAGCATGCACAAGTTTCAACAGCCGAATTGACCAAGCAGAAGAAAGAATATCAGAAGTCGAAGATCAACTCAATGAAATAAAACGAGAAACCAAGATTAAAGAAAACACAAAAAGGAATGAACAAAATCTCCAAGAAATGAGGGACTATGTGAAGAGACCCAACCTACGTTTGATAGGTGTACCAGAATGTGAAGAAAAGAATGAATCCAAGCTGGAAAATACTCTTCAGGATATTATCCAGGAAAATTTCCCCAACCTAGCAAGACAGGTCAATACTCAACTCCAGGAAATACAGAGAATACCACAAAGATACTCCACAAGAAGAGCAACCCCAAGGCACATAATCGTCAGATTCACCAGGGTTGAAATGAAGGAGAAAATGCTACAGGCAGCCAGAGAGAAAGGTCGGGTCACCCACAAAGGGAAGCCCATCAGACTCACAGCAGATCTCTCGGCAGAGACTCTACAAGCCAGAAGAGAGGGGGGCCAATATTCAACATCCTTAAAGAAAAGAACTTTCAACCCAGAATTTCATATCCAGCCAAACTGAGCTTCATAAGTGAAGGAAAAATAAAATCCTTCACGAACAAGCAAGTACTCAGAGATTTTGTCACCACTAGGCCTGCTTTACAAGAGCTCCTGAAAGAGGCACTACACATAGAAACAAACAACCAGTACCAGCCATCCTAAAAGCATACCAAATGCTAAAGACCATCAACAAAATGAAGAATCTACATGAACCAATGGGCAAAACAGCCAGCTAGCATCAAAATGGCAGTATCTAATTCACACATAACAATATTAACCCTAATGTAAATGGGCTAAATGCACCAATCAAAAGACACAGACTGGCAAATTGGATAAAAAACCAAAACCCATCGGTGTGCTGTATCCAGGAAACCCACCTCACATGCAAGGATACACAAAGGCTCAAAATAAAGGGATGGAGGAAGATTTACCAAGCAAATGGAGAGCAAAATAAAGCAGGAATTGCAATTCTCGTCTCTCATAAAATAGACTTTAAAGCAACAAAGATCAAAAGGGACAAAGAAGGTCATTACATAATGGTAAAAGGATCGATACAACAAGAAGAGCTAACGATTCTAAATATATATGGACCCAATGCAGGAGCACACAGATATATAAGGCAAGTTCTTAACGACTTACAAAGAGACTTAGACTCCCACACAATAATAGTGGGAGACTTTAACACTCCACTGTCAATATCAGACAGATCAACTAGGCAGAAAATTAACAAGGATATCCAGGACTTGAACTCAGACCTGGAACAAGCAAACCTGATAGACATTTACAGAACTCTCCACCCCAAATCCACAGAATATACATTCTTCTCAGCACCACATCAGACCTACTCCAAAATTGACCACATAATTGGAAGTAAAGCACTCCTCAGCAAATGCAAAACAACTGAAATCATAACAAACAGTCTCTCAGACCACAGTGCAATCAAGTTGGAACTCAGAATTCAGAAAATAACTCAGAACCGCACAGCTTCATGGAAACTGAACAACTGGCTCTTGAATGTTGATTGGATAAACAAAGAAATGAAGACAGAAATAAAGAAGTTCTTTGAAACCAACGAGAATGAAGACACAACGTACCAGAATCTCTGGGACACATTTAAAGCAGTCTGTAGAGGGAAATATATAGCAATAAGTGACCACATGAGAAGAGTGGAGAGATCCAAAATTGACACCCTATCGTCAAAATTGAAAAAGCTAGAGGAGCAAGATCAAAAAAGCTCAAAACCTAGCCGAAGACAAGAAATAACTAAGATCAGAGCAGAACTGAAGGAGATAGAGACAAGAAAAACCCTTCAAAAAAATCAATAAATCCAAGAGCTGGTTTTTTGAAAAGATCAGCAAAATAGACAGACCATTAGCCAGACTGATAAAAAAGAAGAGAGAACAACCAAATAGATGCAATAAAGAACGATAATGGGGAAGTCACCATAGATTCCACAGAAATTCAAACCATCATCAGAGAATACTACAAACAACTCTATGCACATAAACTAGTAAACCAGGAAGAAATGGATAAATTCCTGGACGCCTGTGTCCTCCCAAGCCTAAACCAGGAGAAAGCCGAAACTACGAATAGACCAATAACAAGGTCTGATGTTGAGGCAGCAATTAAGAGCCTACCACACAACAAAAGCCCAGGTCCAGATGGGTTCACAGCGGAATTCTACCAGACACACAAAGAGGATCTGGTACCATTCCTTCTGAAACTATTCCAAATAATTCAAAAAGAGGGAACCCTTCCCAAATCATTTTATGAGACCAACATCATCCTGATACCAAAACCCGGCAGAGACTCAACCAGAAAAGAAAACTTCAGGCCAATATCCATGATGAACATAGATGCAAAAATCTTCAATAAAATACTGGCAAACAGATTGCAACAGCACATTAAAAAACTTATCCATCATGATCAAGTAGGATTCATCCCGGGGATGCAAGGCTGGTTCAACATACGCAAGTCTATAAATGTAATTCACCACATAAACAGAAGCAAAAACAAAAACCACATGATTATCTCAATTGACGCAGAGAAGGCATTTGACAAAATTCAACAGCCCTTTATGCTAAAAACCCTCAATAAACTTGGTATTGATGGAACATATCTCAAAGTAATAAAAGCTATTTACGACAAACCAACAGCCAATATCATACTTAATGGGCAAAAACTGGAAGCTTTCCCTTTGACATCCGGCACTAGACAAGGATGCCCTCTCTCACCACTCCTATTCAACATAGTACTGGAATTACTAGCCAGAGCAATCAGGCAAGAAAAAGAAATAAAGGGTATTTGAATAGGAAAGGTGGAAGCCAAATTGTCTCTATTTGCAGACGACATGATAGTATACCTAGAAGACCCCATCACCTCAGCCCAAAAGCTCCTGAAACTGATAAGCAACTTCAGCAAAGTCTCAGGATATAAAATCAATGTGCAAAAATCACAAGCATTCCTATACACCAATAACAGACTTAAAGAGAACCAAATCAAGAATGAACTGCCATTCACAATTGCTACAAAGAAAATAAAATACCGGTGTCTTCTTTCTGTCCGGTGGTTTGTTCTCTGAGGCTTGTGTCAGGACTGCTGATAGGAAGATGTCTTCAGGAAATGCCAAAATTGGTCACCCTGCCCCCAACTTCAAAGCCACAGCTGCTATGCCAGATGGTCAGTTTAAAGATATCAGCCTGTCGGACTACAAAGGAAAATATGTTGTGTTCTTCTTTTACCCTCTTGACTTCACCTTTGTGTGCCCCACGGAGATCACTGCTTTCAGTGATAGGGCAGAAGAATTTAAGAAACTCAACTGCCAAGTGATTGGTGCTTCTGTGGATTCTCACTTCTGTCACCTGGCATGGATCAACACACCTAAGAAACAAGGAGGACTGGGACCCATGAACATTCCTTTGATATCAGACCCGAAGCGTACCATTGCTCAGGATTATGGGGTCTTGAAGGCTGATGAAGGCATCTCATTCAGGGGTCTCTTTATCATTGATGATAAGGGTATTCTTCGGCAGATCACTGTAAATGACCTCCCTGTTGGCCACTCTGTGGATGAGACTTTGAGACTAGTTCAGGCCTTCCAGTTCACTGACAAACATGGGGAAGTGTGTCCAGCTGGCTGGAAACCTGGCAGTGATACCATCAAGCCTGATGTCCAAAAGAGCAAAGAATATTTCTGCAAACAGAAGTGAGCGGGCTGTTTATTCCAGGCTTGCAGTGGGCAGCCATGAGAACAAAACCCCTTTTGTATTTTTTTTTCCCCCATGAGTAAAACACAAGACTTCAAATTCAAAAAAAAAAAAAAGAAAAGAAAATATCTAGGAATACAACTCACAAGGAACGTAAGGGACCTCTTTAAGGAAAACTACAAAGCACTGCTCAATGAAATAAGAGAGGACACAAACAGATGGAGAAACATTCCATGTTCGTGGTTAGGAAGAATCAATATCGTGAAAATGGCCATACTGCCCAAAGTAATTTACACAATCAATGCTATCCCCATCAAACTACCATTGAATTTCTTCACAGAACTGGAAAAAACCACTATGAATTACATATGGAACCAAAAAAGAGCCCGCATAGCCAAGTTAATTCTAAGCAAAAAGAACACAGCGGGAGGCATCACGCTACCAGACTTCAAACTATACTACAAGGCTACAGTAATCAAAACAGCATGGTACTGGTACCAAAACAGAGATATAGACCAATGGAACAGAACAGAAGCATCGGAGGCAACACAACATATCTACAACCATATAATCTTTGAAAAACCAGAAAAAAACAAGCAATGGGGAAAGGATTCCCTATTTAATAAATAGTGTTGGGAAAACTGGCTAGCCATGTGCAGAAAGCAGAAACTGGACCCCTTCCTGACACCTTACACTAAAATTAACTCCAGATGGATTAAAGACTTAAACCTAAGACCTGACACCATAAAAACCCTAGAAGAAAATCTAGGCAAAATCATTCAGGACATAGGAGTAGGCAAGGACTTCATGAACAAAACACCAAAAGCATTGGCAACAAAAGCCAAAATAGACAAATGGGACCTAATCAAACTCCACAGCTTCTGCACGGCAAAAGAAACAGTCACTAGAGTGAATCGGCAACCATCAGAATGGGAAAAAAATCTTTGCAGTTTACCCATCTGACAAATGGCTGATATCCAGAATTTACAAAGAACTCAAACAGATTTACAGGAAAAAAACAAACAAGTCCATTCAAAAATGGGCAAAGGATATGAACAGACACTTTACAAAAGAAGACATACATGAGGCCAACAAATACATGAAAAAATGCTCATCATCACTGGTCATCAGAGAGATGCAAATCAAAACCACATTGAGATACCATCTCACGCCAGTTAGAATGGTGATCATTAAAAAATCTGGGGACAGCAGATGCTGGAGAGGATGTGGAGAAATAGGAACACTCTTACACTGTTGGTGGGAGTGTAAATTAGTTCAACCATTGTGGAAGACAGTGTGGCGATTCCACAAGGACCTAGAAATAGAAATTCCATTTGACCCAGCAATCCCATTACTGGGTATATATCCAAAGGAATATAAATAGTTCTACTATAAGGACACATGCACACGAATGTTCACTGCAGCACTGTTTACAATAGCAAAGACCTGGAACCAACCCAAATGCCCATCGATGATAGACTGGACTGGGAAAATGTGGCACATATACACCATGGAATATTATGCAGCAATCAAAAATGGTGAGTTTGTGTCCTTTGTGAGGACATGGATGAATCTGGAGAACATCATTATCAGCAAACTGACACAAGAACAGAAAAAGACATACCGCATATACTCACTCATAGGTGGGTGAGAAAAATGAGAACACATGGACACAGAGAGGGGTCTACTACACATTGGGGTCTATTGGGGGAAATGGGGGAGGGACAGCGGGGGGGCTGGGGAGGGATAGCCTGGGGATGAATGCCAAGTGTGGGTGAAGGGGAGGAAGGCAGCAAAACACACTGCCATGTGTGTACCTATGCAACTATCTTGCACGTTCTGCAAATGTACCCCAAAACCTATAATGCAATAAAAATTAAAAAAGGAAAAAAGAAAATAGCTTATAAAGATATAAATAGGCTGGGCGGTGGCTCATGCCTGTAATCCCAGCACTTTGGGAGGCTGAGGCAGGTGAATCACGAGGTCAAGCGATCAAGACCATCCTGGTCAACATGGTGAAACCCCGTCTCTACTAAAAATACAAAAAAATTAGCTGGGCACAGTGGCGCGTGCCTGTAATCCCAGCTACACGGGGAGGCTGAGGCAGGAGAATTGCCTGAACCCAGGAGGCGGAGATAGCGGTGAGCCAAGATCATGCCATTGCACTCCAGCCTGGGTAACAAGAACGAAACTCTGTCTCAAAAAAAAAAAAAAAACAAAAAAAAAGATATAAATAAATGATATTTTTATACAGTTGCACAATGTGTTATTATAAGAGTCAAAAGTTAAAAAAAGTTTGTAAAGTTGAAAAGCTTTAATAAGCTCAGGTTAATTTATTATTGAAGAAAGTACATTTTTTTTTTTTGAGACGGAGTTTCGCTCTTGTTACCCAGGCTGGAGTGCAATGGCGCGATCTCGGCTCACCGCAACCTCCGCCTCCTGGGTTCAGGCAATTCTCCTGCCTCAGCCTCCTGAGTAGTTGGGATTACAGGCACGCACCACCGTGCCCAGCTAATTTTTTGTATTTTTAGTAGAGACGGGGTTTCACCGTATTGACCATGATGGTCTTGATCTCTTGACCTCGTGATCCACCGCGCCCGGCCTAGAAAGTACATTTTTATATACATTTAGTATAGCCTGAGAGTACAGTAATGTCCAGGGTATTTACATTCATTCACCACTTACACACTCACTCTCTCAGAGCTACTTCCAGTCCTGCAAGCTCCATGCATGGTAAGTGCCCTATACAGGTGTGCCATTTTCAATAATCTCTACCATATTTTTACTATATTTTTCTGTTCAGATAGAATTGGCTACACAAATACTTATAATTGTGTTACAATAGTTTATAGTAGTCAGTACGATAATATGCTGTATAGATATGTAGCCTATGAACAACAGGCCATATCATATGGCCTAGGTGTGTAGTAGGCTACGGCATCTAGTTTTGTCTATCATAAAGATAAAATTGTCTAATGATGCATTTCCTAGAATGTATCCCCATACTTAAGCAAAACATGATTGTACTATACCATTTTATATCAGGGTCTTGAGCATCCTAGGATTTTGGCATACATGAGGAAGGTCCTGGAAACAATACCCCATGAATACCAAGGAATGACTATTTCATTAGATGATATTTTTTCTATTATAATCAGAAGTCACCAGGCCGGAATCCCATCACTTTCTTTCTCCAACCAATGAATATATTTGTATGAGACTTTTTCTTCTACTTTCCACTTAGTTTCAGGATACAGGGTACCCACTTTTCTTCTGATTAAGAGGTAACTCTTCTAACTTTTCATTGGATCTTATGCCTTCCTTTTTCTCTTTTTTTTTTGGGGTGGGGGGGTGGCACTCTGTCACCGAAGCTGGAGTGCAGTGGTGTGATCTCAGCTCATGACAACCTATGCCTCCCGGGTTCAAGCGATTCTCCGACCTCAGCTTCCTGAGCTGAGGACTACAGGTGCGTGCCACTATGTGTGACTAATTTTTGCATTTTTGGTAGAGATGGAGTTTCACCATATTGGCCAGGTTGGTCTTGAACTCCTGGGCGCAAGTTATTCACCTGCCTTGGCCTCCCAATGGGCTGGGATTACAGGCGTGAGCCACTGTACCTGGCCCATGCATTCCTATTTCTTCATGGACTGCTTTTTCTTTTTTTTTTTTTTTTTTGAGACGGAGTTTCGCTCTTGTTATCCAGGCTGGAGTGCAATGGCACAATCTCGGCTCACCGCAACCTCCGCCTCCTGGGTTCAGGCAATTCTCCTGCCTCAGCCTCCTGAATAGCTGGGATTACAGGCACGCGCCACCATGCCCAGCTAATTTTTTGTATTTTTAGTAGAGACGGGGTTTCACCGTGTTGACCAGGATGGTCTCGATCTCTTGACCTCGTGATCCATCCGCCTCGGCCTCCCAAAGTGCTGGGATTACAGGCTTGAGCCACTGCGCCCGGCCCCATGGACTGCTTTCTAATCCATCAATCTCTTTTACTCCTAATTTTTAAACTTTACCTTGTACTCCCTGTCTCATCTTTAAAACCAAACAACGCTCATCCCTGCCAAAACCAAACCAAAACCATAAAACCCCAAAATCATTTCCACACAGCCCTTTCTAACTATCGATCTACCTCCTTTCCTCAGACTCAAATATTTGTGGTAGTCTTAATTTGTAATAGCCCAGGAAGAATACATCATTCATACTATCGTATCTTTCTACCATCTAAACTTTAATCCACAGAAATGTGGTTTTTCGCTTCTCTGTTCATGAAACCATTTTTTGCAAATATTACCACTAATATCTTAATTGCTAAAGCCAGTGAGTGACTTTCAGATTTCATCTTATTTGACATGTGAGTAACATTTGTGGTCACTTGAAAAAACCCTTTTTGGTTTCTAAGACCTTGGAATGTCCGGTTTCCTCTAGGTCTTGGAAGGTCCTTCATAATCTTCCTTGTAGTTTCTTTCCCTGCTTGTACTATGGATGTGGATGTTCTCTCAGGATTTTGATCTTGGTGGTATTCTCACTCACTCACTTGCGAAAGTGATCTCTTTCACTCTTACTCTAATATCTGGGAAATTTCCTTGCTTTAACTACCTGCATGCTAAGGAACACACACACACACAATTTTATTTTCAGCCCTGTTCTCCATCCTATACTCTGAATCTACAGCTTCTGCCTCCTCCTGGATGCTTGCTTTAACTACCTGCATGCTAAGAAACACACACACACACACACACACACACACACACACAATTTTATTTTCAGCCCTGTTCTCCGTCCTATACTCTGAATCTACAGCTTCTGCCTCCTCCTGGATGACCCACAGACAGCAATCTCAACGTCTCCAACACTGTCCCCACTACACCCTGATCTGTTTTCTTCCTCTAGGTTAACAGCACTATAATCCACTTATCAGCCCACATCAGAAATCTGGAAGTCATGTTGATACCTCTTTCTCCCCAAGCTTGCACATTCAGCCGTGAAATCCTTGGGTTCTACCTCCTTAACATTTCCTAAACCTGTTTCCTTCCCTCTATTTCTACTATACATTGGTTTAAGTCTCCTAACATTTTCAGTTGCATCCCCTCTAAGCCATGTTTTCCTGTAACCCAAAGGGTTTTGTTAACCTAAAAATCTGATGAGCATAACTGTATCAATGTTAGCCCTTTTCTCTAAATGGGAGTGCCTGAAGGATGTATTTATCTTTAGGACACTAACATGGGGTCTAGTCTACAGTAGGCTTTTTATAACTTTCCCCCACATTTCCCCACCTACAGCCTTTAAAAAGTTCGAGTCAGTCTGAAAGATGTTTTAGACATGAAATTCCTGTTGTTTCAAATTCATACCTTTTGGGAATCTCCAGGTTTCAGTACCCATTTTAACAAAAAACAGAAATCAAAATGAAGCAGGCTAAAGGAAGACTTCACCTCAAATAATCATCATTCCTAGGTAGCAGTCCAAATTCCTCATCTTTTCTCCACAGATATTTTAGAAATCGCAAATTGCAGTAATAATAGTATGATGTGATGAAACTCCTCACTTACCTAATGTTACAACTTTTTCTATTTTTCTGAGAATGTTAAAATTCTAATACAAAGTTTTGATAGAATTTATTAATATTAGAAAAATGTCTTTCTGTGGGTTACTAGCATAAATATTTGTGAAATGTCATAGGTTTTGTTTCCAGATGAGAAAAAATAAACAAGCTTCTCTTCTGAGAAAACATACAATTTCATTTTATATCTTGAAATCTATTAGCCACATCACAGCAGTTCCTGAAGAGTTGAATTAACAAGTGGTTTCCTTTAACTGCTTGGTTTCCTATAAATGATATTGTTTGTGTGTGTGTTTGCGAAGTAGCTTAACTTTTCTTAACAATGTTTAAAGGTTACTAAAGACAATAATAGAATTTTCCTTTTCAGGGATGTAGGTGATATTAAGGATTTCAGAAGCAGAAACTATCTGAAATTTACTTTTGGAAATAGACTTCAAAGGGAATTTGAGTTCTCCTGAAACTCTATGATCCAGAATGCAAAAACTTGGTAAAAAGAAACCTCTTAATCTATCACAGCTAATTAGCCTCTAACCCCATATTATACTTGCCTACTTTCAAGGTAGCCACTTGAAACCTCTTTTAGCATAAAAAGTGATTTTAAATTATCTCAAATTAGAGGCACTTCTCTATTAAAAAAAGGAAAATTTACTTAGTTTCATCTCACTTCATACGTGATCATGAGAAGACTAGAATGTTTACATTTCTTAACAAGTTTCTTCAAATATTTCTGTCAAGGGTATACTCAATTCTCATTTTTTTCATCATTTTATTAAAAAAATGATTCCTTAGCAATCAGAAACCACAAATAACATTTAATTTTAGGTTTTAAAATCTGAATTTTGCTTTTTATGGCTGTATGTTTTATTACTTACTTGTTCTAAAGTATCCTCCAAAATAATTTTTTTATTTAGAGCTTTATTAATTTCTTCTTCAGTTTCATTCAGGAGTTCCTTAAGAGGTACCTACAAAATACATAAGGAGCGGGGGTGACATATAACATTTAATTACAAAATATCCCTCCTGAGGCATCTGTACACTGTGATAGGAGGAGTTACTTTTAGAGAAAAAGTGAAGCTATGACATTTTAAATCTAATATACTGTCAGACAAGAAAACAAAACTAGTTTTTAATCAAATTTCTGTTAGTGTAGACTATAACCTACTTTTGGTTTTGAATACCTGGAAAATTAAAGACCTGCTCATCTATCCTGGAAATTGATATTATTCAAACATTTACAAGTACACTTAGTTTACTGCCGTATTTTTTTTGAAAATAATTTATATGTAGTTGTTATTTTTATGCTATGTTATCCAGAAGTATTAGTTTCTCTTAATCCTTTTCAACTCTTTAGTCAGGATTCTCTGCTTGTATTTCTTGGGTTTATTTTGTTCTACTGATTTTGACATAGTACTTCAATGCTTGTCAATTTTTAAAATTGAGGTGAAATTCACACTTCAAAATGGTTAAACTGAAATACTTTGGTTAAAGTGAGTTTAACATAAAATTAAACACACAACATAAAATTTAACATAAAATTATAGTGTGTAATTCAGTGGCATTTAGTACATTCACAATGTTGTATAACCGTCACTTCTAGCTCCAAGACATTTCATTATGCTGAAAGAAAACCCCATATGCCATTATGTTTTAAGTAGGTCTTTTGAAGTTATTGCTGAGTTTTAATTTTGGCCTGCTCCTTTCAAAAGATGCAATGGCTTCTTTAATCTTTTTAAGAAACTTTCACCAAATACTACTTATAACACTTGGCCTTATACAATATTGATTCTATTGTATTGTTCTATTATTAGGTAATACTATTTCTAGAGATGAAAGCAAAATTTCTCCTTGAGTATATTCATTCTTTTTGCATTGTATAATCTTCTCTACAAAAATGTGATTCATGTAATTATTTTCTTGCATCAGCTATGTCAAACTACTCCAAACAGTGGTGAGCAAACTCTGCCTGCCTATCTATAATCTATAATCTACTGATAGATTAGTAAGAAACTAAATGTTTACTGGATGTATTTTTTCACACTGAAAATGAATCTAGCTTGACTTAATCAATGTCTGTCCACCCACAAACTGTTATCTCTGGGAAAGTAGGGATGTATCTTTCTTGGTATTTTATCTCTATCACGTAGTTGGTCTGGAACATATTATGTTAATATATGTTCAACTGAAATACTAAAATCTATAAATAATTGACAAGTTACAATAGAGAAATTAAAAAATTTTCTTCCCAAAATGACTTCCTTGGCCATATTTTAAAATTGGGCAACAATTTCTCCTTGTTGACTACTGGTGTTCTTATTACTCTAACACGTTTTATGCCCTCACGTGTGTCGTTATGCCTGGAATTCTTTCTACAGCCATCCCCATACCTATCTCATCTTTCAAAATTTCATTCCACGGTTACCATCTCCAGAGTCTTTTTTGCTACATGGGAAGAATTGATGTTTTCACTATAACTTGTAGAGACTTTTAATTAAGCACATATGTAGCATTTATTTATGTCTCTCTCCCCTGGGGGGATCATTAGCAACTTGACAATAAGGTTGGTCCCTCTTTGTCTTTATAGTACTGGTATCTATTTTATATGTAATCCATTTTTTTACTGGATAGTTGAAGATTTCTAGTACCAGGAAGAAAGAAGATATAGTTTCAGTGTTTTATTCCTTTGTTTAGTACTGGGTTATGAACATGCTAAAGTTCAAACTCTTAGAGATATCAATTATAAAATTGAAAAATCTTCAAAGTACTCATGATTACTTACATAAACTTGAGCCCTGTATTTGACAAGACAGCTGGCACCAGCCTCAGGATTAAACTTAATTTCAAAGTCATAACCTTTAGAATTCTCAGCACCTTTAGGAATGAGTTTTAATTTTCTAGCTGATTTGTGATACTCTGCTAATTGTGTTTCAATCTGTAAGAGAACACAAAAAGAAATGTTAAAGCAGCCCCATTCTATGTGGTTTTTCAGTTAGCATTTCTGCAATTTTATATAAAATATATCACACCTCTATTTTTAGTAGTTTAGTAATTCAGTACTTTTTAGTAGTAAGGGTAGCAGTTTTAAAATATACCAAGAAGATAAGGTTTTAGTAACACTTAAATTTACAGAATAGTTAAGACTATCATTAATTGGTATGTAATATACTACCATCTTCCATTTATTTGACAGCTTAGAATAAGAGTCCATATTTAAATTTACTTTTTGAAGTACCAGATAAATAAACTATGAAACATGTAAAACAAACCAACCTTAGTTTTATCAATGTACAAATTAAAACATTTCATGTATCCAAAATAAGTAGAATGTAATCATTTACGTCTAACAATGTTATTTTAACTGTATTGATAAAAATATTTGAGTAATATATTTTACATTTCCTGTTCTCATTGCTTCTGAGCTCTGTTCAAATTAGGCCATCAGAAAGGCTTTTTCCTCTAATAGAGTCCCCTAGTTTCTCTTTTCTTTTCTTTTTTTGAGACAGAGTCTTACTCTGCCGCCAGGCTGGAGTGCAGTGATGCAATCTCGGCTCAGTGCAACCTCTGCCTCTGGGATTCAAGTGATCTCCTGCCTCAGCCTCCCGAGTAGCTGGGACTACAGGTGCATGCCACCATGTCCTGCTAATTTTCTGTACTTTTAGTAGAGACGGGGTTTCACCGTGTTAGCCAGGATGGTCTTCATCTCCTGACCTTGTGATTCACTGGTCTTGGTCTCCCAAAGTGTTGAGATTACAGGCATGAGCCACTGCACCCAGCCTGAGCCCCCTAATTTTTCTAAATGCTTACCTTGTTTTATTTTTCTTCATAGCAGTCATCACTACCTGACATATATTTGTTCATCTCCACTTCCTGAATATAAGTTCCATGAAAGCAGCTCTATCCTCAGCACCTAGAACAGTGCTTTGCATATAGTAGATACTTAATATTTGATTGAATAAGTAAATTTGGAGTCTGGGTGACTTGTTTTTAATCTGCTTCCTCCATTTAACACATAATTTCTCATTGTTACTACTCATCCATAAAAATCAATTTGAGTGAAGGAATGCAACGGTAAGAGTACACACTGAACTTGCTTAACTAATTTGCAATTTCCAAAAATGCATTAGATCTCAAAAGAAATACTACTTATATACTAAATTTAAGATTTTCTATTAATGAATCAGGAAATCATTTCAGTTACTATATTATAATATAGTATCTCTCCAGGGACTACTAAGTATGTAGGTCAATTAGTCCTTATGCAAAATGGTCCCAGTAGTTTTTTTCTGTTTTTTGCTATCTTAAAAAAAAAAATCGAATGAAAACAGCTTTCACAAGTCAATGAACTTTATCATGACTAAATGCAAGGAGATCAATTATATGGCAATTGTGTCTCTGCTTTTTCCTTTTCATGTTCAATTCAGACAGAGAAAACACAGTTTCCTGATGAATCTGGATGAGGCCTCAATGTCTATCTCAACAAAAAATTCCAGAAGGGAACTACAAATCACAGTTGGTATGTGGAATAAAAATTAGTCCAGAAAAAAAAGACGATGGATAAATTGTTTATTTTGGTCGTTTGATTTTCTGAGACAGATTCTCACTCTGTTGCCCAGTCTGGAGTGCAGTGGTGTGACATTAGCTCATTGCAACCTCTGCCTCCTGGATTCAAGCAATTCTCATGCTTCAGTCTCCAAAGTAGCTGGGATTACAGGTGCACCCCACCATGCCTGGCTAATTTGTATAATTTTAGTGGAGATGGGGGTTCACCATGTTGACCAGGCTGGTCTCGAACTCCCGACCTCAGGTGATCCACCTGCCTTAGCCTCCCAAAGTGTTGGGATTACAGGTGTGAGTCATAAAGCCTGGCTTTTTTTTTTTTCCCCAAAAAGTCTTGTTCTGTCATCCAGGCTAGAGTGCAGTAGCGAGACCCTGGCTTACTGCAACCTCTGCCTCCCAGGTTCAAGTGATTCTCATGCCTTAGCCTCGAAAGTAGGTAGGATTACATGTGCATGCCACCATGCGAGGCTAATTTTTGTATTTTTACTAGAGATGGGGCTTCGCTATGTTGGCCAGGCTGGTCTCAAACTCCTAGCCTCGAGTGATCCTCCTGCTCTGGACTCCCAAAGTACTGGGATTAAGGATGTGAGCCACTGCGCCTGGCCCTATTGTGGTCTTTTGCATCCTGCCACCATCCTTTAATATCCCCTTTATCAGACTCTCAGGTGCTTAGTACTGTAAGGCTTTCTTCCCACTGTCCACAGCCCTTCTCTGGCCTATCACCAGGCCACTTCTTATCTACTTCCCAGGTTTTTTTTCTCCTTTCAGCCTGGTCCTCCAAACAAAAATTGTTATTCTTTTTTAGTACAGCTGATTTTAGTCACTTAAACTCAGAGTTCACCTAATCTGGAGATTCATAACTTCTCTTTTCCCATAGTTTGAGGTAAGGTACATCCATTAATATTTATTGAAATAGCTCATTTCAGATTCACCAATCTAGTTTAATCACACTTCATTTTATAAATGAGCAAACTAAGGCTATGCGAGGTTAGAAGATATGCTGATGTCACCAGGTGGGTAGTGGCAAATCCAGGGCTAAAACCCAGTTTTACCAAATTATAAGTTCAAAGACTTCAGGTTCACCATCACAGGCTATTTCTTATAGATGTATATTTTTCTCCTTGATACATAGGGACAGAGATTAGAAGGGTCAGGAGGATGAGGAAATAGTATTTGATTAGTGATACCCACTATGCAATACTAGTTTTTGCTTTGATTGAACAATGTTTTGATTTTGTAACAATGGTGATTAGCATATGTAACAAATACTGTACTAAGAAAAGTGACAGAGGTATTAGGATTTTAAAAAGCCATTACTTTTTGGAACAAATGTTGGAGACTCAATTTTTCTTAGTGAGGGTCAGACTTTAGAATTACATCTATCAATAAACATTGTAACTAAAAATACAAGGATAAAAAACTTCAAACCAAAACTTAAGTTTGAAACTCTCTAGACTCAATTTCTCTTCATTAGAACAAATGCTTTTTAAACTCATGCTTTCTTTCTTTTCCTTAAAAATGATCACCGTGGAACAATCTGATAGAAAAAATGTCCCTAGACAACGTGTTAACTTATAAGGTTTTTTTTTTAGAATAGATTAGTATCATGTACATCATTATATGGAATCATTAAGAAAAAGTTCATTAACAGCTATATGTAAAAGAGGAGATAGTGTATGATAAATTGATTAAGGCAGGAGTATAGAACATTTATAAAAGAATGCCTAAAAAAATAAGGATAAACTTTATCTAGCAATTCATATGGTCAGAAAGTCCATTTTATTGACAGTGTTGGCTAAATTGTTAATGTATTACCCACAACACTGAAATTAAGTCGAATAATTTGCTTCTCTCATGCCAAGGCCCAGACTCACATATATAACAGTCTATTGTAACAGGACATGGATGTAACACACCCAGCCCCATTCCTGTCTCACAACTTCTCCCTTCTCTTCTCTTGCCGAGTGAGTGGTACCTGCCAAATTACCCAAGCCAGACAGGGCAATCACTTCCTCCCTCTTTCATCAAGTCTTACTCACTCTACCTCCTAAAAGTGATCAGAACCACCTATTTCTTTGAATCCTTACTAACTTTTAGAGGATGATAATAATTTCTTACTAGATTGCTGCCAGAGATATTTTCACATTATCAGAAATAAGATCTTTCTAAGATGTACCCACATCTGTTTAAAAATTTTAAGGCCTTCTTAGAGGTCTCTGCATAAGTCCAAACTTCTATACATGAAAAGAGTCTTCATCCTCTGGTCTATGCTTATCTCGAGTCTCATCTCTTACTCTGTCCCCCTTGCTTTTTAGTTCCAACTACATGAAAAACTTACATATCAAACTGTTTTCTCTTTGAACTTTCCCACACATACTTCTTTGGCAAATCCTCTACCTACCTGTGCCATGCTAACCCTTCCTTATGTTTCCCAATTCAGTTCAGTTGCTCTCTCTTTAAGAAATCCTCTTCTAAAAACTTCTCAGCCATCTCCCAACACCATGTACGCTAAATTTGGGCTAGGTATACTATACGTGTCCTCAGTACACGTATATCTATTGGAGGTCTCATTTCATGGGAGTAAATGCAAACTCAGTTGGAAGTCTTTGAGGGGTAAGCCAATGTCTTATCTTTATTTTCTCCATGCCCAGCATAAGTAACACACAGCAGATGTTAAATCTTAATGTTTGAAAAGGAAATAGGTGAATGAAGGACTCATTTTCTCTTCTACAGAGTAAAAGGAGTGGACCTATTAACATTATTTTCATAGTTTTAGAGACTTTTTTGCTTATTTTTTGGTTAAGTTATAAAATATAAATTAACTTGAATTTGAGAGAAATTGGGATATTACTGAATTGACATAAAGGGATGAGTATTTCATTAAAATGTCAATGCTAATGTTTTACTTCTTAAGCCATTTTATTCTACCCACTGACTTCTAAATTGGGACAGTACTTCAGAAAGGTCAGTTATGATGAGTTGCTACTCTGGAAATGGTATGACATACCGCTTCTTTGCCTCTGGCATATTTTATCTCCTCATTCCACAACTTCTGTTGTTCAGCCTCCAGGTCCTTGGTTAATTTATTAATAGTCTGCTGCAATTCATTTCTTTCATGATTTATTCGCTCAATATCTGCAACTGAGTACTTCTGGTTGTCAACAATATTCTGTAGTCGAGTATTCTCCTGTTTTATTGCTTCACATTCTAGTTCTGTGTTGGAAAAAAAAATTAATGTATCTTTAATTCCTACAAAGAAACAGATGCATCATGTAATATAGAGCTAAGATATTTAAATTTCCAAGTCATATACAGACATACATACATACATGCATACATATTATGTGTGTGTGTGTGTATATTCTTTTTGGGATAATTCTTTTTGATCTTACTTTGTTCTTTACATTCTGGAAGATAATACAATTAAAGTTTTATGTTAAGAAACTTATTTCATCATTAGCTTGCTATGGTTTTCAGAAAGGACTAAATGAAAAAAAAAAATGTGGCTTCATACATAATGACTGCCATTAAGAATTCTGCGTTCATACATGCAGCCACATTTGAACGGCCCTGCATGGGGCCAAGGGATAGTTGAGGCTGAGGCTCCATGATACCACGAGGTGCCAATATTTAAGAGACTGTGGCATTTGAAACTAAGAATGTAAAAAAAAAAAAAAATGGAACTTTTGAAATTCTGAGGATCACTCCATTGTCCTTCTTAGAAAAAAGATCTCTAATTTCATCAATAAAACATAAAGAAGGTTAAGAAATCTCCAAAACAGTTGGCTGCTTACAGAAACAGAACAGTTGGACAAGGTGTGAAAAGCCCAGATTAAACCACATAAGGCGATCTATTTCAGAAAGTTAATCAAACCTTTCTAAATACCTGTTACAGAAAACACAGTCCCCTAGAAGTAGGGATTGTGCCATGGCAAATAAGAAAATGAACTGACTTGTGCAGGCTACCTGTCTGAAAAATTAAGCCATAACAGTTGAGTTGTGCATATTTGGTTAATTCCAGTGATTCTGGTTCTTCCTGGACAGAAAACTTAACATCAAAACATAGTGGGTTTTTTTCTAAGGTTTTTCAGGACCATGAAACAATGGCCAAAATTTTGTTCTACAGGAAAATTTTTGATTTTTTTCTTTTTCTGAAAAAGCTCATTGAATGTAGCTTTAACTTTCTGGGAAAGAGAAGTATAAGTGAACTTGTAAGCTTATTTGCCAAGGATAGAAGGGCTTGGTGTTGTGGTAGATTGCCTTCTTGTGCTTACCAACAGCTGATGGAAGAATGCCAATACACTTGGCTGTTGTGTAGACTTGTTACTTCTAGTAAAGTCACTGCTTTAAAGCAAATTTGAAGAATATGTAATAATTGATTTAAACTGGCTTCAATGGCCAGGTGCAGTGGCTCATGCCTGTAATCCCAGTGCTTTGGGAGGCCGAGGTGGGCAGATCACCTGAGGGCAGCAGTTCGAGACCAGCCTGGCCAACATTGCGAAACCCCATCTCTACTAAAAATACAAAAAAATTAGCCAGGCGTGGTGGTGCATGCCTGTAATCTCAGCTACTCGGGTGGTTGAGGCACAAGAATCACTGAAATTCAGGAGGCGGAGGCTGCTGTGAGCTGAGATCACGCTATTGCACGCCAGCCTGGGAGACAGAGTGAGATTATATCTCAGGAAAATAAAATAAAATAAAATAAACTAGCTTCAAAGAGTCATAAAAAGGTGGTGGTCAGAATTATCATCCAAAACAAATTATAAATAATGGAAATATTCTGATTTTAAAACAATTACGTGGATTGTAGGAAATCCATAAGAAAATCATCTTACTTTGGTTCTAGGATATACTGGTAATATAGCTAAGGACGTGGATGCTTATTTATTATAGTCACATTGAGAGATTTCATCTAATAAAGAGGATCTGGTTATTCAAAACATATTTGAACTACATGATTTACAAAAAAAGTTATTGTCTAAGAACTGTAAATTGTGGAAGAAATTGAAACTATTTTTTTTTTCTTTAAAAGGCCACATAATTAACCCCATAATGAAAGCCTAACAATCTACTTCACACTGAAGTGAAGAAATATCCAAAAAGAGCAGCTTCAATGGCAGTGAGGTAAAAGTACACTGTGAAGACTCTGTGCCTTTGGGATCTGTGGTTATTTGGTAACATTGTTTAAGAACTACTAGGTCTTAATGCAGTCCTGCATAAGAATATAATTTATACTATGTGAAAAAATGAGATAAGACTTATTACGGCCGAGGTGAGTAGATCGCCTGAGGTCAAGATTTTGAGACCAGCCTGGCCAACGTGGTGAAACTGTCTCTACTAAAAATACAAAATTAGCTGGGCATGGGGGTGCACGCCTGTGGTCCCAGCTACTTGGGAGGCTGAGGCAGAACTGCTTGAACCTAGGAGGCAGAGGTTGCAGTGAGCTGAGATTGCAACCTTGCATTCCAGGCTGGGTGAGAAGAGTGAAACTGGCTAAAAAAAAAGACTGATTACTATAAGAACCACAAAGCCCAATGACTGTGAACTTTTTAAAGATTTTCTTTTACAATAAAAAACACTTAAATGTGTACAGCTGTTTTATGTTAAAAAGATGAAAAGTCTGAAACATCACAGAAAAAGAAATCCTTACACTTGAGAGGCAGTGTGTCTCTGTTAATGTTCATTCAGTTCAAATGCTTTCAATACTCCTGCATGATTCTTTGCAATAACTGAGAAACATCACAAGTTCGTTTTCCCACAAACATAAAAACATTTATATTAAAATATATCATTTATTCATATTTTACTGACATTTTCAGTGATAACCATACCAAACTGGTTAGGTTTTTGCTTTCTCTGTTTACCAATAGTGTTGTCCAACCTTCTGTGACTCATGGCCTATATAAAATATAACAACATTTTTACAGCAGGCTGGGATGAATGGATGAGAATGACCAAGGGGTGAAAAGAGTCATCCTGAGGGCATAGAGGATTGGAGTTTCGGTATCTTGGTTTGTTACAACCTATGTGCAGCACAATAGTTGGGAAGATCCACATTGGCTTAAAGTAAATTCATGGTTGGATAAAGTAAAACTTCCTGCATTTATCACAGGCATCTGCACAAAAAATCCACAATATATAATATTACAAAATTTATGTAATCCCAGGACTTTGGGAGGCTGAGATGGGTGGATCACCTGAGGTAAGGGGTTTGAGATCAGCCTCACCAACTTATAGTAAAACCCCATCTCTACTAAAAAATATGAAAATTAGCTGGGTGTGGTGGTACATGCCTGTAGTCCCAGCTACTTGGGAAACTGAGGTAGGAGAATAGTTTGAACCCAGGAAGTGGAGGTTGCAGTGAGCAGAGATCGAGATACTCTACTCCAGCCTGGGTGACAGAGTGACACTCCGTCTCTAAAACAAAAGCAAAAACAAAATAAAATTTAAATATGTCTCATCCACTCACATCATGAATGGCTTTACATAATCAAGAAAGTTAAAACACTCATTGAATAAAACCATCTTAGATGAACAGTTATCAAATTCACGTCTCAAACTAAATCACTCCGGAATGGCAAATGATTATTTCTCTCTCACTACTGAGTCTGCAGCTATCAGAAAAAAGTTCTCACAAGAACAAGAAGGATGTATGACAATTCTCTTGATCATATGTTGACTAGAAAGATAAAGTATTACTATTATAAAGTATTGCTTAATTGCATTCTAAAAATTGTTATAATACTAATTTAGTCCAAACTTCCTTGTTATCATGAAGAATAAACAAAGGACATTGATTAGGGGCCAAGAAGATAGAAGATAGAAAAATAGGTAAAATATTTAAAGAGTTGGTTTAGAGCAAATCCAATATATGTAATCAGAGTTATTTGGAACAACAACAAAAAAATGGATTCAGCAAATAACCCTGGTAATTACTAGTCTTGAGTTGACAGACAATCAATACTTCAAGAGTTAAATCAAATATCTTAAGTGCCATGTACACAACTCCCATGTGGGACAGACATAGCCTGTAAAATCACAAAAGAAACAAACAAAAGCAGGCAAAGTCCTGGGAAATAGTATAGTTGTCAATAAATTTATTTTTAAAACTACAGCTCAGTGGCCCTGTGACTTGTAGATACCTTCCTTTACTCTACTTCAGGGACTGCAGAAGAATCAAGCAATTGCATGTGCCACAGTGTTTTCCAGAATTTTATGACTAAGACTTCCATGTTTATGAAAATAATCTTACAAGACATAAGATACAAAAGAGCTTTCTTTAGTTGTGCTTTTCCCCAAGAATTGTAGTACTTGCAGCTTTAATTCTGATTTATAGTTTCAGCTGCTGAGCTGCTTAGGTGGTAGTGTTGGAGGACAGCCAGACTGAGACAGGCAGAGATCAGGTATCTGGCTTATTAGAGCCAAGCATGGTGGCACCCACCTATAGTCCCAGCTATGTGGGAGGCTGAAGTGGGAGGATTATTTGAACCCAGGAGTTCAAGACTGGCCTGGGAAAAATAGCAAGAGCTCATTTCAAAAAACAAAATAATCTGGTTTATTAATTACAAAGTGGAATAGAGTATATATTTGTTTGTGTGTGTGTGTCTGTGTGTGTCTATAAAAAAAAATATTCTATACAACCTACTAGTCCTTATATGTTTTCAAGCATTTTGTTTTTTGAAGCCAAGAAGGGCCTAACCTAAGAAACATGCTGCCTGAATATAGAAATATATATAATATTCTATACAAATATATATATTTATTTCTATATTCAGGCAGCATGTTTTCTTTCTATATAATATTACATACATATATATAATAGATATATAATATTCTAATATTCTATAATATATGTATGTAATAGATTATATACATATATTAGAATATTCTATATGTATATAATAGATTATATACATGTAATATAGAAGATAGAAATATATTATTCTATATATTAATTATAATGTATATTATATTATTCTATATATTCCTACATTCTATATTACAGAACATTATATGTAAATAATATTCTACACACACACACACATACATATTCAGGCAGCATGTTTTCTTACGTTAGGTCCTTCTTTGCTTCAAAAGGCCAAATGCTTAAAAACACGTAAGGAGTAGTAGGTTGAATAATGGCCACCTAAAAAAACAAAGTTCTATCTCTCTGGCAACTGTGAAATTATCTTATTTGGGAAAAGGTTCTTTGCAAATGTGATTAAGTATCTTGAGATGAAGAGGTAGCCCTGTATTATTATCCAGGTGGTCCCTAAATCTCATCATAAATGTCCTTATAGGATAGAGGAAAGGGAGATATTTCACAGAGGTAGTAGAGTACAAATACACAGGGGAGAAGGCAATGCAAGGATGGAGGCAGAGATCAAAGTAATGTGGACATAGCTCATTAATGCTGCCAGCCACTAAAAGCTGGAAGAGGCAAGGAACAGATCCTCCGAGTCCTTGGAGGGATGGAGATCTGCTGGAACAGCCTACAGAACTGTGCAAGAATACATTTCTGTTGTTGTAAGCCATTCAAGCTGTGGTCATTTGTCTTGAACTCCCGACCTCAGGTGATCTGCCCGCCTGGCCTCCAAAGTGCTTGGATTACAGGCGTGAGCCACTACGCCCGGCTGTTGTGGTCATTTGTTACAGCAGCCTTAGGAAACAAATATGAAACATACTGAAAATGTGGTAGCCTGCTCTAGGTATGTACCACAAAAGAACAAAAGATATGGATAACAAAGCTATTTTTACATGCAACAAATCTCACACAAGTTCACATCCCAGTCTTTCAGCATTAGCTGTGCTTACCTACTCTAGCAATTTCCTCACTGAGACCATTTAGTTTCTGGTCAAGAATGGCTGAATGAGACTCCAAATTGCTCATGTATGCCTGATACTTTTGAACATCTCCTTGTAAGGAAGCTTTCAGTTTTCTCAACGACTCTAGACGATTCTTTAAGAGAAAAGAATGTAAGTTTAGTTATTTTCAATAATCATTCCCTACTTTAAAGTAAAGCAATATTGTTTAAATTTATTTTAGAGAAAGGCAGATTTGGGTTTTCCTTTCACTTTTAGAGGGAGCCAAAAGAATTAAATAGAAAAAAAAAAAAAAAACAACCAATGGCTAGAGTTGTAATAGAAAAAATAAACAATGGCTGGAGTTGAAAAAGCACAAAATTCAAAATCTGGTATTTTACAAAAACAGTTTGAGTGCTTCAGTAAATAATGCAGAAAATAAAGTTAGATATCTGGATATTAACGTTTAGCCTTTAGAAAACTCAGGATACAATATACTATATAAACCCATATATTACCATTCCTTTTGCACTATCTGCAAAACTCAGGGCCTCTTGTGACTAATTCTCCCTAGAGGTATCTAGCATGGGGCCTTTGTTCAAAAGTACTTTTGGTCTTATGTAAGTAGGTGAGAATCTTTCATCATATTCAGAGCACCATTAGTCTAAGACTGATAGACCACAAGGGAAAACAAGGCTCCACAAATACCAAACATGTTTTCACTGGAAGTTCCACTATGGGAAAATTTAACTTTTAAAAACCTTAGTTTTTTAATCTATTTTTAAAAAATTTTGATAAAGACAGTTACCAACACCCAAGAGTCTAAAAGACCTCTCAAGTAAGTGTGTAAACATGTTTACTAACCGGTTCTTTTTCTCTTTCTTGTTCCAATCTTGCAATCTGTTCATTCAGCGCTCTGTTTTTTGCTTCTAATGATTCCAGCTTGAAAGCATCCACATTAAATAAATCCTCTGGAGACAAAATCCAAAAACTTCTTAAGATCTCAAATCTGCCTACAACATTCTTTCCCAGGTTTTCACCATTGCTGCCTCCTTTACTTCCTTCTGGTCTCCGCCCAAAACACTGTCAGTAAAGTACATCCCATCATTGTAAAACAGCAAACCCTTTCCTTTCCTCCACTGTACTTCAACTCTCCTTGTCCTGCTTGATTTTTCTTCAAAGCACTTATTACCATTTGACTTATAGTTGCTCATTTCATTGTTTTCACATTTGTGTCTATTAAAATGTTAGCCCACAAGGGCAGAGATTTTCATCCTATGAGATTACTGTATCCTCAGTGCCTAAATGGTGGGTGGCACATAGTAGGTATACAATAAATATTTATTTGAATGAATGAATGCAGTTTTTATCCTTGGTTAATTACATACAGAAATATCAAATTACTCACTAGATGCTTTGATCACTCTAAATTTTCCTCTCTTAATTTTGCTCCCTTTCCCATGTGAAGTAATTGTCCTGGTTGAAATTGTCCTGGTTACTCTTTAGGAAGATACAGTCCCAGGGCACTATAAGGGGATGCTTTCCCCTTTTGTGCTAATACTGGCAAGGTGATGCTCTCTGGTTTTGATTGATTCCATTGTCTTTGGAGGAATAACTTCGCACATCCTACATTTATCTATTTTACCTTTCATTTTGGCATTTTATATACAAGGCTATTTCAACAGAAGGAACGAAAATGTAAAATAATACCTCTGGAATATTTTAGGGTTTGCTGGTAAATAATGTTTGTCATTAGGTTGCAAATGAGTGAAAAAAGGAGTTTCCTTACATATTTGGAAATATAATGTCTTGTTAACTTTTTGCTACAAATTTTGAAAGAGATCTTAGGTCTGACTAATTGGTGTTTTATTTTCTCAAATAGTAAGCAAGGACAACATAGGGATATGATCCCCCAAGGGGAATAACATTTGCTAATTATCTTCTGTGCTTCTGGTAGTATGTTTGGTACTTTATTACACTGTCATGACTGCTACTAAACTTTGTCAGAGAGCTCAAGTATTTTATCAAAGCCCCACAGACAGTAAGAGGTTATGCCTCAGGTGTGGCTCCAACACTAGTATTCTTTTTGCTTAACTTCTCTCCACCAAAGAAACCAAAAAGACAAAAATCAGTAGGCATCCAGATACATTTAAAGTAAGTAGCTCATATGAACACTGGATATGGTAAAAAAATTATCACCATGTGAGCAGAGTTAAATGACCGAAAGCAAGCATATTCACAACAAGAACACTTACTTAGTTTTGACTGCAGCTCTGCATTCATCTCTTCAAAACTGTCGGCACCACTCATAAAACTCTCATAGCATTTTATGGTGTAATCCAAAAACAACTATGGGGTTAAGCAGATTTTAAAAACAAAGTCATGATTCTCTACGTGGTTTGTTTCACTTTTCTAGGTGGGAATTTAAAAAACAGAAATACTAAGTAGTCAGATGAAGTATAAATACAAGATAAAAACCTGGGCTATATAATTAATTATGTGATACAGACTTATTTAGTCTGCTACTTCTAAATGTGAATAATGAGGATAAAATAACACTTTTGGATAAAGACAATATCTAAAAACAGTAAGCCATGCCTACAGAATTTTGAGATGGTCAAACAAGGAAGCTTATTAATAAATGTAATTCAACATGATATGCATAAACCTAGTCATCTTTAAGAATAAAGCACCTGATGAAAAATTTAAATAAACAGCCGATCATCTAAGTCCAACTGAATTGACATGGTCTAATTGTAAAAACCCAAATGTAATTAATAAAGGCTACAATTACATTGTAACTTTGGGCTAAAAAATAAGTTGCATGATGAGTAGCAAACTAAACAGCACAATACTAGAATTCTTAGCATTTATCCAAGAGAAAATAACACTATATTTTGTATTCATGAAATTTTTTTGGTCACTGAGAATGTAGACTTTATGAGGCAAGAATGGCAGATCAGAATTTTCCATAGCCTAGATGAAATAAATATTCCTCAAGTCAAACCAATTCCCTTCGTGCTAATTTGTTGCTTATGAAGTGACCTTGAAGGGGGTACCCTAAAAAGGTAGTCTGAGTACTCCTGTAACTGGAAAGGTGGATCACTGACGGTAAATTAATACATTTTCATTCTGCTTCAGATTAGTCACTGTGAATTTGGCAAGACTGAATCAGTTTCCTTAAGCTCGGTCAATTTTGATCTTATAGGTTTAAAAATATTGAGTTTGTGGACTCACAAAGCTGAGAATCTTGTGAAGCCAGATACTCTGACAACTTTCTTTAATTACAAACAGTACTTTATAGTTTCCCAAGTGATTCTCTATATAGTGTCATTTGAAATAATAGCTCAGATAGCAAGAATAACTTTTACTGATTAAACCTTTAGGATGGCTGTCAAGACATTTAACTTTTTTTTCTTTTAGGTAGGGCCTCACTTTGTCACTCAGGGTAGAGTACAGTGACATCATCTTGGCTCACTATAGCCCTGACCTCCTGGCCTCAAGTGATCCTCTAGTCTCAGCCTCCCGAGTAGCTGGGACCACAGGTATGCACCACCATGCCTAGCTAATTTTTGTACTTTTTGAAGAGAAGGGGTTTCGCCATGTTGCCTAGGCTCGTCTTAAACTCCTGAGCTCAAGTGATCTGCCCACCTTGGAAAGTGCTAGGATTACAGGTGTGAGCCAGTGTGTCTGGCAAGACATTTAATACTTAATAGGTGTTGTACTTTGGTAAAACTGAGGTGCAATTAGAGGCAATATACATATTGCAATGTGGGAGGATAATGTTCTCAAGGGTAGGATTGAAGGCTTTCTAGGAACCTTTCCAGCTGGGATTGTTACTGACGGAGTAAAGGGACATGTTTATTTTTTGTTAAAAAAAAAAAAAAGGCAATGATCAACACTAGTCAGTTGATGTACCTTTGAACTACATCCCAGGAATAAAAGATGGGACTGAAATTATTCCCACTTTTCTTTTGTGACAAATGTTCCAGAGAATGAAGGCTAGAATTACAAGAGAATAGTTTTTCTTCTCAGTGGCCCGGTGATGACTGGTTCTTCATGTATGCTAGGGGATATTAACGTATAAACTAATGTTTCTTTTATCTCAACCACTTTTGGAAGTGGTGACTCTGAGCTAAGTGGCAATATGTCTAAAGAAAAAGGTCAAAACAAAATAAACAACCTACACACATGCAATATCTTAAGACTCAACCTATTGTGTTTTGTATTGACCAAGGATTATATTAAAACGATGTTGCCAATATTGATATCTGCATTTCACAAGACAAAGGAGGAAAAGAAACATTACATCTATAACATATAACATGTTATGATTTAATTCCAATCCCCTTCCATTTTTTACTTAATTAACATTTTCTAATTTTTGTGCCTAGTTAATTTTAAGAAATTACAATGTGATTCAAATGGATCCATTACTATTAAAAAAATCAAATTTAGAAAGTTTTCAGGAAGCAAAAGACAACTCTACAAAAGAATATACAGACAATCCCAGACTTAATGGTTTGACTTCAGATTTTTCAGCTTTCTGATGGTGCGAAAGCAATGCAGTAGAAACCGTACTTCAAGTATCCATACAACCTTTTTGTTTTCACTGTTAGTGTAGTATTTAATAAATTACATAAGCTATTTAATACTTTCTTATAAAATACGCTTTGTGTTAGATAAGTTTGCCCAACTGTAGGCTAGTGTAAGTGTTCTGAGCATGTTTAAGGTAGGCTAGGCTAAGCTATGACGTTTGGCAGGTTAGGTGTGTTAAATGCATTTTTGACATGACATTTTCACCTTACAGTTGGTTTATTACTCTATCATAAGTCGAGGGGCATCTGTATTAAATCCAATAGCGACACAATAATATCAAGGCAATTCATTATTGTAGTTTATGATAACATGGTACCTTATTATGCATAATTCCATCTTCACTTTCTTCTCCCCAAGGGTGTCCATCATCAAATAAAGGTGAGCTTTCTTTCATGGCAGTATGTATCTAATTAGTACACAAGCAAGAAAAGTAAGTTGATATGAGAAGTGCAACTTTCATATTTTGCCAAATTCCATTTTTAGTGCCAGTTGTAGAAGCATTTACAGTATTGTTTAACTAAGTCTCTTTTGATAGGTTATTATATCAAATATTTACACTTTTGATTTCCTTTCAAATAATACAATCTGAAAGTATCCTTTTGACACTTTAAAAATCCTTTTTTTTTTGTTAAAGTAACTAAACCCTTCAGGATTTAGAAAGGATGACCTCTATATTTAGTTCTGTTCCACAGAGAAAAATGTTGACCTTTATGCTGCTGTTAACCCATTGAGAGCAAATACACACATTTTAACTTAGAATCCAAAACAGAATTGCCAAATAAAAGGTGAGCCAATAATAATTTTTCTCTTTGAGCTCGGTTTTGGTGCTCAAATGTTAAACTAATTCATTCAGTATGTACAATGTGAACTTTAGATGAAATTTTACAATAGAAAATCTTTAGAAATAAAATAGCTATTTAAATTAAAAGTGATAACATAAATTATAGCAAAACAGTGAGATGTTTATAGACAAGCTAAAAGCAAAATAGTTAAAAGTCTTTAAGGCACAAAAATTCCATTTTGGAATGCCTGTTTTTTTTTATCTTCTTTCAAAAATACAACATTTAAAACATGAAAAAATTGAAAATCTAAATGAAACTGCTATAAATATATATTTGTATATATATTTATATATTGCCATGTTGGCCAGGCTGGTCGAACTCCTGACCTCAGGTGATCCACCCGCTTCGGCCTTCCAAAGTGCTGGAATATAGCCATGAGCCACTGCACCTGGCCAGAATATAAATATGTATCTAATAGTATAATGAACATTAAGTATAAGATTACTAACTTTTAAGAAAAGGATTACACCTTAGGAGTACATGAAAGAAGAATGGAGCTTCAGAAAACAATTAAGTTTTGTCATCCTGGAATTCACATACAGGATTACCCAGGGAGACACTGTCCTTAGCCTAGAGTTGTTTGTCTCATATCCCTTTCCTATTCTAAAGGTACTCAGAGACTCTTTGTTTATCTAAGGGAGATGCAGAGGAGTTTTAACAACTGACTCTTCTATCTTGTCTTCCTTTGATGGGGCCTTGGGTGACAGACAGATTTTTTTTTTTCGAGGGGGAGTCTAGCTCTGTTGCCCAGGCTGGAGTGCAGTGGCTGTGATCTTGGCTCACTGCAACCTCTGCCTCCTGGGTTCAAGAGATTCTTCAGCCTCAGCCTCCCGAGTAGCTGGGATTACAGGCACCTGTCACCATGCCTGACTAATTTTTGCATTTTTTGTAGAAAGGGGTCTTGCCATGTTGGCCAGGCTGGTCTCAAACTCCTGACCTCAAATGACCCACCCACCTTGGCCTCCCAAAGTGCTGGGATTATAGGCTTGAGCCACCGCGCCTAGTGGACAGATTTAATATAGCCTGAAAGACATGTAGGGCAGAAGCCAAGATAAGGAACAGAATTGTAAACTTTATCATCAGGGTAAAGACAGTTTCTGTCAACTTGTCAAGGTCCTTGTGAAAACTCTTGCTACTTTGCAAGATTCAAGGAGAGCCTTACACAGGGACAGCCAGATTCCCAAGAGCCATAGAAAAGACTTTACCAAAAGGACTGAAGAATCGTAAACTAAAAAGACTGGTTGAAATAGTTTCAACCTGTAATTGTAGATATAAAAAAATATAGATTTGAGTCATGTTTTCATCTAAACATGGCATTTTCCACTATAATACCACTTCAATATTGTGAAACATTAGAGGAGGAAAAGGACACAGAGGGATCTGGGATAAATCCACTTAGATCACTAACCAAAAGGCTAGCAAGATACTCCTGGAGTGTATGCAACCCTCCTATTTACGGTCCTTAGCAGAGAGGACATGGTAACTTTGGCTAAATTATTGTCACTTAGACACTGTAATAAGCACTGATTATGTGCCAAGTTCTGTGCAAGGAGGCATAGTGAGATAGGAAATCAAAGTATATTTACAAAGCATGAACAAACAATTTAGGAGTATAACATGAATAACAAACAATGAATAAATACAGGTCATTAGGAAATCAACACATAATATCAGTAGGTCAAGAGAATAACAATAATCTCAATACATCCTGCAAAAGCATAGGATAACCTTCAAAGATCATTCTTGATAAAAAGTGAATAAACTTCAACATGAAAAACATTATCTTCTACTGAATACATCACACTAAACGATACAATGAAAAATATTTAATTTAAAAAGTGGTTAGCAATAGAAATCAACTAAGAATTGTAGTTGTAATAAAGCAATTCAATAAGGGTAGTAAACATAAAAAATTCTTTTAGTAATAATTACCATAGAAATAAAATAAAAAAAGAGAAAGTCTGTTCATCATAGTAACAAAACACATGGCATTGATAAAAATATGTTGTTTGATATTAAGAAAACTACATGGCCAGGTGTGGTGGCTCACACCTGTAATCCCAGCACTTTGGGAGACTGAGGTGGGTGGATCACCTAAGGTCAGGAGTTCGAGACCAGCCTGGCCAACGTGATGACACCCCATCTCTACTGAAAAATATAAAAATTAGCCAGGAGTGGTGGTAGGGGCCTGCAATCCTAGCTACTCAGGAAGCTAAGGCATGAGAATTACTTGAACTCAGGAAGTAGAGGTTGCAGTGAGCTGAGATCATGCTACTGTACTCCAGGCAACAGAGCAAGTTTCTGTCTTAGTAAAAAGCAAAAAACAAAAAAACCAAAACCAAAAACAAAATCTTATGGAAGAAACAAAAGAGATGAATAAATGACATTTAAGACTTTCCCAAATGACAAGATTAAATGTTATCAGAATGGAAATTTCCCCCTTATATATCCACAAATTCAATGTTATATCAATAACAACAACAAAAAATTAAAATATTTTTTTAAAGTCTGTAAAAAATAATTTAGAGTAAGGATATGAGAATAGCTAACATTGTGAAAAGCAGTAAGAATCTTCCTCTTCTAAATAAAACGTATTAGAAAGCGTCAGGAATTCGTATGGTCATGAAGCAGGGATAGAAAAAAAAGAGCAGAGAAATAGGTTTGAGAACATACGGCCAGGTGTGGTGTTTCATGCCTGTAATCCCAGCACTATGGGAGGCTGAGGCAGGCGGATTATGAGGTCAGGAGATAAAGACCATCCTGACCAACATGGGGAAACCCCATCTCTACTAAAAATACAAAAATTAGCTGGGCATGGTGGCATGCACCTGTAATCCCAGTTGCTCAGGAGGCTGAGGCAGGAGAATTGCTTGAATCTGGGAGGTGGAGGATGCAGTAAGCTGAGATTTCTCCACTGCATTCCAGCCTGGTGACAGAGCAAGACTCCATCTCAAAAACAACAACAACAACAAAACCCCAAAAAAACCCCATACTGGTGACAGACCAAAACTATGGGAAAGTTTCAGTTATTTATTTATTTTTGAGACAAAGTTTTGCTCTGTCGCCTAGCCTGGAGTGTGGTGGCGTAATCTTGGCTCAAAGCAACTTCCACCTTCTGGGTTCAAATCATTCTCATGTCTTAGCCTCCCAAGTAGCTGGGACTTAAGGCATGCACCAGCATACCTGGCTAATTTTTTTGTATTTTTAGTAGAGACAGGGTTTTGTCATGCTGGCTAGGTTGGTCTTGAACTCCTAACTTCAGGTGATCCACCTGCCTCAGCCTCCCAAAGTGCTGAGATTACAGGCATGAGGCTCAGCTCCCAGCCAGTATCACTTATTTCATAAATGGGATTGAGATACATGAGTGAATCATTTAAAAAATAAGGCTTCCTCTTTCTTATACTAAAATAAATTGGAGATGAATTAAGATTTAAACATGACACAAAGAAGCCATAAAAATACTAGGAGAAAATAGATAAAATTGTTTTTTGAAAAAACATTGGGGAAGAAAAGAGGCCTTCCTAAATGTGGCTAAATTTCTAGGCTTATGTTAAGTGAGAAAGAAAATTAGAAAAAGAAACCTGAAGTCTCATGGATTCTTACATCACATCATGCAGAGCAACATAAAAGGGAGGGGATTTCAACTTAAGTAATGGGCTTGGAGGCATCCCAAGAGGCCCCTCCCCAAGTGAGGCCAGTGCAGGTACTCCACAAGCTCCACAAGTGATCTCCCAACAACACAGTATCATAAGCTGCTTAGGCAAAGAAGGATTAAGTGTTCCAGTGACAACAGGGTTATCTGATGGTGAGAGCAAAAAAGTAGTTATCCAGTGTCCATGGGCATCACTGGGGAGAGACAAATTGAATGCATCAATGTTACATATAAAGTCCAATGAAATTTGGATTTTTATTAATGGGCTATGGCATTGGAATTCTACTGTCTTGACAGTGGTGGTACTGAATGTACCAGCACGGCTTCTGGATCAAAATCCAAAGCCCAGTGCCTGCCTTCCTTTAGTTAAAGACTTGCTGATGGCTAAGAGAATGTCTGGGGAACAGTATTAGCTTTAGGAATTTCAGGACTAAGTAGGACAGGAAACTCATTTAAATGAGAGACTGCATTAAATTAGATTAAAAACTCACATTTCTGAACAGACAAAACAGCACATAAAATGAAAAGAGAAAATAAAATTACTTGCACCATATAGACAGGAGCTAATTTATCTAACTCAACCATTTCTGATTTACAAAATGGCACTCTTGCAAATCAATATAAAAAAAGAAATATCAAAAGAGTAGGTATTATAAAGTGAAAAACATTCAGCTTTAAGAAACAAAAAATGTAAATAAGAAAAAATTAGCTGTCGATTTTTTTGCTTGTTTTGCCAACTCTTAAAACCATCAGTAAGTTTAATATATAAAGGTTCAAATTCACAGCAAAAGGCAAATGATGAAATGTAAAGTTGCCTAAAAAAGCATGCACAAGCAAGTTAAAAGAAAACCATATAAAAACATTACTTGTTCCAAATATATACACACACACATACATACACATTTATATATAAACAAGCTATTTTTCAACTCCTAAATTAATAAATATTTTAAAACAATAATGCTTACAGTTTGGAAAAATGATATTGTTGAGCTTGTAATTGGTACAAGTTTTCTAGAGAAAAATTTGTCAGTATGTATCAAAAGATTAAAAAACGTACATATAGTACTTTACACAGCAACACACTTTAAAAACTATATCACAAGGGGCAGGGTGTGCTAGTTTATGCCTGTAATCCCAGCACTTTAGGAAGCCAAGGCAGGCGGATCACCTGAGGTCAGGAGTTTGAGACCAGTTTGGCTAACATGGTGAAATCCTGTCTCTACTAAAATTACAAAATTAGCCAAGTGTAGTGGTGCATTCCTGTAATCCCGGCTACTCAGGAGGCTAAGACAGGAGAATCTCTTGACCTTGGGAGGTGAAGGTTGTAGTGAGCTGAGATTGTGCCACTGTACTCCAGCCTGGGCAACAGAGTGAGACTTCATCTCAAAACAACAACAACAACAACAGAAAACCTACCACAAGGAAATGTTTTATGTTACTGTCTCTGTGTTTGGAGATTATGGTTACATCACTGTATTCTCTAAACTTCTTGCAGTGAATATGGATTTTAATTAAAAAGGTTGAAAATGAATTTCATGAGGGAAAATAAAAAATGAATATTGACTCATTTTTTTGAGTTGTAAAACCCTCAAGAAAACAAATAATCTCCTTGTCAATTTGGTACTTTCTTCCTTTTGCCTTGTGATAATAGTTTGAAAAACTTAAAATCAAATGTGCTTTGAAAAATGAAAACTCTGAAGCAAACTCTGAGAATACTGTCAAAAGATTGAGAGAGAAAAACATCTTTTTGAGGAAGAAAATCCTTTCCCATGTATACATTTCGAAAGGACAAATTAAATACCTTGATGCAGTCTATTAGCCAAACCAAGGCCGCCACAATGTGAGGCCATGTATGAGGAGCCCCCACTGTATACATGGAGCTTTTGGATAGTGCAAAAGGATACCTATGAGAAATTAGAAAAACATAAGCTAATTTAATGTTATTATAACTTAGTGAAGATAATGGTTAATTAAGCAGTTACATTTAAAAATATCCTACATATACACTCAGTCTTGACTTGTTTAGAACCTAGTCATGTTGGGATTCTGTCCTTAGCCATCTTAATCTCTATGTATTTCTCTGCAGATTACTTTGTACATATTTCCCCCAAGCTGCAGAACTTGATCTGTACAACCAATATGCTGGACTACTCTCCCAAAAGATATTTTGTTCCCTCGTAAACCACATGTAGGTACACCTCCAAATCCATTCTTCCCCCTTTCAATTTCATCACATTCTGTTTTCACCAGGTGTGAATCCTGTTTTTTTTTTTTCTTCTGTAAAATCTGTGGTATCTAGCTTGTCTTTTCTATTTCCCGTCACTTCAGCAGTTCAGGGCTTTATGCTCTATTTTCTGTTGCTCTGTAATAACCTATGAGTAGGTTTTTTTTTTTTTTTTTTAAAGAAAAGTGTATTTAATATGTGTAACCATCATCAAACTTCATCAGTTGCTAACAATTTGTTAATCCTTCCTGCTTCTACCATTGGCAATTTTAATTTGTTTTTTTGTAAGCAGTTGCTTTTTTTCTCTTCAATTTATCCTACATATATTGCTCAAAGTGGTCATCTTAAAACATATTATTTTTCTAACTCAAACTTCACAAATTGATTGAATTTGATTCTTCTCTGTGTGCCAGTCATGTCTCTAAACTAGTGAGAAATATACATACCCAAGGTCTTTAAAGATTCTCGGAACCTCTTCTTCAAACTTCGTGTCAGGAAGTTCATATGAGGGGCACAGGAAGCCGTAAAGAAACGTGAAGATTTTCAGGAAGTCTTTAACAGAGGGAGCTTGTAGAGATTTCATGGATACATTATGTGCATAACCATTTTCTGTAAGAAACTACAATACTTTCTATGAAACACCAAACATTTTGTAATGGAAAATTATTTGAAAATACCTATGACAACAATCACAGTTTAGACTAAAATCATAGAGTACCTCACAGAGTTGTCGAATACACTGCTGAATGAATGCTTTGTCATTAAGTGGTCTCGGGTCCTTGATTTTCTCAGAACTGGAAAATATGCCTAATTGACTATTCCGGGATCCATGTCCACTAGTTCTGGAAATATATTTTTAAAAAGCCAGTTAAAACTTTCTCCTTCTGAGATCAAGTCTAAATTATTTCAAGGCAGTTTTGCATTTTAACATCAACATCAAACATTCAATTTTTTCTTTTTCCTTTACCTAATATCCAATGTGATAGTATAAATTCTCATAACTAAACAGAATTCTCTTATTTAAAGCAGAGAAAAAGAACAAATAAAGAAGAGTAAAATACGAAGTTATAGCTGTTAAAGATGAAGATGTCAAACGAGGCAGGAATAAACACACACTTGGCTGGGCGTGGTGGCTCACGCCTGTAATCCCAGCACTTTGGGAGGCTGAGATAGGTGGATCACCTGAGGTCAGAAGTTTGAGACCAGCCTGGTCAACACGGTGAAACCCCGTCTTTACTAAAAATACAAAACTCAGTTGGGTTTGGTGGTGCACACCTGTAATCCCAACTATTCAGGAGGCTGAGGCAGGAGAATCGCTTGAACCCAGGAGGCGGAGGTTGCAGTGAGCCGAGATCGCATAACTGCACTCTGGCCTGGGTGACAGAGCAAGAATCCATCTCAAAAAAAAAGAATAAACACGCACTTGTGGTGCTCTATGTTATTAACAAGCACATCAACCTCAAAGAATGTACATTTTAAATCTGCTGGATCTACCGCACCAACTATTCTCCAACTTTACTCAATAGCCGAAATCCTTTTGCTATTCCACTTCCCCTTCCATAATTGTCCTTTACTCCTAATTCCTTCACTTGCCATTATTTCTTGGGGGAAAACAGCACAAACACCATTGTGAAGGTGTTTTCTCATGAGCTTTTCTCTGTCACACAATATCTATATTATGTATCTGACTGTGATTCACCAGAAATGTATTTGTCACTACTTTTCAGTCATTATGGCTATAGCATATATGCTTCATCTAAGCCCATCTCCCCAAAACAAAACCTTGTTTGTTAAAAAATCTTTATAATGGTTACCTTGCTTAGCTTTGTGGCCCAATTTAGCTAACCATCATAGCTTATTAAATATCATCAGAACAATAATTTTCCTTATTGGACAGATGTTACCAAGTTGAGTTATAACAAACGTTGTTAATATGTGAACACTCATCAAAATTTCATTTCTCCCTGCAAGCTGCTTGCAAGCTTTTTTCCTAAGGATCTAAGGCTTCTTTAGATTGGCTCATTTGACTGCCCTGATTAATTAGTGAATTAATTAGTTTATTTTCCTTGATAATTTGCTAATTTGAAAACCACTTCTCTGTGCAGTGCTCTTACTTAGTCGTTTAATATATATGTATATGTATACACACAATAAAATGAATAGGTATATAGATTTAGCTCTTATTCTATACCAAATCGATAGCTTTTTAAATTTTAAGAGATTTTCTCCCCTAATCAGAATACTGTATCAGTCAATTTATAGAGCATAAGGTCTGGAGCCAGAATATGGTTTCAAATTCTGTCTGTTGCTAGTTGTATGATCTTGGATTAACTAAGTAAGGTCTCTGTGTTTTAATTTCCTTATGTATAAGGAGGAGATTGAGGAGATAGAGACCAGCCTGGCTAACACAGTGAAACCCTGTCTCTACTAAAAATACAAAAAATTAGGTGAGGATGGTAGCACATGCCTGTAGTCTCAGGTACTCGGAAGACTGAGGCAGGAGAATCGGTTGAATCCGGGAGGCAGAGGTTGCAGTGAGCTGAGATCGCACCACTGCACTCCAACCTGGGAGGCAGAGTGAGACTGTCTCAAAACAAAACAAAACAAAACCAACAACAAGAAAAAAATGCAGACAATATCAGTCCCTTCTCATAGGGCAGTTCAAAGGATTGAATGAAAGAAAATACAGCTAAAGCACTTAAAACAATGTCTGGCCTATAGGAATGCTCCACAAATATTAGATTTCATAATTATCATCATCTCTAAAGTTTAGCTCTGAGATGAGTTACATTACAAAAATACCTTAAAATTTTTCATCCACTGGAATAAATACCAAAAATGGAAGTTTAAACCAATGAAACCAAGTTGTTTTCACAGCAGTAACTTTTTAAAAAGGTGACAAGTACTTAATCTCTAAATATTTTGAAAATAATGGAAGAAACGGGTTTGTCTTTTTTTTAAATTTTTTTTTTATTTTCTAGGACAAGTGCTACTGAAGAAACAGGTTTGTCCTAAAGTTATATTTTGTTTTGGTGAAACCACAACATCATTTATTTTCTTAATTTTGGGGTTGAACATTTTTTTAAAAACATCAATTTTATTGACATAATTTGTTTAGAATAAAATACACCTGTTTAAAGCATACAGTTTGATGAAGTTTGACAATATATGCATTTTGTCACCTTTGCCAATCAAAATATGAGCATTTCTATCATCCCCAAAGTCTCCTTATCCCGTTGACAGTCAATCCTTCAACCTGCAGCCTAGACACCCACCAATCTACTCTAAATGGTTGTTCTCAAAGTGATGTCTAGGGAATATTGAGAAGTCAAAACTATTTTTATGATAAAATTAAGATGTTATTTGCTCTTTTCATTTTCAATCTCTCACGAGTGTACAGTGGAGTCTTCCAGAGGCTGGTAACATGATGTATGATATTGCAAGAGATTCAATGCAGAAGCAAGTATTGGAATCTAGCTGTCTGCTATTAAGTAACAAGAGATTTGCAAAAACGCAAAACAACGTCATTCTTCTTACTGAAATTGTTTTATTTTTGAAAATATGTTTTTTAAAAGTTAAAAACATGTTATTTATGTTACCATGTAATGGGTTGTTATTTTAAATTGAATACATATTTTAAATTTTTCTCAGTTTTAATTTCAATATTAACCATGGTTAATATTGACAGATATAGCCCACAAAACAAAAGCTCTGTGGGGTTCTCATTAGTCTTTTAGACTGTAAAAAAGACTAAAGTGTTGAACGAGATAATGTTTACTCTTTTTATATTTATTTTTTATGAGACAGGGTGTTTCTCTGTTGCCTAGGCCAGAGCACAGTGGCACTAACACGGCTCACGGAAGCCTTGACCTCCTGGACTCAAGCAAACCTCCTGCCTCAGCCTCTTGAGTAGCTAGGATTATAGGTGTGCACCATGATGCCCAGCTAATTTTTAAATTAAAAAAAAATTTTTTTTGAGATAGCCTCTCACTGTCACCCAGACTGGAGTTCAGTGGTGTGATCATCTCAGCTTACTGCAACCTCCACCTCCTGGGTTCAAGTGATCCTCCTGCCTCAGCCTCCCAAGTAGATGGGACTACAAGCATATGCCACTGCCCCCGGCTAATTATTGTATTTTTTCTAAAGACAGAGTTTTGCCATGTTGCCCAGGTTGCGTCTTGAACTCCTGGACTCAATTGATCTGCCTGCCTTGACCTTCCAAAGTGTTGGGATTACAGGTGTGAGCCGCCACACCTGGTCTAGATGCCTGGCTAATTAAAAAAAAAGTTTTTTTAGAGACAAGGTCTTGCCATATTGCCCAGGCTGGTCTTGAACTCTTGGACTCAAGCAATCCTCCCATCTCAGTCTCCCAAAGTGCTGGGATTACAGGTGTGAGCCACTTTACCTGGTTGACATGCCTGCCTGGCTAATTTTTTTTGTAGATACAGGGTCTTGCCGTGTTGCCCAGGCTGGTCTCAAACTCCTGGACTCAAGCAATCCTCCCATCTCAGCCTCCCAAAGTGCTGGGATTACAGGCGTGGCCACCATTCCTGGTCACTTCTTATTTTAAAATGCAGTGACTCCACTGTATCTGAAAGCTAGGTATAAAATTTTCAATCAATAATTTACTAACTGAAATACTGGTCTAAATGTGTTAGCTATACTGTCTAAAGCAGATATAACCTAAAATTTTAACCATTTAAAAACAGAGAAAAATGAGATTATAACTTTTCTCTCGAAAGGAACCACATCATCTAATGTATTTGTTCTCTGAGGGCAACAATGTATGGCTATAAGAATTCCTTTTTAGAGCTAATAAAAAATATCATTACCTTTTGCCAAATAGCGAGACTTTTCTTTCAGATGTTGGTTTGTTTATACTCAACTTTCCAAAGGTTGGTTTCTCTTTGCTTTAAGAAAAATAGAAAACAACTCTTTAAAATAAAAATTAAAATTAGCTCAAGAAACTTTTAGAAATAGAAGCAACAACTTTTCCCTACTATCTATAAAAATAATTCAAAATCATAAAAATGTTTAGCAGTCCTGAAAGCTGTCATAAATAGGATGGGTAAACACGGCAATATAAGTTATAATGCTTGTAATGTTGGGGGACCAGCAGAGGTCCCTCTGGTACATGTACCCTTTGGTAGATTTAATCTTTGTATTAACCTCAGCAGGTCTGTTTTACTCATCTCATTTTTAATAACCACCTAAACATTTTCTACCTTAAATTTGCATTTCCAAAGGGTAAATCCAAAGTTAAAAAAATCCCTGAAGGTAAAGAACAAGATAGCAAATTTGCATCCTAAAGACATATAACATACTTTCAGGCCTAAATATCATTATTATTATTACTTTCTAATTTTAAATTATTAACAGAAAAAATTAAAAATTGACACATAATTGTACCTATTTATAGGGTACATAGTGACGCTGTGATACATGTAAGGTACAGTAATCAGATTGGCGTAATTAGCATATCCATCATCTCAAAGATTTATATTTTCTTTTTTTTTTTTTTTTTTTTTTTTTTGCCAATCATTGAGAGGTTGTAAGGTTGCTGAGGTTGGTTGGCCTTGAACTCTTGGCCTCGCCTTCGCAAGCGCCACGACATCCGGCCGGAGCCACTTTGGGCCCAGATTTATATTTTCTTTGTTTTGGGAACAGTCAATATCCTCCTATTTAAAACTATACAATATATTATCGTTAACTATAGTCATTATACAGTATTATAGAACACCAGAACTTATTCCTCCTATCTAGCTATAATTTTGTGTCCTTTAACAAATTTCTTTGTATACCTGTCTTCTCCCTACCCTTCCCAGCTTCTAGCATCCATTTTACTTTTTAATTTTACGAGATAAACTTCTTCTTAGTTTGCACCTATGAGAAACATGTGATGTTTGTTTAACTGTCTATTCTTGGCTTATTTCACTTATTTGCCAAGACAAAGAAAGGTGTAAGTAGGAAGTCCAGTTAAGACAAAATGGTCAAAGGTAAGGCTTGTTATGCAGATTTAAGTCTTTGACTTCTCTGCAGAACAAAAATCTGATCTACATTATGATTTCCATTATCTTAACCACATTTACAATTTTTTTTCTTTTAGAGACTACTCTGTATCAGAATCTAGCTACACTTATTACATTATCTAAACTGTAGGCAAAAAAATTGACCATGGTGACCATTTAGCTTCTAATACAATTAAAGGAATAAAGTCTTCTTGGTGTACATATAACAACACAAATATTTTCTCGGTTTACAGTATTCAAAAGGAAAAACATATAAATATTTCAAGTGTCTAAAAGTAGGATAGGCTCATACTATGTAAACCCAAGTAATTTAAAATCAGTTAGCAAGTAAGTTGTACCTCAGTATTAGAGAAGAATTTATACAGCTCTACAATGGCTTACAAATAGACTTCTCTTATCTGGAAGATCACTCAGACTGAAAAACTATACAATAAGAAGTTCTTTCAGATATTTTTCCAGCAAATCTTGAGGAAAGAGTTTGGAGGAGTGGTGTTTTGTAGGCTGCTACTATATTATACCTTATTACAAGAGCAAACACTTTTCCTCTGATTTATTCAGAGCTTTGCTAATTGAAAATATCTCAGTGAACTCTAAGTTACAGCACACAGCCTGCTTAAACAAGCAGCTCTAAAATAAAAGAGAAAAAAAAAGAGAGTACTGAAAAAGAATTAACAGCCCTTTAAGGAGTGCCTTGTAAACCATTTGGCTTTGGGAATTTAAGAAACAAATGAGGGCCGGGTGCGGTGGCTCAAGCCTGTAATCCCAGCACTTTGGGAGGCCGAGGCGGGTGGATCACAAGGTCAAGAGGTCGAGACCATCCTGGTCAACATGATGAAACCCCGTCTCTACTAAAAATACAATAAATTAGCTGGGTATGGTGGCGCGTGCCTGTAATCCCAGCTACTCAGGAGGCTGAGGCAGGAGAATTGCCTGAACCCAGCAGGCGGAGGTTGCGGTGAGCTGAGATCGCGCCATTACACTCCAGGCTGGGTAACAAGAGCGAAACTCTGTCTCAAAAAAAAACAAAAACAAAAACAAAACAAAACAAAAAAACAAAACAAATGAGATGACACACGCCTAGCAGAGTATCACGCACACTTCTAGACTTCACTGATCCACAATTAGGTACCACTGGGAACAGACAAGACTCACCAAGACATCACTCATATTACATCTTTCTATTAACTATTTTTATGATTTCTTTGCCTAAGATGATAAAGCATGCAAGTTAGAACCACAAGGGAAATACTCACGTTTGAGGAGTATAGAGGCCTTGTCTATTTAAGTCCTGGGATCTTAACTCCTGCATGGAGAGGCGGCCAGCACCACCGGTGGAAACTGAACTGCGCTTCATGCTTATGATCTACATTCACGAATTCAGGTTAAAAAAAAAAAACACCAAATTTTCCAGACAGGGATGGTACATTAAACAAGTGTTTATCCTTAAACAAAAAGGCAGTCAGGTTTCATTGTTTATTCAAGATCATCATCTTTCCCCTGGGGTATCTTTAGTTGTTTACACTTAAGTTCTCATTTGCAGGGAGTATCTATTTAGTTCCTTTAAAAAATAGTCAACATAAACATTTATTAACTGCCCACTATGTGTAAGAGTGTGCTAGGCAATGCAGGAGATGCAAAGATGAGTAAGTTATGGTTTTTGCCTTCACAAGGGTATCAGTGGTAGCTAAAGCCCTGGTCCACGTTACTGCTATTGGCTGTGCCTATTTCAATAGGAAGACAAAAATTAACTCAAATTATCTTATTCACCTAAAAATGTTTCCTTTTCTTTGGTTTCAGAGAATGAAACTATTGTTTTCCTAAGGTCAATCTCTCCGGCTCTATCCTTAACCAATTGTTTCCTCAATAACTGCCCTTCAGCAAGGATAAATCATCTGGTCCACAAAACGGTTTTTAGGCTGCCTCCATTTACAAAGCACATTAACAGGTCACTCCCTTCACATGTGCTAAAAGGGTTATCTCCTAAGATACATATGATTTACAAAACTTTTGATCCCGTCTCATCTTTGCACTCAGCCTTCTCAGGTCCTGCCCTGGTTTTCAGGAAGGTGGCTATCCTTTTACTTCTCTGGGTACTCCCTCGTCTTTTCCACTGATTACACTCTTCTTGGTTTTGGCCGCCTATTTCTCCTTCAATGAGCTTGTTCATCTATTCAACTTTTCCACTCACACCTGTGCGTCCCCGTTAATCTCCAATTATAATGTGCTCTCATGATTTAAGATGAAGACTTCTACACGCAGTCCTTACATGGCCACTAAGAAGCTACAGTAGTATTCAGACGCAACCCACCCGTCTTCTCTTGTCCATCTGCTTCCGTTCCCTTCAATTTTTCCCCTTTTCCTCTCTCGGGCCTCCACTCCTCATCAGTGTTCCCCAGGCCCTTCCCTTTCCCTCTCGAAAATCGTTCCTACTAGAAATTTAATGGACCCCCTGAAACCAGCGCCACGCAATTTTGGCGTCAAGGCTTGTCCCAACAGTAAACAAACACCAAAACATTGTCTCAGGACCTCTAAACTTAAGTCACTGGCGCCATCACTCTCTTTCTCCAGAACGGTTCTGCAGAAACAAAGTTAACCGTATGTCATTAGTCACCTTTTTTCCAGTTTCCTGACACGACCCAAGGACCGAATTTCTGTAAATCGTGCAAGTATCCGCTAGGCAGGACAGCAGTCATCAAAACACCAGGTCCTTCCTTTGCCCGCCAAGACCGTTCGAATTTGAAAGTCCCCGCCGGCGCTGACGTCATTACGCATGACGCGTGCGGTAACTTTTCTGCGACTGCCTCGTCGCCGCAACTTTGCGTGCTGGTCCCGCCCAGCCGCCCTGCTCAGGACACCGGCGTCTGTGGGCCAGTGTAACTGTCTCAACGAAGTCTGGTACGACCCCTGAATTTAGCTCTGAAGGTCTGTGGGCAGCCTGAGTGCGGAGGAGCGGCCTGAACACTCCAACTCCCCCTGGAAACGTTTTTCCGTAAAGCGACATGGCGGCGCCCATGAACTCTTAGAAGAGGAGAAAAAGGTTTTTTTTCTGTGTACTGAAAGGGGCATTTTTCATGATCACTACTTAGATGGGTGCTGTTTTCAAAAGGAGAGTCTGGGAAGGCGGCGTCCACTTTTCTGACAAGGGAAGCGGTGAGGTAGGAGAGGGGCTGCAGAATGGGTGCGGTGGGCTCGAAGGATCGCGTTGGTGTTGCTGCCGCCGAAATTCGGGCTCAGTATTTGATCACTTGCGGGAGTCTCACAGTTCTCTGGTGGTGGCTGACCTGAGAAAAGCCAGCAAGAATCCAAGTGGTTGGGGACGGGCGGCTAGGGAGTGGATGTGAAGCAGAGACAGGAGAGGGGTTCGCTAACCACAGAAACAGTATATCACTTTGCTAAAATAGGATTTTCTCGCTTCTGTGAGTTTGACTTTAGAAACAGGCACTACCCAGTACCTGGAGAGTGGTGGTGATGGAAGAACTCACAGCTCCAGGAAATCTGGATACTTGGATTTGGTAGCAATTGTGCCATTAACCAGCATTGTTATTTTGGGGCAAGTTGCCTTTCTGCTCTGAGTTTCAATGTTCCCGTCTGAATTTCTAGCTCTCTCTCTGGTTATTCCAGGACCCTTTCATCTCAGCTGTTGCCTATGAAGGGGACGGGGAAGAACCAAAGATTATATTAATACAAAAATTATATTAAAGTTAGGCAACAGGTTGATAATAAAAAGTCTTTGTGGAATACTATTAGGTTAAACTTTACTTACAGGTTGTTAAATGCTAATGGAAATATTAGTTGCTTTTCAGACTATATAGTTGCTGCTTCAAAAGGTGGTTTTATACAAATACAAAATTAAAAGAAAACTTTAGTACAAAGAATTGCTTTTATTTCTGTATACATGCATAGTTCCGCGTTTAGTGGTCCTGGCAGCAATTTGCCAGGAAGTCAAGCCTGCCAATTTCCTGATAGTCCTGCTGTGCTCCCCAATTTCTTAGTCCCTGCTGAGGATCTTGAGAAGCAGCAGCACCAAAACCAAAGTATGCACCAAATTCAAGGTTCTTTCAGTTCCAGTTGTCACACTCCAAGCTAGACACCAATTTATTGCAAGGATGACCAAATGAGAGCCCTGTTTAAAACTTCAGTTTTTAAGAGCAAACACAATTGCAGTAAAAGAAAACAATTCAGAGGGTTCATGTGTGCTTACAGTTGTCTTCATGTGGTCTTTTTCCAGGTTTAACCACCAAGGACTCAGAGAGCCCGGGGGAGTAACCCTGGTGACTGTTCTTTTCCCCATATCAAAACCTGAGTTAAAAAGCCGATGATGACAGCAGAAGATGGCAGGGCTGAGGACCCAAAATTCATTTCCTAGGCTGGTGGAGAGTGAATAAATGTGCTTGCAACTTTACTTTATGGCTGGTCAAAGCAAGGAAGTGTCATGGAAAACGTTGGGTGGTGACCGTGCAAAAAGAGACTTGACGGGGTGGGAGCAGCAACTCCCTTTTTTTTTTTTTTTTGAGACGGAGTTTCGCCCTGTCACCCAGGCTGGAGTGCAATGGCGTGATCTCTGCTCACTGCAACCTCCCGCCTCCCGGGTTCAAGTGATTCTCCTCCCTCAGCCTCCTGAGTAGCTGGGATTACAGGCGTGTGCCACCACACCCGACTAATTTTTTTGTATTTTTAGTAGAGATGGGGATTCACCTTGTTGGCCAGGCTGGTCTTGAACTCCTGAGCTCAGGTGATCCACCTGTCTTGGCCTCCCGAAGTGCTGGGATTACATGAGTTACTGCACCTGGCCGCGTCTCTTGATAAAGGTTGGGGAGAGGAGATATGGGGAAAGCCCTGAATTCCTCACAGAAGGCCAGTCTCAGATGGGAGCAGAGGGGTTACAATCTGTGCTTTGGCTAAGGGCGGGAGTGGAAGAGGTGGGGACAGGACAGTGGTTTGGAAGGAACATCATTACTTAAACCAGAGGTGCCCACACACTCAGCAGTAGTCCCACAGGCTGTGACATTGACATCTACTCTAAAGCCTCCCAGGATAGAAGGCTGTTGCATGGTGTGGGGGTGGGAGGCAGGGAGAGCAGTAGTGGGAGAAGGCAGAGACCCCAGGCCATGTAATGAGCAACAAGGTAATTGTGTGATGTCTTTCCACAGTTTTATTAGAACGTACCCAATCATTTATGATGGGAATCACTTTAAATATACTTTCTTGATCCTGTCATTTGACAAGTGATTTGTTATAGCACAACTTATATATTTCAAATGGATAAAAAAGTATCATTCACAGTATCTTAAGATAAATTTCTTTTGAATAGGAGGATCCTTTCTAGTACTTTGGGGTCTATAAGATATATCTGGAAAATTTACTACTGTGGAAAATGAAGCCTGCTTAAGTTGAATGGCGGTGGGAAAAAGGGCCAGTGGTTTTTCTTTTTGATTAATGGCTGTAACACTGTCTTTCAGGCTCCTGAGGGAGTTTCATGTTTTCTTTAGATGTCATTAGGTGTTCAACCTCTTCCAGGACAATTTTAATGCTATATGAATTCTGCTGTTTTGCTAGGACTGAAATGGCTCTTGAGTCTACCACTTCTTTAGGACAGTTAACTCCGTGTTAATTTTTGTTACACATTTTACAAAAGGGAGTGCTGCTGAGTATTTAGGTCCACATTCTAATTTAAGGCTATATATTTAGTTTTCATAAATTGTTCTTGGAGGCCCAATTATTATCCCTGTCCATTTGGTGTCATGTCTTCATCATCTTCTAGACTCCTGCTAATGGTGCCATCTCCTACTCCTTGCTAGCCTTTTTCGAGTTCTTCCAACAGTTGGAAATTGTGAGGTATTCCTACTCCTGAGCCTGTGGTGGCTGCCATCTTGTGTCGCTGTCACTCTTAGGCTGGCTCCTTCTTTCCTCTAATTCATTTCTGACACTATTTCTATTATGACACAGTGTCATCTCTCCCAGATTCATTGCACAGACATGATTCATTATATCATTGACCATTGGTGATCAACTCAGCCTTCACCCCTGCACTCAAGAAGGCTACAGCGGCTGCGAACCAGGAACTGTGTATGAAAACCAGTGTACATATAATATCATTCATGGAGTTAGAAATTTGAATCTAAATACTCTGATTATTAATTGCGCCATTAAACACTCATTTATTTCTTATTTTGTCCCCTCTTAAGTTCTCCACTGCACTGGATTTAGAAAGCAATATCTAAAACTGTAATCCATCTTTAGAAAAAAAGATTAGTTCTAAAAAACCCAGTTATCCAAGGGGTATTGCTCAGAACCAATTACAGATCCAGACTCTCAACCTTGCCATTTTGCTAGGGTTTAGTGCTTCTGATGTGCTGTTGAAATTGTATTTTGTTTGACTAGAAAATTTTTTTCTTTTTACCTTATTACTCCGATGGCAGTAGTGATTAAGTAGGGCTGACTTACTATGACAGTTTGAAAAAATGAGGACTGACCTGCTAATAGCACCTTCTGAAATTCTGTGCCCCTCTCTAGATAGGTTTATCTCATTAAGAAGGGTGAATTCATGTAGGTAATGTAGTGTTTCTTGCTTTTACAGCACACTTTGTTCTTTTCTTTTTTTTTTTTTTCACACTTTGTTTTTTTAAGGATTCAATGACTTCCTGAGTTGGAAGATGTGGACCTAGTGGCTAGACCCAAGGACCAAAGCAAGAAGTCATGTGGGACCCAGGAAGACAGGAGGATCCCATTGGAATTCCAGAAACAAGATCAAGTTTTAACCCCCTTTGGCCAAGTTGGCTGAAAATGTTGAATTATCAACTCTGAAATGAAAAAGAAAGTTTATATTAAAACATTGCAATTTTGTTAGAACTTCTATATATATTAACATATTGTGAATGCTAAATTCTCTTCAGTGTGCCTGTCTGGTTCACATCTTGTACATCAAATCTATCTGTGTGTATGAAGTATATGTTTATTGAAATATAAGACATTTAAGAAGCTGATCTGGAAAGTTGGATTTTACTTCTAGTTCCTAATTACCAGAGGTTTTTTTAAAGGAAGGGAATGTCTGTGGTACACCAGTTGTCAGCTGGGTGGTTACTGGATCATCTTTCTTTTATCAACAAGATAAACTATCAACTTCACCAGCATCATGAACCTTGTTGCAGTAAAAATGAGTCCACTACTTCTGTCTACTTTGATTCTCTTCAAGTGGATTCTGTGTCCTCCTCTGGAGCCTGTGCTACATTTATTGCTTCTGACTCTACCACTAAGCCAGAGAATGATGATGGAGGATATTATGAACTGTTCACACAAAAATTTGTTTTTCGACCTGAACTGTTTGATGTCACCAAACCTTATATAACTCCAGCTGTTCGCAAAGAATGCCAGCAAAGTAATGAAAAGGAAGATCTGATGAATGGTGTTGAAAAAGAAATCTCCATTTCTACTACTGAGAAGGTAGAAAGTATTAAGAAATACTTATTTTTCTGCAGAAAGCATAAATGAGATTTATCATCTAAATGTATTAAGTATCTGGGGATTCATTAAGTATAAAGAAGAAACAATAGAACCCAAAAAGGCTTTAGCATATCCAAAATAATTTGTAGCTTTTTTCCTAGCTTCTACTATTCTTAGAAGACCAAATTACATAGTATTTAAAAAATAAGTGAAGTTGGCTGGGAAGTGAATTATCTGTAAATTAACCAAAGAAAATAAACCCAGACAGCAAAACAACAACAACCCCCTCCCCCCAAAGACCCCCTCAAAAATCTGTTTCTTGATTAGGCATTTGTATTAGTTGAATGTATTTACAATTGCTTTTGCTTAAAAAAATAAGCAGGAAGTGTTCATATATATGTATTTTTATTTTTATTAAAAAATCTGTGTCAAGTTGTTGGAATGTAGCAGTAAATGGTTTTTAAGAGATTTTTAGAGAGCTACCCCTTGGAGATATGCTCATGTAATAAAGTTTGTAAGAAGGGTGATTGTTTTAAAAGTTTCTAGTGAAATAGAAAGCTCCTGTTGTAAGTGTATCTGTTTGTAAAGTATATGTATTTGTATATTTACACTGGTGCAATCTTTTAGTAGAGTTTTGGGAATGCCATACAGGGTCAAATTAATTATGCTTTAATACTCTTTGTATCTTTCAAGAGTTTAGAGGTGATTTTACAAAGTCCATTTTAGATAGATTATATCAGCATTTTCTTTTTTAGTGATAGGATTAACATTCATTATTCACCAAACAAACGTTTGAGCTCTATGTGCCACTGTACACAGAGTAGATGAAACAAGATAGACATAATCCATCCCTCATGGATCTTATAATCCAATGGAGAAGAAAGATATTAAATATGAAAGTTTTTTGAAAATTAGAATACGGAAAGTAATAAAAGAAATTTTGTAGAACTTTTTAATATTGTGACTTTTTTCTTGTGCATATTTTTCTTTTTTTAATTTTAATTTTTAACTTTTAAGTTAACAGGTACATGTGTAGGTTTGTTATATAGGTAAACTTGTGTCATAGGGGTTTGTTGTACAAATTATTTCATTGCCCGGGTATTAAGCCTAGTGCCCATTAGTTATTTGTCCTGATCTTTTCCCTCCTCCCACCCTCTGACCTCTACCCTCCAGTAGGCCCCAGTGTCTGTTGTTCCCCTCTATGTGTTCATGTGCTGATCCCCCCTTTTTTTGAGATAGAGTCTGTCTCTGTCACCCAGGCTGGAGTGCAGTGGTGTGATCTTGGTTCACTGAAACATCTGCCTCCCAGGTTCAGGCACTTCTCCTGTCTCAGCCTCCCAAGTAGCTGGGACTACAGGCATCAACCACCATGACCAGCCAATTTTTTGTATTTTAAGTGGAGACGGTGTTTCACCTTGTTGGCCAGGCTGGTCTCAAACTCCTGATCTCAGGTGATCCACCTGCCTTTGCCTCCCAAAGTGCTAGGATTACAGGCATGAGTCACTGTGCCCAGCCCCCTTTTTCTTTCAGTGAATATTTATTGATCGTCTGCTATGTGTCACACACACAAAAGAAAATATATAGTGTTGTCTGAGGTCTTAGTAAAATAGTATGTTGTAAAATAAGTAATTCAGATAATAACAAGCCTTTGTAAAGGAATTTATAGTTTACAGGGTATGGGCATTAATTTTTAATGTTTAATCTCTTAGGTTGGGTAAATTTCTCAACATGGAAAAAATAGATGAGCCTATGTCATAAATGTAATCTTGATGACACCCTCTGATACGCTAAAGTAAATTATACAATATTAAGTCCATTTGTTTATTTAGCCAACAGACATTTATTGTTAGCCTGCTAAGAGTTCGACACAAGGTAAGCAGTGGGATTTCAGCAGTAAAAAGTACAAAGTCCTTGCTCTATATTGGATGGTCTTACATGTTCTTTTCTATGGAACATGTTAGATATAGAACAGTGTTAAGATAAATCGTATTCATACCTAACCCTCAGATCAGTCATAAGTACATTGGAATTTCTTTTGATGATAGCGTCTGGCTAGTTCCTCTTCTCAGAAATGAAGAAAATTGAGAATAATTATACCATATATAAAGTGATAGATGGCACTGGTAATGTCATACAGTGTCATAGTTTCCTTGTATTTCATGGGTGCTGGTGCTACACTTTATCATGTGGAACTAGTGCTTATTAATAACAGATAAAGCTGAGGTGACCTTTTACAATCCATTTTGTTTATGATGTTGTTGTTGTTTTTTTAATTTGGGAAAGCTTACCTCCTCAGTCCATACCCTTTGCATTGATTTTGACCTCAGTAGACAATTATTACTCTTAAAGACTGAGATATACTACATGTAAAATGTGATAATGAAAAAGCAAAATATTAATGGCAACATTAATTTTTTTCCCGTAATTTATCTACTCTTTAGAAGCGTAAAAGATGTGCTGTTTTCAATCAAGGTGAATTAGATGCTATGAAATACCATACAAAGGTAAGTGTAAGATGTTCATTGGTCATATTGGAAGATTAATGTGAAGTAGTAGAAAATAAACGGACAACATAAATAAGGATTTTTTTTTTTTTCAAAATCAAGCAATCATTTTGATCAGGCTTAGGACTTAATAGATTTATTGTTAAATTTATGGTAATGAACAGTTTAAACCAGTTTTGTCTGTTTTTTTCTTTTTTTGAGACAGAGTCTTGCTCTGTCGCCCAAGCTAGAGTGGAGCGGTCTCCCGGGTTCAAGCAATCTCATTCCTTGGCTTCCCGAGTAGCTGAGATTATAAGCGTGTACCACCACGCTCTGCTAATTTTTTGTATTTTTAGTAGAGAGATCATTTCACCATGTTGGCCAGGCTGGTCTCGAGCTCCTGAGCTCAGGCAGTGGGCCAGCCTCAGCCTCCCAAAGTGGTAGGATTTTACAGGAGTGAGCCTCTGCACCCAGCCTAAACCTGTTTTAATTGAAACTTCACGTGCTTCTGTTAGCTTAAATATTTAACAAAGTAAAATTGCGCTATATTGGTAAAGTTTAGAGATTTTAGAGATTATAAAAGGCTATTGTCTATAGATAAAACTATATTAAGATAGTATCAGAAGAGAGCATGAGTAATATGAAGGATATGTTTCTAGAACTTAGAGATAAATGAGATCTGAGAGTTAAGGAAGTGAGAAGAAACAGAAGGAACACAAATATTTTAAACTTAATTTTTTTTTTCCATGGAGCACCTTTGAAACAGCAAAATTCAGTCTGGAATTTGGCTTGGGGGATAGTAATTTCAGTTTCTGTCTTGTTGAATTAACGCAATGGTAGGACACACTGGGTTTTTTCTCTTTGTTTCTTATTGTGGTAGAATATACATAAAATTTTCCATTTTAACCATTTTTAGATGTAAAATTCTGTGGTATTAAATGCATTTTCAATGCTGTGCTACATCACTGCTGTACATCTCTAGTACTTTTTCATCGCCCCAAACTGGAACTCTACCATTATATAATAACTCCCCATTTCCACTGTTCCCCAGCCACTGGTATCCTTTATTTTGCTCACTGTCCCTGTGAATTTCCCCATAGTAGGTATTTCATGTAAGTGGAATGATACAATGTTTATCTTTTTGTATTTGGCTAATTTTACTTAGCATAATGTCTTCAAGGTTCATCCATGTTGTAGTATTTATCAGAATTTCCTTCCTTTTTTAGGCTGAATAGTGTTTCATTGTTTGTATACACCACATTTTGTTTATTCATTTATTTGTTCATGGTCATTTAGGCTCTTTCCACATTTTGGCTATTATGAATAATGTTTCTGTAAACATTGATGTACAAGTGTTTGTTTGAGTCTGTTTTTTTCAGGTATATACCCAGAAGTAGAATTATTGGATTATATATAGCTTTTATGTTTAACTTTTTTTTTTTTTGAGACAGGGTATCACTCTGTTGTCCAGTCTGGAGTGCAGTGGTGCAGTCATGGCTCACTGCAGCTTTGAACTCTTGGGCTCAAGTGATCCTCTTGCCTTAGCCTCTTGAGTAGCTGGGTCTACAGGCATATACCACCACGCTCAGCTAACTTTTTATTTTTTGTAGTGATAAGGTCTTACTATGTTGCCCAGGCTGGTCTCGAACTCCTGGGCACAAGCAGGAAGCTGCCTTGGCCTCCCAAAGTGCTGGGAACACATGCATGAGCCACTGTACGTAGCCTCCCACCCCCCCTTTTTTTTTTTTGATCATAGCCATTCTGATGGATATAAAGTGGTATCTTACTGTGGTTTTCATAAAGACATTGGATTTTAAATGTTTTGAAGACAGCTGAATACACAAATGTTAAATCCCTCAACATGAGAAGTTTACTCTGTTAGTTTTGGAAATATACCTACTTTACGAAATGCCACTTGCAAGGTTAACTGCAGAAATAGCAGAAAAATCCAGGGTATTGATATCTATAAAAAAGATTAATAAGATTTACTTTCATTTTAAAGTTTATATAAAATTAAAGAATAGAATTTCTTGAATTCGTGTGTGTGTGTATTTTTTTTTCTTTTTTTTAGTAGGGGCAGGTTTTCTTCATGTTGGTCAGGCTGATCTTGAACTCCTGACCTCAGGTAATCCACCTGCCTTGGTCTCCCAAAGTGCTACGATTACAGGCATTAATGAATTCATGTATATTCTAATTGCTAAATACTTGTGAGTGTTAATCATAAATAGAAATTATGAAACATGCTGCAGAATGGAATCAAACTCTTAAAAAGTAGTAGGACAAAATATTTGTTGAATCAGATTTAGAGCCCTTGTAGCTTCTGTAGCAAATTTGAATGAAGATGATATATGGCCCTCTTATTGCTAATTAACAATATCAAAAATTAGAATCTTATTTGCTGTGATATAGTATTCAGGAATTAACTGTTAGAAGGGTTGGCACAAAGACTATTAATAACTAAAATGTACAGGTGACTTTAAGGAACATATATTAAGAAAAAACCTAGAGTACAACTTTTCTCATTTTCTTCCCTGAATCTGTCTTATCTGTGTGCCCCTCCTTCCTTCCTATCTATTCATCTACACATTTCTCCATTTACTCACTCATTAATTAAATTAATTGAATTTACTGACAAATATTTATTGAACGCTGGCTGTATCCCAGATACCATGTCAGCTCCATGACTTCATTAGAAGTTGAGATAGATATAATCCTTATGATTTTGTGATTGTTCTTGAGGAACACAGACAGTTGAATTAAACTACTAGGTAGTGTAAAAAGCATGATCATAGAATTCTAGGACACTATAGTGGCAACAGGACAGATCTGCAACTCAGGCTTGAGGTTGGAGTATCAAGGACAGTTCTATGCAGGCAGTAATTTTGTTTAAGCTAACCATTACAGTAGGCCTTAAGCATATGAAGAGGCTGATGAAGAGTGTTCTAGGCTTAGAAATAATAGCATTTGCTAAGTTCAGAAACAAGATGGAAAAGGGCTTGTTGAAGGAACTGGAAAAGGTTCTGGATGACTGGACTGGAATGCAAATAAGAGAGTGGCTAGAGATGAAAGTGTGGGAAGTAAAAATAAGTGGATGATGTAAGGTATTTATAAGCCTGTCATATGACATTTAGATGTAATTTAAAGGGCAGTGGGAAGCTTTTTTTATTTTTCTTTTTTTTTTCTTCCACTCATGACACCTAATTTTTTTTTTTTTAGAGAGACAGGGTCTTGCTCTCTCACGCAGGCTAGAGTGCAGTAACACAGTCATAGCTGATGGCAACCTTAAACTCCTGGGCTTGAGTGATCTTCCTGCCTCAGCCTCCCAAGTAGTTGAAACTACAGGCATGCACCACCATGACTGGCTAGTGGGAAGCTTTTAAAGTGCATGGAATGATCAGATTAACTAGTTAGTTTATTTAATATTAAACCTACTCGTTTTGGATTGATAATACCTTTATATAATAAAGTTTAAAATGTGCACAAAATATACAGTGAAGTCTTCCTTTCATCTCTATCCTTCAATCACCAGTTTCCTCTTCCCGGTATATCTGTCCAATGTTGTTATACAGTATGTAAAGGACAGTGCATATACATTCTCCCCGTTTTTTTGTTTAGATGGTAGCATATTTCAAACACTTTTGCGCCTTGTTTTCTTCCCTTAACTTAAACATACTTTCTTGTTTTATATCTCATTGTGTTTCATAATTTTATTTACTTAATCTTTAACTGCTCGTGTTAGGTGTATATGCACCTGCCACTTTCCACATGTATATGTGTATCTGCAGTATAAATTTCAAGAAGTTGAATTGCTGGGTCAGAGGATACTGCCAAATTGCTACTGTAAAGTTTTTCTCAGCTTATTGACAATGAGAAATGTATAATTTACCTGTTTCCCACATCTTTACCATCATGGTGTGTTATCAATGTTTATGTCTTTGCCAATCTGATAGGTAAAAAAAAATAGCATTTCAGTATGGTTTTAATTTGCATTTCTCTTTTTATGAGTGCAGTAGGTATTTTTACATATGTTCTAAAAACCATTTATATTTCTTTCGAGGGGAACTATTTGTTTCTTTCACACATTTAAAAAGTTGGATTATTCTTTTCCTTAGTGATTTATAGGAACTCTATTTATTTATTTGTTTGTTTGGAGACTAAGTCTTGCTCTATCACCCAGGCTGGAGTGCAGTAGTGTGATCATGGCTAACTGCAGCCTTGACCTCCCAGGCTCAAGTGATCTTCCCACTTCAGCCTCATGAAGAGCTGTAACTAAAAGCATGCCACCATGCCCAGCTAATTTTTGAAATTGTTTTGTAGAGATGGGGGTCTCCCTGTGTTTCTCAGGCTGGTCTTGAATTGCTGGGCTCCATCGATCCTCCTGCTTTGGCGTCCCAAAGTGCTAGGAGTACAGGTATGAGCCTCTGTGCTTGGCCAGAGCTCTTTATATGCTAGGGAATTTGTTCTTTGTCTGTGACACAAACTGCAGATATATTTTCTTCAGTTTGTCATTTAAGTATTAATTATGATGGGTTGTTTGTTTTTACCACACAGACAATATTATATTTTATTTGGCTGAATTTATCAATTTTTTTCCCTTACGATTTCTGGATTTTGGAGTCATAATTGGAAAGATATTTCTTCTGCAAGGTTTTAAAATAATTTTTTTTCTTTCTTCTGGAACATCTATCATTTTATTTTACATGTATATCATTGATCTATTTAGAGTTCTGGATAAAGTATGAGGTATGAAACCAACTTTTTTTTTCTGGATGACTACCCATTCATTTGTTCCGCCATCATTTGAGTTTTTCCTTGTTGATAAGAGATGCTAACTATGTAAAATTCACATATGTATTTGACATTATCTCTGGACTTTAAGACTTATTTGTCTGTATTTTCTAGTGTCTTGAGGTTGGAGGTTTGACTGTCCAGTGGTGCCAGTTCTGCCCACCCCCATGCTTTTCTCATCACTCCTCTTTTTAATACATTTGTTTTCTTTCCCCATATGGATTTTAGGATCAGTAATAATATCTAGTTAGAAAACCTATTGCCGTGACATCGAGTTAAATTTATAAATTAAATTAGGGCATGTGTTGACATCTTTAAGATGTTGGCAATTCTGCCCCAAAACATGAAGGTATTTTTCCATTTGTTTATGTTTTGTTGTGTTGTTGTATAAAATTTTCTTTATAAAGGCCTTGTAGGTTTCTTTTTAAATTGTAGTAATTTTTTTTTTGTTATTGTATCTCTTGGATTTTCTAGATATATAACTCTTTTATTTTAGACAAAGTCTCACTCTTGTCCCCTAGGCTGGAGTGCAATGGCATGATCTCGGCTCACTACAGCCTCCGCCTCCTGGGTTCAAGCGATTTTCCTGCCTCAGCCTCCCAAATAGCTGGGATTACAGGTGCCTGCCACCACGCGTGGCTAATTTATATATATATTTTTAGTAGAGACGTGGTTTCACCATGTTGACCAGGCTGGTCTTGAACTCCTGACCTCAGGTGATTCACCTGTCTCGGCCTCCCAAAGTGCTGGGTTTACAGGTGTGAGCTCAAATAGTAGTAATGTTACTTATACCTTTCCAATTATTATATTTCTGATTTCATCTCTAATTTTATAAGGTAGAAATTACAATACAATATTAAATAGTATTTGTGTGCATAATGAACATAAATAATATATGTGAGCACAGTTTCTTGTCCTTGATAAGGGGATAATTTCATCATTAAGCATAATACTGGTTTTCAGTTGAGTTGGAAATAACATATTAGGCATATATGGAGAATGAATAGATTTTTCTTTTTCTTTATTTATTAGTGTACCAGTCGTTTACAAAATTAAAAAAAAAAAAACAAAAAGCGGCTCCAAAGATAGTCTTACACCATTCCCTTTTTTTTTTTTTTTTTTTTTTTTTTGAGACAGAGTTCCACTCTTGTTACCCAGGCTGCCGTGCAATGGCGCGATCTCGGCTCACCGCAACCTCCGCCTCCTGGGTTCAGGCAATTCTCCTGCCTCAGCCTCCTGAGTAGCTGGGATTACAGGCACGTGCCACTATGCCCAGCTAAGTTTTTGTATTTTTAGTAGAGACGGGGTTTTACCATGTTGACCAAGATGGTCTCGATCTGGAGACCTCGTGATCCATTCTTTGAAGAAGGAAACTTCCTTTTAACTTTACACCCACCCCACACTCCAAGTTCAAAACAACATTTATTTGTCTTAGTCATGGACATTTCCAAGATGAGATTTTATATTTCGCTCCCATAGCTTCTGGTTATCAGAAAACCCATGCTTTCCTTGAATGGAGTTTGGTCCAGCTGATGTTGGTGTATCCTCTCTAATATTCTTCATCCTCATCTTTGCTTCCGGAGGCATTTCTTCTGGTTCACTATCTTCATCTTCATTAAAAGCTGCTGCTACCGAAAGTGCTATTGGAGCAAGAGTTGAAACAGTTTCTTTAAACTTACTTGATCCAAGTTTGATGGATATGGCTGATGCTTTCTTTGTCGTTTGACTACCTATGGCAAATCCAAACATGGAGATCTTTGTAGGCTTTCTTGGGACGTCTGCAGCTTCTTTTTCAGCTGATCGCTTCTCATCGCTGCGACTGGAACTTTACCCTCTGTTACTGGAAGAAACAAACTTAGTTTTCACAGGTTTTTCTGCTGCTTCTTCAGGTCCTCCCGCGGCTCCAGCTTGCTGCGACTTTTCAGGCTTCTCTCCCGCCTTCCTGTCCGCCATTTTCCCCGCCGCGGCCTTCCCGTTGTTACTATTTTAAAAATGTTCTACAGGATTTTATTTGCTAATATTTGATTTGGGGCATTCATAAGTGAGATTGGTCTGATACATTTACTTCTTTGGCTCTCTCTCTCTCTCTCTCTCTCTCTCTCTCTCTCTCTCTCTCTCTCTATAACTATATATGTAAATATGTAGGATGTTTACACACTGGAGAACTTAGCCCTCTAGTGTTGAAAGCTAGAAGTTTTCCTTTTTACTTTCCAATTTTCTGGAGCAATAGAAAAAGAATTGGGATAATTTGTTCTTTCAGAGTTTGATAAAGTTTGATAGAACCCGCCCCCACTTTGTCACCATCTCAGTGTGTTGCTTTTTGTGGGGGATACCTTTTTGGCAACTTTACTTTTTCCTCTTTTCTTTTTTATTTGTCGATAGAAGAATTTAACGGTGAGACTTTTTCTTTGGAAACTGTGTTAGCAACGTCCTGTAAATTCTGATGTGCTGTGTTTCAATTGTCATGGGGGAAGGGTTTTAGTTACAAAATCAGATTTTTTAATAGAGAGCAGGATTTTCAGGTTTTTCTGTTTCTGATGGTGTCAGTTTTTGCAAGTTTTATTTTCTAAGAAATGTGTTCATTTCAGGCCTGACATGGTGGCTCATGCCTTAATTGAAGCACTTTGGGAGGCTGAGGCGGGCAGATCACTTGAGGACAGGAATTGGAGACCAGTCTGCCCAACATGATGAAATCCCATCTCAACTAAAAATACAAAAAAATTAGCCAGATGTGATGGTGGGTGCCTGTAACCCCAGCTTACTTGGGAGACTGAAGCAGGAGAATTGTTGGAACCTGGGAGGTGGAGGTTGCAGTGAGCCGCCGAGATTGTGCCACTGTATTCCAGCCTATGTGACAGAGGCTCCCTCTCAAAAAAGAAAAAGTGTTCATTTCATCCTAGTTGTCACATTTGTTGTCATGAAATCATATAATCTTATGCTATCTTTTAATGTCTGTAGGATCTGTAGTGATAATAACTTTTTCATTCCTTTTATTGGTAATTTGTTTTCTTAATAGGTAAAATATACATATAATAAAATTTACTGTTTTAACCATTTTTAGATGTACAATTTAGTGGCACTAAGTACATCCAGAGTGTCATGCCATCATTACCACATCCATCTTCAGAACGTGTTCATCATTCCAAACTGAAACTCTACCCATTAGATAGTAACTCCCCATGCCCCTTTCCTCTTTTGCCTGGTGACTAGTTTCTATTTTCTGTCTCTGAATTTGCTTATTCTAGGTTCCTCATATAAGTGAAATCACATAATACTTGTCCTTTTGCATCTGGCTTACTTCACTGTGTGTTCAAGATTCATCCATGTAGCATATATTAGAATTTTCTTCCTTTTTTAAGGCTGAAAAATATTCCTTTTTTGTATAAATATCGCATTTTGTTTATCCATTTGTTTATGGACATTTGGGTAGTTTCTATCTTTGGCTATGGTGAATAATGCTTCTCTGAAAATAGGTGTACAAATATCCATTCCAGTTCTTGCTTTTAATTCTTTTGGATATATACCCAGAAGTAGAATTGCTGGATTTTATCATAATTCCATGATTAATTTTTGGAGGAACCACCACACTGCCTTCCATAGTGGTTCTGTCATTTTACATTCTCACAGGCAATACCCAAGGGCTCCAGTTTCTCCACATCCTTGCCAACACTTTTCTTTTCTCATAATAACTATCACAGTAGGTGTGGAGTGGTATCTCACTGTCGTTTTGATTTGTATTTACCTAATGGTTGGTAATGTTGAGCATCTTTTTATGTGCTTCTTGGCCGTTTGTATATTTTCTTGAGAGAAATGTCTGTTCATATCCTTTGTTTATTTTACAATTGGGCTTTTTTTTTTCTTGCTGAGTTTTAGAAGTTCTTTATGTATTCTGTATATTAACCCCCATCAGTTACATGATTTACAAATATTCAAAGAACTAATTTTAATATAGTTAATTTTCCTTACTATCACTCTGTTTTCCATTTTATTGATTTCTGTGATTTAAACTGAATTCTCCTTATAGATTATTAATATTATTATTATTTTTTCTTATATAGGAGTAATCTACTGTCACACAACCTCTACTGTAAGGTTGTCAGCCCTGAGACCGCCTTTTGTAATTTAGCATGTTAGGATGTATTTCTGCTCCCAAAGGAATGAAGAGCGGATATTTCCTCCTGCAATCCCTATCGATTAGAAATTACATTTTCCTCTAGAAGCATTCAGATTATCAAATTTACCTGATACATGTGTGAGGATATATTTTCTTATATATATTGTTTGGTTATTTTGTTGTCAGTGAATTCGTGAGGGTTGTTTCACTCTACAGTTAGGAAACAGCAGTTCAAAAGCACGCTTGTACATTCTTACCTTTTCATTGTAGTACAAAATTATTTTACTGTAAGCATTAATGATGTTGATTTCAGTTTATAAATGCAAATATTCAAAGCACAGTAGGAATTTTATTTAGAAAATTCTATTAATGTCAATGTTCTTTAAATGTACTTAAAATTCTCTTACAGATCAGGAAGCTGATTTTGGATGGATCTTTACAATTAATCCAAGAAGGTCTCAAAAGTGGTTTTCTTAATCCACTTTTTGAAAAACAGGACAAGTGTAGCAAGCCCATTATTTTACCACTTGACACCTGCAATTTGTCAGAATTATGTGATATGGCAAAGCATTTGCCTTCTCTGAATGAAATGGAACATCAGACATTGCAGTTGATAGAAGAGGGTACATCTGTTACTGAACAGGATTTATTTTTACGAGTTATTGAAAACAACTCTAGCTTTACAAAAGTGATTACTTTAATGGGACAGAAATACCTGCTACCACCAAAAAGCAGTTTTCTTTTATCTGACATTTCTTGTATGCAACCACTTCTGAACTGTAAGTAATTATTGTGTTTGTTATTAGGAAAATATAATTTTTTGTGGGCTCAGAAGTTAAGAGCTAGTCTGAAATTTGAATATGGGTCACCATTTATGAGGATAGGGTAAACACTTTTCCTCATGTTATTTTTCTTTTAGATTCAATTTTAAGGGGCTGACTTTTGCTTTTTTTTTTTTAATAAGTTTTTATTATGAATAAAGAGTCAAAAACTAGTTTCTAAGAGAACAAATATAGTTACTTCTCTGTACTTTAGGAATTTAGTATACAGTTGTGATTCACTATACAGTTATGTTTAACCAATTCACTTTAACTTTTTTCATGGCAAAGTAGAAACATTTCAGTTATGAATATCAATTCCCAAATTATTCCTAGCCTTGTCTAAAGGGTATATTTTAACCTAATATTCAAGCTCATTGTCTAAAATTTCTTGAAACTTTTTCCTGTACAAAGTTAAAAAAATTTAAATATTGAAGTCCATAGTCACACAGACCTGTATTTGACTATAGATTCTGAAACTTATTTAACTATGAGTCTTTGGGGTATTCATTTCACAAAACTGAGCCCCAGTCTCCTAATTTATATAATGGACATGATAATACCTGCTTCCTAGGGTCATTTTGAGGTATATTGATAAAATTGAATTTAATTTGCTGTTTATTGTTGTTTGGACATTTTATAGCAAAATTTTAAGTTATTGAGCAACTACAACACAACTTACTAATGAAAAGCTTCTTTTAATTGCTATCAAGCCATCTTACACATGAGTAGTTATCCATATAGCTGTGCCGTAAGTTCTTCAGAGTAAATGACAGGATAACAAATTAATGAGAAAACCATGCTATGCATGGACATTTTTTCTCTTTTTGATCTTTGTTACTCTAATAGCTTAAAAAGTGTTACCTCCTTATTTTAATTTGCATTCTTTTGATTACTTATAAAACTGTACACATTTATAAAAACATACCTGTGTTTATAAAAGGGGGAGAAGGGACAGCTCTTCCTTACAATTAAATTCCAATTAAAAAATGGAATGATGGATCTGGAGAATTTCCATTTGACAAACATCATAATAATTGGGTGTCAAAGTAGTGGGTGAAAAAAATGAGACAGGTTATTTTCATGGTCTTCAAGTATCTCCTCTCAAGATACTTGTTAATTACAAGGGAAAAACTGGAGAAATTCGGCAGACAACACTTTAACCAAAGACTTTTTGACATCCTTTACTTCTTGACATGTTGCACTTATAGGGCAGGCCAGGCATTACTTTGGCGGTTCTCTTGCCAAAAATAAATAATCTAAATTTAATCATGAGATAATACTAGACCCAGATTGAGGGGCATTTAAAAATTTCAAAATTGTAAACGACAAAGACCAAGGAGCTTTTCCCGGTTGTAGGAGAGTTTGGAGGGATGGCAGCTAATTGCAATGTTTGATCCTGACTTTGATCCTGGGTCAGAAAAAGTACATTAGTAAATTATTGGGGAAGTTTTATTATGGTCAATACATCAGTTATAAAGGCTGAAATTATGTTTAAAATAAAAAGTAAAAAAAAAAAAAAAGACCTAGATTTCTTAGGACTATATTAATATGGCTGCCAAGATGCATAGGAAATTTACAAATCATTGGTGTTCAGCTTACTGAGGTATAGTCATCTGTAGGTAGTCTCTGCAAAAATTGCAATAGGTGAAATTATGATACAATTCTAGAGGTAAGGGAAACATCTAATATTTAATGATAAATTATTCTGTTTGAATAAGTGCTATATATAGATTCTTTTGGTGTGTTTCATTATATTTGTGTCTGTAGTGAAATCACTTGAGTTTTGAAGAACATGTTCAAGTTATCACATAGAGAAGGTATTTTCTAAAATTGTATCTTTGTTTTCAGATAGGAAAACATTTGATGTAATTGTGATAGATCCACCTTGGCAGAACAAATCAGTCAAAAGAAGTAATAGGTAAGTGGAAATGAATTAACTATTAGAAATGCTTTATAAAAAACCATAGTCCTTTGTACATTATAGTTTAATATAATATTGACATTACTTTATGATATAGGTTATCTTGCTTTTAATGGTTTTAACATTTTTATTTCTTTAGTTAATTCTCTTGAACTGTAACTATGTATAGGTGTAAGAATGTCAAAAGTAGTACATTTATTAATCATCAGAAGCAGTTCAGGGCTGTTTCTGTTAACACCAAAGGACAACATATTTGCCTTCTTCCATATCAGTAGCATTAAAATTTTTTTTCTTTTAATTCTAATGAATGTCTTCAGTTACATTTTCTTTCACTTTTCAATTTTCTAGATCGAAAAATTCCAATTTCCTTGACTTAAACTTTATATGAAAGTTCTTCTCCACAGTGATCCTCTCCTTTCTTATGCTTCTTGTTTATGAGCTATGGCAGTACGATTTGTTTCTTTTGTTCTTCTTCTTCTTTTTTTTTTTTTGGAGATAGGGTCTCACTCTGTTGCCCAGGCTGGAATACAGTGGTGCAATTAAAGCTCATTGCAGCCTCAAACTCTTGTTCAGATGTGCCTCCTGCCTCAGCTTCCGGAGGTACTGGGACTACAAGTGTATGCCACTGTATTTGGCTATTTAAAAAACTTCTTTTGTAGAGACAGTGTCTTGCTATGTTACCCAGGTTGGTCTTGAACTCCTAGTCTTAAGCGATCCTCCTGTCTCAGCCTCCCATCGTGCTTAGATTACATATGTGAGCCATCATGCCTGACCAGATTTGTTTCTTTTAAAGTTGCAAGAATCATAGAAAGAATTCATGTATCTGTATTCTGTGTGTGTAGACATCTATATCTTTATATAATTTTTTTGTGAGTTACTTGAGAATGAATTAATTAAGAGAAAGGGTAAGTTACCCTTGAATATTTCAGTATTGATTTCCTAAAAACAAAGATAATTGTCTTACATAATGTAATTATCAAAATAGGTAATCAACATAGATATAATATTCTTATTGATTTGGCACTATTATGTACAGAAATTATTCAGGTTACACTGATTGTCCCAGAAATGTCCTTTGTAGCAAATAAAGTTCTGGATTATACATGTTCAGTTGTCATGTCTCTTTAGTTTCTTTTAACTCTCTTCCTTTGGCTGATTTTAATTTGTATTCTTACCCCTGATAAGTTGTAACTGTGAATATAAAAGTTTTCAGTAAGTTTTGTTAGTTTAGCAAATTTTTGAACCTGAAGGTGGTTTTGGAAACTACCTGCACCTGCAGTTGGTTTTAGAAGTGAGGTGTCTTGAGGACTGGGCCTTCAAACTTTGCAGTTTGGCTAGCTCTGGGCAATATGTTTTTATTAATAGTTCTCCTGGGTGTGTACCTGGAGTAGAATTATTGCACTATGTAATTCAGTCTTTAAATTTTTGGGGAGCTATCAAACTATTTTCTACAGTGCCTGTACCATTTTATATTCCCACCAGCCATGAGGGGTCTAGATTTTCCACATCCTTGCCATTTTCTTTCTGTTTTTTTTTGCTTACTTTCCATTGCGTCACATAAAGATGCATATTTTAGAATTTGCTTGGTGATTTCTATGAAATTAGAGCTAGAAGAGGTGATATGCATGCTTCCTCCTTCTCCACACAAATTAACCCAATTAAATAAAATTAAGGCAATCAAGAAATCTGCAGTTATTGAAATCATGTAACTTCAAATTTTTGACCTGACATTCTTGATAACTGTAGCAAAATTAGCTTTTTCATCACCTTGATTATGAGAAATACTAGTTGCTGGAAGAGCACTTATTTAGATGGCAGGAATCTTGGGTGCTTGAGATCTGAAATCTTTTGCTCATTTATTTGTTTTTTTGAGAGAGAGTTTGCTCGTGTCGCCCAGGCTGGAGTGCAGTGGTGCGATTTTGGCTCACTGCAACCTCTGCCTCCTGAGTTCAAGGGATTCTCCTGTCTTAATTTCCCAAGTAGCTGGGATTACAGATGCCCGCCACCACACCCAGCTAATTTTTGTATTTTTTTTTTTTTAACTAGAGAGGGGGTTTCACCATGTTGGCCAAGTTAGTCTTGAACTTCTGATCTCAGGTGATCCACCTGCCTCAGCCTCCCAAAGTATTGTGATTACAGGTGTGAGCCACCGTGCCGGGCCCTATTTGTTTTAAGAAGTACTTGCTGATTATTCCTGACATACAGTTGTCACATGCTAGAGCTGAATTCCAGTGTTTGTTCCATTTGGCCATTGGGACATCATTTAGTTTTTTCTTTTTTTTTTTTAATTTTTATTGCATTATAGGTTTTGGGGTACATGTGCAGAACGTGCAAGATAGTTGCATAGGTACACACATGGCAGTGTGTTTTGCTGCCTTCCTCCCCTTCACCCACACTTGGTATTCATCCCCAGGCTATCCCCCACAGCCCTCCCCGCTGTCCCTTCCCCATTTCCCCCAACAGTCCCCAGTGTATTTTAGACTGCCTCTCTGTGTCCATGTGTTCTCATTTTTCTCACCCACCTATGAGTGAGTATATGCAGTATTTCTTTTTCTGTTCTTGTGTCAGTTTGCTGAGAATGATGTTCTCCAGATTCATCCATGTCCTTAAAATGGACACAAACTCATCATTTTTGATTGCTGCATAATATTCCATGGTGTATATGTGCCACATTTTCCCAGTCCAGTCTATCATCGATGGGCATTTGGGTTGGTTCCAGGTCTTTGCTATTGTAAACAGTGCTGCAATGAACATTCGTGTGCATGTGTCCTTATAGTAGAACGATTTATAGTCTTTTGGATAGATACCCAGTAATGGGATTGCTGGGTCAAATGGAATTTCTATTTCTAGGTCCCTGAGGAATCGCCACACTGTCTTCCACAATGGTTGAACTAATTTACACTCCCACCAACAGTGTAAGAGTGTTCCTATTTCTCCACATCCTCTCCAGCATCTGCTGTCTCCAGATTTTTTAATGATCGCCATTCTAACTGGTGTGAGATGATATCTCAATGTGGTTTTGATTTGCATCTCTCTAATGACCAATGATGATGAGCACTTTTTCATATGTTTGTTGGCCTCATGTATGTCTTCTTTTGTAAAGTTTCTGTTCATATCCTTTGCCCATTTTTGGATGGGCTTGTTTCTTTTTTTTCTGTAAATCTGTTTGAGTTCTTTGTAAATTCTGGATATCAGCCCTTTGTCAGATGTGTAAACTGCAAAGATTTTTTCCCATTCTGATGGTTGCCGATTCACTCTAGTGACAGTTTCTTTTGCCGTGCAGAAGCTGTGGAGTTTGATTAGGTCCCATTTGTCTATTTTGGCTTTCGTTGCCAATGCTTTTGGTGTTTTGTTCATGAAGTCCTTGCCTACTCCTATGTCCTGAACGGTTTTGCCTAGATTTTCTTCTAGGGTTTTTATGGTGTCAGGTCTTACGTTTAAGTCTTTGATCCATCTGGAGTTAATTTTAGTGTAAGGTGTCAGAAAGGGGTCCAGTTTCTGCTTTCTGCACATGTCTAGCCAGTTTTCCCAACACCATTTATTAAATAGGGAATCCTTTCCCCATTGCCTGTTTTTGTCTGGTTTATCAAAGATAATATGGTTGTAGATATGTTGTGTTGCCTCCGATGCTTCTGTTCTGTTCCATTGGTCTATATCTCTATTTTGGTACCAGTACCATGCTGTTTTGATTACTGTAGCCTTGTAGTATAGTTTGAAGTCTGGTAGCGTGATGCCTCCCGCTGTGTTCTTTTTGCTTAGAACTGACTTGGCTATGGGGGCTCTTTTTTGGTTCCATATGAAATTCATGGTGGTTTTTTCCAGTTCTGTGAAGAAATTCAATGGTAGCTTGATGGGGATAGCATTGATTGTGTAAATTACTTTGGGCAGTATAGCCATTTTCACAATATTGATTCTTCCTAACCACGAACATGTAATGTTTCTCCATCTGTTTGTGTCCTCTCTTATTTCATTGAGCAGTTGTTTGTAGTTTTCCTTGAAGAGGTCCCTTACATTCCTTGTGAGTTGTATTCCTAGGTATTTTATTTTCTTTGTAGCAATTGTGAATGGCAGTTCGTTCTTAATTTGGTTCTCTTTAAGTCTGTTATTGGTGTATAGGAATGCTTGTGATTTTTGCACATTGATTTTATATCCTGAGACTTTGCTGAAGTTGCTTATCAGTTTCAGGAGCTTTTGGGCTGAGGTGATGGGGTCTTCTAGGTATACTATCATGTCGTCTGCAAATAGAGACAATTTGGCTTCCACCTTTCCTATTTGAATACCCTTTATTTCTTTTTCTTGCCTGATTGCTCTGGCTAGAACTTCCAGTACTATATTGAATATAAGTGGTGAGAGAGGGCATCCTTGTCTAGTGCCGGATTTCAAAGGGAATGCTTCCAGTTTTTGCCCATTAAGTATGATATTGGCTGTTGGTTTGTCATAAATAGCTTTTATTACTTTGAGATATGTTCCATCAATACCAAGTTTATTGAGGGTTTTTAGCATAAAGGGCTGTTGAATTTTGTCAAATGCCTTCTCTGCGTCAATTGAGATAATCATGTGGTTTTTGTTTTTGCTTCTGTTTATGTGGTGAATTACATTTATAGACTTGCGTATGTTGAACCAGCCTTGCATCCCCAGGATGAATCCTACTTGATCATGATGGATAAGTTTTTTAATGTGCTGTTGCAATTGATTTGCCAGTATTTTATTGAAGATTTTTGCATCTATGTTCATCATGGATATTGGCCTGAAGTTTTCTTTTCTTGTTGAGTCTCTGCCAGGTTTTGGTATCAGGATGATGTTGGTCTCATAAAATGATTTGGGAAGGGTTCCCTCTTTTTGAATTATTTGGAATAGTTTCAGAAGGAATGGTACCAGATCCTCTTTGTGTGTCTGGTAGAATTCGGCTGTGAACCCATCTGGACCTGGGCTTTTTTTGTGTGGTAGGCTTTTAATTGCTGCCTCAACTTCAGACCTTGTTATTGGTCTATTCATAGTTTCGGCTTTCTCCTGGTTTAGGCTTGGGAGGACACAGGCGTCCAGGAATTTATCCATTTCTTCCTGATTTACTAGTTTGTGTGCATAGAGTTGTTTGTAGTATTCTCTGATGATGGTTTGAATTTCTGTGGAATCTGTGGTCATTTCCCCTTTATCGTTTTTTATTGCATCTATTTGGTTGTTCTCTCTTTCCTTTTTTATCAGTCTGGCTAGTGGTCTGTCTATTTTATTGATCTTTTCAAAAAACCAGCTCTTGGATTTATTGATTTTTTGAAGGGTTTTTCTTGTGTCTCTCTCCTTCAGTTCTGCTCTGATCTTAGTTATTTCTTGTCTTCAGCTAGGTTTTGAGCTTTTTTGATCTTGCTCCTCTAGCTCTTTCAATTTTGACCATAGGGTGTCAATTTTGGATCTCTCCACTCTTCTCGTGTGGGCACTTATTGCTATATATTTTCCTCTACAGACTGCTTTAAATGTGTCCCAGAGATTCTGGTACGTTGTGTCTTCATTCTCGTTGGTTTCAAAGAACTTCTTTATTTCTGCTTCATTTCATTGTTTATCCAATCAACATTCAAGAGCCAGTTGTTCAGTTTCCATGAAGCTGTGCGGTTCTGAGTTATTTTCTGAATTCTGAGTTCCAACTTGATTGCACTATGGTCTGAGAGACTGTTTGTTATGATTTCCGTTGTTTTGCATTTGCTGAGGAGTGCTTTACTTCCAATTATGTGGTCAATTTTGGAGTAGGTGTGATGTGGTGCTGAGAAGAATGTATAATCTGTGGATTTGGGGTGGAGAGTTCTGTAAATGTCTATCAGGTTTGCTTGTTCCAGGTCTGAGTTCAAGTCCTGGATATCCTTGTTAATTTTCAGTCTGGTTGATCTGTCTGCTATTGACAGTGGAGTGTTAAAGTCTCCCACTATTATTGTGTGGGAGTCTAAGTCTCTTTGTAAGTCATTAAGAACTTGCCTTATATATCTGGGTGCTTCTACATTGGGTCCATATATATTCAGAATCGTTAGCTCTTCTTGTTGTATCGATCCTTTTACCATTATGTAATGACCTTCTTTGTCCCTTTTGATCTTTGTTGCTTTAAAGTCTATTTTATCAGAGATGAGAATTGCAACTCCTGCTTTTTTTTGCTCTCCATTTGCTTGGTAAATCTTCCTCCATCCTTTTATTTTGAACCTTTGTGTATCTTTGCGTGTGAGGTGGGTTTCCTGGATACAGCACACTGATGGGTTTTGGTTTTTTATCCAATTTGCCAGTCTGTGTCTTTTGATTGGTGCATTTAGCCCATTTACATTCAGGGTTAATATTGTTATGTGTGAATTTGATACTGCCATTTTGATGCTAGCTGGCTGTTTTGCCCGTTGGTTCATGTACATTCTTCATTTTGTTGATGGTCTTTAGCATTTGGTATGCTTTTAGGATGGCTGGAACTGGTTGTTTCTTTCTATGTGTAGTGCCTCTTTCAGGAACTCTTGTAAAGCAGGCCTAGTGGTGACAAAATCTCTGAGTACTTGCTTGTTCGTGAAGGATTTTATTTTTCCTTCACTTATGAAGCTCAGTTTGGCTGGATATGAAATTCTGGGTTGAAAGCTCTTTTCTTTAAGGATGTTGAATATTGGCCCCCACTCTCTTCTGGCTTGTAGAGTCTCTGCCGAGAGATCTGCTGTGAGTCTGATGGGCTTCCTTTTGTGGGTGACCCGACCTTTCTCTCTGGCTACCCTTAGTATTTTCTCCTTCGTTTCAACCCTGGTGAATCTGACGATTATGTGCCTTGGGGTTGCTCTTCTTGCGGAGTATCTTTGTGGTGTTCTCTGTATTTCCTGGAGTTGAGTATTGACCTGTCTTGCTAGGTTGGGGAAATTTTCCTGGATAATATCCTGAAGAGTGTTTTCCAGCTTGGATTCATTCTCTTCGTCACATTCTGGTACACCTATCAAACGTAGGTTGGGTCTCTTCACATAGTCCCACATTTCTTGGAGATTTTGTTCATTCCTTTTTGTGCTTTTTTCTTTAATCTTGGTTTCTCGTTTTATTTCATTGAGTTGATCTTCAACTTCTGATATTCTTTCTTCTGCTTGGTCAATTCGGCTGTTGAAACTTGTGCATGCTTCGCGAAGTTCTCATGTTGTGTTTTTCAGCTCCTTCAATTCATTCATATTCCTCTCTAAGTTGTCCATTCTTGTTATCAATTCCTCGAATCTTTTTTCAAATCTTTTTTCAAGGTTCTTAGTTTCTTTGCACTGGTTTAGTACATGTTCCTTTAGCTCACTGAAGTTTCTCATCATCCACTTTCTGAAGTCTGATTCCGTCATTTCGTCACATTCATTCTCCGTTCAGCTTTGTTCCCTTGCTGGTGACGAGTTTTGGTCCTTTTTTGGAGGTGAGGTGTTTTGGTTTCGGGTGCTTTCCTCCTTTTTGCGCTGGTTTCTTCCCATCTTTATGGATTTATCCACCTGTCGTCTTAGTAGTTGCTGATTTTTCAATTGGGTCTCTGTGTGGACGCTGAGATTGTTGATGATGAAGTATTTCTGTTACTTAGTTTTCCCTCTAATGGTCTAGCCCCTCTGCTGTATGAGTGCTGAGGTCCACTCCAGGCACTGCTTGTCTGGGGTATACCTGTAGCAGCTGTGGAACAGTGAGGGGTGATACCAGTTTCTTCTTCTGCTGTCCTTGTTCCAGAATAATGCCAGCCAAATGTCAGTCTGATTAGTCCTTTTCTGCGGTGACTCCTTGGATATACAGGGGTCAGGGAGCTGCTTGAGGAGGCAGTCTGTGCTTTATAGGAGCTCCAGTGCTGAGCTGTGAGCTCCGTTGTTTATTCAGGGTTGTTGGGAGGTTGTTTATGTCTGCTGCAATAGAACTCATAAAACACCACCCTTTTTTTTTTCCCCCTTAGATGCTCTGTTTCCGGGAGTTGGGGCTTTCTTTATGAGTATCTGTTGCACTGTCCTGCCCCACTAGGTGGCAGTCTATTCACTATTTGCCTGCCGGGGCTCTGACCTGCTAGCGCGGGTCCGCCCTGTTGCTGCTGGGCTCCCTTCTGCTGTGGAGTGCTCCCGGCTCCTGGCGGAGACTCTCTGTTATGGCAGGTTGCCTCGGCAACGGCGGGCTGCTGTCAGTCCTGGGCGGTACTTCAGTGGGGGTGGACTGTGGTGGATTCCCCTCCCTCACCGGGCTGCACCCTCCTAGATGCCGGCAGCAAAACTCTCAGCCCCAAGCACCTCCAGTCGCCGCCCTGCTTGTCCCCGTGAGCATGGGACCCGCCGAGCCTGATCACCCAGCTCCCTGCCTCAGAGTCCGTCCTCTCTCTCTTTCTCTTCCTCTCCCCAAGCTGAAAGGTCGACTCTCTCACTGGCGCCCCAGTAGCCTGCCGATAGGGCACTGGGATCCGTGCGATCTCCCGTGCCGCTGCCCACTACCCCGGCTCAGATCATGCTTCCCAGGAAACTCCTGGTCTGGCTCATTGTCCAAGTCCTGTTCAATCAGATGAACGTGCCAATCTGCCCTTCCAAATCTCAGATTGCCGGTTTAACAGGGCACCCAGACCAGTGAGTTCCGCGCCGGGTCCCGCTGCGGCGCAGGCCGAAGAGGCGGCGGGAGCCAGCTGCGTTAGCCGGGTGCGCTAGCCTCCCGTGTCTCTCCCACACCTGGGACTTTCAACGCTCTATGGGCATAAAAGGAACATCCGAGAATGCGGCTAGGACTCACCCTCTGCGCCTTCACTGAGAGCTGCAATCCTGAGTCGCCTCTAGACGCCATCTTGCCTCCTCCCCCTGTCGTCATTTTTTAGTTTTTTCAGAGCAGGCATAGTGGTAAAAGTCTAATTGTAGTCAACTAAGGAATAAAATAAAGGAGAGAAAGTAGAAGGACTTGCATACAAGTCTTTAGCTTAGTTGTAGATGAAAGGAGACTGAAGTGAGGGAGTTTGTCTTTTGTATTCTCTGTTCTCTTCTTTCTCTTCTTCTCCCCTCCCCACCTTTTCCTCTCCTTTTCTTTTCCCTCTCTCCTTTCTCCTTTTTTCATCTTTCTTCTTTTCAAATGAGACAGGATAATCATATTTATAGGTAGATGGTAAAGAACTACTAGAGAAGTTGAAAATACAGAAGGAGGGGAATAATTGGTATTATAAGATACTAGTATATGGGAATAAGAGAATACAAATGGAGGGATAAGTTTTAATAGGTGAAATCATGCCATTTCCCTTAAGAGGAAATGTATGGACACAGATAAGTAAAAATATATAAAGGAGAGGGGTTAGGGTTGGGTAGTTGAAGGATCTTGGTGGCCTTTAGTTTTACTGATGTATGAGTGAACTTCATCTGCTAAAAGAGGGTTTGGGCAAGGGATCTGAAAAGTGGTGAGAGCTTGTGGTACTTGACCAAGGATAAGTAAAAGAATTGATGAGTAGTTTGAGATCCTAAGAATGGATACTTTTAGTGAGTCAGTTCTGCATTTTCTCTACCTGATTTTCCCTATACAAACAAGTTGAAGAAAATTGTGATACTGATTTAAGATTGGAGGTTTGCAGGAACTGGAGGTTGAAGCGTAAAGGGAGGATGGGAATTGAGAGTGCTAGTGAGAACGCAGTGAAGCGATTGGTGGTCCACAGGGAAGAAGAGTAAGTGTGCTCAGGAGTAAACTGATGGATAAGGCCCAAGAATAGGTGAGGCATAAGATGTTATTACCAGAGATTGATGTTTATGGCTTCAGAGGGAGCAAGTGTGAGTGATGACAGGGTCCAGGTTACGGCATTGGAGTGGATTATGGAAATGGGACAAAGGCAGTTGTATTTGTTACATGAAAAACAGTTGAGGTATGTACATTATGTGGATTGTGCTTTGAAATTGTTCAGAATAATGGCAAGTTTTATGTTGGTGAGGTAGAGGGATCTCAGAGCTTAAGTCCATATTGAATATCTTGAGGATGAAATGAATTCAATGAGGAACAGTAGAGGCTAACATAGCTGGATAACATACCTCTCAGAAAGAAAGGGTTCTTATTTTGAAAAGGTGGATGAATTATAGCCTGGAAGCAGCGGGTGAACCAGGAGAATAATGACTTCTCCCCTCACTCTGAATGTTGGAGAAAAGGCCATATTCATTTGATTGAATATTGTAGAGCAAGTAGTGTTTTAGCAGGACAAACTAGACATTATACTCTATGGCCAGGAGGTACAAGATTATAGATTTTGTTGTACACAATGAAAGCATGAGGGCTTCAGTGAACCCAGTGGAATTGACTGAGAAGGCAACAAGCAAGATGATAGACTGGGGGTTACAAATGCAGTGGGGTGGAGATGAGGATGGGTGAGATGATAGGTGACATAGGGAGTCAGCATTTTGTGCAGGCTTTGAGGATTCTAGGGGTAAGAGAAGCTTCATTGGAATAGATTGGCTTTAGCATTACCAATTTTGTAACACCAATTTGGTGCCAGGTAAGGCTTGTAGGGTTTGACTTAGGTTATTGAAAGACTTATTTCAAGACTCACTGTGATGGGGCTCCTGTGTAACATAGAGTATGGGATCTAAACAACAATATTTGCTTAATTTTGAATTAGAGAAAAACTATTGTAAATAGTAAAATTACTGAAATGTGATGCATTTAGAAGTGACCAAAAAAAATACAGCCTGACAATTTTAAACTAGTAAAAAAAAAAAGTGATTTTTGACTTGTGTGTAATAATGTGTCCACCGGGTGTCACTGCGGCTCTATATTTTGCTACACAAATAAATAGCTACAAGAGCTTTGCATTTGTGGAGTTAGTGTTACGCATGTCTTCTCCCTGCTTATTTTCCTTTTTTGCAGTGAATTTTGCTCATCCTTTTTTCTGTTTATTTTTTAGGTACAGTTATTTGTCACCTCTGCAAATAAAACAAATACCAATCCCTAAATTGGCTGCTCCAAACTGTCTTGTTGTTACTTGGGTGACCAATAGACAGAAGCATCTACGTTTTATAAAGGAAGAACTTTATCCCTCTTGGTCTGTGGAGATAGTTGCTGAATGGCACTGGGTGAAAGTAAGTTCAGAAATTAGCTTATTTGTTAATACAGCTTGATAGAAGTCACGTAAAGGTAGCATCTACTTTGTAATGCTCAACATGTCACTCACTGCTCTGCTCCTTCAACATGGGCTAATTCCGACTTTTGCTTTGCTGCTTAACACTTTTATGTTTTTATTCTCAAGGCTATTTGTTTGTATGTGTTTTTGTAATGGGGCCTCAAACTGCTGGCTTTGGGGAATCAGTAAGGATGATATCAGGATGAAATTTGTAAAAGCTCTGATGATGTCTGTAGTTAAAAAGACAATAGACAAAACCTGTGGGGAATTATATATCACAAACACAGAAATGGTGTTAAACATTCATCTTCTTTCCCTTTATATGCACACAATTTCCACCACCCTTTGTGATTTATTTTTCTTATTTTATGGGGGATGAGGGCAAGGAATAGCAAAATAACCCATTGTAGAGGGGGTGAGAAGATGCCAGAACCGAGAACCTTTTATGTTCTAAATCTTAACTTAGGTCCTCAGTGCCTTTTGTGCTGCTCTCCATATTTTTGAAAGAAATGATTTGAAGTCTAGAATTGTTTCAAATCATTAAAGAATGATCTTTAATATCTCTGCAGGGTATAAGATTGCCAAAAAATGCAGAAGAATAAGGCATCAGTTTAGAGTTCATTGGGGTTCCTTTTAAAGATAATTGGCTATTTAGATGATTTCTGTAAAAACCTTCCTAAATTTTGAAAAGATAAGCCAAGCTATTATTTCCGTGTTTAATGTTTATATCACAAGCATATTCATTTTTGACACAGTAGTGTTATACTTTTTATGGCTTTGTGTATACTTTTCATCTACTGGAATATCTTCTAAAAGCTGTGTATAGTAGTTCCTCCTTATCTGTAGGGGATACATTCCAGGACTCTTAATGGATGCCTGAAACCATGGATGGTAGTGAACCCCATATACAATTTTTTTTTTCTATACATACATACCTATGAGAAAGTTTAATTTATAAATTATAAAGAGATAAACAATAATAACTAATAATAAAATAGAATGCAATATACTGTAAATGTTATATGAATGTGGTCTGTCTTTCACAATATCTTACTATACTGTACTTACCTATCTCCAGACTGCGGTTGACCATGAGTACCTAAAACCATGGAAAGTGAAACTGGGTAAGGGGGGACAACTGTATATTGATTATTTATACCCATGTTATGGGACTTGACAAAGACTTACAGTTGTACCTTTGTTTTCATGCTGTAGTTTGGTCTTAGTGTTGGTTGATTGGTGTAGGACCATGATAGGAGTGTAATACCCCATAGTGCCTATTATAGTTCTTTTATAATCAGAAACTGGGGCCAAAGTCAGGAGGATGTTACCTTTTGAAATCAAACCCTGTAAAATGTTAATACATGAAAGCTAAGATTATTGATCTGTAGTAGTAATCAGTTCTAAGATATGGTATAATACCAGTATTTAAATCATAAATATCATATATTATGTTATACAAAGCATATATTAGGTAATTATACATATTGTTATGATAGATGAATAATGTACATTGAGTATAAAGGCCACCCAATGTGCCAGTGTTTATACCACACTTTTTGTAGGAGATGCTGTCTGATTGGCACTAGAGGAGATAAAATACTTTCTGATTACTGATTTGGTTGTTTAGGTACATTGATATAGGATAAAGAGTTTTACAGATTGACAGTGATAATATATATTCCCATGGTAAATTAATGAATTGATATTTTAAATTATGTTTTGAGTTTGATTAGCTTAAATGAATCTTTGAGAGTATGATCATTCCAGGGTGAAATGATGAAATTAAATTTCTGAATTTATAATGCCGAGGGCCAGTCTCTGGACTAGAGACTAGCCACCTAGTTTCTATCCTTATTAATTTTGTCTTTGACAATGTTTAATGATACTATTTCCTGTAACTAAAGGGAAATGCATTATTATGATCTACTTAGTCATATTGCTAATTCATTTATTAGTTCATTCATTAGTAATTCATTTATTAGTTCATTTGCATGACTAATAAATAAGTTACGGATGACATGCTTTCCAGGAATCAATTTTAGTTAAGAGTAGGGATTGTTTTATGTGCAAGATAACAATGAAGTTGTATTTGAAATATTTATGTGATATTTAAAAAAAAAAAATCTGTTATAGAAGCACTGTCTAATATGATAGCCACTACCACATGTGAGACTTCAGCACTTGAAATGTGGCTATTCCAAACTGAAATGTACTGTTAAGTATAAAATACACTTCGGATTTCAGGCATAGTACAAAAGAAAGAATGTAATATATCTCATTAACTTTTTAATTGATTACATATTGAAATGATAGTATTTCAGTTATGTTAGATTGAATTAAATATATAATTAAATTTGATTTCATTGCATTTTGTTTTACTTCTTTTGGTGTTTCTATTAGAAAATTGAAAATGATATATGTGGCTCACATAATATTTTTACTGAACAGCACTAGCCTGGAGGTTTAATTTCTTTTATGTGTGTGTATGTGTGGAAGCTCTATAGTGATGGGAAAGAAATAAACCTCTTTTGTTGGCTTCTTCCTATCAGATAACCAGTTCAGGAGAGTTTGTGTTCCCATTAGATTCTCCACACAAGAAGCCTTATGAAGGTCTCATACTGGGGAGAGTTCAAGAAAAAACTGCTCTACCATTGAGGTAGGAAAGGCAATTTTTCAAAATTGTATACATGTATTAATTTTTAGGCTTTTAAAAACGATTAGCTTAGTAATCATTGATTTTTAAAAATTTTTATGTTTTTGAAAATCTGAAAATGGCCCAGTGCAGAAAAGAATGAATGGTATGGCACAGGAAACTCTATTTTATCTAGTGTGTAATTATTATTATAGAAAAGGAAATTGTGGGAATATCTCAATACTTAAATTGTTAATTTCTTTCATTGATTATAAAATTGGTTTTAAAATCAGATACAGAAAGAGAACAAAAGTCAATGCAGCTGTAGCTTATATATAAAAAATTGTTTTTTAAAATATAGTTTACTTTCTTGTTCTGTTTAATTAGGAATGCAGATGGAAACGTGATCCCTATTCCAGACCACAAATTAATTGTCAGTGTGCCCTGTACTCTTCACTCACATAAGCCACCGCTTGCTGGTATGTTTTTATAAAATAGATTGTTGCCACTTTTGTCAAATTAGAAAAAAGACTACATTTAATATTTGAATGGTCTACAGATTCAGAAATTAAGTCAGATGTGGGTTATTAATGCATATTCTAAAGCTTTATAGTAGCATTTATCTCTATGAAATAGAGAATAGTTTTATGTTACTCAGCTTTTCCAGTTATGCCATTTTTTCAGATTCCCCTTGCTATCAGTTGCTTCCCATCACTGGCTGACACAACGAATGCTGATGGGCATCTGAGGATGTAGTTCAGCTAGGGCCTTTATTTTACTACCAGGGCTCTCCATTCCTTGATTGTTCTAAAACCAGGAACTCAGAATAGTAGTCAGAGAGATAGAAGTCCCTTGATATTTGGTTAGCGACTCTCAGTTTTACATTTTTTAAGAGGTAGTGTTACTTTCCTGGAACATTGACAGGTAATTGCTGTAGCCTGCAATTCTCACTAGTCTTAATGCTTTAGTATAATGAACTAACATGGGTTTGAATCCTGGCTCTAGGAGTTGGGCAAGTCATTCAAATCTTTTTCTTTACCAAAGTCCTCATTTAAAGAGGGAATAATGATACTTATTATTTTAGAGTTGTGAGGAGTAGTTCTAATATATTTAAAGCTCTGTAGCATGCAGTAGAAGCTCAGCGAAGGCTAAATTTTTCAAGTCAGAGTATCAAAACATAGAAATGTAAGTCCTTGAGAGGTAAGTCCTGAATTTGATATTCAAAGTTTACTTTTCAAAGAATTTCTTCAGGAAAACGTATTTTATTAGTTTGGTAATTTCTGCCAGTAACAACAACAATAGAACTCCTGCAAGTTGTCGCTCAGGAATACTACAGGCAGCTTATGTTAGCTTGCAGAATATGAGGCAGTTCATAAACTGGGATATGTAGAAAGTGAGTACAAATTCCCAAGATAATTTTTATTGCTAGCACTCAGGACTTCTGTTACCTTAGGTTGCTTATGCAGAAGGGTCCTTTTGAAAAAATTTTTTTTTGAGACAGAGTCTCACTCTGTCACATACAATGGCCTGACCATGACTCATTGCAGCCTCTGCCTCCTGGGTTCAAGTGATTCTTCTGCTTCAGCCTCCCTAGTGGCTGGGCCTACAGACATGTGCCACTATACCTGGCTAATTTTTGTATTTTTAGTGGAGATGGGGTTTCATCATGTGGGCCAGGCTGGTCTCGAACTCCTGAGCTCAGGTGATCTGTCCACCTCGGTCTCCCGAAGTGCTGGGATTATAGGCTTGAGCCACCATGCCCGGCCTCCAGAAGGGTCTTTATAATATTACTTCATTTGAGACATATACAAATGTTTACCTGATGATCTATTCTTTGACTAAGAAGGATTCCAGTGAATAATCGGTTGCCTTACACTTTGGACTGTCATAGACCTTTAATGCTTTAATATATAACTCAAATGAAAAGTGAGATTGCATTGTTCCCTGTGAAAAAAAATTACACTTGGCACTAGTAATACCTGATTATATATGTATATTTATTCCTCTCATTTGAATTTTCTTTATCATTTGGTAGCAAAGCTTAATTTAGCATTTGTCTCAACCCTTATTTTTTTCTTTTAAAAATTCAAAAGCTAAGACCGTAAACTTTTTATTCTGAAATGATAGTAAACTATCAAATGTAGACGACCACATTGGTAGCATATGCTATTTAAAAATGATACATTTGCATAAGTTTGAAATAATTATAATTCTGTTAAAATATAATAAAGTTATATTAAAGATGAGCCTCAGGAGACAGGTTTTAAAATAGTGAATAAAAGTGAGTCTTGCCCTAAAGCATTACAGCTTCTATCTTTGAAATGCAGTTCTGCCACATTCCCAGTAGAGAGCAGCACAAACACATTTTTAGGATTGAAACCATTTAAGAACAAAAGTTAGATTCTGGAGGAAAAAATCTGAATAATTCCATATATCTATACTCATGTTTTGCTTAAGTAGTGGTAGACAAAAAATATTATGATATTTAATTTTGAGTTCATGTTACTATGTGTATTTTTAATACAGTTCATGTTACTCTATGTATTTCAGAAAGCATCTCTCAGATTTCTGCAGTATATTTTACCCTGAAATCATAACTCTAGGGGTTTGGGATGATATATATTCTGTACATAATGCTTACAACTTTTACATTTAAATGCTCTTAAACTGTTTTATACAAATTCATAAAATGAAATGTTTTCTCTTTTGTATCTATCTAGAAACACCCCGATATTTGTTTTAAAGTGTAATTGGTTATTTCTGCTGCAAAATGTAGAAGACCACATTGGTAGCATATGCCATTTCAAAATGATACATTTGCATAAGTTTGAAATTTTTCCAATAGATTGAAAGATAAGCTATTAATAGCTATGGTTTACAATCTAACATTATTATAAATTTATATCGTTTGAAGATTTAAGGTAGGAAAATCATGAAATAAAAGTATTTCAATCCAAATTTTAGCTTTCATGTTTTACCTTAGAGGAATTTCTACTTCTTATTTCTACTTCTTTTTCCTGCTTTACTTACTAACAGTCTCCACCTGACGAGTGAAGTTTAGTTAATGGGATTATATGCACTGATGTTTGGGCCACTTCTCTCTTACTCCTGTCCCACACTTTCAAAGCAAAAAGGAAACGACTAGCTGTGCATGAAATACATCCTCTCCATTGGTTAAAGTGTGTTTTACTAACTCCAGATGTTATGTAATTGTTGAAGTTATGTGTCATACTCATGTTTAAATTTATACATTCACATTTATTTTTAAATTAATATTTAAAAATCAATAATATTTTCATTAATTTGTCTTTATTTGATGTTATTTTGAAATAAAATAATTGTAGTTAACATTATAAAAACACAACTTAATATTCTGTCTGTTGTTCTTAACGAGAAAGGAAAAGAACCATGCAAAAATTTATGACATTGAGAAAACAGGATGGTAGTAAATGGGTTTAGGTTGTATGTATTTTTCCACTCCATCTAAGTACCTGGCCATCGTTTTCTATTAGACTGTGAACACTCATAAAACATAGATATTCTGCTTCCTTTGTTAAGTCCTATAACACTGATTATAGTGGGTGCTCAGGAGAGGAAACTTTTTTTTTTTTTTTTTTGAGACGAGAGTTTCGCTCTTGTTACCCAGGCTGGAGTGCAATGGCGCGATCTCGGCTCACGGCAACCTCCGCCTCCTGAGTTCAGGCAATTCTCCTGCCTCAGCCTTCTGAGTAGCTGGGATTACAGGCATGCGCTACCATGCCCAGCTAATTTTTTGTATTTTAGTAGAGACGGGGTTTCACCATGTTGACCAGGATGGTCTTGATCTTTTGACCTCGTGATCCACCCGCCTCGGCCTCCCAAAGTGCTGGGATTACAGGCTTGAGCCACCGCGCCCGGCCGAGGAAACATTTTTGAGTGGCTGACTCCAGTTTAAATTTCTAAAATAGGGTTGCTAACATCTTCATACCAAAAATCTGAACAAATGAAACAAATAAAACCTTGCTTCAGTGTAACCTTAGACCACATTAAAAGTGAATTGAGGCTGGTAAGGCATTGCATTCATAAGGAGAAAATGGAAAAGTGTTGTAAAGTTATTGTCCTCTAAGACTCTAGGGAAATCTTTCTCTTTCAAGGTTAGTAGCATTTAATTTATATACTTATGAAAGGGCTAGAAGTCTTCATGCCAGCATCTCTTAGAAGCCATCAAAGCCTAAATTTGAGTTCACTTGAATTATAGACAATGAAACCTTTTAATTCTTCTTTGATTTTTGCTAAACAGGACCAGTACTTTCTGACAGATGAACAAGTATTTTGCTGTGAGAGCAACTGAAGAACATGATGAAACCTAAAATGTTTGATATATTCTCTTATAAACTTTACCTATCTCTAGTATTCCTAAGGAACCCATATCATTCCTGAAGGAAATTTGATAGGTTTCTTCCAAGCTTAGTCATACATAGCAGTTATGAACTATATTTTACCTTTTCTAGTGATTTTTCTTATCTGAATTTTATACCAAATTCCTAGTATGTGGTTAGCATGGCTAAGCAGCAGCATGATTAAGATTAAATTGATTTAAGTATTGGTCATCCAACTTAGTGAACACTTGGTTTTCAAAAAGTTTCTGTGTTCTTCTTTTCTCTCTTTTAGTGTATAACAGCTCTTTAGCCTATAGTTCTTTCCCCAACAAAATACAATGTTCAATAGTATTAATACATTGCATAATACAAGGAATACTTAACTGTGGAAATACTATGTTGAAATTTTAGGTAAAGAAGAATCTATAATTTGAAAATGAAGAAATGTTCTTAGTACTACCAACTTGCTGCTAAGGGGGCTAGTTATTTAAATGTTAGTTATTTGTTCTCAATATTTCTGTCTCTATCCAGCTCTTCATTTATTATTATTTTATTAAAGTTTATGTTGCAGAGAGACTTTTATTTTATTTTTAAAAAATGGATTGTTTTTGAATTTTTTTAAGAGTTCTTTTTCATGTATGGATATATTTATTAAAAATAAATTGGCCAGGCATGGCGGCTGACAGCTGTAATCTTAGCACTTTGAGAGGCCGAGGTGGGTGGATTGCCTCAGCTCAGGAGTTCAAGACCAACCTGGGCAACACGGTGAAACCCCGACTCTACTAAAATACAAAAAAATTAGCTGGATGTGGCACTGCGTACCTGTAATCCCAGCTACTTGGGAGGCTGAGACCGGAGAATCCTTGAACCCGGGAGGTGGAGGCTGCTGTGAGCCGAGATTGTGCCATTGCACTCCAGTGTGGTAACAGTGTGAGACTCTGTCTCAAGAAAAATAAAAAAATAAAATAATAAAATAAATAAATAAAGTTAGTATTCAGGAGATATGTCAGCAGTATTGGAAAACCGAAGTCACCTATGTAGTTGTTAAAGTCCTCATTTCTCATCTACAAATGAAAACCAGTAAATCAGGACTATGGAAGTTCAGATGGTATTGTTCCCAATCTCAAGGGCACTTTATTTTAAATAGCTTTCTAACCATAAATAGTAAAGCTGGTGATGAAATCCTTGAAATTAATTTGCTGTTTATAAGAAAAAAGTGAAACATCTCTTTTCTTCTACTCTTAACTGCTGAAAGGAAATGGATTCTTTCCTTAATAATAATTTTTATGTTTTTTCTTTTTTTTTGAACAGAGGTTTTAAAAGACTACATCAAGCCAGATGGGGAATATTTGGAATTGTTTGCTCGAAATTTACAGCCAGGTTGGACTAGTTGGGGCAATGAAGTTCTCAAATTTCAGCATATGGATTACTTTATTGCTCTGGAGTCTGGAAGCTTACTATGATCTTGTTTAAGGAAGTGGTTTCTTCATTGTTTTCTCACCACTTTTCCATTCGTTCTAACTCATTTTTTATTTTGTTACCAACCCATATGCTTAGAATATAAACAGGACATAGTTTTCAGTAAGGGACCTGAAGTGACTAGCCTTTACGTAATTTTGAGGTGGATTTTACTTGAGTCGCACTAATCTTCTATGTTATTCCAGATTCTACAAATTAAGTCGTAAACAGTTATAAAGATGACAAGACCATGCTATTGAAAAAGTTCAGAGAACATACACCATGGACCAGAGAGTATAACTGGATGGATGAGTTTTGTGTGGCCTATATGGTACTGTAAAATACATTTAGAACCATCATTCTAAAAAATGGGAATATTTCACATAAAAGTCCAGATTTCTGCTTCTTTGTACACATCAGAGGCTCTGGCTACACCGAGGCCTCTGTTCTTTCCTGGCCTGCAGGACCTAGTGGTGGTGGCTCACTTGAGAAGAGCCTTGTGCTCTCCACTTTACCACAGTACTACTGCCACCATGCTGCTCACTTATATCATCCACCTGGCCCTTGTATGACCTGAATTTGCAACCTCTGCTGTGCTATTACGTTCTGGAAAAAATATTCAAAGACCTGCCAAGTACTGCATTAGTATACTGAGTTTATACACCATTTTTGTAGGGGTTTAAATTGCATTCAAGGTCACCTTCCAAGCACTTCTTGGTTTTGCTTGCTTTTCTAGGAGAAAATGAAAAGATATTCTTTATAATAAACATGTCAGCAAAAACTGTGATTGTGAAAAAAAAAATATTCACAGATTTTCTACAAATTGTCTACCAAGTAAAATAATTTGACTGAAATAATTCTTTGAAATGCATATTGATTTGTTATGTATGAACTTTTTAAAAATGGAGGTATAATTTTCACAAAATAAAATTCTCCAATTTTCAGTGTTGAATTCAGTGATTTTGAAAACATATATGCGGCTGTCTGTCTGCCACAGTGATCATGACACAGAACACTTTCTTCACCTCAAAAACTTCTCATTTGTCCTTTTGCAGTCAATCCCCTCCTCCTATCCTTGGCCCCTGGCAAACAGTGGTTTGCTTTCTATCATTAGTTCTGCTGTGTGAGAATTTCATATAAATGGGATCATGCAATGTTTAATCTATTGTGCCTGGCTTCTTTCACTTAGTATTTTGAGAAAAACATTTATACTATCTACAGTTTGTCGACAAATATTTATCCACTAAGTAAAATGTTAGGCTAAAATGATTCTTTGACAGGCTTGCCAATTTACTGATTTTGTCCAGGAAAAATATGTTATTTTTGAAGTTTGTTCATCCTTTGAGTGCGTGAGTATAGTATCAGAGGCTTAATTTTGTGTTTATGGATCTATTCTAACTTGTTATTTAAAATGAAAAAGATATTAAACTTGAAGCAACTTCTCATGATCTCATTTGAATTCTTTTCAGCTTTGTTTAGTATTGATGGATTTTATATAGTTTGTGGGAACATTTTATCCTTACCAAGTTTTTGAACTTTTATTTTTGCATTATAAATACTGATACTAAAAGAGAAAGAGAGAATCTTAATTCAGTAAGTTCGTTTTTCACGTTGCAGGAGTTACTAGTTTTAGCTCTGCTCGGAAGTTGTAAAACCTGTGTACCTTGTTTTAACATCAATTTAATTATTGGGCTCCATTTTAAATGAAGGATGAGTCTGCAAATGTTAGCGATAACATACCTTGTGAGATCAAAAATGAAGGAGTATGAACATCAAACTTTGACTTCATTACTACAGTTGATGATGCCAACTGATCTGTTGGACTTACATATTTTAGAGCGTTTTCATTCAGAGCTTTGTATATTATCTTTATAACTTGTAAGAATTTTGTGGGTTTTTTTTTTTCTATCACATTCTTTTTATAGACTTATGGCCTTTTAAGACTCTTGGTGATAATGCTTAGGCAAAGGGATGGAGCCAACATTTGTTTAGTAGTAAATGTCACTCTCTGCAATGCTTTTTACTTATTGCATTTAATCCTTACATAATCCTGAGAGATAGAACCCTCATTTAATAGTTGAGAAAGCTGAAGCCCAGGGGACTATTTTGTCTGTAAACACACTGCAAGTGTTGAAACTAGGTTGCAGTTTCTGACTCTATAGCCCCTGCTGTATTCTATGTAAAAACATGGAAAGCTGAGCAAATGACTAAGGATTTCTCAAGTGATGTCATTACACTCTAGCTTTCCCCCTCGAGCTCTAGAGTTGGTTTTGATTGGATTAGTAGAGGCATGGAATCACAGTGGACATCCCAGGGAAACCACACACAAAAAGCCTCCCAACCATTTTGCCACTATGTGCTTAACTGCTAACACCACTTAGGAAACTGGGAGGAATTGTGTCTCCTAATATCATATCCTCGGAATTCTTGGCCTTTCTCTTGAGACTCTTTCACCCTTCTACATGGGATCCAGTGGAGTAAAATCATAGACCACAAAACACAAAATCACAACTACTCTTGGAAACAGATTCTCTTTAAAAAACTTGATCTTTTTTATCACTTGTCCTCCTTTCTTGTTTAGCCTTTATTTATACCCTCTAGTCAAAGTTTGACCCAGTTTTTCTTTTCTCTTGGCCACTGTAGACACGAGGTCTTTTTTGTACCTAAGGCAGTAAGTTCAGTGTGGCACAGTTAGTGCAATCTAAAGCCAACTTGAGTAGGTTTGAACTAAACTGGCTTTTGACTTTGAGCAAATTAATTTTTAGGCTTTGCATATGGGCAATAGAAATACCACCTCATAGAATTGTTAAGAGGATTAAATGAGTTAACACATGCAAGGCACTTATAACAGTACTTGGAATATTTTAAGCACTCAAAATGTGACAACTTTTTTTTTTTTTTAATTTCAGGTCAAAAAGTTATTATCACAGTCTAAACTCTCATTCAGGGAACATATTGGAAATTAAATGTTAGTTCCATTCTTTGCCCGTGCATTATTAAACTGCCCATAGAGTTTTTCTGTCTAAACATCCTTTTTTAAAAAATCTGTTTCTTGTTCATAACCTGCACCTGATTTCATACATGGAGAAGCTCTGAAATCTGCTTTCCCAAACTAATTAAATAAGGTCCACGTGCAGCTTTGGGCTTCATGTCTTGACTGCCTCCTGCCATGTTGACTAAGCTGTGTAGCTACTCTGCATTGCTCTTTGTTGACTCTTATAGGTGCTAAATCGGTTGCCTTTCTGATATTTTTTCTATGTTGAGAGACTTCAGGCCCATGCCACATAAATTTGGTTTAAAACAGATGTGTTACACTTTGCTGCAGGTGTTAGGAAGTTGATCTTTATTTGCCGCTCGGGATTTTCCAGTTGATAAGGCACAGAGCAAGTAAAGAAGGCCTATTTCTTAAGACGGTCTGAAAGGCCCTAATGGAATAGGTTTCTTCTCTTGAATGCCAACCTTTGAGGGAGGGCAACATCACCATGGGCCAGTGGCCTTCTTGGAGGAGGATGTAATACAGCCTAGTCCATGACAGCGGGGATATAAATCCGGATCTAGATCTGGGCCTAGCTTTAGTTCTGCCTTTGCTCTGTCCTTGCTGCAGGCTCTCTCCACCTTGTCCTGTTCTAGTCCTCTAAATTCTATGATGCAAACTCATTCTCACTAGAGAATTGTAGGCCCCCAAATCTCAGACTTACTACCCAAGAGACACATGTCTTCTGAGCATTTTAATGTATTCAGCTTCAGGCAGATGCTGGCTTTTCTCCTGACATGATTGAGAGGATTATAATCATGTCAAGGGAACTTCCCTTCCTGAAGATGCCCGATTTACCTCATTTGATTCATGTCATGCACCACTGGCCTACCATACCTTGTTAAGCAGCACAGCACGGTTGACACCATTCTGTGGTTACTAGAGTTCTTTCACTTTAATTGTTTCACTTTATCTTCAAGACAATCTTCCGAAGGTATAAGTATAATGAGGGAATAAGTTCATAGAGTCTACTCGTAAGGTTAATAACCATGACTTGAATTCTCTTCCGGTTCCTAAGTTAAGGCACTTTATGTTATATCATGTTTGCTAATGAACTTGAGATCTTAATAATAGGCCCATCAGCTACTAATCAGAGGGTGCATTATATGGCCTGGAGCATATTTAGAATGCTTCATACATAATTACCCAAACATGCCTTTCTCATTATACCACATCATCGGTCTTGTGCTATCAGCCTAGTATTTTTTGTTAGAGATTTTAGTGACTTTGATTGAACTGATAGTCTCAGTCAACTCAGAGTCACTCAGAATTTGATGGGCTGCTAAACACTTTGACATAAGCCATAAGCACTTTCACCATGCCATTGTATTTTAACAACTCAGTCAGATTAGCCATGTTAAGCTCACATTTTAAGGAAGCTATTCTGCAAAATACTCACCTGGATTTGAGGCTATAGGGTAGTTAGAAAAGGGAATAATTAAGGTAAGTATAAGTGCAAATAATTTATGTTGATTTGATACCAGTGTTTGGATATATGGACCAACTCATAACTCCAGATGGGCTCTTAATTAAATTTACAGCTCTGAGGCGGGTGGATCACGAGGTCAAGAGATCAGGACCATCCTGGTCAACATGGTGAAACCCTGTCTCTACTAAAAATACAAAAAATTAGCTGGGCATGGTGGCGTGCGCCTGTAATCCCAGCTACTCGGGAGGCTGAGGCAGGAGAATTGCCTGAACCCAGGAGGTGGAGGTTGCTGTGAGCCGAGATCGTGCCATTGCACTCCAGCCTGGGTAACAAGAGTGAAACTCCGTCTCAAAAAAAAAAAAAAAAAAAAAAAAAAAGAATTCACAGCTCTGTTGACCAATCTGCACCAGCTGGAAGATAAGTCAGAACTACCATGGTTAATTCCACAACCAGCCTTTTCCCTTTAAATATTAGGGGGTTAACGTAGACCTCCTGGGGCTTCTGTAAACTTGAGTGGGACCTTAGATTTTTCAGTATCCATCCAAGTCCCTGGAGCCATATATAAACATGTTGATATCTAGTAGTGGAGAACATGAGGAAAACTAATTTGTATTCTCAGATGAGATTTTGGAGATGTTGGCCTAGTTGTTAGATAACTGTGACAATGGGATACCTTTGGATGACAGCTAAGGCAAATAGAGTGGTTGCAGTATTAACACTGTTTTTAGTCAATATCACTAAGGAAAAACATGGTTCCCCACTGGCTTTTAAACTGCTACTCCCAATACTGTCCATATGTACCCCAAATGTTAATCAGACTGGACCATTTGCTGTTACCTGATTGAGGCCTCTGCTTTTGCTCATGGTACTTCCTCTGCTAGGAAAAAACTAGCTAGACTTTGGGATCAGCTGGGTCTACATGTTGAGTCTTGATGTATTTTAGCTTCTGAGTGACTTTGAACAATTAGTTGAACTATCTTATTGTGAACTTCCTTTTCTAAGGAATGAAAAGGATAATTTTTGGGCCTTATAGAATTATTTTGAGGATGAAATAACTGAATGTGTGCAGCATAGGACCTAATAACCTAGCAGGTGTTCCATATATGCTCATTTAAAAAAAAATTTACAGTCTTCCTGGCAACACCTCTAATTTCATGATCCACTTTAAAAAAAACCCTTATTTTGGACTAGCTTTAGGTTTATAGAAAATATGCAAAAATATCAAAGAGTTTCTAAATTATTTTTCACCTCTGTAACCTCCATGAAACTTCCTATTTTATATCAGAGGTAGTTATTCTCAAAGTGAGCATTTTGCATGCATCTTGTAGAACATTTAGAATAAATTTACATCTATAGCATTGATACTATATCTGTACTTCTCTCTTCCTTTCATTTCCCTTCCCTCCCTTCTTTCCTTAATTAATTAGCTGGGCATGGAGGCATGTGCCTATAGTCTCAGCTACTGAGAGGCTGAGGCAGAAGAATCTCTTGAACTCGGGATGCGGAGGTTGCAGTGAGCTGACATAGCACCACTGCATTCCAGCCTGGGAGACAGAGTGAGACTCCATCTCAAAGAAAAAATTAACGGAGATAGGACTAATTATTAGTTTTTCCTTATTCCAGTGAAGGGTAGCAGAATATACATCCCAAAATATGCCACTTTGGCATGAGGATTATTTTGAACTAAAGGCAATTGAGACAAAGCTGATATAAGAAAATCTCTCTGTCCCCCAGCCGCCTATTTACCTAAAAGCAGGACAAAAATTGACAACAGTTTCCCTTCTTTCTCTAAAAGGAAAGACAAATGTTTATCACCAGACTGTAGACCCTTTGCCCAGAGACAGCTCCAGAGGAATCTACATGATAAACTTTATTAACTAGCTGGTTATTTAAAAAATTTTATTTTTTAAAATTGACGATAACATTGTATGTTTTTATCCTCTTGCCATAAACATGATAACTATGTGAGGTGATAAACTTTATTAACTAGCTGGTTATTTAAACATTTTTATTTTTTAAAATTGACAGATAACATTGTATGCTTTTATCCTCTTGCCATAAAAATCATAACTATGTGAGGTACTGTATTTTTTTAATTAGCTAGATTTAACCATTCTGCCTTTACCATTAGTTTCCCATTTATTTGCCTTTCCACAATTTCCTGCCTTGTGAGTCTCAAGGTCCTTTTCCTTTGTCTTTTCACTTATCTAAAAATGTATCATTCTTTGTGGAAGATGCTGACATGGTTTGGCTCTGTGTCCTCACCCAAATCTCACCTGGAATTGTAATCCCCATAGTCTCCACATGTCAAGGGCGGTACCAGGTGGAGGTAATTGAATCATGAGGGTGGTATCTTCCACACTGTTCTCGTGATAATGAGTGAGTCTCACCAGACCTGATGGTTTTATAAGCCTGGCATTTCTCCTGCTTTCACTCATTCTGTCTTCCTCAGTCCTGTGAAGAGGTACTGTCCACCATGATTGTAAGTTTCTTGAAGCCTCCCAAGCCATGTGGAGCTGTGAGTCAATTAAATCTCTTTTCTTTATATATTTCCCAGTCTCAGGCATTTCTTCATAGCAGTGTGAGAATGGATTAATACAGATGCTATATAAGCCAGGGTTCTAAGCTACCTCTTTGAGGATTACTCATTACCCGGCTATCTCCTGTGTATATGAGATATACATGTTAATAAGCTTCTGTTTGTTTTTCTCTTGTTAATCTGTTTTTTGTTATGGGGTCTCAGCCAAGAACTTAGAGAGGAAGAGGGAAAATTATGTTTTCCTCCCCTACACAACATACCTGGAACTGCCAATATTTAATCAATGAATGAACTGATGCGTGGCCTTCAAGTATCTTGGAATTTAATTGAATATACAAGGTTCCTGTAAAAAACTAGTAGAGCATAACAAACCATGGAATACAGTCAAACACTAAGAGTTGTGAAACAGGTGGAAACAGGTGGAAAGCAATGCAGAAGTTTAGAGAAGCAGTTCACTTAGAGATTGCTAAGCAATATGAGAGTGGGAACTGTGTCTTGATTAAATTTTCATTTATTTCCTAACTCTAGGTAGTAGTCCTAATGTAGTTACTAGAAAGCAGGCAGCTAAAATATGCTGGTTCAGAAAAGTTACAAAGGAAGAATTTTATTCTCTAGATTGTACACTTTAAAAAATTAGTTTCCTGGAAATTTAGAAGATATTAATGCATACAATTTATTTTGTCAACATAACAGAAATAGATATTAAATTAAGTGAGGATTTTTTTTACCTGCTTGTCTGCATTCTCCACTTTTTGAATGAAACTGGTAATGGGTTTCTTCTCTACAGTCATCTAGGAGGCTTATTTTTTAAAATTATTTTTACAGAGGTATAATTGATATATAATAAATTGCACATATTTAAAATGTACATTTAATGAATTTCTACTTATATATATACCCTGTGAAACCACCATCAAAGACAAAATGAATATCACCACTCAAAATTTTCTGATGACTTTTTATAATCCATCTTTCCCAAGTTGCTCCTCCCCATCCTATCTCTAGGAAATCACTGATCTGCTTTCTGTACTAGAGTTTTGTGCATTTTCTAGGATTTTACATAGATGAAATTATACAGCATGCACCCTTTTTTAGGGTCTAACTTCTTATAGTCAGCATAATTATTTTGAGATTTTCTATTTTGTTTTGTCTATCAATAATTCATCCCTCTTTACTGCTGAGTAGTATTCAATTGTATGGATGGACCACACTTTATCTATTCATGTAGGAGTCTTCTATTGCTAATATAACAAATTACCACAATCAAAATGGCTTAAAACAGCACCCATTAGTAGCTCACAGTTTTTAGGTTAGAAGTCCTGGACAGTCTGGGGTTGAGTTTCACTTCTCAGATTCTTACAAGGCCAAAAGTAAGGCATTGCCTGGGCTGGGCTCTTAAGCGGAGGCTCTGGAAAATAATCTGTTTTCAAGCTCATTCAGATTGATAGCAGAATTCATTTCTGTGTGGTCGTAGACTGTGGTGCCCAGTTCCTTCTGGCTGCTGGCTGGGAGTCACTCTCAGCTCCTAGAGGCTGCTCTCCAGTCCTTGCTTACAGTCCTCTCCATCCTCACAGCCTCAATAGCACTTGGGTTTTTCTCGCCCTTTGAATTTTTCTGACTTCCCCTTATGTAACAAGCTAAAGAAAACTCTGTTTTTAGTTTTGTGATTAGATTGGGCCCACCTGAATAATCACTCTTGTAATATGATGTAACATAATCACAGGTGTGATATTTCATCATATTTACAGGTTCCAAACATATTGATAGGGGAGAGGATTATACAAGCATGAAGGACACCGGGAGTCATTCTTAGAATTTTACCTACCATTGCCTCATGTCTGGCTCCCAATAATCCATGTTCGTCCCACATATGCGATGCATTCAGTTTTCTCAAAGTTTGCAAGGGAAACCTAATATTCCTGCCATTACAACATCAGTTCAAAATTCAGAATCTTATCAGCTCAGAAGTCCCAAATCTCAAGATCTAAATCATCTAAATTAGGTGAGAATAGAGGTTCTGGTGTAATCCATTAAGTTTAGCTCCTGGGAAAAAATCCTCTCTATTTGCAAGCCTGTTAAACTAAAACAAGGTACCTGCCTCCAATGTTCCTAAAATAACAATAGTGGGATAGGCATAGGATAAAAATTATAGCCATACCAGTTGAAAAAACAGAAAATGGATGAAAAAAGCCTCACTAGTTTTGGAGCAGTTTTTAAATCTAGCCAGGTAACTCCAGGCAAAATTCCTTGATTAGATTTCAAGGCCTGCCAATAATCCATGACTCTTACCTCTGCCCTTTGGGCTCTTGGCTCCATCTTCTGAACTCTTGGTTCAACCCTCTGGGTGTTTGGTTCCATCCTCTGAGTTATCCTTCCTTTTCTCTGAAAGACCACACATGCTTGCAGCTGAGTTGTTTATCAACCTGCTTCCCATCTGTAGAGTTTTGGGGATCTGACAGCCTTCTTTTTATCTCATCCTCTCTCGCTTTTAGGCCAAGTTTTATGCTGTTCTACAATTCTCAAGGACCTTGTGGATCTTGTTTGGAATTGAGTGGGATTCACACCATCAGACTAGAGCCAAATCCACAGATCTTTTGAAGATAATTCCTCTGTTTTATTGGCTTCTGCTGAGATGGCTGAGGGCCAGTGCTCTTAAATTTCCTATAGGTCCTCTGTATTGATTGAGATTTATTAGGAACAGTTTTAATCTCTTGGAAGGATATTCTGTGTGGCTGAACACTCTGACCCTTTGGTTTTCCAACGTGTCAGTGTAGGGTTGTACAGTCACACACCCAGCCTCTTCTTTATATCATGCTTTTAGAACAATCTTTTACTTTTAGCATTTCTTGCCACCTGGATAGGCCAAAGGATTTCCCAAATCAGCAAGTCTTGAAAACTTAACAGTTCTTTTCCCAATTTATCTCCTCTGGTATTTTACTGTAACAGCAGGAAGAAACCAGGTAGCACACTCAACATTTTGCTTGGAGATCTCCTCAACTAAATATTCAAATTTATCATTTTTGAATTCTGTTTTCCATACAACTGAGTCTTTTGCTTAGTATTCTGCCTTTGCATAATAAGGATTTCTGTTTCCCTAGTTTCCAAAGACATGTTCCTCACTTCTTCATGAGCTCTCACTAGCAGCATTTTTACAACTCAGATTTCTACTAAGTCTTTTAAAGACTTTTATTATGCTCCTTAAAATTCTTCCAGCCCCTGCCTTCTGTTCAATTCAGAACCATACATTACATATTTGTTATCACATCCCCCCATTTCCAGGTACCAAAATATGTAACTTTTTTTATTGTTGTGTACCAAATTACCACAAACACAGTGGTTTAAAACAACACTAGGGCCAGGCATGGTGGCTCATACCTGTAATCCCAGCACTTTGGGAGGCTAAGGTGGGTGGATCACTTGAGTTCAGGTGTTTGAGACCAGCCTAGGCAACACAGTGAAACCTCATACAAAAAATTAGCCAGGTGTGGTGGTACATATTTGTGGTACTAGCTACTTAAGAGGCTGAGGTGGGAGGATCACCTGAGCTTGGGAGGCAGAGATTGCAGTAAACTGAGATCATGCTACTGCACTCCAGCCTGGGCAACAGAGCAAGACCCTGTATAAACAAACAAACAAACAAAAAAACACTAGGTAAGACAGGCAGGCATCAGGTTCTTTGCATAGCATCTTGCAAGACCCAAAGCAAGGTCTGGTCAAGCTGGGCCATTATCCGAGGGCTCTGGGGAAGAATCTGCTTCCAAGGTCATTCAGGTTGTTGGCAGAATTTGGTTCCATGTGGTTGCAGGACTGAGGTCACTGTTTATTTTCTGTCAGCCGCACTTTCTCTCAGCAAATAGAGGCTGTGCCCCCTCCAGCTTCAGAGCCATTAAGAGTGTGTCAAATTCTTCTTGTGCTTCCAGTCTCTGACATGCTTTCTGCTATCAGCCAGAGAAAAAGACCAGGTTGGTCTTTAAAGCTCTGCTTTAAAGAGCTTTTGTGACTAGATTGGGCCCACCAGATAATCTTTTTGCCACATGTGGTAACAGAATCATGGGAGTGATTTTTTTCATAGTCACAGGTTCTACCCAAATCAAAGTTAAAGGGGAGGGGATTAGGACATGGGCCATTCTGAGAATTTTTCTACTCTAATTCTGTGATGGACATTTGTGTTCTAGTTTGGGCTATTATAAATAAAACGTCTAAGCATATTCATTTGTATGTTTTTGTGTGGCTCTATGCCACACAAAATTAATTCATTTCTCTTGGGTACATACCTCAGAGTGGAATGTCAGATTATATGGTAGGTGTGGTAGAAGTCTAACTTAAAAAAGTTTTTTTTTTTTTGAGATGGAGTCTTGCTCTGCTGCCCAGGCTGGAGTGCAGTGCAGTGCAGTGCACGATCTCATCTCACGGCAACCTCTGCCTCCTGGGTTCAAGCAATTCTCCTGCCCTAGCCTCCCAAGTAGCTGAGATTACAGATGCCCACCACCATGCTCTAATTTTTGTATTTTTAGATGAGGTTTCACCATTTTGGCCAGGTTGGTCTTGAACTCCTGACCTCAAGTGATCTTCCCACCTCAGCCTCCCAAAATGCTGGAATTACAGGTGTAAGCCACTACACCCAGTTTTAAAAAAGTTTTATTTTTGTTTTAATTTTTACCTTGCAGCTGAAGCTAGAAGGATGCACATTTAATATTTAAGGAAATGGCTAGAGATGGAGATTGCAATGAGCCAAGATCATGCCACTGTACTCCAGCCCAGGTGATAGAGTGAGACTCAGTCTCAAAAACAAAATTAAAAAAAAAAAGGGGTTCCAAGATGGCGCCATAGAAACAACTCAGGATTGCAGCTCTCAGTGAAGGCGCAGAGGGTGAGTCCTAGCTGCATTTTCAGATGGACTTTTGTTTCCCACAGAACTGGCAAATTCCCAGGTGTAGGAGAGAAACAGGAGAGCAGAGCAGCCCACTTGCGTGGCCATTTCGGCTGGCGCCGCACTGCGGTGCAGCAGCAGCCCACACAAAGCTCACTGGTCTGGGTGCCCTGTTAAACTGGCAATCTGAGTTTTGGGAGGGCAGATTGACATGTCCATTTGATTGAACAGGACTTGGATGGTGAGCCAGATCAGGAGATCCCTGGGAAGAGCGATTTGTGCTGGTGCAGTGGGCCTCTGCAGGGGAGATCGCATGGATCCCAGTGGACAATCAGCAGGCGCCTGGGGCGCCTGTGAGAGAGTCAACCATTCAATTTGGAAAGAAAAAGAGAGAGAGGAGGGACTCAGAGGCAGGGAGCCAGGTGATTGGGCTCGGCGGGTCCCACCCTCACGGGGACAAGCAGCGCAGTGATTCGAGGTGCTTGGGGTTGAGAGTTTTGCTGCGGGGTCAGCTGAATCCAGACCGGTGCAGCTCGGTGGGGAAGGGGCATCCGCCACTGCAGATGCAATCCGCTCTTACTGAGGTACAGCCCACTGCTGACACAGCCTGCCATTGCCGAGGCAACCAGCCATAACAGAGAGACGCCGCCAACACGGCAGAGCGCACCACAGTACAATGGAGCCCCGTGGCAGCAGGGTGGACCCGCGCTAGCAGGGTGGAGCCCTGGCAGGCAAGTAGTGAATAGACTGCCTCCTAGCTGGGCAGGAGAGTGCAACAGATACTCATAAAGAAAGCCCTAACTCCCTGAGACAGAGCATCTGAGGGAAAAAAAGGGGGGGCTTTTATAAGTTCTGCTGCAGCAGACACATTTGCCCAGCAACCCTGAATGAACAATGGAGCTCACAGCTCAGCACTGGAGCTCCTATAAAGTACAGACCATCTCCTCAAGCAGCTCCCTGACCCCTGTATATCCAAAGAGCCACCTCAAAAAAGGACTAATCAGACTGACATTTGGCGGGCATCATTCTGGGACAAAGATAGCAGAAGAAGAAACTGGTAGCATCCCTCACTGTTCCGCAGCTGCTACAGGTGTACCCCAGACAAGCAGGGCCGGCAGTGGACCTCAGCACTCGTACAGCAGAGGGGCTAAACCATTAGAAGGAAAACTAAGTAACAGAAATACTTCATCATCAACAATCTGGGTGTCCACTCAGAGACCCAATCGAAAAGTCAGCAACTACTAAGATGACAGGTGGATAAATCCACAAAGATGGGAAGAAACCAGTGCAAAAAGGAGGAAAACACCCAAAACCAAAACACCTCACCTCCTACAAAGGACCAAAACTCCTCACCAGCAAGGGAACAAAGTTGGACGGAGAATGAGTGTGACGAAATGATGGAATCAGACTTCAGAAGGTGGATAATGAGAAACTTCAGTGAGCTAAAAGAACATGTTCTAAATCAATGCAAAGAAACTAAGAACCTTGAAAAAAGATTCGAGGAATTGATAACAAGAATGGACAACTTAGAGAGGAATATGAATGAATTGAAGGAGCTGAAAAACAACACGAGAACTTCGCGAAGCATGCACAAGTTTCAACAGCCGAATTGACCAGGCAGAAGAAAGAATATCAGAAGTTGAAGATCAATTCAATGAAATAAAAAGAGAAACCAAGACTAGAGAAAAAAGCACAAAGAGAAATGAACAAAATCTCCAAGAAATGTGGGACTATGTGAAGAGACCTAACCTACGTTTGATAGGTGTACCAGAATGTGACGAAGAGAATGAATCCAAGCTGGAAAATACTCTTCAGGATATTATCCATGAAAATTTCCCCAACCTAGCAAGGCAGGCCAATACTCAACTCCAGGAAATACAGAGAACACCACAAAGATATTCAGCAAGAAGAGCAACCCCAAGGCACATAATTATCAGATTCACCAGCGTTGAAATGAAGGAGAAAATACTAAGGGCAGCCAGAGAGAAGGGTCAGGTCACCCACAAAGGGAAGCCCATCAGACTCACAGCAGATCTCTCGGCAGAACCTCTACAAGCCAGAAGAGAGTGGGGGCCAATATTCAACATCCTTAAAGAAAAGAACTTTCAACCCAGAATTTTATATCCAGCCAAATTGAGCTTCATAAGTGAAGGAAGAATAAAATCTTTTGCCAACAAGCAAGAACTCAGAGATTTTTGTCACCACCTGCTTTACAAGAGCTCCTGAAAGAGGCACTACACATAGAAAGGAACAACCAGTACCAGCCATTCTAAAAACATACCAAATGCTAGAGCATCAACAAAATGAAGAACCTGCATCAACCAAGGGACAAAACAGCCAGATAGCATCAAAATTGCAGTATCAAACTCACACATAATAATATTAATCCTAAATGTAAATGGGCTAAATGCACCAATCAAAAGACACAGACTGGCAAGTTGGATAAAAAACCAAAACCCATCGGTGTGCTGTATCCAGGAAACCCATCTCACATGCAAAGATTCACAAAGGCTTAAAATAAAGGGATGGAGGAAGATTTACTAAGCAAATGGAGAGCAAAAAAAAGCAGGAGTTGCAATTCTCATCTCTGATAAAATAGACTTTAAAGCAACAAAGATCAAAAGAGACAAAGAAGGTCATTATATAATGGTAAAAGGATCGATACAACAAGAAGAGCTAATGATCCTAAATATATATGGACCCAATACAGGAGCACCCAGATATATAAGGCAAGTTCTTAATGACTTACAAAGAGACTTGGACTCCCACACAATAATAGTGGGAGACTTTAACACTCCACTGTCAATATTAGACAGATCAACCAGAGAGAAAATTAAAAAGGATATCCAGGGCTTGAACTCAGACCTGGAACAAGCAAACCTGATAGACATTTACAGAACTCTCCATCCCAAATCCACAGAATATACATTCTTCTCAGCACCACATCACACCTACTCCAAAATTGACCACATAATTGGAAGTAAAGCACTCCTCAGCAAATGCAAAACAATGGAAACCATAACAAACAGTCTCTCAGACCATAGTGCAATCAAGTCAGAGCTCAGAATTCAGAAACTAACTCAGAACCACACAGCTTCATGGAAACTGAACAACTGGCTCTTGAATGTTGATTGGATAAACAATGAAATGAAGGCAGAAATAAAGAAGTTCTTTGAAACCAACGAGAACAAAGACACAGCATACCAGAATCTCTGGGACACATTTAAAGCAGTCTGTAGAGGAAAATATATAGCAATAAGTGCCCACATGAGAAGAGTGGAGAGATCCAAAATTGACACCCTATCGTCAAAATTGAAAGAGCTAGAGGAGCAAGATAAAAAAACTCAAAACCTAGCAGAAGAAAAGAAATAACTAAGATCAGAGCAGAACTGAAGGAGATAGAGACACGAAAACCCTTCAAAAAATCAATAAATCCAAGGCTGGTTTTTTGAAAAGATCAATAAAATAGACAGACCACTAGCCAGACTGATAAAAAAGAAGAGAGAGAACAACCAAATAGATGCAATAAAAAACGATAAAGGGGAAATCACCACAGATTCCACAGAAATTCAAACCATTATCAGAGAATACTACAAACAACTCTACGCACATAAACTAGTAAACCAGGAAGAAATGGATAAATTCCTGGACACCTGTGTCCTCCCAAGCCTAAACCAGGAGGAAGCTGAAACTATGAATAGACCAATAACAAGGTCTGAAGTCGAGGGAGCAATTAAGAGCCTACCACACAAAAAAAGCCCAGGTCCAGATGGGTTCACAGCCGAATTCTACCAGACACACAAAGAGGAGCTGGTACCATTCCTTCTGAAACTATTCCAAATAATCCAAAAAGAGGGAAACCTTCCCAAATCATTTTATGATACCAACATCATCCTGATACCAAAACCTGGCAGAGACTCAACAAGAAAAGAAAACTTCAGGCCAATATCCATGATGAACATAGATGCAAAAATCTTCAATAAAATACTGGCAAACAGATTGCAACAGCACATTAAAAAACTTATCCATCATGATCAAGTAGGATTCATCCCGGGGATTCATGGCTGGTTCAACATACGCAAGTCTATAAACGTCATTCACCACATTAACAGAAGCAAAAACAAAAACCACATGATTATCTCAATTGACGCAGAGAAGGCATTTGACAAAATTCAACAGCCCTTTATGCGAAAAACTCTCAATAAATTTGGTATTGATGGAACATATCTCAAAGTAATAAAAGCTATTTATGAAAAACCAACAGCCAATATCATACTTAATGTGCAAAAACTGGAAGCATTCCCTTTGAAATCCGGCACTAGACAAGGATGCCCTCTCTCACCACTCCTATTCACCATAGTACTGGAAGTTCTAGCCAGAGCAATCAGGCAAGAAAGAGAAATAAAGGGTATTCGAATAGGAAAGGAGGAAGCCAAATTGTCTCTATTCGCAGACGACATGATAGTATACCTAGAAGACCCCATCACCTCAGCCCAGAAACTCCTGAAACTTCAGCAAAGTCTCAGGATATAAAATCAATGTGCAAAAACCACAAGCATTCCTATACACCAATAACAGACTTAAAGAGAACAAAATTAAAATTAAATGCCTTTCACAGTTGCTACAAAGAGAATAAAACACCTAGGAATAAAACTTACAAGGAACGTAAGGGACCTCTTCAAGGAAAACTACAAACCACTGCTCAACGAAATAAGAGAGGACACAAACAGATGGAGAAACATTCCATGTTCATGGTTAGGAAGGATCAATATCGTGAAAATGGCTATACTGCCCAAAGTAATTTACGCAATCAATGCTATCCCCATCAAGCTACCATTGAATTTCCTCACAGAACTGGGAAAAACCACCATGAACTTCATATGGAACCAAAAGAGAGCCCGCATAGCCAAGTCAATTCTAAGCAAAAAGAACACAGCGGGAGGCATCACAATACCAGACTTCAAACTATACTACAAGGCTACAGTAATCAAAACAGCATGGTACTGGTACCAAAACAGAGATATAGACCAATGGAACAGAACAGAGGCATCGGAGGCAACACAACATATCTACAACCATATAATCTTTGATAAACCAGACAAAAACAAGCAATGGGGAAAGGATTCCCTGTTTAATAAATGGTGTTGGGAAAACTGGTTAGCCATGTGCAGAAAGCAGAAACTGGACCCCTTCCTGACACCTTACACTAAAATTAACTCCAGATGGATTAAAGACTTCAACATAAGACCTGGCGCCATAAAAACCCTAGAAGAAAATCTAGGCAAAACCATTCAGGACATAGGAGTAGGCAAGGACTTCATGACCAAAACACCAAAAGCATTGGCAACAAAAGCCAAAATAGACAAATGGGACCTAATCAAACTCCACAGCTTTTGCACGGCAAAAGAAACAGTCACTAGAGTGAGTCGGCAACCATCAGAATGGGAAAAAAATCTTTGCAGTTTACGCATCTGACAAAGGGCTGATATCCAGAATTTACAAAGAACTCAAACAGATTTACAGGAAAAAAACAAACAAGCCCATTCAAAAAATGGGCAAAGGACATGAACAGACACTTTACAAAATAAGACATACATGAGGCCAACAAACACATGAAAAAAATGCTCATCATCACTGGTCATTAGAGAGATGCAAATCAAAACCACATTGAGATACCATCTCACACCGGTTAGAATGGCGATCATTAAAAAATTTGGAGACAACAGATGCTGGAGAGGATGTGGAGAAATAGGAACACTCTTACACTGTTGATGGGAGTGTAAATTAGTTCAACTATTGTGGAAGACAGTGTGGTGATTCCTCAAGGACCTAGAAATAGAAATTCCATTTGACCCAGCAATCCCATTACTGGGTATATATCCAAAGGAATATAAATCGTACTACTATAAGGACACATGCACACGAATGTTCATTGCAGCACGGTTTACAATAGCAAAGAACTGGAACCAACCCAAATGCCCATCGATGATAGACTGGACTGGGAAAATTTGGCATATATACACTATGGAATATTATGCAGCAATCAAAAATGACGAGTTTATGTCCTTTATAAGAACATGGATGAATCTGGAGAACATCATTCTCAGCAAACTGACACAAGAACAGAAAAGGAAATACCACATATTCTCACTCATAGGTGGGTGAGAAAAATGAGAACACATGGACACAGGGAGGGGGTACTACACACTGGGGTCTATTGGGGGGAATAGGGGAGGGACAGCGGGAGGTGGAGCTGGGGAGGGATAGCCTGGGGAGAAATGCCAAATGTGGGTGAAGGGGAGGAAGGCAGCAAAACACACTGCCATGTGTGTACCTATGCAACTATCTTGCACATTCTGCACATGTACCCCAAAACCTAAAATGCAATAAAAATTTAAAAAATTAAAAAAAGAAAAAAAAAGGAAAAATAAAATACAAGGCCAGAGAGGTTTTCATAGTCATTGTACTATTTTATACTGCCCACAAGCAGTGAATGAGATAACTCTCCTGTTCCTTCACATATCAAAATATGTAACCTTTGCCTCCCAGGTTCAAGCAATTCTCCTGTCTCTCCTGTTGACATTCTTGTCACCACTTGCAATGGTCAGTCTTTTATGTGTTAGCTAGTAGAGGGAATAATATCTTGTTGTGGCCTAAATTTGCATTTCCCTAGTGAAAATCATTTTGAACACCCTTTCATGTACTTATTTAACATTTGTGTAGTTTTGTCAAAGATTCTATTCTCCTGTTTTTGGTTTGGTTGGTTGTTTTTATATTTTTGAATTGTAAGTACTCTTTATATGTACTTGATGTAATTATCTAGTTAATAGGTTTTGCAAATATTTTCCCTCAACCTCAGGCTTGCCTTTTAATGTTCACAGCAATGTCTTTTGTTTGTTTTAAAGTTTTATTTTGAAATAATGATAGATTCACAGGAAGCTACAGAAATGCTGTACATACAGGGAGGTCTTGCTTTATCAAGTTGCTCTTCACAGTACCATCTTGTGTAACTATTGTACAATATGAAAGTTGGGAAATACACATTGGTATCACCCACAGAACTTTCTCAGATTTCACCAATTTTACATCCTCTTCATGGAGTCTTTCACAGAATAAAGATTTTAATTTCAATGAAGTCCAGTTCATAAATTTTTCCTTTTATTGATTATATTTTTAGTGTTAAGTCTAAGAACTCTTTGCCTATCCCTAGGTCTTAAATATTTTCTCCCATTTTATAAAAATTTCATATTTTATTTTTAAGTTCACAATAATTTTGAATTATTTTTGTATGAGGTGTGAAGTTTCAGTCTAAGGTCTCTCTCTCTATCTCTTTTTTTTTTTTTGAGACAGAATTTTGCTCTTGTAGTTGAGACTGAGTGCAAAGATGCAATCTTGGCTCACTGCAACCTCTGCCTCCCAGGTTCAAGCAATTCTCCTGCCTCAGCCTCCCAAGTAACTAGGATTACAGGTGTGCACCACCATGCCCAACTAATTTTTGTATCTTTAGTAGAGATGGGGTTTTACCATGTTGGTCAGGCTGGTCTTGAACTCCTGACCTCAGGTGATCTGCCTGCCTCAGCCTCCTAAAGTGCTGGGATTACAGGCGTGAGCCACCACACCTGGCCATTCTTTTTTTTTTGGCTTATGTATTGTATGGATGTATTTCTGGGTTCGATATTCTAATCCATTAATCTATCAACACCACAGTCTTGATTACTCCTGTTATATAGTAACCCTTGAAATCAATAGGATATGTCCATAAACTTTCTTTTTCTTTTTCAAAGTTGTTTTGGCTATTGTAGGTACTTTGAACTTCCTTGTAAATTTTAGGATCAGATTGTCAGTGTCTATAAAAATGCCTCCTGGGTTTTGATTGGAGATAAATGGAATCTATAGTTTAATCTGCAGACAATGGCCAGTGTGCCTTTGTGCAGGCAGCTGCTGTCAGATCCTCTTCCTTGCCTCCTGGAGGACCCTGCATTCTTGGGTGCTGTTAGATATGTTGAAAACATGCTTGCATGTAGCACCTCTTACTCAATGCTTCATATCCTACATCCTTGGACACCAGTAGGCAGGCTGCCAAGATGCTTCACATACTTTCTCTCCACCCCTTCACCTCTGCCTGTCACTAATTCTTCCCCAGGTAAGCAAGGTGGAAAGAGAAGATGGGAAAAGATGGGAAGATGGAAAAGGAAGGGGATGTGGGAAGGCAAGAAAGAGATGGAAATTTCTGAAGCCAAGTGAAGAAAATGCGTAAACAAAGGTGGGTAATCATCTGTGTCAATGGTGCATATGGCTGGCATCAGATGAATGCCCATCAGATTTGGCAAGAGGCAGGTTATTGGTCACCTTGACAAGAGTGATTTTAGTGGAAGAGTGGGATAAAAGCCTACCTGGAGTGAATTAAAGAGATAATAGAGGGAAGGAAGATGAAGAGAATGAATACAAATCACTCTTTTAAAGAGATTTATAATAAAGAATGAGCTGGAAAATGGGCCGATAACTGGAAACAGCTTCTTGAATAAGTCTTGTCATTTCATTGAAGATAACGTGATGTAGTTCTTGGAAGAACTTATGAGACAAGTGACTTTTTCCTCTAACTGGGTTTTGATCGTCTAGGGATACTATAAACTAATTGAGTAGAGTGCTATTCTTTAAAGAATCAGGCATACCTAGTCAGAGTGAAAAATAGTATAGTGGAAGAACTGTGTTAAGAATCAGAACTGGATTGAAGTTGTCACAATTTATTATTGATTCTGGTAAAGCCTGTTGACATCTCTGAGTCTCACCTGATCACCTCATATGATAGTTTTGAGTATCAAAATCAGGCACTGTGCTGTCTCCTTAAAATGAACAGTCCTGGGGGGAGTGGTGGAAGTTTCAAGGATTGAAGAATTACATATTGGGTACAGTGTTCACTGTTTGGATAATGGGTCCACTAGTAGCCCAAACCTCACCATTACACAATTTATGCATGTAACAAATCTACACATGTATCCCTTGAATCTTAAACAAACAAACAGTATTTTGTTTTTTGCTCTACTCTTAGGCCTAGAACAGTGTTGGCACATAGTAGGTATTCCAAAAATATTAGTTGAATACATAAATAAGTGGATAACTTTTTATTGTACATTGTTTGTACATTAAAGTGAAGAAGGTACTATAGCATATTAAATGGCTAATGGAAATTAATCTAAATCTATTAATTTCAAGTCATATACTCATACCATCACTAAAAAATTGCATTGCTAAATTTACTTCACTAAGAAAAGGCAAAGTACCATTATTATTATTGTCTTTAGGATGGCAATGTAAATGTTTCACTAAATAATCTGAATATTTGATAATGAATTCACTGAATATTTTTCGGATGTAGAAAAATTGATGGTTAAAAGAACTATTCCATAAATTATGTATTTTTCCTTTTAATTCCTTGAGATAGACAGGATTGGAGGTTATATAGACTTTATAGTTGAAAAAATTAGAATGTGGAGAAATTAAGTAATTGACCATAGTTTATAGAGCTAACAAGTAATGGAGTTTCAACTCCAGGCTTTCATGACTAGGTTACATAGTTTTCTTTTTCTTTTTTTTTTTTTTTCAGACAGGGTCTCCCTCTATCACCCAGGCTGGAGTGCAGTGGTGTGATCTTGGCTCGCTGCAACCTCCACCTTTTGGCTTCAAGCAATTCTCCTGCCTCGGGTGAAATTGCTTGGAAACAACCCCATTGGGATTATCTTAAGCTAACATAAAAGTAACCTGTTTCAACACAGAAACATGAATATCATTTTGTCCTCTTAAGTACTATACAAGTGTTTTCAAACCTTTATGTTTATAAATATTTTGTTTATAAAAAATCAAGTTTAAAAATAAGAGATATACCCTCTACATAATTATTTATAAATATCACAGCAACCTTGAAAAGTAGCTATTTTACAGATGGTGAATGGGAGATCCAAGGATATTTAGCACTTACCAATTAAAGAGAAAGTTCTGTGAGAAGAGGAAGAAAAGTAAAAAAATAAAAATAAAAATAATAGTGCTTGTTCAAGGTCACACTGCTAGTAAGTGGAAGAACTAGGATTCAAAGCGAGGGAAAGAAGATTTTAAGCCCTTTAATGGCCACTATCTACAGTCATTCTTTTGCTGTACTCTGCCATGCTGCTCTAAGTAATGATAGGATATGCTTTTAGCGTAAAGTTTAGTACTTTCTGATTACAAATATGAAAATAATCAGCATATACTTATTTTTTTCTGGCATCTAGGCTGAGATTGTGTTTTAGTCCATTTGTGCTGCTATAACAAAAATATCTTAGAATAATTAGAAACAACAGAAATTATTTTCTTACAGTCTGGAGGCTGAGAAATCCAAGATCAAGGCACTGGCAGATTTGATATCTGGAGAGGACTTGTTACTCATGGATAATGGCTGCTCATCTCATCCTTGCTTGGTGTAAGGGACAAGGGAGTTCCCTTCAACCTCCTTAATAAAGGCTCTAACCCCGTTCATGAGGGAGGAGCCTTCATGACTCAACACCTTCAGAAGGCCCCAGCTTTTAATATTTTATAATTTATATTATATTTAATATAATATTTAATAACACAATATGGATTAGGTTTCAAGATACACATTTTGAGGGGACACATTCAGATCATAGCAGATGGTATGTGCTGTTATGGGTCTTACTGCATAGCCATCTATGAAGTCTTGAGAACTATGGTATATTTCTTGAGAACAACTGAGAAAAAGAAGTACTTTCTGTCTTGATGAAGGAGACAAGTGGATAAAATTATCCAGCTAGTTTCCTTTGAAACTGCAGTAAGAAGCATTATTATTTGAGGATCAATAAAATGATGACTGTAAATAGGCAGGCTATCTGTGGAATAATAAAACTCTCATTGTGTTACATAAAATTCCAAAAGTGTAGCTGTAATTACAAAGGATTATTTTATCTAAATGTTATTTGTAATTTTCAATCTTTATTCATTTTCTCGCTTTCTGAGTCCTTTAGCTCTTGCATTTTGTTGTCTCATCATTCTTTCTCATTTGCCATACCCTCTCGATGGTATGGCCTTTTCCTTTCTTGAGTGTCTTAGATCGATGGAAGCTTTAAAGACAATATATTCTATATTGAAGAGAAACTTTTTAGTTGAAAAATTGAAGCAGGCATGTGAGCCATAAGGACCTTTAGTGCTGAAAAATGTGAGTCTGATTTACCTGAGTGGATTAGCTTTGCTTTTTCTTTATCTGCAGTGACATGTAAATTAATAATTTTACATTGATATGAGAATTGAAATTGATTGTCTTGAGGCCAAAATATTGTTGATAGATGCAGAAAGATTTCTGTGTTTCAGTCTTCCCTTGGTTAAAATTACCACCATTATTGATATATGTATATATATTTGAAGGCTATTCTTTTTTTTTTTTTTTTAGTATTTTATTTTATTTATTTAAGTTCCGGGTACATATGCAGGATGTGCAGGTTTGTTATGTAGGTAAACATGTGCCATGGTGGTTTGCTGCATCTGTCAACTCATCACCTAGGTATTAAGCCTAGCATGCATTAGCTCATTTTCCTAATTCTCTCCTGCTACCTTCCCTCCCTCAACAGGCCCTGGTGTGTGTTGTTCCCCTTCTTGTGTCCCTGTGTTCTCACCGTTCAGCTCCCACTTATAAGTGACAACATGTGGTGTTTGTTTTACTGTTCCTGCTTTGTTTTCGGAAGACTGGCTTCCAGTGAGGGCTTTTCTTTTGAATTAATTGATACACAGTTCTTGACTGAGTTTGGGAGGTCTTTATGCAAGTTAAGGATAATGACAATGAAAAAAAACCACTATCAGCTGTCATGTGTCAGACACTGATTAAGAACTTTTATTCAGGAAATAATTTAATCTTTGTCACATTTGTGAAGCAATGTTGTTAGCCTGCTTTACAGAGGTAATAAGAAATTAAATGACTTGCTCAAGGCCACGGTTGACATTTTGGTTAAATTCCAAGCATAAATTTAAATCTCTTTTACAATTCATTGAGACTTATTTTATCACCCAGCATATGGTTTATTTTGGTGAATATTTCATATGTATTTAGAAAAATAGTATTCTGCTGCTGTTAGCTGGAATGTTCTATAAAAGTCTAACAGGTAAAATTGGTAAATTGGTTTATACTGTTGTTCAGGTCTTATGTATATATATATATATATATATATATATGTTGGAGATGGAGTCTTGCTCTGTCACTCAGGATAAAGTGCAGTGGTGAGGTCTTGGCTCACTGCAACCTGTGCCTCCAGGGTTCAAGCAAGTCCCCTGCCTCAGCCTCCAGAGTAGCTGGGATTACAGGTGCACGCCATCATGCCCAGCTAATTTTTTTTTTTTTTTTTTGCGTTTTAATAGAGACAGAGTTTCACCATGTTGCACAGGCTGGTCTCGAACTTTTGAGCTCAGGCAAGCTGCTTGCCTCAGCCTCCCAAAGTGCTAGGATTACAGCTGTGAGCCACAGCGCCCGGCCTATACTCACTTATTTTATGTGTATTTGTTTTATCAGTTACTGAAATTTCCAGCTATGCTTTTTTGATTTGTCTATTTATTTTATTTCCGTCAGCTTTTGTTTCATGATTTCTTTTTTAAGATGGGGTCTCACTATGTTGCCTATGCAGGTCTTGAACTGCTGGGCTTAATTATCCTCCTGCCTCAGCCTCCTGAGAAGCTGGGACCACAGGTGTGTACCACCATACCCAGTTTGCTTTATGAATTTTGAAGCTCTGTTTTTTAATGCATACACATGTAAGATTGTTATATTCATTTTTCATTGTAAAATATCCACCTTTATTCCTGCTGATATGTCTTGCCTTTAAATCTACTGGCTGATATTAACACAGCCATTCTAGCTTTCTTATAATTAGTGTCTTTATGGAATATCCTTTTTAACATTTTATTTTAAATTTATCGATGCCCTTTTATAAAAATGATTTTGTTATAGAAGGAACATTGTTGCTTTTTGTTTTTTAAAAACATTTAAAAATTTATCTCTCTTTTTTTTTTTTATCATGGAGACAATGTCTTGCTCTGTCGCCCAGGCTGGAGTGCAGTGGCACAATGTCAGCTCACTGCAATTTCTGCCTTCCAGGCTCACTATGTTGCCCAGGCAGGTCTTGAACTACTGGGCTCAATGATCCTCCTGCCTTAGCCTCCCGAGTAGCTGAGACCACAGGTGGGCATCACGATGCCTGGGTAATTTTTATATTTTTAGTAGAGATGGGTGTTCCAGGCTGGCCTTAAATTCCTGAGCTCAAGTGATCTGCCTACCTTGGCCTCCCAAAGTGCTGGGATTACAGGTGTGAGCCACTGTGCCTGGCCTCAAAGTCCCTTTTAATTGGAATGTTTATTTATATTAAATGTAGTTATATGACTGGGTTTACATCTGCCATTTTTTTTCAATTTGAGCCATCTGTTCTTCCTTTTTCCCTCTTTACCCAACTTCTTTTGGATTTATTATTTTTTATGATTCAATTTTATCTTTAGTATTGACTTAAAAAGGTATCTCTACCTATTTTATTTTTTAATGGTTTAATTAGGGTTTACAACACCTAAATCTAGCTTATCATAGACTACCTTCAAATGACATTACACTACTTCATATATAAGAACTCTACAACAATATGCTTCCGTTACCCTCTTCCATCCTTTCTGCTATTCTTTTTTTTTTTTTGAGATGGAGTCTCCCCCTGTTGCTAGGCTGGAGTGTAGTGGCGCGATCTCATCTCACTGCAACCTCTGCCTTCCAGGTTCAAGGGATTCTCCTGTCTCAGCCTCCTAAGTAGCTGGGACTACAGGCGTGCACCACCACGCCCAACTAATTTTTGTATTTTTAGTAGAGACGGGGTTTCACCATGTTGACCAGGATGATCTCCATCTCTTGACCTCATGATCTGCCTACCTCGGCTTCCCAAAGTGCTGGGATTACAGGTGTGAGTCACCACATCTGGCCCCTTTTTGCTATTCTTTTAAATTTTATTTCTATGTGTATTATAAGCTCTGCAACATATTTTAAACATTCAATTGTCTTTCTTCATTTTTGAAAAGCAGTTTCACTGGCTATAGAATTCTTAATTTTTTTTCTCCAGCACTTTAAAGATATTGAACACTTTTTATGAATCCTCCATGATACTGGGTTAGTCAGGGACCAAACAGACAGAAATGAAGCATACTTTTTAGTAAGGAGAGCAAGTCAGTAAATAACATTAATAAGCAATACATATATTATGGAAAGTAGTAAGTTTCTTAGAGAAAGATAAGATCCTTTCATCCTCTGCAGTGAAAGGGTGTGCAGAGAGCTGGAGTGGGGTCATTTTTAAGTAGTGTGGTTAGCAAAGTCTCCTGAGCAAGACACTAGATATCTAGAAAGAGAGCGTGCCAGGCAGTGGGAACAACAGATGCAAAGGTCTTGGGTGGGGAGCAAGTCTGGTAGGTTTGAGACAGAGCAAGGAGGCCAGAGAGCTAAAGCTGAGTAAGGGAGGGTTGGGTAATGGTATGCAAATCACAAGGGCTTTATGGGACATTAAAAAGCTTTTGGGAGCTGGAAAGCCAGAAGAGGCTACAATTAAGTTGTTGACTCGATTGTGTCAGCTGAGGAGTAACGGGGCAAACATAATTATTGCATGCCTTATTTTGGGAGATTAATTAGGTAGTGTTTGCTGGGTTATACTGTGTAACAATAAACCACTTCAAAATCTCAGTGGTTTACATTAACATGATTTAATTCTCACTCTATATGTTTGTAGTTGCAGGTTGGCTGGGATGGTTCTGGTTCAGATCACAGGTCAGATTCAGACACTGTGTATGTACATCTGCTCATTCAGTGTCTCAGGCCAGAGGAACAGCCTTGAATGGGACATGACTTTCTCATGGCAGAAGACACAGGAATAAGAGCCCAGCTGAACACATACTTGCCCCTCCCTCCCTCCTAGAGAAAAGAAGCCTGATCTAGAATGGAGTCCTCAGGTCCATATATCTAGACCATGGGGTGGAACTTGGCATAAAGGGGAAAGTTTCAGAGGGAAGTATGAAGAGGCTAAAAGTGTTTTTCTCCACATTTTACTTTTTGGAGGTGGCCATATATTTTTGGATCTCTTCCTTTCTTCTTTCTTTTTCCTCCCTTTCTATTCCCCTCTTGTCTCTTCTCTCCAGTGGCTGGAAAGAAGGCCCCAGGGCTACCTCCTCTTTCACTTGGGAGAGTACCTTAGACAGCCCAGCAGGCACTATGGCAAGGCCCAGAGGACAGATGGACAGTCCAGCCCTAGCCTAACCCTAGACAAAGTGGTCTTTGCATTTACACTTGATCTGTCCAGGCTTATAATAAATGAGATTCTAAAACTCACTCTTGGATCTGTGATGAAGTTAGGCAGTCCATGGTGGAATCAGGGCCTTGAGATTCTGTCAACCTTTCCCTTTGTTAAGATTGAGAAATATACTATATTTGGGATTATATCACACTACGATTTTACACGTATTGATAGGACAGATGATTTATTGTCTCTGAGGACACAATGTTCTATTGTAAACTTGGTACTCTAAAAGGTTTTAATTTCAGAAAATATATGTTTGTTTTCTTGGAATTTCTGAAAGTTATTACGTAAAAGAACATAAAGAGAGAAAAAGCTCTCAAGTTAAAAAAAAGTCAAATGTTTTGATTATGCTTGTCCACAACATGTCTCAAGGTTGTTCTATTCTGTTATGTGCAATGGGTAGCTGAGCTCATGCAGTTTTCAGCCTCCTCCCTGACCCTTTTGGATCGTTAGCTCCTAGCACAGTGCTTCCTGCAGGGCAGTAACTTGAGGAAAATGTGTTTAATGTTGGATTGGAAATGTTTGTATTAAAGTTGAAGGTTAGTGTAGGGAAGGGAGGTTTTTGATGGAGTGAGTAGAAATTTTAGTTGCCAGACATAATGCATTAGTGTGTCTGTAAAGTGCAGTTTACAAAGGACTACTACATGCAGTGTTTTAATTTTCCTTACAACTCTGTGGGGCAGACATTATTTACATTATTATTCATCCCTCTTTTACAAATGAGGCCTGGAGGTTAAGTGACTTGTCTACTGTTTTACCTACAGTGATAGTCAGGTCTCAAACCCTCTTCTCCATTCTCCCAAATGGAAGTAAGAATTTTCTAGAAGGTGGGGATTAATAGAAGATTCAGAACTGCAGAAATATTTAGGAAGATGTAATATTGCAATAATGTTCATAGCCTTCCTAACAAATAGCCATGTCAGTGGAATAGAAAATTGGAAGACAGTTAAAGATAGGCTGGTTCCTAAGAGTGGACACTCAGGCTTTCTTCATGGGGGGAAATCTTTTCTTAAGTAGAATGGTTTTCTTTCACATTTATTAGAGAAAGTGAATGATTGTAATAACTACACGAGCTATTCTATAGTAATAGCTCAGTTGTAAATGTATGATTTTCAAATAATTCAGAGTTGCTAAAGTGGTGCAACTTATGGTACTAAGAGAACATTGTCAATTCTTTTGCACATAGAAATAATTATTTTCTAGAGTGTTTAAGGGCTACAAATCTGTGCCTTGATTCTCTAAAGTATTCATAAGCATTTTACAAAAGACATATATTGGGGGTGGGTGCAGTGGCTCACACTTGTAATCCCAGCACTTTGGGAGACTGAGGTGGGTGAATCACAACGTCAGGAGTTTGAGACCAGCCTGTCCAATATGGTGAAACCTGTTTCTACTAAAAAATACAAAAATTAGCTGGGCATGGTGGCACACGCCTGTAGTCCCAACTACTCGGGAGGCTGAGGTGGGAAAATCACTTGAACCCAGGAGGGGCACTTGAACCTAGGAGGTGGAGGTTGTGATGAGCTGAGATGGTGCCACTGCACTCCAGCCTGGGTGGCAGAGTGAGACCTTGTCAAAAACAAACAAACAAAAACAAAAAACAAACAAAAAAGACATATATTGGTAAGAATTGCTATTATACAAAATGTATTTTAATTAGGATTTTACTGAATTTCTTATATCACTCAAGTTTTTCATGTCATTTTTTTCCCAGTGTTCCATTGTTCAATGATGGAATGCCTGTGGAAATAAATGTTTTAGAAAACTTCCTCCTATAAATATCAGGACAATCCTTTTCTTTTACTTTCTTTCTTTCTTTTTTTTTGAGATAGGGTCTTGCTCCGTTGCCCAAGTAGGCGTGCACTGGGGTGATTACAGCTCGCTGCAGCCTTGAACTCCCAGGCTGTAGCAACCCTCCCACCTCTCAGTCTCCCAAGCAACTGGGACAACAGGTGCGTGCTGTCACACATGTCTACTTTTTGTATTTTTGTAGAGATGGGTCTCACTCTGTTACCCAGGCTGATCTCAAAGTCTATCAAGACCATTTTGTTAAAAATTACACAACTGCTATTTTTCTGATAGTCATATACCATCCTGTGACTGCCCAAATATAGTGAAGAGTGCATTCACATGATAGAAACATAGTGTCCACAGGGATAAATTCGTATCTGAAGTTTCCCTCCATCTCACTGAAACCCAGGGGATTTTGTGTATTGATAGACTTTATTTTTACAATATTCTTAGTATTCTACTTGTAATTTCAATTGTTAGAGTCCACTGTAATTTTTTTTTTTTGAGATGGAGTCTTGCTCTGTCACCCAGGCTGGAGTGCAGTGGAGCAGTCTCGGCTCACTGCAGTCTGCACCTCTGAGGTTCAAGTGATTCTCCTGCCTGAGCCTCCCAAGTAGCTGGAACTACAGGTGCATGCCACCATGCTTGGCTAATTTTTGTATTTTTAGTAGAGACAGGATTTCACCTTATTGGCCAGGCTGGTCTTGAACTCCTGACCTTGTGATCCACCTGCCTTGGCCACCCAAAGTGTTGGGATTACAGGTGTGAGCCACTGCACCCGGCCCAATTTAAAATTTTAATCTATGACGTAATTGGTTTGCACATAACCAGGAAAAAGGACCAAAAAATGACATAATATTTTAGAAGGTTTCTCTTGAACTTTTCAGTACATCTTGGTAGAGTGGAGGATATGATGATAAAGCCTTTGGCACTTGGGTCAACAATGTAATTTATTCAGTACTTCAGCAAATATTTTAAATATATCTATTTAGCATGCAGTCCAAGGGGATATAGTGTGGAACAAGACAGACACAGTCCTTGGCTTCCTGGGTTTACAATTTATAATTGCTGGATTACAGAGAATAGAATAGTAACAAAATGATAGAAAACTTAAGTGTAAAAGATAAAAGTGGAACAGGAGCCATGTGAGTTTGAGTATGAGGACAAATAGCATCTACCTCCTTAAAAGGTCTCCAGAAGAGACCTTTTAAATGGTTACTTCCATTCTAATATAGGCCTCACCCTCCCCTGGCAACTCAGTCCACTAACAGCTATATTTTGCCAAAGCATAAGACTTTTAAACTAATGTTCCCTTCAGAGCCTAGACAGATTTCTGCAGGTTGGAGATTTCTGCTCGGCCTGCACTAACAAAGGCCAACCCATTTTAGGCAACTCTCAACTCTTTCCTCTGTGTTAGCACAGTCACCTGGAATGTGTTCCAGCCAGAACTGTAACTAGTTAATCTCACTTTGTGTCTTAGCCTTGTCATCTTCCACACCCCTGAAGTGTCAGTCCCTTTAGGACTATGTCCTTTCCAGTGTGGCTAGTCCAGCAAGACTTCATGCCTGCAACCCCTTCTCAGGTCATCACCTTCATTGTCTTTTTTGCCAGGTTTTAAAGACAGAATGCTTGTTTTCAGGTGCTGCAAGGAAAAATTAGCATTCAGACAAAACGTTTTCTCAGCAAGGCAATTTTACTTTCTGCAGAAAGGGTAATACTTGTGAGCCATCTTGCCACAGAAGTACAATGAACAAAGGAAAGGCAGGCATATTTATTCCTTACACGTTGGGCCCTTACTGCTGTATCCAATCTCTGTTGGTTGGAGCTGGACCTCACAATGTAAACTAAAACCTGATTGGTTAACAACTTAAAACTTTCCTAAATAGGTAAAGGCAATGGAGAACAAAGAAAAAGAGGAAGTCCAAATAAGGAAGGGAGAGGAAGTTGCTTGTGAAAGAATTTAGAAAAGTAATAACAGAAATATCTTGGTTATAGTACGAAGACATAGAATGTACTACGTGTCTATGAGCATGTCTAGCACAAATATGTCAGTTAAAGTACAATAACATAGAATGTACTTATTCCTTTATATCTAACAGTTATATAGGATAGGGCTTAACAAAGAGTTACTAGTAAAAAGCAAGAAGGCTTTGAAGAAAGTCTTTAAAAGAGACTATCATTTCTAACAATTATTATTATTATTCTTTAACAAGAAGGGAAACTTCGAAGAGGAACTTTTTACTTTCTACACCAGGCATTCTGTGTCCTTTGGACTTGCTACATGCAGGAATTCTCCAGATTGACAGGGATGCTCATCATAGCTAAGGATTCTAGAGTTTCATAACCAAGCTCATTGGAGTTCAATGTAGTCTTGTAATTAGTCATATGTCAATTTACTGCTGCTGGGCCTGAAGCTGAGTTCAAGATGTGAGATGCCAGATGCAGAGGCAAAATGATTATATCTAGATGGGGGAGAAGACCTTGAGAAAATCTCCTGCATGGGACCAGACACTCATGAAACAATGTTTCCTTCTCAGGGAAAGCAGATGGGATGCCCAGAGATGATAATGACCTGCAGTGCTTAAGTGACATAAACATGGTACTTTGTGCCCTTTCCCAGAGATGGGAACATGAGAAACTGTGGAAGGTCTATTCATCTCCTGCTAAAAGCTCTTACATTTTATAATCATGATTATTTGCTTTATATATATTCCTTCAGTAGCCCATGTAAGATCAGAGAAAATTACAAGTAGATACACAGTTAGAATCATAACTTCTTGCCTGAGTGAAACAGCTAAAGGGATGGGGATACTCTCCTCTTCCTACCGATACTTCCACCTCTGCTCTGCCTCCATAAGACCATCTGGTCACACATATGGATACTTAATTGTCAAGATCAAACACCATCCCTCTATTGCTCACCCAAGAAACGCATTGCTGAGGGAGTGTCACTGCCTCTCAAACCCAGGAACATTTAGGTGGTTGTAGAATCTCACCTTTCAGGCAGAAGTGTAGGAAATGTGCAGGCAAAACAACTAGGCCCTACATTTGGTAAGAAATAAAGAGTACAGTCTTTGACAAATTTGATCACTTATATAATTTCTGTTTCATTGGGAGCAAAACAACCAACACAAAATCGTGGCCAAAGAAAGCATATATTCTGGGCATGATGGCTCATGCCTGTAATCCCATGACTTTGGGCAGATCAACTGAGGTCAGGAGTTGGAGACCAGCCTGCCAACATGGCAAAACCTTGCCTCTACTAAAAATATGCAAGTTAACAGGGTGTGGTGGTCTGCACCTGTAGTCCCAGCTACTTGGGAGGCTGAGGCAGGAGGATTGCTTGAACCTGGGAGGTGGAGGCTGCAGTGAGCTGAGATCGCACCACTGGACCCCAGCCTGGGTGGTAGAGTGAGACTCTGTCTTAAAAAGAAAAAAAAAAAAAAGAAATGCCTTATGACACCTTGACATTTTCTTACATACTTTTAAAAAAATATTAATAATGAAAACTAGATTTTGCCTTTCAGTTTTAGTTATGGTATATTCTGACATATAAATACTTACATTTTCATTTTATCAGATCATTTTTCTTGTTATGTTCAGAAACTTTGTGAAACTCCAAATACTACAATGTTGGGGTTCTTAAAAGAGTCCGGGACTCCACCATATTGCACCCTCTGTTCCTTCACTGGAAATGCTTTTCACCTGTAGCTATTGTAGTTTTTGGTTGAAAACAACAGAAACCAACTTTGGTTAACTTAAACATAAAAGGAATTGATTGCAAAGAAACCCAATAATGGGAAGGCTTGAGAATCAGGGTCAGAAGATGGGCAGGAGTCGTGCAAGTCTGTGCAGCTGCAGCTGAAATCATGACCCGTGCCTGGCACATGGTAAGTTTGCTCCAGGGTCTGCTGCTGGGTCACCACCTCTGTCTCTGCCACCACTGAGCCTTGGCTATCTGTGTTCTCTTGTTTAATAACAAAATCTATGTCAAAATTACTATTTTAGAGTTAAAAATATCATGACACTGTATTAGCAAAAATTTTACTAACCTCTTTTTCAAATTGTCATCCTTCCCACTTCCCCCAAATTGTCACATGAGAGCAGACAAAAGACTCTATCACATGACAGGAAGTGGTGCTTTTAGGGTGGAAGTGAGTATTGGAAATCCTTTCCTGCCCTGCCTCAGCCTGAACAATATTGGGTATGGCATGTTTAATGTTACAGTATGCTTCATGTTCCAGTTGTCATTTAGACTGCTGCTTGTGCTGTGAAAAATTTCTCAAGTTCACTGTGTCCTTACATGACTGTCCTTACATTCATTTTGTCCTTACTGCTATTTCAAAACCTTTGTTTCCTCCTCATGTTAGATCTTTCTGGAGGCTCATTGCCATCTGGCTTAGAATGCCCTTTGTACCATTCTAGTTGGGGTTATTTACTAACTTGTCTCTTCCACGTTCATTAGAAATGTCATCTAGCTCCCCATTCTGGTTCTACCTTTGTCCTGAGTGTGACTTTAATATATTTATGCCTTAATTATCTAACATTTGACTTTATAATTAAAGTTGATCTTATAGTTGGCTTTACAGTCTGAGTTTGCCTCCATTTTCATCCTACAGACAACTTTTTTTTCTTTTAATTTTTATTGCATTTTAGGTTTTGGGGTACATGTGCAGAATGTGCAAGATAGTTGCATAGGTACACACATGGCAGTGTGCTTTGTCCTACAGACAACTTTAATGTTAAACTGGATTTATCATCTATCCCTTCCAAACCTGACTCTATTCCTGAATTCTTAGTTATCAGCATGACTATCCTCCAAGTTTCCTGAGCCAGAGATCAGTGAATCTTCCCAAATCCTCTTCTTCTCTGGGCATCTAATATACTATCTAGTTACTGTAGATACTACATCCTTAAAAATCTCGAATCGATTTCTTGTCTCTATTTGTCTTAACCATTGCCTTAGTACAAGTTTAGATTTCTTTCATGTGGTAACTGCAATATCCTTCAAATTTTTAAAATGCATTCTCTTCAATCTAGTCCCATATGTCAAAGCAATCTTTCTAAAACAAATCTGATCATCTCATTCTTTTCATGAAATCCTTTTGTGGCCCCATTGGGTCTCAGAATAAAAATGAAATTCATCCCTTTAAATAAAAGTCTGACCTTGATATGACCTTTGACTATTTCTGTGATTCAACTACTATATTTCCTGTTAGGTGAATTTTGTTCCAGACAAATATAGAATTCTCCAAATTGGTGTTTTACTCTCTTTTGCTTTTCTGTGTTCATTTCTATTAATGTTTCATTTTTTTTGTTTTTATTTTTATTTTTGAGACAGAGCCTTGCTCTGTTGCCCAGTCTGGAGTGCAGCGGTGCGATCTTGGCTCACTGCAACCTTTGCCTCCTGGATTCAAGCAATTTTTGTGCCTCAGCCTCCAGAGTTCCTGGGATTACAGGCATGTGCCACCATGCTCAGCTAATTTTTGTATTTTTGGTAGAGACTGGGTTTTGTCATATTGGCCAGGCTGTTCTTGAACTCCTGATCTCAAGTGATCCATCTGCATTGGCCTCCCAAAGTGCTGGGATTACAGGCATGAGCCACTGCCCCCAGCCCTCCTATTAACATTTTAAAACTCAAATTAATTTTTGAATGATATATTGCAGACCGGTAATATTTTTGAGTTTTTTAGGATGGGCTTGTGATCCAATTTGGAGCTGGCAGAGGCATTATCTGTGACTCTTCTCCTGAAGGAGCAGGAAAGGCCATATTTTGCCTTTCAGGTTAGGGTACTGTAAAGATGTGAACCTAGGATTCCTACCACTTGGAGTAGGAACTCATGGAGTAGGATACTCCTGACAGAAAGAATGACATCCACATCTATAGGGAAGCAGAGATAAGGACTAATGCAAAAGTGTGTAAGAATAAGAAACCAAGTCTTTGTGACATTACTTGGGTCCTGGATCTATTTTGCCTGATATAAATTCTATTCTGGTTCTTTTTAATTATTCGCAGATTAAATTCATTCCTCCGCTTTTTCACTCCAACTAGAGTGATTTAGCTTTTATCACCTGAGATCAAAAAAGACCATGGAAATCCAATAGAATCAAATCATTAACATTCTTTATAATTGTAGTCTTTAACATGTTGGTTCTAGCTAGTATAATTTTGACAGATGGTTTTCATGGGAAACCTAGAAGTTTGTGTATATGTATGTGTTAACTTTTGTTTAAGTCTACATAAAGATTGTTATCCTTAAGAGTAGTTCAGACTTTGCCTGAATTAGCGCTGGAAGTATAAAGAGGGAAAATGTGTCTTTTTAGAAAGCTTATTTGTAGTTTTGTATCACTTAGCTTAATGGTTCTCAACTCTGGCTGTACATTACATACATCTAACACATCTTGTTTTTTGAGAGGGATGTCACAATATGTTGCCCAGGTTGATCTTCAACTCTTGGGCTCAAGGGATCCTCCTTTTTCTGCCTCTTGAGTAGCTGGAATTATAGGTTTGCACCACTGTCCTGGCAATGCCTGTGACTCTCCCAAACAAAGTAAATCAGAATGTCTGGGGATGGGAGACAAGCAATGTTTTTATTTTTATTTTATTTTTTTTTTAAGCTTCTCAGGTTTCTACTTTCAATAAGAGTTGAGAACCATTGACCTAACATGATATTTTTCCTCTTTCCTTTGAGGAGGTCAGGTCTCACACATGGCATTTGTTGACCTCTTTTGCTCAATATTATTTTCCCTGTAGTGAGCATAACATTAGAAACTAAGTTGCTGGCTTTCATGTTGTTTTCTAGGTTGACATTAAATTCTGCAAAACTGGCCAGGAACACATGCTTGAGGACTGCCAACCTTTATTTCTTAACATAATAATGTGGCTATAAATGCAAGTCTCTGTAAGTTAAGTTACTCTAAATTGTCTCACTTAGATTTGTATTTTGAGACTTATCTTGATAAGAGTTTTCTTAAAAAAAGTGACACTAGAAGTAAGTAGAAGATAACTTTCAGTAAGAAAACTGATGCAGAAAAAAAAAACCATTAGAATGATACTGAAAGAAACTCAGCTTATGTAATCATGCATTTTATCTGTGGATAAAAAGATTCCTTATATTCAGATGTACATTTTGGCTTATTTTTTTCCCTAAGAGTTCACCAATTTTTCTATATTAAAAGCAGTTTCTGTCCAAGATTAAAAGTATATTCAGGGCCAGGTGCAGTGGCTCACGCCTGTAATCCCAGCACTTTGGGAGGCCGAGGCAGGTGGATATGAGATCAAGACCATCCTGGCCAACATGGTGAAACCTCGTCTCTACTAAAAAATAATACAAAAATTAGCTGGGCGTGGTGGCACGTGCCTGTAGTCCCAGCTACTTGGGAGGCTGAGGCAGTAGAATTGCTTGAACCTGGGAGGCGGAGGTTGCAGTGAGCCAAGATTGCGCCACTGCACTCCAACCTGGCGCCTGGCGACAGAGCAAGACTCTGTCTCAAAAAAAGAGTAGTATATTCAGTTTTTGATGATGTATCTGATTAAAGACAGATATTTTTCTTTTCTTTTCTTTTTTTTAAAGACAGAGTCTCACTCTGTTACCCAGGCTGGAGTGCAGTTGCACAATCTCGGCTCACTGCAACATTCTGCCACCAAGGCTCAAGCTATTCTCATACCTCAGGCTCCCGAGTAGCTGGGATTACAGGTACCCACCATCATGCTCAGCTAATTTTTTTATTTTTAGTAGAGACGGGGTATCACCATGTAGGCTAGGCTGGTCTCAAACTCTTGCCTCAAGTGATATACATGCCTTTGGTCTCTCAAAGTGCTGGGATTACAGACGTGAGCCGTTGCACCCTGCCCAACATAGATGTATTTTTCTGAATTCCCAATTATGATTTTTACCTGTTGCCTTTAGGTATTATAGACACACAGACAAATACACATACATATATTTGTTTTGTTTTACTCTAATTGCAATAGCATTTAAATAAATCCACAGAAAATGATGGCTAGAAAGAAAACAATAGAGAAATGTAGAAATGCATTAAATTTACTTAAATTTAAATTAATCATATAAGCATTTAACAGCATGCTGGCAGGGTGCAATGGCTCATGCCTGTTATCCCAGCACTTTGGGAGGCCCAGGTGGGAAGATTGCTTGAGGCCAGAAGGTTAAGATTAGCTTGGATAACATAGCAAGACCCCCTCTCTGCAAAATTAAAAAAAATTAGCCAGGTGTGGTGGTGTGTGCCTATAGTCCCAGCTTCTCAGGGGCTGGGCAGGAGGATTGCTCAAGCCTCGGAGCTCAAGGCTGCAATGAGCTATGATCACACTACTGCACTGCAGCCTGGGCCACAGAGTGGGACCTGGTCACAAACAAACCAACACCCAGCACACCTTCTTTGTGCCCTTGTGGTCTTCAGGTTGAGAGGAATGCAATCCTGAGCATCTGTAATTTATAATCTAATTGGAGAGATAAGACATAACAGAAAAATTAAATCAATTTACAGGAAATATGTGATTGAATGCCAGTTGGAATAGTGATGACAATAAGTACTGTATGTCAGATAAGAGATATGTACAAAATAAGCTTCCTAAAAGATGCGAAATGAGGAAGACTTTCTTCATAGGCTTCAATTCCCTGTGGTGGGTTTCTGTTGCATATTTTTGACAAGACCCAGATCAGAAGCAAGTTCCCTTGGTAGTCAACTTTTTGTTTTCACAATCTACCTTTTTTAGAACATTGTTTAGAAAGTTATATATTGAGGGGTGAGCTAATATTATTTCACAAGATTTCCAAAATTTAAAATATGTAGATTATAACTTAAAATATTTGGATTGAATTTTGTTTATCCCAATTTCTTCTGTCATAGTAGAAATTTACGCGAGCTCATAGGGAAATCTTGGCTTTTGGTCTAGAGGATTGTTAGTGAGTGACAGGGCTTAGCTCCAGAGAGCTTTAGGGGATGGCTAATTATTTTAACCCAGTAGCTCTCAAGAGTTTATTGACAAGCCAGACACTCTGGCCTTCCCTAGACATTTTCAGTTGCCCTTTCTAGTTTATCTTAGCTTTTCTTGGGAATGGTAGTAACTGGAGGTGACTCAGTCATTCCAGGTAATGAATGATCGACTTTTCTCACACATTGGAGTGCTTATCCCACACAGATGGTATAGCCACACGTTACAATTCTAGAGTGGAAGAGAAAGAAATGAAATGTGGTGAATAATTGGACATATCTAATATCCTGGGGCTTTTTGTGTTTGTAAGGGTTGTGTCTAAATGGAAACATCACAGGTGTCTTGGTGGGCAAAAAGGTACAAAACAATAGCTCTAGCATAAGGATAGAGGTATTTCTCTTCAGCCTCATCTTACTGGGTAAGAAAGCTCCTCTCCTTCCCTCCATTTTTTGTCTGGATCTCAAATATACTTTTTGGTGGCTGGTCAAAATTGCTTTCCTTTCAGTCACTTGAATGCTGGTTCAATTAGACCCTTTCTCCTCAGGGCACCTAATCCTTATAAAAAAAGTCACCTAAGTTGCCCTTGATGTTTAACAATGCCATCCAATTCTAGTGACTTCTTACTTTTTTTCTTCCAAAATTCTCTAGCTTTCTTTACATGTTTGCCTCTTTGCTTTCATTCACTGTGGCTTTTTATTTTGACTCCTCCACTGAGCATCAACTTCTACTCCACTGTCTCAAATAAATACTATATCTACCAACTAATTACATTTCAATCCCTACAACGTCGGGTACTTTGGGATTTTTCAAATTACTTTTGATTTGGGGAAAGGATTTAAAAAAATGTTTCCACTGCAATTATTTAATGATTCAACATTCATAGAAACTTAAACTTCAGAGGAGCAAATCGCCTCAACATAGAATTAATTAAGCTTCATGTTACCCTGGTGAAGTAGGGAGAATAAGTATGCAGTGAGGCTGCAATCATTTCCTGTGAAGCTCGATTAAAAGCCAAGTTTTAAAATGTTAGACCAGTGCTAATCTGCATGACTGCTTTGGGTTTCATTTAAGAAAGAATTGTGGTTGCAAACATTAACACTAAAATATATGAATCTATTTCCATAATCAGGGCCCTATGGGATGGAGCATAGATTTAACATGGCTTTGGTGCTTATGTGTTTCCAGTACGTTGATTAATACTGTCCTCTCATGTGGAACTCGATCAGGGGCAGCCTGCCAGAGGACTATTTTCTATAAATTTCAGCTGAACTAATATCTGTGGAAATCTTAAGACTAAAGAAGAGTTGATAAATATACTGCAATTAAAGTTGCCTTGTGAATTGAAGAATGAAGTAAAGGATAATGAACATATTGAAATGATTCCACATGTTTTATGCATGACACATTTGTAATTAAAACAGATCCTGAAGGTAAGTTTGTATATACTAACATAATGATTGCAAAAAAGCAGAATGTGTTATTAAATATCTCCAGGGCCTATGTCCCAAAAGAAGAATGTGAAAATTTGGTATATTTCACTTCCTCAATAGTTGCTTATTAGAAACTAAAGATTGGGTGCACAAGCAAAACATACTTGTTAGGAAATTTGTCTATATTAATAAAATATATGCATATTATATACATCTATTGGCTCATTCCCAAGATATAAATTTCTAAACAATGTTTTAGAATAACTTTAATTTCAATAACTCAATTAAATATTAGCATTTGTCAGCCAGGCGTGGTGGCTCATGCCTATATCCCAGCACTATGGGAGGCCAAGGTTGGTGGATCATCTGAGGTCAGGAGTTTGAGAACAGACTGGCCAACATGGTGAAACCCCATCTCTATTAAGTGGCAGGGGTCGGGGGAAGGAAATTAACATTTATCAAAATTCTCAATTTTACCAGAATCCTTCGAAATCTTCAACAACTCAACAGTTATTGCCCATAGCAGCTCCAGGCTGCATGACTATCATAGCCAGAGCCACCTCAGGATTTAATAACAATAATAAATAATAATCATGGTTTACATTTACAAACTATATCAATCCCACTGCAGTTTTTAAAATACTGTTACAACCTGCTTGATCATTTGATCCTTAAAATGTAGGAATAAATATTCTCTTACAAATGAGGGATATATATGGAGGCAAATTATATGTTTCATAGACTCTCATTTTTAGATTATAAGTAAGGACTAGTTCCAATCATCTATTGAATGGGTTATTAAAGGTGACTAAAATTTGGTTTCATAAGTGAAAATTAGCAGTAACTAGGGACTCTAATTCAGTATCTTTTGGCTAAAGCATCTGGCTATCATGTAGTTGTTGGCAAGTTTGCAAGACTCTTAGTACCCTTGTTTGCATGTGGACAGTTACAATTCCCACAATATCAAAGAGAAATTCTTATCCCTAAATCATCCCTGGTTTCTTGAGTATGGTATTATTTTTAGTTGCTGCTCTTTTGCTTTGTAACTTTAAGTTAGTGTTGTGAGTTGTTTGGTGAACTACACGTAGAGCGTTGCATATTTGTAACACCTGTATTCTTGGACCTACCTGTCAGCAAAAGTAGACGTGTATGGCAACTTCTAAACCACTAAGCTGTGTATGCACAGGTATAAACCAGCATGTTTCTGTATTGAGTGAAGCAGACTCTTACCACAGTGAGAATGGGTGGGATGAGAAGGTCTTGGGGTCTTTGGCTTTCCTCAAGTGGACTGTGTTAAAAAGTGAGAACTACTTGTCTTCAGGAGTCCTGAGTTGGAGAATTACAAGTACCTGCTTGCTTGGCATGTGGTTACAGAGGCTCTTCATAGACACCTCCAGTTTTCATAAAGACTGTGTTTATGTCACGTGTTTGTAAGAAGGAGGGTAGGCCTGCTTGCATTGAATCCAGGTTTTTGCTATACAACTATAAAGAAATAGAATCACGATTGCATGGACCAGCCACCATTACGCTTTATGTGTAAAATATGTAAAAGTATTATTCTGTTTTTTCCCTGAAGCTATGATTTCTTACATATGCCTAACTAAACTCTAAAACTAGAAGGAAACTGAGAGATTTACCAGTCTTGCTTATTTTTTGAAGGGAAAAGATGAGCCACCAAGAAATGCAGTGATTTAAGACCACAGAGGCTGAGATAGAATCAGTGATCAGAGTTCTTGATGCTCAGCTAAGTGTCATTTTGTTTTCAATTTTTAAATTTATCTTTTTGCATATGAAATATATTCACATGGTTAAAAATTACAATAAGGCTTATAAATTCCCTTCCATCCCATTCCTCAGCCAAACAGGAATTTCTCCTTGTAAGGAAACAATGCTATCAATTTTGTAAACATGCTTCCAGAAGTATTTTATGCATATGTCAAGAAATATGTAAGTAGACAGTCTCTCCTCTCTTTTCATACAAATGGTAACATACTCTTCACATGGTTTTGTACTTTGTGATTTTTAACATAACATTTGAAATTATTTTATATTGCTACAATTAAAGCATCTTCATTAATTTTAATGGCTGTAGGATTCTTCCCTCCCTTCCTTCCTTTCTCTCTCTTTCTTTTTCTTTCTCTCCTTCTTTCCTTCTTTCCCCTGCCCCTCTCCTCCCCTTCCCTTCCCTTCCAGAATGTTGCTCTTCTTGCCCAGGCTGGAGTTCAATGACACGGATCTCGGCTCACTGCAACCTCCGCCTCCTGGGTTCAAGTGATTCTCCTGCCTCAGCCTCCTGAATAGCTGGGATTACATGGGTCTGCCACCATACTTAGCTAATTCTTTGTGCTTTTTAAGGAGAGACACGGTTTCACTACGTTGGTTAGGCTGGTCCCAAACTCCTGACCTCAGGTCCACCTGATCCACCTGCCTTAGCCCTCAAAGTGCTGGGATTACAGGTATGAGCCACTGGGCCCAGCCAGCTGTAGGATATTTCACTGAGTGGATAAATCATAATTTATTTAGTCAGTCACCTATTGATAGACATATAGGTTGTTTCCAGTCTTTTGCTATAACAAGTAATGCTGCAGTGCATGTCTCATACGTGTATTTTTTCATACTTGTTTGAATCTATCTATATAAATTCCTAGAAAAGGAATTTTCTGTGATTATGAGTAGATTATCTGATATATATTGTAAAATTGTTTTCAGAAAGGTTGAATCAACTTACATTTCTGCCAATTATATATGATATTGTTTATTTTACTATATTCTTACCAACAGTGTTATTAAATGTTACCTATCAGCATTTTTAAAAAATTGAAAAATGATGACTGTTGTTTTAAATTACACCCTTTTGTTTTTGAGACAGGGTTTTGTTTTTGTTGCCCAGGCTGGAGTGCCGTGGTGTGGTCTCAGCTCACTGCAACCTCCGCCTCCTGGGTTAAAGAAATTCTCTTGCCTTAGCCTCCCAAATAGCTGAAACTATAGGCGCCCACCACCATGCTTGGCTAATTTTGTATTTTTAGTAAAGATGGGGTTTTACCATGTTGGCCTGGTCTCGAACCCCTGACCTCAGGTGATCCACCTGTGTTGGCTTCCTAAAGTGCTGGGATTACAGGCATGAGCCACTGAACCCAGCCATAAATTACACTTCTCTTATTTTGAATAATTTTGAACATTGTTTCATATGTTCCTCCTTCTTCCTCCTTCTCTTTCTTTCTCCTCCTCCTCCTCCTTCCTCCTCCTCCTTCTCCTTCCTCCTCCATCTTCCTCCTCCTCCCTCCTCCTTCCTCCTCTTCCTTCCTCCTCCTCCTTACTCCTCCTCCTTCTCCTTCCTCCTCCTCCTCCTTCCTCCTTCTCCTTCCTCCTCCTCCTTCCTCTTCCTCCTTCTTCCTACTCCTCCTTCTCCTCCTTCCTCCTCCTCCTTCTCCTTCCTACTCCTCCTTCTCTTCCTCCTTCTCCTTTCTCCTCCCACCTCCTCCTTCCTCCTCCTCCTTCCATCCTCTTCTTCCTTCTTCCTTCTCCTCCTCCTTCTCCTTCCTCCTCCTCTCCTCCTTCTTCCTCCTTCCTCCTCCTCTCCTCCCTCTTCCTCCTCCTCCTTCCTCCCTCCTTTCCCTCCTCCCTCCTCCTCCTTCCTTCTCCTCCCTCTTCCTCCTCCTCCTTCCTCCTTCCTTTTCCTCCTTCCTCCTCCTCCTTCCTCTTCCTCCTTCCTCCTCTTCCTTCCTCTTCTTCCTTCTTCCTACTCTTCCTCCTTCTCCTTCCTCCTCCTCCTCCTTCCTCTTCCTCCTCCTCCTTCCTCCTCCTCTCCTCCTTCCTCCTCCCCTTCTTCCTCCTCCTCCTTCCTTCTCCTCCTCCTCCTTCCCCTCCTTCCTCCTCCTCCCTCCTCCTCCCTCTTTCTCCTCCTCCTCCCTCCTCCTCCCTCCACCTCCTCCTCCCTCCACCTCCTCCTCCCCCCTCCTCCTCCTCCTTCTCCTTCTTCTTCCCCTTCCTCTTCATCCTTCTTCCTCTTGGTCTTCTTCACAATGGTTAGAATTTGATCCTCACGTCTCTTTTATTGATCACTGTTTCTGCACCTCATACAGAAAAAGGGAGAACTTTTATAAGACTGGTCTATGCAAAGCGTTTTATCAAAAGCATGCCTTTGTCTAAGCCTGAGAGCACAGTCTGTGACAAGAACTTGTGGGCAGGTAAGGGAAAGAGAGGAAACTGATTCATGTGTTCATGGTCAAGATATAGAATGCATCTCAGAATTGTTAACTTGAGTGTCAGAGGAGGGGGCATTTATCTGCTGGCTCATCCTCTATTGCTCCAGTGTTGCCCATGGATTGTAATTCGCCCAGGCTTCTAGGTTGCAATATAGGAACGCCGTGGTGTCAGAGAAGTGCTGCGGCAGAAAGTGACAGAGAACTGTACAGCGGAGGGAGCAGCTGCTAACAGCGCCTGTGCCAAGGGCCTATAACCTGTGCAGCCGCACAAGGCCTGGGTTTGGTTGAATGCACTCATGTTCTTACCTTATTGGCTTGATATTCTGAATGATTTTGGAACAAGTGGCTTTGCCTTTTTATTTTTCACTGGGTCTTCCAAATTATTTAGCTGTCTGGCTGTCAGATTATGTTGCATGAAGTTGGTTATTACATGATAGTTAGATTAAAAAAGGTGTTCCAAGAGAATGTGAGGTAAGACACAGTGGGTGTTTGATATACTGATACAGTGTTTATAACATCCCTATATAGTTAGGTGCTATGAGTTAGGTGCTATCACCCATTTCAAAGATGAAGAAATGGGTCTTGGCATAGTGGCTCACACCTGTGATTCCAGCACTTTGGGAGGCCAAGGTGAGGGGATTATTTAAGGCCAGGAGTTGAGACAAGCCTGAGCAACATGATGGAACCCTGTCTCTACTAAAAATACAAAATTAGTCAGGTGTTGTGGTGCACACCTGTAATCCCAGCAACTCAAGAGGCTGAGGCAGGAGAATTGCTTGAACCCGGGAGGCGGAAGTTGCAGTGAGTGGAACTGCACTACTGCACTCCAGCCTGGGCGACAGAGTGAGACTCTGTCTCAAAAAAGAAAAAAAAAATGATGAAGAAATGAGGCTGGGTATAATGGCTCACACCTGTAATCCCAGCATTTTGGGAGGGCATGGTGGGTGGATCACTCGAGGCCAGGAGTTCGAGACCAGCCTGGCCAACATGAGGAAACCCATCTTTATTAAAAATACAAAAATTAGGGGGCCCAAAGTGGCTCCGGCCGGATGTCGTGGCGCTTGCGAAGGCGAGGCCAAGAGTTCAAGGCCAACCAACCTCAGCAACCTTACAAGCTCTCATTGATTGGCAAAAAACAAACAAACAAAAAAAAAACAAAAAAAAAATACAAAAATTAGCTGGGCATGGTGGGTGTTTGCCATCCTAGTTACATGGAAGGCTGAGGCATAAGAATTGCTTGAGCCCAGGAGGAGGAGATTGCTTTTCAGCCTGGGTAAAGAGTGGAGGAAGATTATCTTGAGGCCAGGAGTCTGAGACCAGCCTGGGTAACATAGAGAAACCTCATCTGTACAAAGATTTTAAAAAATTAGTTGGGTATGGTGGTGTATACCTGTAGACCCAGCTGCTCTGGAAGCGGAGGTGGGAGAGTTGTTTGAGCTCAGGAGTTCAAGGCTGTAGAGAGCTATGATGGTACCACTGCACTCCAGCCTGGGTGTCAGAGCAGGACTCTGTGGCTCAAAAATCAAAATGGAAAAGAGACGAAGAAACACTTTCAGGTAAGGTAACTAAAGTGATGGTTAATTCATAAGGCTGGTGGTAAATGATGAAACTAGGATTCAAATTAGGGTCTGTCTGAACTGAAACGCCTGAATCTTTCTGTCACACATGCTTGAGAGTGAGGATGAGCCAATTTTTCTTTTTTTTCTGTCAGACTAAAGTTTAGAGGTATATTCCCCATTAGCCATAAGGGATGCTCTTGCCACATTCGAACACACTGGAAACTGTGTGGACACCTGGGTAGACCTAGGGATTGCAACATCACAAAATTTTCTTCCTTCTTGGATAAGTGAAGAGAGAAGCCATAGAAGTTAGCCAGAAATGCCACAGGGAAAAAGGGCATCTGAGTACATCTTAATTTATTTTTATTTTTTTAGAGATAGTGTCTCACTGCATTGCCCAGGCTGGTCTGAAACTCCTGAGTTCCAGCAATCCTCCCACCTCAGCATCCCAAAGTGCTGGCGTATATTAAAAAAAATTAAAGGGCAGGGTGCGGTGGCTCATCCCTGTAATCTCAGTATTGTGGGAGGCCGAGGCAAGTGGATTACCTGAGGTCAGGAGTTTGAGACCAGCCTGGCCAACATAGTGAAACCCTGTGTCTACTAAAAAAAATACAAAAACTAGCTGGGCATGGTGGTACAAGCCTCCCAGCTACCTGGGAGGCCGAGGCAGGAGAATTGCTTGAACCCAAGAGGCAGGCAGAGGTTGCAGTGAGCCGAGATAGCACCACTGTACTCCAGCCTGGGCAACAAGAGCGAAACTCCATCTCAAAAAAAAATTAATGTTTTCTGGGTGAGACTACATATGAATGGAGAGAAACCAAGTGCAGCAAGAGTAGAACATGGTGGAGCCAATTTGTTGGCTGAGGCTCCGATGACCAGCTGATTCCAAACCCAACACAGTGAGAGCTGTGTGTCCCTACCCAGCCTCTCTCCTTGGCACTGTCATCTGCACCTCATCCTCTCCCTACTGGGGCCACACAGTGGCTGGAGTGTAGCAATCATGTGAAAGTTGTTCCTCCTTGGCGCACACCATCAAAAACCTGAAGCAGACTCTTTTCCTTTTTTTTTTTAAATTTCCCCCTGAAAACCCTGTACAAGGCATCTGTGTATGGCCAACTTCACTGGATATGAAGGTAATAAGAAGGTTTTGCTTGACTGGACCATTGGCCTGGCTTGCCTGGGACAGTCCTGGTTTACACATTATGTTGTTATTAATAGTATCCTCTTTTACTCTCAAAGGGTCCAGGTTTGGGTCATAAATTGTATGGTTGCTCTAGTTAATTACATCTTCAGATAGCAAATCACTTATCAAACTGAATATTTATTTGGCTTTCCTGTTTTCAAAAACACTTATGGTCGTCAGACAGGCTCCACACACCTGTGGCACCACTACTATGCTAACAAGTGTGTGTCACTCAGCCCCGTGGAACAGATGACTTAAGCTGGGCCAACCACATTACCTGGCCTCAGTGAGACTGGTCTGAGGGAATGGGCATGTGGCCTAAGCCAGGGTTCCATTATCATCTGGGATTGTTTAACTGAATCCATGATAGAAGATACTCTTTCCTCTTGTGAGCTGAGATATAGGCTCTAGGGATCCAAGCCCAGTGTTGCCTGAGGTTAAGTGCCCTGATAGGAAAAAGTGGCTCCAGTTATAGGACAATGCGGCTCACCTCCCAGAGTGTGCCTGTGACTTCCTTTCTCCTCCCATCTTTTCCTGTGTTCTCTTGCCTCTTTGCCTCTAATTCCTGTTCCCTTTGGATACAGATCAGTTCAGCTTTCTGCAGCCCTACATCCAAACTTAGGCACTGAGTTCGTGCATCTGAAGACCCTTATGGGGCAATACTAAATAATGGGCTGCCACGGGCGTGGTGGCACATGCTTGCAATCCCAGTTACTTGGGAGGCTGAGGCAGGAGAAATCTCTTGAACCCAGGAGGTGGAGGTGGCAGTGAGCCAAGATGGCACCATTGCACTCCAGCCTGGGCAACAAGAGCAAAATTCTGTCTCAAAAAATTAAAACAAACACACAACCAAAAAAACCAATGGGCTGCCAGCTTCAGGGCCCAGTCCCCACGTGGCCCTTCAGGAGGAACTGGGAAAAATGGGTTTGTTCCCATTCCTCATCCCCACTCAGATCACAGAGATAGAGCATTCTGCTTTCAAAAATCTCTTTTTCTCTTTATTACAGTACTAAATTATGATACTATACACTCATGATGAGAAGAAGATATGCAAAGAATAATGTACTGTCAACTAAGAATGATAAAAGGAAATAGAGATTTTCATTTCAAATGCAAATTTCAATAAAACAGCATTAAATCAGCCCATGATCTTACACAAAAACTTGATTGTGACTTTTTTGCATAAAGTGTAGAAAACATTAGTCTAGACTCTTTTGTTCTTCATTTCAGAAAGTTAACTTGAACAAACTTGAACAAAAATGGAGAGTGAATTGGTTTATGGAACCAACCATGAGATGAGTAGGGGAGAGCTTTCTCCAGGACAAGTGAACCAAGATAAAGTTTTCAAGGTGCTAGCTCCATCCATGAGTTTTGATTCTTTCTACCTGTTTGCTTCACTTTCTCCCTCTTCATGTGGGCTTTTTCCACTATCAGGATACTTAGCCTTAGACAACACTGGGCTTGGATCCTATAGCATCACAGCTAACAAGAGGAAAGTGTATCCTGGATTCAGCTAGAACATTCTAGGTGAAACCCTGTTTCTACCCAAAATACAAAAATTAGCCAGGCATGGTGGTGGGTGCCTGTAATCCCAGCTACTTGGGAGGCTGAGGCAGGAGAATTGCTTGAACCAAGGAGGCAGAGATAACAGTGAGTCAAGATTGCACCACTGCACTCCACCTTGGCAACAGAGAGGCTGAGGCACAGGAGAATCACTGGAACCTGGGAGGTGGAGGTTGCGGTGAGCCAAGATCATGCCGCTGCACTCCAGCCTGGGTGATAGTGAGACTCTGTCTCAGAAAAAAAAAAAAAATCTAGGTGAGAATAAGATTCTGGCTTACGCCACATGCCCTTAGACCAGTCATTGAGGCCAGGTAATGTGGTTGGCCCAGCTTAAGTCACCTGCTCCCACGGGGGTGGGTAGGACACACTTGTTAGCATAGTAATAGAGCTATAGGCATGTGGAGGCTGCTCTGATGGCCAGCCGGGAAGTAGCAGGGCCTGGCTCTGTGTGAGGCACAGACCAGATGGAGAATGCTGAAGGCACTCAGCCCACGTTGCTGAAGTGGAGCTCTGCTTTCATCTGAAGACCTGAAAGATTTTCTTAAGGAACACAGTCAGCTTTGTTTTCTTCTGTGCTTTGGGAAATCTGCTAGTCATCACAATGTCTATTAACTTTACCCTCTTCTAAGGGGCATGGTTTGACCTTTAGCTATCCTTTCACTAGTATAAAACTTTTTACATATTCAATTATTATTATTATTTTTTGAGACAGAGTCTTGCTCTGTCACCCAGGCTGGAGTGCAGTGGCGTGACCTCGGTTCAGTGCAACCTCCGCCTCCTGGGTTCAAGAAATTATCCTGTCTTAGTCTCCCGAGTAGCTGGGATTGTGGGCATACACCACTACTCATGGCTAATTTTTATATTTTTAGTAGAGATGGGCTTTCACCATGTTGGCCAGGCTGGTCTGGAACTTCTGATCTCAAGTGATCTGCCTGCCTCGGCCTCCCAAAGTGCTGGGCTTTTTACATATTTCCTTCACTTTTTATTGACATTTCCCCCTTTAAATTGAGCACCAGATAGCAGTAGCAGAAGAGGGGAAATTCCTGTTGATAGCTTTAAAGCATATAAATTACCTATTTTTTCTTCTATTCGTACTTCAGAAATATTGTGCTAAGCATGGTAGCAGCGGAACTAAAGGCTGGTCCTCTGGGGAAGTTTGATAGCTTTTGAGGGCATTGCTCTTACAATGACTGAACACAATTCTTCAGCACTCTCTGGAGAGAAGATAGCAGGAGAAGCTGCAACATCAGAGATTCCTGCCCGTGTCTCTGAGTTTTGTTCATCTCCTTGGTACTTCTCACAAAGACCCAATCCTAGAGTCCTAGCTGAAGGACACTGAATAGAGTGAAGGGTTAAGTAAGATTTCCCACTTGGCAGGAAATTGGTGGGGCGCAGTGTGGCTCACACCTGTAATGCCAGCACTTTGGGATGCTGAGGTGGGAGCTGAGATGGGAAGATTGCTGAGGCCAGGAGATTTAGACCAGCTTGGGCAACATAATGAGACCCTGTCTCTACAAAAAAAAGAAAAAAAAAAAAAACAAAAAACAAAAAAACAACTAGCCAGACATGGTGGTGCATGCCTATAGTTCCAGCTGCTCAGGAGGCTGAGGCGGGAGGATCACCTGAGCCCAGGTGTTTGAGGCTGCAGTGAGCTGTGATCATGCCATTGCACTCCAGCCTGAATGAAAGAGACCCTATCTCTAAAAAAAAAAAAAAAAAAAAAAGAAAGAAAAAGAAAACATTAAGCCTAGCAGTAAAGAAGCAGCAGTACAGAGCACAGAACTGGAAGCAGAAGCAGAATTGTGTCTAGAACCCTCCGGGCATACGATGAATATATTCATGAATCAAAATCCATGTTCCTCAACCTACAAACATTGTTTTGAATTACAGGAGTGTCCTAACGTGGAAACAAGTAGGAAGTTGCCTCAAGCTGCACCTTCAGTGAATTTTAGAAATTTTATAAAAATTGCGTGGAGTGAAATTACAAAGTGACATTTACCTATATTGTTATTCCAAATAAATGTGAATAATATTTTGATTTCTGGGTTCTTAATGTCACTGCTGTTTTTAGAAACAAGTTATTTATATGAGGGAGTAAGGGGAAAAAATCAAGAAAATCTAAGAGGAAGGAAGTAAATCTTTTCATGAATGGTATACAGTTAGAAATGAACACGATACCTCATGTGTACATACAGTGCAACACACATCTTTTTGAGGGAAAGAACCACAAAACCTCTTGAAAATGTAATTTTTATTTAGACAAAAACAGTAGAAATTCTTATATTTTCATCAGTCATTAAACAGGATTTATAATCAAAGCATTGTTTCCAAACAGGTTTTCTTTTAAAGATTTTCTTTTTATTTTGAAATCAGCTATTTAAAGGTTTTCTGGTTTATCTGTTCTTAGAAATAATGGGTGTAAGTGACACCCTGGTATCCCACTAGGTGAATCAGTACAAGACACAATTAGTGAAATTCTGAGGCTTATGGTTTCTTTTCTAATGGGTGATTGATGAGTAAATCTGCTCTTGAACCACTATGCTAACTTTACAGAAACATGCAATGGATCTTTAAAGGAAGCTCCTAAACAATGGCTCTGAAATAAAAACAATGAATGAACAGGAGAAATTATAGATTATTTATTGTCATCTTCTAGCATTTTAATTATTTGAAAGGCTGAGGAATTGGACAACTAATTTTCCTGAGTTGTCATAGAGCCTACGAGTTGGGTGAGATGAACAGAATGGTGTATTGCTTGGCAAAAGAATAGCAATCCAATCATACCTTCCCTTTGTCGCTAGGTATCTTCTTTGAAAAGTAGTATCTAAGTCAAATCACACAAAATATTCTGAATACAGTTCATTATAGGTGTTGGGCCATAAGTGCTTACATTATTCTCAGTATTTTTTTGAAGTTAAAAATGTTTCAGGCTACCAGAGAAAAAAATGGTACAAGGGAATTTATTGTTTAATAGAATTATTTTATTAAGCAAATAATCACTACCTAATTTATACTGTTTATGAATTAGTGTGTAATCCAGGTTCTTCAAGAAGAAGGCACCGAGATGAGATTGATTATGCAGGGATTTCATAGGACAGTGCCTGCGTAAGAGAAAGTAGGGAGGGAGTGGGGGAAGTCCACGCAGGATGCAAGTCTGACCCGAGCCACTTTGTGGTCAGAAAACCTAGACTAATCTTGAGAATAAAGGTTGCATGGAGAACTCTTCCTTCAGCACAAAGGCCCCAGACCAGTGGATGAAGTCATCCTGGATCTTCCAGCCACTGCCAATGCCATCTGACTGCAACTGCAGGAGTGACCTAGGTTAGACAAGCAGAGGACCACCCAGGCAACCCACTGAGAGATTCTGAGAGTTTCAATAAATCATGGTTGCCTTCAGCCACACAGTTTTAGGGGGTTGTTATGCACATGAAGATAATGGATGTGCAGAGTCAGGGTAAGATGGACAAGTGTTACTTCTTCTGTTGTGAGCAGACATTTTCCTAGTGTACCTGTCACTGAGAGTGTTGCCTTTTTGATATTTCTGGCTTGATGTGAAGGCCTCAGTTTCAACATCTTGCCTTGTCTGAGCCAAAGGCCTTATTTTCTGTCTCATTGTGGTCTCTAACACTTATGACCTTGGGCCAAGCCCCGTGGCTCACACCTGTAATCTCAGCACTTTAGGAGGCCGAGGTGGTTGGATCACCTGAGGTCAAGAGTTCAAGACCAGCCTGACCAACGTGGTGAAACCCTGTCTCTACTAAAATTACAAAAAAATTAGCTGGCTGTGGTGGCGCATGCCCGTAACCCAGCTACTTGTGGGTTGTGGCAGGAGAATCTGTTGAACCTGGGAGGCAGAGGTTGAAATGAGCCAAGATTGTACCATTGCGTTCCTGCCTGGGCAACAAGAGGGAAACTCCTTCTAACAAAAACAAAAACAAAAGCAGCCTCATGACCTGAATTTATTGAAACAGATACTCACAACTCTGCTTCATGGTAGCTAAAACTTCAGTGCCCTTGTGCTGCTTTTATTTCTTTTCTTAACCTTGGAGGATTATTTTCCTTACCGTCTTACTCTCTAGGAATGCATTTAAGTGGGTGTGATTACATTGAAGTTCACATTTGTCAGGGACTTTCTGGTCTGCCACATTGTTAGATTTGGAGTCTCCATCTAGAGCTTTCGAGTCTGTCTTAGAGATAGTCTTTTCTTTTTCTTCCCCCACAAGTCACTTTACTGCCCTGTCAGGGGTTTGGAGGAAGAGCATTACCTTGTGGTGGGAGGAGTCAGTTGTAGTAGTGAGCACCACCGCTGTGTTCTAGCTCTTAATTCACTAGAACTCTACAGGCAACACATGTTTGTAAATGATTCTATATGGCAAGTATGCTTATAAATGAATGAAACTGTGTATTAGAAAGAATAGCAAGCCAATATTGCTTAATAAGTGTGATCATGTCATTTCAAAATTAACTAGAAGCTAGAAGAACATGCTCTTTCAGTGAATCTTACATGAACACTTTTGTAACATAAATAAGATTTCCCTAATTTGTAGGATACATATCTACATATTTTTAATGCTGACAGGCATTAATGGGCCTGAAATTGTTCAACCACTAATGTGAAGGGTGAGAGGGGGAGTTGACAGAGGAGGAAATCCTAAAGTGATTTTTATTTGGAATAATGAGAAAGATCTTTGAGGTAGCATTTAGCCAAGAAGTTGTTTCCTCCTTGCTGGGGTGGAAGGTGTGGTGGTTCTTAAGAGAAACTGCAGTGAGAGACGAGGAAGAAATAAACAGCCATGTTGTTACAGGCAGTTGTAAAAAGGCTATGACAGTGGAAAAGTGTATAAATCTGAACTTTGGGGAATTTTAGACAGAGAAAATTCATCTGCTTAGAGAGAAGAAGTGACTAGTATGGCTAAAACATAGTTATGTGTAGCTGTAAAAGAGGATTAGTAAATAATGTACATTGGACAACACAATGAAAAAGGATCTGTACAGAACCAGAAGAGGCGTGTTTCCCTCAGCTGCTCCCGGCTAAGGGTCTCATGAGTGCCACAAGTTGGTGGCAACACCAGGATGTCTCTGTAGTTATATTTGTGCCATAGGGTCTGTGTATGTTGCGTGAATGACTTTCTCTCTATTCCTAGATTCTTTGTTATACACTCCATTACGTGTGTTCAGTCACTCTCAACAGTGTTTTTGGTTGTATTCTTTTTTTTTTTTTTTTTTTTTTGAGGTAGTCTCGCTCTTGTTGCCCAGGCTGGAGTGCAATGGCATGATCTCAGCTACTGCAATCTCCTCCTCCTGGGTTCAAGCGATTCTCCTGCCTCAGCCTCCTGCGTAGCTGGGATTATAGGCATGTGCCACCATGCCCAGCTAATTTTGCATTTTTAGTAGAGACAGGGTTTCTCCATGTTGGTCAGGCTGGTCTTGAACTCCCGATCTCAGGTCATCTGCCTGCGTTGGTCTCCCAAAGTGCTGGGATTATAGGTGTGAGTCACTGTGCCTGGCCTTTAGTTGTATTCTTAAGGATTGAAGCCAACCAATCAATTAGCCAACCAATCAAATATACCCAAACCTCCTGATATTATTCAAGAGAGAAACCTGAATTGGATCAATTCATCTAAGGTTGGTGGCACAGGCACACAGCCCCTTCGGGGTGGATTCTGCATGAGGTTTCTTTCTAGCTGGGTACACCATGGTATTTCTGCTTAGATCAGCAACATTAAGAGTGTTTCTGTAACAAGTACAATACATGGGACTGGGACGCAAAGCTCCATTAACTGTTGATAGGACTCTTCCAGGGAGCACACAGTTCTCTCTCAAATCTCTGGAGAGCTACCACTTGAACATCTGCTGGGAAAAGAGTGGCAGTCTTGTTGGAAGCAATCGCACCCTTGACATAGATAAGAAGATATGAGCCTGGGTGTGATTATCCCAGCTTGAAATACATCGAAACAGTCTTTCTCTTTTTCTCTGCAGTAAGTTTTATTTTCTATTGGTTGGCTTTGTTACTCTCCTGGACAAACATTGAACAAGATATGGAAAAGAGGACTTTTTTAATAGGAAGGAAGGGCTAAAAAAGAAAAAGGCAGTTTTTCAGTCTCTGTTTTTCCTGGTAATTTACCAGCAATGAAAACCCCAGCCGTGGCTATGATGACTCCTTTCTAAGCAATGAGATCTTCCTGGTCACAAACTGCCCAGAAGTCACAGGTGACGCTTTATTCCTCCCTGGAAAGGAAAGGTTTGTGGGAAAGTTGCTTCCTGGTGGAAGAAGTGAACACTCTAGGCTGTGAAGCATGTATTGATAGAAATTAGAGGATTGCCTTTAGTAGTATGACAGTTATTACACATAATTTGCATCATTTAAAGATGGATACTGATTGGTTTTACTCCTTTTTAATATTTAGCTGCTCCAAACTATAAATGCTTTTTATTTTAAGATCAAAGTAAGCAAAAAAAGACTTGTGGTCAGTAAATAATAAACTAGTTAAATCCTAAAGGATTTGATTTCATACCATAGAAGAGACATTTGCTAATAGGTAAACATATTTCAGTCCACATTTGCTTCAATGGCATAAAAGAGACAAGAGTCCTGCCCTTTTGTGTTTCACATATCTGTAATTAAAACGTTCCTTAGTATGTCCTTTGAGCATTTATATATATGTATGCATTTATATAATGAAGCCTGATGAAACCCAAAAATTTATGTGAAAATTAAGTGTTTTTTAATTTACCATTTAATGCCTGTTGTCAGTTACTGAGGATCTCTTCTTGAAAAAATAGAAAGTGGGCATGACATAATGGTCTATTTGATGATCAAGAGAAAATGATTATTATATGGTTTAAATGGTTTCTTGAACTAAAAGCAATTAAATCTTTGGCCTTGTAATACTGCACGTTGGTTAACTAGTTCTCATTCCCACACCTGACCAGCAGATTTAGATCCTTTAGTATTTTCCACATAAAATCTGGAATGAATGTTGTCTTACTTGGTTCCTGATGCTATAACAAAATGCCTTAGAGTGGGTAATTTATAAACAACAGGAATCCATTGCTTAAGGTTCTGGAGCCTGGGCAGTCCAAGACCAAGGATCCAGCAAGTTCGGTGTCTGGTGAGGGTCCGTTCCTTATCGATGGCACCTTGTTGCTGTGTCCTCACATGGTAGAAGAGGAAAAAGGAGATAAATAGGCTCCCTCAAGCCCTTTTATAAGGCATGGATCCCATTCCAGAGGGTGGTGTCTTCATGCCTAATCACCTCTAAAATTCTCTACCTTTTAATACCATTGCATTAGAAATTAAGTTTCAACGTGAATTTTGGAGGCGACACAACCCATAGCAGACACTTACTGTTCTGTGTGTCAAAACTCTTCCTTTCTTAAGTAGACCACCACCACCACCACTGTCAGGCAATGGTAGCTGCATTTTGGCCACAGTCATTGGTCTAGGGGTGGACGCTTGACCCATGCTGGGCCCGCCACAGGATCCCCTCTGGCCTCAGAAGATAGTGGAGCTGTAAGGCCTGGGGCTGCAGGGACTGTGTTCCCTGCCACAGTGAGGTATCAAGGTTGGCATCCAGAGACAAGCAGAGATGAGAGAGAGAGAAAATGAGTGAGTTCCAGCTCCTGGTTCCATGCCCATTTCTAGCCTTGCGGAGAAGACTTGCCTAAGTGAACATCTCCCTTCTTTCACATCCCCACTCTTTTTTCTAAACTAGTTGGAATCAGGGTTTTTGTTTTTCTTTCTTTTTTTTTAATGTGCAAACTAAAGAGTCTATAAAGAAAGAAAATTCAGCCACATGCAACTTTCATGAATTTTGGTAGACTTTGTTTTTCTGGAAGAGGAGAGTTCATTCAGCATTGCTCTTAAAATATCTCCTTCCAGGTTTTTGTCTCACCCAAGTTTCTCCTTCCCTATGAGGCCCAGCGTCTTCCTCCAGATGCACTCTGTACCTTTCTGCCATTAAAATTGGGCAATCTGCATTTATTCTCTTCCACTGACTGAAGCAAAACTTTTCCTTCTTTTTTAAAACACATTTTCCCTCTTACTTAAGAAACCAAAGTCAACAGCCAATATGTTGCTCTTGCAAATGTTCTTCCTACAAAGGAATTTTTGTATTGACTGCTAAGAGAATACAAATTATTCCATATTATAACACTTGTGATTTTTTTTTCTCATTAACTAAACAGACTAATGTCATTTTCAAGGCCCTTTAACAGCACATTTTTTTGTGAATAGCCAATTTACCTCTTTTTCTATTTCCACCCAATTTTCCATGCAAAACCAAGATACACCTCTCACTGATTCTACCATTACATCCTATGCTGACTCATATCATTTAAATCTTCTTTTTTCATTGAAGATCTTTTGAAATGCTATCACTTCCACATATTTTATGATTTCATTGAATGAAATGTTTGAAATGACTTGTGATTTTGCTCAAAGTAAATGCACATGCTATATTTAGGATTTCCTCACTCCCACCTTTCCCACTTCTCCCAACTGTTCTTGGCAACTACTTTGCTGTTGAAATAGAGGTATGTCTGAGAGGGCAGAAGATTGGAAAGGAAGAAGTGACAATTTTCTTAAATTATTTCCAATGTTACCAAGAGGGGGAATTCTGGAGGAAGATGACTATTATAGCTCAAGTCCGGGGTGCAATTCTCCCTCTGGAATCTAAATAAGAACACTTGACAATGTAGGGATAGTGCTTAAGGAGGCTTTTTTTTCCTGTGCTTGCAGCAAATGAGGCACTAATATTTTCTCAATTACCCTGACTGTGCTAGATCAAAAATGGCCGTAAATTCCTTTCATCCTCTCCCATGAAAAGCTGGTGTGCCTTTTTCCTCCCTTCTAATCTGGGCTGGCTTTGTAAATTGCTTGGACCAGTAAAATGCGGTGGAAGTGATGTATGACTTCTCAGCAAAGTCTTAAGAGGTCTTGCAGTTTTTGCTCATTCCCACTTGGAATGTTTCTTAACCATGCTACAAATGGAGCAGTCCTGCCAGATTGGCTGTGTGGAAGATGTTAGTGTTTTTATACTTAATGAGACCTATCAATTTTGTGCTTTTCTCCAGCCATATTCAGATGTTTGGGTACAGGTGTGAAGTAGGTATAAAGTTGAATTCAATTATGATTGGGGCTTAGAATGTGACAGAGTTAGGGAGGGTCAAGATAACTGAGCATGTATGGGAGGGAGTGGTTACAGTGATGGCTCATGGAAGGAATATAAGCCCATTTAGAGGGCAAGCGGAAGACATGAGGAGGGTAAAGATTTAGGGAAAAGGGCAATGTAAATGGATTGAATATAACCTTGTGGGAAAAGGTGCCAGTGGTGTTGTTGTTTAACACCAGATGCTAGTACACATTGCGATTGTAGGAAAATGACTTACATTTATTGATTTGTACAATCAGGGAGTTGTACTAGAATAAACACTAAGATTTATTTGCAGCACTAATGATTTGTCATTCTATGAGTCCATGTAAAAGTAGCCTATGACATAGACACTAGTGAGGAATAGATTCAGTTTTGAAAAAAAAAAGAAATACTGACAAACCTCTGCTAAGGTCTTCATAAAAACTTAAAGATAATTAGCCACTAATTATTTCTCTCACTTGTTTGCTGCATTCTTTTTGGATGGATGTTGCAAAAATAAGTACTTTTGGAATAAGCATTTAGAGATTTAATGAGATATATCTGGAATCACTGGAATGATGGGCTAAAGGACAGATTAACACAGTGGGAGGAAGGGGTGCTGGGTTTCTACCCTGCCTCTAACTCTGCTCTGTTTTGTTGTATAAGTCATGTTTACTGCTTTTCCTGTGATTTATTAAAAGTTCTGGGAGACTTTGTAATTTTTGTTTCACCTGAATAATTGACTGAATTAGAGCTGGATACAGAAGCCCTGAAATAGAAGGGGTATGATTACATTATTTCACTTGTTCATCAGAATCTAGACTAGATAATAGCAGCCACAATGGCATTTTGTGAAAGAAGTGAAAGCAAATAAGACTTTTTAGCATCCTAGTCAAAGGGTTTTTATTGGAAAGAAGTTTCTAATCCATGCCGCTGCTCTTGCTGGCAATTGCAGCCACCACTATACCTGACTATTGCAATTTCTTCAAACTTGTCTCCCTTCATTCCTTAGTTCTTGTTTCAGTTTATTTGCCACGTAGCAGCTAGAGGTGATCTTTCATAAGTCAGGTTGTTTTATTCCCTTTCTTGAAGCCTTCCATTGACATCCTATTAAGCTGAGATAAAATCCAGACTCCTCACTTTTGCCTTCAAACTTTTGCAGGAAATGTCCTATCTTGAACCAATTTCCACTTTATTCACCATGTTCACACTGGTCTATGCTCTCCAAAACATGGAGAGTTCTTCCCTATCTCAGGACTTGGTACCCGTGGGTCTCTCTACTTGGACAGCTCTTTCAGATCCCCACAGGGCTCATTAATCACTATAAACACTTGCCCTCTCTTGTTTATCTTTTGGTGTTCTGTCTGTCTTTGAACTAGACAGAAATATATGATATGCCCTTGTTTATCCCACTGGCTGTTGTAGCCCTTGTGCCTAGGAGAGCATGTAGTAGGTACATAGCACAATATTTTTTATTGCATTTTAGGTTTTGCGGTTCATGTAAAGAACATGCAAGATAGTTGCATAGGTACAACACGTGGCAGTGTGATTTGCTGCCTTCCTCCTCTTCACCTATATCTGGCATTTCTCCCCATGTTATCTCTCCCCAACTCCCCACCCCCCCACTGTCCCTCTCCTATTTCCCTCCAACAGATCCCAGTGTGTGGTGCTCCCTTCCCTGTGTCCATGTGTTCTCATTGTTCAACACCTGCCTATGAGTGAGAACATGTAGTGTTTGATTTTCTGTTCTTGTGTCAGTTTGCTGAGAATGATGGTTTCCAGGTTCAACCATGTCCCTACAAAGGACACGAACTTATCATTTTTGATGGTTGCATAATATTCCATGGTGTATATGTACCACATTTTCCCTGTCCAGTCTATCATCAATAGGCATTTGGGTTGGCTCCAGCTCTTTGCTATTGTAAACTGCATAGCACAATTTTTAATGGTGAGGACAGGGAACATGTAAGTAGGTGGAGTAGAAGGTAGTTTGTCTAGGGTAAGCTGAAGGGGCTCGAGGCTGGGCTACTCTATTCTAAAATACTGGCCATTGAAAAAAAACTTTTAGGTTTGGGGGTACATGTGAAGGTTTGTTACATAGGTAAACTAATGTCATGGGGATTTGTTGTACAGATTATTTCATCACCTAATAATTAAGCTGAGCACCCAATAGTTATATTTTCTGCTCCGCTCCCTCCTTCCACCCTCCACCTTCAAGTAGAGGACAGTGTCTGCTGTTTCCTTCTTTGAGTTCTAAGTTCTCAGCATTTAGCTCCCACCTCTAAGTGGGAACATGTAACATTTGATTTTCTGTTTCTGCCTTAGTTTGCTGAGGATTATATCCTCCAGCTCCATCCATGTTCCTGCAGAAGACATGATGTCATGTTTTTTATGACTGCATAGTATTCCGTGGTGTATATGTACCACAGTTTCTTTATCCAGTCTGCCATCGATGGGCATTTAGGTCGATTCCATGTCTTCTCTATTGTGAATAGTGCTGCAATGAACATTTGTGTGCATGTGTCTTTGTGGTAGAAGGATTTATATTCCTTTGGGCATACACCCAGTAATGGGATTGCTGAAATGAATGATAGTTTTGCTTTTAGCTCTTTGAGGAATCACCATACTGCTTTCCACAACACTGACCATATTATCTGTCCCATGAGTATGAAAGTTTTACTCCTTACCTTTTGAAAAATTTGTAGCCTTCAAGATGCCCTGCTTAAAATGCAAATAACCCTATGAGTTTATTTAAAAAATTTATACCAACTAATGTTTTGGTTCCTAGTGATCACCTAGGAAGAAATAGGATGTAGGATGTATAAGTGGCAAAGTGAAGAGTGGGGAAGTAAATGGAGCCAAAGAGCAAAGGGGCAACCAGGAAGAAAAAAATGTCAGAAAGGGGAAAAAGGGAAAAAGAGGTAGGAGGGGAGAATTATACCAGCATTTTGTCGAGAGTGGGAACATTTTTGTTTCCCAGTCTGCAAGATAGTGGTACTGTTGACAACTGGTAATGTATATTTCCAAGTATCAGAAAGTTTTTGTTTTTTAAGCTGATTCTCTCTTTTTGCATAATAAAGTGTTGAGCAATTTAAAGCAGATCCTTGATAGTTTTTCTTAGTTACAAATAAATTGGAGAAGGGAAAGCTATGTTTGCTAAAAAACGAGAACCCACCATTATTACATAAGACAATGTAAGTTGCTCAGCATGAGCATTTCAAAGAAAGATTTGGTATCCTATAAAGTTGCAGTTTCTATGGTGACAATGTATTTTTAATGACACCATTAAATGGTAGTATGACTAGTTGTAACTAAGGAATGCTGAATAAGTCACAGCTGTGCTGTTTGGTGTTTATGTGTCTTTTTTCCAGGATGGTTTTTAATGACTTCGAAATAAAAGTGTTATATAACAGAACATTACTTTGGTACATAACATATGTACATTTCGCAAATAGAAAAGACGTTAGAGAAGAATGTGAATTCTCATTTCACCACATGCACGCACACACAAACATGAGTTAAACACATGTGAGCACACTTTACAGATGAAGATGTAGAGACAAAGATTAAGTAGTTTTTCCAGCTTGTTTAGCTGGTGACAGAATTAGGCTAAAAGTTCAAGTTTTCCCACTTCAAATCAGTTACTGTCTACCATTGCATACTGCTTCTTCCCCACACATAAGGAACACAAGGCGTGCTACGTTCTTTTCCTACGTCACAATTAGTAAGAAGTTGCAATGAGTTTTTACCACACTGTGGGGTTGCAAGGTGATTAGTTTCCAGTTGAAACAGTGATGAATGAGTAATGCAATTGATAGAAACTATAGATGGAATTCAAGACCTTTAAAAATTGTTTATAAGTGTGTGTACATGCATATATTTTTCTAAGAGGGCCTTTATCAATTCTTAAGGAATTTGTAACCTCTTTCCAAATAAGTGATAAATTATGGCTTTTGCCCCATTTATGATATAAAATATCATATACAAAAAGGAAAAGTAAATGGTATGTTGAGAAAAACATTCATGATATGATAAAAGATTAACATTCTTAATTTATAAAGAACATATACACATCCAGAAAAATATCAAGACCCAGTTGAAATTGAGTAAAGAAAATAAATGGAAAATGTACATAGCAGGAAGTAAAAATGGTTAATAGAAATGAAAATTATTCTTTCTCATTAGTTATCAGTGAAAAAATCAAAACAATAAAAATGTACCATTTTCACCTATCAAAATAGGTGAATACCATGATGGTATTCTATGTGGTGAAGAGGTGGTGAGATAAGCTGATTTTCATACCATTAGCAGTTACTGGCAGTGCGAGTTGGGGCAAAGTTTTTGGGATCAAATCAACAATTTGGACTAAGAACCTGAAAAATGTGCATAACCAGTAATTCAAATTCCAAGGAAACGCTTTCATTTTAAGTAAATAATCAGAAGTGCTCACTACGATTTATCTGTAGAAGTATTTCTTTTAGTGTTATTTAAAATAGTAAAAAGTGTGGAAAACACAGATGTCCAACATAGGGAAAAGGTTAAATAAAACATTGCATTTCTGTGAATCCAATAAATTGTCTTGAAAACTTGGTTAATGATATGGAAACCTCTTGTGATTCAAGATTATATTTAAAACTACCCAGACTTCTATGATACTTGTAGATTATTATTCTAATTATAGAATTTAATTAAAAAATACTAGAAGGGGCCGGGTGCAGAGGCTCAAGCCTGTAATCCCAGCACTTTGGGAGGCCGAGGCGGGTGGATCACGAGGTCAAGAGATTGAGACCATCCTGGTCAACATGGTGAAACCCCGTCTCTACTAAAGATACAAAAAATTAGCTGGGCATAGTGGCACGTGCCTGTAATCCCAGATACTCAGGAGGCTGAGGCAGGAGAATTGCCTGAACCCAGGAGGCGGAGGTTGCAGTGAGATCGTGCCATTGCACTCCAGCCTGGGTAACAAGAATGAAACTCAGTCTCAAAAATAATAAATAAATATAAAAGATACTAGAAGGAAATATACTAAAATGTTAATAATGGTTATCTCCAGTGTCAGGGGATTCTTAATTATTATTATTTTCTTTTTTGTACTTTTGTATATTTTCCCAGATTTCTATAGTAAATTTTTGTATTAATGAAATGAAATGAAATGAAATAAAAGTTATGTAAAAATGTTTGCTAAACATATTTTTCATTTTACCTCAGTTGTTCTGATGTCACAAAAATCTGTTGTCCTAAAGAATGGTAGAAATTAGAAAGACTTTTTTTGGGACACCCCCCACCTCATTAAAATGCAATAAAATTTGACTTTTTTTTTTTAATTTAAAAAATATCTCTGTAACTGGGTGGAGTGGATTACACCTGTAATTCCAGCACATTGGGAGGCTGAGGCAGGTGGAAGGCTGGAGTCCAGGAGTTTGAGACCAGTCTGGGCAATATTTCTGTTAAAAATAATAAAATAAAATAAAAATCCATGTAACTTATTTGGGCCAGATGCTGAGGAAACTCACATGAACAAGATATTGTTGCTGACATACACAATTTATATTCTTCTGGGAAAGATAGGCATTTAATAATGTTAATAAGACAGCTCATATGTACTTTGTAATGTGGAAACACAAAAGAGTGATGAGAGATTCCTGAGGAAATAAGAGGGATGGGGTGATATTTGCTTGAAGTCTTGAATGATGGGTAGGAGGTCACGAGGTGAGCGAAAATGAAATGATTTTCCCCATATAGGGAAGAAGATGTGTTAAGTGTTAAGCATGGGGACACAGGTTCATTGATTTGGCCAGAAAGATAGAGAAAGACCAGCTGTTGCAAGCTGTTTGTCAGCTGTCTGGACCAAATAAGCAAGAAGGGGTCATGGAAGTCACTGAGCCATACAAGTAAATCAGATTTGATCAGATAATGAATATGTGAAGGAATTATTTTTGCCTGCAGCAACAGAAATAATGATTCAAGAATCATCCATTCAGTAATTATTTAGATCTTCTTATTGAAACAATATTCAATATGGTAGAGCTTTAAAAAAAATCTGAAGGTTCTACCAAGGTGCTCCTTTGCAGTGATTATCCTGCAGAGGATATTTGCTATCAGAGATGAATTGGTTGGGCATAAAATGGTATTAATGTGGCCAAGATCATGGTATCCAAATTCAGCTGGCAGACAAAAAATTTTGTTTTGTGGCTGCCAGCTCTATGAAGCAGTTTGCAATGGCATCTGCTATTTATAAAGGCTGTTTATGTGTTGGAAGAGTGTGGCTGCATCCATATCAAATCTTAACTCTAAGTTTCAATTGAGCAAAGTGCAGGTTCTCTATATGTGTTTCACTTCAGTGTCCTGGTGAAGCTCCGTGGTGCTCTTTATAATAAGAAGGTTATCTAATGGTTTAAAACACTCTGGTTATCTTGCCTGGCCCAAGTGTTATTCCCGAGCTTGCTATTAAATTGATGCAAATGTAATTGCAGTTTTTGCTATTAAAAGTAATTTTTGCACCAACATAATATCACAAAATTACATGGTATATTTATCCCTCACATTTCTCAAGTGCCAGTAGTTTTTAGAAGAATCACTTTTTTCAGGATTATATTATTGCATCATTTCTGAATTGTTACGCTCTCCCACCTCCCAGTTGTAATGGTAGATAAATAATAGTAGTAATAGAGATAAATAACCAACTCCCAAATTAACTTACCCCCACCTACACCCACATTCTTAGTTATCTTTTAAAAACATCTATCAGTTTAATTTATATTTAAGATATGTAACTTAGTTTTTGAATACTAGTGGTGATTATGTAAAAGTGTTATTTAAGCATTTCCTGAGATCTATCTTTCTCTCCTCTGCCGAGTGGTGGGAGGGGAACTGCGTGCTTATTTGTCACCTCATTGAAGATGATGGTGTTGTTTAGTGAAAGAGGATGAGATTGGGATGCAAAAGACATAGTTTAATTTCAGCTTCAAAGCTTACTCGCTATATGATCTGTGACGGTTAACTTCGTGTTTCAATTGACTGGGCAAGGGATGCCCAGATGACCTGTAAAACATAATTTCTGAGTATGTCTGTAAAGTTGCTTCCAGAAGAGATTATATTTGAAGTGATAGACTGAGTAAAGATCTTTCCTCACCAATATAGGGAGGCATCATTCAATCCATTGAGGGCACAAATAGAACGAAAAGGTGAGGAAGAGTGAATTCACTACTTCCCTTCTTTAGCTGAGACATCCATCTTCCCCTGCCTTTGGGCAGTGGGCCTCCTGCTTCTGGAGCCTTCAGACTCTGGGACTTACACCAGTGCCAGCTCCCCAAGCCTGGCCCTGGTTCTTGGGTCTTCCAACTTGGACTGAATTATATCAGTGGCTCTCCTTATTCTTGAGCTTGCAGATGGCATATTGTGAGACTTCTCAACTTGCATAATTATGTGAACCAATTCCCATAATACATCTCCTTTTATCTCTCTATATAAATCCTATTGGTTCTGTTTCTCTGAAGAATCCTAACTGATATATACCTTCAGCCAAGAACTGCTTAATTTCACTTTTGTTTTTTTCCTATATTCTTTATTTGTTGGTCATATGTTATCCCAAGTTGAATCTCTGAAACCTGCTTGATAAACAGACTTTTAGGAGAGATCTCAAAATAGACAAAACCTTCAGGAGAGGGTTTAAAAAACAGGAGTAATTTCTGGAAAATAAGATAGCAAGATAGCAAGGAAGATAAGGAGGTATGAAACTCAGGGAATCCATGAAAGTTAGAGAAGTGAAAGGAAATTCAGGGCCTAAGAGAACATTTCTCCATTGAAAGAAAGCAGTGGGGATTATCTAAAATAATAATAATCATAATCATAATAAAAGGATACATGTCAAGGTAGGAAAGAGCTTTAAAATAACTGATGCAGAAGGCTTTGGGGAAGAAGGAGACATGAACTAATGCAATGAAGTTACTGATGGTGAAGAATTCCTTCTGGTAGAAAACAGGCCAGGATGAATCACAAGATATAGACTAAACTTGGCTTATTTACTTGGAGTCTGAGAAAACAGCTTAGGGCTATTTAGTGAAAAGCAGTCTTGGAAAATTACATGTAGAAAGCACTTTGTTTGATAAACTATACTCTGCTTTTACTCTGAAACTTTCACCATTAGAGCAGAAATGTTTGTTTAGAGATTTAAAGATATTTTAATAGACAATGCTTTAGAGCAATTCTAGGTTTATAGAAAAATTGCACAGAAATGACAGAGTTCCCAAATAATCCCCCTTCCCTCACAAGCACTTTCCCCTATTGTTAAGATCTTGGACTTGGTGCGGTGGCTCATGCCTGTAATCCCAGCACTTTGGGAGGCTGAGGCAGGCAGATCACTTGAAGTCAGAAGTTTAAGACCAACCTGGCCAACGTGGTGAAACCCAGTCTATACTAAAAATATAAAACATTGGGCTGAGACGGAGAATGGCTTGAACCTGGAAGGTGGAAGTTGCAGTGAGCTGAGACTGCGCCACTGCAGTCCAGCCTGGGGAACAGAGTTAGACTTTATCTCAAAAAAAAAAAAAAAAAAAAAAAAAAAAAATCTTGCATTAGCATAGTACATTTGCTATAATTAGTGAACCAATACAAATGGATTATTATTAACTAAAGCACACAATTTATTTTAGGGCTCACTCTTTTGTTGTATAGTTCTACGAATTTTGACAAATGTGTCTCCACCATTTCATATAGAATACTTTCACTGTCCCCCAAATCCTGCTTATCCCTCTCTTCCTTTTCCTTAACTGGTGGCAACCAATGATCTTTTTGCTCTCTTCCTAGTTTTGTCTTTCTAATATGTCATATAGTTGGAATCATATAGTACATAAGCTTTTCAGATAGGCTTCTTTTACTTAAAAATATGCATTTAAGTTTCCTCCACATCTTCCATGACCAGATAACCCTTTTCTTGTTAGTGTTGACTAATATTCCATTGTCTGTATGTACCACAGTCTATTCATTCACCTAAGACATCTTAGTTGTTTCCAAGTTTTAGCAATTAGGTGCTATATCTGTGTGGTGGTTTTTGTGTGGATGTAAGTTTTCAAGTCATTTGGGTAAATAGTAAGATATGTAATTGCTGAATATGTGGTAAAAATTTGTTTAGTTTTGTAAGAAACTACCAAACCATCTTTCAAAGTGACTCCACATTTTGCATTCCTACCAGCAGTCGAAGTTCCCATTGCTCCACATCCTCATCACCATTTGGTGGTGTCAGTTTTGGATTTTAGACATTCTATAGATGTGTAGTGCCATCTTACTGCTGTTTTAATTTGCAGTTCCCTACACATGATATGATGTTGTGCATCTTTTTTTTTTTTGTGTGTGACAGAGTTTTGCTCTTGTTGTCCAGGCTGGAGTGCAATGGCATGATCTTGGCTAACCACAACCTCCACCTTCCACAACCTCCACCTCTTTGGTTCAAGCAAATCTCCTGCCTCAGCCTGCTAAGTATCTGGGATTATAGGCATCCGCCACCACGCCTGGCTAATTTTGTACTTTTGGTAGAGACAGGGTTTCTCCATGTGGGTCAGGCTGGTCTTGAACCCATGACCTCAGGCGATCCACCCACCTTGGCCTCCCAAACTGCTGGAATTATAGGCATGAGCCACCGCACCTGGCAGAGCATCTTTCAATTTTTTCTAATTTGACATCTGTGTATTTCTGGTAAGGCATCTGTTTAGTTTTTTTGTCCATTTTAAAACTGATCAAATTTCAGAACAAGGATATCTGAGGGGATGAAAAAGAAGTAAAATTATTTTACTGTTTTTGAGTTTTAAGAGTTATTTGCATATTCTGAATATAAGATCTCTATTAGTTATGTGTTTTGCAAAGAGCTTCTTCCATTCAGTGAGTTAGTTGTCTTTTTACTCTCTTAAGAGTGAATTCTGCGAAACAGGTTTTTAATTTCAATGAAGTTCAACTTATTCTTTTATTTTTCATTGATAATGCTTTTGTTGTTGAATTAAAAAATTCACTTGAGGTCACCTTGCTTCTCTCTTGTTTTCTTCTAGAAGTTTTAAAGTCTTGCATCTTACATTTAGAACTATGGTCCATTTTTAGTAAATTTTTGCAAAAGGTACAACATCCGTGTCTAGATTATTCTTCTTCCTCCCCCTGCTGCCCTTCCCCCCGGCCTTATTCTCCTCCTTTTCCTCCTTATTCTTCTTCCTTTTCCTGTAGATGTCCATTTTCTCCAGCACTATTTTTTTTTTAAAGGACAATCCTTTCTTGATTGTATATCCTTTGCTGCTTTGTCAAAGATCAGTTGGCTATATTTGTGTGGGTCTATTTCCGAACTCTCTGTCCTGTTTCATTTATCTTTTAATCAGCTTTTTGCAATGCCACACTGTATTGCTGTAGTTTTGTAGTATGTTCTGAAGTTAGGTAGTATCTGTCCTCCAAGGGTTTTCTATTTTAGTATTGTGTTGGCTATTTTGGGTCTTGCCTTTCCATATAAACTTTAGAACCAGCTTGTTAGTAGCCAGTTTGTCTAAAGAGAAAAAGCAAGCATCAGAACCAGACTCAGTTATGACAGAGATTAGGAATGATCAGACTGGTAGTTTAAAATAACTATGATTAGTAAGCAAAGAGCACTAATGGAAAAAGTGGACAACATTCAAGAACAGGTGCATAATGTAAGCAGAGAGGTAGAAACTCAAAGAATCAAAAAGAAATGATAGAAGCAAAAAAAAAAAATAAATAAAAAGGCACTGTAATAAAAATAAAGAATGCCTTTTATAGGCTCATCAGTGGGCTGGGCGTGGCCAAGGAAATACTCAGTGAGGTTGAATGCATGTCAGGAGAACCTTTCAAAATTAAGAGGGAAAGGGAAAAGAATAAAACAAATGGAGCAAAATTATTAGGAACTCTGGGACATTTACAAGATGTGTAACATATGTGTAAGGGAACACCAGGACAAGGGAGAAAGAGGCAGGGCACAGTGGCTCATGCCTATAATCCCAGAACATTGAGAAGCCAAAGTCAGAAAATTGTTTGAGCCCAGGAGCCAGAGACCAGTCTGTGAAGCATGGCAAAACCCCATCTCTACTAAAAATACAAAAAAAAAAAAAAAAAAAAAAAAAAAAAAGGAGAGTGGGGTGGCATGCTGCTTGGGAAGCTGAGGTGGGAGAATCACCTCAGCCAGGAAGTTGAGGTTGCAGTGAGCAGTGATTGTGCCACTATACTCCAGCCTGGCTGATGGGAGTGAGACTCTCTTTCAGGTGGAGTGAGGGGAAGGGCGGGGTGGGGGGGGGGTGGGGAGAGAGAGAGAGTGAGGGAGAGAGAGAGAGAGAAAGAGAAAATTTGAAGTAATAATGACAGTGAATTTTCTGAAATTAATGACAGACACCAAGCCACAGATTCAGGAACCTCAAAGAACACTGCTACGGTTTGAATATTTGTGCCCTCCAAAACTCATATTGAAAGTTAATCTCAAATGTGGCAGTATTGAGAGGTGGGAATATTTACGAGGTGATTGAATGGACTAATCCATTCCTGGATTAGTGGGTTGGCAAATTAATGGGTTATCACAGGAGCAGGACTAGCGACTGTATATGAAGAGAGAGAGCTGAGCTAGCATGTTCAGTCCCTCACTATGTCATGCTCTGTGCCATCTTTGCAGAGTTCCCACCAGCAAGAAGGCACTCATCAAGTAAGCCTCTCAACTTTGAACTTCTCAGCTTCCATAATTCTAAGAAATAATTTCCTTTTCTTTATAAATTATGCAGTTTCGGGTATTCTATTATTAGCAGCAGAAAATGAACTGAAACAAAAACCAAGGAGGATAAACAACAAAAAATTTACACATAGGTGTATCATATTTAAACAGAAGAAACTCAAAGACAAAGAGAACATCTTAAAATAAGCCAGGAAGAGTAAACACCTTACATCTAGAAAAGCAAGGATAAAAATTACATCAGATTTTTCCTTAAAAATCATGCAAGCAAGAAAATAGCATAGTGAAATATTTAAAGTGTTGAAAGAAAAAAAATGCACCAACCTAGAATTCTTATATCTAGTAAAATTATTCCTCAAAACTGAAAGAGGAATAAAAATTTTCTAAAACAAACCAAAGGTGAGGGAATTTGTTGCCAGAAGACCCACCCTGCAAGAAATATTTAAAAAATTATTCAGAAGGAAAAAGGCGATTTAGGTCAGAAACAGATCTATATACAGAAAGAAAGAGGGTTAGAGAAGGAATAAATGAAGGTAAAATAAAATGTTTTGTTTTTCTTATTCTCAATGTTTATACTAGATACACTTGTTTGAAATAATAATGGCAACCATATGTTGGGAAATTATAATGTATAAATGAGTGGAATGAAGCAATGTTATAGAGGACAACAGAGAGGAACTGGGAATATTCTGTTATGAGGTACTCGTACTACTCATAAAAAGGTATAGTGTTATTTGACCTGGATTAGTTGTAAGTTACATTGCAAAATCTAGGTACAATGTGCACTGTAGATTTTCAAAGTGTACATTGCAAAACCCAACAAATTATAAAAAGTATAATCAATATGCTAAGGGAAGAGAGAAAGAAGGTAGCAAAAGAATGAAAGATCAAAAAGAAACAAGAACAAGGCAATGAATTAGAAAAATAGTTACAGATATAGTAGATATCACTCCAACTATATCAACAATCACATGAAATGTTAAAACACACCAACTAAAAGGCAAAGACTATCAAAGTGTATCAAAAAACATGAGCCAATTATTTGTTATAGACAGGAAACTAATTTCAAATATAAAGACACAGATGGATTAAAATTTACTGGATGAGGAAGGGTATACCATGCTAATGCTGATCCGTTGAAAGCTGGAGTAGCTATATTAGTTTTGGACAAAGCAAACTTCAGGACAAAAAACTTATAAGGATAAAGAGGAGCACAACATAGTGATAAAGGGTTTACTTTTCTAAAAGAAAGTAACAATTCTTAATATATCTGTTCAGATATTTTTGAATATATTTTATATTTTGTTAAAGGCTGATCAATGTAGTGCAATTAGCATGTGACTGGAAATCAGAATTAAAAAAAAATATTTTTGAGATGGAGTCTCACTCTGTGGCCACGGCTGGAGTGCAGTGGCGTGATCTTGGCTCCCTACGACCTCTGCCTCCTGGGTGCAAGTGATTCTTCTGCCTCAGCCTCCTGAGTAGGGAGGCACACGCCACCACACCTGGCTAATTTATGTATTTTTTTAGTAGAGATGGGATTTCATCTTGTTGGCCAGGCTGGTCTCAAACTCCTTTAGTACACATTTACTATTTAGAAAATATTAAATATCACACTACCTATAGAAGCAGGTTAGAAAGTCAGTCTATATTTGAATTCTTAAATCCAACATACTATCTACCACACAATTTTGTCAGGACATATTTTTTATAAAATATGTGCAAACCAGCTGAACACCATCCTCTATATATATTCCTTACAAATATTTTAGGATATTCATTCCAGAGTATCTGTTTAAGGGACAGGCAATATTTTCTTCTAATATATAACTGATCATAGCTTTTAAGCTGGATCCCAGTCATTGGTATTGCCTCTGATACCCTGCTTCCTTCCAATTTCCTTTCTCTTCTTCTCACTATCTTTTCAAAGCCAAAAGTTCTTACAGGTAGGAGAGTTTATGAATATTACTGAAGAGGGAGTTGCAAAATTAGATTAACTTTTTTCTTATACATGTGTTTATGTATAAGAAAAACATGAGATGGATGATTGTTGAGATCTGTTTGTTTTGTAGGTAATAATAATAGCAAATGACAATAGCAACACAATGCACATTTGCTGAGTGCATGGTGATGTGCCAGGTACTTCGAGAAACAGATATCGAAGGTCATGTCTTTATTTTAGTTTTGTGGAAGCCCTTATTTCCAAACAGCATGATCAAACTAATAGATTTTAGCACAAAAATGATTCAGCGACTAATGAAATCACCAGGACTGGAGAAGCCAACTTGGGTTATATGACACAGAATCGGTTCAGCAAAGACACCAACACACCTCTGCCTACCGAGCCCCTCCACCCATGCATTTACACTTCCAACATCAATGAGCCAGAAAGGTGAATACAGCATGACCTCCACTGCACTTGCAGCTCCAGGAACTTGGACTTGCTGCAAACCCCACCTCTCTCCTTCCCAATCTCTTCTTTGCATCATTAGTGACCATTTCAAAGCCTGAAGTGGGTTCAGGTTTTGAAATAGGGTTGGTGAAGGAGCTGTCTGTCAGTGTACTCCAAAGTGGAGCACAAATAGTAGTAGCAGCATCAACATCAGTTGAAGGTTCAATTGCAAATCATGCAATTGGCTCCACTCTATTCTTAGTCAGTATGTAGGCTTGGGAAGGTTTGGGGAGCCCTCAAATGCACTCTACTATGCACCCGAAAGCTTCCAAAGCAATTGTTTAGGGTAAAATATTCATGCTTGCAAAACAGGCTGGCAAACAAAGTTATAGGCATTTTCAGCTTTGTAGCCAGAAGTGGCTCAGCCTCTTCCAAGATTGGCAACGTGGAGAAGTCCCAAGACACACGAAGGGGGTTTAGCACTTCAGTAGTCAAAAAGAAAGACAAATGTCCAGCACAGCTGCTGTTCTTGGAATGTCACAGCTGGATTTTCCACCTTGTGAGGATTGACCAGTGGAGCTTAGTCTCCTTTGTCAGGGGGTGTCTCTGACACCCCCATTAACCCTCACATTACTATAGAGCTCAGTCTCTCCTCCTCGGTGACATATCCCCTTTTTTTTCTCCTTCCTCCTTCCTTCTCCCCTTCTGCCTGTCTTTTGCTCCTTTTATTTCTTTTCCTCCAGCCACCTCTAAAGTTGATTTGAGGTGTCTTCCTTTAAGATTTCAGGGAAAAGGGGTTATTTCTCTTCTGTTAAAGGCTGCTGTAATCAATGGCTCACAAAGTTAATGAAGCTTTCAGGGTAAGTTCTTTTTCATTTTTTTCCCATCAGGCTAAGAAATCATACACCCAGGGCTTGCTCTAGGCAAAGCATCAAAGCGGAGACATCGATCTTCAGTGCCTCCAGGCTCTCTTTGAGTTTCCTTCCCTCTTAGGGCATGCCTTCACCGTCCGCCCTTCCTCCTCCCACCCCTGCCTCAACTCCCACCAATTAAGACTTGCTCTTTGGAAAGAATGATACCCTTAATGATTTTCTGTCACTAACAAACAGAATCACCTCTCAGAGTATTTCCTTTTAAAGATTTCTTTTTTTCCTGGGGGAGGAGTTGAAGGTTTTGTTTTCACTACAAACAAATTTCAGAATCATCAGTCATTTGGAGAAGATACCACTCACTTGGCGAATTAAAGGGTCCTGTTCTGCAGTTTTGAACTCCTGGGCTCAAGCAATCCTTCCACTTTAGCCTTCTGAGTAGGTGATTCTACAAGCATGCACCACCATGCCTGGCTAATTTTTTAATTTTAATTTTGTAGAAAGATGGGGTCTCACTATGTTGCCCAGGCTGGTCTTGATCTCCTAGCTTCAAGTGATCCTCCCACTTCAGCCTCCCAAAGTTCTGGGATTAGAAGCCTGAGTCATCACACCTGTATAAGAAGCAAATTGTTAAAAAATAAGGACAAAAGATTTTGGTAATTATAGTGAAATTCATTGAAATTCCTAGACATAGTATTAATGGAATAGTGTCTGTGTTTTGATACTCAAACTGTTAATAGTTATTAATAAGCCAGGGCTAGAACTTTGACTGTAATAATGAAATAAGGAAATAACATTGACTTTTCATGGTAGATGTCAACAATAATTCTTTTGTGACTCTCTAGTTCTGGATCTAAGAGAAAAAACAACCCCTCCCCAAAAAACTATAATTACTCTTCTGGAGGGCACCTTTTTCTCACACATTGGCAGGTATATGCATATATAGATGCATACAGATAGATAGATATAGATAGATAGATGGAGAGATAGATAGATAGATAGTTAGATTTCTCATACACATATACACACATACACATATAAAGAGAGATGGATGCATGGATGCCACTGGTTAGATATTTAACACCCATTTCTCTCTAGTCTTCCTTGTAGTCAGTACCCTGATTTTATTCATGGATTTCACCTACATGTACTCAGGGAATATGATCCCCTTCCCAGCTCCAGAGGGTAAATCATGATTGATCTAGTCCAGTCAGGTGATCTTTTCTTGCCAGTGACTGACTTGGAAATGGGCAGATGACTCAATATTGGCCAATGGAACCCAAGGACCGGTCTGATGGGAGGCTTCAGAGAAAGGTTTCTATAACTCAGAACAATAACAACAACAAAAAAACCAAACCAAACCGAAACCAAACAAACAAAAACCACAAAAAACCCAACAAACAAGCTCTAGAGAGCCAGTATGGAATTCCTCCCTTTTTCACTGGATGTTATCTGTCATCTATTGTGCTTAGACTGACAGGAGTTTCAGGGGCCTGAGAGGAGGAAATACTGACATGCCAGAATGAAAGCCAGAAGAACTCGTGTCCTGGTCATTGTCCTACTGCTAGGCTCTTTTTTTTTGTTGTTGACATTTGTTTTGTCATGCCTCTAACTGGTTAAGCTGTCTGAGTAGAGCTTGACCTGAGAAGCTAGAATATGCTGTGTTTATATATTGTTTAAAATATATCCCGGACATGTATTAGGTAAGACTGCCGACATAGACTGACATATGAGCAGCTAGCTGTGAGGAAGAGATATGGTGAGGTAGTTAAGACGTAGACTCTGGAATCAGTTGTCTCAGTGTGACCCTCTGTTTCAGCCCCTAGTTCCTGGTAGAATCTGGGAAAACTAGTTATTTTTTCTGGCCAGTAGTTGCTTAATATGTAAAATGTGTATAATAATAATCATAATACTTGCTTAGATCTAAAGGAGGAATGGAGGCAAAGTATTGAGCCCCGTGGCGGTCATACATTAAATATCCAGTAAATGTTAGATATTATAATTGTTACACTTGAGAATATAAATCGAGGGGCAGAAAACAATAATTTTCCTTTGATCCATCATAATACAACAAAATATTGCATATTATCAAGAGAAAGCAAACAAGTTTATTAACATGTATATTTCATATGTAGATGGGAAATAGGCTGAGAGTGAGTAATTCTCAAAGAAGTGGTTTGGAATTTGGCTTATATAGCATCTTCAACAAAGAATTATACATTTTTAGAGAAGTGACAAGACAAAGGAAAAGGACCTTGAGTCTCATAAGGCAACAAGTTGTAGGAAGGAAAATGAATGAGAAATGAATGGTAGATAAAAGCTACTTAGTACAGTTGGTTATGTAGATGCTTCTGATGTCATCTTGAGGCTGACGAGGGTCTAAAGTTGACTTTGGTGATCAACATTTGTCACCAGGGGAGAAAGGACACCTTTGTAAACTTATGTCCTACTTTTAGGCAGTTGTTGGGGGAGTACAGAGAGCTTTCCTCGTTATCTGCTTCTTCTCAATTGGCTTCAGCTCAAAATAATCCCTATGCCAAAGTGTTATATTTTGGGGTGGCATATTCTGCTATCCTTCATAAATAAGTGCTCCAGAAAAGGTATAAAATATGTGAAGTGGTTAAAAAAGTTTCTCAAAGATAAAAATGCTCTGAGTGTTTGTGATTATTTACCCTTAAGTATAAACTTTTTAAAAAACTTATAATAAATACCTGAAGAATATTCTCAAAAAATATATAAAATGTTTTTTTTAATAATAGAAAAGTTAAGCTAATTAATGTAAAAACCAAAGGGACATAATGGTGTTATGTTGCACTAAGTTGAATAATAATGTCCTATAGAAGAGAGTGAATTGCAATTTAACAACTAATCTGAGAGGGGAAGGAAATGGAAGAAAGATTTAGGGACAAATTTTCCATTTGTATTTACCCCAAAAGTAATGCTTCCTTCACATAATAATGAATTATTGGGATTTAACTCTTGGCTGATATAAACTTGGGCTTTATCTGTGAATCATAATTATTCATATCCAATTATCAAGTATAATTGGGAATTTGCTGCATTATAGGACAGCATGACATGACTCTCTTCAAAATATCACATCTATCCCTATGCTGAATACATAATCATAATCTCTTCAAGCACACAATAGCATATTTACTCATGGTATATGTTTTTATTGATTTTATGGTATAGTTGTATTTAGTGGTAAATTATTTTGTCAGAAATAAATATTGTAAAGGAAAGAGATCAGTTGACTTAAGAATATGATGCTGACTTTTAGCTGTAGCTGCTTATGAGAAAGCTTGAGTAATAGTCTAGCATTCCCTGTAGAAGTCTGTAATAGATTAAGTGTCATGCAAAACATTTTGCCATTTATCACTATAATATAATAAAAAGGTACCTTATGGGGATGAGGCTAGAAAAGGCTTTTATATGATTACATCATATGGTGATAGATGCTAACAATTTGTGGTTATTATGAGAACAGTTTTAGGAAAGGAATTCTTAATAAATTTTTGCAATTGCTCTTCTCTAGTTGTATAAAAATATAGCTAATATTGTATCATAAATATAAATAACAAAGTTAGAAATAGGCAAGAGGGATTTAAAGTTTGTCTGGATAAAACAAATTAGAATTTGTGCATATTTGCTCAGGTCTCATTTTTATTAAAGGATGATGGAAAAGAATGGAAAAAAGTTCTGAGAAAATATTTACTAGAATTATAATTTATGCCTTTGTGACCTCTAAATTACTGAAGGGCACATAAGCAGTGATCAGAAAGAATATTCTTTAAATATTTGAGTTATAACAGTATATAAATACGTAAGACAGACTGAGAATTGTTAGTTATCTAGAGATTACTATTTTTGTATTTGTAAATCTCAGGTCACAAGATAATTAGCAGACCTGGTACTACTCTTAGAAATTGATTTTTGAAGCTGCTGAGCTGAGAATATGTAAACTTCAGAAATGAAGGTATCAACTTCTTTTTGACCCTAGTAACTTTGGGGCTAATCTTACCCAGTAAGAGCTCAAAGGCTCTGCTAGAACCTGCTTATTACTATATAGCTTGAAGGAGGTAAATATAGTGGGGGTATGTGTATCTCTGTGCACATGTGTCTTTTACTTGAATGAGTCAATGTCAGTCACAAAAATTTAACGTATGTTTACTATATACTTAGCATTATGAATGATACTGTCAAAAGACAAAATTAAAAATATTTAAAATCTCAATTGACTTTATTTGTGATTCTAGAATTGGGTAACATCTTACTCCAAAAAATAGCATAAATGTTCCAATAAGCTGGGCAGAAGGGATTGGCTTTATAGACAGAGAAAGGTTAGAGAAAGAGAAGCAAAGAATAAAGAGTTTGGAGGGAGGTGGAGAAAAATGGCAAAATAGAACCCTCCAGTGATCGTCTCCCTGCAGGAACACCAGATTGAACAACTATTCACACAAGAGGGCACTTCCATGAGAACTAAAAAATCAGGTGAGTGATCACCATACCTAGTTCTAACACGATAGTAAGGAAAGAGGCACTGAAGAGGGTAGGAAGGACAGTCTTGACTTGTCAACACCATCCCTCCCTCATCCCTCAGCAGCAGTTGCATGGTGCAGAGAGAAAATCTGTGTGCACGGGGGAGGGAGAGTACAGTGATTGTGAGACTTTGCATTGGAACTCAGCATTGCCTGGCACAGCAGAAAGCAACAAAGGCCAAAATTGAATTGGCATCCATCGAGGGAGCATTTAGGCCAGCCCTAGCCACAGGGGAATTGTTCATCTCAGTGGTCAGAACCAGAGTTCTGGCTAGGTCTACTACTCTACACTAAAGGGCTGTGGGCTCCTAAATAAACTTGAAAAGTAGTCTAGGCCATAAGGACTGCAGCCACCGGGCAAGTCCTGATGCTGTGCTTAGTTCAGAGCCAGAAAACTTAGGGTACATGCAATCTAGTAAGACACCAGCTAGGGTAGCCAAGGAAGTGCTTACATCACCTCTCCTCCAATCCTAGCCAGTGCAGCTCATAGCTCTGGGAGAGTGTCCTTTCTTCTACTTGACAAGTGAAGAAGTGAGGGGAGAGAGGGAAGAGTAAAGAGGATTTTGTCTTGCAACTTGGACCCAGCTCAGCCATAGTACCATAGCACACAAGGGAAAGTCCCTATTCCAGGCCCTCACTCCCGGATGACATTTATAGACACACTCTAGGCCAGAAGGGAACTCAGTGCCTTGAAGAGAAGGACCTAGTCTAGACAGGATTAATCACCTGCTGGCTCAAGATCTCTTAGGTCTTGAATAAACACAAGCAGTAGCTAGGGAGTAATCACTGTGGGCTTTGGGTGAGACTCAGGCCATGCTGGTTTCAGGTGTGATCCAGTGCATTCCCAGTTGTGGTCATGGGGAGAGACTCTTTCTGCTTGAGGAAAGGAGAGAGAAGAAGACTCCTTGAGGAAAGGAGAGGGAAGGGGACTGTGTCTTGCAGCTTGGGTCCCAGCTCAGCCTCAATGGGGTAGAGTACCAAGTGGGCTCCTGAGGCCTTTGATTCCAGGTCTTGGCTTCTGGATGGCATTTCTTGACTCACTTGGGGCCAAAAAGGACCCCAATTCCCTGAAGGGAGAGACCCAGCCCTGGTGGCATTCACTGAAAGCTGATTGAAGAGCCCTTGGGCTTTGAATAGACATTGATGCTCACCAGGGAGTACTCACTGTGGACCTGCGGCAGTGATTGGGAGGTACTCCTCATGCTTGAGGAAAGGAGAGGGAAGAATGGGAAGAATTTTTTATGGCTTGGGTGCCAGTTAAGCTGCAGTAGAATAGAACACAAAGTAGATTCCTAAGATTTCAAATTCCATGTCCTGGTTCCTAGATTGGTATTTTTGGACTTGTCCTGGGCCAGGGGAGAGCTCACCACCCCAAAGGGAAGGACACAAGCCTGGCTGTACTTGCCACCTGCTGATTTTAAAGCCTTTGGACCTTAAGTGAATATTAGTGGTAGGTAGGCAATGGTCACTGTGGGCCTTGAGCAAGAACCAGGGTTGTGCTGACTTTGAATCTGATTCTGCAGTTCCTCTGATGGTGGCCACGATGGTGCTTGTGTCATATCTTCCCCAGCTCCAGGAAGCTCAGCATGAAGAGAAACACTCCATTTGTTTTGGAGAAAGTAAGGAAAGAGAATAAGAGACTGCTTTGTAATCTAGAGAATTCTCTCAAATCTTACCCAAGATCACCAAGGCAGTAATTCTATGACTCTGCAAGAATCATAGCATTACTGGGCTTGGGGTGCTCACTAGTGAAGATATGGTTGCAATGACCAAAGACTTAGATCACAACACTCAACTTCGAATACTTGGAAAGCCTTACCAAAAAAGGAAGGGTACAAATAAGCCCAGACTGTGAAGACTACAATAAATACCTAACTTTTTAATGCCTAGACATTGATGAATATCCACAAACATCAAGATCATCCAGAAAAACATGACTTACCAAATGAACTAAATAAGACACCAGTGACCAACCTCAGAGTGACCAATTATACTACAGAGTGATTGTAACCCAAACAGCATGGCACTGGCATAACAACAGACACAGAGAACAAAGAAACAGAATACAGAATCCAGAAAAAAATTCATACATCTACAGTGAACTCATTTTTGACAAAGTTGCCAAGAACATACATTGGGCAAAGGACAATCTGTTCCATAAATGGTGCTGGGAAAACTGGATATTCATATGCTAGAAGAATAAAACTAGACCCCTAACTCTTGCCATATACAAAAATCAAATCAAAATGGATGAAAGACTTAAAATGAAGACCTCAAACAATGTAACTATAAAAAGGAAACATTGGGGAAAATTTCCAGAATATTGGTCTGGGCAAAAATTTCTGGAGTAATACCCCAGAGGCACAGGCAATCAAAGCAGAAATGGATAAATGAGATCATATCAAGTTCAAGAGCTTCTGCAAACAATCAACAAAGTGAAGTGACAACCCAGAGAAAGGGAAAAATATTTGCAAACTACCCATTTGACAAATGATTAATAACCAGAATATATAAGGAGGTCAAACAACTCTATAGAAAAAAAATCTAATAATCTGATTTTAAAAATGGCAAAATATTTGAAGAGACATTTCTCAAAAAAAGACATGCAAAAGGAAAACAGGTATATGGAAAAGCACTCAACATCATTGATCATCAGAGAAATGCAAATCAAAGCTACAATGAGATGTCATCTTACTCAAGTTAAGATGGCTTTTTTTCTAAAAGATAGGCAATAATAACTGCTGGTGAGAGTGTGGAGAAAATGGAACCCCTGTACACTGATGCTGGGAATGTAAGTTAGTTAGTATAACTACTATGGAGAATATAGTATGGAGGTTCCTGAACAAAAATCTAAAAATAGAACTACCATATGAGCCAGCAATCCCACTGCTAGATATACACTCAAAAGAAAGGAAATCTGTATATTGAAGAGATAGCTGCACTCCTTTGTTTATTGCAGAACTATTTACAATAGCTAAAATTTGAAAGCAGTCCAAATGTACATCAAATGGTGAATGGATAAAGAAGATATGGTAGATAAACACAATGGAGTATTACTCAGACATTAAAAAGAGATCCTGTCAGTTGCAACAACATGGATAGAACCAGAGTGAGAAAGTGTGAAGTTTGTTTTTTGGTGCCTTGATTAAAGCGAGGCAACTTCACATGTTCTCATTTGTTTGTGGGAGCTAAATATTAAAACTTAAAACAGTTGAACCCGTGGAGTTAGAGAATAGAATGATGGTTACCAGAGGCTGGGAAGTATAGTGGGGGTGGTGAGGGAAGTAAGGATGATTGATGGGTACAAAATTATTGTTAGATAGAATGAATAAGATCAAGTACTTGGTAATACAATGGGATGATTACAGTCAACAATAATTTATTATACTTTTAAAAAGAACTAAAATAGTATAATTGGAATGTTTGTAACACAAAGAACTGATACATGCTTGAGGTATATGTATAAATGTATTTCCCTAATGTGATTATTACATATTATATGCTTGTATTGAGATATCTCATGCACCACCTACTATGTATCTATTAAAAAAAGAACAAAGAGTATAGTAGTTGCTTTTAGACTCAACAGTAGAAAAATAACTGATTAGTTAACATCCAGTTACTTCATTCTACCATTTTTGTCTAAGGATTAAAGTAGAGAAAACTCTATTATCAATCTGATTGAAGAGTTAAACTGTCCTGTTTGAGAAATTGTTATTGTTCTCTCCTGATATCCAGGAAGGTTCACATGCTAAAGTTCCACATCACCAAACCTAAACTAAGTTGTTCCACATCATCAAACCTAAACTAAGTTGTTCCACATCATCAAACCTAAACTAAGGTTTGGTTTAGGCATCAAAACTTAGTTTAGGTGAAATGGCATCAGACATTTTGATTTTTAGTCTAGTCTGTTCAGGCCTCGTGCAGAAGCTTAGTCCCAAACAATGGCTTTATATTATTTTTATTAAATAATACTGTGGGAGGTCAAGAAGGTAGAATATATGGCTTCTACCCACTAATGCTACAATCAGGATTTATAACCAGGTCTACCTGAGTCTGATATGGTTTGGATCTGCATCACGGTCCAAATCTCCCATTTGATTGAAATCTTCAGTATTAGAGGTAGGGCTTGGTGGGAGGTGATTGGAACATGGGGCAGTTTCTTGCTTTGGTGCTGTTCTCATAATAGAGTTCTCACGAGATCTGGTTGTCTAAAAGCATGTGGTACCTTCCCCTGTTTGTTGTCTTCCTCCTGCTCTGACCATGTAAGACGTGTTTGCTTCTCCCTTCACTTTCCACCAAGATTGTGAGTTTCCTAAGGCCTCTCCAAAAGCCAGGCAGATGCTGCCATGCTTCCTGTACAGCCTGGGGAACCATGAGCCAATTAAACCTCTTGAAAATAAATACATAAATAAATTAATTGATATATTACCTAGTCTTAGGCATTTCTTTCTTTCTTTTTTTCCCACTGATTATGTGTTTTTTTTTATTTTGAAATCACTGAAATAATTTTGGTTTTAATTCTTGTCAAAAACCTCTCAAGTTTTTCATTAGAGGACAAAGCATGGTCATAGAATCTGAATGGGGCCTTACCAATCTCGTACATTTTTCTCTCAGTTATTTACTGCACTTAGTCTGTTCTCGTGCTGCTAATAAAGACACACCTGAGACTGGGTAATTTATAAAGGTAAGAGATTTAATGAACTCACAGTTTCACATGTCTGGAGAAGACTCATAATTACGGAAAAAGATGAATGAGGAGCAAAGTTACATCTTACATGGTGGCAGGCAAGAGAGAGCATGTGCAAGGGAACTGCCCCTTATAAGTGTATTCATTATCACAAGAACAGCATGGGAAAAGTGCACCCCCATGATTCAATTACTTCCCACTGGGTCCCTCCCATGACACATGAGGATTATAGGAGCTACAATTCAAGGTAAGATTTGGGTGGGGACACAGCCAAACCATATCAGTGATCTCATAAAGTTTTATGTCAGTTTTTGGCTTGCAGGGGACAAAAAGCTAAATGCATAAGCAGCTTCTCTTTCCACAGCTTGATGAGGTCAAACTTCTTATCTGTAGGCCTTACACTGTTGTCAGCACAGAAATGGAAATAAATCACTTGGGATCTCACTGAGCTAGAAAGTCTATAGATCCAAACAAAGGGTTATCACAGCATTATGATGTAGGGAGATTAGGATAATTTTTCATCTTTCATCAGCATTTGATTTGCAAGAGCAGTAGTTAAGAAAAAGCAGTTATTAAGAAAGTTCCTGAAATAATTTTTTTTTTTTTTTTTTGCTATCTGGAAAACACTTTATTCTTTGTGATCAAAATTGTTTAGGTGTTTAATTTTGAGAACAATAGACTGTAGGTTTCATGAAGACCAGGAGAACATCTGCTTTGCTTCCAGGATTTCCAGGGCATGGCACAAAGTAGGTGCGCAATCAATACTGCACATCAATGAATGATGAAAGAACTAACTGCATCTTTCCAAGAGTAAAGCATTGTATCATTGTTCGTTATTGAGGTAGGCAGTCTCCAGACTGGCTCTAATGATCTTGGCCTCCAGGTTTTCATGCCCTTTTGTAATCTCTCTTTGAGTTCAGGCTAGATCTAGTGACTTGCTTCTAGTGAATAGAGTACAGCAAATGTGATGGGATGTCTTTTCTGAGATTAGGTTACAAAAAAGATTGTGACTTTGTCTCAGGGATTTCTTCATAGCAATGCAAGAACAGAATAATACAGAGTCCAAGTTATGTATATTATATACAGTATACCATTGGCTACACGTTTTTTTTTGCATTACATTTGTACCACTGAAAGTGTATATGTAGAGGTCATTTTAAACACAAGGCTGTAAATTTTTCCATATCTCATGCTACCTCCCTCTAGACTGGGATTTCAACCTGACCTTGGCAGACAGAATTTTCATGAGCAGTGAGGAGGAGTAGGTATGAGATAGTATGCAGGTATGGAAACCACCAGCTCTTGAGGTATAGTTAGAAAGATTCCCATCCTGACTCTAAACAAGGAGACCCTCAGAGTACTTTGCTCATTTTAGGTACTTAATATACTTTCGTTGTACGAATATCTGAATGATAATCCTGATCAGATTTTTAAATGTACTCTTAAGAAACTTTTGCATGCACCAAACCCACTTGTCTTCAAAGGAAATACACTGTATTACCCATGTTCCTTTGATGAATGTTTGGGATCACTAATTTTAAAACTACTGGAAGTGAAAGAGAAAATCTCAGTTCAAGCCCACATTAGAGAGCTCAGTGCAGGTGGGAATAGGTACCCTTATCTTATCTGCTTCTGGAGGATGTGGGAGTCATAGGCCAAAAGTGAGCATCTTCACTTCATTGCTACTCCATCATTTACAGGATTCACTGTTTCTCACCAGATGGGCTTTTATGAGCCAGAGTAGAGCTGTTTCTCTTTTTAGATGGCTTACATACATCCTTTTTAATTGCAATTCACCTCTGGAAGTACCAGGAAAATGAACTGCTTGCCATAATCATTAGTTTGAAAAGTTTAAATATCACATATTTTGTGCATGCTGTATTTCAAGTTTTTTAAAAAAGTTCATCTAAAAGGTGAAAAAAAGAGACAGGAGTCTTTTCCAAGAAACATCAGGTTTTCCATCGTTAATTAGTTAATATAGTCCTTGTAAAGCATTTAGGAGATGAAAAGCACCTTGTAATTAAGTGTCCCTTTTTTATCAGCACCAATAAAGTTAATGACATTATAAGTTCATAGACTATTCTGCTACACCGAGAAAGAGATTTTTTCCCTCATATTGCAGGTATTTTTTAGAAGAAAATATGGAAAGAAATTATTTTCTCTGGGTTTCTTTCAATGTTTCCTGACCTTATGTAAGATGAGATCTTTGTAGTTTTGTGGGCTTTATAGTCTATAGTCATAGGTTCATAGTGCCTGGGAGACTGTTGGTGGTCTGGCCTGATGATCAGATGTAAATATTCCTCTCTAATCCCGACTCTCATCCTCTTCTGATGCCTCTACTTCTTATCTATGGAATAGCCATCCCCTGGTTGGCTGACCCCCTAAAAACAAAACATGATTTGAACCAAATTTTCTACTCAGACTGTTGCTCCAAATATTATTCTGATTTATGCATTGCCATTCTCTATACCCTTAGGTTTGTATATCTGTAATAATCATTTATCATTTCTCTTCAATCTGAATTGTCTAGCTACCTTGTAAGTTCCAGACTTACTGGATCTGTCTCTTCTTTACTGAGACCCCGAATACAGCTTTGATTTAGAGCTTATGGCCAGTAGCGACTTTTCCACTTCTCTTTGTTTATATAAGCGTGTCTTACATTTTAAAAGGATTCTTGAACAACCCAGATAAAAGATTTTTTTCCCCCTTTGGACAAAAAAATCACATTTTAATCTACGAGCAACTGCCTTGTGCACTGCAAATAGCATTTGTTAGCATCATCTTTTGTGATGTTAATATCTTGGCCGGACATGGTGGCTCATGCCTGTAATTCTGGCATTTTGGGAGGCCTAGATGGGACGATTGCTTGGGGCCAGGAGTTTGAGATCAGCTTGGGCAACATAGTGAGAGCCCATTTCTACAAAAAAAAAAAAAAAAATACAAATATTAGGCATGGTGGTTCATACCTGTGGTTCCAGCTACTCAGGAGGCTGAGGTAGGAGGATTGCTTGAGTCCAGGAGGTCAAAGTTGTGGTGAGCTGTGATTGCACCACTGCACTCTCTCCTGGGTGACAGAATGACAGAATGAGATTGCCTCAAAAAGAAATTGATCTCTATATTTATATTTAATATATATCTATAATGGTATATAGATATATACATAATATAGATATCTAATGTATCTATATTAGATATCTAATGTATATATAGAGATAGATACATATGTATCTAATGTATATATCTCTATATACCATTATAGATATATGTTTAAATATCTAATGTATATATTTATATATCATTATAGATATGTATCTATATATAGATATATCATTATAAATATATATCTAATATATATTAGATATATAATATATATAGATATATACATTAGATATCTAAACATATCTATATAGTGTATAGAGATGTATACATTATACATCTAATGTGTATACATTATATCTATGTCTATATATAGATATGTACATTAGACATATATATAATTAGATATATACATTAGATATATAATTATAGATATATACATTAGATATATATTTTATATTAGCTATATATAATGAGATATAGATATGTACATTAGATATATAGATATATATATTAGATATATATATTATATTAGATATATATGATATATAGATATATACATTAGATATCCAAACATATATCTATGTAATATATGTTGATATATATATATACACATTAGATAGCTAAACATATATCCATATAGATACATATTGGTATAGATATATATACCTTAAGATTCTACCATAAGTGGGAGCCCTGCCTGAGTAGTTCCTAAGGGTTTGCAAAGAAAGATAACCAAGTAGATTTTTTGTCATTGGTAACTTATTTTGCAACTAATTAAGGTTGGCATATTTTCAATATTTTTATATTGAAAACTCATAAATTAAAAAAATTTCATAAAATTGTGAGCAATTACTTACTTATAATACCAATGCTTAACAACCTAGAGGGGAAGAGGGCAATGAATTTATACTCACATTGAGTTACTTAAAATTCTAGCCTTTATGCCCCCTGCCTTTAGGGTATGGTGATATTTCTACTTACACTATTTTTATTTGTAGTAGTTTTGACTTTTGAGAGATTTTTTAGCCCTGAGATTCAAACAATGAGACTTTAGCTAAAGACACATACAGTTAATAAAATTGGGTAATTTTTTCACTCAACTATTCCTTTTTTCTAAAAGACAAACCAGAAATAGAATTTTTTTAAAAAAATATTAGCATATGGTACATTAAGTTCCTGTATATTACATTAATATATATTCAGAGCAAGACTTAAAGGAACAAGAAATTAAGTCTATTTGGTGTTTTGTTCTTTTCTTTTTTTCAAAAAATAATTATTTTCTCTCATGTGATTAGTTCAGTATCAAAATAAACTTGTTTGAAAATTTTTCTTTGTGGTTCAAATTTTCTTACTGTGGTAAAAGCATAAAGCATAAAATTTACAGTTTTAACCATTTCAAGCATACAGTTCTATGGCATTAAGCACATTTACATCATTGTGCCACCATTGCTACCATCCGTCTCCAGAACTTTTTCATCTTCCCCAGGTGAAACTCCGTATCCATTAAATGTTCACTCCCCATTCTCCTTTTCCCCTGGACTCTGGCAACTACCACTTACTTTCTATTGCTATGAATTTGATGACTCTAGAAACTTGGTGAAATCACATAATACTGTGTTTTTTGAATCTGGTTTATTTCACTTAGCATAATGTCTTTGATTCATCCATACTTTAGCATGCATCAAAATATCCCTTCTTTTTAAGGCTGTTGTCAAGTCTTGGAACAGGTGAATTCTGTTCTGCTGTCATAAGACAGTTATTTTAGCCTTATGTGCTATTATTGTATGTATATAGACACATATTAAAAAATCCTTTTTGCTATCAATGGACACTTAGGTTGCCTCCACCTTTTGGCTGTTGTGAATAATGCTGCTATGAACATGGGTGTACAAACATCTGTTTGAGACTCTACTTTCAATTCTTTTGGACATAGACCCGTGAATAAAATTGCAGGATCTAAAAACCTTGTAGTTAGATCTTGGGAGTGGGTGGGTGGTCCACCGCGAGGCAAGACATCGCCCGTCCCCAGAAAAAGAAATTTCTGGATCACATGGTAATTCTACATTTAAATTTTTGAAGAATTGCCATGCCATTTTTCAGAGTGGCTGCACCGTTTTATGTTCTCACCGGCAACGCACAAGGATGGCAATTTCTCCATATCTGACAACACTTTATGTTTTTACTTTCTTTTTTCTTATTGCATTTTAGGTTTTGGGGTACATGTGATGAACATGCAAGATAGTTGCATAGGTACACACGTGGCAGTGTGATTTGCTGCCTTCCTCCCCTTCACCTATGTCTGGCATTTCTCCCCATGCTATCTCTCCACAACTCCCCACCCCGCACTGTCCCTTGTTTGTACTTTCATTTTTAATGACAGCCATCCTATAGTGTAAAGTGGTTTCTCATTGTGGTTTTAATTTGCATTTCCTTAATGTCTCCTGATATTGAACATTTTTATTGTTTGAGATTTATAATTTTGTTTGAAATGAATGTTTTTTTTCCTCCCTCCCTTCCGTTTCTTCTTCCCTTCCTTCTCTTTCTCACAATAATAATGTTCACATAAACATGTTTTTAGAGCTACACTGAACTAGATGCTAGAAATACAAGGAACTAGTAGTGACATGGGAGGACTGGTGAGTAAGCAGGTAGCTACCATAAAGAATGCTCATTGACAGAGACAACATTAATGTGTGCAGGAAACTGCAAATAAGACATTCCACCCAAGAAAGGAGGAGTTGAGGAAAGCTTGTGCAAAGCAAAACATAGCTAAACATAATCAACTAAAGAAAGCTAGGAGCTACCATTTATGACTACCCAAAGTGGGTTCAGAAAACAAGGCCTATCTGGAATACTTTCACTTCTAGTATTTCAGCATTCTACTTTTAATTGAACCTGCCTCATGCTTTCATTGTTTTTTTTTTTTTTTTTTTTTTTACTTCAAAGAGTAATACCTTTTTTGTTTTGTAAAAACATATCATATCTTTCATAAAAATTCAAGGTATTTAGAAAATTATAATAAAGTTAAAAAAGTTATAATGCATTCTACCATCTAGATAAAGAGTATTAACATTAAATATATATACCTAACAGTGTAAACACTTAGACACAATATGATCATCCTGAACTTGCTATGTGAATGAAAAATGTAAAATTTTTATTTAAATTCAATAGAATTGAGCATGAAACTAAAGGAATTCTTAGAAAGCAAATAAGCCTCTTTTAAAATAAGATACTTAATCCCTGAAGGATTTATCTAGAGTTAAGAAAAAATTTAATAATGCAAAACAAGTGCAGAGTCAATATACTTTTTACAAAAGTCATTTTTTTTTTCTTTTTTGACACAGAGTCTCACTTTGTTGTCCAGGCTGGAGTGCAGTGGCATGATCTGGGCTCACTCACAGCAGCCTCTGCCTCCCAGGTTCAAGCAATTCTCCTGCCTTGGCCTCCTGAGTAGGTGGGACTACAGGCACGCACCAACATCCCAGCTAATCTTTGTATATTTAGTAGAGATGAGGGTTTCACCATGTTGACCAGGCTGGTCTCCAACTCCTGACCTCAGATAGTCCTCCCAACTCGGCCTCTCAAAGTGCTGGGATTACAGGAGTGAGCCACTGTGCCCAGCCCTTTTTACAAAATACATTTTTAATTTCTAGTTTTCTGTACTGACTGCATTGCAAAAGAGAAGGAAGCTAGCCCTTATTTTACCACCATTCTTTCTCATTACCTTTCAAATTTGTTAATAGCAATATTATTTCCATGTTATCAAGGCTTGCAACAGGTAGATTCTGTTCACTGTCTTCAGATAGCTATTTTAGCCTTAGGCGCTGTTGTTTTATCATTGCTTCTCCATTTTGCAGTTCTTAGTTTTGATTCACCTTGTCTTTGTTGGAATTATTATTCAGTAGTTTTCTCAAGGAAGAGTATATTCATGTGCTTCTATTTAGGTAATGTTTTATTTGCTCTATTTCCCAGGGATTATGAAATATACTTTTAGTCTCCTGTTGTCCTTTTATATATATATATTTTTATTGCAGTTTAGGGTTCTGGGGTACATGTGCAAAACTTACAGGATTGTTGCATAGGTACATATATGGCAATGTGGTTTGCTGCCTCCATCTCCCTGTCACCTATATCTGGCATTTCTCCCCATGTTATCCCTCCCCATCCTTTGGGAAGGATTCCCTGTTTTTGGATTGTTTGGAAGAGTTTCAGAAGGAGTGATACTAGCTTCTCTTTGTATAACTTCAGCCCTTGTTATTGATTTATTCAGAGTTTCAACTTTTTCCTGGTTCAGGCTTGGGAGTGTGCAAGTTGCCAGGAATTTATCCATTTCTTCCAGGTTTACTGGTTTGTGTGCATAGAGTTGTTTGTAATAATCTCTGATGATGGTTTGTATTTCTGTGGAATCTGTGGTGATATCCCCTTTATCATTTTTTATTGCATCTATTTGGTTCTTCTCGCTTTTCTTTTTTATTAATCTGGCTAGTGGTCTGTCTATTTTGTTGATCTTTTCGAAAAATCAGCTTCTGGATTTATTAATTTTTTGAAGGGTTTTTTGTGTTTCTATCTCCTTCAGTTCTGCTCTGATCTTAGTTATTTCTTGTCTTCTGCTAGGTTTTGAGTTTTTTTGATCTTGCTCCTCTAGCTCTTTCAATTTTGATGCTAGGGTGTCAATTTTAGATTTTTCCTTGCTTCTCATGTGGGCATTTATTGCTACTGCTTTAAATGTGTCCCAGAGCTTCTGGTACATTGTGTCATTTTTCTTGTTGGTTTTGAAGAACATCTTTATTTCTGCCTTCATTTCATTGTTTATCCAGTCAACATTCAAGAGCCAGTTGTTCAGTTTCCATGAAGTCCTGTGGTTCTGAGTTAGTTTCTTAATCCTGAGTTCTAATTTGATTGCACTGTGGTCTGAGAGACTGTTATGATTTCTGATCTTTAGCATTTGCTGAGGAGTGATTTACTTCCAATTATATGGTCAATTTTAGAGTAGGTGTGATGTGGTGCTGAGAAGAATGTATATTCTGTGGATTTGGAGTGGAGAGTTCTGAAGATGTCTATTAGGTTTTCTTGATCCTGATTTGAGTTCAAGTCCTGGATATCCTTGTTAATTTTCTATCTTGTTAATCTGTCTAATATTGTTAGTGGAGTGTTAAAGTCTCCCATTATTATTGTGTGAGAGTCTAAGTCTCTTTGTAGGTTGTTAAGAACTTGTTTTATGTATCTGGGTGCTCCTGTATTGGGTGCATATGTATTTAGGATCAATAGCTCTTCTTGCTGCATTGATTCTTTTACCATCATGTAATGCCCTTCTTTGTCTCTTTTGATATCTGTTGGGTTAAAGTTCATCTTATTAGAGACTAGGTTTGCAACTCCTGCTTTTTTTTGCTCTCCATTTGCTTCATAAATCTTCCTCCATCCCTTTGTTTTGAGCCTATGTGTGTCCTTGCACGTGAGATGGGTTTTCTGGATACAGCATACTGATGTTTTTTGACTTTTTATCCAATTTGCCAGACTGTGTTTTTTGATTGGGGCATTTATGCCATTTACATTGAAGGTTAATATTTTTATGGTAAATTTGATCCTGCCATTTTGATGCTAGCTGGTTGTTTTGCCCATTAGTTGATGCAGTTTCTTCATTGTGTCAATGCTTTTTACCATTTGGTATGTTTTTGGATGGCTGGTACTAGTTGTTCCTTTCTATGTTTAGTGCTTCTTTCAGGAAGTCTTTGTAAGTCAGGCCTGGTGGTGATGAAATCTCTCAGTAATTGCTTGTTCATAAAGGATTTTATTTTTCCTTCACTTATGAAGCTTAGCTTGGCTGGATATGAAATTCTAAGTTGAAAGTTCTTTTCTTTAAGGATGCTGAATATTGGCCCCAACTCTCTTCTGGCTTGTAGGGTTTATGCTGAGAGACCTGCTGTGAGTCTGATGGGCTTCCCTTTGGGGGTAACCCAACCTTTCTCTGTGGCTGCCCTTAGCATTTTTTCCTTCTTTTCAGCCCTGGTGAATCCGATGATTACATGCCTTGGGGTTGCTCTTCTTGAGGAATATCTTTGTGGTGTTCTCTGATTTCCTGGACTTGAATATTGGCCTGCCTTGCTAGGTTAGGGTAGTTTTCCATAATATCCTGAAGAGTATTTTCCAGCTTGGATTCATTCTCTCCGTCACATTCAGGTACACCCATCAAACATAGATTAGGTCTTTTCACATAATTCCATATTTCTTGGAGGCTTTGTTCATTACTTTTCACTCTTTTTTCTCTATCCTTGCCTTCTCATTTTGTTTCATTGAGTTGATATTCAATCTCTGATATACTCTCTTCTGCTTGGTCAATTCAACTATTGAAACTTGTGCATGCTTTGCGAAGTTCTCGTGTTGTGTTTTTCAGCTCCTTTAAGTTATTTATATTCTTCTCTAAGCTGTTTATTCTCATTAGCATTTCGTCAAACCTTTTTTGAAGGTTCTTCATTTCTTTGCATTGGGTTAGAACATGTTCTTTTAGCTGAGGAGCTTGTTATTAACCACCTTCTGAAGACTGTTTCTGTCAATTCATCAGACTCATTCTCCATCCAGCTTTGTTCCTTTGCTGGTGAGGGGTTGTGATTCCTTGGATGAGATGCATTCTGGTTTTGAGTGTTTTCATCCTTTTTGCACTGGTTTCTTCCCATCTTTGTGGGTTTATCTACCTGTGGTCTTTGTAGTTGGTGACTTTCAGATGGGGTCTCTGAGTGGACCTCCTTTTTGTTGATGATGAAGTTATTTCTTTCTGTTTTTTAGTTTTCCTTCTAACAGTCAGGCTCCTCTGCTGTAGGACTGCTGGAGTTCCACTCCAGACCCTGCTTGCCTGGGGATCACTTGTGGCAGCTGCAGAATAGTAAGAGTTGCTGCCAATTTCTTCTTCTGTTATCTTTGTCCCAGAAGGATATCTGCCATATGTCAGCCTGAACTCTCCTTTATGAGGTGACTCTTTGGATAGATGGGTGTTGGGGAGCTGCTTGAGGAGACAGTCTGTCCTTTATAGGAGCTCAAGTGTTGAGCTGTGAGCTCTGTTGTTGTGTTCAGAGCTGCTGGGCAGGTATGTTTAAATCTGCTGCAATGGAACTCATAACCATGTTTTTTTCCAAGTGCTCTGTCCTGTGAAGGTGGGGCTTTATTTATAAATTCCTGACATGCTGCTGCCTTTTTTCAGAGATGCCCTGCCCAGCAAGGAGGCAGCCTAGTCATAGTCTGCTAGCAGAGGCATTGCTGGGCTACTGTGGGCTCTGCCCAGCTGCTGCATGAACTTCCTTGCAGTTTTGTTTATAGAGGTATAGTTAGAACTGCCTTGGTAATGGCAGTCTGCCTCAGTAATGGCAGACTGCCTCGGTAATGGCGGCTTCCCTTGGTAATGGTGGACTGCCTCAGTAATGGCAGACTGCCTTGGTAGTGGTAGGCTGCCTCGGTAATGGCGATGCCCTTACCCCAACAGAGCTGGACCTTCCCAGATCCAGCTGTGTTTGCTGTGAAACTCTCAATACAGAGCTTTTCAGATTGCTAGTCTTTGTGGGGGTGGGACTCGCCAAGCCAGATCACCTGGTTCCCTGTTTCAGCCCCCCTTTTTTTCAGTTGAATGGGTGACTCTGTCTTCCAGGCATTCCAGGCACCAGTTGAAACGGCTGCCCAGATTTGTGTGTTTTTGTGTGGAGACCCGCTGCACCGGGTAAAACAGCTGTGCTGGAAACTTGTGGTGCTTTTCAGCCTGGGAATCTCCTCATCTGTGGGCAGCAATAACTCATTTGGAAATGTGGTGTTCACTCACCCTCTGTGTTATTCTCTCTGGGAACTGCACTCCAGAGCTGTTCCTATTCGGCCATCTTGCCTGTTGTCCTATCTTTCTGTTGTATCTCTTTTGAACAAAGCCCAGAATGTTTCACAAATTTGTCATCTTTTCACAAGTTTGAGGCTTATACAATGTATAGACATGTGCTGCAGCCTGACTATATATTACTATAATTCAACTAATCAGCAATAGTCATGCTTTGGGTAAAGCTGCTGTAAAACTATGCAGTAAAATTTTGCAATTTTCCTTTTGACTTTCCACATTTTAAAAGCTTTTATTGTACTTTATTGTAAGCATAGATTATAGATCCCACCTTAAATATCATGACTTTTATATTTTCTTAGAATATTGTTGAAACATTACTCAACTCCTGTTTGAACTCTTCGTCTTTTGCAAGGAACTTGCTATTTTGGCTCAAGTTCTTTTCATTGTTGAAAACTTTTCTTACATTGAATAGAAGGCTCTGTCATTGTCATTCCTGCTCATTAGTTGGCAGAATAAAAAAACTGTGTCTATTTCCTCTTCCTTGAGAAACTTTCAACAATTTGAAAAGTTGTATCTACCTTAATGCTTCATTCACATTTTCATTCTTTGCTATTTCTATTTTTGAGAAAGGTTTTGAAGGACGTCTTTAACTTGTAATCTCCCCCTTTAAAAAAAATAGTTGAATACCTTTTATAATGACTTTTGCTTTGAGAATGCTGTGGAAATATATTTGAGTGTGGATTGCTGTGTGAGTAAAATTGTAGTATAGAAAGTCATTTGAATTATTAATAGTATATGTGATTCTATATAGTACAGATTCATATCTACTAAAGGGATGACATTAATGGTTATTAGCAATGATGAAGACTCACATTGTATACTTCAGGGGAGAAACATTTTTCTCTCTCTTCTAAGTTTCTCCAGCTAGGTCTGTAAAATAAACGGACATCAGACAGATCAACAGGAGAAAAGGCTGTCTGTCTTTATTTTATATTAAAATTTTCACATGGCAGAGTGAGGAGGAGACACTTCATAGAAAGAAGAAAAACCCTGAAAGCAATGGCTAGGCTTGGAAGCTTTAATATCATATAGACAAATGAAGATAAACTTACAGAGAAGTGACAAGACAAAGAAAAGGTACCTTGAACTCCTAGGAGTGGCAAGTCGTAGGAAGGCCAATATTTGGGAATCTAATGGTAGATAAGGACTAGTTCCTGAGGTTTGTTGTATAGACTCTTTCTTGGTGCCATCTTGTCTCAGATGATAGCGTTGTTATTCCCTTCCTGGTGTTGGGGCTCAGAAACAATACCCGAAAATGAAGACCTCAGAAGTAAAAGTTTTTTTTAGACCTTCTCCTGCCTTCCTGTCTCTGAGTCCCAGCCTCCTGACATGCCTTGCCTGGTTTCCCCATTCAGTCCATTAGCATCAAGTTATACCCTTTTTATCCAATAATATTTCTACACAGTTGTCCATACTTTGTAGAACCTAAGCATAAAAATGGACAATTTCTGCTGTATATTTGTATCTTTATTATGTAGGTACTCATGTATACATGTTAAATAATGTGTATGCTGGCTGGGCATGGTGGCTTGTGCCTTTAATCCTAGTGCTGTGGGAGGCCAAACTAGGAGAATCAGTTGAGGCAAGGAATTCAAGACCAGCCTGGGCAACATAGCAAGACCCTGTGTATACAAAATATAAGCCAGGTGTGGTGGTATGCGTCTGTAGTCCCAACTACTTGAATGGCTGAGGCAGGAGAATCTCTGGAGCCCAGGAGGTCAAGGCTACAATGAGCTATGATCACTACTGCACTCCAGCCTGGGTGATAGAGAAAGCCCGTCTCATTTTAAAAAAATGTATGTTCAATAGCAGAGACATAGAATCAGCCTAAATGCCTATCAGTGACAGACTGGGTAAAGAAAATGTGGTACATATAAACCAGGGAATGCTATATAGCCATAAAAAGGAACAAGATCATGTCCTTTATGGGTACACATTTACCTAAGTAACAAACCTACACATCTTGCATATGTACCCAAAATTTGAGAACAACAATAACAATAAAAATATATTTACTGACAATAAAAATAAACAAACAAAAAAATCCCCAAACAACAACAACAACAACAACAACAACAACAACAACAAAATGTGTATGCCTTTTCTCCAGTTAGTATTTCTTTTATGAATTGATTTTTTACTGAATCTTTAGAGGGCTATGTCCATGGCACCTACACTGGAGTGGGAAGTGATGGTGGAGGGGACATAATCAGAAGGAAATTTATAACCTGTTTTCAGGCAGAGAGGGGGACAGCAGACAGCTTATCCTGTGTCTGCTTTTTCTCAGGCAAACCAAAAATAAAATTCTAAACTTTCCAACCAACTGAATAAACTGTTCCTCTTGGCCAAGAAGATTTCAAAGTAAACCTAAAAACTGGTCAGGCCATGATGAGGAGAAGGGTTTAGACATGCTTCATTATTCCCTCTTCCCTTTGGAATTCAGGCACAACTGAGCAATGTGTCAACATCAAACAGAGCTCTTAAGACTGACAAAACAGTCTCTTTGTAGTAATAAGATGTGAAATTCCAACCTGACTCTAGCATAGCATCACATGACTCTAGCATGGTAGGTCCTGAAAGAAATTATTTTACCCTAGAATATAATTCTTTGAGATATTTTGAAAAGGCCTGGCAAAGCTGTCTCTTCCCTTTCTTTTGTAGGTCTTTTTCTGATCCTGAAGAGATTAACTGAGAGGCTACTACCTTTTAAAGGTCTGAATATAAAACATTTGCCATCAATTGCCTCTAAGGTCAGCCACCTATGAAATTTCAACTATATAATAAGAACCTTTGTCTCCACAACCCCTTTTATTTTAGCTGACACTCCTTTCTGTTGATTCCAACTCTTTAGATAATAACTTAATCATTTCGATCCAATCACCAATCAGAATATCTTTGATTCTATCTATGACCTGGAAGCCCCCACTGCAAGTCGTCCTGTCTTTCTGGACCAAACTGGTGTATACCTTACATGTACTGGTTGATGGCTCATGTCTCCCTAAAACACCAAGCTCTAACCCAACCACCTTTGGCACATGCTCTCAGGACCTCTTGAGACTGTGTCTTGGGCTTTAGTCACTCACATTGGGTTCATAATAAACCTCTTTAAATCTTTTACAGTTTGACTCTCTTCATTGACACTCAACTGCCTTCAGCTCAAAATAATCCTTATGCCAGAGTGGCATATTTTGGGGTGGACTAGTCTGACATACACTACCCCAAACATAAATTGTCTGTGATAGTCTGTAAGAACCAACTAGGCAGGATGCTGAGTACCAAGACAAATGGGGAATGTAGGTCCCCTACACACACCTTCACACTGCATAAGGGGAAGACAGCCCAGGTAGCTCATTCTATCCAATGCAGGAGATAAAATTCTCTAAAAAGCCTTTATAGGTTGGAGAAGCTTCAAAGATGGTTTTTGCCTCCAACTTCTGTGTATGTCTTTGACCTTTAATATTGCTAAGTATGTTAAAAACAAGAAGAAAAGTCAATGCCTTTTCTTTCCCTCTTTCTCCTCATTTTCCTCTTTTGGCATTTCAGAATAAATTGAGCGGGGAAAGAAATAAACTCCTTGGTTTCTAAGCAGTGCTAGGAAAAACCTGCCTGCGGTAGGGTAAATGGTAAAGAACTGTATTTGAAATGTAATCAAATACTCTTGGTAATTAGTCCTTTTAATCATCTAGTGATAATTATCCAAAACAGAACCTGAAGTACAACACCATGAACAAACAACATTATCAAATTCTTAATCTGGACCACTTTTTTTGACTAATGGAACTTAAATTTTTATTATCCTCTTTAGGCTGGTTTATATTCTTGGCTCATATAAGTTTTATCCTTAAACAAAGTTAGCAAGTAATTTTCATAACAAATGTACTCAAAGCATACCTCGCCATGTTATATCTGTGTAAGTAAAAAATCCAATTTAAATGCAGAATTTTACATTTATTCTTATCTAATTTTTTTTTGATGATGTTGTTGGAAACCACTGTTGGGGCTCAGAAAACAATACTCCAAAATTTGGTACTTTGGCATGTGGAGTACTTTCCACAAAGAAGACTGAAAGGCCTCAGAAATATGCCTCAGAGCCAAGGTCTCACTTGACCTTCTCCTGGTCCCCCTTTCCCTTCTGAAGCACAGGGAGGGGCTCTTTCTGAAGTTCCCTTATCTGACTGAAGGAAGTTCATCCAGAAGGAATGCAATCGTATTAAACCCTCTCCCTGGAACCTACATTCACTAGAGACAATTGAGTTATCTTGCAGGAGAGAAAACTAAAATTCTTCACACCCAGGCCACCACACTGACAGACCTTTCATCTTTTCTTTCAAATATTCTTTTAAGGGATATTACTTGAGATACTTTATCTGCATAATAAGACCACCTTTGCAGTTCAGCTCTGCTTTCACCATCTTCCCATAACATGTCCCACAGAGCTGAGAGGAGCTTGTCACAAAGGGCCCATTTGTTTCTTCTAACAACCATTTCCTCTTCCGCTAAAATTGCTTAACCCCCTTTACTCTACTCTATGAAGAGTGTATTTAAACTTCAGCTGTCTTGCTCTTCTTTGAGTATTATGTTTTGTGTGGCCCCTGTGCACATGTGCACGTGGATAAATTTCTATGCCTTTTCTTCTGTTAGTCTGTTTATTTTCAGTTTATTTCAGCTGGCTCGATTAATGGAAACTTCAGAGGAAAATCTTAAAATTCCCTATACCATCAAGATAATTTTGATATTGAGCCCATCAATCAACACACCAGGAAATCATTTGGCTTTTTATGAGAATCTGATATATCAGATTCTCATATAAGATATATCAGATATATCTGATTATCTTCAGGTGTCTTCATGTAGATAAAAAATTTTGAAATGTTGAATGAGATAGGAACAAGGTTAAAACTCTGTATGGCACAAAAGTCCTTCCTTTGTTTTTGGGTATTTAGCTATATTTAGTTGGTTGACACTCTGGGTACTTCATTAAGATAGCCAGTGACAAACCCATGCAATTCTGCTTTCATGCAGCCAAAATGTCAGTGTTTCAGCTACATGAGCCAATAAACTCACACCTCAGTGGAGAAGATGTCTAAAATCAATATGTATGATGTAGGCAGCATTCTTCCAGTATCATACTCCATTCTTAAATCTTGAGTGGTTTTCTCTTTTATTTTTGTTTTATTAAACCATGTTGTCATTTAGTTTTCTATCCAGATAAATTCTATCTATCTTTATTGTCATAACTGTCTGCTCTATTGTGTCTTTGAGTCATTATGAATAGAATACGTCATTGTAGATGTGCTAATACATAAAAAATGTAAGGAAATGATTACTTATTGACTATTTGGATGTGAATTAAGAACCACACCTGTTTGGCATTAGGCTTGAATAGTTCTTAACAATCAAATATTAGCTTTCCAAAGACACCACAATAAAACACTATTTTTATCTTCAAAATATTGATCAAAAGAAATGAAGAAATTGTTTGATTCAATTTTCTCCTATTGAGATATTGGGATTTTAGCCTATGGGTGAATAATAAGAAAAGATCAGGCACAAAGAGATGGCAGGATGCTAGAAATTCTAAATGGTTTTAATAAAATCTGATGATCTGTCACATCTGTGCGGTGAATCAATTGCAGACAGAAAAAAAAGATGAGTGAAAGGCTAACACAGAGGTGTGCTATTTAATAATGAAGGATGAGTTTGGCAGAGACCAGACTGCCTTTGCTGCTCCCAAGCAGGGGGAACATGAAGTGGACTTTTCTTTGTAGAAAGAGAAAATAGGTCTTTTCTACCTTGATAGAAGCCGGCAAATGTGGGTACGTCCTTAACTTTTGTCTGATACCTTAGCCCTGTGGTCCTGAAATGGAGCCTGCCTGGGATGTACTGGCAGAGCTCCTTTCCTCATAGTTTCGGTATAATTCTGACAAAGAAATTCTGAACCAGTATCTTAGGATTCTTACATGATCACTTGCAATGAGTTGTCAGGGTCAAAGAAATTTAGGGAATGTATAAGGAAGTCACAGCAGTTGAGCTACAGAATTAGAATTCTTTTAAGATGACAGGAGGCCAGCTATATAATCATACCATTTCTGAATCAGAAGTGACATAGTATAAGGAAGTCACAGCAGTTGAGCTACAGAATTAGAATTCTTTTAAGATGACAGGAGGCCAGCTATATAATCATACCATTTCTGAATCAGAAGTGACATACAGATTATTTAGTCCAATGCCTTTGTTTTTGGAGCTCAATGATAAATTAAATTGTGGGGTAGGATTTTCAGTTTTAAAGATAATTTGGATAACATGAAAGCTCTATGTGCCAAGGATATATAGAGTGTGGAATAATATAGACAATGGAGACTCAGACAGTGGGAGGGTGGGAGGGGGTGAAGGATGAGAAATTACTTAATGGGTATAATGCCTGATATTTGGGTTACACTAAAAGCCTAGACTTTACCACTACACAATATATTCATGTAACAAAACTGCACTTGTACCCCTTAAATTTATAAAAAAAAGAGCAAAAGAAAAAAAAGCTATGTGTTCAAGGTGAAACATTTAATAAACAATATTTACAAGTTTCATTATGACAATAATAATAAAAGGGGACATTCACTAAGTGCCATGGACTGTTCTCAACACTTGGCATAAATTAGCTCATTTAGTTCTAACAATTACCAGTGGAGAGGGGTATAATTTTCATTTCCCATTTTATAGAGGGAGAAACAGGGGCACAGAAAGATAAAGTACGTTGCTTAACAACTCAGACATGAAAGATCCCTGGATTTAAACCCAAGAAATTTATCTCTAGAGCTTACAGCACTTAACCACAATGCTGTCATCTCCTCAGAGTTTGGAGAGATAAAGCAACCACGAATTCAAAGTGTAAACTGTTAGCTGAAAGTCACTACATTAGGTATATGTAACTAAGCATGCTATATCAGTGGCAGTTCTATATTGATAACATAAAAATGCTGGAGTTGTCAAATGTAAGTACTATCCCCGATAGGTTTGGAGCTGTATAATTAAAAAATGTGTCTGGTTTTTGTCCTATGTTACTGGCATAAAGCTTCTAACACAATGGGAACTTTTCTTTTTCTTTTTCTTTTTTTTTTTTAAGGTATAATATTTTATTTGGAGCAGATCGTGGATTCAATATAAAGTTTTACATAAAGCCTAAGAACATGATCAACTATGAAAGAGAACATATTTAATCTGTAGGCAATAGGCAAGTGTTTTTCAGTTTAATAGTTCTTCTCTAATAATTCTTTATTCTGTTGTTTTAAAGGGAAAGACCTGCCATTTTTGCAATGGATATACATTCTATATTTCATGAAGCTCCATCTTTCCATTGTGCTGTCTTTAATCATGGACATGGTTTCAGCTCTGGTCTGGGATTTCAGGAAATTGCAGAAGTAATTGTCATCACAGACACAGCTTAATTCCTAGTGTGGTGATGACATAACAATTTGCCCAAGGCCAAACCAAAACAGAAAGTCTTTTATAAAATGATAGAGCGGTTTATTCCATAGCTTGAAAATTCACTATAATAATATTGGGGAATGTTAATTAGAAATTTAGTTTAGATTGAACTTTGAAACCTTAATGCAATTGATTGCATGGGAAATATTCAACATTATGATAATAAAAAAATTATATTATACTCTTTCTTACACATAGGAATTTCATTTAGTTTTATTTTTTTAATTTATTTTATTTATTTTATTTTTTATTTTTTATTTTTATTGCATTATAGGTTTTGGGGTACAAGTGCAGAACGTGCAAGATAATTGCATAGGTACACACATGGCAGTGTGTTTTGCTGCCTTCCTCCCCCTTACCCACACTTGGTATTCATCCCCAGGCTATCCCCCCAGCCCCCCCCCGCTGTCCCTCCCCCATTTCCCCCAACAGTCCCCAGTGTATAGTAGACCGCCTCTCTGTGTCTATGTGTTCTCATTTTTCTCACCCGCCTATGAGTGAGTATATGCGGTATTTCTTTTTCTGTTCTTGTGTCAGTTTGCTGAGAATGATGTTCTCCAGATTCATCCACGTCCCTACAAAGGACACAAACTCATCATTTCTGATTGCTGCATAATATTCCATGGTGTATATGTGCCACATTTTCCCAGTCCAGTCTATCATCGATGGGCATTTGGGTTGGTTCCAGGTCTTTGCTATTGTAAACAGTGCTGCAATGAACATTCGTGTGCATGTGTCCTTATAGTAGTATGATTCACAGTCTTTTGGATAGATACCCAGTAATGGGATTGCTGGGTCAAATGGAATTTCTATTTCTAGGTCCCTGAGGAATCGCCACACTGTCTTCCACAATGGTTGAACTAATTTACACTCCCACCAACAGTGTAAGAGTGTTCCTATTTCTCCACATCCTCTCCAGCATCTGCTGTCTCCAGATTTTTTAATGATCGCCATTCTAACTGGTGTGAGATGATATCTCAATGTGGTTTTGATTTGCATCTCTCTAATGACCAATGATGATGAGCACTTTTTCATATGTTTGTTGGCCTCATGTATGTCTTCTTTTGTAAAGTTTCTGTTCATATCCTTTGCCCATTTTTGAATGGGCTTGTTTGTTTTTTTTCTGTAAATCTGTTTGAGTTCTTTGTAAATTCTGGATATCAGCCCTTTGTCAGATGTGTAAACTGCAAAGATTTTTTCCCATTCTGATGGTTGCCGATTCACTCTAGTGACTGTTTCTTTTGCCGTGCAGAAGCTGTGGAGTTTGATTAGGTCCCATTTGTCTATTTTGGCTTTTGTTGCCAATGCTTTTGGTGTTTTGTTCATGAAGTCCTTGCCTACTCCTATGTCCTGAACGGTTTTGCCTAGATTTTCTTCTAGGGTTTTTATGGTGTCAGGTCTTACATTTAAGTCTTTAATCCATCTGGAGTTAATTTTAGTGTAAGGTGTCAGGAAGGGGTCCAGTTTCTGCTTTCTGCACATGGCTAGCCAGTTTTCCCAACACCATTTATTAAATAGGGAATCCTTTCCTCATTGCCTGTTTTTGTCTGGTTTATCAAAGATGATATGGTTGTAGATATGTTGTGTTGCCTCCGATGTTTCTGTTCTGTTCCATTGGTCTATATCTCTGTTTTGGTACCAGTACCATGCTGTTTTGATTACTGTAGCCTTGTAGTATAGTTTGAAGTCTGGTAGCGTGATGCCTCTCGCTGTGTTCTTTTTGCTTAGAATTGACTTGGCTATGCGGGCCCTTTTTTGGTTCCATATGAAATTCATGGTGGTTTTTTCCAGTTCTATGAAGAAATTCAATGGTAGTTTGATGGGGATAGCATTGAATGTGTAAATTACTTTGGGCAATATAGCCATTTTCACAATATTGATTCTTCCTAACCACGAACATGGAGTGTTTCTCCATCTGTTTGTGTCCTCTCTTATTTCATTGAGCAGGTGTTTGTAGTTTTCCTTAAAGAGGTCCCTTACATTCCTAGTGAGTTGTATTCCTAGGTATTTTATTTTCTTTGTAGCGATTGTGAATGGCAGTTCGTTCTTAATTTGGTTCTCTTTAAGTCTGTTATTGGTGTATAGGAATGCTTGTGATTTTTGCACATTGATTTTATATCCTGAGACTTTGCTGAAGTTGCTTATCAGTTGCAGGAGCTTTTGGGCTGAGGCGATGGGGTCTTCTAGGTATACTATCATGTCGTCTGCGAATAGAGACAATTTGGCTTCCACCTTTCCTATTTGAATACCCTTTATTTCTTTTTCTTGCCTGATTGCTCTGGCTAGAACTTCCAGTACTATGTTGAATAGAAGTGGTGAGAGAGGGCATCCTTGTCTACTGCCGGATTTCAAAGGGAATGCTTCCAGTTTTTGCCCATTAAGTATGATATTGGCTGTTGGTTTGTCGTAAATAGCTTTTATTACTTTGAGATATGTTCCATCAATACCAAGTTTATTGAGGGTTTTTAGCATAAAGGGCTGTTGAATTTTGTCAAATGCCTTCTCTGCGTCAATTGAGATAATCATGTGGTTTTTGTTTTTGCTTCTGTTTGTGTGGTGAATTACATTTATAGACTTGCGTATGTTGAACCAGCCTTGCATGCCCGGGATGAATCCTACTTGATCATGATGGATAAGTTTTTTAATGTGCTGTTGCAATCGATTTGCCAGTATTTTATTGAAGATTTTTGCATCTATGTTCATCATGGATATTGGCCTGAAGTTTTCTTTTCTTGTTGAGTCTCTGCCAGGTTTTGGTATCAGGATGATGTTGGTCTCATAAAATGATTTGGGAAGGGTTCCCTCTTTTTGAATTATTTGGAATAGTTTCAGAAGGAATGGTACCAGATCCTCTTTGTGTGTCTGGTAGAATTCGGCTGTGAACCCATCTGGACCTGGGCTTTTTTTGTGTGGTAGGCTCTTAATTGCTGCCTCAACTTCTGACCTTGTTATTGGTCTATTCATAGTTTCGGCTTCCTCCTGGTTTAGGCTTGGGAGGACACAGGCATCCAGGAATTTATCCATTTCTTCCTGATTTACTAGTTTGTGTGCATAGAGTTGTTTGTAGTATTCTCTGATGATGGTTTGAATTTCTGTGGAATCTGTGGTGATTTCCCCTTTATCGTTTTTTATTGCATCTATTTGGTTGTTCTCTCTTTTCTTTTTTATCAGTCTGGCTAGTGGTCTGTCTATTTTATTGATCTTTTCAAAAAACCAGCTCTTGGATTTATTGATTTTTTGAAGGGGTTTTCTTGTCTCTATCTCCTTCAGTTCTGCTCTGATCTTAGTTATTTCTTGTCTTCAGCTAGGTTTTGAGCTTTTTTGATCTTGCTCCTCTAGCTCTTTCAATTTTGATGATAGGGTGTCAATTTTGTATCTCTCCACTCTTCTCGTGTGGGCACTTATTGCTATATATTTTCCTCTACAGACTGCTTTAAATGTGTCCCAGAGATTCTGGTACGTTGTGTCTTCATTCTCGTTGGTTTCAAAGAACTTCTTTATTTCTGCCTTCATTTCATTGTTTATCCAATCAACATTCAAGAGCCAGTTGTTCAGTTTCCATGAAGCTGTGCGGTTCTGTGTTATTTTCTGAATTCTGAGTTCCAACTTGATTGCACTATGGTCTGAGAGACTGTTTGTTATGATTTCCGTTGTTTTGCATTTGCTGAGGAGTGCTTTACTTCCAATTATGTGGTCAATTTTGGAGTAGGTGTGATGTGGTGCTGAGAAGAATGTATATTCTGTGGATTTGGGGTGGAGAGTTCTGTAAATGTCTATCAGGTTTGCTTGTTCCAGGTCTGAGTTCAAGTCCTGGATATCCTTGTTAATTTTCTGTCTGGTTGATCTGTCTGCTATTGACAGTGGAGTGTTAAAGTCTCCCACTATTATTGTGTGGGAGTCTAAGTCTTTTTGTAAGTCATTAAGAACTTGCCTTATATATCTGGGTGCTCCTACATTGGGTCCGTATATATTTAGAATCGTTAGCTCTTCTTGTTGTATCGATCCTTTTACCATTATGTAGTGACCTTCTTTGTCCCTTTTGATCTTTGTTGCTTTAAAGTCTATTTTATCAGAGACGAGAATTGCAACTCCTGCTTTTTTTTGCTCTCCATTTGCTTGGTAAATCTTCCTCCATCCTTTTATTTTGAACCTTTGTGTATCTTTGTGTGTGAGGTGGGTTTCCTGGATACAGCACACTGATGGGTTTTGGTTTTTTATCCAATTTGCCAGTCTGTGTCTTTTGATTGGTGCATTTAACCCATTTACATTCAGGGTTAATATTGTTATGTGTGAATTTGATACTGCCATTTTGATGCTATCTGGCTGTTTTGCCCATTGGTTCATGTACATTCTTCATTTTGTTGATGGTCTTTAGCATTTGGTATGCTTTTAGGATGGCTGGAACTGGTTGTTTCTTTCTATGTGTAGTGCCTCTTTCAGGAGCTCTTGTAAAGCAGGCCTAGTGGTGACAAAATCTCTGAGTACTTGCTTGTTCATGAAGGATTTTATTTTCCCTTCACTTATGAAGCTCAGTTTGGCTGGATATGAAATTCTGGGTTGAAAGCTCTTTTCTTTAAGGATGTTGAATATTGGCCCCGACTCTCTTCTGGCTTGTAGAGTCTCTGCCGAGAGATCTGCTGTGAGTCTGATGGGCTTCCCTTTGTGGGTGACCTGACCTTTCTCTCTGGCTGCCCTTAGTATTTTCTCCTTCGTTTCAACCCTGGTGAATCTGACGATTATGTGCCTTGGGGTTGCTCTTCTTGCGGAGTATCTTTGTGGTGTTCTCTGTATTTCCTGGAGTTGAGTATTGACCTGTCTTGCTAGGTTGGGGAAATTTTCCTGGATAATATCCTGAAGAGTGTTTTCCAGCTTAGATTCATTCTCTTGATCACATTCTGGTACACCTATCAAACGTAGGTTGGGTCTCTTCACATAGTCCCACATTTCTTGGAGATTTTGTTCATTCCTTTTTGTGCTTTTTTCTTTAATCTTGGTTTCACGTTTTATTTCATTGAGTTGATCTTCAATTTCTGATATTCTTTCTTCTGCTTGGTCAATTCGGCTGTTGAAACTTGTGCATGCTTCACGAAGTTCTCGTGTTGTGTTTTTCAGCTCCTTCAATTCATTCATATTCCTCTCTAAGTTTTCCATTCTTGTTATCAATTCCTAGAATTTTTTTTCAAATCTTTTTTCAAGGTTCTTAGTTTCTTTGCACTGATTTAGAACATGTTCTTTTAGCTCAATGAAGTTTCTCATTATCCACTTTCTGAAGTCTGATTCCGTCATTTCGTCACACTCATTCTCCGTCCAGCTTTGTTCCCTTGCTGGTGAGGAGTTTTGGTCCTTTGTAGGAGGTGAGGTGTTTTGGTTTCGGGTGTTTTCCTCCTTTTTGCGCTGGTTTCTTCCCATCTTTATGGATTTATCCGCCTGTCGTCTTTGTAGTTGCTGATTTTTCAATTGGGTCTCTGTGTGGATGCTGAGATTGTTTTTGATGAAGTATTTCTGTTACTTAGTTTTCCTTCTAGTGGTCTAGCCCCTCTGCTGTATGAGTGCTGAGGTCCACTCCAGGCCCTGTTTGTCTGGAGTATACCTGTAGCAGCTGTGGGAGAGTGAGGGATGATACCAGTTTCTTCTTCTGCTGTCTTTGTTCCAGAATGATGCCCACCAAATGTCAGTCTGATTAGTCCTTTTTTTTGCAGTGACTCTTTGGATATACAGGGGTCAGGGAGCTGCTTAAGGAGACGGTTTGTGCTTTATAGTAGCTCCAGTGCTGAGCTGTGTGCTCCGTTGTTCATTCAGGGTTGTTGGGAGGTTGTTTATGTCTGCTGCAATAGAACTCATAAAACACCACCCTTTTATTTCCCCCGCTTATATGCACTGTTTCAGGGAGTTGGGGCTTTCTTTATGAGTATCTGTTGCACTGTCCTGCCCCACTAGGTGGCAGTCTATTCACTATTTGCCTGCCGGGGATCTGACCTGCTAGCGTGGTTCTGCCCTGTTGCTGCTGGGCTCCCTTCTGCTGTGGAGAGCTCCCGTCTCCTGGGAGTCTCTCTGTTATGGCAGGTTGCCTTGGCAACGGCAGGCTGCTTCGGCCCTGGGCGGTACTTCAATAGGGGTGGATTGTGTCAGCGGTGGTTGACGCCCCTCCCTCACCGGGCTGCACCGTCCTAGATGCCGGCAGCAAAACTCTCAGCGCCAAGCATCTCCAGTCATTGCCCTGCTTGTCCCTGTGAGGGTGTGACCCACTGAGCCCGATTACCCAGTTCCCTGCCTCAGAGTCCATCCTCTCTCTCTCTCCCTCCCTCTCCGCGAGCTTAAAGTTCGACTCTCTCACTGGCGCCCCAGGAGCCTGCCGATAGGGCACTGGGATCCGTGCGATCTCCCGTGCCGCTGCCCACTTCACCGGCTCAGATCACGCTTCCCAAGAAACTCCCAGGAAACTCCTGGTCTGGCTCACTGTCCAAGTCCCGTTCAATCAGATGGACGCGCCAATCTGCCCTTCAAACTCTCAGATTGCTGGTTTAACAGGGCGCCCAGACCAGTGAGTTCCATGCCGGGTCCTGCTGCGGCACCGGCCGAAGCGGCGCCGGCCAAAGTGGCCGCGCCAGAGGGCTGCGTTAGCTGGTTTTACTTTACTAGCGTCCTGTGGGACTTTCAACGCTCTGTGGGCTAGAAAAGTCCATCCGAGAATGCGGCTAGGACTCACCCTCTGCTCCGTCACTGAGAGCTGCAATCCTGAGTCGCTTCTACGACGCCATCTTGCCGGGTCTCCCCGGAACTTTTCAAGTGGTAAAAGCGTCTTTGTTATTCTTGAGCTGCTTGGGTCACCCTTGAGTTTATGCAAATGAGATGACTCACAGTGGGCCCCTCAGTAGCTTCAGGAGGGAAGCTGGTTATCAGAAAGGACAACTATGTGAATAAAAGGTTGCGATGTGGAGTCAGCCTGACCTCTGAGGAGGAACAGAGGACTGGATATCAATTTCAGTCATGTGGCCAATTCTTTAATGAATCACCTCTATGTAATGTAACTCTAGCAAAAACTCTGGAAACCTAAGCTCAGTAGTGCTTTCTGGTTGGTGAATGCATTGATGATCTGGGAGGGTGATGTGCACTGATTCCATAAACACAGGGCAGAAAAGCTCTGTACCTGAGACTCCCCTACACCTTATTTTATGTGTGTCTTTATAAAGTGTTCCTGAGTTATATCCTTTGTATTAAAATTATGATCATAAATATAATGCCTTCTAAAGTTTTGTGAGCCACTCTAGTGAATTAGTGGGATTGTGGGAATCACTCAGAACTGGAGCCAGTTGATAGGAAGTGAAGGCAGTCTTGTTGTGGACCCTGCCCTGTAACTTGTGGGGTCTCTGCTATTTCTAGGTGGTTAGTGCAGTAATTGAATTGAATACACAAGTTAAGATTGATACAGAATAAGGGTGAGTAAAGGTAAAAATTATTACTTCCTCACACTTGACAATAAAGCTAAGACTTTATGTCATTAAAATATTGCAGGCAAACGTGTGGAGGGCTGCAGAAGATGACTTTGGTCTTGAGTTCCTGCTGAGGAATGTATGTGTATGTGTAAGTGCATGGTATTTATGTATATGTGAAGTTGGAATATCTTGAATTATACAAAGACAGCCCTCATTTTGTTGCACTTTGCTTTATTGTATTTTGTACCACTTCTTAAAAACTTGAAAGTTTGTGGCAACCCTGCATTGAGCAAGTCTATCAGTGCTCTTTTTCCCCAGGCTGTGTCTCTGTGTCTTATTTTGGTAATTCTTGAAATATTTCAGACTTTTTCAGTGTTATATCTATTATAGTTGTCTGTGGTCAGTACTTTTTTTTTTTTTTTGAGATATAGGTTTGCTCTCGTTACCCAGGCTGGAGTGCAATGGTGTGATCGCGGCTCATTGCAACCACTGCCTCTCAAGTTTAAGTGATTCTCCTGCCTCAGCCTCCCTAGTAGCTGGGGTTACAGGCATGCACCAAGTGGTCAGTGATTTTTGATGTTACTATTATAATTGTTTTGGGGTGCCATGAACTGCATCCATATAAGATGGCAAATTTAATCAATAAATATGTATGTTCTGACTGCTCCAGCAAACAGCTGTTCCCCCACATCTTTCCCTTTCCTTAGGCCTCTCTGTGCTCTGAGACAAAACAGTGTGGAAATTAAACCAAATAATACCCTACAATGGCCTCTAAGTGAAAGGAAAAGTCACATGTCTCTCACTTTAAATCAAAAGCCAGAGAAATAATTAAGCTTAGTGAGGAAGAAATACTGAAAGCCAACATAAGCTGAAAGTTAGGCCTCTTGCATCAAATAGTTCATGAAGATGTGAATGCAAAGGAAAAATTCTTGAGAGAAATTAAACGTACTACTCCAATGAACACATCAATGATAACAAAACCAAACAGCCTTATTGCTGGCATGGAGAAAGTTTGAATGGTCTGGATAGATCAAACCAGCCGTAACATTCCCTTAAGCCAAAGTCCAATTTAGAGCAAGGCCCTAACTCACTTCAATTCTGTGAAAGCTGAGAGAGGCGAGCAAGATGCAGAAGAAAAGTTGGAAGCTAGCAGAGCTTTGTTCATAACATAAAAGTGCTAAATGAAGCAACTGGCTTCAGCCAGTTGTTCAGATTTCAGATCTAACTGAGATCCTCAATGAAGCTGGCTACACTAAACCACAGATTTTCAGTGTAAATGAAACAGATCTCTATTGAAAAAAGATTTTGACTTTTAAGTCTTATTATTTAAGAAATACATTTTGTAAGGCTGTGGCTGCCACAGAGAGTGAGTCCTCTGATAGATCTGGGGAAAGTCCATTGAAAACCTTCTGGAAAAGACTCACCATTCCAAATGCTGTGAAGAACAACTATGTGATTCATGATAGGAGGTTACAATAGCAATTCCAACCCTCATGGAAGGCTTGAGGGGTTCAATACTTCAGTGGAGGAAGTCCTTGCAGATGTGGTGGAAACAGTAAGAGAATTAGAATTAGAAGTGGAACCTGAAGATGTGACTGAATTGCAATAATCTAATGATCAAACCTTAACAGATACAAGTGCTTCTCATGTATGAGCCAAGAAATTGGTTTCTTGAGATGGAATCTACTCCTGGTGAAGATGCTATGAACATTGTTGAAGTGACAACAAAGGATTTAGAATATTATATCAACTTACTTGATAAAACAGCAGCAGGGTTGAGAGGATTGACTCCAATTTTGAAAGAAGTTCTACTGGGGATAAAATGCTATCAAATAGCATCACATGCTACAGGTAAATCTTTCATGAAAAGAAGAGTCAATTGATGCAGTAAACCTCATTGTTGTTTTATTTTAAGGAATTTTCATAGCCACTCCAACTTTCCAACCTTCAGTAACCACCAACCTGATCAGTCAGCAGCCATCGACAGCAAGACAAGATCCTCCACCAGCAAAGATTACAACTCGCTTAAGGCTCAGATGATCATTAGTATTTTTTAGCAATACAGTATTTTAAAATGAAGGTATGTATACTTTTTAGACATAATGTTATTGCACACTTAGTAAATTACAGTATAGTATAAACATAACTTTTACATATACTGAGAAACCTAAAAAATGTGTGTGGCTCACTTTATTGCAGTGTCTAGAACTAAATTACCTGCAGTATCCCTGAGGTATGCATGTAAGGAATTAAAATCTTTAATTAGACAGAAAGAAACTTACCAACAAAACCGAAACTAGAAATGCTTTATTGACTTACAATCATCCTTTTCACAGTAAAGTCATAAACACTTAGGCAAGAAGGAGCTTATGATATCACTGAACTCAGTCTCTATTTTACTGACGAGGACGCTGAAGTTCATAGATAGGATTTGATAATTTGTCTAAGGTTACAGGTTTAATTGGGATGGGGGTGGAACTGGATTCCAGATTGCTCCAAAGCTGGTCTGCAATCTAGCCTTGATGTTTTCTAGTCCACAGCTCCATATGCTAAAGGAGAGGTTGTGCATATAAACATTTATGTACTTGTACTTTTGGCAAGTAATATCATTCTTATTGAAAATTTGAAACACCACAGAGGTATCTAAAATAAGTATCAAAGCTCCTTTTGCCCACAGTAACCACAGTTCTCTCCCAGAGAAAGCCATTTTTACAGTTGGGTGTGTATTTTTCCAAGACTTTCCTCATGCTTTCACATACAAACAGCAATAACTGGTTTGAGTAGAAGCACTTTTCCATAAAAAGTTCATGAACACACATTGTTATTCTGCTTTCTTTTCATACTTAATTGTTATTGGGCATATTTCTGTGTTGGTATTACAGCTCTAATCCACTCTTCCAACTACTGCCTAGATTATACATATTTAATTATGTGTAATGAATAAAAAACAATATTCACATTATCTGATGGAGAAAAAAAATGAAAGAAGTTTCATTTTTATTGTGTGGATTTTCAGTGCTTTTTTTTATTATTGCTCGCTTCTTTTGCTGTACTTGTTCTCTAAAATTCAAGTCTGTTTTCTCAAAATGTCTTTTATATTTTTCTATTTGCTAAAGAAAATATATGTACAATAGTTGTCTTTTGCAGCATATTTCAACTTCAGCTTATTTAAATACTTCATGAGATTAACTGTAAATCTAAGTTGAAATCTGTAGCTACTCTGATCAGAAGGGGATTTATCAACATTAGAAGCAAACATTGTTCATGAGTTGCAAATAAAAGAAACAAGAAAATGGCATATGGTTCACTTATGCATAATTATTTAAAATGTTTTTCTATGTACTTGAACTAACTTAGAGCATCAGACCTTCAGTACATTATTCACTAAATTTTTTTTAGCAGATATTTATAATAAGTGGTTTTTCTGTCTAGAAAGATTAGAAATAAAAGATAGGCTTAGTGGCTGAAATACATTTTCACATTTTTTTTCTTGTTTTAATCCTTAGTTTTTTTGACAGAATGAGTACTCTAATTCTTGTTTCCTATTCTTGTTTGGTTTTGATAAATATTGTCCACAGCCCAAATAGAAACTTATGATTTATTGATGGTGATAAATACCTTATTGCATAAATTATGATCTCCAAAGTTCATATAGTAGATTGCATTAGTTCTTTTGTTAAAAGTTGAAAGACAAGTAAGTTTCAGATGATTTGCAAGTTGGTCTATAATAGAAGCAGCACTTCAAGTATATAAATTTGATACGAAATAGCAATAATAGAGCATAATTATTGCTATTTATTGTATAAATAATTATACAATAATTTGTGCAATAATTTATTGTATAAATATGTACAATAAATTATTGCTATTTATTATATAAATATATACACACATGTGTGCTTTTTAATTAAAATAATAATTTTAACCTAAATGTTTCTGTTATATAGGCCTCTGCTGTTAATAGTTTGCCAATGACTGAGATTCATGTTACTGAACGGAAGTTTTGATGTATGTAAATCTTCCTCATCTTTTTCTTCTTTCTTTATCCTATTATATTTGAATATATCAACATAATGCTAAGTTCACCACAACCCAACAGTAAAATGGATATGTCAGACCTGGCATGAACATAAAATAAAGGACAATAACAAAGTTAATCAAATTAACTAATAAGGAAATATACATAATTTCCTTTAAAAACCTCAAGGTACCATTTCTGGAATCAATAAGTTATTACAACACATGATGAAAAAGGATATAGTTGATATGGGATATTTTTCGATTTTGGATATAGACGAGAAATAAACACAAATGGAGGGTTTTCAGTTTTTTTGAGGTGTGCTAACACCAAAGAGGTTTTGCAGTTTTTTGTTCATTGATCATATTACCTAAGGTTATTTTGCTTTATGCCTAACACACTGTGATACAGTCTAGTTATATTCAAAGTCTTGATTTGCTTGAGTAAATATTGAGTGAGTAATGCCCTAAGCAAGTTTTCAAAAGGAAGGTAGCCTGTTATAGCAGTTAAGAAGCAGGTCTTTATAGTTGTAGAGATCTGAATTTGAAATCTAGCTCAATCTATGCTAGCTCTGTGACTTACGAGTATTTTTAAACTCTCCAAGCTTTACCTTCCTCATTTATACAATGTAGCAGTGAGATGGAGAAAGTATTTTAAGGATCAGTAGTGTCAAATGCAATAGGACAGGAAGAAGAGGACTTAGAATCACTGGATTCAACAACTGCCATTGGATTTCTTCCCATGAAAGTAAGTTTATTACTCTACTTCACTTGGCCATAGCAAGCATGAAAAATGATGACCCAGCAGAGAGAACACATTCTGGTTAGAAAGTCAGCAAGCTGCAGCAGTATAGTTTCCTTGCCGGAATGTTGTAGAGAAAATTTGAATGAGGCAAAGATTTTCTGAGCAATCAGCCTGTCAAGATTCAGTTGTTCAGCTTGCAACTAATTTGTGTCTACTATTCTCTGTTGGTGTTAAAGAATAGTGTACTTTTCAGTTTGTCTCATGTTTTCTTTTTATGGCAGGAACAGAATTCTTTGATGATTTTCTACACTATAACTAGAAGTGCAATTGCAGAATTAAATTTGTCAATAAAAGAGATTGACAAAAGTCATTCATTAAAGGAATTTTGACCCAAGGTAATATTCAAAATATTTAACAATCAGTGTAGTAGAGGATCAATTAGATAGTGGCCATATACTGCTAGTAAAAGGACTCTAGCCTATTAAAAAATAATACCACCACGATGAAGAACATGAATATAAAATTGATTATGAAAGTCTCATGAACTAGTGAATGAGATTAGCATTTTAAACTTGGCTTTTCAGTTGAAAGTTTATCCAATACAGCTCTCATTCTGAATGGCATTAGCAGTATCAGGTTCAAAGAAACAGGTAATTTATTTTTGCCTGCACCTATTATTTGTCTAGAATTTGAGAGAAATTATGACATGAAGCTCTATTTCCTATTTTTCTCATATTTTAATGAGGAATACTTGGAACCAGTTTGAGGGATCTTCCTATTTTGCCCACCGAAGTTCTGCTCCTTAAAATTCTGTAAGTTGGCACTATATAAAATGAGTGCCCTGGTGGAGAAACAGAGGCTTAGCTTCCTTTATGGATTTGTTCATAATGGGAGGCGGGGGCTGCGAGTTCTGTCCTGCTGGCAGCCCAGTGATATAAACCAGGCTCTTTGTCTTTAGTCAGCTTCACCTGTAGTGAATGAAATAATCCATGTCTTAAATAATATATGGCTGTGCTGTGGTTTCATTACTCTGCTGGAATATGATCTAATCTGTGTCAGTTTCTAATCTAAGGAAAGACCCAGAAAATGAGGAGGAAATGACAACTAAGCATTTCATTTCTTTTGGGAAGAAGCTAGGATGTAAAGCCCCAGAAAATAAATAAATAAAATAACTATATTTGAAGTTTGATTACAGAGTTCTTGCTGATCTGGCTATAACTAAAATCCCTGTGACCCAGTGGATTTCAGTGTCTTTACCATAAACTTCCAAATATTCATCAAGAAAATGCAAGCTTTTAAAAACGTTTTACGTCATGCCAGTGCATATTGTAAGACAGAACTTTTGGCTGAATCTCACACTTTACAGCGCATTTCTGAATCTTTGCCTCAAAAATAATACTACTTTTCAAAAGATAAACAACTACAGCTACCAACTCCCATTATTACTCATATTAATTGCGCACTTACTAAGTGCCATGCTCAGTACTAAAGATACTAAGTAGTTCACAAAAATGGTGGAAATCCAACCGTTTTAAACATAGCGTGATAAATTGACATAAGACAAGAGAAAATTTTTGTGTTATTGGCAAGCAGTAGCAATTAATAAGAAAAACTGATTTTTTTCAGATTAAAGAGTGACTTTTGTAGAAATGTCTAAGCACTTAGATAAAGAGGTCTCTTGAAGTCCCATTCCACAGATAGGCAGATTTTAAATCTCCAAAAGGAGACCAAAGAAGAGACACTCTTTGAGCCAAAAGTGCTGATTGTGTGTGTGTGTGTGTGTGTGTGTGTGTGTGTAGAGTAGGGAGGGATCAGGAGGAGTACAAATAATAAAACATCCCTCAATTCTAGAGTTTCTAAAGAAATGTTTTGGCATAATTTCTAAAATGTTTACTTACTATTTTACTGGGTGTTTCATTTTGTGTTTTCGTTGTGCTTGCTCATCCCATGTTCCTTCAGATTTCCTGGTGATATGCTAGAGGAACATAGTATTTATTGAGAGCTCTATACTTAGAAGTTTAAATACGAACTCAGGAAAATTTTTTGTTCTGCAAGAGGGAGATGATGAAAAACAGTTTGGACACTGGCAAGTGGACCGAGGTCATCTTTCCTAGGCAGAAAAGCTCAAATGAGTGAGTCTGAGCTGGTGTCTTCTATTTTCTCCTCCAGATCCCCTTCCTACCGTTCTCTACCCTGTTCTCTGCCCCTGGAGCCCGCCTATATGGACTTGTTAATGGGATCCCATTGCCTTTGTTGGGTTTGGCCAATGGACAGCACTGTTTTTTTTCCCCCTAGAACTTAAAGTATAATTAAAAAAAAGAAGAACAAGAAAATTTGGACACAGACACAGAGACATGCAGTGTGCTATATGACAGCAGAGGCAAAGATTAGAGTGGTGCAGCAGCAAGCCAAGGCATGTCAGGGATTACCAGTCACCCCCACAAGTGAGAAAAGGGCAGACAAGCATTCTCCTGGGTCTCAGAGGGAGTGCAGCAAGCTTACACTTGATTTTGAACTTCCAGTCTCCAGAAATGTAAGCGAATACATTCTGGTCATTTTTTAGCCACCAGTTCATAATATTTGATTTTGGCAGCAATGGGAAATTTCATACAGAGTTCTTCACACAAAAGGAAGCACTCTAACAAGCAGCCAGGGTCCTGGATGACGAACAGCCTGAAGATTGCAAACCTCCAAGAAATCAAAGGAGATTACATCAACTATGGGCAGCCCCATCTTCTAAATGCTGCTCCTCATGTCCATACCCACACTTTGGAAGGAGAACCCTGCTCTTGGACATGGGATCCGTGGGTAGACAGCTGCCAAGAATCCAACATGGTCATGAATTTAAAGTCTCTGACATTTTCATCTTCATCAAGGGGGACTCCATCAAGTAGTAAGTCAAATTTTCATCAGTAATCTCCACATCTAATAGTTCTTCATGGCTTGGAACACCTCAGGCACCTTACAGTCATGGCAGAAGACAAAGTGTAAGCAAGGCAGTCTTACAACGTGGCAGAAGAGAGAAGTTAAACTTTTTTTCTCTCTCTTATAAAGATATAATCTTAAGGCAAATAGCAGAATCAACTTTCTTAAGCCTTAAAATAGACTCCATCTCTGTCCCTTTCGCCATAAATATTTCCTTCAAATTTATCTAACTGTATGTTTGTATAGATTTATGTGCCCTTTTGGAAGTTCCAGAAGTTAATTTTGAGACAGACAGACAAAGTCTGGAGACCCAGCTGCAAAATTCCAGGTGACTTCAAAGTCGCTAGTTAACAACCCAGGCCTTGCTGAGATGATGCCAGCCTAAAATCCGGGTGTACTGGGACGCCAGAAAGCAAACAGAGTAAGACACACAGACCTTGTACTCAGCCCAATTTCTGCATGCATTTCTTATAAACTTCTCCTTTTTTAAACCCCTGCCTTTTCCTCAAAATTGAAGTGGTTGCTTTGGATGGGAATCCAGTCACTTCCCCCTCACCTGTTATGGTTAATACACTCATCTTTGTACCAGATCTTGCCCTTGTTAATTGGATTCTGAAATTAAAAGAGCACTGTTAAAAGACCAGAGGGAGGGAGGAGAGCACTGGCAGAGTAGTTATTTGCCTAGGCTCCTTCCTCTGGGGTTGACTCAGTGCCCCTTAACAGAAATCTCTGATCCTTTCAAGGGATCTTTGTCTACATGACTTTCTCTCTCAGATCCCAGGAACCACTGCTCCCCTCCTTTCTGGCATAGCAATGGTGACAGTCAGGCTACTGCCAGGCCTTGGTGACTCTTCTATGTATTGTGGTTCCCCCATAGCAATGCCTTTATGATTAAGCTCTTCATAAATAAACTCTGCTAACATTAGCCTATTGTCTGCATGTCGTCTATCTCCTATTGGGGATCCCAACTGGTAAAAATTCTATTAATGTACAAGAAAGCAAAGTAATTAAGGATCCATATATCACTCCACATACAGTGTGGTTATGTTTGCATTAGACTAGTGTTTATCGCTAACCCTCACACAAAGAGTGATATTATTTTCTATTGTCTAGAAAAATATTAACAATCTTAGCATTTCAAAGACTAGGTGACTGCCATGCTTTCATAAACTTGTTCTGAGAAAAATAATATTTTGTGTATGCCCCCGACAGCTTGATACTGAGTGAAGTACTCTCCTATTCCCCACAGGGAATACGTACCAATATCCCCAGTGGATGCCTGAAATTGCAGATAATACCAAACTGTGCTTTTTCCTAATGCACATACCTATGATAGGTTTAACTTACAAATTAGGCACCATTAGTGATTAATAACAATAACGATAATAAAATAGATCAATTATAACAATATGCTATAATAAAAGGTGTGTGAATGTAGTCTCTCTGTCTCTTAAAATATCTTATTATATATAACATTTCAGACCACAGTTGACTGAGTAACTGGAACCGCAGAAAGTGAAACTGCAGATAATGAGGGAACAATTGTCCTAGGTTTCACTGTTTCTTCATGGAGGTATAATCACTTTCAAATTTTTCTTAATTCCTATGAAGAAACAGTTTAAAAAAATGTGTCTGTTTCATAAAATACAATTATGATTTCAGTGGAAACATATGCTTAGCAATGTATGTTAGGAAGGTGTTTTGATAGTGACGTCTACTTAACCACAGTAATGTCAAATTAGAGAAATGGAAATTTCATTTCTGAAGGGATGATAGTAAAAACAATGCATTTAAGAAAACCTCTTTATGTTTCTTTGAGTAGGTTCAGAGCTAGACAAGAATAAAGCTTTTTTTTCAAACAATTTTCCTAGATGTGTTCAGCTCTAATCAATAGATTTTTAATTTTAATTCAGGAGTATTTATTAAGTGTCTACCACCTGCCGCGGTGTGTACCAGATAATAGAGACAGTGGTAAATAACACAGTCAAGTCCAGGACCTCTTGCAGATTATAGGTTAGCAGGAAAGACACATGGCATTTCTAGCGTAGTGAGCTATATACCTGAGAGTCACTGAATTCTGCCATTCCTTTCCCCCAAGAGTAGTCAGTCATCAGGTTGTACCTATTTCTCTGTCTTATACCTGTTTCCATTTCTGCATCCTTATGACTATTGCCCTAGTTTCATTCCTAGCCATTTCTCTGTTGGTGCCCTGCACTTAACCCTGCTTCCAGCCTTGCCCCTTGAATCGATGTTTTACATTGTCATCAGAGTGTTTTACCATAAAGCAAAACTGACTGTTTTATGCCCTGCAAAACATTCCTCAATGACTTTCTGATCTATAAATGATAAGGGCCTGCTCCTTAGCATTGTGTCCAAGGGGCTGTGTGACCTGACTCTGCTATACCTCTCATTGCATCCTTCACCTTGAAAGGCAGGCACTGGCCGGGTAGGGTGGCTTATGCCTGTAATCACAGTCATTTGGGAGGCCAAGGTGGGAGGACAGCTCGAACCCAGAAGTTTGAGATGAGCCTAAGCAGCACAACAAGTCCCCATCTTTTTAAAAGAAAATAAAAAAAAAATAGCCAGATGTGGTGGTGGCCATGCATAGTTTCAGGTACTTGGGAGGCTGTATTGGGAGGATTGCTTGAGCCCAGGAGTCTGAGGCTGAAGTGAGATGTGATCATGCCACTCTACACCAGCCTGGGTGATAGACTGAGACCCTGTCTTTAAAAAATAATTGTAAAAATGATAAAAGATAAAGGCAGGCACTAACTATTGAATGGATGAATTAAAAGCATTTAACATAATTTCATCTACCAGAAATGAACACAGAAAATATTTTACTAAGCTGCACCATAGATGTAGGGATGGTTTTGTGCTAGTTAAGCTTTTCTCTTTTTTTCTTGCCAAACATTTATTCATTCAGTATTAATCTAATACATGCATATATTGGGCTCCAAAGGGATATATCAGAATCATCCTCTGACATGAAAGTTTACAATTTCTCTGACAAGATGTTGCTCAATTAGGCATTAACGCAAGGTGGGTTTTTTTTTTGTTTTTGAGATGTAGTTTCCTTCTTGTTGCCAAGGTTGGGGTGCAATGGTGTGATCTCTGCTCACTGCAACCTCTGCCTCCCAGGTTCAAGCAATTCTCCTGCCTCAGCCTCCCCAGTAGCTGGGATTACAGGCACCTGCCACCATGCCTGGCTAATTTTTGTATTTTTTAGTAGGTATGGGCTTTCACCATGTTGGCCAGGCTGGTCTTCTTGGCCTCAGGTGATCTGCCTGCCTCAGCCTCCCAAACTGCTGGGATTGCAGGTATGAGTCTCTGTGCCTGGCCTGCAAAACAGGTTTTAATGAGGGCCAACATTAGCAATTTGAAAACATTTGCTGTAGAAATTCATTGAAGGAGAAAGTCATTTGTGGGGCAGAAGATTGAGCTGGATTGGATATAGGAGTAGTAAGTTCAGCCCTGAGAGTAGCACTGCTTTTGGGAATTGTCAATGCTTTTCTTAGAAACCAAGGAGTTTTCAGACAGAACTTTATCATCCTGACCCTGTAGGCTCACACCTCATACTGCATAGGTCTGTACAGCAGAGAAGTGGTGGGTGAAGCTGTCTTACCTCTGCTGCAATCCTTTTGCTATCTAACCCAAGCCAGTTTCCTGCCTCTCCAGTGGAGGCTGAGCAAATGATGAGGCTCATGGTCTGGCAGACCCTCAGATGCCTGAGAGAAAGGTTAAGAAAAATTACTGAAACCAGAAAACAGAACTGAGTCTGCCCTGTGGTCTGGCAGTTGCAAATGTGACAAAGTCAAACCTTTCCTCTGCTCTGACTCTGGAATTATACTACAAGATGTTCTTCTTGTACAAGAGGGACACAGATGACTCCTTGTTGTCTTGCATTTCAGCAAAAGGAATCTGTGACATCTCTGATATTGCCTTTTCCCTTTAGCATGTCTCTCTGATTGTAATTCATTCCTAAAAGAGTGTAGGAAAGCATGAATCCAAACAAGTTATGTGTTTTTTATAAATCCAAACATGAATTTGTTAATTGTATAGAAAGCCTATCTCTGGAACTCTTTGTGTAGTTAACATTCTAGGGCTTAACCAAAATGTTCTTTTTATAACTGCATATTTTATTAATACCCATTTACCCATTACTCAATTAACAATGGTATCTAAATAGGAATGTTTCTGGTTCTGCAGAGAGTAAACTACTTGGAAAACTCAAAATTAAATTTATCTCAATCTTATTTTCTGATCTGAAAGGGACGAACCTTAGTACCACAATTTCTTGATGATTTCAATACAAATTAAAATTTTGTGCCTAGAGTGGCCCAAAGATTGCCATCAGTGAAACAAAATTAGGATTTTATAAGAAGCACACTATTGAGAATTGGATTTTTTAAAAATGTCCAATTAGCTGCGTTTCGTAGTTGTTTAAAAGAATCACAAATCTTCACTCGGATGGCTTTTGCATGTTCCCTTTATTCTAGACCTTATGACTTAATCATAATTTGTAAAACGTTTTTTCCAGTTGTGTTATAAATGTTCCAAGTATCTGATTAGCATCATATCTTTATTGTGAATTTAATAAAACAGTGTTATAGTCTTATCTATGTATATATACACAGACACTAAAATTTGTAAATGTTTTAAGGGTAAACTTGGCTCCATAATAACAGCTAATTCTTGCTAAATGCTTATTATGTGCCAAGTACCATTCTAAGTGTTTTGTATGCAATAACTCATTTACTTTTCAAACAATATTATGAAGTAGATATGATTACTGCCCATTTTACAGTTCAAGAAACCAAGGCACAAAGATTTTTAATTAAGTTGCCTATTTTATTTTTTTATGAGACAGAGTCTTGCTCTGTTGCCCAGGCTGGATTGCAGTGGCACAATCTTGGCTCACTGCAACCTCTACCTCCCAGGTTCAAGTGATTCTCCTGCCTCAGCCTCCTGAGTAGCTGGGATTACAGGCACATGCCACCACACCCGGCTAATTTTTGTATTTTTAGTAGAGACGGGGTTTCATCATGTTGGCCAGGCTGGTCTCGAACTTCTGACCTCAGGTGATCCACCCGCCTCAGCCTCCCAAAGTGCTGAGATTACAGGCATGAGCCACCGAGCCCAGCCTATGTTGCCTAAATTTTTATAGATAGCAAATGATGTTTCCTGAGATTTGGACCATAATATGACTTCAGAATCAATGCTTTGAGGTTGTACATATCATTCCTTCATAGAAAATTTAAACTGCTGTGCCACAGTAGACTGAGCAGCTGGCTTGGAAGGTCACGGACATTCTTAAATCCACAGAAAATGCTTAAGGTTTTTGCTTTGCACTCTCTTTTGTCATCATTTTGGAGCTTTATTTTATGCTTTGAAATGAATTTATCAAACTCTCATTGAGAACCTACTGTTTGTGTGTGTGTCTTAGTTAAGAGGAAAAGAATGAAATATTCTTGCTTTTTCAGAATGCTGGTGGCAGTGGGGAGTGGTTAGGTCTCAGTGGTCAGATGATGTAAGAAATTGCAAAGGATAGCAGGTACTGGAGAGGAGGAGTGGGGAAGACATGCCATTGTATGGATAACTTAATGGTTAGAAACCTTAACAATGGGTTTGACCCTTTGTGTGTTCCATGATCACACTATGCCATGGTACAGTCGATCTTGCAAATGCCAGACTAAGAAAGTGCTTGTAGAAGAGAATGATGTATAGATGTTGGTGTTTGAAAGAGATTATTCTGGAAGCTGCTTATAGAGTGGATTGCAACTGGAGATACAAGGCAGTTGTCCAGCTAAGAGTCTGTTATTATCTCCAGCTGGAAGAATGAAGCTGGGATTGGTTATAAAAGATGGTGAAAGTTCAAGAGATGATGCAGAAATGTAAGACTAGTATGATGAGAAAATAAGAGATGTTGGTTTGTTGCAGAAGAATGAGGGGAATCTAAAATTTAATTTGGAGATTGAAATATTTCACATAGCACCAGCATTTTCAAATAGAGATGTCTAATAGGCATCTGGACACAGGGAGAAGACTTCAGATTTAGTTGTCAGCAGCATGAAAGTAGCATCTTTTGCTGGGATCATTGTGTGGCCTCCTAGTGGGTCTGCATTTTCTCTTTTCCCCTCTTCTGTTCATTCTCCATGCAACAGCCTAAGTGATTTTTAAAAGGAATTAATAAAAACATTTTGCTTCCTACTTAAAATTCTTTAATACATTGATTCTAAATGAGGAAAATAGGGATACCGAGAAGGCATTTTGAAGCTGAGAGGACGCGTTCTGAGTTGTCATAATGAAGGTGAGGCTATTATGTAGTGAGCACAAATCAGAAATTCTTCACATATTGAAATGTTGACGTTTATATAAATGTTGACATTTAAATTCTGATGTTCAGCTCATTGGAAATCATTATTTCTCATTTGTAGTATGATTAGAATATGTGATTGATTTATAAAAGATTATGTATGCATAAATAAGTTATATATTATCTATGGATTTCATTTTGGGTTAAGAAAGGGACTTTACAATGTATTTCTTATAAAATTTTACTTTTCAATTTTGTTCACTGAAAGAAAAGGAGGAAAGAATAACTAAGTATTAGTTCAAAAGAACATATTGAGGTTTGGAGAGACATTCTCAGTGTAGATAAGTCTAAATTTAAACACAATTATTTTTAAGCCTTGGGTTCATCTCATTATCACTAACAAGAATGAATACAGAGCTGTGTGGCAGCCTGAAGGAAATCTGAGTTGAGAACTCAAGAGCTGTCATCCTGAGTCAGAGGATGGACCACACAACCTGGAGCACTATCTCAATGAGCTGCATGGAGGGACAGCTTGGAAATGGGCTGAGAACTCTGACATCTGCCTTGGACATTTGAGTCGTGCCACTCCTGGTTCCCCTGAGTAAGTGATGATAAATATGGCATTCATGAAGTCATTCAGAGGTGTTTCTGAACCTATTTGTAGTTTTTGTTCTACACTAAATTTCATATGAGTGAATTCTAAAAGTTTATTACCAATTGCCCTAAACGGTGTTTCTGAAGCTATGATAAATGCTCCACAGGCCAAATTTCCCTGAATTTAGTGAATTGCAGGGGTTCACAAGGACCCTGCAGAGCATCCACGGTACACGAATCTATCCAGGCACTCAGTACAATGGGTTCTGTGATGAACTATGCTTGGAATATACTCACTATAATACCCTTTTCTAGGAGGATCATGGAGGACATTAGGACATTGATGATGTGCTAGAAATGGGATCACAAAACCTCTCTTTGTGTAACATCACACAGCAGTAGCATCTTATAGGAAAAACTGTGTTAGCAGCTTAGGAACAAACCGTTGGAACTTTTTGTATCCATATTCTGACCAAGGGAACGTTGTCAGATTCTGGCAAGAATATTTTCCATCCTCCTAACCCATTTTTAATAGAGATGGTGAACTGTCAGTGATGAATCCATTGGCCACACATCTCATGATTGAATCACCAATATCAGAGCAGCCAACAAATGATAACTCATGAGAAGAACGTGGGATTTGGACTATAAAACATGAGTCGGAATTTCTGCTCTATTATCCCTTGGAGCTATGTGATCTTGGGAGTGTTACTGGGTTCTTTGACTTTCCTCACGTATGAAATGAGGATAATAAAATTGCTATTTATTGGTAGAACTATTTTACAAATCGTATTTGCTAATTTGTGTGGAAACTTGGCAAAATGTATTGGTTTTTAAAAAAGTTGTAAAGTATTTAACAAATTCTAAATGAGGATGAATCCTGGTGTTCTCATTAGTAAACTGAATAATGAAACATGGTAAGCAACTTTTTAGGTTTAAGGCTAAATAATGTTTTTGTATATTAATGTATAAAGGGAAGGGAAATCCAACCCTTTTCCTGCCAGTAAGCCCCCCGCAAACCCTGTTGAGGTTAATAACTGTCCCTGCTGTAAATATCAGTGCATTAGACCAGGAGCTCAGCTGACCTAATATAGTGCTCAGCACCTGGTTTTATCTCTGCTCTGTTGGAATCCCCAACACAGAGTAGCTTCTGGAAAACTGATTTTAACACTTTCCTGATACAATATTCCCAAGAGTTTAGGTCCATAAACAAACTCTTCATTTTCATCATTTCCTTTTATAGGAAACATGATTTCATTTGGCCTTTTGTTAAAGTGTCTTCCTGCTTTCTCTAAAGAAACAAAAAAATATTAATAGTTACAAAAAGAACTCAGATTTTTCTCCCCTATTCTAAGGAGACAGAACCTTAGTACCCTTCCTAGTACTTACGAGCCAGAAATAGCTAAAGAACTCTGTAAGCTTCTTAATACATATGATTTAAGAAAATATTCTTACGTGTTAACTGTGTAATGGACATGCAATTAAGAATGAATTCATGGCCAGTTGTGAAGGCTCAAGCCTGTAATCTCAGCACTTTGGGAGGCCAAGGCAGGTGGGTCACTTGAGGTCAGAAGTGGCCAACATGGTGAAACCCCATCTCTACTAAAAAAAATACTAAAATACTAAAATACTAAAAATGCAAAATTGATGCATGGCGGCAGGTTCCTATAATCCCTGCTACTTAGGAGGCTGAGGCAGGAGAATTGCTTGAACCCAGGAGGCGGAGGCTGTAGTGAGCAGAGATCGTGTCACTGTACTCCAGCCTGGGCGACAAGAGAGAAACTCTATCTAAAAAAAAAAAAAGAGAGAGAGTGAGTTCATAAGGCAACACTTATCAGCAGAGGCTTTGTCTTTTCCAAACAAAATAACATGAATTCACTCTCACCTAGAACACACGTGTGTGCCCTAGGCCACCACTCAGAGTTGAGATGTGTAACAACAGCCAACAAATGATGACTGATCCAGCTCTCGGAGGATGGGTCCCTCCTGTCGTAAAACATCATCAGGGCATAGTTCTGTGTTTCCAGGCAAAAAACAATTTTAATAAAAACCTTTTGCTTTCTACTTAAAAGTTTGCCTTTACATTGTGGGAGTTGGGTTTGAATTAGATTTGGAGAGGTAAATTTCGGAGAAGACCTCAAACATTACCAATGACCTTTATAGGGAAAAATATCAGGGATGGAAAGAAAGAACAATCCTATTTTGTTTAATTTCTCCTGACGGCAGTGTTGGAGATGTTTGTGTTTGTGTTGGTGGGGTGAGTGGTGTGTGTGTGGGTTTGTGTGAATGTGCAAGAAGTAGGGCAGAAATGTGCTGGACTGAGAATAATGTTGAGCCTGTTAAAGATCGAAGGAAGAAGTATAGTGGAGCAAGGGTCAACAACTCCAATGCACTTGGTGCAGCTGCTAAGTTAAATGATGAAGGGTAAGGATGAAGGCTGTAATGCCCAGTGTGGACTGTGATTAATAAATGTGTACACCCCCTGGAGGCATTTAAAGTACATTTAAGAAGAAAACACCATGCAGACCAAGCAAGACAGCTGTATGGGCTCAAATCCATCTTCTGGACTGGCGGCCAGTTTATCATTCTGGGCAAAAGTTTAAGAAGTAGGGGCTCAGGAGGCAAACTATCTAGATTCAGTACCTCTTAAACCTGGTAAGGGTGGCAAGTTATTTAACATCTGAAAGCCTCATTTTCCTCACCTCTACAATGTAGACAATAATCCCCAAAAAACTTGCCTTTTCGAATTACTGTGAGGACATTGAGATAATGCATATACACAATACACTTAATAGAATAGCTGGCACCTAGCAAGCATTGAATAAATATTAGTTGTGTGTGTATACATATACACACATAAATAAAGGTATATATACAAATGGTCATTTCCTTCTTCAAATAATAATCATCCAGGGAAGCTATACGCTCTTATAATAATGTCTTTGACAACAAGTATCTTATTTGTTCATTTTTGTATCTCCCCACATTGAAGTGCCATCACAGCCAGTGGCATAGTCTTTTGAATGTCTTTGATGGCAGCAAATCTCTTCTTTCAGAGAGTGGGAGGGGATTTGGGTTTTGAAAAACATTTTAAGTCCTTTGTAGTGAAGACTGACATATAAGATAAATAGTAAACTGAGTGATACAATCTACAAAATAAACTAATAAAAGTGAAGAAGAATTTAGGCATAAAAGTATGTGCTGTGTGGAGATAGGGAATCATTCAGAGAGAATGGGCCAAAATTATTTTGCTGGTTTTCTACCTCCCTGATATGCCTATTTCAGCACATCTTCTCCACATTTAAATGTTGGAGAACCCTGGGGCTCAGTAATTGAGCCTCTTCTCTATCTATCCTCACTCTCCCTAGGTGATCTCATGCCTTCTTGTGACTTTAACTGCCTTCTATTTGCTTCACTCCTAAATTTATACTTTCAGCTAGCATTTTTCCTCTGGATTCTAAACTTATATATTCAACCACCGAGTCGACACCTCTACACAGATGTCTAATGAGCTCCTCAAACTTATGTCCAGAATGGAGCTTTTGCTATTTGGTACCCCCTTTCCAAATCAGCTTTCCCTGTCATTCTTTCTGACTCAGCTAATGGCAATTCTGTCCTTCTAGATGTTTAAGGAAAAACCGTGGTGTCATGCATGTTACCCCTTTTTCTCTCATACCTTGCATGTGGCTCATCAGTAAATTCTGTCTACTGTATCAGTTAATAGCCCAGTTCTACCATCCTGGTCCAAACCACTGTTGCCTCGCCCCTGGATTTTTACAACAGTTCATTCATCCTGTGCCTATTCTTGTCCTCTTTCTCAGCACCTCGCCACAGTGATCCTGTTTAAGAGAAAGTCTGGTCATGTTACTCTGAACTCTAAGGCTTCCCATCTAACTCAGTTGCGGTCCTTACCATGACCTATGAAGTGGCTCTGTAAACTTGTCTCCTATTCAGCCTCTCTGGCTTCATTGCATCTCTCCTCATTCATGCACACCTGCCACACTGGCTCCTTGCTCTTCCCTGAACCACACCAAGAGCTGCTACCTCATGACCTATGCTCTTTTTACTTCCTGTCTGGAATGCTCGTCCCCTCTATATTTGTGTGGGTATTTTTCTCACTTCCTTCAGGTCTTTACTTAAAAGTCACCTTCCCTGGATGTCCTATTTCCCTTCCCCATATTTTCCTTCCCTGCTTAATTTATTTATTTTTCCTTAGCAACTTCTCCTCCCTCTCTCCTCACTGCCCCCCTCAAAAGTGAGCTTTTCAAAGGCAGAAAATGTATATGTTTTATTAACTGTTGTATCTCTGGTGCCTTGAATATGCCTGGCCCATAGTAAACACTCCATAAATATTTGTTGATTAAATGAATGAATGCATTCTTTGACTTTTCTGTTATCTATTTTAAAATGATGCAGTAACTGTAGATGATACAGGCAGTGAGTATGGTGGGGAAAGCACAGGAATCCGGGCACTTGGATTCTGCTTCCAGCTTTGCCACTCAGTAGTAGCCGTGCAGTTTTGGGCCTGTGGCTTTACTTCCATAAGCCTTGATTTCCTCATCTACAAAATGAGGCGGTTAAATGAGATCTATAGATGGCTGCTAGAATTGCTTTCATCTCTGGGGTGAAATGACTAATATAAGAAGGAAGATTCTTATAATAACAAGGACCTATGCTTTAATTCAGAACAACTTAGAACTCTTTGTGATAGCCAGGGAGGGTGCATTTGTGCGTCTCTCTTTTTAAAGGTTAGCTCTAATAGTTTCTGTCTTAGAGGGAGGATCAAAGCCGGACAGTAGGAAGAAGAGGTAATTCCTGTGTGGGTCTTTACCTCTCATTTATCACACCAGCTTAACATATTTCCTCACCAAGCCAGCAACTTATGTTATACTATGGCAGTAATGCTGATGCTATAACATTGAGTTATGCATTGTCTGAAGTCTATGTGTATTAATTGGCATCACACCATCCCGACGGAGAAGGTGGGTTAGCTTTTATTAACATCCATATTTATAGAAGCTAGAAGCAGATTAATTGCCAATGTCACAGAAAATGTAGCAAGTCAAGGCCAGATCCCATAAAATGTGTTGTTTTTTCAGTAACAGAGCTCCACCATTGAGACACTACAGTCAGAACTAGTGGTATTCTTGCGAAAGTCTCCAAGTCTGAAGAGGTGGTTGTTTAGAAACACTTATATAGATGTTTCTGCAACTCACAGAGTGCCAGAAATGTCACAGAATTTTGTTGGAGGTTTGAAGATTTTCAATGACATATGGAGTTGAGAGAACAGAGCTTCTTGACTTTGGTCTTTGTAGGATAAGTACCTTTTTCCTCCTCTACTCATATCATGTGAAGATAGCGGTCCTGCCTGAGCGTTTTTCCAGAGCAGAAATAGAATTCTGGCCTCTGAATTTCTTGTCAAAAAAGGTGAATTTGCGGAACAAAATGTGCTCAATTATTAAGCAACTCAATCTATTCTTCAGCTGAGAGCAAAAGTGAGCAATGGCAGATATAATTATATTGATAATTATTAACCAATATAGAATGTTAAAGATAAGAAACCTCGTCTCTACTAAAAATACAAAAATTAGCCGGGCATGGTGGTGTGTGCCTGTAGTCCCAGCTACTCGGGAGGCTGAGACAGGAGAATTGCTTGAACCCAGAAGGCGGAGGTTGCAGTGAGCTGAGATCGTGCCATTGCACTCCAGTCTGGGTAACAACAGCGAGACTCCATCTCAAAAAAAAACGAATCCAAAATCAGCTTTGGATAACCGGGAAGCTTCCCACACAGCGTAGAAAGCATAAATCAAATACTAGATATCTAAGTTCAGCATTTAGAATCTTAATATTTAGAATTAAGCCTCTCCTGGGTAGGTTTGGCTTCTGGTAAGATGTGATTTAGAGACTGAGCCATATTGCATAGGGTTCCAAGATCAAGTCTGTAGAAACTAGAGGGTTGAGCCATATCTCTTTTCCTGAAAAAGCTGGAGAATGGTTTCTAAAAGCTGAATTCTTTAGTAATATATTTAAAATACCATCACTTTTATAAGATGATTAAGTATTTCATATTGAGGAGAAATTGGGAAAATAGAGTGCAGTAAGTATAGTGAATGCAGTATTGTCTGTGAATTTTTACACCTGGAGAAGGATTACATGAGGTTGGTAGGGGGCATATGCACTGTAGGTCTGTTTTTATAACTAAAGCCTCAATACCATGGAGACTATTCGTGGCAAGGGAACAGATTAAACCTTCTTCTCAGCCCTAACACCCCGGAGAGAATGCAGCTGTCAGAGCAGAGATTTCTGCACATGACATTCATATTAGAGCTATCTAGACCAGCAGGCAGATAAAAGCTATCCCAAGAGTTGAGGAGTAAAGCAGACTGCAAGCATTTTGCAAAGCATATTAGAATGAAACACAGTTGCAGTATAAATCCACAGGTAAAGAAGAACTTTGAATAATTTCATATTCCAAGGCTGATCACACTGAAAGGTGGTAGTATCAGTGCTAAGGTGACATAGCACAGAGAGAGTCAGCAGATCTGGGTCTACCCAGGAAGATGGTCCCAGATGAGCCCCAACTGAGGCTGTGCGATTAGTCACACTAGTTAATGGGCTTGTCATTGTACTCAGAGGTCTCGAACGTCAATTTCAGAAACTCATTGCTTATTATTTTCATTTGTATGTATTTTTTTTTTTGGTCTATGAGTGAGGGTTGAATCATTCCCAATGAGCTGTTCTGACCTCATGGTACTCAGCTACAAGAACCCTGCCCACCCAGGGATTGTTATATTTAGATACCTGGACTAGTGGACCCTGAGTGTTATTAATACTAGTGAAGATTCTGATACTTAATGAATGCCATCTTATCAGGGCCAGTTGCTGTTTCAGTAGCAATTTATAACTCACCATTCCTTAACAGTTACTAGGTTTGTGTCCTTCTCTGTGTACAATACATCTGGAATTATATACTCAGAATTATAATATACTACTAGGTTTCATTGTAATCTTTGCTGCACAACCATAAACATTCTTGAACTCCCGACCTCAGGTGATCCGCCTGCCTTGGCCTCCAAAGTGCTTGGATTGCAGGTGTGAGCCACCGCACCCAGCCTGCACATTCTTATAAACCATTTTATGTTTTTATTTTTTAAATCAGCTGACTTTCAGATTCAAATTCTTATAAATCTTAAACATAGTTTTCCAGAGGCCATGAGATACAGATTAACCTGTCTCTCCAACACACACACACACACACACACACACACACACACACACACACACACAAAGAAAATGAATTCTTTTGGAAACGACACCATGGTACCACATGACCTAACATGCCAGATATCCTATTCACAAATCTTTTCTTCTTATCAAGATCTAACTAGAGGCCGGGCGCAGTGGCTTATGCCTATAATCCCAGCACTTGGGGAGGCCAAGACAGGTGGATTGCCTGAGCTCAGGAGCTTGAGACCAGCCTGGCCAACATAGTGAAACCCTGTCTCTACTAAAATACAAAAAATCAGCCACGCATGGTGGCAGGCGCCTGTAATTCCAGGTACTCAGGAGGCTGAGAATTGCTTGAACCTGGGAGGCGAAGGTTGCAGTGAGCTGAGATAGTGCCAGTGCACTTTAGCCTGGGCAACAAAGTGAAACTGTTTCAAAAAAAAAAAAAAAATCTAACTAGAACTGTCACTGAGTTCCTTGTCTACCCAGGTAACTCACTGTCCAGTGGTAACACTGATTACATTACACATCCACACAAAACCTGCCATGATTCCTCATCACCAATGGGATAAAACGCAAAGTCCATCATGGACCAAACAGGACTTCATCTTCTGTCTACCCTAACTCATTATTTCATGCATTAGGGTGGCACATGGCTTCTGCTTTGCACACACCACAATGGCTATTGAGTTCTTTACTCAGATTATGCTCTTCCCTCTGGAATATCTTTTGTCTCATTTACTCACAACTATTGATGCTAAAGGTTGGCTCAAGTATCACCTCTTCTTCCCACCTCCCTCAGGCCTTCTGCTCTCTTCTCCCCTGGTCAGGTGAGGTGACTCTGAGTTCCCTTGGGATTCAATGAAAATCCCTAAGAAGTACATTATATTTATTTGTCTGTCTCTTCCAGTAGACTGAGTTTTTTGAAGGGAGAGTCTGTATATTAATTATTCATCTTTCTTATTTTCTAGCTCAGTGCTTGATATGTAGCAGCTGAAATAAATAGTAACTGTTTACTTTATTAAATGGTATTATTCAAAAAATTGCTAACAATCTTAAGAGACTCAATAGAATTTGTTATAAAAGAACAAAAATTCAAATCCAGTTTTGAAGTCTATTAAAAATGATAACTCGGATCTGGCTTCATTTCCATTCATGTGGGGTTACTACCAAAATGGCAAAGAGACTTTGCAAAAAAAGAAAGAAATAAGGAGTCAGGTGAATGAATGGATACAGGTTCTCAGCCTCCCCTCAGCTCTTGTGCTCAAACAGCAGTCAGCCTGGAGAGCAGGGAGCCAATGCGCTCCTTGTCTTTGATAGCAGGAGGCTGGGGGTGAGGCCACATAAGCACACAAGGGTCTATGCACCACCACAGATGACAATTCTTGCTTTGCCATGAACACTCACTTTGGGGTTATATTCATCAATGTGTCATCAGGCCAATAAGTGGCCTGGCCAAGGCCCAACCATCAATGTATTCTTTCAAGTGCTAGCAGAATGTGGGTTCAGTTTGTCATCAAAGTTCAGACCAAATAACATCAGAAAAGCAGTAATTACGTCCAAAGTCTTCTGTGGTTGTGGGTCTGCCACAAACCACATGTCTACTTTACCAAAGATTTTCAATAATACTATCCATGAGATTTATCATGTATGTATGATTTACCAGGGTCATGTTCAAGTTACAATGATCTAGAATTAAAGTCACCTCCTAGATACCAGCAAATAAGAAAACATCACATGTAAAAATGAGATCCCAATAACAAAAGTTTAGGTTGAGCTTAAAAGGAATTTATTTCCATGCTTTGTTAATAAAAACTGTAGAAACACGAAGAAGGGTCAATAGATGGAATTTTCCCCATGCCATGAGAGAGGGAACGTTTTGCATCTTAGTAAATGGTCTTGTGCATTTTTTCCCCCCAAAAGTCATGTGTGTGTGTGTGTTGGGAAAGAAAAGTGGAGATCTCTGGTTAAAATCTGTGCTTTTTGAATATATAAATCTAGGGATTCTTAAAATTCACAGGAGCTCATAGTCTGGTTGATGCAGTGTGATCCATACTGTTTCATTGGAGTTATATAGACGTTTCCTGTTTTCAGGCACCTACTTCAGGTCTTGTCATTCACTATACCATCAATAATTTGAGTTTGGACTTCTGAAGGTTAGCAAGGTTGAAAAAAGTTAGTTTGAGAATTAGGCTTTAGGGTTCAATGTGTGTTTAAAAATCTAGGTCATAGTGTGTTGGATTTTCAAATCTTTTCCCCTCTCATCCCATCAGTTTTATTCCCTGTTCTTCCCCAACCAGCATCCTCTGCCCTGTCCACTGCTTTTGATTTTGTCCCCATTGTCTTGAGACCTTCCTGTGCTCATTTCTTTCTGGATGCCTTTGCTCATACTTTTTTCCTGTAACTGGGCTGTCCTTTCCCTTCCTGCTTTATACATTTAAGATATGGGTGTTGTTCAGGTTGCATCTCACTTACTACTTCCTCAATCAATCTTCAGCTTCTCAAATAGGTATTCTCAAATGTTCAAACTTTTATAACAGTTGTCTGTTTTGTTGATTTTTTATTTTCTGTAGTTATATTATTAACTGTTTCAGGGATGTGTATTGGCCTTAGCAAATCTCCATAGTAACTTCCATCCTTGACATTCTGATGCTAGATGATCTCCTTAACCAGACCGTGAGCTCTGTAAAGGATGGGATTCGTTTTTTGGAATGACCTATAATGTGTAGAACATTGCAAATGTTCTATTAGCCAGATAGGTGCCTAATAAGGATAGTATGAGTTGTCAAAAAGAATAGGAATTAAAAAAATCTAAGAAGATTTCTATTTTTCATGGTAAAGATACAGGTGCTCAGAATGTGTGCAAACCATTTGTACTGAATTAATAAAGCTGACATTGCTATTTTAACTTTTTTAATCTACTTACACTTTCACAAACAGTAAAAGAGAATACTTTACTTAGTGGATTCACAAATTGAATTCTCATCAGCAGTGCATATGTGGCACCTGAATTTTAAAAGCTACAGCTTAGGTTAAGTCACAGAAGCTTTAAACAAAAAATCCTAGATAGACTAGCTATAATTCTATATTTGACTTTGCTTATCTTCTCTTCTGAGGGAATTTATCCAGGAAAGAATAAAAACATCACAAGGGGACAAGGGCAAGGCATGACAAAGCGGGAGCACCACCTGTCTTAGAAAATGAAACCGGTCAGCGTTAATTTTCACCGTTGGAAAGTGATTGACATTTCTGACATGTTTGAGGATAGCAGTCAATGGGGTTATTGGTTCCTCCTCCAAACCATATCCTTTGTTAAGCCCACTGTCCCCAGGTAAGCTGAGATTCTGTCTTAGAGAAATATGGCCACCTCATTAGTACAGGCTTAGGACTTCAAATTGAACAATGTGGATCATTCCAAGAACCACCAGGCCACATGTTAGCTTTTATGAGGTATATATAATATGCATATAATCTTTCAATGAAAAGCATAATTTCACCCATTTGCTTTTTCAGTCACAGATTCAGCTTTCCTCAGTGGCTCTTTGTCTGGGTTTTTCTAACATTTTTACCTTTCTTCATCGCTATCCTGTTTGTGTCTAACTCATCTTGTGCCTGCATAGAGTCTTAGGGCTCACCCTCCCTCGGAACTTCTCAGCTGTGAGCTCTGCTTCAGCCCCTACCCTGCAGGCTACCTCTGTGCAGGGCTACCAGCTGCATGCCACAGCTGCCTGCTCATGAACTTCAAGGGTTTGCTAGTGCAAGTTGATGGGGCAGGGGGGGAATTCACTCTCCACAGCATCAATGTTAACCAGTGGGAAATAGGAGGTGGTCAGATAGGAAAGTATCCTCTTTTTCCATGCTTTTTTTTTTTTTTTTTTTCTCTAGGCAAAGAGTCTCTGTGCAGAGCGTGTCTGGAGGCATCCGGGTAGCTCAGCAAACGCCCTGCAAGTGACCGGCTGTGTCTCTTCCTCGTGAAGCAGTTGCTAGCGCAGTAATGTGTCACTTTGTGTGGCTTCTCATCCCTCCAGCTTTACTTAGAGTTTTCCATCCCCTTGTTTCCCTGGGATTGTATGTCCCGAATAAATCTTCAGAGCTTTATCCTGCCTCAGGCTGTTTTTCCAGGGAAACTCGGCCAAGATGATATAATAATCACTCGATTATATTCTTGTCCTTCCTGGGGGACTGTAAACCCCTTGAGAGGAGAAGCTGTCATATATTTTTGTTTTACTTCCCCAGTGCCTGACACAAAATAGGCTAAAGGTCCAGTTCATATGACAGACTTTTATATGAAAATATAGAAAATCATAGAATGAAAATATTCTTTGTAAAATGGATACTTTCAAATATGATTACTATGTCTTTAATTTTATTGGCTAATATTTAAAGATTATCCCTTGTATAGCAAATACAATGTGCTATTTGAATCATGAAGAAACTAAGAAAACTAAGAGTTTTGCTAAGCAAAGAGTTAAAAGCCCCGGAGTATTTTTGCCATTTTGTTATCACTACCAGTAAAATAATTCTTAAGAACTAACCTGTTTAAAAAATAGAAAAAAGAAAAAAAATCCCAGATAATTCATACGCTGTGCACTGTATTTAAACATCTGAAGAGATGGTCATCTCTGAAAGCTAAAGGACAAATAAATATCAAGTAATAAGCATTGAAGAACTTTGACAGGGAATAAAGGCAGAAAGCCCATTACTTTCATAAAAAGAGAAGCCTCAATAAAGCCAGATTGGGAATAAAGCAAATCTCAGCACCTTCTGTTGAATTTGCAATAAGCCACAGATGCCAAACATTCATCTCATTTAACTCGGTCGGTGCTTAGCTCGAAGAGTACTTTAAGCCTTTCCCAAATTGGATTAATGTTGGTGAAAGAAATCCTGCAATTACAGATGAGAGGATGGTGGGGCAACTGTAAATCCAGGGTAATTTATGGTTGAGAATATATTTTGATCACGAACCCTTTATGTCAGGGGCTGTGAGATCTAGTGTGAGCTCTACATGATTGCATTCAAGTTTGGGCTTGGATTAAACAACATACATGTTTTAGGAATCTATACCTCTAGCCAACATTGTCTACCCTTTTATCCTTTATTTCCAGTTTTGTTTCAAAGCATTTGTTTGTATGTGTGGAAGGAGGGTTGCAGACCAATAGCCAATGGTGACATTGCACTTAGGGGAAAAAATAGCCCTTCCAGAATGTATATGGAAAATGTTTTAAATTTTAGAGTCTTAAGTTTAAATATTTCAGGAAACTGTATCTTTTAAATACAAATGGAGGTAAAAGAGATGCAGATGGGAAAAAGAGGAAAGAAAAGTTATCATTTATTATCTGGCCAAAGGTTCGTATGTATTATCTCATTTGATTTTGGTAAGAATCCATCTCCTGGAAGGGGTATGATTATTCCTGGGCAATTTCCTGGAGGAAATTGACGCTCATGCAGTTTCATGAGCTGAACCCCTGTCCTGTTGATTACATCAAGGTCTTGGTTGTTGGCAAAACTTAAGATTCTTGCAGTTTCTTATTAGATGCCCGATTTTTATCCATAAGATAGTGGTGACTTTGCCTCTCTTTTACTTTCTACCGTTGGATTTTGGTTTTAGTGTAAACTGGTGTGGCTTGGAGTATTGGCTGAAAAGAGTGGGAAGCAGGACTTGGATAATGTATTAGTCAGGGTTCTCCAGAGAAACAGAACAAAATGAATCATCACAGATATTGTAATCTCTGCCATCACTGGAGGTTGGTTAGTAGACCATCAATGTCTTCATTATGATTCTGAGTTTAGTGAAAAAGCCAGTTCCATCGAAACATGAGGGTGATGCCTGAAGTCCTGCTTTCAAATTCTTCTTTTTGTTACTGTTTGGTTTCTAGATTTGGTACCAATATTCAGATAATTTTAATTTTTGATACAATATGATGGAAAACCACAGAGACAGGTTGCCTGGAAAATCTGTTCAATTATTCTGCTTTCTGAATGCTTATCTTGTAAATGTATTGTTATTGCAGTATTCTCTACCTAAGGAAAGTCCACTCATCACTGATGAGTCAAATGCTTTGTTTTCTAGGGTGGGAGAGGTCTCATATGTTGGAAGTGGTCTATGTCTTGTAATATTTCACAAGGAAACAAACACTGAAATTCTGTTATTAAAAGTGTGTGTTGTGTAGTTGTAAACATCTTTCACATGGGTCAAAAATCAAAGTAATCTTTTTCCCCTTTTCTTTTAACAGATATTTTTACTTTCTTCATTTCTTTCTGTTGTAACTGCAAATATCATCATGCAGAAATTTCACTTCTTCAATTTCTTGAGCTCATAGGTCACATTGCTTTTTTGCTGGAATCTCTACCTGGCTCAGTAACCAAGGCAACAAATCCCTGGTTAATGACTCACTAGAAATTCACTGTGGAGGTGGCTTATTAGTTTTTTTCCCCAAGAACTGGGATAAAAAGCTTGCTTGTGATTTTTTTTTCATTTTATTTCTCCTTTCTCTCTTACTTGCAATCCAGACAACCTAAAGTACACTTAATTAAAATCAATAGGCAAAAACATTCAGCACTTTAAAATACTATTTTGGGACTCATCGTGTATGCATATGTAAACATAAAATATTAATAGGCTTAAGAATATTTTATTTTATGACTCTACATCTGTCAATTTGCATGCGGATGAAAAACAAAAATAATTTTAAGATGGTGGTTTTAGGTTTAAGACGTCTCCTAGTCCTCTGAAAAATTGTTTGGAGAAGGCATCTTTTCGAAGGTACTAAGCAAGCCTTAAGGGAAAAAAGAACAAGTAAAAATCTGATGGAAGTTTGTGTGAAAAATAAGTCAACTTTATGAAAAAGATTTCTTTACATTTATAAATGTGAGAAGAAATTGATGAGAGGCAAAAAACCAAAAAATCCTTGACATTGCCTAAAAATATTCTATAGTATGCAAAGACAGTTTTGAAGATAAATAAACCCAATTATATTTCTGGGAAAAATGTTTTCTACCAAAATATTTAAAGGGAAGCAAGAGGAAGTGGAAATGATAGAATGATATTTACCATATTTCTCAAGTGTTTACAATAGAGAAAAAGGCAGTAACACTGGTAAACGTGGTTACCTGGCTTGAAAGTGCTAAAAGGAACGGACCTCTTAGGAGTGGTGTCTTGGATCGGGGAGACATTAACAGCAGACTGTAACATGTTCCCCTCTGACCTGGGAGCTTTTAGAGCCATGTTAAATAAAGTCAAAATAACTAAAATTATGAGTCAAGAACTGTTACCTCAGGGCCAGGCGCGGTGCCTCATGCCTGTAATCCCTTTGATAGGCCGAGACTGGGGTATCACCTGAGGTCAGGAGTTAGAAACCAGCCTGGCCAACATAGTAAAACCCCATCTTTACTAAAAATATAAAAATTAGCTAGACGTGGTGGCGTGCGCCTGTAATCCTGGCTACTTGGGAGGCTGAGGCAGGAGAATTGCTTGAGCCCAGAAGGTGGAGGCTGCAATGAGCCAAGATTGCACCATTGCACTTCAGCCTGGGTGAAAAGAGTGAAACTACATTAAAAAAAAAAAAGGATTTTAGAACCTCTATTAAGAATTAAAGACAATACAACAAATTAATATTTATAAATTAACAAAAAGTTTTTATTTATAGCATTATAGTTAGTTGTTATAATGTCAAAAAACAGATAATGAAAAAATCACTTATTTTATTATATTGGGAGTTTGAGAAGAACACACTGGGGAAAGATGATATCTCATTGTGGTTTTGGTTTGCATTTCCCTGATTAGTGATGTTGAGCACTTTTTCATAGACCTGTTGGCCATTTGTATGTCTTCTTTTGACAAATGTCTATTCATGTCCTTAACCCACTTTTTGATGGGGTTATTTATTTTTTAAATCGTTGGGTTGTTTAGGTTCCTTGTATATTCTGGATATTTGTCAGATAAATAGTTTGCAAATATTTTCTCCTGTTCAACAGGTTACCTATCTGTTGATTGTTTCCTTTAATATGCAGTCGCTTTTTAGTTTAATACAATCCCACTTGTCTATTTTTGTAATAATTGTCTATGCTTTTGAGGTCTGAGTCATGAAATCTTTGCCTAGATTGATGACTTGAATGTTTTCCCTGGTGTCTTTATAAAAATTAGTTGGCTGTAAATATGGGAATTTATTTCTGGACTCTATTTTTGTTCCATTGGTTTTATATGTCTGTTTTTATACCAATATCACGTTGTTCTGGTTACTATAGCTTTGTGAAATACGCTTTGAAGTCAAGTAGTGTGACTTCACTTTGTTTTTCTTCTAAAGGATTGCTTTCACTATTCTGGTTCTTTTTTGCTTCCAAACAAATTTTAAGATTCTTTTTTGTAATTTTGTGAAAAACGACATTGGTGTTTTGATAGAGATGTCATTAAATTTGTAAATTCCTTTGGGTAGTATGGTCATTTTAATTGTATTAATTCTTCTGATCCATGAGCACGAGATGTCTTTCCATTTGTGTCTTCTTCAATTTATTTCATCAGTGTCTTGTAGCTTTCTTTGTTAAGATCTTTTACCTTCTTAATTAAATTTATTCCTAGGTATTTTTCTCTGTTGTTATTGTAAATAGATCATCTTCTTGATGTACAGAAACACTACTGATTTTTGTCTGTTTTATATCCTGCAACTTTACTGAGTTCATTTATCAGTTATAACTTTTCTTGGTGGTGTCATTAGGTTTTTCTAGATATAAGATCATATCATCAGAAAAGAGGAACAATTGACTTCATTTTTCCTCCCCCAATTTGAATGACTTTTATTTCTTTTGCTTGCCTGATTGTTTGGCAATGACTTCCAACATTATGATGAATAGGAGTGATGAAAGCAGGTATTCTTGTCTTGTTCCAGATCCTGGAGGAAAGGCTTTCTGCTTTTCCCCATTTGGTATGATGTTAGCTGTGGGTTTGTCATACATGGCCTTTATTATTTTGAAGTGTGTTCCTTCTATTCTTTTACTATGTTGTTGGAGCTCATGGACTTAGACTTCTCTTTTCTTATTGTTTCTTTTTTATTTTTTTAATACCTTTGTCCTTTTTACTCTACTTTTTGAGAGATATCCTCATGCTTATCATTCAGTGATTCTATTGAGTTTCTCATTTCTAATACTATTAAAAATTTCTTAAAGTTCTTTTTTCTTCTCTGAAAGTTTTTACTCTATAGTATTGTGTTCAAGCTTCATTGATATAAAATATTTTCTCTCTGAGAATACTGAGGATATGAAAAAGTGTTCTTTTTCTTGAGTGTTCTCTGTTTCTGTTCTGTCTTTGTTTTGTCTCTTCCCTAAAACTTAAGAGTCTTTCTTCCAATGAAGATTTCTCCTTGTCTGTGAGTTTGCATTCAAGTGTGGTACACTGAGAAGCTCATTGTAGGTGCAGGGCTTGTTGACCAGGGACTTCACAATAGACTGAGCAGATCAGACTGTTTCATTGGAGATACACTCAAATATCAGTATCTTTATTTCCTTTTGCTTGAGTTGGTGAGATTCTGCAGATAAGGATCTTCCGGGCTCCTCCTGCCAATGTCTGGTGAACCAAGTCAGGAAAGAGGGTTGGATTTTCAACATTTAGGCTCAATTTTTATCCTCCTTCAGTATGATAACCCTGAATTCAACTGTACGTGGTGTCTTCATCCAGAATCCTTCTGTTTTGTCTTTCCTTAGGGTGAAGGAGCAGTAATCACTCAGTTTAACAAAGGAGGGAAGCTCATTTGAGGTCTTCTAATCAAACTTTAAAATTTCTTTTCATTTTCAGCTCCTTGTTCACTTCCAATACTGGAATTTTCTGCTGCTGCTGATTTCTGAGACATTTGAAGATTCTGCTTTGTAAATTAGGTTTCTGCTTAGCATTCTCTATTGACACTTTAGGATTCTGCTTTTTCCAGTTTGCAAAGTTAATATCGATTTATTCATCTGTTTTGCATCTCCCAAAATGTTGCTGCCATTGCTTTTTTAAAAATTGATTTTATTTTTAAGAGCCAGTTTTAGGTTCACAGCAAAATTGAGTGGAAGGTACAGAGGTTTTCTGTGTAGTCTCTTCCCCAACACATGCATGGTCTCCCACATTATTACCACTTGACCAGAGTGGTACATTCATTACAACTGATGAATGTACATTGACACACTGTTATCACCTAAAGTCCAAAGTTTACCTTAGGGTTCACTCTTGGTGTTTTACATTCTATGGGTTTGAACAAATATATCCACCATTATAGTACCATAGAGAGCAATTTCACTGTCCTAAAAATTCTGTGTGCTTATTTATATCTCTCCTGCTCCACTAATTTCTGCCATTGTTTTATGCTTTCTTTAAGAAAATCTCCTTTATGGTTCTGTTATGGGGCTAACAATATGCTACATAACTAGCTTGAAAAAAAAATATATATTTTAAAACAGAAAAATACACATTTATTTGGTCTCTTCAGTCTTATGGCCTTAAAAATAACAAATCAATATATCAGAGTTAAAAGCCAGATTTTAGGACCTTTTCATTTTTGCTTTGGACTAGATAGTGATCACTTAAGAATTTTCATTGTCATAAACAGAAAGTATTAAAAGTAGGACATTATGCCTTCAAGCAAAATCAATACAGTTGATAGAACATTTCACCATTTTCCCTCAAAAGCACCATTAAAACCTCAACACTCATAAATTATAGAACTTTAAAGTGATCATTTTGTTCAAATCTTTAAATTATAGGAACCTGAGGCCTGAGGAGAGGTGGCATTGTGAAGCTGTCCTTTCTATTCCTGGAAGAATTGAGACCAGAGCCCAGGTCTCTTAATAAAGAAACAGTGGACTACCATGATGGAAAAGGAGAGAAGGGGGAGCTTATGAGTTAGGAGGAAAACCTTGGTAACATGCTTGCTGGAGGGAGATTTGCCTCTTATCTGTGATATCTCTGGCTTTGGTGTCTTTCATGCTCCCATCAGGAAGCCAATGCTTCCCACATGCTTGATTTTTCTCATGAGAAGAAAGGCAGCTTTTACAAATCACACACGCTTTCGTTACATATGCAACTTCCACTAGCGTATTTACATTTTTGGAGCCGAATCCTTAGGTTACTCTAGTGATGAAATTTCAAATTTCTGGATTACTTTATGTAGGGTAATTATTTTACAATAATAAGTCTTTTTAGATGTGCTTCAATTAATCTTTTATACTGGTTACTTTGTGACACCACCGTGGGCAGCTCCAAAGGGCAAAATTTCTGAAAATCTTTCTCCTTATTAAATACTTAGCCCTAGCTTGAACATCATTTTATCTGTTATAACCTTCAGGCTATAAAAAAATTATATTTTTTTAAGCTGGCATCATCTAGAAATTATTTGCAAAATTGATGTAATGTTGTCTTCCCTCTCAAGATAAAGGTAAAACCAGGAAATTTATGGTTTCCCATAAGGAAATCTACAAATCTGTTAAATTTAATTGGCAAAGCAAACCAATTGTTTACAAAATACTGGAAGGAACTGAGTAAGAAAACACAACTAGAGAGAAAACATTTATGTTTTCTAACAGAGGAATATAAAATGAAATCAGAATGAAAGCTATTTCTTAGTGCATTTTCAGAAAATAATAAAATGATAATAATTGGTGCTAGAGTGAAGATTTGCCATTGGCTCTGGTAGCAGATCTTAGAAACTTATACAATTTAATAATAAGTACTAATAGCTTTGACACTAAAGCCCTTTGATACAATATTATGGTTTAAGAAAATCTATCCTAAGAACTTAAAATATAGATTAAAAAACTGATGCTTAAATGCTATTTACAGCACAATTGATAGTAGTGAAAAACTGTATAAATACCCCCAAGTGGAAAAAGTATAATAAAACATGGTATATCTGAACAATAAATATTATATAATAATTAAAAACAGTTGCATAGCAATTCTAATAATATGGGAAATGGTTCATGTGATAGTGGTAAGGGATAATAACAGAATTTAAATTGTAAATGTGACAGTTTCATAACTATATAACTGTGTTTAAAATATACAAAAAAATGCATTTGAATATTTATTATATTTGGTTTTGAATTGTGGGATTATGGGTATTAGTGTTTCTTCTATTTAGTTTGATGCACTTTCCAAAGATTTTGCAAAGGCCATGTGGTATCATAATTGGGAAAAAATCAGCCGTAAACATAGTCATAACCCTTTTTCCATGTAGAATTTAGCTTGCTTACATTTTAGTTTCTGACTTTGTAATCTCTTACATTTTTTTTCTCCTTTTTAATAACAGTTATATTCAAATGCTTTTATTTTCTCATATCTTCATCAACTATAGTCTTGTTTCTCCTACTTTTTTTTAGTCATTTACCCACTTTTTGGATGCGTTTTGTAATTATGTGTGTTTCTGTCTTCCCTGTTATTTTCTATCCAGTTCTTTGAGTCACCCTTGGTGTTCTACATTCTATAGGTTTGGATAAATGTAGCCACCATTTTAGTACCATACAGAGCAATTTCACTGCCTTGAATATTCCTCTACTGACAATTTAGGATTCACCTTTCTCTGGTTTGCAAAGTTCATATCCATTTATTCATCTGTTTTGCATCTCCCAAAAGGTTGCTGTTATTTTATTTAAAGAGGTTTTAAAAAAATTAAAAAATTTTTTTTAGAGCAGTTTTAAGTTGACAGCAGAAGACCGGCTGCCCTGACATGTGCATAGTCTTTAATATACAGGAATATCTCTTCTGGAAGAGTCTCATTTTATTGTCTGAAAACTGTCACATTACAGCCTCCATCTGTGACAGTGCTACACTATCGTGAAACAAACAAAAGCCTAATGCACTGATGAATGCACCTGTGTAATCTATCTTCTAGCAATTAAAAAAATTCACAATCACATTTTCTATTTTAGTTATAACTGAACACTTTAGGTATGCATATAATTTAAGCAATATATTATTATCAATGTACAATTCTTTTCTCAAATGTTACAGAATAGCAGCAAGCTTGTGCAGGGTGTTAAACAAACATTAAATATTAACCAGCAAGGGGTCAGGGGAGACATTTTCTTTCTGGTTTAGTCACTCCAGAAGGACATTTATAGAATTATTTGAAAAGGTGGTAGGTAGATTCTTTTTTAGACTGAACTTCCTTTTTCTGTCCCCTGCCCAGCCCCATTTCCAGTAAAAGAGGTTTGAGGCCTGTAGGTTCAAGAAAAGTAGTAGAGGAATGCCATCTGTGCAGCCTGTGAAGTGCAAGGTGCTGCTTAGAATGGAACCTTCCAAAGATACTGGGCCTATTCACCACACCAGCCCAAAGGCGGAAACTCACTCTCACAGTGACCTTTTGAAGGTCCTTCAGGGCAGGTCCCTTGGGACAGTGCGAAGTTAAGTGTTGGTGAAAATGATTTTTTAAAATCTTGTTTCTTAACTGGAGGCTGACGAAACAATAGGACATTTCTCCAGCTTGGTTTTACTGATATGCAGGCTGTTTTCCTTACAGGGATAAATAGGTTAGGGAAAAAAAATCTGAATTGAATTTATTTTGCTCCACATCTGCCAGTTTATGGCTACTGCAGTAGGAGGAGGCTTTGATAGAAAATATAAGGGACAATTCCTCTACTTTCAGGCCCCAGCTTCCAGCTGTTCACTTGGTGAAAGCTAGTAATAAATTCTCGGGTTGGGGTGGAGAGGAGAGGATACTTCCCTGTCACATAAAATATTAATTTAAAAGTTGATCAAGGCAGTTCAGTTGCAAACCTGCTTCTCATCTCTTGAAATGTATGTCTTAGCTGCTGCTATTTTTTTCAAGTTCCAGAGAACTACCATGAATGCTGACAAAAATTCTTTTTGTTTATACTCAGCAAGGTTTCAGCCTTTTAAAGATTCCTTCCTTCCATCATGTATATACTCTTTATATACACATCACCACAAAATTAAGTTAAAAAAGGAAGCAGACCACTAAAACTAACCTGTGACCATGCAGTCTTAGCAGGGAGAAAGCTGCCTGGGATGAGGAGTCCAGCAGTTCCAGAGCTCTCTTCATTATCCAAACACTTCTGGAGGGGACAGGGCCTGGTTATGAAATGTTCATTTTCCTGTATCTTCCAGTCTCAAAAGCTCCCTGGTTCCAGGAGAGAGATCAGCTCTGAGTGAGGGAAATGGCCTTTGGCTTTTACCATCTATCTTTTATCCTTTTCTTTCTCATTTCTGTCTTTGTCCTCTTGCATGTTTCTCTTCTACACAGAAACACACATACACGTGCATACACAAACACATACATGCACACACGTCCACACTCCACACATGAATAAGTCTTAGATTTGGATTTTTGCTGTGTATTAGTGGCTTTTACTGATAATTTGTATGTTGTTGTGGCATTTGTATGTAGTAACATTCCTTGGCAATATGTGATATCATCTGAGAACTCCTAAAGATATGGATCACACTCTATTTTTTTCAAACCTCTTCAGTTCTGTGTGGCCTAGTGCAATCTGCCATTTCTTTATTGGGCGGTTATAATTAATCATGAGACAGGACTACAAAGGGACGGGCATGTGGAAACACAGAAAGGTAAGAGAAGAAGGGCTGAATACATACGGCTAATTCCAATAATCAGTGTTCTAATTAAGTGATTTTGCTAATTCTTTCTTATTTAACCAGTTGTAAAAAAGGTGTTAAACTTGAGTCTCGATTATAAAATGCAAGATGTGTGTAATATAAGATAATGTGTAATATTCAAGCTGAACATTACTTGGTCATCACAACATGAATAAAAAAGAATGATTTTACTTAAAACATTATTGTCACTCTTGGTCAAGGGAGGCTAAAAAGAAATCTGAGAAATAAATGTGTTGATTGCAATCTATAATAGAGGTGATTGAGAAAAGAACTTCCTCTAATAATAATAAGATAGATTCCTAACTGGTAGGAAAAGGGTATAACATAATGTAAAAATAAAATATGTATAAATATTAATATCAGAGAAGAAAGTATGTAAAATACAATGTAAACTTTAGAAGAGCAAGAACTTACTTGGGATCACTGTTGATTAATGTAAATAAAACCAAACTCAATTCCGTAAGTCACCATTTCTTTTTAATTGAATGGTGGTGAAATGATGAATAGTTTTGAAATTGGAATTAGAAAGATTTTCCTAGACTTTATGAAGAAACAAGAAGTAATGCTTTAATGCAATACAAAATCCTCAAGGAAATATGTTGAATTCTTTTCAAGAAACAGCTGGAAAGCTCAATTTGTCAAGATTTCATAGTTTATAAATATATAGTTTTTTAAACCTTAAAACATATTACAGAAAGTTTTTTATATTTTCTGTCTAAAATGCTGTAATGTTAGAGTTTAACTTTTATTCTTGGATTGTGCAAAGAAGCTGCTGAACTTGATTGTCATTCCACAGAAATTTTATGTAATTTGCAAAGTAGAATAATTATTGTCATTCAAATTGTGACGTTCAGATTCTTCTATAGTATTTTCAGAGGAAAGAAACATTCCACAATTGAATGTTTTATTCTAAATGTGATCTTCAGTGAGATGGGTTTCATTTAGCGTCAGTGTATAGAGTCTTTTACTTGCTAGGTTTAGGTAGATTTGAAAAAAAAAATAAAAAGAGTTTTAATAATGAAGTAAGAGAAAAGAGTTTTTTTTCATTTTTAATACACAAAGCTCTTAAAATCATCCAGTGCAAAACCACAAAGAAATGCCGACGTTGTATTGAGCAGATTTGTCTAAATGAGCACAAATGAGAAAATAATTTTGTTGTTGTACTCTTTAATTTCATTGACCATGAATCTCTCTGGCTCCAAGTTTAGTATTTTGGATTTCTATTAAATTATGTAAAGCATATGTTAAGAATGATGAATGATTTTCTTTATATGATGGTGAAAGCAGACCTTGCAAAACCCAGAAGATATACTCCTACTTCTTTGCGAGTTCTCTTTCCATTACAATTTGAAAACAGAAATGATAAAAACCTTTTGCAAGTCTTTCATTGATTGGAGAGATGTTTGAGGAGTAAGGAAGAGGATTGTAGGTAGAGTAACTGGAACAGATATAGGTTATTCATTGAGAAATCTGGAGAGCTGTGTCCAAATCATAGTTCCTCATTGTGGTCTGATATTTCACTTTCTGAGTTGGGGATTGTAATTCTTGTGTTGGAGTGAAGGTAATTTAGTGATGACATTTATGGCTCCATTGATCACCAGAGTTTATTTGGAAGACATGACTGACTTGGTAGCTGTTCACAGTTTATTCTGCATAAGTTCTTTCAGAATAGGCTCAGTAGCAAAAAATAATATATTTATAGTCTCTTTATGGAGAGTGTGTACCAGTTAGGCTTAGCTAGGTTATACTCTGGTAGCAAAAACCTCAAGTCTCAGTACCCTAAAATGGCTCTAAAGTTGCTATTTGGGTTGAGAGTGATGAATGGTTAAATTTAGATGGAAAGAGTCCTAGAACAAATGAGTGGCGGCAGGACTCAAAGCAGCAAAGTGGCCATAGGTTCACTTTTCTCCTAGGGCCACTGGGATGAGATTTTGCTTCACTATGGTATTGATCAGGAGCATACAAAGTAATCCAAAGTTTCATTGTCATTTGCTTAAAATATTTTGGTGGGGGGGTGGTCAATGGAAATACAATGGTGATGACCAGGGAAACATTTTTGACTATCATATACTTTTCATATGTGTTCCTTAGAGTTAGTTCCAAGACAAGATGCATTACCTCTATCTATCTTCTAGGAGTTCAGGTTTTTCTGCTATATCATACTACTTACAGTTTACTACATAGTTTATGTTGGAGTAAAACTATGTAATAGCCAAGCCTCCTACTCTAACTACTAAGGTACATATCTGTTTAAAAATGATCTTCAATAAATACTGAATTATAATAATATTTTATGATAAATGTGATAAATAAATTTATAGAAAGTTTTTATTTCTTCTTTTCCTGGTAGAATTTTTTCAGTTGACAAAGAAGTTTTTAAACAGCTCTATTAAAGTATAATTTCTTTACTATAGAATGCAATCACTGTAAACAAACAATTTGAATCCATTTTCAGGACAGTATATTACTCTCAAAACTTCCCTTGTGTTCATTTGCAATCAGTCACTACTCCCACCCCCAACCCCAGGCAATCACTGATGTGCTTTTTGTTTCTCTGAATTAAAAAAAAAATAAAACCCTTAAATTTATGATTTAAATAAACGCATACAATATCTAGTTTTTAGAATCTCTTTCAAGATTTATCCATACTGCAGCACATAGCAGTAGTTTTGTTACTTTTTATTGCTAATATGATTCCATTAATGATCTTACATTGTGCTCCATGAAAAAACTATGTTTTATAGTTTTCAGAGGTTTGTCTTAACTTTCTGTTAAATTTATTTCTAAATACTTTTTGATGCTATGTGAATTTAATTGTTTCATTAATTGCATCTTCACGGCTTGTATGTAGACATTCAACTGCTTTTTGTGCATTGATATTATATTCTGTGATCTTCCAAACTTATTAGTTATAGAAGTTTTTAAAATTGTAGATTCCTTTGGGTTTTCTATCTATACAATAATGTTATTAGCAACATGATGACAGCAGACAATATGGCCTTGTTTCCAAACTTCTTTCACCATTAAGTATGACATCAGCTATAAGTTTTTCATAGATTCCCTTTATTATGTTGAAGAATTTCCCTTCTGCTCTTAGTTTATTGAGTGTTTCTATCTTGAAAGGGTGTTGGATTTTGTTAAATGTCTTTTCTGAATTGATTGAGAGATCATGAGGCTTTTGTCCTCATATCTATAAGAATTAATATGGCACATCACACTAATTAATTTTCAGATGTTAAGCCAACCTTGCATTCCTGGGTGAACTCTAGGAAAACCTGGTCAAGGTGTATATTCTTTTTTCAAATATTTCTAAATTTTTCATGCCAATATTTTATAAAGGTTTTTGTATCTGTATTTATGAGATATATTGGTTGGTGATTTTCATTTAAAAAAGTCTTTCTCTACTACCCAAAGTGATCTACAGATTCAATGCAATTTCTATGGAAATACTACTGACATTCTTCACAGAAACAGAAAAAAACCCTGAATATATACAGAATCATAAAAGACCCCAAAGAACCAGAGCAATACTGAACAAAAATAAACAAAGCTGGAAGCATTGTACTACCATATTTCAAAAACATACTACAAAGCAGTAGTACTAACACATAGTACTGGCACAAATACAGACATGTAGGACAATAGGACAGAATAGAGAATCCAGAAATAAATTCATGCAGTTACAGCCAACTGATTTTTCACAAAGGCATCTTTGTTAAAAGGTGACTGATATGTCAATTATGCTGATTTGATAATTACAAATTGTATACATGAATTAAAATATCACATGTACTACAGAAATATGTACAATTAAAATGTACCAATCAAAAAATAAAAATTTAAAGAGTCTCTGTCTGGTTTTGTTATCAGGGAAATACTGGCTCAATAAATAAGTTAGAAAATTTTTTCTCTTTTCCTAATTTCTGAAAGCATTTGTTTAAGATTGGTAATATTTTTTTCCTTAAATATTTGGTAGGGAATCAGTTTGGGTCAGGGCTTTTTTATTTCTGGGAAAATTTTAAATTACTTCTTTAATTTCTTTACTAGATATACATCTGTATGTGTTTTCCATTTTCTTTCCTTTTTTTTTTTTTTTCCAAGACAGAGTTTTGCTCTTATTGCCCAGGTTGAGTGCAAAGGTGCAATCTTGGCTCACTGCATCCTCCGCCACCCAGGTTCAAGTGATTGTGATTTTCCTGCCTCAGACTCCTGAGTAGCTGGGAATACAGGTGCCCACCACAACACCTAGCTATTTTTTTTTTTTTCTATATTTAGTAGAGACGGGGTTTTGCCATGTTGGCCAGATTGGTCTTGAACTCCTGACCTCAGGTGATCCACCTGCCTCAGCCTCCCAAAGTGATGGGATTATAGGCATGAGCCACTGTGCCCAGTCTCCATTTCCTTTTGATAATGTTTTGATAACCCCTCTAAAAATTTGCTCATTTCATCTTAGTTAATTAGTTTGTTGGCATAAAGTTGTTCATAATAGTCCTTTAAAATACTTTTAATTTATTTAGGGTCTTAGAGATGGCCCTTTTTTGCTTTTGGTAATTTTGTCTTTTCTTTCTTTTCTCTTTCTCAGTCTAGTTAAGGTTTATCAATTTTGCTGAATGTTTCAAAGAGCCAACTTTTGGTTTGATTAATTGCCTCAATTGTTTTTCTGTTTTCTATTTCATTGTTTTCCACTCTAAATTTTTTTTTTCCTTCTACTTACTTTGTGCATCACTTGTTCTTCTTTTCTGGCTTCCTGAAGTGGAAATTCAGATTTTTAAAAGATCTTTCTTTCTTTCTAATATAAACATATAAAGTGGTAAGTTTTCTTTACTCTATTCAGTCAATTTGGATATGTTGTGTATTATTTTCATCAATTTTGTGATAATTTAAAATTTTACTTTGATATCTTCTTTGACCTTGTGCTACTTAAAAGTGTGTTCTTTATTTTCAAAATATGTGAGAGATAGGTTGTGTTTCCCTCTTTTGTTGATTTCTAATTTAAATCCATTGAATTCAGAACACATTTTGTATAATTTCAGTATTTTGATTGTGGACTAAGACATAGTCTATTTTTGAGAATGTTTCATGTGCATTTAAAATGAAAGAATATTATTCTATTTTGGGGTAAAATGTTCTGTATATATCAATTAGGTCAAATAGGTTGGTAGTCTTCCATATTCTTGATTTTCTGCCTAGTTGTTCTATCAGTTTTTGAAATTACTAAAGCCTGTATTTATAGTTGTTAAGTTGCCTATTTTTCCCTTTAGTTCTTTTAGATTTTTCTTCACATATTTTTAGGCTCTGTTGTTAGATGCATACACATTTATATTTATATTTATAATTATTATATCTTCCTGATGTAGTGACCCTTTTACGATTATGAAGAATTCCTTTTTTTTTCTAGTTCTTCCTTTTGGACCTATTTGTGTCTTTGAATCTAAAGAATGACTTATATATAGCATATAGTCAGATCTTATTTTTTAAATACAGTTTGTCAATCTCTGCCTTTTAATTGAAATGTTTAGTCTATTTACATTTAATGTAATTGTTGTATGGTTACATTTATATGTCACTTTGATATTTGTTTTCTATACTTTTATTTATTTACTTTTCTTTTTTCGCTTATTGTTTTCTATACTTTTAATGTTGCTTTTTGTTATTCTGTTCCTTCTCTACCACCTTCTTTGTGTTAAATAAAGAATATTTAAGTTTTCATTATACTTTGGAATTAATTTTATCTATATATTTTTAATTAAAAATAATTCCTCTAAAGTTTATAATATGCATTTTTATTTTTTATAATCTCCTTTAGGTAAACACTGACTTATTTTAGTAAGGTATATTAACTCTCAACTACTATAGATTATTTCCTTTCCCTTCCTTTGTTTGCCATTTTCATATATATTATGTTAATATATTATAAACCTAACAATACATTGTTATAATTTTGACTTTAAAGATTTCTATTTGTTTAAAAAGTCAAAGTTATTAATGAAAAAAACATACTTTATTTAATATTTATCCATAGATACCATTTCTGGTGCTCATCCTTCCTTCTTTGTATTCAAGTTATCATATGGTACTTGTTTTTCAACATGAAGCAATTCCTTTAGAATTTTTTTATAAGTTACATTTTTTATCAACAAATTATTTCACTTTTGTTCTGTCTTTTTTTACCTTCTTTTTTGAAAGGATAGTTTTGCTATACATGGAATTCTTGGTTGACAGTTTTCTTATTCTTCCTTTTAGAAGATTGATTATGTCATTACAATTCCTTTAAGCCTCTATTTCTTTCTGTTGAGAAATCAGCTCTTAATCATATTGCTGTTCTCCATACAGTATAAGTTAATTTGTTTTTCAGTAGTTTTACTAAGATATGCCTAGGCTTGAGTATCTGTGTTTATTTTATCCAGAGTTCACCAGATTCTTGGATCTTCAGATATATGTGTTTTTCATCTAATTTAGAAAGTTTTGAGCTATAATTTCTTTAAAAACTTTTCTGCTTCCTTACCATTTTTATGAGATCTTATTTGACATTTCTCCATAATACTTTGCAGTTCTGCTCATTAAATTTTTTTAAAATTTTTATTCTTTAGATTGGAAAGTTTCTTGCCCAGTCCAGGAATGCAACTTCAGGCTAGTAAAGCTGCAGGTTTCCCTAGTTTGTTTCCTTCCAACTTTGCCATCTTTAACTGACAAAACCATAAGTTTCCTATCTGCTCTCCCAAGGTGATGCCACACACTGTCTGGTAGTAAAACTGAGAATTTTTTTAGGTTAATCCCACCTGGTAAAGCTATTTGCTTTTGGTAACTGATCTCAAAGGGCTGACAAGTGAATGTCAGGAGCTGCAGACAAAAAAGGCCACCAAGTACTGTTGTTCTTTACCAAAGTTTCAGTAGTTTTTCAAGAATAAAACTTCTCAATTTGTCATCTGGTTTGCTAGATTTTCAGAGCCCTGACATGATTGTATTTTTTTAGTTTGTGTATGTGTATATATATTTTTGTGTATGTGTATTTATTTACATATATATCTATCTATATTTTATGTATATATTTTGTGTATATATTTACCTACAATATATCCATAAATAAATACATATATACAAAATGAATATTCAATATAGATACACAATATATAATATATAAAATATACATTAGATATTGCATATCTATAATTAGTGTATATACACAAAAATGAATATTAAAAAGTACATCTATACTTTTTTGTGTATGGAGAAGATTAATCAACTTTGCACTGGTATAGCTAAGTCCCTAATTGTCTGCTTTAAAGATAGCAATATGTTTTAATATAAAACTTTTTTTAAAGTTTTAAAGAGGATTAATTTTTTTTTTTTTTACAGATAGTAATACATTGTCTTTGGGGAATAATTCTATAACTATAACTGTGTTGGACTTTTGACAACATGAAATCTATTTCATTCAAAGGCTATAAGGGTGCTCTTATTCTTAAATTTAGGAATGATAAAAATCAACAAGTTTAGAAAATATTTTTAAAGAAACACAGAGACTGGACCCCCCTGGCATACATGATGTAGAGAGAGCTGGCAAACTCTCTGTTGATCATTCCCATTCATCTTTTCAAAGAAATTAATCCAAATTCAGCTTAGAAATCTTAAGTTTTATTTCCTTTTGAGCAGGAAATAAAAGGGGGTCTAAAAAGCTGCTGAGGAAGAAGTGACAGTAATTTTCATGTCTCTTAACTCAATAAAAAAATGCCAATTGTATGCATACACATTAAATTTAAGCCCAATTGTTAGTGGTTCAAAATATGAACTAGGCTACATGCTTTATGAGTCAATGTTATAAAGCAAAACACTTGTGAAAATAAGCCATATAGTAAAAAAATTTGTCTAGTCATTTAGAAATGGGTAAATATGTATCTTATTCACTCAGCTATAGAAACATGACATAATGAAAATAATAAGTAATAAGAATAAAATTGTCCTTAAATGTCTTTATGTGTGTGTTTAAAACCAGATAATATACAGCTAAATAATGAGGCAATCATCACACACACACACACACACAAACACATGCACACACAAACACACACTAATGTGGGAGATGGATATTTTAAAAGTATAATTTTCTTTTTTATCCTCAATAGATTAATAAAAACATAATATTTGGAGTAATTTTTATAGAGGTTTAATTGAGAACTTGATGTTACCCAATGAGTAGCCCAATGATTGTTGCTTCTTCTGAACCTAAATATCACTTACTATCTCATATTATTATATGTCTAATTTTTAAGTAAGAAACATGTCAGTTCTAATGATCTAGGCAGTGATTTTTTGCTTTTAGAAATGCATCTAATTTTCAGTTGGGTTCATGGGAAAAGATTTTATATTATTTCCTAATATTTACTTTAGAAATTTTGTCTTCTCAAGAACTTATTGCTCAAGTCTCTTTAAGTTTGGGATAATCATCTTTATATGGTCTTGTCAATTCAACTATTGGATCCTGCATCAATATTCTCTGTTCATTGGACGGTTTTTAACTATATTTGTTGAATAATTGATGAATATACCACTGTATTTATTAGAAGAAACTATACAAAATTGCTAGTATTTGACCATTTTTGACCTACAAAAATGTTAAATTTGTAATGTTCAATGTAGAACATGTTAATGATGAGCAGGCAGCAATCTTTCTTGGGTCTCTCAGTTTGTCCCTCATTCAGAGGCTACAATGTCATTCCTTACCCTTATTTGTTTCTCATTTTTCTTTTCTCTCAAATTCTTATCTTTTACATGTAGCTTACCTTAGAACTGCTAAAAATATACCTTATTTCCCATGGTATACATTGCTATAAATGAGATAAATCATTTACAGTCTCACAACGGAAAAATAAGACCTTTACTTGAACATAATATAAATGTCTTAAGATTAATAAATTCTATGTGTATTTGTAAAGCATCTTCTCTACTGAAATTCTGATTATGTATATAGTGTATATTTAAAATCTGTGCTATCTCTCTTATGTTTACCTTCCCTTGGGGGAAGGTCTTCTATCTACTCAATCTGCACAGTGACTACTACGATCAGCCAAGATCTTTAAGTGCGTACCAAATATCCAGGAATATTCCAGGGCAATGTGTGTAGAGTTGACAGAGCTGCTTAGTGGAAGTAGAGAGGTGGTGCCATGCAGACTCTCAGCTCCTGGAGTTTAAAATTTGTATGATCTTGTTGAGTAGAGGATGTAATGACAGAGAATATATACCCATAAAAAGTTGTTTTAGATGAAAAATGTTTTTTTGAAAATTTCTCCAGGATTGTTTTTTCTAGGATTTCTCCAGAATTGTAATTTCTAGGAAGTTACAGAAAAGACGTTAGCATTTCTATGATGAAAAACTCAGTCAGATTTCAAGGAAAAGGAAACTTTTGTTGTCCAGTTAACTCACTGGCCACCATCTGGTTCCATTCATTAAAAGAGTAACCCAAGCAGAGCAACCTGCTGGTTGCAGCAAAGGTTGGAGCCCAGTGGGTTGCAGGGACTTAGCAGGAGGTAAGCAGTCACACACCACATTCCCAGACACCTGAGGTCAAAGAGGGACACGTTCTGACAATACCTTCTGGAAGATGCCTGCTGCCATAGGGTCAGGCTAATGCTCTTGGAATTTGTGGTTTTCTTATAGAGAATCAAAATTTAAAAGAAGGCTGTGAAGGGACAGCCTTCGCTGTGAGAGGCAGAAGATCAATATGAAGCTTGATCTGATTGAAGGAATTTATGGTGTTCTCATTTTTACCATCTTAAAATTTGTGGGCTGGGTGCGGTGGCTCACACCTGTAATCCCACCACTTTGAGAGGCTGAGGCAGGCGGATAACGAGGTTAGGAGTTTGAGACTAGCCTGACCAACATGGTGAAATGCTGTCTCCGCTAAAAACAAAAAAATTAGCTGGTCCTGGTAGCGTGCACCTGCAATCCAAGCTACTCAGGAGGCTGAGGCAGGAGAATTCCTTGAAACCAGAAGGTGTAGGTTGCAGTGAACTGTGATCACGCCACTGTACTCCAGTTTGGGAGACAGAGGGAGACTCTGACTCAAAAAAAAAAAAATTGTGTGAGGGAATTTCACTCAATTTCTTGCTAGAAGAAATAATACATATGATAATGTCTCTAAATGTATGTGTAGTATACTGAAAACAATGAAATTTTGAGTTGGATGATGCATTTGAATTACAAGTTCATTCCTTGGTAACTCTGCACTTTGGGCATCAGTAAATTTTTCTGAAGCGTGGTTTTCCTATAGCTTCGAAAGGTCTTATTTACTTCACTGAGCTGAGTGAGATCATATGAGATATTTATGTAAAAGACTGTGTAAGCAATGAGAGATATGTATGTTAGTATGTTAGTCATCTTTAATACAGTCTAGAGAATTTCACCAGGGGTTTGTAGAAAGTAGAATCAATGATCTGTTACTGTGCTCAAAAGTGGATGGTAATATTTTTCAGTTATACTGTTAAAATTCTTGGTGGTATGAGAATGAAAATGTAGTTATTGTAGATGTGCTTAATTAGCTCATACTTTGACATTTCCCACTTTCCCTACCAACATCCACCAGAATATTACAGTGATGGGATAAAACATTTTCTCATTGGTAACTGGAGCAGCATACAATATTAATTCAGTTTGATTCAAATGAACATTTTTGAGTTTCTAATATAGTGTCACAACTTACATCAAGAATGAGTCAGTATTTTGAATGGAGACATTGTATATACAAGAGTTCATTATTAAAATTCAAATAATGCAATTGTGGGAGGAATAACAAAATAATCTGTGATCCATAGATAATTAGCACTTTATGCAAAAGAAATAAAGTTCAGGATGATATCATCCTTATAACTCAGATACTTTTTTACTGTCTTATATAGCGCTTATTAGCCTAAACCCTAATATTGAGTTTTGAACTCATTAAAACAGAATGATTATTTGATATTGTTCTAAAATGATAATTTTGGTTTCAAAAGAATAAAACATAACAGCTTAATATAATTTTATCTTAACAAGTATCAGAGAAACATGGATCAATAGCAGCAACATCTAGAAGAGATTTTACTAATTAGAAAGAAAGAGAAAGTTTCATTAAAGTGTCTTCAATCTAAAGGTCTAATTCATAACCATTCTGTTACTTTTTTCATATATTCCCTCTGGGTAATAAAATTTCATAAGTTCAGCAAGTCTTAGAGCAATAGTAATTAAAAATCTGAAGGTCTTAGGAAAGCAACCAAAATCGAAATTAGTATGATATTGACCAAATATGATAAAACACGTTTTTGTCAATGAAGTCAATGGAATAGCGTAAGAGAAGTTCTGCTTAAAACTTCCTTACCTGTGAATCTTTCTTCTGTTAGCCCTACTTCCCTTCTCTATTTCTCTTTCTGGCAAAGACATTTGGAAGATTACCCATACCTGTTTCTCTCTTCATCTTCCATTCTTTTCTTCATCCACCGTAGTCTGGTTACTGGTCCTACTATGGTAATATTTATAGAATGATCAATATTTGCTGGGCACTGTGCTAAGCAAGTTATGTACATTATCATTCATTCCTTACAGCAATCTAGGGATAGATGTCAGAAATTCCATTTTTCTTATACTGAAATTACTCCAGAAATGGTCACTTTATTAGTCAGGGCTGCTTAATAACTAATAACTCATGAGGGAGGCAAACTCAAACTCCCTTAAGGATTTATGTTGGTTTCTGACAGGTCAGTAACCTCCCTTTCTCTCTTGCTTGAGGCTGCTCGTTGTGTGTTGTCTTTATTATCAAGCAGGAACTCTCCACTCAGTAGCAAATACAATATCAGATCTAAACTTACACTTTACCAATTACCAGTCGGTGAAAAAGGAGTGCCTAGATTCTAGAAATGGGTTCAGATATGACTTTCATTGGTCAGGTGTGGATTATGTCCTATCGATGAAAACACAGGAGAAGACCTTTGTGACATTGTGCTAAGCAAAGTTTATTAAATAAGACAGCAAAACGTGATCCACACAAAAGAGCTGGTGCATTGGAACTTTTGTTCTTCATTCTACTTTACATCCATGCAGAATCATACTGATGAAAATTCATCCTTTGTTGTGACTTTCTCCTTTGACCCCACCATTTCAATTAAAGAACAGTTTTGTTTTGTTGGTTGGGTGGCGGCGGGGAGGGCGGCGGGGGGTGGCGCGAGAGACTACCAGAAGCTGAGTAGACATTAAGCAGAACAGAGTTATGTTCCATTCCCACTAACACTTAGTAAAGTCAGTTTTTACATTTTAGCCATTCTTATAGGTGTGTAGTGCTTTTCCATTGTGGTCTTAATTTGCCAGTGGGACTCGATGTTAAGTTCAGCCCAAGGTTCTTGCATGTATATTTTGTTTCCGTAGTAAGGAGAAAAAAGCAACAATGATGACAAGTGAATAAGGTCCAATAAAAGAGTCAGTGATATTTAGGTAAGAAATGAATGAAATTCAAATGAGGGAAAAATATTCTTTAAGTGTAAAGTACCTTTGTTTTGCTGTATCCTAAGCATTCATTGTTTAGAATAGAAAACATGGTCTGTGAGCCTGAATAATTCTCTGATTTTTATCATTCATACAGGTCTGACTTTGGAATATATTAGATAATAACTTCTGGTAAAATAAATATCAAATCTTTCTGTTATAATGTCTCCTGTGCAAAAGCTATTGCTCTCCCTTATTTTCTTGTATTTTTGTTCTTCTTTTCTCATTAGAGTGGGTATCAGGAAGCTCCCATTGCAGTTGATAATAATGATAAATTAATTTAGAATTCCCACTGCGTGCATATGGGTGGAGACATAGGATCTTAGGACAACTTTCTGACTCTTGAATCTTTACAGAACAGATAAAGAAAATCTCTCCCTACAATTCAAGTGAATCTCTGAATATTTGTTTCTATGAAGAGGTGGGTTAACACAGAGGTAGTGTTCCTGCTATTACCACTCAGACTTACCACCTAGAACTTTCCATTGCCTCCTAGGATCACAAGGAGGATTTTAGGAGGGGAGTAACCACCTTCTTCCAGCATCCTCCCTCATCTCTACCAAATCATTGGCGAGGAAGATAATATTACTTTAAATGTTGTCCACATATGCCTGTACTCTTTCACTGATTATTTTAAAATTCTTTTAATTTGTATGTATGTTATACTCTTTGTAAATTTTCCTGCAAGAAGCAAAGGTTTAGGTCCATATATTTCACAATTGGAATTTATGTTACAGGCATACCTCAGACATATGGAGGGTTTGGTTCCAAACAGCTGTAACAAAGTGAATATCATAATAAAGTTAGTCACACAAACTTTTCGGTTTCCCAGTGAATATAAATATTATATTTATGCTGTACTGTACTGTAGTCTATGGAGTGTGTGGTAGTATTATATCTAAAAGTGTACATACATTAATACCAACACTTTATTGCTAAAAATGCTAATGAACGTCTGAGTCTTCAGTCAGTCATCATCTTTTTGCTGGTGGGTCTTGCCACAAAGTTGGTGGGTGCTGAGTGCAGAGTGATACTTGTTGAAAGCTGGGATGGCTCTGACAGTTTCTTAAAATCAGACAATGATGCATTTGCTATACAAGTTGACTCTTCCTTTTAAAGAAGATTTCTCTATGGTATGTGATGCTGTTTGATAGCATTTTATCCATGTAGTAGAACCTCTTTCAAAATTAGAGTCAATCTTTTCAAACCCCGAGGCTGCTTTATCAACTATGTTGATGTAATATTCTAACTCTTTTGTTGTCATTTTAACAGCGTTCACAGGATCTTCACCAGGAGTAGATTCATGTCAAGAAATCAATTTATTTGCTCATGCATGTAAAGCAACTTGTATCTGTTAAAGTTTGATCATGAGATTGCAGCAATTTAGTCACATATTCAGGCTCCACTTCTAATTCTAGTTCTCTTGCTATTTCCACCATGTGTGCAGTGACTTCCTCCACTGAAGTCTTGAATCCCTCAAAGCCTTCCATGAGGGTTGAAGTCAACTTTTTTCAAACAGCTGATAATGTTGATATTTTGACTTCCTCTATGAGTCATGAATGTTTCAATGACATCTAGAATGGCAAATATCTTCAACTGACTTTGCCCAGATCCATTACAGGAATTACTATCTTTGGCAGCTACAGCCTTATGAAATGTATTTCTTAGATCATAAGACTTGAAAGTCAAAATTACTCCTTGATCCATGATCTAAAGAATGGATATTATATTGGCAGGCATGAAAACAACAGTAATCATATACATCTTCATCACGGCTCTTGGGTGACCAGGTGCATTGTCAATAGCAGTAATATTTTGAAAGGAATCTTTTTTCTGAGCAGTAGGTTTCACTACTAGGTTTATAATATTCAGTAAACTGTGGTGTAAACAGATGTACTGTCATTAAGATTGCGTCGTTCCATTTCTAGAGTCCAGCAAGAGTAGATTTAGCATAATTCTTAAGAACCATAGGATTTTCAGAAAGGTAAATGATTATTGGTGTTAATTGAAAGTAACCAGCTGCATGAGTCCCTAACAAGAGAGTTAGACTGTTCGTTGAAGCTTTGAAGCCAGATACAGACTTCTCTTTAGCCATGAAAATCCTAGATGGCATCTTCTTCCAATAGATGGCTGGTTTATCTGTTGAAAATCTGTGGTTTAGTGTAGCCACCTTCATCAATGATCGTAGCTAGATTTTCTGGATAACTTGCTGTGGCTTCCACATCAGCATTTGCTTCTTTACCTTGTACTTTTGTTAGCAGTGGTCAATCTGTATGGGTCTTCAGTAACCTCAATGTTTGCCTCCTCAGAAGAAGGAATTTGACCAGAAAGCATAAGGCAGAAGGAGAGACTGAGGCAAGTTTTAGAGCAGGTTTAAAATTTTATTAAAACATTTTAGAGCAGGAATGAACAGAGGTAGAGTACACTTGGGGCCAAGCATGTGACTTGAGAGACTCAAGTGTGCACTTTGACCTTTGACTTAGGGTTTTATATGTTGGCATACTTCTGGGGTCATGCGTCTCTTCTCTCCTTATTGTTTTCTTGGGCTGGGCTGTCCGCATGTGCAGTGGCCTGCTAGCACTTGGGAGGGGCCACATGTGCCGTGTAATTACTGGAGTTGTATGCACGCTCTCTTGAGGCATTCTTCCGTCACCGGCCAAGTGTTCCTAGGGTCATATACCAGTTAAACTCTGACATTTTGTCTCTTAGTACACATGCTTGAGCACACTCACCCAGTTCCTGAGATCTTAACAGGAAGCAACTGATCGCCAGCTTCAGGTGTTTTCTATCTACTCAGCCTGCTGTTCGCTGGTGCCAGCTGTGAGCAATTATTATTTTAGCGAGACTATTTAACCACCACCTGCCCATCACCTCGTGATTGCCTTTTCAGAAGACAGAACTGCCTGACGTTGCTGGTGAGTGGAGGGCTCTCTCCGGCCCTGTTCGTGTCTATTTACTTAATACTTTTATGCTATGGAGACAGTGTCTTTCCTCAAACCTCATGAACCAACCTCTGCTAGCTTCTGACTTTTCTTCAGCTGCTTCCTCACCTCTCTCAGCCTCCATGGAATCGAGGAGAGTTAGGGCCTTGTTCTGTACTAGGCTTTGGCCCAAGGGAAAGTTGTGGCTGGTTTGATCTTCTGCTCAGACCACTCACACTTTCTCCCTATCAGCGATAAAGCTGTTTTGCTTTCTTTTCATTTGTGTGCTCACTGGAGTAGCGGTTTTAATGTTCTCAAAGAATGTTTCCTTTTCATTCACAGCTTGGCTCAGTATTTGGCAAAGAAGCCTAGCTTTTGGCCTGTCTCCACTTTAGATATGCCGCCTTCACTAGGCCTAATTTTTTTCTAGCTTTCCATTTAAGTGAGAGAGATGCGACTCTTCGTTTCACTTGAACACTTAGATGCCTTAGATGCCATGGGACGGTTATTAATGGTTTAATTTCAATATTGTTGTGTCTCAGGGAATAAGGAGGCTAGAGGAGAGGGAGAGAGATGGGAAACAATTAGCTGGTGGAGGATTCAGAATGCATATAAGCTTTATCAAGGTTACCATCATATGGATACGGTTTGTGGTGCCTCAAAAGAATTACGGTAGTAATATCAAAGATCACCATAGCAGATATAATAATAATGAAAAAGTCTGAAATACTGTGAGAATATTGTGAGGATTACCAAAATGTGACACAGAGCCATGAAATGAACACATACTGTTGGGAAAATGGCACCGATAAGCTTTCTCAGTTCAGGGTGCTGCAAACCTTAATGTGTAAAAAACAGTATCTGAGAAGTGCAGTAAAGGGACATACAATTGAGCGAGGTATGCCTGTATGATAAATTTTGTTTGTGTTCTGAACCAAACCTTCGATGTGTGAAAAACAGTGTGGGGTCATTGGCTGATGCCAGTGCTCATGGTAGATGTAAAGGTGTTTTCTTGTTTTCCAAGCTGCCTGGCATTTTCCTACCTAGCAAAAGGCATACTGTGGAGGTCCTGTGAATTGATTGTAGACATCGTTTATGGTAGTCAGTTTGGTAACCTTGAAACCAGGCTATTTCTCTGGTAAGAGAAACATAACACATTGAAAAATGATTGAAATAATGTCTTGACACTTAGTGACTAAATTGAAACAATGCAGACATGGCTTCTCTAACAGAGAGAAAACTGTGCTTCTCTAGGGCACATTTAATCACTTTGCACCATATTAAGGTACACTGATGGCATATCTCAAAGGTTTCTTTCTACACTCATATTTTGATATAGAAGACATATTTCTACATTTACCTTCTAATGTTTTCTTTTAGCACTAGAATGTAAACTCATGAACAAAAGTACATTTTATTTCTTTTACTTCATACTAAAAAAATCATATGACGAATTAATTACTAGTCACTTAACATGTGTTTCTTGTAACCATGGAATTATCAATGCAGCAATAATAAAGCACAAAGAACTGTGGGCATAGCTCAGCTTTGTGGCTCAAGCCTGCTAGCTGCTGGTAAGATGACCTTGGGCTGTATTTAACATCTAAACTTTAATTTTCCCATTATAAAAATGTATGACACTTCCTGCCCTGCTTAACAAAAGATTGCTTGAAAAGTCAAGTTACTTCATATGAAAATGGTTTTAAAATTATAAAATATTAAGGAATAAAAATATGGCAGAAGCTTTTTCATAATTTCATAATGCCAATGCTAAAGAAATGAAGTTAAATCCTTCCATTCTAAATGAACTATAGCTAAAATTTAAATGTGATTGATAAAAACAAATACAAACCAAAACAAAAATGGTTTACATAAACTTCGCTAAACATTTTAGGGTGTATCAGGGTTCTCTAGAGGGACAGCACTAATAGGATAGATGTATACATGAAAAGGAGTTTATTAAGGAGTACTGACTCCCACTATCACAAGGTGAAGTCCCACAATAGGCCATTTGCAATCTGAGGAGTGAGAAAACCAATCTGCCTCCCAAAACATCAAAAGCAGGGAAGCTGACAGGGCAGCTTTCAGTCCGTGGATGCAGGCCTGAGAGCCCCTGGCAAACCACTGGTGCAGGTCCAAGAGTCCAAAAGCTGAAGGATTTGGAGTCCGATGTTTGAGGGCAGGAAGCCCTCGAGAGCTTCATGGTAAAACCTTGTCTCTACTAAAAATACAAAAATTAGCTGGGCATGGTGGCACACGCCTGTATCCCAGCTACTCGGGAGGCTGAGGCAGGAGAATCTCTTGAACTGGGAGGCAGTGGTTGCAGTGAGCCGAGATGGTGCCATTGCACTCCAGCCTGGGCAACAAGAGCAAAACTCTGTCCTAATTAAAAAAAAAAAAAGTAATGAGAACTCCTTCATCTTGGGTCATGATGGGATTGAATACAATGAACCCTTGTCAATAGACAAGCACTGAAATACAAATTATATAATTTTTTGGACAGACCAGAATAAAATTCTTTCTAGTATCATTATAGCATCTTTCTCAAAGGGGAGTTGTGAGATTAAAAGATAAACAATATTTTTAATTTTTTAAAAATACTTATTTTTATATTGCGCTTTAGGTTCTGGGGTCCATGTGCAAATCATGCAGGATTGTTGCATAGGTATATACATGGCAATGTGGTTTTCTGCCTCCATCCCCCATCACCTATAACTGGCATTTCTCTCCATGTTATCACTCCCCAACTCCCTATCCCCTGCTGCCCCTTCCCTAGTGCCTTCCAACAGACCCCAGTGTGTGATGCTCCCCCTCCCCGTGTCCATGTGTTCTCATTGTTCAACACCAGCCTGTGAGTGAGAACATGTGGTGTTTGATTTTCTTTTCTTTTGTTAGTTTGCTGAGAATGGTAGTTTCCGGATTCATCCACGTCCCTGATAACCAAGATAAACAATATTTATGAACCAATTTGAGTTCCTTTAGGAAGGGACACTTTATTTAGCAAGTCTACAATGACATACATAACTTTTTATAGAGTAATTTTGGCAAAAAATTTGGGCTTTGGCATAGCTTACATAAGAAATCAGGAGGGCCGGGCCCGGTGGCTCAAGCCTGTAATCCCAGCACTTTGGGAGGCCGAGGCGGGTGGATCACGAGGTCAACAGATCGAGACCATCCTGGTCAACATGGTGAAACCCCGTCTCTACTGAAAATACAAAAAATTAGCTGGGCATGGTGGCGCGTGCCTGTAATCCCAGCTACTCAGGAGGCTGAGGCAGGAGAATTGCCTGAACCCAGGAGGCAGAGGTTGTGGTGAGTCGAGATCGCACCATTGCACTCCAGCTTGGGTAACAAGAGCGAAACTCAGTCTCAAAAGAAAAAAAAAAAAAAAAAAAGAAAAGAAATCAGGAGTAATCACAGTAATAGTTTTAAAATGCTTCTTTCCATTCCAAATCTTGTAAAACTCTAGCGCTTCAAAGGAAAAGACATATTTACAGGTGTTTAGAATACATGCGATGTGACCAGGTGCGGTGGCTCACGCCTGCAATCTGAGCACTTTGGGAGGCTGAGGCCGGCGGATCATGAGGTCAATAGATGGAGACCATCCTGGCCAACACAGTGAAACCCTTTCTCTACTAAAAATACAAAAATTATCAGGCCATGGTGGCACGTGCCTGTAATCCCAGCTACTCGGGAGGCTGAGGCGGAAGGATCACTTGAATCTGGGAGGCAGAGGTTGCAGTGAGCCAAGACTGTGCCACTGCACTCCAGCCTGAAGACAGAGCAAGACTCCATCTCAGAAAATAATAATAGTAATAACAATAATAAATACATGTGATAGTCTTAATTAAACATAAAAGCAGAGGGTTCCATTTCTTTAAGGAAGAATATTCAGAAGTGCTGCCTTCCAAATATAACCTTATATTTTGCTGTCCAAAGGTAAGGAAAAATGCCTTTTGTGGAAATCAGATGAAATATATTTTAAAAGTCCACATGAAGCAATAAAATTTTGTGGCAGACAATAAGATCACAATAAAAAGTAGAAATACTTTTTACTCCTATCACAGTCTGTAACAATAAAATGAGCTATTTTTGAGCATGTTCTTAATTTAGTATCTGCAATAATGGAAAATGATATTCCTACAAGGGAAACTTTAGTTACTAAAAAGCTTACATAAAAATGAAACTCCGAATTCAAGTGTTGAATCCAGGAACTATATTATTTCTTGGATTTGGGAATGTGGTGTTCTTATCATTGGATGTTTAACTAAAATTTAGCTTTGGGCAAGTAAGGACAATTAGTTGTGCATTTTTGAGAGAAAAAGAAAAAGGGAGGGAGGAAGGAGAGAGAGCTAGAGAAAGACTTAACACTTAGCATGAAGTTAAACTTCCAGAGGCTTGTTTGATGATCAGGCTTATCCCTAACCAACCCAGGTTCTCTGTCATATAACTTTGCCATTGCTTCTGGGTTTGTTCTTATCCTGTTGCTTCAGAAGGCCTTGATTCCACTTTATGACTTTTTTTTTTAAAAAAATATAAAGTATATGAAAAAATGCACCAGATGAACTATCTGGAATAGGACTGTGAACAAAATCTTAGTGCTATACAGAATCTAAAGGAATGTTTATTAATGGATTTCTTTAAATATGTTATAAAGTTTGAATTTTCATTGCTATTTTTAGGTATAGCAGGACCCAATCATAAAAAACGAGCCATCCAGTGCACACGAAGGTTTTCCTACAAAGGAGTAGCAACTCAATAAATATTTGAACTCAAGTGAGATTAATTAGCCATTAGGTCATGAAAATGGAAAACATCTCAAAGATCTAAAATAAATCCCTGAGACAAACAAACAAACAAAAACCAAATTAAACTGTTTTATTTTTCAGTACGATGCTCAGAATCCATGGACAATGAACATAATTATTTAAAAAAATCACTGGAAGCTTAATGAAGGTAAAAGACCTGTGTATAAGCAAGTGATGAAACAATGGGGAAGGATTAGGGGCATTTTGAAATCATCTCTTGAGGTCTCATTATTGTTTAAAGATGTTGAAATTCTTAGTCTATTGAAATATGTAATGAAGTTTAAAACAGTACAACTGAGTCTAAAATAGATATTATCATAGCTTTGGTAGGATTGTTTTCACTTTTATAGAGAAGTATTTTAAAATATATGTAATTACCTGGACCCAAAGGAACACTTGCTATCTAATTGGTTTTATTTGTTACCAGAATGATTCAAAGAAAAAGCTTTATGTTTCATGACTTAGGAATAAACTCACATGCCACAAACATCTTCTGCATGGTACATATCGTTACCTGTTAGTGCCAAAGCGATCATTACAGCATATGCAAGTGTTTTGAGAAAGAGTGCTAAGAATTCATCTGTGGAATGGAGCTGAGAGTCACTCTGTATGGGGTTAGAAATCTCAGATTGTGAGAACATAGAGGCCTCATTTGGTACAAACACATCAGTAGATGTCTATCTAGGGGTGCTGTTTTGAATTTCAGCAGATGGACAGGTATAAACAGAATACAACTTTTTTTTTTTTTTGAAATGGAATGTTGCTTTGTCACCCAGGCTAGAGTGCAATGTCATAATCTTGGCTTATTGCAGTCTCCTCCTCCTGGGCTCAAGTGATTCTCCTGCCTCAGCCTCCTGAGCATCTGGGATTATAGGTGCCTGCACCACGCCTGGCTAATTTTTGTATTTTTAATAGAGATGGGGTTTCACCATGTTGGCTAGGCTGGTCTTGAACTCCTGACCTCGTGATCTGCCCAACTTGGCCTCCCAAAGTGCTGGGACTACAGGCATGAGCCCAGCCTACACACTTTTTTTTTGGTGAATACTTTTCTGATATTTCTTTCTTCTAAAATTGTGTTGGATTATAGAATCTTTGTCACTTTCTGGGAGGCAGAGGAAACTCTTTTCTCAAATATATAATTTTTGGGGTGAGCCAAGAATTATTTCCAGACTTCCTGGGATTGAGGATGCAAAGATAAAAACTGGATTCTCCTGACAATTCTGGAAAGGCTAGGCAAGCTATTAGACAGCAGGTCTGTGTCCTTGAAAATAATTTTTATCCATATAAGAGGAATGCATGTTTCTTCCTTACTGTCTGTGTTATCTAAAGTTGCCACAATTTATGATGCTGCATTAAAATTGCATGTTGCCTTTGTTTAAAAAAACACTCATTGTTTTAACTTTATAAAATCCTAGAGTCAGGAGAAACAACAGTAAAACTCTTTGAGCACATCTATTTTATTTCTAGGGTTTAGTATAATACATGAAAAAATGTCAATTTTTATTCTCTGCCTCAAGGTTTCCACTACATCTCTTTATCTTGGCTTAGATTCATACATAGAAAACAGGAACGTTTGTTTCCTTTTATTCTTTTCTTTTTGGAGCCAGAAAAATATTCAATATGTACTGTAAGTATAATGAAAGGGGAAAATCATTTATACATTTGTTCAATACAGTCATAAATCTGCTATGAAATGTTGGATGATTCAAATGCTTAATATTCTGTACAGTCAAGAAGAGAATTATACAGGTGCTATCTGCAACCATCTTTTTTTGTATTTCGTTTCCTTTTCAATCTGGTGTTGGCTTTCATCTATTCTGATTCAATTTCCTTTAGTACTTTCTAGCCTTTTGTAATAAATTGCTTTAAATGTTTCTATATGGGAATAAAATATCTTTAAAATAACATTTAGCCTCCAATTTAAAAGTAATACATTTCTGTAACTTTAGGAAAAAACAAACCTTTAAAGAAAAAAATTGTAATTAGGCCTTTTTCACTACCTGGAGATAATCCTTGTTAGCATTTTGCTCTCTGATCTTTTAAAGTTCATATGGAAAATAGAAATCTATGTATAATGTACATTTTTATTCAAAGGAAATATAAAAATTTATATGATGTTACAAATCAGAGTTGAGTTTACATTTATATATGTATATATTTAAAATTAGATGACAAAATAGGATTTTTTCACTTAACATTATATTATTATGATGGATTAAAAATCCTTTGCCAATCTTTCTGTTAAAAGATAAACTTCAGCCAATTTAAATTTAAAGGAGCTTAATTGAGCAATACATGATTCACGAAATTGGGCAGCTCCCAGAATCAGCAGATTCAGAAAGACTCCAGGGGTGCCTCGTGATCAGAACAAAGTTATAGACAAAAAAGGTGACTTGTGGTCAGAACAAATTTATAGACAGTAACAACTGGATTGGTTATAGCTTGGCATCTGTCTTATTTGAACAGAGTTTGAACACTCAGCAGTGTATGACTGGTTGAAGTATGGCTGCTGGGATTGGTGACAACTTGGCAGTTGTTACAGGGTGTACTCCTAAGTAAGGTTTTCAATCTTGTCTACCTATTAAGTTAGGTTGCTGATCATCCATAAGGACTCAAATATAGAGATACCGAGTCCTTATCAGGCTGTATTTAGTTTGCTTTAACACTTCCATTGAGAAGCAATCTCTTTTCCCTTCCCTTGAAACAAGGTTGGCCCTGGGATTTAATTTGACCGATAAAACACAGCAGCAGAAATAATTCTGTGTAATTTCAGAGACTAGGCCTTAAGAGATCAATGGCTTCTTCCTTTGCTGCTTAGAACATTTTTTCTTGTATTCTAGTCCCCATTCTTCCAGGGAGTCTAAGGAACTATATGGAGAGGCTCATGGACGATAACCCAGGGCCAGACATACGAGGGGGGCCATTTTGGACCTTCCAGAAATTCCGTAATTGTAGTCAAAATCATGCGAAGCAGGAGAGCCATACAGTCAATCTATAGGACTGGGAGAAATAATAAACTGTTAACGTTTTAAGGCATTAGGTTTTGGAGTTGTTTGTTATATAGCAACCTGACTGAAACAATCAGATTTTCATGCTGTTAAATCTTTATAAACATGATTTTGATGGCTTTCATAAGATATATGCATTAGATATATATACTATAATTTATTATTTTTCTATTGTTAGACATTTAAGGAATTCTTGTTCTTTTCTGTTATAAAATTATATTTGTACACAGAAATCTGAGGATGGAATTGAGATTATTTTCAATCAGGCTTATCTCTAATGGACCCAGGTTCCCTGTCATATAACTTTGCCATTGCTTCTGGGTTTGTCCTTATCCTGTTGCTTCAGAAGTCCTTGATTACTCTTAATTCTATGACCTTTTTTTAAAAATATAAAGTATATGAAAAAATGTGCACCAGATGAGCTATCTGGAATAGGACTGTGAACAGAATCTTAGTGCCATACAGAATCTAAAGGAATAGTTATTAATGAATTTCTTTAAATTCATTGTTTGAATTCATAAAGTTTGGATTTTCATTTCCATTCATTTTTATGCTGCTAAAATCTTTATAAACATAATTTTGATGGCTTTACAATATTGAATTAGATATATACACTATAATTTACTGTTTTTCTATTGTTAAGACATTTAAGGAATTCTTATTCCTTAAATGAATCGCTGAAAAGTGTATTATTGCTTCAAATAATGTCAGTCTTCATAAGACCATTGGTAAGACTTTCTAAATGCATTCCATAAAGGTTGGGCTAGTTAACGTTGCCTTCACAAATTGCCAGAGTATGCCTTTCACCATACCTTATCATTGCTGAAAGACACAAAACATTTAAGAAAGAAACAAAGCATTTAAGAAACAGAACAATAAACACAAAGCAATAACAGAACCAAAATATTTTGTTAATGTAATAGGCAAAAGTGGTATCTTGTTTTAAATTGCAATGCTTTCTTAGTGATTGTAAACTACTTAAAGATTAATATTTAATAACCCCTTCCTAGTTTATAATTGTTAAATTGTATATTAATATTTACCATTAAAATTGTAGAATTGGTATTTTTCTCACTGCCTCATGAGAGCTCTTTGTTTTTAAGGATGTTAATTTTTTATGTTTCTGGCAAATATTTTTTTAGAGCTGATCATTAGCCTTTTAATTTTGTCTGTTGGTTCTTCTGTCTTAGGTAAGTTTATAATTTTTACTTATATTTATTGATGCTTTTATGGTGACTTACAGTGCCTTTAAGTTTAAATTTTCATCTACCACAGCATTGTTAATCATTTAGGAAATATTATGAACATTTTGAGTGGCCTCTGCTATGTCTCTTTCCTTTCTCTTTCTTTTTTGTTTTTGTATTTCCTTCCGGAACTTCTTCTACATAATTTGTGCTTTGTGCAGTAAATTGAAGTTTTCTTTGTGGCCTGGTCATGGTTTATTTTTGTAAACATCTGATTTATAGAAGCATTTGCTATATCTGGGTTACAAAGTTTAGTATTTATTCATGTAACCTTATTATATAGTTCAATTCTTCTATGCCCTTATTTATTTTTTATTCAATTGATTTGTCAAAGATGGATAGTGGTGTGTTAAAATATCTCATGATTGTATAACTGTCATTTCTACTTCCACTTGTTACAGTTTTTTTGCTATATATTTTGATGTCATGTTACTTTGTGGAAAAGATTAATGCCTTTGTCTCATTCATTCATTTACCATTTATCAAATGCAGGAGATAAAATATAAAAAAAAAAATCAAAAGGCAGTCACTCCTCCCAAAGAACTCCAGAGCTGTGGGGAACCCCACAGGACAAATGATATCAGTAGTTAGAGGGGTTAGGGGATTAGGTGAGGGGGTTAGGCCGAAAAACGAGGCTGGATGGAGAAGGGAGAGCTCCTGAAGGAAGTATCACCCAGTGGAAACATTGCCGCCTTATGAATTGTGTCATTTGGTTAAACAAAGTGATTCTCTGATTTGTTTGATTATTCCCTTTTGAATTATGCTTCATTTCACAATTCTGCCATGACATTTCCATCCTTTTCTATGCTGCATGTAATTGGATTTTCTCATAAAATTTAACCTGAGAGTATGACTTTTAGTAAAACAAATATTGAGTTTCTACTGTTACTGGTGGAGGGTGTCCAGGTTCCTGGCGTCTTGAACACAGAATTAGGCAAAACAAAGCAGGAAAGGAATGAAGGGATTTACTGAAAATGAAAGTACCCTCCACAGTGTGGGAGCGGCCCGAGCATAGAAGTTCAAGAGTTCCATTATAGAATTTTTGGGGGTTTAAATACCGTCTAGAGGTTCCCATTAGTTACTTGGAGTAAGCCCTATGGAATTCCTGTCATAGCTGAAGTGTGAATCAGCCATACGTTCCCTGCCTCCAGCCCCTATTTTCCTGCCTCACTACTATGTGCCAGGTGCCTGGCTAAGCCTGGGCATAAGACAACCACTCCTCAAGGAGCTTGCACTTCACTGCAGGAGTGGCAAATCAAGAAACCGACCAAGCACAAATGAAGCCCAAAGGAAAGCTTCCTAGTCTAGACATAGTGTTAAGCCCTGAGAGATAAGTAGGAGTGAGTGAGTAGATGAGGCAGGCAGAGATGGGTGTTGCAGGCAGGACACAGCATGTCCTCTGGCCAAGAGCTGAGAGAGCACGTGATCCATTTCAGGAACTGCCAGTAGTCCCCCCTTATCCACAGGTACACGTTCCAAGACCCCCAGCAGATGCCTGAAACCATACCTAATATTGAACTCTCTATATACTAGCTTTCTCCCATACATACATACTTGTGATAAAGTTTAATTTATAAATTAGGCACAGTGAGAGATTAAAAACAATAGTAATAAAGTAGAACAATTGTAACAATGTCAGCATTGCTACTCTTGTGCTTTGGTGCCATGATTAAGTCAAATGAGGTATATATGCGCATGCATACCACAATACTGTGACAGTGGATCTGATCACCAGGTTGGCTGCTGAGTAAGGAATGGGTGGGGAGCCGAGGCACCATGGAGACACTGACACAGGGATGATTCCCATCCCAGGTGGGATGCAGTGAGGATGGCATGAGATTTCGTTATGCCACTCAGGATGGTGTGCAATTTAAAACTTAGGTATTGTTTATTTCTGGAATTTTCTGCTTAATATTTCCAGATTGTTGTTGATCATCAGTAACTGAAACCTGTAAAGCAAAAGTGGATTTCAGGGAACCACTGTAGTTCAGTATGGGGGATCACTGGGGCTAAAAGACAACAGGATTGAGTGGTGAGAGTTGTGAGATGGAGGTAAAAGACAGGGCAGATCATGATGGACCCCATAGGAGGTTTAACTTAGTCAGTGAGTGGTATGACTGGATTAGTTTTTGAGTGGCTCCTTTAGCCTTAACATCTTCTACCTAACAGCTCTGATTCCTAGTCTTTATCCTGACTAGTACTGACTACTTCTATGAGATACTATGCTAGTACAGTAGCAGTTTCAACTACTGTGTAACTCAACTTACTTTTAATTTTGACTTGCCTACGGCACCTTTCAGCACAGCTTCTCCGTTTTAGTTACTGCTCTTGAGGGCCTGAATGCTTCTGTAATTTCAAATTACAATGTCAGAGATCAAGAATCAGATCCATGCAGATTGTTCTCACTGGAACAGAGCTTTTTTGCTGTTACTATCACTAGAATATCTCAGAGCACCAGATATTCTCATGCATTCATGGCCTATTGCGTCTTGGCCCTCAGTTTCAAATCCCTTGTCAGATATGTTCCTGGATGCTCACTTTGATACTCATAGGAGACATAGGAGAGAGAACATTAGGGTATATAAAAATCTCAGGGGATTTTACTAAAAACTTTTTGAGGGTTAGTGAACATTGAAACAGGCTAGGCCAGGAGCGGTGGCTCAAGCCTGTAATCCCAGCACTTTGGGAGGCCAAGGAGGGTGGATCACCTGAGGTCAGGAGTTTGAGACCAGCCTGGCCAACATGGTGAAACCCCATCTTAAAAAAAAAAAAAAAAGAAAAAGAAAAAAGAAACAGGCTATACCCAAACTTAGGCTCAAATAAGGAAACTTAAAAATTTTTTACATGATATCTCATGTTCTTCCAGTGATCCCCTCTGCCAACTCCATGACCACTCACATTCCATAGTGAACAGTTAGAGCCATTGACAAAAGACATAGGATGGGAGAACTCTGGGATTTGCTTTTTTCAGGTTTTTGTAGTACATTGTTTTCATTCATCGTTATATAAAGATTATTTCACCAATTTAGACAGCTAAATTAATGATGTTACCAACTATTCAGAATATCCAGGACCTCTACCACAAAGTATCACTCCTTACATTACATATCAAAGAGTTCAAATGACCTATTTTTGCATATCAGAGTCAAACTAAGTCAATAGGGCCTCAAACCACTACAGAGGAAAAATGCAAAGTCTAGAAAAGGGCGTCATAGGACACTGAACTGGAAAAATAAAGAGAAATCATTAGGGAAGTTAAAGAAGACAATAAAAGGAAAGATCCAGTGTTCACAAATAGGAAGATTTATTAAGATGGCGAAGAACTACAGATTCAAGGTGAACTACAGATTCAGTGCAGTCTCAAAATCCCATTGGTGATTTTGAAGAAATAGAGAAATCCACCCTAAAGTTCGTAATGGAATCTCAAAGACCCCAAGTAGCCAAAACAATCTTGAAAAAGAACAAAATTGGAGGTCTCATACTTCCTGATTTCAAAACTGTAAGGTTGGGGGAAAGGTGGAGAGGCAGACCCAGGGCCAGGTTTAGCAAGTTGTTTTCAACCTGCCAGGCTGGCTGCCTCACCACAGGCAGCGAAGGCAGCAGCTTGGCTTACAGCAGTGAGGAGGTCTAGCCCTCTGCACTTTTTGTAGGTTGATTGCTGTTAAAGAGTCTAGCTGGTTTTGGAGGTAAGTGGTCGAGTTTGCTATTTTTGTGTGTGTGACTATTGGAAGTTTTGGGAAAGCAACTGGAAATAAGATAATGAGGTTTTTAGGCTTCCTGCTTTTTTTTTGTGTGTAAAGATCATGTTTATTAATACATTTTTTCAACTTGCTTTTTTTTTCATGGATTCTTGTGGAACAGGCATACTATAGTAAACTGGCATATTATATATATATTATTGTACTTTAAATTCTGGGGTACATGAGCAGATCATGCAGGACTGTTGCATAGGTACATTCGTGGCAATGTGGTTTGCTGCCTCCATCACCCCATCACCTATATCTGGCATTTTTAACCTGACACTTGTCTTGACTCCAAGGGTTGCTAATAAGGAAATGAACTGTGTTGTTCTTTTTGGGCAGGCGTGTAGTGGAGCAGAAACAGGGAGTTTTTGGTTTGGAGGCACAAGGTTAATGTTGCGGGTAAGGTAGACTAGGGTGCAAGGACCTGTCTAGTTGGTAGGGAGACAGAAGTAGCTGTGGATCTACAGAGGAAGAAGATGCCTGTGGTGTTAATGTAAACAGACAGGTGGATTGAGAATAGGGGTTAGAGTGTATAGGTTCTTTGTTTGGAGGGACTTGGTCCAGCTTTAGCAACCCGGAGTGAAAAGGAGAGAGATAGCCCTTTGAGAACTCCTGTTTGGGGAAGGGGTTTCCATGTTTGAGACGCAGGACGAGAGGTAATGTGGAAGGGCTGGGTAAAGAGGCGGTTCGCTTTAGAGGAAACAATAATTTACATGGAGTGAGGTATGGGAAGAGGAATGGGAGATGGTTTGAGCTGAGCCACACGTGGAGGGAGGGATGCCGCCTATGTGTATGTGTTTGTTGGAAGAGGTGACACATAAGGGAGCTTGGCCAAGTTTTAGGGTGTGGAGGGTTATGGGAGTTTGGATGGCAGAGTGAGGGAGTTTTGTGTGGTTGTAACTGACAGTATATGTGGAGAGAAGTTTGGTAGCTCTGTTAGCGAGGGGAGTGGGATAGTTTTTTGTGAGGGTGAAGGCTCTGTCTACAAAAGCAGAGCCTTTTTGGATGGTGTGTGAGAAGCGAATGGCATTATGGTCCTAGAGCTGAGAAAATGGGATAGCTGAGTAGGCAGTAGAGGAAAGAAGGGCTCTTTCCTTTTGGAAAGAGGTTTTCCTTATTCAAAGACTTTCCCTATTCAGAGCCCTCCCCAAATAGTAGGTGTAGAGTTGGAGTGCAATAACAAGGAGTGAGAGAGATTGAGAGATTGTTTGAGTCTTGTAGAAGTGAGAAGGGACTTTGAGAGAGCAGAGGCGTTTGGGCTATTTTTTTTTTTTTTTTGAGACAGTCTTGCTCTATTGCCAGGCTGGAGTGCAGTGGTGCAATCTCGGCTCACTGCAACCTCCGCCTCCTGGGTTCAAGTGATTCTTCCACCTCAGCCTCTTGAGTAGCTGGGACCACAGGCACATGCCACCATGCCCAGCTATTTTTTTTTTGTATTTTTAGTAGAGACGGGGGTTTTACCATGTTGGCCAGGATGGTCTCGATCTCTTGACCTCATGATCCACGTGCCTTGGCCTCCCAAAGTGCTGGGATTACAGGAGTGAGCCACCATGCCTGGCCTTGACTATTAAGAGTTAGGAACTTGAGGAAGAATCGAAGTCTGTATCTGGGGGAAGGAGTTGATAGGTGTTGTATGGAGAGGTGGCATCCTTTAGAGGGTTTATGAGGAGTGGCTGATAGAGTCCTATGGATAGCCAAACTCTCCTTGCAGATGAGCAAGAAGTAGGTGAGTTAAGACCTTTTTATGTTTTGTAGGAATGGGGGAGAGGAGAGGACTTTTAATATTTGGTATGCTATGGGGAGAGGCTGTTCCTCTTAGCTGATGTGCAGGGACAGGAGGAGAGCAGAGGGCCCCTTGAGAGGAAGTGACAGAGCATACATGACAGTTTGAGGTTGTTTTTTTAATGTGGTAAATAGGTGAAGGGAATAGAAGTAAGGGCGAAGGAGAAGGTACAGGAAGTGTGCACCGATATGGAAGGATTGGTGAAGAGATGCTAGAATTTCCTTGGTTTGTTTTTGAGGGAGGATAAGTTTTTGATTTTTGACCATCCATTTCCCTTGTAAGGAGGCTTTTTGTTGTAACAGTGAAGTTTTTTGGTGGGGGAATACTGGGGTTGGATTGTGGGGGTGATGAGGAGGAGAGGACCTGGGGAGAGGAAAGGGAGGCTTTTTTGTTGCCTCGTTGGCCTTTCTGTTCCCTTTTGAGATTTTATCTGATTTTGTTTGGTGTTCTCGGCAGTATATATAACTCCTGCCTTAGTTGGGAGGTGTACAGCTTGGAGGAATTGGTAAATAAGGAGACCATTAGTGATGGGGGTTCCTGTCTAGAATGGGAGTAGGACAGCAAGGCATGATAAGGAAAGAGTGTGAGAAAATGGTATTGGATAGGGAATAACTGAAGGATTTGGTGGTGCATGGGTGTGAGGTAAGTCTATCAGCCTCCACAACTGAGACCTGTGAGGGATGAATTGGTCCTGAAAATTCAGGAAAAGCCAGTAGGTGGCCTTGGTATTGATTAAAAAAGAGATTGGTTACCTGCTACTGACAGTTACCCTGGACTCCGATACAGTGATGGTGGATAGGGCTGGTGGTCCTGGGCCCTGTCAGTCTTCAGCAGCTAAGTCAAGGAGCTATGGGAGTGCAAATAATTCTTCACCTTTTCTCTTGGTGAAGGGGTTGTGGGTTGGAGGTACAGGCTTTTCTGTCGGCCTGTTGAGAGGACAGTCAGACTTCAGTGGCCTGTCTGCTGGCAGATGGGGCAAGGGCTCTTTAGCACCCATGGATTGGGACATGCCTGTGCCTAATGACCTTCCTTGCCACACTTGAAACATGCCCTTGGAGGTGCACTGCTGTCAGGTCTTCTGTGCCCCTGGATGTTATAGCCAGGGTGTTTAGGTTGGCAAATGTCTGCTGCTAGAAGCTGGTATTTAGCATGATCTCTTTGGGCCTTCTCTATCTTACTTTGTTCATCCTTGTTATGGAAGACCTTGAGAGCTAGGTTAGGGAGGTCCTTTTGTGGGCTTTGAGGGCCGTCTTCAGCTTTTTAAAGTTTGTGCCAGGTGTCTGGAGCACACTGGGAGATAAAATGAGTGTTAAGAACTATAGTGTCTTTTTGAGGGCAGGATTAACATACAGGAGGGCCTCTGTAAGGCGGGAAAGAAACAGGACAGGATTTTTGTCTGCCTTTTGGGAAATTTCTTTGAGTTTTTAAAAATTCACAGCCTTATGGGCAGCTTTGTTAAGACCTACAATAAGGCAAGTAATTATATGGTTATGGAATGCTTGGCCTGGATCTGTGGACTGGTATTCTTAGACTGGCTCTTCCCAGGGGACAACAGCGACTCCTACAAGCTGATGAAGATTATTGGCTGTGCCTGGGCTGCGAGCCACACTTTTTTTTTTTTTAAATTGCATTTTAGGTTTTGGGGTACATGTGCAGAACATGCAAGATAGTTGCATAGGTACACACATGGCAGTGTGTTTTGCTGCCTTCCTCCCCTTCACCCACATTTGGCATTTCTCCCCAGGCTATCCCTCCCCAGCTCCCCACCCCCCCGCTGTCCCTCCCCTATTCCCCCTAATAGACCCCAGTGTGTAGTATTCCCTTCCCTGTGTCCATGTGTTCTCATTATTCATCACACACTCTTTCCTTCTCTTTCAGAAGGCGTGTAGAAGAGAGGATAATATAGAGATCACGCCAAGTGAATTTGTAAGACTGAATAAGACATTTAAATTCTTTTAATGGAGGAGGACTCGAGGCACTTTTCAATTTAGGAGAGATTGGATAGAGAGAAGGGGACATAAACATGGACAATGCCTTCCATTCCCACCACTTCTTGAAGGGAGAGTAAGGGAGCTGGCTGTAGGGGATGCTGAGTCTGGGAGCGGGTGTGGGGTGGAGTTGGAAGTGGGAGGGGATTGGAGAGGAGAGGAGACAAGGGGAGAACTGGAGCTAGGGCATAAGGTGGAGGTTCAGGGTGTCCTGGCGGAGGCTTGGGGTATTAGCGAGGAGGAGGGAAGTCAGCTGGGTCCAAAGAGAACACATTGTCTGCCAGGGCCGTGGGAGGGGTTGAGTTGGGTTTTGAGTGGGCGAGGAGGGTTTGAAAAGTGGAGCAGGACTGACAGAGAGGGGCAGTTACAGAGGGTAAAGAAAGCCTGAACATAGGGAACCTCAGAATATTTACCATTGCAGGGGCAGAAATTGTTTTTTTGTTTTTGTTTTTTAAATTTATTTATTATAGTTTAAGTTCTGGGGTACATGTGCGGATTGTGCACGTCTGTTACATAGGTGTACACGTGCCATGGTGGTGTTTTGCTGCATCCTTCGCCCCATCATCTACATTAGGTATTTCTTCTAATGCTATCCCTCCCCAATTCCCCCATCCCCTGCTATTCCTGCCCTAGCCCCCCACCCCCCAGGCCCTGGTGTGTGATGTTCCCTCCCTGTGTCCATGCCATATGTTCTCATTGTTCAACACCCACTTATGAGTGAGAACATGCAGTGTTTGGTTTTCTGTTCTTGTGTCAGTTTGCTGAGAATGATGGGTTCCAGTTTCATTCATGTCCCTGCAAAGGACATGAACTCATTCTTTTTTATGGATGCATAGTATTCTATGGCATATATGTGGCACATTTTCTTTATCCAGGGCATTTGGGTTGATTCCAGGTCTTTGCTATTGTAAACAGTACCTCAATAAACATATGTGTGCCGTATGTTCAATGTGGCACTGTTTAAAATAGCAAAGACCTGGAACCAACCCAAATGCCCATCAATAATAGACTGGACAAGAAAAATGTGGCACATATACACCATGGAAAAGTATGCATCCATAAGAAATGATGAGTTTGTGACTTTTGTAGGGACATGGATGACTCTGGAAACCATCATTCTCAGCAAACTGACACAAGAACAGAAAATCAAACACCATATGTTCTCACTCATAGGCAAGTGTTGAACAATGAGAACACATGGACACAGGGAGGGGAGTCTCACACACTGTGGTCTGTTGAGGGGGACTAAGGGACGGACAGTGGGGAGTTGGGAGTTGGGGAGGGATAACATGGGGAGAAATGCCAGATAGAGGTGATAGGGATGGAGGCAGCAAACCACATTGCCATGTGTGTACCTATGCAACAGTCATACATGTTCTGCACATGTACCCCAGAAACTAAAGTGCAATAAAAAAATATAAAATACACATACAAAAAAAATATACGTACACTTGTGTCTTTATAATAGAATGATTTATAATCCTTTGGGTATATACCTAGTAATGGGATTGCTGGGTCAAATAGTGTTTCTATTTCTAGATCCTTAAGAAATCACCACACTGTTGTCCACAATGGTTGAATTAATATACACTCCCTCCAACAGTGTAGAAGCATTTCTATTTCTCCACATCCTCTACAGCATGTGTTGTTTCTTGACGTTTTTTAATGATCACCATTCTATCTGGCGTGAGGTGGTATCTCAATGTGGTTTTGATTTGCATTTCTTTAATGACCAGTGATGATGAGCTTTTATACATATGTTTGATGGCTGCATAAATGTCTTCTTTTGAAAAGTGTCCATATTTTTTGCCCACTTTTCGATGGGTCTGTTTGCTTTCTTCTTGTAAATTTGTTTAAGTTCTTTGTAGATTCTGGATATTCGCCCTTTGTCAGATGGGTAGATTGCAAAAATTGTTTCCCATTCTGTTGGTTGCTGGTTCGCTCTAATAATAGTTTCTTTTGCTGTGCAGAAGCTCTTTAGTTTAATTAGATCCCATTTGTCTACTTCAGCTTTTGTTGCCATTGCTTTTGGTGTTTTAGTCATGAGGTCCTTGCCCATGCCTATGTCCTGAATGGTTTTGCCTAGGTTTTCTTCTAGGGTTTTTATGGTGTTAAGCCTCATGTTTAAATCTTTAATCCATCTAGAGTTAATTTTTGTATAAGGTGTAAGGAAGGGATCCAGTTTCAGCTTTCTGCATATGGCTAGCCACTTTTCCCAACACCATTTACTAAATAGGGAATCCTTTCCCATTGCTTATTTTTAGGCCTCTCGTCTGTTCCATTGATCTATATCTCTGTTTCAGTACCAGTATCATGCCGTTTTGATTATAGTAGACTTGTAATATAGTTTGAAGTTAGGAAGTTAGGTAGCATGATGCCTCCAGCTTTGTTGTTGTGGGTTTTTTTTTTTTTTTTTTTTTTGCATAGGATTGTCTTGGCTAAACAGGCTTTTTTTAAACTTTCATATGGAGTTTAAGTTTTTTTTTTTTTTTTTTTTTTCTAATTCTGTGAAGAAAGTCATTGGTAGCTTGATGGGGATAGTGTTGGATCTATAAATTACTTTAGGCAGTATGGCCATTTTCACTATTGATACTTCCTAACCATGAGCATGGGATGCTTTTCCATCTGTTTGTATCCTCTCTTATTTCCTTGAGCAGTGGTTTGTAGTTCTCCTTGAAGAGGTCCTTCACATCCCTTGTTAGTTGTGTTCTTAGGTGTTTTATTATCTTTGTAGCAATTGTGAATGGGAGTTCACTCATGATTTGGCTCTCTGTCTATTATTGGTGTATAGAAATGCTTGCAATTTTTGCACATTGATTTAGTATCCTGAGACTTTGCTGAAGTTGCTTATCAGATTATGGAGATTTTGGGTTGAGACAGTAGGGTTTTCTACATATACAATCATGTCATCTGCAAACAGGGACAATTTGACATCCTCTCTTCCTATTTAAATATGCTTTATTTCTTTTTCTTGCCTGATGGCCCTAGCCAGAACTTCTAATACTATGTTAAATAGGAGTGATGAGAGTGGGCGTCCTTGTCTCATGCCAGTTTTCAAACGGAGTTCTTCCAGTTTTTGCCCATTCAGTATGATATTGGATTTGTCATAAATTGCTCTTATTTTGAGATATGATCCATTGATACCTAGTTTATTGAGACTTTTTAGCATAAGGTGCTGTTGAATTTTGTCAAAGGACTTCTCTGCATCTATTGAGCTAATCCTGTGCTTTTTGTCTTTAGTTCTGTTTATGTGATGGATTACATTTATGAATTTGTGTGTGTTGAACCAGCCTTGCATCCCAGGGATGAAGCTGACTTGATCATGGATAAGCTTTTTGATGTGCTGTTGGATTCAGTTTGCCAGTATTTTATTGAGGATTTTTGCATCAGTGTTCATCATGGATATTGGCCTGAAATGTTCTTTTTTAGTTGTGTCTCCACCATGTTTTGGTATCAGGATGATGTTTGTCTCATAAAATGAGTTAGGGAGGATTCCCTCTTTTTGTATTGTTTGGACTGGTTTCAGAAGGAATGGTACCAGCTCCTCTTTGTACTTCTGGTAGAATTTGGCTGTGAACTCATCTGGTGCTGGACTTCTTTTTGCTTGGTAGGCTATTAATTGCTGCCTCAATTTTAGACCTTGTTATTGATCTATTCAGGAATACAACTTCTTCCTGGTTTAGTCTTGGGAGGGTGTAGGTGTCCAGGAATTTATCCATTTCTTCTAGATTTACTGGTTTATCTGCATGGAGGTGTTTTTAATAATCTCTGATGGTAGTTTGTATTTCTATGGAATCAGTAGTGTTACCCCTTTACCATTTTTTATTGCATCGATTTGAATCTTCTCTCCTTTCTTTTTTATTAGTCTGGCTAGTGGTCAATCTATTTTGTTGATCTTTTCAAAAAACCAGCTCCTGGATTTTTTTTTTTTTGAAGGGTTTTTTATGTCTCTATCTCCTTCAGTTCTGCACTGATATTTGTTATTTCTTCTTGTCTGCTAGCTTTTGAATATGTTTGATCTTGTTCCTCTAATTCCTTTAATTGTGACATTAGGGTGTCAACTTTATTTTTCTCACGTCTCTGGTGGGCATTTAGTGCTATAAATTTCCCTCTAGACACTGCTTTAAATGTGTCTCAGAGATTCTGGTACATTGTGTCTTCATTCTCATTGGTTTTGAAGGACATCTTTATTTCTGCATTTATTTCATTATTTTTCCATTAGTCATTCAGGAACAGGTTGTTCCTTTTCCATGTAGTTTTGTGATTTTGAGTGAGTTTCTTAATTCTGAGTTCTAATTTGATTGCACTGTAGTCTGAGAGACTGTTTGTTATGATTTCTGTTCTTTTGCATTTACTGAGGAGTGTTTTACTTCCAATTATGTGTTCAATTTTAGCATAAGTGCCATGTAGTGCTGAGAAGAATGTATATTCTGTGGTTTTGGGGTGGAGAGTTCTGTAGATGTCTATGAGGTCCTCTTGATCCAGATCTGCATTCAAGTCCTGGATATCCTTGTTAATTTTCTGTCTCATTGATCTGTCTAATATTGACAGTGGAGTGTTAAAGTCTCCCACTATTATTCTGTAGGAGTCTAAGTCTCTTTGTAGGTCATTAAGAACTTGCTTTATGTATCTGAGTGCTTCTGTATTGGGTGCATATATATTTAGGATAGTTAGCTCTTCTTGTTGCATTACTCCCTTGACCATTATGTAATGCCCTTCTTTGTCTCTTTTGATCTTTTTTGGTTTAAAGTCTGTTTTATCAGAGACTGGGATTGCAACCCCTGGTGTTTTGCTCTCCATTTGCTTGGTAAATGTTCCTCCATCCCTTTAGTTTCAGCCTATGTGTGTCTACCCATGAGATTGGTCTCCTGAATACAGCACACCAATGAGTTTGAATTTTTATCCAATTTGCCAGTCTGTGTCTTTTGATTGGGGCACTTAGCCCATTCACATTTAAGGTTAATATTGTTATGTGTAAATTTGATCCTGCCATTTTGATGCTAGCTGGTTCTTTTGCTGTTAGTTGATGCAGTTTCCTCATAGTGTCAATAGTCCTTACAGTTTGGTATGTTTTTTGCAGTGGCTGGTACTGGTTGTTCTATTCCATGTTTAGTGCTTCCTTCAGGAGGTCTTTTAGGGCAGGCCTGGTGGTGATGAAATCTCGAAGCAATTGCTTGTCTGTAAAGGATTTTATTTGTTCTTTGATTCTGAAGTTTAGTTTGGCTGAATATAAAATTCTGGGTTGAAAATTCTTTTTTTAAGGATGTTGAATATTGGCCCCCACTCTCCTCTGGCTTTTAGAGTTTTTGCTGAGAGATCCATTATAAGTCTGATGGGCTTCCCTTTGTGGGTAACCCAACCTTTCCCTCTGGCTGCTGTTAGGATTTTTTCCTTCATTTCCACCCTAGTGAGTCGGACAATTATGTGCCTTGGGATTGCTCTTCTCAAGGAATATCTTTGTGGTGTTCTCTGTATTTCCTGTATTTGAATGTTGGTCTGCCTTGCTAGGTTGGGGAAGTTCTCTTGGATAATATCCTGAAGTGTGTTTTCCAACTTTATTTCATTCTCCCTGTCACTTTCAAGTACACTGATCAAACGTAGACTTAGTCTTTTCACATAATCCCATATTTCTTGAAGGCTTTATTCATTTCTTTTCACTTTTTTCTCTAATCTTGCCTTATCGCTTTTTCACTGAGTTGATCTTCAATCTATGGTATTCTTTCTTCTACTTGATCGATTTGACTATTGAAAATTGTGTATGCTTCATGATGTTCTCCTGCTGTGTTTTTCAGTGCCATTATGTTTATGTCCTTTTTCATGCTGGTTATTCTTGATAACATTTCATCTAACCTTTTTTCAAGGTTCTTAGTTTCCTTGCATTGGGTTAGAACTTGCTCCTTTAGCTTGAGAAGTTTCTTATTACCCACCTTCTGAAGCTTGCTTCTCTCAATTCATCATATTCACTGTCCATCCAGTTTTGCTCCCTTGCTGGTGAGGGGTTGTGATCCCTTGGAGAAGAGGCATTCTGGCTTTTGGCGATTTCAGCCTTTTTGTGCTGGTTCTTTCCCATCTTCATGTATTTATCTACAGTTGGTCATTGAATTTCATGACTTTTGGATGGGGTTTCTGAATGGACATCCTATCTGTTGATGTTGAAGCTGTTTCTTTCTGTCTGTTAGTTTTCCTTCTAACAGTCAGTTCCCTCTGCTGCAGGGTTGCTGGAGTTTGCTGGTGGTCCACTCCAGACCCTGCTTGCCTGGAAATCACCTGTGGGGGCTGCAGAACAGCAAAGATTGCTGTGCAGTGGCAGAAATTGTTAATGTCCTGGAGGATGTTGAAATTGATAGTGCCGTTTTCCAGCCACTGAGAGCCATTATCTCATTTATATTGGGGCCAGGCCATATTACAGTAGAAAATTAATCTTTGGGCCTTACTTCAGACTGGAGACCAAGGATGTCCAGATTCTGGAGGGGACATCCTAAGGTGGCTGGACCCCATGGTAAAAGGCCAGAAGAGGAGGAGACTGCCAAGGAGAAGGAAGACAAGAGAGGTGTCCTCTGTCCTGTTTCCTTTACCTAAGACAGTGAATTCGGAACAGTCACTGTCAAATTAGGCATCCCCAAGATGACAGGACTGAGGCCCTTGGGACCAGAAGGGTGTCCTCAGCCCAGCACTGGGACTTTCATACAGAAAACAGATGGTCGAGGAACCCAGATGGAGGCAAACCTCTATCCAACTTACCAGCCAGGAAGTGATGATTTGGATAGAGATAACTGCAGTTGGCAATGGAGGTCTGGGATTTTCCTCCTGGGTTTGGAAAGGGGTTCAGAATGGAGGTGCCAGCTGTTGAAGAAAGGAATGAGAGAGAGAAAGAGTAGCCAGCATCTACTCCCATCCCGGGTTTCAGCACCAAAATGTAAGGTTGACCGAAAGGATGGACAGACAGACGCAGGGTCAGATTTAACAAGTTTATTTCAACCTGCCAGGCTGGCTGCCTCACCACAGGCAGTGAAGGTAGCAGCCTGGCTCACAGACTATGGGGGTTATATAGGGAGTTTGCAGGCAGCCAGGTGCTATTCTAAGAAAAACTGCATCTTGGTTCTTAGAGGCTGACATTCTGCTTAATTGGGTCAATATCCTAGGTTTGAGAGCTGGGAACGACCACATCCTGGAAACTAGGCGCCTTATTTATAAGGCTTGAAGCTGTTTTTGTTATGGGCTTGGCTTAGCAAGGGAGAATGGGGAGGGGGCCTATGGGCTTGCTTTGCTGTGACCCTAACAAAAACTTACTGCAAAGGTATAGTAATCAAATTAGTTTGGTACTGACATAAAGACAGACACAGAAATCAATGAAATAAAACAGAGAGCCCCAAAACAAACCCTCATGTATATAGTAAATGATTTTTCAACAAGGGTGTTAATACCATTCAGTAGGGGAAAAGACAGTCTTTCAACAAATAGTGTTTAATCCAGCAATTCCATTTCTGGATTGTACCCAAAAGGATTGAAAATAGGGACTGGAAGAGATTTGTATACCCATGTTCATGGTGGCATTATTAACAATAGCCAAAACATGAAAGCAAGTGAAGTCCTCATTAATGAATAAAGAGATAAAATGTGGCATATTCATGGGATGGACTCTTGTTCAGTCTTTAAAAAGGAAGGAAATTCTGACACTTGGTACATCATGGATGAAATTTTTTGCTGATGTTGGTCAAATGGTATGTCCTTTTAATTTAAATTTAATGTATTTTTTTTTTTTAACTTTTAGAATCTGGGGGTCCATGTGAAGGTTTGTTAAAATGTATATTGTGTGATGCCAAGGTTTGGAGTACAAATGAATCTGTCACTCAGGTAGCGAGCACAATACCAAATAGGTAGGCTTTCAACACTTGTCCCACTTTCTCCCTCCCTCCTCTTGTACTCCCAGTGCCTATTGTTCCTATCTTTATGTCCATGTGTACCAAACATTTAGCTCCTACTTATATGTGAGAACACATGGTATTTGCTTTTCTGTTTCTGGGTTAGTTCACTGAGGATAATGGCTTCCAGCTGCCTACCATGCAGATGAACTTTGAGCCCATTGTGCTAAGTGAAATAAGCCATTCATGAAAGGACAAACACAGCAATGATTTGATGAATATGAAATATCTAGAGTAATCAAATTACTAGAAACAGAAAGTAGAATGGTGGTTGCCAGGGGCTTGTAGGATGGGGAAGAAGTTATTGTTAAATGGGTACAGAGTTTCAATTTTGCAAGATGAAAAGAGTTCTGTGGATGAATGGTGATGATAGTTGTACATTGTGAGTGCCACTGAAATTTACAGTTACATGGTTAATATAGTGAATTTTTTGTTATTTATAATTTACATACATACATTTCAAAGAAAGGTATTACACAAAATTCCAGGTCTTTTATATTTGGGAAGAATTTTAGATCCATGTTTATGACAGAGAACAAGAGAAAGTGGGAAAATAAATTTTGTTCTTGCCATTCTACATAGTCCATGCTAAAGATCTATAGAACGTTAAAGTTTTCTATGATTAAAATTAGTCCTTTGCAACAAACAACAGACAGTAACATGATATTAAATAATGGGTGAGTCATGTGTTCTGCCAAGGACTATTCCTCATAGGACCTTAGGTAGGATATAGCATCTTAGAAAAGGTGGCTTTGTGTGTTTGGCCCCAAGGCAGGTGTGCTATGGAGAGGAAGGGTGTTTTAGGGTTGGAGGGAGAAAGGTGGAAATTTAAAAGCTGTATTTTAAGACCAATCATATGCAACATGGATATATTAAACGTGGCATATATTACAATGCTCATGGAGAAGTGAGCATAGAAATAAGAAAAATCTATTCTCTTTTTCAGTCTCAGAGAGCCTTGGCATATAGATTCTTTTAGGTTATTTTCTACCCTAAAAGGATATTTCTATTATTCATCTTTAATAAAAATGTCTTAGTGTACATTGTTAACTTTTAAAAAATGTAATAATATATTTTAACTTTTTCCATGTTAAAATAATTCTTGAACATCACCATAATTGGTTTGTAGAATTTTACAATTTACCCACCCTTTCACAGGGAGCATGGTATGCTTTCAATTTCAGAAACATCATGCCAGTGGCTTGCAGTAAAGTTTAACTCTGTCACTTCCTAGCCCAGCTACTTAAGAACCATAGAATTTTCAGAATGGTAAATGAGCACTGGCTTTCATGTAAAGTAACCAGCTGCATGAGTCCCTAACAAGAGAGTTAGACTGTTCTTCAAAGCTTTGAAGCCAGGTATTGACTTCTCCTCTTTAGCTACAAAAATCCTAGATGGCATCTTCTTCCAATAGATGGCTGGTTTATCTGTTGAAAATCTGTGGTTTAGTGTGGCCACCTTCATCAATGATCGTAGCTAGATTTTCTGGATAACTTGCTGTGGCTTCCACATCAGCATTTGCTTCTTTACCTTGCACTTTTGTTAGCAGTGGTCAATCTGTATGGGTCTCCAGCAACCTCAGTGCTTCCCTCCTCAGAAGAAAGCATTTGACCAAGGAGCATAAGGCAGAGGGAGAGACTGAGGCAAGTTTTACAGCAGGTTTAAAATTTTATTAAAACAATTTAGAGCAGGAATGAACAGAGGTAGAGTACACTTGGGGCCAAGCATGTGACTTGAGAGACTCAAGTGTGCACTTTGACCTTTGACTTAGGGTTTTATATGTTGGCATACTTCTGGGGTCATGCGTCTCTTCTCTCCTTATTGTTTTCTTGGGCTGGGCTGTCCACATGTGCAGTGGCCTGCCAGCACTTGGGAGGGGCCGCATGTGCTGTGTAATTACTGGAGTTGTATGCACGCTCTCTTGAGGCATTCTTCCGTCACCAGCCAAGTGTTCCTAGGGTCATATACCAGTTAAACTCTGCCATTTCGTCTCTTAGTACACATGCTTGAGCACACTCACCCAGTTCCTGAGATCTTAACAGGAAGCAACTGATCGCCAGCTTCAGGTGTTTTCTATCTACTCAGCCTGCTGTTCGCTGGTGCCAGCTGTGAGCAATTATTATTTTAGTGAGACTAACCATCACCTGCCCATCACCTCGTGATTGCCTTTTCAGAAGACAGAACTGCCTGATGTTGCTGGTGAGTGGAGGGCTCTCTCCGGCCCTGTTTGTGTCTATTTGTTTAATACTTTTATGCTATGGAGACAGCGTCTTTCCTCAAACCTCATGAACCAACCTCTGCTAGCTTCTGACTTTTCTTCAGCTGCTTCCTCACCTCTCTCAGCCTCCATAGAATCGAGGAGAGTTAGGGCCTTGTTCTGTACTAGGCTTTGGCCCAAGGGAAAGTTGTGGCTGGTTTGATCTTCTGTTCAGACCACTCACACTTCCTCCCTATCAGCGATAAAGCTGTTTTGCTTTCTTTTCATGTGTGTGCTCACTGGAGTAGCGGTTTTAATGTTCTCAAAGAATGTTTCCTTTTCATTCACAGCTTGGCTCAGTATTTGGCAAAGAAGCCTAGCTTTTGGCCTGTCTCCACTTTAGATATGCCGCCTTCACTAGGCCTAATTTTTTTTCTAGCTTTCCATTTAAGTGAGAGAGATGCGACTCTTCGTTTCACTTGAACACTTAGATGCCTTAGATGCCATGGGACGGTTATTAATGGTTTAATTTCAATATTGTTGTGTCTCAGGGAATAAGGAGGCTAGAGGAGAGGGAGAGAGATGGGAAACAATTAGCCGGTGGAGGATTCAGAATGCATATAAGCTTTATCAAGGTTGCCATCATATGGATACGGTTTGTGGTGCCTCAAAAGAATTACAGTAGTAATATCAAAGATCACCATAGCAGATATAATAATAATGAAAAAGTCTGAAATACTGTGAGAATATTGTGAGGATTACCAAAATGTGACACAGAGCCATGAAATGAACACATACTGTTGGGAAAATGGCACCGATAAGCTTTCTCAGTGCAGGGTGCTGCAAACCTTAATGTGCAAAAAACAATATCTGAGAAGTGCAGTAAAGGGACATACAATTAAGTGAGGTATGCCTGTATGATAAATTTTGTTTGAGTTTTGAATTATAAACTACATGCGATTTAAGTTGGTCACTTGTTACCATTAATATGGACATTGTAACTTTAGGATACTTCTAACATGTTAATAACATAGCTATTTTTTTCTTTTTAAAAATTTATTATGTTTTAAGTTTTAGGATATATGTGCAGAATGTGCAGGTTTGTTATATAGGTAGACACGAGCCATGGTGGTTTACTGCACCCATCAACCTGTCATCTATATTACCTATTTCTCCTGCTATCCTTCCCCCTGTTCCCCTCCCCTGACAGGCCCCAGTGTATGATGTTCCCCTCCCTGTGTCCATGTGTTCTCATTGTTCAACTTCCACCTATGAGTAAAACGTGGTGGTTGATTTTCCGTTCTTGTGTTAGTTTGCTGAAATATATGCAAATGTATTTTTAAAAATGATTTTTCCATGTAAACACTGAGAAATTTCCTCCAGTTTTCACCGGGGAAATAAAATAGTGGCCTGAAGTTTTAGATAGTTGTTTTTCTTCCATTTTTAGAATAAAAACTAAATTCTGAAGCATGGTCACATCACCAGTTTGCTTAAATACTAGGCAATACTAGTTGGTTTCCTACAGTTTTCTTTTAAATTTTTTTGATGCATAATGCATGTACATAGTTTCGGGATCCATGTGAGAATACATTCATATATTAGTAAAGATCAAATCAGTGTTCTTGAAATGTCCATCACCTTAAATATTTGTCCTTTCTTTATGCTAGAACGATTTGAATTATCATCTAGCTTTTATGAAATATACAATAGATGACTGTGAACTAGAATCACCCTACCAATCTCTTTAGCTCTGGGTCTTATCTCTTCTATCAAGTCACCTATTTGTACACATTAATCAATTTCTTTTCATCCTCTTCTTTCCTACACTTTGCTGAACATGTCTGTCTGTCTTTCCTCATTGCCTTTGCATATGTTTTCCCCTGTGTCTGGAATATTCTCCACCAGTCTCTAATTAATGATATTCTTCAAAATAATCTCAAGTGCCAATGTAGCCATGAAATCATTTCTAATACTTACAAATGAATATGTAATTCCACTTCTGCAGTTTTGAACTGACACTCACCTTACTGTGTGTTTTATTGTGAACATTCATGTTCTGGTGTGTAGATACTTAAAGGCCAGATTTAATGTACCAGCCATTTTTGCATCTTTTTCAGAGCCTGAGATTTAAAGAATTGGAAGAAGGCCAATGGGTAGGGATGTGTGTAAGTGCACACCTGCAGGAGGGCCGAGGGAGGGATGGATCATTTAGTTAATTTCTTTCAACCAGTACCTGAACAAATTATTAGATATCTACCTTGTGAATTTTGCCTGAGGAATCTAATTCCTTTCAATTACAAAAGTTGAAACCAGAAAATACCAAGTCAAATAGGAATGAGGAAAGTTACTGTCACTTAGATCTAATTAAAATCCACCCAACCCAGCCTGACAAAGCAATTGGACTTGATTTTCAGATTATCGTACAATTGGTAACAAATAGGAGTCCTGCAAGGAGAGAAAGTTTTGTCAAGTTTATGTCTCAATCTTATTTTGAATGAATAGGCACAGGACGGACTCATTACATGAGCACTGTGTATAGTAGCAAGCTTCCTGCTCACTGACAGAATACATAATGTTGCCTTCCTCTATGGCTTGGAATTTTACTCAGGGGTGTGCACATACACACACATACTCCTATGCACTGACCTTTCTTTTACCTACTTGTCTCAGAAACCCCTTCTTCAGGAAAAAATTTTTTCTGACTTTTAAAAATGTAGCCTAAGTAAGGGATGAACAAGGCTTAGGCCTCTGCAGAAATGGTGGGTGTGGAGAGAAGTGGACGGATAGAGAAGGCCTGCCCCTCTCCAGCTCTAGTCTCCAGCTGCCATCTTAGTCTAGGCCCTCATTTGTTTCTCATCCAGATTACTGTAACAGCTTTTTAATTTGTCTCTTGTCCAATGCCTCCCTTTCCCATCATTCAAACCAACCTATACATGGCTACCAGAGAGATACTTCTAAAATTCAAGCCTGAATATAACACTCCACTATTGAAGTGGTCCAATAACTTTCTGCTACTTTCAAAATAAAGGCTGAAATAAGATTAGCATACAAGCTTCTCTATTATCCAGGCCCTAGTTCTGGCTTTTGCCTCATCTTTAGATATATTGAACTTCCAGCAGCCCTAAGATAGGGACATGCTCTCTTGTGCTCTGTGGCTTCTTACGTGTTCTTCCCTCTGCTCAGAATGAATTCCCACCACCTGATTTCCTAATTAATGTGTATTCTACCATCAAATCTCTGCTCAATATCACCTCCCTTAAAAGAAATCCTGGTGCTCTATATCTGATTTATATAACCCATGCTACCCAAGCAAGGGTTGGGATAATAACCTGACCCATCTGCCTATCTCAGTTCATTGTGAAATTCTTGAAGTCATGGAGTATCTTGTTTGAACTTTGTATTAAATGAATGGTTAAGGTTCTATCATCAGTGACTATGTACTTGATACTTAACAACTACAATACTTTAAATACAATTAAAATTTTATTCAGTATTTATTGTATGAAATACATCTTTTAGCTTTTCAAATGTGGAGCTTTGTTGTAAACAATTTATAGTTACTTTAAAAGTTTTAGTTTCTGTCTGGCTTGGTGATTCCCTGATTTCTCAATCCATTATTGCTTTGTCGTAGACATTGTTCCTTTGTTGACTGAGGCATTTTCCAGCTGTCTGTTGGCACAAATGTTGGGCATCTTGGAAACAGGAACTAATGCTATAAAAACACAAGATAAATGACCACACTGAGAAATCACTGTATTTGCCTCCTATGATGTTGTAAAATTAGTACCAACTGGGGAACTAAAGTGTTGCAAGTGAATCTTAAACTTCATGAGCAACTGATAATTGAGTAAAGGCCGTTTTCTTTTACACTTTGACAATAGAAAGTTTCTGTTATCATTTAGGTTTACAGTCATTACAGATAAATATTCTCTACTGTTTAGTTTTAATTAACTAATTTGCACAAATTTGGTGAAAAATCTGACAAGGCTGATTAGATTCTTAGGACTACTGGTAGGGTTGTGAGAAGATGATTTCTGAGTTGTGACTTTTGTTTTTGATTAAAAAAAATGAAGTGAGATCCCTGCTTATAGTTATTTTAATCAGAGTTGCAATGAATGGCATGTAAATGATTTATTTTAAATCATTGGTGGAAGAGTCAAGGAAATAAAAAGGAGTGGACCATTGGGGTGATATAAACTGAAAATAGTGAAACTTTGATATATCAGAATCCCTCCATTTTGCCAGATAGATACACTCACTGAATTTTCATATAAAATAAATAAGAAATAATTTAAAATATATATAATGTATTTAATATAAATTTTAATAAATTTCTTTGTGTAAAACATAACTCGTGTCAATATGTAAAAAAAGTACATGTTACCTTCTCCCGTGAAAAAATAGAAAATATACTAATAACACTTGTAAAAGGCCCTATTCAGGGAAAAAGAGAAATAACATAACAATAATGTTTTGTGGGAATGGAATAAAGTAATTTTTTAAAGAACAAATATGGTTTTACTTGGGAAAATAAATTACTGATTTATTAAAAAAATGAAAATTGAATAACATTAATACTGCTTTATTCAAGAGATCAGTGTATCAGAAATCACATAGCTCACAATTCTAGGTGGGTCACATTTGACCAACCATTGATAAATGTCTCAAAATTAAAATTGTGACAGAATAATCATTTTTTGAAACTACACAATTGCTTTTTTTTTTTAAATATATGTTTCATTGCACTTTAGGTTCTGGGGTATATGTACAGAACATGCAGGATTGTTGCATAGATAAATACATGGAAATGTGGTTTGCTGCCTCCGTCTTCATCACCTATATCTGGCATTTCTCCCCATGTTATCCCTCCCCAACTCCCTAGCCCCTGCTGTCCCTCCCCTAATCCCCCCAACAGATTCCAGTGTGTGATGCTTCCCTCCCTGTATCCATGTGTTCTCATTGTTCAACACTCACCTATGAGTGAGAACATGTGGTGTTTGATTTTCTGTTCTTGTGTCAGTTTGCTGAGAATGATGGTTTCCAGATTCATCCATGTCCCTACAAAGGACATGAACTCATTGTTTTTTTTTTATGGCTGTATAGTATTCTATGGTATATATGTGCCACATTTTCCCTGTCCAGTCTGTCATTGATGGGCATTTGGGTTGGTTCTAGGTCTTTGCTATTGTAAACAGTGCCACAATGAACATACAAGTGCGTGTGTCTTTATAATAGAACGATTTATAATCATTTTGATATATACCCAGTGATGGAATTGCTGGGTCAAATGGAATTTCTATTTCTAGGTCCTTGAGGAATTACCACACCGTCTTCCACAATGGTTGAACTAATTTACACTCCCACCAGTAGTGTAAAAGCATTCCTATTTCTCCACATCCTTTCCAGCATCTGTCTTCAGATTTTTTAATGATTACCATTCTAGCTGGTGTGAGATGGTATCTCAAAGTGGTTTTGATTTGCATTTCTCTAATGACAGTGATGATGAGCATTTTTATCCTTTGCCCACTTTTGAATCGGTTTGTTTTTTTTCTTGTAAATTCTGTTTTAGGATCCTTAGCTATTCTTGTTGCATTGATCCTTTTACCATTATGTAATGTCCTTCACTGTCTCTCTTGATCTTTGTTGGTTTAAAGTCTATTTTATCAGAGACTAGAATTGCAACTACTGCATGTTTTTGCTCTCCATTTGCTTGGTATATCTTCCTCCATTCCTTTATTTTGAGGCTATGTGTATCCTTGCATGTGAGATGGGTTTCCTGGATATAGCACACCAGTGGGTTTTGACTACTTATCCAATTTGCTAGTCTGTGTCATTTGATTGGGGCATTCAGTCCATTTACATTTAGGGATAATATTGTTATGTGTGAATTTGATCCTGTCATTTGGATGCTACCTGGTTGTTTTGCCCATTAGTAGATGCAGTTTCTTCATTGTGTTGATGTTCTTTACCATTTGATATGCTTTTGGAGTGGCTGGTAGTGGTTGTTCATTTCTATGCTTAGTGCTTCTTTCAGGAGCTCTTGTAAAGCAGGCCTGGTGGTGATGAAATCTCTCAGCAATTGCTTCATTGTAAAGGATTTTATTTCTCCTTCACTTATGAAACTTAGTTTGTCTGGATATGAAATTCTAGGCTGAAAGTTCTTTTCTTTAAGGATGTTGAATATTGATCCTTACTCTCTTCTGGCTTGTAGGGTTTCTGCTGAGAGATCCGCTGTGAGTCTGTTGGGCTTCCTTTTGTGGGTCACCTGACCTTTCTCACTTGCTGTCCTTAGCATTTTTTTCCTTCATTTCAACCCTGGTGAATCGACGATAATGTGCCTTGGGGTTGCTCTTCTTGAGGAATATCTTTGTGGTGTTCTCTGTATTTCCTGGAATTGAATATTGGCCTGCCTTTCTAGGTTGGGTAAGTTTTCCTGGATAATATCCTGAAGAGTGTTTTCCAGCTTGGATTCATTCTCTCCCTCACATTCAGCTATATCTATCAAACATAGATGAGGTCTTTTCACATAATCCCATATTTCTTGGAGGATTTGTTAGTTTCTTTTTACTCTTTTTTGTCTAATCTTGCCTTCTGATTTTATTTGAGTTGATCTTCAATCTCTGATATCCTTTCTTATTCTTGGTCAATTCGGCTTTGAAACTTATGTATGCTTCGCAAAGTTCTCGTGTTGTGTTTTTTTCAGCTCCATCAATTCATTTATATTCCTCCCTAAGCTGTTTATCCTTGTTAGCATTTTGTCAAATCTTTTTTAGGGTTTTTAGTTTCTTTGAATTGGCTTAGATCATGTTCTTTTAGCTCAGAGAAGTTTCTTATTACCCACCTTCTGACCTGTTTCTGTCAATTCATTACACTCGTTCTCCCTCCAGCCTTGTTCCCTTGCTGATGAGGAGTTGTGATCCCTTGGAGGAGGAGAGGCATTCTGGTTTTGGGTGTTTTCATCCTTTTTGTACTGGTTTCTTCCCATCTTTGTGGATTTATCTCTCTGTGGTCTTTTCAGTTGGTGACTTTCAGATGGGGTCTCTGAGTGGACGTCCTTATTGTTGATGATGAAGTTATTTGTTTCTGTTTTTTAGTTTTCCTTCTAACAGTCAGGCCCCTCTACTATAGGACTGCTGGTGGTCCACTCCAGACCCTGCTTGCCTGGTGATCACCTGCAGCATCTGCAGAACAGTAAGGGTTCCTGCCAGTTTCTTCTTCTGTTATCTTTGTCCCAGAAGGACACCCACCAGATGTCAGCCTGAGCTCTCCTTTATGAGGTATCTCTTTGGATATATGGGGGTCAAGGAGCTGCTTGAGGAGACAGTCTGTCCTTTATAGGAGCTCAAGTGCTGAGCTATGAGCTCCATTGTTCTGTTCAGAGCTGCTGGGCAGGTACATTTAAATCTGCTGCAATGGAACTCATAACAGGCTTTTTTTCCCAGGTGATTTGTCCTGGGAAGTTGTAACTTTATAAGTTCCTGTCATTCTGCTGCCTTTTTTTCAGAGATGCCCTGCCCAGCGAGGGGGTAGCCTAGTCACAGTCTGCCAGCAGAGGTGTTGCTGAGCTGTTGTGGGCTCTGCCCAGCTGCTGTGTGAACTTCCTTGCTGTTTTGTTTATAGAGGTATAGTTAGAACTGCCTCTGTAGTGGCAGTCTGCCTCAGTTGTGGTGGTCTGCCTTGGTTGTGGCAGACCATTCTGGATCCAGCTGTGCTTGCTGTGAAACTCTCAATCCAGAGTGTTTCAGATTGCTGGTCTTCATGTGGGTGGGACCCACTGAGCCAGATCACCTGGTTCCCTGTTTCAGCCCCCTTTTTTTTCAGTTGAGTGGGTGACTCTGTCTCCCAGGTGTTCCAGGCACCAGTTGAAATGGCACTCAGATGTTTGTGAGTTTTAGTCCAGAGACCCACTGTACCAGCTGAAACAGCTATGCTGGAGACTTGTGGTGCTTTTCCACCTGGGAATCTCCCAGTCTGTAGGCAGTAAAAATTCCTTTGGAAGTGTGATGTTCACTCACCCTATGCATTCTTACTGGGAACTGTACTCCAGAGCTGTTCCTATTCAGCCATCTTGTATCCAGGTAAAAACTACAGAATTTCATCTATTTTGTTCATAGTTTTGCATGTTGATTAATAAAAAATCATTTGCATGACATTCAAATTAAAGCTCTTAAATACACATATTTGTGGGATATCTGTCTATGTATGTGTATATATATGTATTTACATTAAAAAGAGCATCAAAATAATAGCAAATTTGGTCTGTAATTAAACCACAGGAAAAAAAAGGAGAAATTTGATGTTTTAAGATGAGACATAAAATATTTTGAATTCAGAAAATGAGCATTCTCATCAAAGATTATTTTATCCCTTTTTATAAACATTGTTATTTTTTCGTTCACTTGGATAATTAAATGCAATTGATATCTTTAGTTAAATAATATATTGTAAAATAATATTCAAGATGTTCTGAGTCATTTACAGAAAATGTTGTACCCTGTAAAACCAATAATTAATGGCAAGTTAAAATCAAGGAAAGCAGCTACTAATAATTTACCATTAATATAAGATGATATTATGTTATGCATGAGTCAGATAATATTTTATTAAAAATGAATAAAGACTATGAATAGTTTAGAGATGGCAAATAGCCAACCTGCTCTTTTCAAAACTCTCACTTATGACTGTTCCCAGACATCACAAATTGATCATAGCACTCCTTTTATGGGACCTGAACTGAGCCTCATATTTCTTTCCACAACTCAAGGCATCATTACCAATCAACTGGATTTGACACTTGAGATGAAATTTCTTTACCATCCCTGAGACAGACAATCCCTTTTCTCAGAAAAGGGAATTGAAAGAGGGATTATGTGACTTGGCTCAAATCACATCACAGCTTTGTGATACATCCCATATTGGTATCTGTCAGTCTATTGAGTTCTCTATATCCCCTGGTTTATTTTTATTATTACTGTTTTTATAGTATTTGATTCTTTAGGGGGTTTAGTATAGATTCTACATATAGTATCCATTCAACAAATATTTTTAAATGACAGGCTCAATACTAAGCATAAGTTGCTCATTTCATTATAAAGTAAATGAAGCACATTAACTATTACGGAACTCAATAGATAGTATTTCTTTTATACACTTTTGGCTGAGTGCAGATTCTGAGACACTGGTGCTTAAGGAAAAAAGGAGCACTTGAGTGATGAAAAGAGTGCTTACCTTTTACTTTTTAGAGAAAGTGAAGCTGTATAAATTTAGAGAGGTTTTCTGTAAATTCAAGAATATGCAAAATGGTAAGCTGAGATCATAACGTTTTTCATTTATTCAACTCTGGGGTTATGAAAAAATGTAGGTAGTAGCTTCTGTTGAATAGAAATACAATAGAAGGAAGAAAACAGCCTGGGTAAAAGTTATTAAATTATAGTATAGATCTATATTTGCTGAATGGATAAAGTATTGATGAGGGCATGCAAAATCAGTTAAAATTAAAGCTGGGTTGGGATTAGTTTGGGAAATTTGTGTTTTGGAGTAGAATTTTATCTCTAAAATGATTGTCTTCTCAAAGAGCCAACAACTTACATTAAATGTTCATTGCAGCTCACACTGATGCATTTTGATGTCTGATAAGCCAGTTGTTCTCTTGCCTTGTTGCCCTGGCTGAACCTTCAGTACAATGTTGAATAGAGTTGGTAAGCTTCAACATCCTTGTCTTGTTTCTGATACTGGAGGAAAAGCATTAAATCTTCCACCATTAAGTATTATAAGTTAGCTACATGTTTTTGTAGATGCCATTTTGATAAACCTCAACCTGATGGTTGAGAAAGTTCTTATCTATTACTAGTTTGTTGAATGTTCTTATCATGAAATGATGTTGGATTTTGCCAAGTGCTTTTTCTTAATCTATTAACATGATCATCTAATTTTTGTTTTTTATTCTATAGATATGAAGTATTTTTTCAGACATTAAATTAGCTTTGCAGCACTTGGTTATGATGTATGATTCTTTTGATATGTTGCTAGATTTTGTTTGCTAATATTTTGTTGGTTTTTGCATCCATATTTATAGTTTTTTTTGTGTAATGTTTTAGTCTTGTTTTGGTATGAGGGCAATGCTGACCTCATTAAATGAACTGAGAAGTGTTTTCTCCTCTTCCATTTTTTTTGAAATGTTTGATAAAAATTGGCATTAATTGTTCTTTAAGTGTTTGATAGAATACAGTATATAGGCCTAAGGCTTTCCTTTGTGGGTAGTGTTTTGTGCTATTCAATCTATTCTTTTGTTATGTCCATTCAGATTGTCTATTTCTTCTTGAGTCTTTTTCACTAGTTTGTCTCTTTCTTCATTTCATCTAATTTAACTAATTTATTGGTATACAATTTTTAATAGTATTCTTTTATAGTTTTTTATTTCTGTAGGGTCATTAGTAATGTCCCCTCTTTCATCTATGATTCTAGCAATTTGCTGCTTCTCTCTTGTATTGTGGTCAATGTATTAATAGCTAATGCTTTGTCACTTTTTGTTGATTTTGTCAAAGAGCCAACTTTTGATTTCATTAATTTTTCTGTTTTATTTTTCTATTCTCTATTTCTTTAACTATAATAATTATTTAGTTTATTTTTCTTGCTTTGGACTTAGTTTGCTCTTCTTTCTCCAGGAACTTAAGGTGAAAGTTTATGTGATTTGATAGCCTCTTTCTTAATATAGGCATTTACAGCTACATATTTTCCTATAAACATTGCTTTAGCTGCATCTCACACATTTTGATATGTTGTATCTTCTTCATTTTGATTAATCTCAAAATATTTTTGACTTTGCATTTTATTCCTTTTTCAACTTATTATTTAGGCATGTATTGTTTAATTTTCACATATTTGTGAGTTTCTCAAAATTTTTCCTGTTATTGATTTCTAATTTCATTCCATGGTGGTCAAATAATACACTTTGTATTATTTTTGTTTTAAATTTACTGCAGTTGGTTTTATGGCTGAACATGTACTCTATCCTGGAGAATGTTTTATGTGTACTTGGGAAGAATAGATATTCTGTTATGGTTGGATGGAATGTTCTGTAAATATCCTGTGGGTCTAATTGGTTTATAGTGTTATAAAAGTTTTCTATTCAGATGTTATTCTTCTGTCTAGTTTTATCCATTTTTCAAAGTCAGATATTAAAGTCTGCAACTATTATTGTTATTCTTTTCTCTCTCTGTTTCTATTAGTCTGTTTTGTGTATTTTGGTATTCTGCTATTATGTGCATATAGTTATAATTGTATCTACTTGATTGTCCCTTTTATGTTTTTAAACTGTTACTTTTACTTCTAGCTTTTTTTGGCTTTAAGGTATATTTTATATGATAGTGGTATAGCACTCCAGTGTTCTTATGATTGTAGTTTGCATGACATAACCATTTCTATCCTTTTACTTTCAATTTATTAGCACCTTTAAGTCTAAAGTATGTCTGCAGTAGATAGCATGTAGTTGAATTATGTTATTATGCAGTTTAACAATCTTTGCCTTTTGATTGGATTCTGTAATCCATTCACATTTAATGTTTTCATTGGTATAGTTGTATTAATGTCTGTGATGAGTAAGAGGTACCCAGTAGGTATCTTTTGAGGAAAAGCTATAGGAAGAGAGAAGCGTAAGTGATGTGGACCTTTGCCTTTATCTCTTTCAAGTGACTTACATACATATCTAGCATATGGTGAACTCTCGAGTACTTAGCATTAGGAAAGGGGAGAAGAGAGGTCAACAGAACAAGGCACCAGCCACTTAGTGCAGTTATTCTAAGCCCACTACTTACTGCATGAACTTGAGTAAGTCACTGTTCTTTTTGAGCCACAAATTCTTTATCTCTAAAGAAGATGTAGTATTACCTACTTTGCAGGGTTGCTGAGAAAATTAAATGCCCTGGTGTGTGCAATGGCACCTGGAACTTGGCCTAGCTTGTGGTACATACTCTCCACCATTTGTTTTTTAGTGTTCCCCTTTGTGAAGGGATTTGAGACTACAACATTAAATAGACATTGAAGAAGTTTTGTGAGTGATCCAGTACCAATTTTAAGCACATATAGCAACTCTCTATAACCATGTACATTACACTCTTGTGTATCTTTTTTTTTTAAATTTTTTTTTTGCATTTTAGGTTTTGGGGTACATGTGCAGAATGTGCAAGATAGTTGCTTAGGTGCACACATGGCAGTGTGTTTTGCTGCCTTCCTCCCCTTCACCCACATTTGGCTTTTCTCCCCAGGCTATCCCTCCCCAGTTCCCCCCCCCGCCGCTGTCCCTCCCCTATTCCCCCCAAATAGACCCCAGTGTGTAGTACCCCCCTCCCTGTGTCCATGTGTTCTCATTTTTCTCACCTGCCTATGAGTGAGAATATGTGGTATTTCCTTTTCTGTTCTTGTGTCAGTTTGCTGAGAATGATGTTCTCCAGATTCATCCATGTCCTTACAAAGGACACAAACTCATCGTTTTTGATTGCTGCATAATATTCCATGGTGTATATGTGCCACATTTTCCCAGTCCAGTCTATCATCGATTGGCATTTGGGTTGGTTCCAGTTCTTTGCTATTGTAAACAGTGCTGCAATGAACATTCGTGTGCGTGCGTCCTTATAGTAGAACGATTTATAGTCCTTTGGATATATACCCAGTAATGGGATTGCTGGGTCAAATGGAATTTCTATTTCTAGGTCCCTGAGGAATCGCCACACTGTCTTCCACAATGGTTGAACTAATTTACACTCCCACCAACAGTGTAAGAGTGTTCCTATTTCTCCACATCCTCTCCAGCATCTGTTGTCTCCATATTTTTTAATGATCGCCATTCTAACTGGCGTGAGATGGTATCTCAATGTGGTTTTGATTTGCATCTCTCTAATGACCAGTGATGATGAGCATTTTTTCATATGTTTGTTGGCCTCATGTATGTCTTCTTTTTTGTAAAGTGTCTGTTCATATCCTTTGCCCATTTTTGAATGGGCTTGTTTGGTTTTTTCCTGTAAATCTGTTTGAGTTCTTTGTAAATTCTGGACATCAGCCCTTTGTCAGATGGATAAACTGCGAAGATTTTTTTCCCATTCTGATGGTTGCCGATTCACTCTAGTGACTGTTTCTTTTGCCATGCAGAAGCTGTGGAGTTTGATTAGGTCCCATTTGTCTATTTTGGCTTTTGTTGCCAATGCTTTTGGTGTTTTGTTCATGAAGTCCTTGCCTACTCCTATGTCCTGAATGGTTTTGCCTAGATTTTCTTCTAGGGTTTTTATGGTGCCAGGTCTTATGTTGAAGTCTTTAATCCATCTAAAGTTAATTTTAGTGTAAGGTGTCAGGAAGGGGTCCAGTTTCTGCTTTCTGCACATGGCTAGCCAGTTTTCCCAACACCATTTATTAAACAGGGAATCCTTTCCCCATTGCTTGTTTTTGTCAGGTTTATCAAAGATTATATGGTTGTAGATATGTTGTGTTGCCTCCGATGCCTCTGTTCTGTTCCACTGGTCTATATCTCTGTTTTGGTACCAGTACCATGCTGTTTTGATTACTGTAGCCTTGTAGTATAGTTTGAAGTCTGGTAGTTTGATGCCTCCTGCTGTGTTCTTTTTGCTTAGAATTGACTTGGCTATGCGGGCTCTTTTTTGGTTCCATATGAAATTCATGGTGTTTTTTTCCAGTTCTGTGAAGAAATTCAATGGTAGTTTGATGGGGATAGCATTGATTGTGTAAATTACTTTGGGCAGTATAACCATTTTCACGATATTGATTCTTCCTAATCATGAACATGGAATGTTTCTCCATCTTTTTGTGTCCTCTCTTATTTCATTGAGCAGTGGTTTGTAGTTTTCCTTGAAGAGGTCCCTTATGTTCCTTGTGAGTTGTATTCCTAGGTATTTTATTCTCTTTGTAGCAATTGTGAATGGCAGTTCATTCTTGATTTGGCTCTCTTTAAATCTGTTATTGGTGTATAGGAATGCTTGTGATTTTTGCACATTGATTTTATATCCTGAGACTTTGCTGAAGTTGCTTATCAGTTTCAGGAGTTTTTGGGCTGAGGTGATGGGGTCTTCTAGGTATACTATCATGTCATCTGCAAATAGAGGCAATTTGGCTTCCACCTTTCCTATTTGAATACCCTTTATGTATTTTTCTTGCCTGATTGCTCTGGCTAGAACTTCCAGTGCTATGTTGAATAGGAGTGGTGAGAGAGGGCATCCTTGTCTAGTGCCGGATTTCAAAGGGAATGCTTCCAGTTTTTGCCCATTAAGTATGATGTTGGCTGTTGGTTTATCATAAATAGCTTTTATTACTTTGAGATATGTTCCATCAATACCAAGTTTATTGAGGGTTTTTAGCATAAAGTGCTGTTGAATTTTGTCAAATGCTTTCTCTGCGTCAATTGAGATAATCATGTGTTTTTGTTTTTGCTTTTGCTTCTGTTTATGTGGTGAATTATGTTTATAGACTTGCATATGTTGAAGCAACCTTGCATCCCTGGGATAAATCCTATTTGATCATGATGGATAATTTTTTTAATGTGCTGTTGCAATTGATTTGCCAGTATTTTATTGAAGATTTTTGCATCTATGTTCATCATGGATATTGGCCTGAAGTTTTCTTTTCTTGTTGAATCTCTGCTGGGTTTTGGTATCAGGATGACGTTGGTCTCATAAAATGATTTGGGAAGGGTTCCCTCTTTTTGAATTATTTGGAATAGTTTCAGAAGGAATGATACCAGCTCCTCTTTGTGTGTCTGGTAGAATTTGGCTGTGAACCCATCTGAACCTGGGCTTTTTTTGTGTGGTAGGCTCTTAATTGCTGCCTCAACTTCAGACCTTGTTATTGGTCTATTCATAGTTTTGGCTTCCTCCTGGTTTAGGCTTGGAAGGACACAGGCGTCCAGGAATTTATCCATTTCTTCATGGTTTACCAGTTTATGTGCGTAGAGTTGTTTGTAGTATTCTCTGATGATGGTTTGAATTTCTGTGGAATCTGTGGTGATTTCCCCTTTATCATTTTTTATTGCATCTATTTGGTTGTTCTTTTCTTTATCAGTCTGGCTAGTGGTCTATTTTGTTGATCTTTTTGAAAAACCAGCTCTTGGATTTATTGATTTTTTTGAAGGGTTTTTCTTGTCTCTATCTCCTTCAGTTGTGCTCTGATCTTAGTTATTTCTTGTCTTCGGCTAGGTTTTGAGCTTTTTGGATCTTGCTCCTCTAGCTCTTTCAATTTTGACGATAGGGTGTCAATTTTGGATCTCTCCACTCTTCTCATGTGGGCACTTATTGCTATATATTTTCCTCTACAGACTGCTTTAAATGTGTCCCAGAGATTCTGGTACGTTGTGTCTTCGTTCTCGTTGGTTTTGAAGAACTTCTTTATTTCTGCCTTCATTTCATTGTTTATCCAATCAACATTCAAGAGCGAGTTGTTCAGTTTCCATGAAGCTGTGCGGTTCTGAGTTAGTTTCTGAATTCTGAGTTCTAACTTGATTGCATTATGGTCTGAGAGACAGTTTGTTATGATTTCAGTTGTTTTGCATTTGCTGAGGAGTGCTTTACTTCCAATTATGTGGTCAATTTTGGAGTAGGTGTGATGTGGTGCTGAGAAGAATGTATATTCTGTGGATTTGGGGTGGAGAGTTCTGTAAATGTCTATCAGGTTTGCTTGTTCCAGGTCTGAGTTCAAGCCCTGGATATCCTTTTTAATTTTCTGTCTGGTTGATCTGTCTGATATTGACAGTGGAGTTTTAAAGTATCCCACTATTATTGTGTGGGAGTCTAAGTCTCTATGTAAGTCGTTGAGAACTTGCCTTATCTATCTAGGTGCTCCTGTATTGGGTCCATATATATTTAGGATCGTTAACTCTTCTTGTTGTATCGATCCTTTTACCATTATGTAATGACCTTCTTTGTCTCTTTTGATCTTTGTTGCTTTAAAGTCTATTTTATCAGAGATGAGAATTGCAACTGCTGCTTTTTTTTGCTCTCCATTTGCTTGGTAAATCTTCATCCATCCTTTTATTTTGAGCCTTTGTGTATCCTTGCATGTGAGATGTATTTCCTAGATACAGCACACCGATGGGTTTTGGTTTTTTATCCAATTTGCCAGTCTGTGTCTTTTGATTGGTGCATTTAGCCCATTTACCTTTAGGGTTAATATTGTTATGTGTGAATTTGATACTGCCATTTTGATGCTAGCTGACTGTTTTGTCCATTGGTTGATGCAGATTCTTCATTTTGTTGATGCTCTTTAGCATTTGGTATGTTTTTAGAGTGGCTGGTACTGGTTGTTCCTTTCTATGTGTAGTGCCTCTTCCAGGAGCTCTTGTAAAGCAGGCCTGGTCGTGACAAAATCTCTGAGTACCTGCTTGTTGGCAAACGATTTTATTCTTCCTTCACTTATGAAGCTCAGTTTGGCTGGATGTGAAATTCTGTTTTGAAAGTTCTTTTCTTTAAGGATGTTGAATATTGGCCCCCACTCTCCTCTGGCTTGTAGGGTTTCTGCTGAGAGGTCTGCTGTGATGGGCTTCCCTTTGTGGGTGACCCGACCTTTCTCTCTGGCTGCCCTTAGTATTTTCTCCTTCATTTTAACCCTGGCGAATCTGACGATTATGTGCCTTGGGGTTGCTCTTCTTGCAGAATATCTTTGTAGTGTTCTCTGTATTTCCTGGAGTTGAGTATTGACCTGTCTTACTAGGTTGGGGAAATTTTCCTGGATAATATCCTGAAGAGTGTTTTCCAGCTTGGATTCATTCTCTTCGTCACATTCAGGTACACCTATCAAACGTAGATTAGGTCTCTTCACATAGTCCCACATTTCTTGGAGACTTTGTTCCTTCCTTTTGGCACTTTTTTCTCTAATCTTGGTTTCTCTTTTTATTTCATTGAGTTGATCTTCGACTTCTGATATTCTTTCTTTTGCCTGGTCAATTCAGCTGTTGAAACTTGTGCATGCTTCGTGAAGTTCTCGTGTTGTGTTTTTCAGCTCCTTCAATTCATTCATATTCCTCTCTAAGTTGTCCATTCTTGTTATCATTTCCTCAAATCTTTTTTCACATCTTTTTTCAAGGTACTTAGTTTCTTTGCATTGATTTAGAACGTGTTGTTTTAGCTCATTGAAGTTTCTCATTATCCACCTTCTGAAGTCTGATTCCGTCATTTCGTCACTCTCATTCTCTGTCAAGCTTTGTTCCCTTGCTGGTGAGGAGTTTTGGTCCTTTGTAGGAGGTGAGGTGTTTTGGTTTCAGGTGTTTTCCCCCTTTTTGTGCTGGTTTCTTCCCATCTTTGTGGATTTATCCACCTGTCATCTTAGTAGTTGCTGACTTTTCAATTGGGTCTCTGAGTGGACGCCCAGATTGTTGATGATGAAGTATTTCTGTTAGTTAGTTTTCCTTCTAACAGTCTAGCCCCTCTGCTGTATGAGTGCTGAGGTCCACTCCAGGCCCTGCTTGTCTGGGGTACACCTGTAGCAGCTGTGGAACAGTGAGGAATGCTACCAGTTTCTTCTTCTGCTATCTTTGTCCCAGAATGATGCCTGCCCAATGTCAGTCTGATTAGTCCTTTTTTGAGGTGACTCTTTGGGTATACAGGGGTCAGGGAGCTGCTTGAGGAGACGGTCTGTACTTTATAGGAACTCCAGTGTTGAGCGGTGAGCTCCGTTGTTCATTCAGGGTTGTTGGGCGGTTGTGTTTAGGTCTCTGCAGCAGAACTTATAACCCCCCCCCTTTTTTTCCCTCAGATGCTCTGTCTCAGGGAGTTGGGGCTTTCTTTATGAGTATCCATTGCACTGTCCTGCCCAGCTAGGAGGCAGTCTAGTCACTATTTGCCTGCCAAGTCTCCGCTCTGCTGCCGTGGGGCTCCGCCCTACCACCATGGGGTTCCGCCCTACTGTGTTGGGCTCTGCCCTGTTGGCAGAGTCTCTCTGCTATGGTGGGTTGCCTCGGCAATGGCAGATTGCCTAAACCTCAGTAGGGGCGGTATGCATCTGTAGTGGCAGACGCCCCTTCCCCATGGAGCTGCACTATTCTGAATTCAGCTGATCCCGCACTACTGAGGGTTTTGAAACCCCTGAGGGTTTTGAATCACTGTTTTGTTTGTCCCTGTGGGGGTGGGACCTGCTGAGCCTGATCTCCCCGCTCCCTGCCTCAGAGTCCCTTCTCTCTCTCTCTCTCTTTTCCTTTTTTAAAGTTGAACGGTTGACTCTCTCACAGGTGCCTCAGTCGCCTGCTTACAGTGCACCGGGATCTGCGTGATTTCCCGTGCTGTGGCCCTCTGCACCGGCTCAAATCATGCTTCCCAGGAATCTCCTGGTCTGGCTCATTGTCCAAGTCCCGCTCAATCAGAGGGATATGTTAATCTGCCCTCCCAAATCTCAGACTGCTGGTTTAACAGGGCACCCAGACCAATGAGCTTTGTGCAGGTTGCCACTGTGCCACGGCGCCGGCTGGCTGCACAAGCCACGCTGGTGTCCCACGTATCCCCTGCACCTGGGAATTTTCCCTTTCTGTGGGCAAAAAAGTTCCGTCTGAAAATGCGGCTGGGACTCACCCTCTGTGCCTTCACTGAGAGCTGCAATCCTGAGTTGTTCCTACTGTGCCATCTTGGAAATCTCCGTGTATCTTTATAAAAGAAAAATTCTACCATGTGTCACTTCTAATAAATAGTGTGCAAGCCAAAGGGCCTATTTGAAGAAAACCAGTGAGGATGCAGAACTTTGTTTAAATAAAACAAGATTCTAGATGACTAGAAGGTGAAAACTAAACTAATAGTTCCAAAATTCATGATAAATGAATTAGGAAAGTAATCAAAAAGACTTAGCAAAGCAATGCAGTCATTCTTCATCTTAATGAATTTCTTAAAGAGTAAATAAAAGGAGAAAGATGAAAGTAATTATTGACTGTGTACCTAGTTGTTGGAGCTGCTGGTATCTCCAAGGAATACAGCTCATAAAGCTGAGGCTTTGGGTGAATGTACATATATGTCATGTAGCTACCTTAGAGCTGGGGAATGATATATCATGTTTACATAGTGGATGTATAAATATTTAGTTTAATGAACATGTTATGTAGAACTCCATCCTCCTGTCAGGACTGCTGAATTTGTAGAGTGAGTTTCTTGGGTGTTAGGAGGTCTAGAGAGAACATGGCAGTAAGCATCAGATGCTTGAGTTACCTCTCATTTTAGCAATCCTTGCTGGATAGATAAGACTTTAAACTTCCCTGCCTGCCATTGAACAGCAAAAATGTCAGAGAAGACAAATGAAAAGGAAAACATTTTTGGCAAGCATTTCACGAAAGGAAGAGGAATGATCCACAATATTATTATTGCTATGAGAAATGTAATAAATGTTGTTTCTGACTATTGCTTCAGAGGGTGGGTTGGCTGGAGCAGATTTTATGAGTCAACCCAAGAAAATACTTTTACAGTTGGGAAATTCCTGTTCATTTTAATGATGAATAAAGAATATGCAGATTAGCCTGGTCATTTGGACTGACACAACATTTAAGTCATCTTGTCCAGTAAGTTGTATAATAACTCTGATTATATAATGATCACATTACTTGACATGGTGGCAGAAGGAGACCATACAATGCTTAGGGGCTGGTTGCAGTAAAGTTCTGCATAAAAGATAATGTGTCCAGGATGAAGTAAGTCACCAGTCAGCAGTTGAAAGCTCCAGAACAGAGAGAAGATCTATTAAGGGCAGATTGCTGGGGCCCAAGTCAAACAGAATTCTAGTTCCAGCCCACTTTTTAGTGTGGGCATATCCGGGTGTGTTGAGGATATTGGAGAGCTGGCTGTAGCTGTTTTGGGAGCCCAAGTTCCCGACACTTGACAAATTTCTCTCCTCACCTCCTGGAGAAGGCAAGGTGCTAAATATCCAACAGATTTGGTTAGAATTGACACAAAGATTAAATGTAGTTACTTTTTTTCAGGCCTGATACTGAGCAGGGCTGAGCAAGGCTGAGATTGACATATCCTTGTGTAAGAGTGGTAGAAATGACAGATGTGTGGCCCAAGGTTGCTTTTTGGCTTGCAGATACAACTGATCTTTACAGAGCCTTTTGTTGTCTGCCATTAGGTTATGTCTAGACAGAAAAATATGCCCTAAGAACAGTCAATCCAAAACTTCAGACATTTTCATAGAATTGAATCAACTATAATCAAATGGATGTATTATATCTAAACCAATCCTAAAATGACCTTCCTCTAAAAATAACGGTTCTGTAAAAGGTCAATTCTTTTGTACTGTGTGGTCAAGGTCTAAATTATTTGCCTCATAAAATCTTTGTTCTAAAAGAATAATGCTACAGGGATGGTCACTAAAAAAAACCCTGCCTCTTCTGTTGCTTCTGTGAGTCAGAATTATTATACTGTGGTAACATGGAGCCCATGACAGCAAAAGGTTGCCTCATGATTTCTTGGAAACTTTCTAGACCACATTCTGTTTAGTCCTCCAGTCCATGGTGAAAGCTACACCTAGTTTGTTAATCACCAGGAAAACCATGTTCTTTCTTTAAATTATCTAAAGGCATAACAAAAAAAGTGTGAACTATGTTTAATTTTGTTTGCTGATATTTAATAAATGAGTTAATATGTGTAATATTTTCCCAGGTTTGCCAAATATTCAGAAAATTTGAACAGTTAGGATTGCCTCATGGGGAGAGAAAATTTATATAAAAAATTCTATTTTTTCCCAAAATTAAAATGATGATAGCATATTAAAGGGAAATATACTACCCATTGTGGGTGTCTGAACTCTAGGGATTACAATTTTGGCCAAGATTGTTGGATTTCTACTTAGACATAGTTTTGCTATTCTATTTTAGTGGTGAGATCTTTATGATAAGGGGCAGAAGGAAGAAAGAGATTATGAATATAGTTTATTTAACAAAATATTTCTTTTAAAAAAATTTGTTGTACTTTAAGTTCTGGGGTACATGTGCAGAACATGCAGGTTTATTACACAGGTATACACGTGCCATGGTGGTTTGCTGCATTCATCACCTCATCATCTACATTAGGTATTTCTCCTAATGCTATCCTTCCCCAATTTGCCCACCCCCTGCCATCTATCCCCTGGCCCCCACCACCCACAAGCCCCAGTGTGTGATGTTCCCCATTCCCTGTTCCCCTCTCTGTGTCCATGTGTTCTCACTGTTCACCCTCTTATAAATGAGAACATGTGATGTTTGGTTTTCTGTTTCTTGTGTCAGTTTGCTGAGAATGATCATTCCAGATTCATCCATGTCCCTGCAAAGGACATGAACTCATCCTTTTTTATGGCTGCATAGTATTCCATGGTGTACATGTGCCATATTTTCTTTATCCAGTCTATCAGTAGTAGGCATTTGGGTTGGTTCCAAGTCTATGGTATTGTGAACAGTGTTTCAATAAACATACATGTGCATGTGTCTTCATAATAGAATTATTTATAATACTTTGAGTATGTACCTAGTAATAGGATTGCTGGGTCAAATGGTATTTCTATTTCTAGATCCTTGAGGAATTGCCACACTGTCTTCCACAATGGTTGAACTAATTTACATTCCCACCAACAGTGTAAAAGCATTCCTATTTCTCCACATCCTCTCCAGCATCTGTTGTCTGCAGATTTTTTAATGATTGCCATTCTAACTGGCATGAGATGGTATCTCAATGTTGGTTAGATTTGCATCTCTCTAATGACCAGTGATGATTTTTTTTTCATATGTACATTGGATGCATAAATGTGTCTTTTGAGAAGTGTCTGTTCATATCCTTTGCCCTTATTTTGATGGAGTTTTTTGTTTTTGTTTTTTTCTTGTAAATTTAAGTTCTTTGTAGATTATGGATATTAGCCCTTTGTCAGATGGGTAGATCACAATATTTTTTTCCCATTCTGTTGCTTGCCAGTTCATGCTAATGATAGTTTCTTTTGCTCTGAAGAAGCTCTTTAGTTTAATTAGATCCCATTTGTCTATTTTGGCTTTTGTTGCCATTGCTTTTGGTGTTTTAGTCATGAAGTCCTTGCCCATGCCTATGTCCTGAACGGTATTACCTAGGTTTTCTTCTAGGGTTTTTTATGGCATTAGGTCATATGTTTAAATCTTCAATCCATCTGGAGTTAATTTTTGTATAAGGTGTAAGGAAGGGATCCAGTTTCAACTTTCTGCATATGGCTAGCCAGTTTTCCCAACACCATTTATTAAATAGGGAATCCTTTCTCCATTGCTTATTTTTGTCAGGTTTGTTAAAGATCAGATGGTTGTAGATGCGTGGTGTTATTTTTGAGGTCTCTCTTCTGTTCTATTGGTCTAGATCTCTGTTTTTGTACAAGTATGCTGTTTTTGTTAATGTAGCCTTGTAGTATAGTTTGAAGTCAGGTAGTGTGATGCTTCCAGCTTTGTTTTCTTTTTTCTTAGTATTGTCTTGGCTATGTGGGCTGTTTTTGGTTCCATATGAAGTTTAAAGTGTTTTTTCCAATTCTGTGAAGAGAGTCAATGGTAGCTTGATGGAGATAGCATTGAATCTATAAATTACTTTGGACAGTATGGCCATTTTCACGATGTATATTCTTCTTAACTATGAGCATGAAATGTTTTTCCATCTGTTTGTGTCCTTTCTTATTTCCTTGAGCAAATTCTCCTTGAAGAGGTCCTTCACATCCCTTGTTGATTGTATTCCTAGGTATTTTATTCTCTTTATAGCAATTGTGAATTGGGAGTTTGCTCATGATTTGGCTCTGTTATTGGTGTATAGGAATGCTTGCTGAAGTTGCTTATCAGCTTAAAGAGATTTTGGGCTGAGATGAGAGGGTCTTCTAAATGTACAATCATGTCATCTGCAAATAGAGACAATTTGACTTCCTCTTTTCCTAACTGAATACCCTTTATTTCATTTTCTTGCCTAATTTCCCTGGCCAGAACTTCCAATACTATATTGAATATGAGTAGTGAGAAAGGGCATACTTGTCTTGTGCCAGTTTTCAAAGGGACTGCTTCCAGTTTTTGCCCATTTAGTATGATATTGGCTGTGGGTTTGTCATAAATAGCTCTTATTATTTTGAGATACATTCCATGGATACCAAGTTTATTGAGGGTTTTTAGCATAAAGGGCTGCTGAATTTTGTCAAAGGCCTTCTCTGCATCTGTTGAGATATCATGTGTTTTTTTATCTTCGGTTCTGTGTATGTGATGGATTATGTTTATAGATTTGTGTATGTTGAACCAGACTTGCATCCCAGGGATGAAGCTGACTTGATTGTGATGGATACACTTTTTGATGTGCTGCAGGATTCGGTTTGCCAGTATTTTTTTGAGGATTTTCACATCGATGTTCACCATGGATATTGGCCTGAAGTGTTGTTTTTTAGTTGTGTCTCTGCCAAGTTTTGGTGTTGGGATGATGTTGGTCTCATAAAATGAGTTAGGGAGGATTCCCTCTTTTTGTATTGTTTTGACTAGTTTCAGAAGGAATGGTACCAGCTCCTCTTTGTACCTCTGGTAGAATTTGGTTGTGAACCTGTCTGGTCCTGGACTTTTTTGGTTGGTAGGCTTTTAATTGCTGCCTCAATTTCAGACCTTGTTATGGGTCTATTCAGGGATTGACTTATTTTTGGTTTAACTTGGGAGGGTGTAAGTGTCCAGGAATTTATCCATTTCTTCTAGATTTACTGATGTAGTTGCACAGAGGTGTTTGTAGTAATATCTGATGGTAGTTTGTATTTCTGTAAGAATGCTGGTGATAAATCCTCTTCATCATTTTATATTGCATCTATTTGATTCTTCTTTTTTCTTATTATTCTGGTTAGCAGTCTATTTTGTTGATCTTTTCAAAAAACCAGCTCCTGGATTTATTGAGTTTTTTGAAGAGTTTTTGTGTCTCTATTTCCTTCAGTTCTGTTCTGATCTTAGTTATTTCTTATTTCTTAGAATTTGATCTTGCTCCTCTAGTTCTTTTGATCTTTAATCTCTCACACCCTCTTTTCCAGTTGATTGATTAGGCTACTGAAACTTGTGTATGCTTCATGAAGTTCTCGTGCTGTGTTTTTCAGCTCCATTAAGACGTTTATGTTATTCTCTACACTGGCTATTTTAGTTAGCATTTCATCTAACTTTTTTTCAAGATTCTTAGTTTCAAGATTCTAACCCACCTTGCATTGGGTTAGAACATGTTCCTTTAGCTCAGAGAAGTTTGTTATTACCCACCTTCTGAAGCCTGCTTCTGTCAATTCTTCAAACTCATTCCCCAGCCGGTTTTCTTCGTTTGCTGGTTAGGAGTTGTGATCCCTTAGAGGAGAAGAGACATTATGGTTTTTGGCAATTTCAGCTTTTTGTGCTGATTTCTTCCCATCTTCATGGATTTATCTACCTGAAAGTTGGTGGCTTTTGGATGAGGTCTCTGAGTGGATGTCTTTTCTGTTGATGTTGCAGGTATTTCTTTGCTTTTCTTAGTTTTCTTTCTAACAGTCAGGTCCCCTCTGCTGCAGGTCTGATGGAGTTTGCCTGTGGTCCATTGCAGACCCTGTTTGCCTGGGAATCACCAGCAGGGGCCACAGAACAGCAAAGAGTGCTGCTTGTTCCTCCTTCTGGTAGCTCGGTTCCAGAAGGTAACTGCCAGGTGTCAGCCAGAGCTTTCCTGCCTGAGGTATCTTCCAGTGAGGGTACACTGGGGTCAGAGAGCCACTTGAGGAGGCAGTCTGTCTCTTATCTGAGCCCAAGCACTGTGCTGGGAGATCTGTTGCCCCCTTCAGAACTGCTGGACAGGGACGTTGAAGTCTGCTGAAGGATAAGCCACAACTGCCCCTTTTTCCTGGTGCTCTGTCCCAGGAAGGTGGGGTCTTTATTTATAAGTCCTAGATGGGCTGCTGCCTTTTTCCAGAGATGCCCTGCCCAGCAAGCAGGGAGTCTAGTTGACAGTCTGCCTACAGAGACCTTGCTGAACTACTGTGGGCTCCACCCAGTTGCTGTGTAAACTTCTCAGTGACTTTGTTTACATAGGTGAGGTTAAAACTGCTTACTGGAGCCTCAACAATGGCAGATGCCCCTCCCCTCAATGAACTCTACCATCCCAGGTAGAACTCAGACTGCTTTGCTGGCTGCAAGAATTTCAAGCCAGTGGATCTTAGGTTGCTGGTATTCATGGGGGTTGGACCTGCTGAGCCAGATCACATGGCTCCCTGCTTTCAGCCCCCTTTTTCGGGGGAATGAGCAGTTCTGTCTTGTTGGCATTTCAGGTGCCACTGGGGTATGAGGAAAAAAGAAACACTGCTTCAGCTCAAACAGCTGCCCAGTTTTCTTCTGGAAACCCAGGGCACTGGTGTTGTAGACACCAGAGGGAATCTACTGGTCTGCAGGTTGTGAAGACAGTGGAAACGTGCAGAATCTGAGCCAAAGTGCCGGAGTGTCGGGAAACATTCCTGATGGCTTCCCTTGGCTAAGGGTGGGAGTTCTCCAGCGCCGTGCACTTCCCGGGTGAGGAGATGCCCCACCCTGCTTTGGCTTGCGGTTCTTGGGCTACACCCACTGTCTAACCAGTCCCAATGAGTTGAACCTGGTACTTTGGTTGGAAATGCGGAGATCACTCACCTTCTGGATCGCTTTCGGATTTGGCTGTCTTGGCTTGCAACAACATATTTCTCATTGTTAAGTAAATTAGATCTAGATATTTAAAATAATTAGTGTTGGGTGATGTAAAACACTCATATGTAGAGTTTACACTTTTATATCTCAAATCAGTATCATTAAATTCATATTTTACAATGTGAACTTCTTTAAATTTCAGATAAACATAATGAAATTCTGGCCATTTTCAATGAACCCTATAAATTTTCATGTACTTTGATTACATATTGCTTTCTCTATAGTAAGATCAAAGTTTGATTTAGTGGCAAGAGTATTCTGTCTTGCAGTCAGAATATCTGGGTTCGAATCCAGATGGCTCTAACTATTAAGTGTAAACTTACCAGGTTAAATTATTTAATCCTGTCAGGTCTCAGTTGTCTCATCTGTAAAATGGAAACAATAATAGTTTTGTCACCAGGTAATATTGGAGATGGACTTTGAATGCAGCTAGACTAGTGTTGATGCTTGGTAGCGCAGCCACGTGGTGGATGGATGGCTGTTCCAGGTAACCTTGAAAGTCATATCCAACCTTAGCTTCCTTGACAAATGGGCTATAAAAGGTTCTTTGCACTATTTTTCATTCAACTCACATACTATTGGGCATTTACTATGTATCAGCTGTGTCCTTGGTGGGTATATATGGGGGACATGAGCACATGGGGGAAAGGAATACATTCACCTCTTTTCTGCCTTTTTTCTGTCACGTTCTAGCTCACCCAGAACTTGTCCCTTGACTCTGTCTCCATTGACTGTGTCCAGCGTTCTGTGCTTCCTCCTTTTTAGGGCTCATTCTCCACCCTCTGAGGTTTTTCAGAGGGCAAATGAATTAATACAATCAAACACTTAGAGCAGTTTCCTGGCGTTAAATAAATACTCTATAATTGTTATCTGCCCATTTCCCCTGAGCTGTGGTTTATTCTACTGGGTTGGTCACCTTCTATTCAGGTTCCTTCTGGGCAAGAAGTTTCCTTACTGTCTGTGAGGAATACAAGAAAGATAAGGGCAAGGATGAGAGTGTTGGCATTTAGATTAAAAACAACTTTGGGAATGACCTTTGTTAGGTAAGAAACTGCAGATTTATCCATAGGACAAGCATATCTTATATAATATAATGTTGATAAGTAAAGTATTATTTATTTATCATAAATTATATTTTGTCAAACTTTTCATATTTCTAAGTTTTACAATCAATTTATATAAGATATCAAAAAATGAAAAAGACTACAGAGAAAAGCATCCACGCACAGTCACGTATCTTCTGCATTCTCTAAACAACTCAGTTTATTTCCAACAATTGCATCAGAAAATTTCTTACCAAGGAAGAGTGACCTTTAAAAGGGAAGACCTGATAACCAGAAAAACTACACACCATTTGCAGAGGGATTCAGTGGAATTTACTTCCTCTATTTCCCTGGTCCCTGGAGAAAATTATTCATTCTGGAAGGGCACAGCTGATTGAGGAAGAAAGACATTCGGATTGAGAGACAATGCTTTGAACTATGTTTTTGGGCAAGACCTCTAGATTCTCGTCCATAAAGGGAGGCATTTAGACCAGGTTATTTTAAAAGAGCCTTCTAGGTCTAACAAGGTGAGCTCTGCTGTGCTAAGCTAGTTTGTACCACTTAGGTAGAAATCATAAGGGTTGTTACCAGACTGCAAACGCCTAGCTAGATGAGTCCAAGAACTTCAGCTGACTAGTTCTTGAAGGCATAGTACAGAGCACAATACCGGGCCAGTCTTCTGTGCTCTATTACACCTACAGAGACACTTTAGAAGAGATGTTTTACCTCACAGGATTGTGGTGAGGGGGCAAGTAAAGTAATGCATTTAGAAATGCTTAGAAAGCTGAAAGTGTTTTTTTTTTCTTCTTTCCCCCCTTTTAGAGTTATGAAATGAAGGAACTAAAGATAGGGTGAGGATATTTCTCTGATTTTGAGAAATCTAGAGGTGGAAGAAAATGTAAGGATAATCTAGTGCAGCCTACAATGGAAGGAGCAGTTCTAGAGGTAAATTGACTAGCTAGTAAGGTAGCTGGTGGCAGACAGATAACAGAAACTGGAAGGTTACAGTTCTGAATTGATGAACCTTCTGTTTTTGATATAACATCCGAGGCCATTGTGATATTTGCACTTGAAGAGTTCAACTAAAAAGTAATAGTCATTTTATAAAAGAAAACTATATTGCAAGTCAGCCTTATTTTTTCCTGTAAAATAGTGGAAATATAAGTTTAAGTATGGGAATAGTTCTACACATCTTTTAGATGGCAACTCTTGCTTTACCACGGGAGGCTTTGTACAGAAATTGCATTTATTTGCCTTCATTGAGTTAGTTTGCATATATGCAGAGCACAATTTAGTAGTAATAAACTAGGTCCATTTTGTAGTAATGAACCAGGTCCTCTGTAGTTTGTTTCTTTTCTTTCTTTCTTTTTTTTTTTTGAGACACAGTCTCACTCTTTTCACCCAGGCTGGAGTGGTGCAGTGGCATGATCTTGGGCTCACTGCAGCCTCCACCTCCTGGGTTCAAGCAACTTTTCTGCCTCAGCCTCCCAAGTAGTTGAGATTACAGGCATCCACCAACATGCTTGGCTAATCTTTGTATTTTTCATAGAGACGGGGTTTCACCATGTTGGCCAGGCTGGTCTCAAACTCTTGACTTCAGGTGATCCACCGGCCTTGGCTTCCCAAGGTGCTGGGATTACAGCTGTGAGCCACTGCACCAGGCTGGTTTCTTTCATTTTTCATGACTGTATCTAGCTATTTGTTTACCAATGTACCAATGTATATTTTCAGCCCAAATCATTGAGAAGTTTAAATATATTTACTTCTCATAGTTGCAACTTCTAAGTGAAATGCTTGAGAATGTCTTTGTTTATGGGATCCAGAAGGGGTTCTATAAGCTCAGAAAAATGCAAAAAATCTGCTTATGTTGTATGTGGATATGTCTTCAGGATAGACTGAATTTTTAAAATTTACCCACGGGTAATTAGCATTGTAGTTCATTATCTCTAAGGAGTGTTTGCAGTGGGAATGGTTTGAGTGGGAACTGGCAATGTGGCAATTAGTAGGTGAGTGCTCAGAGAGACCAGATAGAGGCAGAAAAAAAAAGGGGCTATGCACACTCTTCACATATATTTATATATCTCTTAAAATAATGGTCTATTCTTATACATGCTCATTTTAGAACATTTAGAAAATACCAAAAGCGCAAAGAAAAAAAGGAAAAAATACCCTGCAATCCTGTTATTCAGAGATAACCACTATTACCAGTTTAGTGTGTAGGACCCTCAGACTGTTTTTGAAAAAATATATTTAAACAATATGTATAAAGAAAAATGAAATCTTTCTTATAATCAGTCTTCTATAATGCCATAATTATATTTTATATAATTAAATACAACATATGCTTTCAGTCACATATTAAAATATTTTTTAGGATCATTTGAACCAAATACCGTATGTAAAATCTTGATTTATAAAATACCTTAAATTGTTTAATTCCTATAAAGCTTCCACCTTGCACTGTGTCAGGTATATACGAGATTTTGCAATGATAATTTTGTTTTAATGCAGTACTATGAGATAAATTTTTGAGGATAATGATTTGGATTTTTGCAGGAACTTGTGATTTTTAAACCTACAGCACTGGTTCTCAGGCATACTTATACATTAGAAGTAACAAGTTTTCTTCCCAGAAGTATTCTCTATATGTTTTTCTTTGATAAGGTGAGGAGAAGTTGGGATTTAAAAACTTTTAGACAATGCCTTATGTAAGGTAGTGTAATAAAGTTAGCTGGATTGTGATGGGTTGATGTCTTCTTCACCTCAAGGAAAAATATGTTTTGAGCATAGAAAATTTTAAAATAGCTGATGCCATGGACAAACCATTTAACAACATTCTCTATAGAAAAAGAGAATTCTATTTATAGAAAAGAACTTCAAGAGATTGGGGGCTGTTAGTTTGGTCCATGAAGAACAGAGACAGGTGGGGATTCTGGAGAATTGCAATACTTTATTTACCCTTGAGATTCAAATTTGGTGTTGTGGCCATTATTGGGAGTATCCAAAATAAAAAGAATGGGTACACATTTACATGGATGAAGACAGAGGTTCTTTTATTTATATTTATTTTGAGACAGGGTCTTGCTCTTTCACCCAGGCTGGACTGCAGTGGTGCAATCATGGCTCACTGTAGCCTTGACCTCCTGGGCTCAAGTGATCCTCCTGCCTCAGCCTCCTGAATAGCTGGGATTACAGATGCATATATAAATATATTGCTAATATTTTAAAATTTTTGTGGAGGTGGAGTCTCACTATGTTTCCCAGGCTAATAACAAACTCCTGGGCTCAAGCAACCCTCCTGCCTCAACCTCTCAAATTGCTGGATTACAGACATGAGCCACCACGCCCATCAGAGGTTTTTAAATCTCCTAATCCATTTCAAGAAAGGAGAGATGAAGGTAGGGAGAAGGATTCTCTTGCTTCTGCAATGAACCTTATTGATGAATTTGTATAATGAACACTGCCAACTTTGAGACTTTGCTCACAGCCTTCTTTTTCATGGAATGTTGATCTCTTTACTTGTTCCAATTTCAGGCCTTTCAGAATGCAGCTCAAACTCATTGCACTGTAAACTCCACGCAGAACTGTGACGTGAATAAATACGTATTCAGTGCTTAGTGCATTGTCTGAAACATTTTGTATGTATTAGGTACATCTCTTCCCTTCAAGAATTCTAAACAAATTGAGACATAAAGTGAAGAGGAAATAAAAGAAGAAAACAGTATTACTAGAGGCTATATTGTAGGTTGTAGTGAAGGGTGAGAAGCAGATAGTCCTGCTAATCTCACTCCTGAAAGAAAAATAGGCAGAGTGGAGCCAAGCATGGCTGTTTATTCTCCCCTAGTTAATTAATTAGATAAGTCACTCCATGTCCCAGGGATGGAGAGAGCAAAGGGAATTAGAGGGAATTTAGGAAGATGCTTTGGGAAAACCCCTCCTCAGGAGAACCAGGAGTGAGGGAGAACATATTCTCTATTGGCGGGTGCTCATTAGAGAGTTTGGTGTCAATGAATGACTGAATGCATGCATTTAATAACTTGTGGGTATATAAACAGCATTTATTTCCAGACTCAAGATTTCCTGGGTAATAGCTAACAACCCATCATGTGGCTGGTGGTTCTTGGGGTCACTGTGGAATTGGTGTACCTGGTATGTTCAGATGACCTTGTTACTAAATCTCACCTGTACCTGGCTCTGTATCATAGTCCCCAGAATGGGGAACTTGACTCGGTCACCTGAATCATGATGGCCACTTTCTGGGGTACTGTTGTCCAGTTCCTAGGCTCTATTAATTTTTTTTAGGTTACCATATTCCAGCTCTAATGATCCACTTGATTTTTAAAGACTCAGTCATTTTGAAACATTGGAATTGTTCCTTTATTTATTATTACCCTGTAACAATTTTTCACTGACTTTTGTTAGCTTTTCCTGACTTGGTATTCTCTAACACTCTGAACTATAATATTGGACTTAGACTCTTCTCACTATTTCATACTAGATGGGTGACAGCCAATTTCTATGGTGGCTTTTGTTAATTTACTTGAACTCTCTTAGCTGCACTGCCAATCACAAATACTTTGGGGTTCAAACAACTATGATAGTTTTTTTGTAAATTAGGTTGTAAGTTCCTAGGAAAGTAAGGATCATATTTTAATCCTTGTAAGCTCAGGCAGTTAATTAATATTTACTGTTATGTAAAAAGGAATGTCCGAGGAATTTTGCTATCAGCTTCTCAGTAACAACCTCTTGAACAGCTTTCAAATAACATAAGGCTGAAAAGTCTGAGTGTAGGCCAAGAAGAGGCAAAGCTAAGACAATTGGTAACCAATAAATCACTGACAAATAGAGTGTAGTCTCATTATTTTTTAAAATTTAATATACTTTAAGTTCTGGGGTAAATGTGCAGGTTTGTTACAGGGTATACACGTGCCATGGTGGTTTGCTGTATCCATCATGCCGTCATCTACCTTAGGTATTTATCCTAATGCTATCCCTCCCCAATCCTCCCTCCCCCTGCTATCTCTCCCCTAGCTCCCAACCTCCTGACAGGCCCTGGTGTGTGATGGTCTCCTCCCTGTGTCCATGTGTTCTCATTGTTCCACTCCCACTTATGAATGAGAAAATGTGGTTCATGTGGTTTGATTTTCTGTTCTTGTGTCAGTTTGCTGAGAATGATGGTTTCCAGCTTCATCTGTGTTCCTGCAAAGAACATGAACTCATCCTTTTTTATGGCCACATAGTATTCCATGGTGTATATGTGGCACATTTTCTTTATCCAGTCTATCATTGATAGGCTTTCGGGTTGCTTCCAAGTCTTTGCTATTGTGAACAGTGCTACAAAAAAAAAAAAAAAAATACATGTCCATGTGTCTTTATAATAGAATGATTTATAATCCTTTGGATAGATATATACCCAGTAAGAGGATCGCTGGGTCAAATGATACTTCTATTTCTAGATTTTTGAGGAATCTCCACAATGTTTTCCACAATGGTTGAACTAATTTACACTCCCACCAATAGTGTAAAAGCATTCCTATTTCTCCACATCCTCTCCAGCATCTGTTATCTCCAGATTTTTTAATGATCACCATTCTAACTGGTGTGAGGTGGTATCTCAATGTGGTTTTGATTTACATTTCTCTAATGACCAATGATTATGAGCTTTTTTCATATGTTTGTTGGCTGCATAAACGTCTTTTGAAAAGTGTTCATCTCCTTCACTCACTTTTGGATTTTTCTTTTTTCTTTTTGTAAATTCGTTTAAGTTCTTTGTAGATTCTGGATATTAGCCCTTTGTCAGATGGGTAGATTGCAAATTTTTTTTACCATTCTGTTGGTTGCCTGTTCACTCTAATGATAGTTTCTTTTGCTGTACTGAAGCTCTTTAGTTAGGTCCCATTTTTCTATTTTGGCTTTTGTTGCCATTGCTTTTGGTGTTTTAGTCATGAAGTCCTTGCCCATGCCTATGTCCTGAATGGTATTCCCTAGGTTTTCTTCTAGGGTTTTTATGATGTTAGGTCTTATGTTTACATCTTTAATCCATCTGGAGTTAATTTTTGTGTAAGGTGTAAGGAAGGGATCCAGTTTCAGCTTTCCGCATATGGCTAGCCAGTTATCCCAACACCATTTATTAAATAGGAAATCCTTTCCTCATTGCTTGTTTTTGTCAGGTTTGTCAAATATCAGATGGCTGTAGATATGTGGCATTGCTTCTGAGGCCTCTGTTCTGTTTCATTTGTTTATATTTCTGTTTTGGTACCAGTATCATGCTGTTTTGATGACTGTAGCCTTGCAGTATAGTTTGAAGTCAGGTAGTGTGATGCCTCCAACTTTTTTTTTTTTTTTTTTTTCTTAAGATTGTCTTGGCTATGTGGGCTGTTTTTTGGTTCCATTTGAAGTTTAAAGTGTTTTTTTCCAATTCTGTGAAGAAAGTCAATGGAAGCTTGATGGGGATAGCATTGAATCTATAAATTACTTTGGGCAGTATGGCCATTTCATGATATATATTCTTCCTAACCATGAGCATGGAATGTTTTTCCATCTGTGTCCTCTCTTATTTCCTTGAACAGTGGTTTGTAGTTCTCCTTAAAGAGGTCCTTCACATTCCTTGTTAGTTGTATTCCTAGGTATTTTATTATCTTTGCAGCAATTGTGAATGGGAGTTTCTTCATGATTTGGCTCTGTCTGTTATTGGTGTATAGGAATGCTTGTGATTTTTGCACATTGATTTTGTGTCCTGAGACTTTGCTGAAGTTGCTTATCAGCTCAAGGAGATTTGGGGCTGAGACAATGGGGTCTTCTAAAGATACAATCATGTTGTCTGCAAATAGAGACAATTTGACTTTCTCTTTTCCTAATTGAATACACTTTATTTCTATTTCTTGCCTGATTTCCCTGACCAGAACTTCCAATAATATGTTCAATAGGAGTGGTGAGAGAGAGCATCCTTGTCTTGTGCCAGTTTTCAAAGGGAATGCTTCTAGTTTTTGACCATTCAGTATGATATTTGCTCTGGGTTTGTCATAAATAGCTTTTATTATTTTGAGTTACGTTCCAATGACACCTAGTTTATTGAGAGTTTTTAGCATAAAGGGCTGTTGAATTTTGTAAAAGCCCTCTGCATCTGTTGAGATACCATTTGGTTTTTGTCTTTGGTTCTGTGTATGTGATGGATTATGTTTATAGATTTGTGTATATTGAACCAGCCTTGCATCACAAGGATGAAGCTGACTTATTTATGATGAATAAGCTTTTTGATGTGCTGTCGGATTCAGTTTGCCAGTATTTTATTGAGGATTTTCGCATCAGTGTTCATCATAGATATTGGCCTGAAATGTTCTTTTTCAGTTGTGTCTCTGCCAGGTTTTGGTATCAGGATGATGTTGGTCTCATAAAATGGGTTAGGGAGAATTCCCTCTTTTTGTATTGTTTGGACTAGTTTCAGAAAGAATGGTACCAGCTCCTCTTTGTATCTCTGGTAGAATTTGGTTGTGAACCTGTCTGGTCCTGGACTTTTTTTTTGGTTGGTAGGCTATTAATTGCTTCTTCAATTTTAGACCTTGTTATTGGTCTATTCAGGGATTCAACTTCTTCTTGGTTTAGTCTTGAGAGAGTGTAAGTGTCCAGGAATTTATTTCTTCTAGATTTACTGGTGTAGTTGCATAGCGATGTTTGTAGTAATCTCTGATGGTAGTTTGTATTTCTGTGGGATTGGGGGTGATATCCCCTTTATCAGTTTTTATTGCATCTGTTTGGTTCTTCTCGCTTTTCTTTTTTATTAGTCTGGCCAGCAGTCTATCTATTTTGCTGATCTTGTCAAAAAACCAGCTCCTGGGTTTGATTTTTTTTGAAGAGTTTTTTGTGTTTCTATTTCCTTCAGTTCTGCTCTGATCTTAGTTATTTCTTGTCTTTTGCTAGTTTTTGATTTTTTTTGATCTTGCTCCTCTAGTTTTTTAAATCATGGTGTTAGGGTGTTGATACTACATCTTTCCTTGCTTCTCTGGTGGGCATTTAGTACTATAAATTTCCCTCTTGACACTGCTTTTAAGGTGTCCCAGAGATTCTGGTATGTTGTGTCTTCATTCTCATTGGTTTTGAAGAACATCTTTATTTCTGCCTTCATTTCATTATTTATCCATTAGTCATTCAGGAGCAGGTTGTTCAGTTTCCATGTAGTTTTGTGGTTTTGAGTGAATTTCTTAATTCTGAGTTCTAATTTGATAGCACTATGGTCTGAGTATTTGTTACGATTTCCATTCCTTTGCATTTTGAGGAGTGTTTTACTTCCAATTATGTGGTCAATTTTAGAATAAGTGTGATGTGGTGTTGAGAAAAATGTATATTCTGTGGATTGGGGTGGAGAGTTCTGTAGATGTCTATTAGGTCAGCTTGGTCCAGATATGAGTTCAAGTCTTGGATATTCTTGTTAATTTTCTGTCTCATTGATCTGTCTAATATTGACAGTGGGGTTTTAAAATCTCCCACTATTATTGTGTGGGTGTCTAAGTCTCTTTGTAGGTTATTGAGAACTTGCTTTATGTATCTGGGTCCTTCACATAAATTACGACTTTATAGTTTGTTTCTGTTTATTCACTTATAAACATGTTCTGATCCATTTGCTATGCTACTTTATCCAGTCTGTTCAGATTGCATGTTAGGTACTTGCAAATCCTATGGTTATCCAATTATCCAACATCTGGATTACTCTCAGAAGGGTTGTTGAACTGTGTTCTTCTAATTGTGTGTGTGTTTACTAGCTTTACTGCAACCAAATTTCCATCACTTTTAAGTTCTTGGGAATGCTTCTAATTACTGTATTTTTTTTTTTTACCATTGACAAGTAATAAAATGTTGATGGACAATACTGGGACTATTGGGGGACTATTGAACAATTTAACTTTTGAAGAATCACTCAATCCTTAAGAATTCGTAACAGCCAAATCCTAATCTTACGTTTATCTATTTCATTACTAATTTTTATGAACTGGGACTGGTAAAAAAAAATCTTGCTTGTTGTCTCAGTTTACTTTTTAAAAAAATCTGCACTTAGTGATTGTCTAAGCATAGCATGGAAGGGAATTTTGTATCTATGGTTTGTGGTAGGATCAATTTGCATCATTAATAATGTGAATCATGGCTGTGAAATGAGCTTAAAATTTCCAGCAGTGTATATTATGTCCTCCTGCAAGTGAAGAGGTAACATTTGACTCGAATACTAATGGTAGGATGTATTTCAGATCCTCTAAGCAGTTCCTTGAGATCTTTGGGAGGAAGGTGCTTTATATATCCTCCAACAAGAAATTTGAGACAGCCACTTGTGAATTACTATGTGCTGACAACTTAATCTGTCTGTACCAAAAGAGGTGGCATGGATTATAAATCAGCTTGTGGAGACAACTCAATTTTATGGACTGTCAATCACTTTAAAGACAGGTGACATCATATAATAAATACCTCACTCCTCCAAAAATCCTTTTTGAGTGCTCAGACCTTCTGAAAGCTTTGACTGGATTTTCCTGCCTTGGCAATAAACTGTCAAATGATCAGCAAAGTCAGTGTGTCACTCAGTAGAGTGGCAGGGCTGGCTGCTGTGCTCACACCAATTGGAGGAACAGAAGGGGATGAGATTTTCTAACCCGCTGTACAGATGTGAAACCTGGATTACCCTTGGTGTTCCATTAAGTCTTTGGAGATGTTTCAGTTCATAAATTATAAACGTTGTATATGTTGTGCATATCACGAGGGAGCAGCAGATGATAATTCCAAGTCTGTTATAGAGGAAGGCAGTCCTTTGGGAGGAAGGGAGGTGGGATGAAAGACAAAAGAGAGGGAATTAGAAATGCATTTAGATGTGAGAAGCTGAAGTAATGCTATGATGACAATTATAGTTTGGAAATGTCAGCAGCAGATGGGATCTGCTACCACTTGCCAATTGTAGACTGTTTTGGGTCCCCTTAACAAATGCATGGTTCCTTTGGAGCAAAGGGTGATTTTACAAAGCAATAGCAGAAATGTCTAAGGAGTTTTAGACTGTAGAACAGCTACTTAGCTATAAACAAACCCTATCGAGAGAGATGTGTAAGGGAGCAAGATGAAACAAGAATAACACATAGGGGAGCTGGCTGAAGTTTAAGAATTGTGTGAATCTTACTGTTGAAAACTCCATTTAGCCATGGTCATAGAACATCGCCTAGTTTTGAATGAAACAATCTGCCTTTTGTATTTGGAAAATAAAGTAATGGCTCAGAAATTGATTTCAAAAAATAAAATCAGAGTAAAAATATTTTTCCAAGTTCAATAGATATATATTTCGAATTGCACCATGTGCCACATTTTTTCAGATGATTTGATACAAATACAATCATTCCCTGCCTAATGCTCTCATTTGGTTATTGAGCAGCCACAGGAGCTGGTAAGCAAGCAAACAAAAGGCAGAAAGGCAGAAAGAGGGAAGGCAAGAGCATTCTAAGGAAGTATATTGTATCTTCTGTCTTCCAGCAAATTGCCTGAAGCAAGTACATTCTCTCTCACCAAATGCGATGGTAAGGAAAAACCACTACAGTTCTAGTCATTGTTCTGCTTTTCATTATCTGTCCCTTTCTGCACAGGCCTGAGGACTGTGGTGTATATTGAGAGTTGAGCTTTTGTTTCTTTTTTTGTTTTTCATAAAGTCATTTGTTAAGTAAAAAATTGGCATAAATAACTAATTCACTATCAGTATATTCTGACTACTTTGTTAAGTGGAAGTGATGATATTAAGCAATACAACTAAGTTTTATAATGTGATTAGTTTCTAAGGGCATATGGTCTCGGTTTCTCGGTCTCTCGCTCTCTGTTTTTGAGACAGTCTCACTCTGTTGCCCAGGCTGAGTGGCACCATCAGGGCTCACTGCAACCTTGACATCCTGAGGCAATCCTCCCACCTCAGCCTCCTGAGTAGGGGAACCACAGGCATGCACCACCATGCCCAGCTAATATTTATTTTTGTAGAGACAGGGTTTCTCCATGTTGCCCAGGCTGGTCTTGAACTTGTGGGCTAAAGCCATCCATGTGCCTTGGCTTCCCAAAGTGCTGGAGTTGTAGACTTGAACCACCACACCCAGCCTATGGTCTGTATTTTTCTCTTGGAGCTAAGTTTGCTCATCGAACTTTGGTTATTACTGCAACAGTAAGACTCACATATCCAATGTTGGGGGAAATGACCTTAAAGCCACACACAGAAAAAACCTTCTGCTTTTTTGGCCAAGAGTCAGTGTTTCTTTTAAGGGATAAATTAATTTGAATTTCAATTTGAATTAATTCAAAATGAAGCTAAATTTGAATTAGTTGAAATTAACTAATTTATATATATTTTTTGGTTACTTTTGCTATCAGGGAAATGATAAATCATGTAATTTACTTCAGCATTACTGAAAGCCAGAGGACAGGTTCTGGGTTCAGGTCTAATTTGACTTTCCCACATACACTGTGGAAACTGAAAAAGACACTGGTGGAGAGTCATATCAAGGTGTCTGAGGCTCACAAGGGTCTGTTGCAGAGCAGACCAAATGAGACCCCAGATTGTATGTGGATTTGTTCCATTAATAATTCGAAGAGCTTGAGGCAAATGCTGCAGGAGATGACACTGACCTTGCAGAAGACAAGTGCTCTTCAAGGTGTGGCAGAACTCAGTGGAAGGAGTGTGGAATGGGGTCACTGGTGAGGCAGGCAATTTGCAAAAGAGATCTTTACTTGCAGAAGCAGAGTCCTTGGCCTTTTGCTGAGGTTCTGGGGGTGTAGAATTGTACCATCTAGGAGGAATACTAGTGATTTTCAGGGTCCCAATCATAGAGATAGGAGCCAGAGGGCTAACAGATGGAGAAGAAAGCCACTCTGAAGAGCCCCATTTTTCTGTTGTTTGGAGAAGTCCCATTCTCAGCCCATGTGGGTGGATCCCACAGTTAGTTCCAGGGATGGGCCCTGTTGGCCTAAATCAGTTAGCACTTGTTATTCCCCTGGTCATAATGTTTAGTTTATGAATAAAAATAGGGCACAAACAATGAGGTGTTTTTGAGGTTTCAGGAAGAGTTTTTCTATTCTACTAGACTCAAACCAGAGACTATGTGAAGAGCTATAGTTGTCTTGCTACCACGTAGATTTTTTTTTTTTTTTTTTGAGACAGAGTCTCACTCTGTCTCCCAGGCTGGAGTGCAGTGGCATGATCTCTGCTTACTGCAACCTCTGCTTCCTGGGTTCAAGTAATTCTCATGCCTCAGCCTCCTGAGTAGCTGGGATTACAGGTGTGCACCACCACACCTGGCTAATTTTTGTATTTTAGTAGAGATGAGGTTTCACCAAGTTGGCCAGGCTGGTCTTGAACTCCTGACCTCAGGTGATCCACTGCCTCAACCTTCTAAACTGCTGGGATTACAGGCATGATGTACCCATGTCCAATGCCACATAGAGTCTAAGCACGGCATCAATATTGAGGACTTTGGAAGTAGGAAGTGGAAAGACAGGAATCGGATTCTGGTCATGTAGTTGGAGCTCCAGCATCAAGATCTCTAGATGGGTTTCCTAGGATGCAAATGCTGAGAGAGAGTTAGGAGGAAAGAAGGTTTGCTTAGGAGTAATACTGGTGAAAGAAAGTGGCCAGACACGGTGGCTCATGCCTGTAATCCCAGTACTTTGGGAGTACAAGGTGGGTAGATCATGTGAGATCCAGAGTTCTAGAACATTCTGGCCAACAGCGTAAATCCTGTCTCTACTAAAAGTACAAAAATTAGCTGGACTGGGTGGAACACCTGTAATCCCAACTACTCAGAAGGCGGAGGCAGGAGAAAAACTTGAACCTGGGAGGTGGAGTTTGCAGTGAGCCGAGATAGCACCACCACACTCCAGACTGGGCAACATACACTGTATCTCAAAAAAAAAAAAAAAAAAAAAAAGGAAGAAGCCAGGTTGGGCTGGGAGAGCTTTTGGACCACAAGGCAGACCTGACAAAGTCTCTGCCAGCCCACGGGAGCTCTAGAGAAAAAAATGTCTCACTAGAGGAGTTTCCTGTTGCATGGAAACAATTAGGTCCTTGTACCAAAGATTTGGTCAATCACTGATTGTAGCCTGACCCAGAAAGATAGCTTCTGCTCCAAATGCCTTGCTCAGTCTTTGGCTTGGGGTTGCATGAAGAGAAACGTGATCATGGCTCAGAAGTTGATGTTGATCATTCAGGAGCTACCAGCTGGAAGTTAACTAATCCTGCTGTGAGTACTGGGCAGCTAGTCCTTTCTCAAAAGGTGACCTGAGAGGGGCATCACTGTGTCTGCCACAGAAGCCACTGAGAAAGTCAGACATGTGGTTTATGTGGCCAAATATATCCCCTTTTGTCTTGAAATACTGAAACGCAACTAGGAAAGTTCTGACTCGGGGGAAGAAGTGGGGTTTCTGCTCTAAGGTAGCAGATGAGAACATGCCTGTGAGTCTGAGGTGCAAAAGCCTTCAGAGGCTGTTGGTTAGCACTGGGCAGTAAGGCCAGACCATCAAAAAGGGAAGGGGGTTTAGTAATCCCCCTGGATGAGGAGCTGGAGAGAGCAGCTCATGTTTTTCCTGTCTTAACTAGGTTAATCTGATGACCCGTTCACAGTATTCTTGTCTATCCTTCCGTCTGCCTTGGGTGGTTTCAATCTTCATGTGGATGAGCTTTCCAAACCCTAACCTCACATCTTTGACCTCATCTACCCTAATGACTTACACTTCAAATCCATTTTAACACCTTACCCAAAAACCTATGCTCTGAACTTCATGAGCAATTAGAACTGCTTTACCTCCCAAATCTTAGACTTCAAGAACTCATTTTACAATCACAAATTCCAATCCTTTCATTTTTCTCACTCTTTCTATAACCAATGTGATATTCAAATAGATTTTCAAATCATTATTTTTTCTTTTCTTGTTCTAATTTTTAGGTCATGTTGGCTTCACTTCATTTCAAGTTCAGCATGGACCCTGTGGTCAGTTTCTTAACTCTGCTCTCCTTCTTCCATCCAGCTTTAAATGAAGTGTCATCCAGGATTCTACTGTCCATCTGTTTTTTGTTCTTGAGTTGTATCATAATTCCCTTGACTTCCACTCCATTATTCATAGAAGACTCTCTTTAGAGCTGACCTATTATCTCTAGACCAGTGCTTTCAGTTATCTATCACCAAATTCATCTGGATAGTTCACTGTCATTGCAAATTCTGTGGGCCCTAGAGAGTTAATTTTCTCTCCACACTCATCAACCTGCTATTTCTGTTAGTTACCCAGCAAAAGGGGCTCACTGCTCAAGGTACTAGAAGCCAATATTATGACATTAGGTTTTTGAGAAGAGAAATGAAAAGAAAAGCTTTTTATATTAAGTTGACTAACAGAGAGGAGTCCAGCTCAAATCTATCTCCCTGTGCTGACTTTAAGACAGTAATTTTATTAGAAGAAGTTTAAGGGGTGGATTCTGAGATTAGTAGGTGATTGATGGAAGGAAAGGAAAGGTTTGGAAAGTCCTCAGGCATGTGCAGTTAGCTCTTCATGCTTCATGCTTCTTCATGGATCCCTTGTGAAAAGTCGGGGGAGTCATCATAAAACATACAGTGGAAATTTAGGCTGTAACATCAGCAAGCTCATTCTGTGTAGACCCTAGTTGACCATGTTGGTTTCAACTGATTTCAACCAGTTTCGTTATCCTACAAGCAGAGGGAGTTTCAGCCTTATACAAGTTGTTTCTTTTCTTATCTGCCATTTTGCAAATTCAAGAGTCTGTTAGTCATTAGCGCGTAACTCTTTGGGGCCCAGATTCATTTCTTTGTTTTCTACCTTTGTCTGGAATACAGTCATCCTAGCACACCTGGGTTAGTCATGGTTCTCCAGTGATTTCTCACTGGGTTCTGCCTCATTCTACCCTATAAAGTTCCCCATCAGTATTTCACCTAACTGTTTTTTTTTTTGTTGTTGTTGTTTGTTTTTTTTCAGCCACCAATGATTATTTTTTAGATTGAGGTTCAGCAAACACTTTCCTCAAAGGACCAGACTGGAAATATTTTAAACTTTGAAAGCCATATGGATACACATTTTCAGTTGTATTGGAAAGCCAACCATAGACAACATTCAAACTAATAAGCCTGGCTATGTCCCAATAAACTTTAGAGATGCTGAAATTTATATCTTATATATTTTTCACATATTATGTAATGGTTTTGGGATTTTTTTCCCCAACTATTTTAAAATGTGAAAATCATTCTTAGTTCTTGAACCATACAAAAACGGGGAGCAAACTAATTTGGCCAAACATTATTTGCTTACCCCTGGTCTAGATCCACTGTTTTACAAGAAGTTGTAAAAATGAGATACTCTAATTCTATAATGTATTCTGCATTTAATACTGAAATTATTTTATATAGATGTTTGTCTCATCAACTATGGATATCCTTAGGTACATTTTGTACAAGAAAGACATAAAAAATGCCTGATTTTCCCCCTTATTTACTAATTTTTAGAACAATGAGTTTGTTCCTAAATGTGATGGTTAATTTTATTATCAACTTGATTGAGCTATGGGGTACCCAGACATTTGGTTAAACATTTTTCTTGATGTGTCTGTGAAGGGGTTTTTGGATGAGATTAACATTTGAGTCAGTTGGTTCAGATTGCCCTTATCAATGTGTGTGGGCCTTATCCAACCAGTAGAAGGTCTAGATGAAACAAAAAGGTTGACCCTCCCTCAAGTGAGAGGGAAATTCTCCTCCCGGCTGCATTTGAGCTGGGATATTAGCTTTTCCCTATCTTTGAACTTGAACTAAAACTGTTTTTCAGGCTTTTTGGCTTGGACTGGAACTAAACTATTGGCTCTCCTGGGTCTCATTTTTGATGACTCTTCCTACAGATTCTTGGGACTTGTCAGCCTCTATAAATTGCATGAGCCTATTCCCTATTATAAATATTTTTCTCTACACCTCCTATAGTTTTTATTTTTATTTTTTGAAGAACCCTGACTAGCACACGAAAATAATCAATGAAAACCTAAACTCATGATTTTTCACAGATTTTAGGTTTTCCAATCTATTATAGTATACTAGTTATTAGTATCTTGATGTTTTGTGTAACTCACCTTTGACCAATGAGAGCCACTTCAAGTTGAAGCCATCATCCTGTTGACATGGTGCTGGTACTACTTTTTAGTGTTCCTGTTTTCTGGTATACCATCTTATATTCTAGTTCATTTTTAAAAAACTATTTTAAAAAGAATTATTTTAAGGAGCAAATGATATTTTGGTGTAACAGTCTTAGCCCTGGGAGAGTGTTCATTGCTAATGGGTTTGTTACTGTTTCTAGACTTTTTCAGTGAAAAAGCAAAGCAAGCAAATATGCATGTTTCTCTTTTAAAAAGAGAAAATACATCATGAAGTAATACTTATATTCTAAACTCAAAAGTACTTTGTTACAGAAGCTTTACTTTTTTATTTATAGGTTTGTACTCTGACATTAAAAATCTTGTTTCTTACACTAAAAAGTACTTACATGTTTTAACATATAATTTTAAAATAGCAACACCAGTATTAAAAAAAATACGATTACTGGCCAGGTGCGGTGGCTCACGCCTGTAATCCTAGCACTTTGGAGGCCAAGGTGGGTGGATCACATGAGGTCAGGAGTTCGAGATCAGCCTGGCCAACATGGTGAAACCCTGTCTCCACTAAAAATACAAAAATTAGCCAGGTGTGGTGGTGTACGCCTGTAATTCCAGCTACTCAAGAGGCTGAGGCAGGAGAATCAGTTGAGCCTGGGAGCCTGGGAGGCGAAGGCTACAGTGAGCTGAGATTGTACCACTGCACTCCAGCCTGGGTGACAGAGCCAAACTCTGTCTCAAAGCAAGCAAACAAAACAAAACTATAATTACTGAACATGGCTTAGAATTTATTTACAGTTCTAGTAGTTCTTAAGGCATTTCCCAGTAGGAATATATTACTAAGTTACCATGTTTTAAACTACTTGAAATAATTATTCTCTATATTGAGAAGCTACAGATGTGACACAAGTTTCTTTGTCTGTTTTGCTTTTGATTTCAGATATTACTGTTTTCCTTTTGATTTGATTTGATTTTATAATTATGTAAAACATTTGCATAGTTCTAAAGTCAAAGCTTCATTATTACTTTCCGAGAAGGCTAGCTTCCATGTTTGTCCCCTCTATACTTTTTTCTCTTCCCCTTCCTACCTGCCTTATGCTAACAGTGTGTATTTTTTGATATATCTTTTTGTATTTTTAATAGAAGCAAATATATACATGAATGCTTCTTTCTTACACAAATAGTAGCATACTATATACAGTATACTTCATCATGCTTTCTTACTTAGTGTTATTTTTTGGTGAACCCTCCACAGCTCTATTAGATATATTCAGATATTCACATTCTTTTTTACAGCTATGATACTCCATTGTGTGACTGTACAATAATTTACACAACAGATCCCCTTTTGATGGATAGCTGAGTCCAGTCTTTGGTTTTTGCCAATGATCCTACAGTAAGAAACCTGATGCATATGTCATTTTGCATTTTATTTTTTTAGCATATGTTTGGGTTAAATATATGAAAGTGGGATTTTGGGGTTAAAGGAAAATTGCATATGTAATTATTCTAGATATTGTTAGATTCTTCTCCAAATGTGTTGTACTTTGTAATATTCCCCCAGAAGTGCATGGGAAAGCCTGTTTCTGTACAATCTTATTAAGGAGTATTGTTAATTTAGATTTTTTTGCCAATCTGGTATTTGAAGAATAGTATTCCAGTGATTTTATTTATCATTTATTTTATGTTGAGTAAGATTGGCATCTTTTTATATGATTAAGTGTAAGATTGGCATCTTTTTATATGATTAAGTGTTAGCCTTTTTTCTGTGAACTGTGTATCTTTCATCATTTTTTACTGAGGTGTTATTTTTCTATTATTATTATTTTTTTTGAGATAGTTTCGCTTTTGTTGACCAGGCTGGAGGGCAGGGCATGGTCTCACCTTATTACAATGTCCACCTCCTGGGTTCAAGCAATTCTCTTGTCTCAGCCTCCCAAGTAGCTGGGATTATAGGCACCTGCCAGCATGCCCAGCTGATTTTTGTAGTTTTAGTAGAGACAGGGTTTCACCATGTTGGCCAGGCGGGTCTCAAACTTCTGACTTCAGGTGATCCACCCACCTCGACCTCCCAAAGTGCTGGGATTACAGGCATAAGCCACAGCGCCCAGCCTATCTTGTCTATTTTTAAAGGTTATTTCTATAGTAGTGTTTTTAATCTCTGTTATATACGTTAAAATTTAAAAATCAATTTTTCACTGGTCTTTTTACTTTGCTTATGATTTTGTTTTTGTCACAAAATACTTTTACAAAAATTTAATGGTTTATAACTTGTCACACTCTCTTAAGCAGAATGTAAATCTGATGTGCATCAGGCCTTTGTCTTCCTTTTGACAGCTGTATCCCTAGCACATAGAAAAGTGGCAGGAGCTCCATAATTACTTGAATGAATTTTACTGAATGAATATAACATATTGGAGCCTTAAGGCATATAAATTATGGTTTAAAGTAAAGACAAAAATTAAAGTATGTGATGCCAACTGTATGTCCCGTAGGAGTCAGAGGAAAATTCCTGTGGGATTGAATCATCAAGCCCTGTCTTCTTCAGAGGGCATGTGTTAAACAATGAACTACATTTGGATACATGGAAGGAGGAGAAAGAGAGGACATTTCAAGTGTTGAAACAAAGACAAAGGCACACAGGCATGTGGGCATTGTTGTAGATACCAGCATAGAATCAGATAAAGGGTAAAAGCCATATTTACAAAACCCAAAAGAATAGCTTAGTTTATTTCTTGGTTTATTTGGAATGTTCTAGAATGATGTGTTAGGCCATTCTTTCATTGCTATAAATAAATATCTAAGGCTCGTAGTTCTGTAGGCTGCATAAGCATGGTGCCAGCATCTGCTCGGCTGCTGGGGAGACCTCAGGGAGGTTTTACTTAAGGTGGAAGGCAAAATGAAAGTGGGCGCATCACACGACAAGAGCAGGAGCAGTAGAGAGGAGGAAGTGCCACACTGTTAAACAACTGGATCTTGTGTGAACTCATAGTGAGAACACATTCATTGCCATAGACGTTGTGCTATGTCATCCATGAGAGATCCGTTCCCATGATTCAGTCACCTCCCACCAGGACCCATCTCCAATACTGGGGATTACATTTCAACATAAAATGTGGGTGTGACAAAAATACAAATCTTATCAAATGAGTTGATATGGGTTATAGATACATAGTTAGGCTTTAAAAAGAAGGCACTTTGCCTCTTTTGTCTTTTTTTTTTTTTTGAGACGGAGTTTTGCTCTTGTTACCCAGGCTGGAGTGCAATGGGGCGATCTCGGCTCACCTCAACCTCCGCCTCCTGGGTTCAGGCAATTCTCCTGCCTCAGCCTCCTGAGTAGCTGGGAGTATAGGCACGCACCACCATGCCCAGCTAATTTTTCGTATCTTTAGTAGAGACGGGGTTTCACCATGTTGACCAGGATGGTCTCGATATCTTGACCTCCTGATCCACCCGCCTCGGCCTTCCAAAGTGCTGGGATTACAGGCTTGAGCCACCGCGCCCGGCCCTCTTTTGTCTTTTTAAACATCATCTTCATACAAATAGGTCACAAATTTTCACTGGCTTCATAAGCCTTTGTATTAGTATATCAGTTGGGCTATCATTACAAAGAAAGTAAACTATTGAACATGTAGGCTACATATGTGTAGAGGAAGGTCTTAAGTCAGCATGTTTAATGCATATGGTGGGGAGGCATACCATTCTCTTTGATGCCTGTTGGATGGGATGGTTTTGGAGGAAGTGCCAGCCAGGTGACATTGGTTGTGATTTAAGAGGCCCTTCTGGAAAGGGCAGGCCATACTATCTCCATCTTAATCGCTTAACTCTGCTGCTTTAGCAAGAAATTAGCCACAGGCAATAGATAAACACTGAATATGATCATGTAATACAGTTACTTAAAAGAGCAGGTGATGGCTGGATTTGTCCCTTGGCCATTGTTTGCCATTCCCTACTTTAGGCCAAACTCACAATTGGACATAGCTTGTCTCTGGTGTCTTCTCTCTTCCTCCTCTTAGTTGGCCTCTTGGCCCGTGCTGGCATCTCACTCCCCAACACCAATGATGCTCCCAGGTAACTGACTTGGTTGGCACGTCACCGACATGGTGGTCTGTGAATCTCAAGAGATTTATCCTTTAAGGACATGTTTGCATTTAGCTTTTTAAATTTTTATTTTATTTTTTTAGAAATGGGGTCTTGCTGTGTTAACCAGGCTGGAGTGCAGTGGCATGATCATAGCTCACTGCAGTCTCCAACTCCTGGGCTCAAGTAATCCTTCCAGCTCTGCTTCTCAAGTAGCTGGGACTGCAGCTGTGTGTCACCACACCTGGCTAATTAAAAAAATTTTTTTTGTAGAGATGCTATCTAAGTATGTTGCCCAGGCTGGTCTCAAACTTGGGGTATCAAGCAATTTCTCTGCCTTGGTTTCCCAAAGCATTGGGATTATAGGCATGAGCCCTCCTGTATCAGGCCTAATCTGAAGTTAAATAAAAAGGCTAGTCTATAAAAATACAGCTAATTTTATTTCATCCAGCCATAAAGATGATGCATAGTGATTATCAAACACTTGGAAAGGAGAGAAGAAAAAATATTACAAATTTTATTATAGCCAACATTTTGGAGCACTAATGAATTCATTTCCTGTTGGAGTATTTCAGGCTCTCAGGCATGCAGTTGGCATCAATACCTTACACACTAGGCTTGCCTTAAGCTTGACATAAGAACAGCTGTTGCTCATTTTTCTAATTTGTGAGGGCAGCTCTATTTCCATAGCCTCTTTTACTCTGTCTAGCCCTTATTTTCATATATCTCCAGTGAGACAATTTTTTGGCAGAAGTATTTAATTATAAAGAAAGCAGAACTGAGATAAAATAATGTATGACTTGAGGCAAGTCACATGTCTATGGGTCTGTTTCCTCTTCTGGTAAATAAAGGGGTGCAACTAGATGATGGTGCCCACATTCTAGTATTTTGTGAGGCCAGGAGTTCAAAACCAGCTTGGTCAACATAGTGAGACCCCTTTTCTACAAAAATAAACAAAAAAATTAGCTGGGTATGATGGTGTGCCTCTGTAGTTAAGAGGCTGAGGTGGGAGGATTGCTTGAACCCATGAGATGGAGGCTGCAGTGAGCTATGAACATACCACTGCCCTCTAGCCTGGAACTGCACACTAGCCTGGACAACAGACTGAGATCCTGTCTCCTTAAAGAAAAAAAAAAGCAAGATGAGAGACAAAATTAAATGAAACTAGTATGGAATTAAAAGCAAAACCAATTAAAAGTATATTCTGGGCCCAATAATATAACAATATTTTGGGATATGCTTGTAAGAGGAAGCCAGAGTCAGAGGCATTGTGGGAAAAATGAGAAATTAAGTGATAATTTATTTGGAATGAATCAGGTATTGCAATAGAATAACAGGAAATAAGAATAATGAATTTGACTGGGCGTGGTGGTTCACACCTGTAACCCCAGTACTTTGGGAGGTTGAGGCTGGCAGATCACAAGGTCAAGAGATGGAGACCATCTTGGCCAACATGGTGAAACCCCATCTCTAGTAAAAAATAAAAAAATTAGCTGGACGTGGTGGCAAGCGCCTGTGGTCCCAGTTACTTGGGAGGCTGAGGCGGGAGAATTGCTTGAATCCAGGAGGCAGAGACTGCAGTGAGCCGAGATTGTGCCACTGTACTACAGCCTGGCGCCTGGTGACAGAGCAAGACTTTGTCTTAAAACAAACCAAAAAAAAAAAAAAATATAATGAATTCATTTATTCTAACAGATACATATTAACATATAATTACCATTTAGTCTAACAAGTGCTTTATTGGAATAGAGAGGTCACACATCCTGGATCATTACTAGGTCCAAATTATCTTATAAAGTGGCAAATTTGGAGTGGAGTTGGTATTGAAGACAACTTTCTATAAATTTATTCATTTCTTGTGTTGGTGGTGAATTTGTATCCATACGGTACTGTAGCAACCTCAATTCTTGCCTCCTTAGAAGAAAGAATTCAACTGAGGGGCATAAAGCAGAAAGATTATTTTAGAGCAGGAGTAAAAATTAAAAAGCTTTAGAGCAGGAATGAAAGGAAGGAAAATATACTTGGTAGAGGGCCAAGAGAGTGACCTCAAAGGCAAGTGCCTGGTTTGACCTTTGGACTTGGGATTTTACACATGGGCATAGTTCTGAGGTCTTGTGTTACTTTACCCTACTCACCCAGCTCCTGAGATCTTATCAGGAAGCTGCTGATTACCAGCTTCAGGTGTTTTTTATCTATTAAGAGACTGCCATTTCCTGTTGTTGGCTGTGACCAATTATTACTTTAGAAAGACAGTTAACAACTGCCTGACCATGACCTGATGGTTGCCTGACACCCCTGGGGTGTGTGTGTGTGTGTGAACCCTCTCCTGCCCTGCTCATACCTGACTAGGTGTAACAATTCACACCTCAACTTTACAAAACATGCTGAAACCATATTTCTATGATTAAATTTATTTACTAGTTTAACGACATGCTAGATTTTCACTTTAGGACCAAATCTAACTTTATATTTTGGACAGAGATGGGGAAAGAGAGAATAAGGCCCTTAAAAATTAAATCTCATAATTGCTGGAACAATCTTAACCAAGCCCAGCCAATAGCTTGTTATACTATAAATATAACTTGTCATCTTATGACAAAATCCAATTTTGAGAATAAGTGGAAATTCGTTTCAATTTTTGGTTGTTTAGGGTTGGACCTTTTCATATTTATTTTGTGTCAGGCGATAGGGAATGATCTCCCCCATGTCCCTAGAAGAAGGTAAGATTGATGAATTGTTTACATAGGCAATCAGAATTCAGTTACTCTATTAAGCAATTCATTGTCTTAACTTATTTTAGCTTAACATGGTTTCCACCCCTTAGTCATTTCTGAATGACACCCACAAGGAATTTTAATTAGTTGACCGTATTCAGTTCTATATAGTAGTTATGTGGCAGTTAATATATTTCACGGCTGGTAATTATTCTTACTGAATTACTGAATTTTCACAATAATTTATATTTCAGAGGTTAAAATGTAATATTTAATTTGCAATATAACAAATGAGCAACATTTAAAGCCTGAGGTAGAGGATAAAAGTATTATGAGGAGAAAAATTAAAAGAGCATAGAGTCTATAACAATGTGGTAACTTTGTTCCAAAACCTTTTTTTTTTTTTTTTTTTTTTTTACTAACCAATGCTTAGCGGCAGACAGCCAAGCCACACTAAATTGCCTCATTGTAGACAAGTTAATACAATCATTCTCAGTTACAAAAATGTAGGTAAATTTAGGCCTTGCCCTTTGTTAATTCCTACTAGTTATGCTTCCTTTCTTAGATCACAGAAGAAAATGTTTGAAAAATTTGTCCTATTTTGACCCTAAATAAATAATTCTATCTTTCACCTAATAAAACTATTAGTAGGATTTGAAGGTGAGAGGTAAGAATATTTGCATATGTAGAGAAAAAGCCATTTCTGTACAGATGTTCATCTGTCTTCATTGGTTATAGATAGTCATGTTTGAAAAGCAGGAACAGATAAAATGAATTGGTTTTTCAAAATCTTGTCTATCCTCTTTTACTTTTGTGCTTGGAAAATTGAGGTAATTTACATGCAGTACAATGCTCAAATATTAAGTATAACCACCAACCAGATCAAGGTGAGATATAGCACATTTTACTTTACCTCAAAATTTCTTCTTTCTCCTTTCTAAACAATAAGACTCTCTCCCAACAGGTAAATATTCTTTTTTTATTTTTTATCATGATAAATTAACCTTATCTGTTTTTGAACTTCATGGTTCAAGATGATTTAGTTCTCTGATTATTACTTTTAAAATCCTGTCCATATCATCAATACAAATGTGTTTAGGTATGACAGTATACCAGGCAGAATGCTTCAAACTCATCATGTTCTCTCCCTATATTGGATTTCCTGTCAGTATCATAATTAAAAGTGGATCACTTGTGCTTCAGTTAAATGATTCTGAGCTCAAATGGAAAGACTGTGAAACAGTTAATCCTTGTAGAATGGAGCACCCTGGCCAGTGCTGGAGTACGGAATGTCAGGCGCATTGCTTGTGTAGAGACCACCAGGCAGGCTTTGTGTGAGCAACGTGGCTATTTATTCACCTGGGTGCAAGCAGGCTGAGTCCAAAAAGAGTCAGTGGAGGGTGGTGGGATAGGAGTTGGTTTTACAGGTTGGGGCAAGTAGTTAAAGGGGGTAATCTATTTTAGGGAGGGAGAGGGCATCATGGGATGTGTGGTCACAAGGGTAGGGGTCATCTATCATAAACAGGCATGATCATAAGGGTGAGGGGTATCAGTTGCAAGCTGAGGGGAGGATGCAGTAAATTATATAATTACAGGGAAACCTTTGTCTTGGAAAATCCACTGTCCAGGGGGAGATTTTCGCAAGGCTGATCAGGAACAATGGTTGCAGGTTGCAGGTTGCAGGTTGCAGGGGGAGAGCAATTAGTTGAGGGAGGAACAAGTTGTTTCACTTCTTTCTGTGGACACCTGGTTACTTGCCGTTACTTCAGACTTCCTGGCTCCCGGGGACCATCCTGAGGTATATGCATAGGTCACCAAGGCTAAAATGGCCAGGTTTGGACTTGGAGGCCTGACAGTCTCAGCTTTTTATATATGTATAAAGGAAAAAGTTAAGGGAAGGGAGTAGGGGCGATGTTTCTCATGGCTTCTTTGAGCATGATGGGGGGCCACACAGACACCTAAAAGTCTGTGCTTGTAGTTTAGTAAATGTTTGGTTAAGTTCTTAGAAGCATAATAGCTTTAAAGAGGGTGGTGATGAAGCCTTGGGCCAAGGTTGGAGGGGGCTGGTCCCAGAAGACTTAGATTGAAAGGGATATGTGGAGGTTCTGGAGAGGTGTCACACTGCGTTTTGATATTAGCTGGGTGTTGCCTGGAGCTCATGAGTAATGAATTGGTGTTTCTGGTTGATCCTAGAAGACAAGACGGTGAAATAAGGCTGGGAATAAGACAGGCAAATGAATAGGGAGGGTTGGCAAGGCATCTTGTCTTAGGCAGCTGAGAGGTCTGGGGACAGGGAGTGATACTGTGAGGTTGTGGAAAGTAGCATTTGCAATACAGAGTGATTAGTTATGGCCTGGATATGTTTTGTAGGAATTGAGAGACTAATTGCAAGGTCTGAATAAGAGAAGAAAGAAGATGGGTATTAGGGGAGTAGGGATTGGAAAGAGGCATGACTCCAGCTAAAACGGCCAAGTGGATTCAGCATAGCTGTTTGCCTGGTTAGAAAATTTTTGGGCCCTATCTTTGAGACTTTTGATATTATCACAAACTAGGCCAGACTGATTTAAGTAAAAACAGCATTCCTCAATTAGAAATATAGAGTTTTCCCTTTTCTGCTTAAGTCAGGGCCATGATGGTTTTGGAGGATGATTGTAGCTAAGGAGTTAATTTGAGCTTGAAGGACAGACAAGATAGATATGTCTGTAATGCTGGCAGAGAAATCAGACAGGCTGTGGAATGTTGTGACAGAGGTGGTGACGCCCACTATGCCAGCTTCAAGGCCTACAGTGGAGGCTGGAAGCCCTATACCCACGAGTAATGGAATTAGCTGGATGACTCTTTTTTTGTTGAGTAAGTGTCATTAGGGGGACAGGCAATTGTTCATTACCATTGGCAAACTGGATTCTAGGAATAAGGAAGACTAAGGCACAGGTGCCTGTCCAGTTAGCAGGTACACACATATAGGTGGAAGAGCCACATAAGAAGAGGCCTGGGGCAAGGCAGAATTGAAAATGTAGGGTGAAAAGGTGGGAGGGATCCTTGAAAGTTGAGTCAGATACCCAACTCCTAAGGATCCAGCAAGGAAAGGACAGCAGCCATTAGAGGTTGAAAGTGAAATTCATTGATGGGGTAACTAGGTGGTGGGGATGGTTTGATTTTCATAATGTATAAGGAAGCCAGATAGTGTCAACAAATAGTCTGCTACTAACATTTCAGGGCCAGGTATGAGTAAGCATGAAGAGGGGCTAGGAGGAGAATCTGAGGAACAGGAAGAGCATAGCCAAGGATGGAGGGAGAGACGGGAAGATGTCCACCTAGACAATAGTGACTGTTAATATTCTTGAGGTTATTAGTAGTGATAGAGGATTTGTCAGTAAAGTGAAGTGAGTATGCTTCTAAAGGCATATTAACGTGTGCATTAGGGCTTTGGGGATGAAGAGTAAAGGAACACTTAGAAGGTGGAAGATTACCCAAGGGAATTCCAGTAGTTTATTGATGGGAAATGCATACAGGAGCAGGAGTGGGGATGGTTGTCTGTGTAGTAAGGGGTCCTAATATGGGCGGAGTGAAGTTGATATGAGGTGACAGTTGCTGTAAATAGTTGTAGAGAGGTATAGCAGCTTGTTGGTATGAAATGTCTGAGGAGGTTTTGCTAAACTTGTTTAAGAAATAGAGAAGCTCCATGGAGAGTAGAGATGGGGACTATTGAAAGAGGTGTGGAGGTATGGGGAGACAGAAGAGGTAGCCCAGTTGGCTGGCAGGGCAGGAATAGCGGTGTAAGAGGAGGAAGAAAGTGAGAGGCAGAGCCAGCAATTTTTTGCCAGCAGTGGGTTGGAGTTAGTGAGGAGAGAATGGGTTAGATTGGTGGTATGTTGAAGGTAATTAGGAAGGGATAGGGAGTGACAGAATGGGACTGAGAATAAGAGTGAGTACAAAAGTAAAGTAGAGGACTTACTGGAGTGTTCCTTGCCACATAAGGTCATTTATCCACAAAAGGAAGGAGTCAAGGGTGGAAGTTCACTGGTAGAACCACAAGATGTCAGCTAAAATTGTCTGAAGGTAAGCAGTGAACCAGCAAGGCAAGCAAGCACAGAGAATTTAAATGTAGACAAGAAGGGTGATTAGAAGTATGATTTCTTAGAAAGCAACGGAAATTGAGAGCTTGTGATGTGTAGACCAAGTTTTAGGGGTGACTGCGTAGAGTCCTGTTGCAAATAGCAAAGTTAAGAATTCCTGTCAATGTTAGAATATAAACTAAACTTGTGTGGTTTTTGTCTACTCTTCAGAAATTCGAGCTAGCCTAAGGGAAGTAGGAGAGAGTACTTGCAACTTCCAAGAGGAGGTGGTGGATGGGCTAGGCTGGTCGTTTAATGCGCACAGCTTAATCCTGGACCGGTGAACCCAGTGGGGAGGGTCTTGTATGGACAGCAGATGGACAGATGGACAGCAGTTGGGGTACTTAGACAACCAGGCAGGGACCCTTACACCGAGGCTGTAGGGCTGGAGAGGTTAGATCCTTGACCAGCACTGATTGTCTGGCTAAGGTAGCCTTATTAGGCCGGGTATCTGGAGTGGGTAAGAGGAGGATAGCAGCTTGGCAAACTTCTTGCCTAGTTTGTTGGAGAACTGGAAGATAGTCTCCAAGAGGGCTAGTGTCTGGGAGAAGGTTAGGCCCAAGCAAAAAGGTACAACCATATGAGTTCAAAGGGGCTGTATCCTAGGGGTTCCCGGGGAGTGGCACGAATTTGGAGAAGAGCAATAGGTAGAACCAGTCCTTCTTTAGTTGAAGGGTGAGTTTGGTAAGATGTGTTTTTAGGAGGCCATTAGCTTTCTCTACTTTTCCTGATGACTGAGGGGTAAGGGACATGGAGTTTCCATTGAATGCTAAGGGCCCAGAGAAGGCTTGGGTGATTTGACTAATGAAAGCAGGACCATTGTTACATTGTATGGAAGTAGGCAGGCCAAATCAGGGAATGATATCACTTAACAAACAAGACATAACAGCAGTGGCCTTTTCTGTTCCAGTAGGGAAGGCTGCAACCCACCCTGTTAAGGTATCCACCCACACAAGAAGATATCTAAATTTTCTGACACTAGGCATATGAATAAAGTCAATTTGCCAATCTTCGGTGCGGGCAAATACCCACACTTGTTGAGTGGGAAAGGGAGGAGGTTTTATAGATCCCTGGGGTTGGGAGAGTGGCAGATGGAGCACTGAGATGTAATTGTTTTAAGGATGGACTTCCACAAAGGAAAGGTGATGAGAGGTTCTAAGAGATGGGCCAAAGGCTTATATTCCACGTGAAGATGGTTATGGAAAGAAGAGAGGGCAGAATGGGCTTGTGAGGCAGGAAGAAGGAATTTTCCTTGATCCAAAACCCAACTGCCTGGAGTGGAAGTGACCAGTAGGTTAAGGATTCAGAAGGAGAGGAAGTAGGCGTAATTGATGAGAAAAAAAAAAAATTTTCCACTAGGAGGAGATATTGCTGTGTTTGCTGCCTTTTTAACTGTTTTATCGGCAAAAGCGTTTCCTTGAGCAATGGGATCTAAAGTTTTTTTGGTGTCCAGTGGATAATTCCAGCCTTGGCTGGGAGGAGAGCTGCCTTAAGGAGAGCCTATATTAAGGAGAATTGATAATAGAGGACCCTTGTTTGGTGAGAAAACCTCTTTCTGCCCATATGTCAATATGGTGGTATAGCATATGGAAGGCGTATTTGGAGTTAGTGTAGATATTTACATATAGTCCCTTAGCAAGAGTAAGAACATGGGTTAAAGCAATTAGTTCAGCTTTCTGAGAAGTGGTAGAGGGAAGGAGTGTAGCAGCCTAAATGACAGGTGAGTGGGATACAACAGCATAACCAGCTTTATCTGGTGTCAACTAACTGGGCTTTGAAGAACTGTCATTAGTAAACCATGTGTGGTCTGGGGCTGGAATAGGAAAGGGAGAAATATGTGGAAAGGGGGAGGATGCTATATGGATTAGGGAAATACAGTTATAGGGTTTGGGGCTTGTGTTTGTTTGGTATTAGATGAGAGGCTGGATTAAAATTGGGGCCATATGCAATAGACACATTGGGAGTTTTAATAAAGAGTGAATAGAACTGGATAAGATGTGGGGCAGATCACAGATGTGGAGATGTGAAGAGGATACGAAAGCTTGAACATTGTGAGAGCTGTATAGAGTGAGAAGGGCACAGCCTGTGATTTTGAAAGCCTCAAGAAGGACTAAAGCAAAGGCAGCCTGCTGCACGCAGGCATGAGGGCCAACCTAGGACAGTGAGACCAAGTTGTTTAGAGAGGAAGTCAATAGGATGCGGACCTGGCTCTTGTGTAAGAACTCCAACTGCATGACCCTGAATTTCAGCGGTGTATAAGGAAAAGGGTTGGGACAAGTTGGGGAGAGCTAGTGAGGGAGCATTTCTAGAACTGTCCTTGAAGAACGAAAGGAGGAGTGAGGAAAGGACTTAGAATCTATGGGGTTGGACAAGTTTCCCTTGGTGAGCTTATATGGAGGTTTGGTAAGAATGGCAAAACCTGGTGTCCAAAGGCAAAATATCCAACTACACCCAGGAAGGAGAGGAGCTGCTGTTTGGTAGAGGGAGTTGGGGTTGAGATTAACTGGATACAGTTGGTGCAGGGAGCACCGGTGTTTTGTTGGAGGATGATTCCAGATAGGTGACAGACGGAGAAGAAATTTGGGCCTAAGAAGGGACACATATCCCTTTAAGAATATGTGCTGAAGAAGCAGGAGAGTATCTTGCTGAGAGGCTTCATAAGAAGGGCTGCACAGGAGGAGGTCGTCCATGTATTGAATAAGGTGAAGTTGAGGGACAGAAGTGAGGGCCTGACTGAAGTAGTGTGGGCTGTCCCCGAAGCCCTGAGGCAGGACGGTCCAGGTGAGTTGCTGTAACTGGTGGCTGTCAGGGTCAGTCCAAGGGACGGCAAATAGAGGTTGGGAGGAGGGGTGTAAGGGGATGGTTAAAAAGGTGTCTTTGAGATCGAGTACAGAATAATGGGTAGTGGAGGGAAGAATTGAGGACAGGAGTGTATATGGGTTTGGCACTACAGGATGGATAGAAAGGACAATTTGATAAGGTGAAGGTCTTACACCAACTGGTAAGATTTGTCCAGTTTCTGGACAGGTAAGACAGGAGAGTTTTAAGGAGAGTCAGTAGGCTTTAGGAGACCATGTTGTGATAAGTGGGTGATAACAGGTTTTAGTCCTTTTAGAGCTTGTTGGGAATAGGGTATTGGTGTTGGGCAGGATAGGGATGGTTGAGTTTTAGGGCCATAGTGATAGGTTCATGGTCAGTTGCTAAGGATGGAGTAGAGGTGCCCCATGGGTGAGGAGACGTGATGGCAGGCTGTGCGGTGGCTTTGGGTCAGGTAAGAGGGCAGCTATGAGATGGGCTGTAGTCCTGGAATAGTCAGGGTAGCAGATGCTTTAGTTAAAATATTTTGCCCTAATAAGGGAATGGGGCATGTGGGGATGAGTAAAGGAGTGAGTAAAGGAGTGTTAAGCTGACACCAGAGTTGGGGGAATTGAAGCCTTGTTGTCAGTTCCTACAACAGTTATACGGGCTAAGGAAACTGGCCCTTGGAAGGAAGGCAATGTGGAGTGGGTAGCCCCCATATCAATTAAAAACAGCATGAACTTATCCTCCATGGTAAGAGTTACCTGAAGCTCAGTGTCTGTGACGGTCCAGGGGGCTTCTGAAGCAATCGGGCAGCGTCAGTCTTCAGTTGCAGAACTGAGAAGTTCTGGAAAGGAGTCAGCTGGAGAATACTGGGTTTGAACTCCAGGAGCCTTGGGAGTGGCTGTAATATGAGCCAGACAGTCCAGTTTCCGGTGGGGTCCCCCACAGGACCTTAAAGAGGGCCTTGGGCTGTGAATATTTGTTAGCCCAATGTACAAGCTTGTATTTGAAGCAGGATGGAGCCCCAGGCTGTGGGCACTCCCTGACCCAGTGACCAGTTTTCTGACATTTGAAGCAAGGTCCTGGAGGAGGACCGCTTGATGGTGCACCCAATTATGGTCCCCTTGGTGCCTTGAAAGTTCCTTGTCATTGTAACAGTGGCAGCTGGGGTTTGTCCTACAGGGGAGGCAAGCAATTGCAGCTCTGAAATTTGTGTCCACGTTGCTGCTTCCTCCCTATTGCTAAACACCTTGAAGGCAAGGTTGATTAATTCCTGTGGTGGAGTTTGAGAACCTGAGTCTAGTTTTTGTAGTTTTTTCCTAATGTCTGGGGCAGATTGGGTAATAAAATGCATACTGAGAATAAGGCATCCCTCTGGCCCTTCTGGGTCTAGTACTGTGGGGAGTCTGAGAGTTTCTGCTAGGTGGGCCATGAATTGGGCAGGATGTTCATGTTTTCCCTGGGTTGTTTCTTAAAGCATGTCATAATTAATGGCTTTGTAAGCTGCCTGCTTACATCCCTTAACTGTCAGCATAAGATTGAGCCAGAGTGTAAACCCTTATTTTGTTCATCTGGAGAAAGAGTAGAGGTTAGAATGACATTTAAGTCATTCCAGGTTAAATTGTAGGACTGAGTTAGATATTGGAACTCTTGGATATATTTAGTGGAATCTGATGAGAAAGATCCCAAGTGCTGACCAACTTGTGACAGATCGGGCAGAGAACAAGGAACATGCACCCTGACTGTGCGTCCGGCTCCAGCCACCTCTTGAAGGGGAAACTGTTGGGTGGGGGAGGTAGAGCTAGTGTTAAGGCTGAATTGTGTCCTGGAGCAGGTGAGGGATGGAAAAGTGACAGAGGAGGTATAAGAGGGAGGGGATGGAGTGGTGGGGAGATTAGGGTTTGGTCTGGCCTGATGAGGGGCAGCCTGAGGGGTAAGGGAAAGGGAAGAAGGGTCTATTGAGAGTGAAGAATCTGCATTGGCAGTAGGGACAGGGGGTGTGGTGGGAGAGAAAGTAGGAGAATTTGAGAGGGGTCACACTGGGAACAGAGGCTGGGAAGGGAGCGAAGTGTGAAAAATGCCTGCACATAGGGGCTTCAGACCATTTGCCCATCTTATGACGAAAGTTGTCTAGATCCTGCAGGATGGAAAAATCAAAGGTGCTGTTTTCTGGCCATTTAGAGCCATTGTCCAATTTATATTGTGGCCAAGTGGTATTGCAGAAGAAATTAAGATGCTTAGGTTTTAGGTCAGGTGATAGCCGGAGATATTTGGTTTTTTTTTTTTTAGAACGCAGGCTAAGGGGGAGGAGGGTGGGAAGTTGCCCACAGTTTAAGAAGAGCAGCGGAGACAAGGAAAGTGAATGTGCAATCAAGAAGGTTAGTGGATGTCTCTGCAATGATCAGTCAACAAAGGAAGACTTCCTGGTTCTGTGACCTACCTAGGATTTTTTCTGGTCATGAACCTCACAGAAAGTCCTGTCTTTCTTGTCTCCACTGAAAGGGAGAGGAAAATGAAACTGAAAGAAGAAGGTGACAAGTAGTGAGAAGGGTTGAAGAAGAGAGTTGAGGCAAACCACTTACCCGATCTGACGACGGTGAGTGTATCCATGGGCTGGTCTGATGAGCCTTGGTCGTAGTTAGGTCTCTTCATAGAGGGAGCACAAGGAGTAGGGACAGGGTGTTTGGTCTCCCATGGGAGTTGCCCCATCCCAGGTTTCAGCACCAAATGTCAGGCGCTTTGCTCAAGTGAAGAGACCACCAGGCAGGCTTCATGTGAGCAACATGGCTGTTTATTCACCCGGGTGTGGGGGGACAGAGTCCAAAAAGAGAATCAGCAGAGGGCAGTGGGATAGGAGTTGGTTTTATAGGTTGGGGTAAGTGGTCAGTTAAAGGTGGTAACCTATTTTAGGGAGGGAGAGGGGGTCATGGGATGCATGGTCACAAGGGTAGGGGTCATCTATTATAAACAGGCATGATCATAAGGGTGGGGGGTATTGGTTGCAAGCAGAGGGGAGGGTGCAGTAAATTATATAGTTACAAGGGTCGGGCTCTTGAGAAACCCAGTGTCCAGGGGGAGATTTTCGCAAGGCTGAGCAGGAATAATGGTTGCAGGTTGCAAGGGGAGGGCAGTTAGTTAGGCAGGAACAAATTGTTTCACTTCATTCTGTGATCACCTGGTTACTTGTGGTTACTTCAGACTTCCTGGCTCCTGGGGACAAGGAAGGTGTATGTGTGGGTCACCAAGGCTGAAATGGCCAGGCTTTGACTTGGAGGCCTGACGCAGAGCTCAACTCCAGGTGACCAGAGGGAGTGGAGTCATGGGCACTTTTCCAAATCTGGGCCACTAGAAGAGAGAGTACACAGGGTATCTGATTCCAGAAATGGAGTATATGGTGAGGCCTGTGTTATGGGAATAGGACAGGAGCCCACATTAGGATCAGGGAGCAGCAGCATGAATGGGATACGCCTCAGAATTAGGGCCTTTAGGCCTGCCTGTATCCGTTTATTCTCCCAACATTGAGGTTAGTCCTTCTGCCTGTGATGGTTGGTATCAGCCTGCAGTTGCAGATCCAGTTCTGGGAGACACCTTGTAAATGTGAGAAAAAAGTAGTGCCCTCTTTCCCACAGAACTGGCGAAATAAAGGCTGGCTCCCTACAGGACAGATTTACCCTCATTGCCAGGCACACGCCTTGACCGAGTGGGGATGCTAGCACTCTGCTAGATGCACCCTGAGTTTCAGAACTCTGCACAAATTGCTTCATCAGCCTCCCCTTCCTGGATTCCCACCTTGAATGAATAGCCATGTGCAGACAGTGAGAAAGCAAGTCTAGATGAAAGCCTTGTCAGGGCTCCCATCTGAGCTATGTTACTAGCCTCGTGACTCTGGACAAATTGCTGTACTCCTCCAAGTCTCAGTTTCTCAATCTGTTGAAGAGGAACATAATGGTTCTTACCTTATGGATTAAATGAGATCTGTGCAAGTGGCTAGTGGCCTTCTTGGTCCCCTTTTACACTGGATGGAAAAGAAAAAAAAGAGCCTGTTTCAACTATTAGCCTTCAAAACTCAGCTAAAACATTCTCTACTCAGAGACCTGCCCTGATCCCACCAGCCTATTCATGGTGCTTCCCTATTTTTAAACACTTTATTAATTATGTTTGAAGATTAGGGTCTCACTCAGTTGCCAAGGTTGGAGTGCAGTTGTGTAATCATAGCTGATGACAGCTTTCATCTCCTGGACTCAAGAGATCCTCCTTCATCAGTCTCCTGAGTATATGGGACTATAGGCATGCATCACCATGTCCAGCTAATTAAAAAACAATTTTTTAGAGGTAGGATCTTACTGTGTTGCTCAGGCTGGTCTAAAACTCCTGGGCTCCAGCAATCCTCACTCCCAAAGTGGTGGAGTTACAGATATGAACCCCCATGCACTCAACCCCTTTTTTATTTGAAATAACAATTTCCTTTATATCTTCTCCTTTGGTTAGTACACTACTGAGGTTAGTGATTGAGTCTTTCACTTTCATGGTTCTAGCACTGCTATGGTGTCCAGCACATGGTGGGAATGCAGGAAATATTTCTCACATGCATGAGTAAAATCTGTTGTCTGGCAATTATATATTGCACATCATTTGTTTTTAGTAGTTACTTTTTGGTATAACATTCATGTTCAAGTTTATTCTGTAGGGAAGGTATAAGTTTCAGTGAATCCTTCAAATTTATCTGTCGAGCTCCCCTAGCTGTCTTAAATTGGCTTGACAACACCAACACAAAATTACTATTTATGAAATGATTCTCTGTTGGAAGGCTCTGCAATGACACTGTGAAAATAGCAGTAATTTAGCAATTGAGTAGCATTTGCCTTGGTGAAGGAGTAAGTGGAAATAATAACTTTAGTTCTGACTGATACCGCAGACACTGTCAGATCTCTGGATGAAGATTTACAGAGAAGATTGACCATTAATTTCACATTATGCTTTAACCCTTCTTTATAATATATAAAAGTTAAGGTTCTGATTATAAGCCCCAATGCTTGAGAAATGAGACTAGCAAGATAGGAAACTCTCCCACCTACCTGAAGTGTAACTACTAGATTTTGCTGTTATTATTAGATTATTAATATTGTGACTAAAAAATGCCTCTGTGCATGCCTCCCACTAGTGATGGAAGCAAGCTGAAAGTTGGAGGGACTTCCTCTAATGTTACTAGAAGTAATCACCCATCTTCCTAGCTCTTCCTAAGGTCCTGTCTAACTAAAACACACACAAGTCATCTATGTACACCAACAACCTAAATACTTAAAAGGAATTAGAAGAGAGGAAAAAGACTTTTTTCTCAACCTTCATAAGTTTTCAGCTGGAACAGATCCCTGTAACAAAAGACAGATTCACAAGAGAAAAACAAGAAATTTATTAACATGTATATTTCAATGTACATGGGAGACACCCAGGGTATGAATAACTGTCACAGAGGTGGCTTTGAGTTTCAGTATATGTAGTATCCTCAATAAAGAACAGTCAATGTTTAAAGAAGTGACAAGACAAAAAAATGACTTTGCATCTCCAGGGGGAATAATATGGGGAAAGGAAAATAATTGGCAGATAAAGACTGGTTAGTAAAGCTTATTAATGTAAATTGCCCTGGTGCAATCTTCAAACCTTCAAGGGTCTACATTTGTCTTCAGTAGTTAACTTTTGTTCTCCCTGTTAGAGAGGGGAAGGGAGATAGCTTTTGCCTTTGTAAATTTATGTCCTGCTTTAAGCCATGTAGACAGAAGACAGAGCTTTCCGGCATCTCTTCCTCTTCCTCTTTCTTTTTCTCCTCCTGATCCTCCTCCTCCTTCCTCCTCCTCCTCCTTCCTCCTCCTCCTCCTCCTCCTCCTGGTTTTTTTCTTTTTAGAGATAAGATCTCACTCTGTCCCCCAGGCTGGAGTGCAGTGTCGTGATTATAGCTCACTCCAGCCTTGAACTTCTGCATTCAGGTGCCTCTTCCACCTTAGTCTCCCAAGTAGTTAGGACTATAGGTATGCATCATCACACTCAGCTAATTGTTTTTTGTTTGTTTGTTTGTTTGTTTGTTTCTTTCTTTTTTTTTGCTAGAGATGGAGTATTGCTATTTGGCCAAGGCCGGTTTCAAACTCATGGCCTCAAGTGATGATCCTCCCTGGTATTATAGAGTTGATATCCTGACCATTTTTGTCCCAAAGTTCTGTTTCCCATCCTACTTTATTCAGAGACAGACAGACAGACAGACACACACACACACACACACACACACACACACTTCAGAGCATATATAATCATCCATGCTTCAGGGAAGTTTGAGAAAAAAAATTATTTAACACATCTTGATGTAATTGTCCTCATAGCTCACAATTATCCTGGGGACATAATATTGGATGCAAATAAAAATGATGTTTAGTTCCTTTTATTTTTTTGAGATAAGGTCTCACTTTGATGCCCAGGCTGGAGTGTAGTGGTGCTATCTCGACTTCCTGGGCTCAGGTGATTCTCCCACATCAGCCTCCTGAGTAGCTGGGACTACAAACATGTGCCACAATACCAGCTAATTTTTTGTAGAGATGGGGTTTCGCTATGTTGCCTAGGCTGGTCTTGAACTCCTGGGCTCAAGTGATCCACCCACCTCAGCCTTTCAAAGTGCTGGGGTTACAGATGTGAGCCACTGTGCCCAGATCAATGTTTAGTTCTTAAAGAAGAAACAAGGAACTTGAGAGAGATTTTACAAATTTAATTTTGGGACTGATATGGCTCTGATGATTGGAGGAACACCAGGGTGCTTGGTCTTTCTCCAATAGGATGAATGTCACAGACACAGGTGGAGTGGATTTGAGGAGTGAAAAGTGTAATAGGCAAGAAAGAAGGAAGAAAGAAGAGAACAGCTCCACCATACAGAGACAAAGGAGGTGGGCTTGGAACAAAGAGAAACCCGGCATGCAGCAGAGAGGCAGTCTATTATATTGGGAGGCTGGAGGAGGCAGTGTCTGGTTTGCATAGGGCCCAGGGGTTTGGTTTGACAAGGTGTGTCATTCATGTAGCTTTGAAAAACCTGCCCCTCCCACTTTAGTCCTTTAACATGCAAATGTGAGTCACCATAATGTTTTCAACATATGGTGTTATGTGGGGGTGGCCATGACACTTGGCACACATGATGACAAGGAGAAGATGGTGGGAATCATCATGTTGAGTATACCCAGTTTCTATTTGCTGGATTTGCATATTACAGCTTACTTGTCTGGCTCTTTAAGCCACCTTTCTGTTAATTTCCACTGAGAACTTTTACCCTATCTAGCTGCCTAAAAATTATTGCTTAATAACTCCTGTATTGAGTGCCAGGATACAAGCTTTTCTAGAAAAGGATACAGAAAATGAGAGTTCATGGAATCAAGCAGGCAGTTCCTGTTCTGCATTGCTGTAATAAACCATTAACACCGATCCATTTTAACCTGTAATTACTGAGAATTTTTGGTTGCAGCAAGTCTCTTTATTCATGAACTTCTTAGTTTATCTGCTCGTTACCTGTTTTTGAAATGACTGGAGATTCTGTTTATTAAAGGTTGCCATAGGTACACTTTTAAAAAGTGCATTGCTTTTCATATTTGTAATCAGCAGTACTCTGGCATCTGTTGCTCTTGAAATGGTAATGCTAGCTATAATATTTGGAGCACCTACTGTAAACCAGGAAATTTACATATGGTGTATTTTTTCTATTCTTAGAAAGCCTTGAAAGAGGGATATTTTATCCTTACTTTCCAGAGTAGAAAACAGGTGTTCTTAGATGCTCAGCAATTTGCCTGAGGTTAACCCTCAGTTGGAATTGAGCCTCGGGCTGGCCTCCTCCCTAGAACCTCCACTTTGCCTATCTACCATTTCCTGCTGTGGAGGATCTATTTAGAACACACATTGTTGAAATACAGTGGTTATGAAGGGCCTTGTTGTAAAAAACATGTTCATTCTGAAATCCTATAGAATGTAGCTGAATGTTTATGTGGCTGCTTTGGTAATGCTTCAGGTGTGAAGATGCAGCCCGGGTTATTCCTCTACCTTTGCACCTTCTTCTTACCAACTTTAATTTTGTTGCTGAAGATTTGGGTTACTTTAGATTTTCTACCAATCATAAAATCGCCATGGGGTATTCACTTCAGTCAATACATTACTATTCTTGTATAGGCTTCTCAGAAACAAAAAAAGATTTTCTATGACAGACCAGTTACCCAAGAGCAAGAACTTAGCAGCAGATCCTGAAGGTGGCAAAGTAATGATTACCATTTAACCCCTTTGCCTTTATGATAAAAGTAGCAGGATCTGCTGTTATATATTCACATGCATGTGTAAATAGCGATGCAGAAAAATTACATAACACTCCCAAACGAGTGTTTTAATTTTTCAAGAAATAAAATGTCTTACAGGCATTCTGTAATTAATATTCACATCTCTTGGCTTTTCCCTGTTATTCTGATTAATGGAATCATAGTACATGTTAATTATACGGGCAAATTAAATAGACTGTATACTAAAGGTTACTAATCATTATGGGTTCCCATCTTAGCTCTACCACTTACTGCTGTGCTGCCTTAGCAAGATCATTAACCTCTCTGTGCTTTGTTTTCTCCATTTGCAAAGTGGAACTGGAAAACAATTGCATGCATTTCAAAGCTGATGTAGCGAGGTTTAAAAAGACAGTAAACTAAAAAAAGTTTGAAATATAGAAACGAATATTAGCTATTACATATTGTTGAAAAATCTACACGTAAAAGTATTTTCATCACTTTAGGGAGTTAAATATATCATTGAATTCTTCTGAGGCACAGAATAAGGTTTATAAAGGCAGTAGAAAATGGTACAAATAAAATTGAATATTTCTAAAACATGAAAACACTTTAACGAATTTTAGCCCAGAAAGTATTGAACCAATATAGTTGATCCATAAACATTTATCATCTTCCAAGGTATATAAGATAAATCATATCAAGCCTTTGCTCAGGCAATTACGATCTAGCTAGGGAAGGCTGACACATTCGAGAAAAGAGAAATAGATGATTAAGCACCAAAATGAGAAGAAACCTGCAACAAGCATTCTATAAAGAATGAGAGCAGGTAAGACAGACTGGAACAGCCTCGGGAGGACAGCTCTGAGCTGGGAGAATTTGGCTAGATAAAAAAAGACTGTTTAGATGGGGGCATCATTGCACAATCAAACTGGTGCTTTTCAAACATCAGTGGATGCATGAATCACCTAGCAGGCTTGTTAAAATGCAGAGGCTGCATTCTTTTTTTTTTTTTTTTGAGATGGAGTTTTGCTCTTGTAACCCAGGCTGGAATGCAATGGCGCGATCTTGGCTCACTGCAACCTCCTCCTCCTAGGTTCAGACAATTCTCCTGCCTCAGCCTCCTGAGTAGCTGGGATTATAGGCACGCGCCACCATGCCCAGCTAATTTTTTTTGTATAGTTTTTAGTAGAGATGGCGTTTCATCATGTTGACCAGGTTGGTTTCGATCTCTTGACCTTGTGATCCACCTGCCTTGGCCTCCCAAAGTGCTGGGATTACAGGCGTGAGCCACTGCGCCCAGCCCAGATTCTGCATTCTTAACTAGCTTTCATGTGATGTTGTAGGAAGTATCTCCAGATTTCTGGTGATGTGGAGTTGAAGGAGAGAAACAACTTGTGTTTGGGAGACAGCAAGCTGAGGGTGTGGTGTTGAGAATAGTTAAGAAGGCTGATTTCAGTAGTCCAAACACAAAGCGAAAAGAGCCCAAATTGAGATAGATTTGGGCAATGGATAGCAGTGGCAATTGAAAGGAAGGCGTAAAAGATTATTTGGATGAGGAGCAAAAAATGCCTGAGACTTGGCAAAACACACAGGGAAAAGGAAGCAGCCTCAATAGTGTTTGACTGGGAGATGAATGATGCCATTGGCACAAGGAGGGAAGGTTAAGAGAAGAACTGGATTGGGAGGAGAGGGGAGTGATCACATAGATTTTTAGAATTTTGAATTTGCGATAATGCTGAACGAAGCATTCAAGAAGAATATCCAGCCAGGGGCAGGAGATGAATGTTTAGAATGGATCTGTATAGAAGTGATAGATGAATTTATAAATAAAGAATTCTGGCATTCTTTATGTAACCAGAGTAGCCGCAGCTGGAATTCCTCACTGGGTGAAAGCCAGGAATCCTAACCACTGGGCCACCACAGAAGCAGGGTAGCTGTAGCCAGTTGGCCTTCCTAACCCTGAAGAGTTGGAAAAGGGGTCTCGGTGGCATGGTGAGTGTTACAACTCAAATAGAACTTGTGGACCCGAAGAGTGTGCGATGGTGCAATTTCTTAGGCAGAGTGAAAGGACAGCTTCCAGGCTCTTATGGAAGGTGATCCAGAGAGGATTTCAGCCCAGGCTGGGGTGGTTAGAGCTTTTACCCCTGAGTTATTCCCTCTCCAATTATGTTCTCATCCACGGAGAGGGGTTCTTTTAAACTTCCTCTGGATTAATTAATCTTTGAATCTTTTACTGGATTGGTTACTGTTTTACAACCCTGAGTCACAGAGCCTCTACCTCCCAGAGCCAGAGGTGGGAAAATAGAAACAAAGGCTCTACGTAGCCTGCCAGAGGCAAGAAAGTGGAAACAGGGGGCCCTAACAGGTCAGAGGCTGGACATCTGAAACAAAGGCCCCTAAGCCAGAGGCAGGAAGTCCCTCTAACACAGTCCCTCATTTACAGGTCAGTGAAGAGTGACAGGAGCAGAATGGAGGGCAGTACAGTTGGGGATATCTGTATCCCCAACTGTTTGTGAGAAGAGAGAAGGAAAGAGACAAGTCCCCACTTAGAAGGGGGAAGGTGAGCACAGAAGGAAGGACCTAGTGTATTAGTGCATCCTTGCACTGCTATAAAGGAATACCTGAGTTTGGGGGAATTTATAAAGAACATATTTGGATAAAATAACTGCTATAAAGGAATACCTGAGGGTGGGGAATTTGTAAAGAGAAGAGGTTTAATTGGCTTGTAGTTCTGCAGGCTATACAGGAAGCATAACACCAGCATTTGCTCAGCTTCTCAGGAGGCCTCAGGGTACTTTTACACATGGCAGAGGTGAAGCAGAAGCAGACACATCACATGGCTAATGCAGGAGCAAGAGGGGAGAGAAGGTGCCACACACTTTTAAATGACCAGCTCTCACAAGAACTCACTATCATGAAGACAGCAGCGGGCCATGAGGGATCCACCCCCATAATCCAAACATCTCCCACTAGGCTCCACATCCAGCATTGGGGATTGCGAGTCAACATGAGATTTGGAAGGGGATATAAATATCCAAAGTATATCACCTGGAATTGCAGATTCCCGGCAGAATCTGCAGGGATGTGGTTTACATCGAAAAACCTTGAAAGGAATGCTGTTGATGGATTTGCTGAATGAACCTCTGCGCTCTGTGCTGCCAAGTGGCCTTGAGATTCCTGAAGCCTTGTGAATCAAACCAGAGCGCAGAGGTTCATTCAGCAAATCCATCAACAGCATTCCTTTCAAGGTTTTTCGATGTAAAAGTATTATATATTCATAGGAGAAAATTCTGAATTTAGGAAATACACAAAAAAGGAAATAAAAATCAAATGTAATTTTATTACTCAGAGAACCTAACTCCTTTTGCTTATATATGTGTGCACACTGTTTTATGCCTTTTCCTTTGCAAACACACATTTTTCACAAACTGGAATCATGCTATCTATACTCTCTTGTATTTGCTTTAAAAATATATGTTTTAAACACTTCCCCCTGACTGAAAGCATTCTGTTTTAATATACTTTTTCAATGATATATTCAGTTTGCCTGGAAAAGTTAGGAAATGAAGAAGAACTTGAAAAGGCATTAGCATCAAGTAAAGATTTTGTTCCATTTAGGAATAACCAGAACATATTTTTGGGTCGAGGGGCAAGAATCTATGGAGTGATTGAAGAGAAATACTTGTTGAATGAATGAACAGAAAGTGAAAACGGTGAGAAGGCAGAGAGGGGCAGGTGACAGGAGAGCAGGGGTGGCCTTGAGAGGAAACAGGTATATTTTCTGATGGGAAAATATGAGTTTGGAGCTAAAGAATTGGGCTGATGAAGAAGAGAATGCTGGTTTGTCTTAATATTTGCAATAAATGAATGAGTAAAAACATCTTTTAAGAAACGGGAAAAAGGAGAGTTACTTTTTAGAAAAGAATAGGATATTGGCATTGTTCCTGAGAGCATAAACCTGGAGAATTAAAAACAGATGAGGCCATCGTAAACAAATGAGTATTATATTATTGCCACATGAACTTAGAGCACTCTGAAATACGAATGATCCCATAGGTATTGGTGAGAATTACTGGGTACCCAGACTTTACTTAAATGAATTATTCAAATCTGCTTGGTCCTGTTCTCATGCTGCAGGCTCTTAAAATACTCTGAAAATTACACCTAAAGAAGAAATCTTTATTGACCGGTGTAGTTTTGAGGAAGAAGAGATGAATGTATTTTATTCCTGTGTAAGTTTTTACTTTTTTTTCCCCATAGATGTGCAACACTGGCCTCCTTTCTAGGTGAAGTAAAAGGGCTCAGACTTTTCAGACAAATTCTTTTATGTTTTTCAACTCAAAAGTCCTCATTTCTTATTCAGAGACACGTAGCAACCGACTTAAGTAGCAGATGTCTGGTCTGTTTTGGGGGTTTCCTTGGCATGTAGGAATTATTAATGAGCATTTCTCTATTTCTATAATACAAATTCAGGCTGACAGGAAGTAAATAATGAATCTTTTCGTGTTTCTTGGTGATTTAAAGATATGTTTGGGTGTTTGTTTTTACTTTTTACTCAGGCTAGTATTATAGTCATGGTAGAAGAACATTACCAGAATAATTTATTCTGTAAGTGTCAGTCAAAACCATCAGCTGTAGCCTGTCTAGTACTGACCTTGGATGTAGGAGATGCCCGGTCTATTCTGAGCCTTGGGGTTTTGAGAAAGTTACTGATTTTCACATGTGGCTTTGCTAAAAGAAATGGTTTGATTTGATTGTTTTTTATGGTCCCAATCTAGGTCCTGAATTTTAAGTCTGCATTTAAATTTACATAGCAGTACATCAGAATAATTAATACTTGTAATAATTGCGGTTGTAGACTGCCCATCTTGGTACTACTGTGTGGATTATACCAGGGTGTAACGGAAAATGACCACTGGAATGAACCCTGAAGTGGCTTCAAGAATAACATTGCTACTATGGATGCTGGTGTCTTAGAAAGCTAACCAGTGGTTTTAAAGGTCACCTATGCAGAGTTATTCCTATTATGAATATGTGTTTTTCCCTACCAGACATTCTTCATGAGACTGCTGAATATAACTTAAAAAGATCACACAGTTCTCAATAATCCTAGGAAATGGTCATGCTGTACTAAAGGAAATTAAGGCAACAAGAGCAATTATTAGAATCACAGCAGTGAGGTGGAGAAGAAGGCTGAAATGACATTTTCAATTTTGAAATTCTATTTATAGTCACTGGAACTTTCCAATACTGTTCAGCTTTGGACTAACGTGTTTTGGACATATTCTCAGCTTCAAAGTAAATTTATCTGAAAAGGCTTATGTAATTCTGTTCATTCATTTGAGCTTATGCAGTACTTCAGGGAAAACAAGCTGACTTTTTCTGAGAAAAATCTAAAGATATCTTCCCCATATATTAAAGAATAGCTAGATGTATGACTTACATATAGTAACTTACTGACAACACGATTCATTTCAAACAAAGATCTTAGTGAGGCAGATCTAATTAAGTAATTCTAGAATACAATCTATATTTAAAAATATGTCTATTTAGACTTTCTCTGGAACAAATGCTGTTTCTGTTGTTAGTAGGAAAACAGGTACCTTTTTTATTCCATAAAGATAGTTCTTGAGAGAAAAGGCATCGGGTGATTAGAATCCTGTTTTTTAATATACCACTGTAACAAGGAAATTTGTGTAATCAATCAGTGAAATATACTGGCAACTCTTCCATCTATTAAGGAGCAGGGGACCAGCTGCATGTTCTCCCAGATTACTTCATAAATACTTAATAACACATTCTATCATCTGGCTATTTGCTTTACAACTAGTTGGTCTGAATCTGATTTGCGATTGTGCCAGGAAATTTCAGTCACATCTGTCAAAACAAAGTGCCATTGTCTCATAAAATAATAAAAGAAAGCAAAGAGTCTACCAGAAATGAATGTTTTACCATTTTATGATTTTAGGGTAACGAGGAACACTCCTCTGAATTTATTTAGAAGAAATTGAAATAAGATGTAGAGCATAATTTGCTTATCAGATTATTATTGTACATGCTTGCTGGAAACTCCCATGGCAAAATGTGTAAACAAATAAAAGTGACTAATTCTTTTCAGTTTGTCAGTGTAGTTTCTCCAGAGGTACTGCTCTCCAACTAGTCAGCCCATCAGGAAATAGACCTGGAGCAAAGGTAGAAAGAGGTACACACTTTCTGTATTTCCACATGAGAGGAGTGCGGGCCCCTTGTTATTATTTGTGTTTGATATCTGCAGACTGTGGAAATGGCTGGCCTCTTAATACCTTGTTGAGCAACGACAAATGCACAAAGTCATTGTGATTTGTGTCACAAAACTTTTCTTTGATTCTTTGAGTTAAAAAGCCCAGTGGAAGCAAAAGTTTCAAAACCTTTTCCATCTCTTGGAATTTACATGATTAACTCATCTACAAATTAAATTATTAAACAATATTAAAGGCAGGGTTCCCAGAGTAAATGATGCATCGTTGTCATTCATTTTGCTTGTCTCATTCAGTTAAATTTAACCAATAGGAAAACCCAGACGGAAACAATAATAGAAAATTACTGCAAATTAGTCAGCGGACTTGAGGGGCACACTGTAAAAACATGTCTCATTTATTTTCCTTTGTGGGTCTAAACTACTTTTCCAATTGCTTGGTGAGCCCTCTACAACTTTACAAGGACTGTTAAGAGAGAATCTAATTAGAGATCTGTTTGCAGAATTACCTAGAGGGTCATTTGCCAGGAGCAAAAAGTGCTGCTGCTCATGAGCCGCGTTTGAGGAACAGTTAGGTAGTAGGCTGCCAAATGGAACGAAAATCTCTATGTTCTCCTGAAATGGTCTCAGCCTAGGGAGTAAAACACATGAGGACCCTTGGTATATCCACTGGATGAAAGTCCAGTGAATCAGAAGTGTTAGAATCTAGTACTTCAAAAAGTTGTTCACATTTAAAAGCTTTTCCCTTCCCTCCCTGATGATTCTAGTTGGAAATGAAATTCAATTCTTTTGTTGTTGTTGTTGTTTGGAGACAGGGTCTTGCTCCATTGCCCAGACTAGAGTACAGTGGCTTGACTCTGGCTCACTGCAGCCTCTGCCTCTCAGGCTCAAGGGAGCCTCCCATCTCAGTCTCCTGAGTAGCTGAGGCTGTAGGTGCACACCACCATACCTGGCTAATTTGTGTATTCCAGGCTGGTCTCCAACTTTTGAGCTCAAGCCATCTGCCCACCTCAGCCTTCCAAATCCAATTCTAAAACATGTACTGAGTACCTACTGTGCAAAGCATATCACAATGGATACAAAATAGTAGAAGCCTACTCTGAGATATATATACACACATATATATACACGTGTATATATACATACATATGTACACATGTGTATATATACACACATAGATACATGTGTATATATGCATATATACACATACATATATATATACACGTGTATGTATGTATGTATGTATGTATTATATTTTTGAGATGCAGTTTCACTCTGATTGCCCAGGCTGGAGTGCAATGGCTCGATCTTGGCTTACTGCAACCTTCACCTCCCAGGTTCAAGCAATTATCCTGCCTCAGCCTCCAGGGGAACTGGGATTACAGGCACCCGCCACCATGCCCAGCTAATTTTTTTTTGTATTTTCAGTAGAGACGGGGTTTCACTATGTTGGTCAGGCTGGTCTTGAACTCCTGACCTCATGATCTGGCCACCTCAGCCTCCCAAAGTGCTGGGATTACTGTGTGAAGCCTACTGTGATTTTTAAGGAACATGCAGTCAAATGAAGGAGTGTTTCTTTAAAGGAATGAAAGGACAGTTACCAATCATTGGCCTGTAGGACACATTTAAATTCCTTGCAGTTTTCTGCCTAAATATATGAGTGTTCTGGTCACATTCCTCCTATTCCATCATACATGTCCCACTGACACACACAGATTTTCACACTGGAAGCTTGACTTGCCTTCTTTTCTAGGTGACAGACTAAGCCTGTCTTGCTCTCCACTAGTCCCTCCAGTATTTAGTAGAGGTATTCAATACATATTTGATAATTAAATGAATGAAATTATTTATAAGCCATGCAGATTTGATTGTTTTAAACCACTTTTAAGTGTATAATTCAGTGCCATTAAGTACATTTACAATGTTGTGCAAACGTCACCACTATCCATTTCTGGAACTGTTCCATCACTAAAAAAACTTTGTACCCATAACAAAAAGTCCATTTTCCCCATCCCCAAAACCCTGTTAACCTCTATGCTATATTCTATCTCTATAAATTTGACTATTCTGGGTACCTAATGCAACCAGAATCATACAATAATTGTCCTTTTGTATCTGGTTTATTTAACTCAGCATAATGTTTTCATGCTGTTGTAGCATGTGTCAGAGCTTCATTTCTTCTTATGGCTGAATAATATTCCATTGTGTATATATGCCACATTTTATCAACTCATCCATCAGTAGACATTTGGGCTGCTTCCCCATTTCACTTAATGTGAATAATTCTGCTATGAATGTTGATGTACTAGACCCTGATCTCAATTCTTTCGGGTATGTACCTAAAAGTGGAATTGTTGGATTATATGGTTAACTTTTTGAGGAACCACCAAACTATTTTCCAATGCAGCAGACTCATTTTACATGCCCCCCAGCAAGGCAGGAGAGCTTGTTATTTTCTTCTTTCTTTTGTTGTAGTCACCCTAATGGTCATGAAGTACAATATTGTTATGATTTTCATTTGCAGTTTCCTAATGCAAAGATGTTACAATGTTAAGTATATTTTCATAGTTTTTATTATTCTTTAGAGAAGTAACTATTCTACAGATTTAATCTTTTAATGATAGCTGTAGTTTTATTTGTTTCTAAGGAGAAAAGTCTTGGGCAAGTCAGGAGAAACTTTGGTTATCTCTTTGTCACCTGTGGGGGAATGTTCTGGATAAGATGAAAGTTTGCTCCGCTATAGAAACATCTGTTGTTTTTGCCTACATAGCACCCATTGCCCTTCTAATAACATACTCTGATTTGGGTTTTGCTTTGAGGAATAATTTTTTCATTGTATATCATCTTGGTGACCCTGTCAATCAAGATAACCAACCTCTCAGCCCAATAAATAGTCATGTGATCAAGGCTAGACCAATCAAATATTCTCCCTGGAATTTAGACTCTGTAAATTAGGTCTATGATGCATTTAGAGTTAATTTTTGTGAAAAGTGTAGAGTTTGTGTCTAGATTCATTTGTTTTGCATGTAAATGTCCAGTTGTTTCAGCACCTTTTATAGAAAAGATTATTTTTTCTTTATTGTATTACCTTTGTTCTTTGTCAGACTGGTAGACTACATTTACATGGGTCTAATTCTGAGTTATCTATTCTGTTCCATTCATCTACTTGTCTATTTTTTGCCATTATCACTGTTTGGATTCCTATCATTTTATAGTAGTGTAATATCAGTCCTCCAATTTATTATTCTGATTCAATATTGTGTTGGGTATTCTGGGTCTTTTGCCCCTTTATGTAAACTTTAGGATCATTTCTTGAAATCTACAGAATAACTTGCTTGAATTTTGACTGGACAGGGATTTAACCTATGTATCAATTTGGGAAGAGCTGACATCTGACAATATTGTCTTTCTATGCATGAACATGGAATTTCTCTGTTTATTTCATTCTTTTTTTAAAAACAAAGTTTTATGGTGTTTCTCATATAGAACTTGTACATATTGTTAGATTTCTTTTCTCTCTCTCTTTTTTTTGAGATGGAGTTTCATTCTGTCACCTAGGCTGGAGGGCCATGGCGCAGTCTCTGCTCACTGCAACATCTGCCTTCTGGGTTCAACCAATTCTCCTGCCTCAGTCCCCTGAATAGCTGGAATTATAGGTACATGCCACCACACCCAGCTAATTTTTGTATTTGTAGTAGAGACAGGGTTTCACCATGTTAGCCAGGCTGGTCTTGAATTTCTGACCTCAAGTGATCTGCCCACCTCAGCCTCCCAAACTGCTGGGATTACAATATGAGGCACCACACCTGGCCAATATTTTGTTAGATTTATCTTTAAGTATTGTATTTATACTGGGAAGCTAATGTAAATGGTATTGAGCTTTTAATTTCAAATTCCACTAGTTAACTGCAAGTATGTAGGAAAGTGATTGACTTTTGTATATTAACCATTAAAAAAGGAAAAAATCTTCAGTCAAATTAAATTTTAAAAGTTTTAAAATCGCTTCTCGACCTTTTGGCTAAGATCAAGTATAGCATTTGTTCTTATCAGTTTAAAAAAGTTTTTTGAGCAAAGAACAATTTGTAAATCAGGCAGCCTCCTGAGCCAGAGTAGGCTCAAAGAATCCAGCACAGCCACATGATGGAAGATTTATGGAGAGAAAAAGGAAAATGATGTACAGAAAATGGAAGTGAGGTACAGAAACAGCTGGATGGTTACAGGTGGGTATTTGCCTTATTTGATCACACTTTGAACAGCTGGCCGCATTTGAGTGGCCAAAACTTGACGGTTGGCATGAGTAGGCTATAGTCTGTTTATATCTCCACTTATATTTCATGCACAGAGAAACCTTTAGGTTGAACTTCAAATGTGTAAGAAGGCAGCTTTAGGCTAAGCTTGATTTAACACTGTGCATCATGAAACCATGCTGTAATTGCTTCTTCGGTCTAGGTTTTAATAAATGGATTATTTTTGGATTTTCTACCTAGATAATCTTGTCATCTGCAAACAAAGTTTAATATTTTCCTTCTCTATCAGTATATCTTTAATTTTTTATTTAAAAATTAATATAATTGACACATAATAATTATACATATTTATGTGGTACCTAGTGATGTTTAAATACTGGCCCCTGTATAGTGATCAGATCAGGGTAGTTAGCCTATCCATCATCTCAAGCATTTATCATTTTTTTGTCTGGGGAAAACGCAATATCTTCCTTTTAACTATTTGAAACTATGTATTATTGTCACCTGTAGTCATCATATGGTCCTTTGGAACACTGGAACATATTCCTCTGATCTAGTCATAATTTTGAATCCTTTAACCAATTTCTTTCTATCAACCCTTCCCCATTCGCCTCTCAGCCTCTAGTATGCTCTGTTCTACTTTTTACTTCTTTTTACTAGTTTAAGCTCTCACATATGAGTGGGAACATGAAGAGTTGATGTTCCTGGCTTATGCCACTTAACATAATGGCCTCCAGTTTCATCCATGTTACCACAAATGACAGGACTGCCTTCCTTTTCTGGCAGAATAGTTCTCCATTGTGTGTATATACCATATTTTCTTTTCCATTCATCTATTGTTGGACATCTATGTTGATTCCATATCTTGGCTATTGTGAATACTGCTTCAGTAAACACTGGAGTGCAGATGTCTGATACACTGTGTTTTTTTTCTTCCTTTGGGTTAATGTCCAGTAGTGGGGTTGCTGGATCATATGGTGGTTCTATTTGCGGTTTTCGAGGAACTGGTATACTGTTCTCCATAGTGGATGTATTAGCTTGCATTTTCACCAACAGCGTATGAGTTCCCTTTTCACTTCCTGACCAGCATTTTTTTGTGTGTGTGTTCTTGACAGTTGGCATCCTAACTATGGTGGGATAATATTTCATTGTGGTCTTGTCTGTGTTTCCCTGATGATTAGTCATGTTGAACATTTTTCACATATTTGTTGGCCATTTGTATGTCTTCTTTTAAGAAATATCTGTTCCAGACCACTAACAAGCTCTGAAATTGAATCAGTAACAAACAACCTACTACCCAAATAAAGCACAGGACCAGACGGATTCACAGCCAAATTCTACCAGATGTACAAAGAGCTGGTACCATTTCTACTGAAACTTTTCCAAAAAAATTTGAGAGAGGGACTCCTCCTTAACTCATTCTATGAGGCCAGCATCATCCTGATACCAAAACCTGGCAGAGACACAACAACGAAAAAGAAAACTTCGGGCCAATATCCTTGATGAGCCTTAATGCAAAACTCCTCAACAAAATACTAGCAAACTGGATTCAGTGGCACATTAAAAAGCTAATACACCATGAACAGCTAAGTTTTTTACCCTGGTATCCAAGGTTGGTTCAACCTATGCAAATCAATAAATATAATTCATTACATAACATAAACAGAGCTAAAGACAAAAATCACATGATTATCTCAATAGATGCAAAAAAGGATTTTGATAAAATTTAACATCCCTTCATGCTAAAAACTCTCAACTGATCAAATCCAAGATGGCTGATCACTAACAGCTTGGGATTGTAGCTCCCAGTGAAAGCTCAGAAAACGTGAAGACACCACATTTTCAGAGGAATTTTCATCACCCACGGACCAGAAGATTTCCAGTGGAGGAGCCCCGCGGGTCGCCAGCACAACTTCTGTGGCCAGCGCAGCGGTTTTGTTGTCGCCTCGGCACGGCAGCTCTTCGTGCACAGTAAACGGGACTGGTTCCCCTACTGACTGGTGTTTGGAGCTCCAGGAAGGCAGAGCCACTTGTTGCGGACTCAAGAAGGAAGCCAGACTGGAGATTCCCAGACAGAAGAGCACCATCAATCTTATCACTGCTGTTTTGGCCGGCGCAGAGGGTTGCTCGGATTCCAGCACTGGGAATCAATAAATTGGACGTCCTCTCAGGAACCTAATCAGAAAGGTGCTAATTGTAAAGATAACAGATGGATAAAATCACAATAAAGGGAAAACAAACAGCCTAAAAAGGTGGAGAATACCAAAAATCAGAACCCCTCTTCCTCTACAGGGGATAGCAATTCCTCATCAGCAACTGAACAAGCCCTAATGGAAAAGGACTGTGTTCCAATATCTGAAGTAGGCTTCAGAAGGTGGATGATAAAAAAATTTTTGGGAGTTGAAAGAACTTGTTCTAACCCAATGTAAAGAAACTAAGAACTTTGAAAAAAGGTTTGATGAAATGTTAAAAAGAATGGACATTATAGAGAGGAATATAAATGAACTAATGGAGTTGAAAAATACAACACGAGAACTTAGTGAAATATGCACAAGTTTGAATAGCCGAATTGATCAAGCAGAAGAAAGAATATCAGAGGTCGAAGACCAACTTAATGAAATGGAACGAGAAGACAAGAATAGAGAAAAAAGGATAAAAAGGAATGAGCAAAGTCTCCAAGAGTTATGGGACTATGTGAAAAGACCTAATCTGCGTTTGATAGGTGTACCTGAATGTGATGGAGAGAATGAATCCCAGCTGGAAAATACTCTTCAGGATATTATCCAGGAGAATTTTCCCAATCTAGCAAAGCAGGACACTATTCAACCTCAGGTAATACAGAGAACACCACAAAGACATTCCTTAAGAAGAGCAACCCCAAGGCACATAATCGTTAGATTCACCAGGGTTGAAACGAAGGAGAAAATACTCAGGGCAGCTAGAGAGAAAGGTCAGGTTACCCACAAAGGGAAGCCTATCAGACTTACAGAAGATCTCTCAGCAGAAACCCTACAAGCCAGAAGAGAGTGGGGACCGATATTTAACATCCTTAAAGAACAGAACTTTCAGCCCAGAATTTCATATCCTGCCAAACTAAACTTCACAATTGAATGAAAAATAAAATTTTTTATGAACAAGCAAGTACTCAGAGATTTTATTACCACCAGGCCTGCTTTACAAAAACTTCTGAAAGAAGCATTACACACAGAAAGGAACAACCACTATTAGCCTTTCTAAAAATATACCAAAAAGTAAAGAGCATCAACATAAAGAAGAATTTACATCAACGAATGGATAAAATAGCCAGTTAACATCAAATGGCAGTAATCCTAAATTTAAATTGACTAAATCTCCCAATCAAAAGATACAGCCAAAACCTAATGGTATACTACATCCAGACCCATTTTATATCCAAAGATACACAAAGACTAAAAACAAAGGGTTGGAGAAAGATTTACCAACAAAATGGAGAACAAAAATAAATAAACAAACAAAAAGGAGTTGCAATTCATGCATTTGATAAAACAGATTTCAAAGCAACAAAGATAGAGTGGTATAAGGATCAATGCATCCTAACACCCAGATACATAAGACCCATAAAGAGATTTAGACTCAACGAGACAGAAAATTAATAAGGATATCCAGAATTTGAACTCAGATCTGGAACAAGTAAACTTAATAAGCACTTGTAGAGCTCTCCACTTTAGATAGATAAAAAATACATTCTCCACTTTAAATACACAAAATAATGATCGGTCATTATTAATACCTATTTATAGAATAAAGCAATATTCCTGTTCTCTCAAAACAAAACAAAACAAAAAAACCCACAACTCTCAACTTACTAGGTATTGAAGGAACATATATCAAAATAATAAGAGCCATTTTTGACAAACCCACAGTTAACCTCATACTGAATGGGAAAAAGCTGGAAGCATTCCTCTTGAAAACTGGCACAAGACAAGGCCCTCTTTTACCAATCCTATTCAACATAGAATTGGAATTTCTGGCAAGAGCAATCAGGAAAGAGAAAGAAATCAAGGGCATGCAAATAGGAAGGGAGGATGTCAAACTATCCCTGTTGGGAAATCACATGGTTCTATATCTAGAAGACCCCATAGTCTTGGCCCCAAGGCTCCTTAAGCCAATAAACAATTTTAGTAAAGTTTCTGGATACACAATCAACATACAAAAAAGTAACAAGATTTCTATAGAACAGTCAAGCTGAGAGTCAAATCAGGAAGGCAATCCCATTCACAATTGCCACAAAAAGAATAAGATACCTAGGAATACAGTTAACTAGTGAGGTGAAAGATCTCTACAATGAGAATTACAAAACACCATTCAAAAGTAATCAGAGAGAACACAAATAGAACATTTTATGCTCATGGATAGGAAGACTCGATATCGTTAAAATAGCCATGCTGCCCAAAGCAATTTACAGATTCAGTGTTATTTTTATCAAGCTACCAATGATGTTCTTCATGGAATTAGAAAAAACTATTTTAAAATTCATATGATACCAAAAGTAAAAAGAACAAAGCTAGAGGCATCATGCTACCAAATTTCAAACTATACTTTAAGACTACAATAACCAAAGCAGCACAGTAATGGTACAATAACTGTCACATAGACAGATTCAGGATGGATCATCATGGCAGATGGGAGGCAGAACTAGATTGCAGCTCTGTCTCGGACAGACAGAGCAGTGTGTGGAGGCTTGCATTGTGAATTTTAGCTTCAGAAAGTCTGCAGGAATAAACCAGTATAAACTGCTCCTGCAGGACCTGGGAGACACTCCAAATACTGTGAGTGCCAAAACTGTGAAAGTGGGAAAGGAAGAGGGTCTGCTTCTGAATACACACCCCCATTGGGGAAACAGAAAGGTCTAGTATGCAGGAGAAGTTTCTGACCTTACCTGGAGCTGAGTCAACGTACAGAGCCCAGCCAAATATAGGGATAAAGGAAGCAGTGGGAAAGGCCTTAGGAGCTCGCTGGTTTCCTAAGCAGACCATTTCTGCCTGGTACCACAGGGATCCTTTGGGAGAGTGTCCAGATGCATGAGGAAAACGCACAAGAAGATGAAAGTCTTCAGCTGAACTTTGTAACAATTTGAACCTTCTGGCCAGAACTGGGGTGGGGGGGCATGAATCTGGCTTGCAGACACCACAGATGGGGGAAGAACTAAAGCACTTTTCTTTTGCAGTTAGGAAGCAGATAGCCTGGGGCAAGTTCTCAGCTCTCCTTGCCCACTGCCTGGAAACAGACTCAGTGCTGTTGGAGGGGAAATGGTGGGAGTGAGACTGGCCCTTTGAATTGCATGAGAGCTGGGTGAGGCCTGTGACTGACAGCTTTACTTCATTTCCCTGATAGCCTGCATGACACAGCAGAGGTAACCATAATCCTCCTAGGTACACAACTACATTGACCTGAGAGCCTCATCTCCATCCCCCATAGCAGCCTCAGCAAGATCTGCCCAAGGAGATCCTGGGCTGAGACATGCCTAGCCCTGCCCCTACCTGATGGTCCTTCCCTACCCACCCTGATAATCAAAGATAAAAGGGATATACTATTGGGAGTTCCCGACCCTGCCTATCACTTTTTCCTTTCCATACTACCACAGCTGAGGCCCACCAGCACAAAAATAGAACATTAAACCACCAAAGCTAAGAACCCTCACAAAATCCATTTCATCCACCTGCCACCTCCACTGGAACAGGTGCTGGTATCCCTGGATGAGAGACCCCACAGACAGTTCACATCATAGGACTCTGTGCAGACAACCCCTGGTATCAGCCCAGAGCCAGGTAAATTTGCTGGGTGGTTAGACCCAGAAGAGAGATGACAATCACTGCAGCTCAGCTCTCAGGAAGCCACATCTATAGGAAAAGCCACCATCTATACAGAGGGTGCTGTATCAAGGGAAAACCCCATGAGACAAAATAATCTGAACAACAGCCTTCAGCTCTAGACGTTCCCTCTGACAGAGTCTACCCAAATGAGAAGAAACCAGAAAACCAACTCTGGTAATATAACAAAACAAGGCTTTTTAATAACTCACCCCACCCCCTCCACAAAATCACACTAGTTCACCAGCAGTGCATCCAGGCCAAGAAGACATCCCTGATTTACCTGAAAGAGAATTTACCTGATTTACCTGATTAGTTGTTAAGCTAATTAGAAAGTCACTAGAGAAAAGCAAAGCCTAATGCAAGGAAATTAAAAAAAAAAAAAAAAAAGATACAAGAAGGGGAAAAAATACTCAAGGAAATAGAATAAAGAAAAAATAAATTCAGGAAACATTAATTGGACACATTATATAAATGTATTGTTCATGAAGTCCTTGCCTACTCCTATGTCCTGAACGGTTTTGCCTAGATTTTCTTCTAGGGTTTTTATGGTGTCAGGTCTTACGTTTAAGTCTTTAATCCATCTGGAGTTAATTTTAGTGTAAGGTGTCAGAAAGGGGTCCAGTTTCTGCTTTCTGCACATGGCTAGCCAGTTTTCCCAACACCATTTATTAAATAGGGAATCCTTTCTCCATTGCCTGTTTTTGTCTGGTTTATCAAAGATAATATGGTTGTAGATATGTTGTGTTGCCTCCGATGCTTCTGTTCTGTTCCATTGGTCTATATCTCTGTTTTGGTACCAGTACCATGCTGTTTTGATTACTGTAGCCTTGTAGTATAGTTTGAAGTCTGGTAGCGTGATGCCTCCCGCTGTGTTCTTTTTGCTTAGAATTGACTTGGCTATGCGGGCTCTTTTTTGGTTCCATATGAAATTCATGGTGGTTTTTTCCAGTTCTGTGAAGAAATTCAATGGTAGTTTGATGGGGATAGCATTGAATGTGTAAATTACTTTGGGCAGTATAGCCATTTTCACAATATTGATTCTTCCTAACCACGAACATGGAATGTTTCTCCATCTGTTTGTGTCCTCTCTTATTTCGTTGAGCAGTTGTTTGTAGTTTTCCTTAAAGAGGTCCCTTACATTCCTAGTGAGTTGTATTCCTAGGTATTTTATTTTCTTTGTAGCAATTGTGAATGGCAGTTCGTTCTTAATTTGGTTCTCTTTAAGTCTGCTATTGGTGTATAGGAATGCTTGTGATTTTTGCACATTGATTTTATATCCTGAGACTTTGCTGAAGTTGCTTATCAGTTGCAGGAGCTTTTGGGCTGAGGTGATGGGGTCTTCTAGGTATATTATCATGTCGTCTGCAAATAGAGACAATTTGGCTTCCACCTTTCCTATTTGAATACCCTTTATTTCTTTTTCTTGCCTGATTGCTCTGGCATGAACAAAACACCAAAAGCATTGGCAACAAAAGCCAAAATAGACAAATGGGACCTAATCAAACTCCACAGCTCTGCACGGCAAAAGAAACAGTCACTAGAGTGAATTGGCAACCATCAGAATGGGAAAAAATCTTTGCAGTTTACACATCTGACAAAGGGCTGATATCCAGAATTTACAAAGAACTCAAACAGATTTACAGAAAAAAAACCAAACAAGCCCATTCAAAAATGGGCAAAGGATATGAACAGAAACTTTACAAAAGAAGACCTACATGAGGCCAACAAACATATGAAAAAGTGCTCATCATCATTGGTCATTAGAGAGATGCAAATCAAAACCACATTGAGATATCATCTCACACCAGTTAGAATGGCGATCATTAAAAAATCTGGAGACAGCAGATGCTGGAGAGGATGTGGAGAAATAGGAACACTCTTACACTGTTGGTGGGAGTGTAAATTAGTTCAACCATTGTGGAAGACAGTGTGGTGATTCCTCAGAGACCTAGAAATAGAAATTCCATTTGGCCCAGCAATCCCATTACTGGGTATCTATCCAAAAGACTATAAATCGTTCTACTATAAGGACACATGCACACGAATGTTCATTGCAGCACTGTTTACAATAGCAAAGACCTGGAACCAACCCAAATGCCCATTGATGATAGACTGGACTGGGAAAATGTGGCACATATACACCATGGAATATTATGCAGCAATCAAAAATGATGAGTTTGTGTCCTTTGTAAGGACATGGATGAATCTGGAGAACATCATTCTCAGCAAACTGACACAAGGACAGAAAAAGAAATACTGCATATACTCACTCATAGGTGGGTGAGAAAAATGAGAACACATGGACACAGAGAGGCGGTCTACTATACACTGAGGACTGTTGGGGGAAATGGGGGAGGGACAGTGGGGGGCGCTGGGGGGGATAGCCTGGGGATGAATATCAAGTGTGGGTGAAGGGGAGGAAGGCAGCAAAACACACTGCCATGTGTGTACCTATGCAACTATCTTGCACGTTCTGCACATGTACCCCAAAACCTATAATGCAATAAAAAATTTAAAAAAAAAAAATAAAAAAATATTTTTTTTTCAAATTAAAAAAAAAAGTAAATGTAAAATGCTCTGGAAAATTTTAGCTATAGAGTTGAACAAGTAGAAGAAAGAAATTCAGAGCTCAAAGACAAGGTCTTTGAATTAACCCAATCCAACCAAGACAGAAAAAAGAATAAGAAAATAAACAAAGCCTCCAAGAAATCTGGGATAATATTAAATGACCAAACCTAAGATTAATTAGTGTTCCTGAGGAAGAAGAAAAATCTAAAAGTTTGGAAAACATATTTGGGAATAATCAAGGAAAATGTCCCCAGCTCTTCTAGAGACCTAGACATCCAAATACAAGAAGCACAAAGAACACCTGGGAAATTCATCACAAAAAGATCATCACCCAGGCACATTGTCATCAGCTTATCTAAAGTTAAGATGAAGGAAAGTATCTTAAGAGCTCTGAGACAAAAGCACCAGGTAACCTATCAAGGAAACCTAACATTAACAGCAGATTTCTCAGCAGAAACTCTATAAGCTAGAAGGGACCTGGGCCCTATCTTCAGCCTCCTTGAACAAAACAATTATCAGCCAAGAATTTTTTTTATCAGAGAAACTAAGTATCATGTATGAAGGAAAGATACAGTCTCTCCCAGACAAATGCTGAGAGAATCTGCCACTTCCAAGCCACCACTGTTAACGGTGGAGGGTGTCCAGGTACTTGGCATCTTGAAGAAAGAATTGGATAAAATATACAAACAATGCAAGGAAGAATGGAGGGATTTATTGAAAATAAAAGTGGACTCTACAGCGTTGAAGTGGACCTGAGCATAGGGGCTCAAATGCCCTGTTACAGAGTTCTTGTGGGTTTAAATACCCTCTACTTGGGGTGTGCCTTATGTAAATGGAGAGGATGCAGTAAAGTTACAAAGTCACTTACTCAGAGTATGCCCTGTGGAGAACATATCTCCTGTTATAGGTAATGTGACCTCATGTTCCCTGTCTCCAGACCCTATTTTCCTGCCCCATCTCACCCTCACCCCCAGAGATGTGATCCCCATAAATCTTTATGGGAGGCAGAGGGAACGATGATTTTTCTTCTGTAACTGCTTCATGCTGCTGTGTCTAATGGAGGCAGGATATCTCCTTGATGGCCAGGGATGATGTCTTTACATGGAGCTAACTGGAGCCTTTTTTGCATGATCATCTGAAGTTTGATGGTCTCTAGGTAAGAGGTAATGAATTTAGTTAAAAGATTTAATGGGAACTTCAGGGAGTGGATATCTATGCTGTCAGAAATGTTTGTTCTAGACATTTGCAGAAGCAAAAAAAGAAAACCTGGTCTGTTCTAGAATCCATGTGTTTCTTTAAAGTCTTAGCACAAGCGATTCCATTTTGCTTTGGTTTGCTTTGTTGGGGTCTAGTATATGAACTTAGTCCAAAACAATGGCTTCCCAGAATGTTGTTAAAAATATTCCTCCTTTTTGGTCATGCTGTCACCTGGGTGAGAGCCTTAGCACCATTTTTGGTTGACATCATTTTGGGTTTCTGGTCTTAGCATATCATTTATAGGTTACAGTGTCCTCATGATTACGTACTTCTTTCAGATCCTGTTATTCCAGTTGAAGGGAGACCATATGACATTCTAGAGATGACTGAATTTAAGCATTTAAAACCTTTAAGAGAATACAGTGCACCAGAGAGACTGTCATTGTGACTATTGGGATGATAATACAAAGAGTTCAGAGTATGCTCCTTACCCGAGGTACCCATAAACTAAACCTTCTAAAATCAAATAGATCAAGGAATGAACTAGATGAAGAGTTTACCCACTTAACTAAGCAGTCCCTTTGTTCATCCCCTACAACTGAATTTCTATAATCTTCATTTAATCTATTTCTCTATAGGTTACAAGTTCCAGCAGCTGCACAGATACTTCTCTGTTTAGCCAATTCTATCATAACTTTCACAAGAGAATTCAGTGTATTGTGTAACTGTAGACCTTACAGTATAATTTGCTGTACAACTTATGAGGAATACATTTCTAATCATTCCTTATTTTATTTTTTAATATTTATAGTATATTTTAGTTTTTTAAAAAAATTATTCTACTTTAAGTTCTGGGGCACATGTGCAGAATGTGCAGATTTGTTACATAGGTATACATGTAGCATGGTGGTTTGCTGCATCCATCATTTCTTCATCTCTATCACATATTTCTCTTAATGCCGTCACTCTCCTAGGCACCCACCCCTGTGACAGGTCCCAGTGTGTGATATTCCCCTCCCTGTGTCCACATGTTCTCATTGTTCAACTTCCACTTATGAGTGAGAACATGCAGTGTTTGGTTTTCTGCTTCTGTATTAGTTTGCTGAGAATGATGGTTTCCAGCTTCATGCTCCTGCAAAGGACATGAATGTATTCTTTTTTATGGCTGCATAGTATTCCATGGTACATATGTGCCACATTTTCTTTATCCAATCTATTGTTGATGGGCATTTGGGTTGGTTCCAAGTCTTTGCTATTGTGAATAGTGCCACAGTAAACATATGTGTGCATGTGTCTTTATAATCAAATGATTTACAATCCTTTATATATACTCAGTAATGGGATTGCTTGGTCAAATGATATTTCTGGTTCTTGATCCTTGAGGAGTAACCACACTGTCTTCTACAATGATTGAACTAATTTACACTCTTACCAACAGTGTAAAAGCTTTTCCATTTCTCCACATCCTCTCCGGCATCTGTTGTCTCCAGATTTTTAAATGATCACCATTCTAACTGGCATGAGGTGATATCTCAATGTGGTTTTGATTTGCAATTCTCTAATGACCAGTGATGATGAGCTTTTTTTCCCATATGTTTGTTGCCTGCATAAATGTCTTCTTTTGAGAAGTGTCTGTTCATAACCTTTGCACACTTTTCAATGGGGTTGTTTTCTTCTTGTAAATTGAAGTTGTTTGTAGATTCTGGATATTAGCTCTCTGTCAAATGGAAGGATTGCAAAATTTTTCTCCCATTCTGTAGGTTGCCCTTTACTCTGGTGATAGTTTCTTTTGCTGTGCAGAAGCTCTTTAATCAGATCCCATTTTTCAATTTTGGCTTTTGTTGCCATTGCTTCTGGTGTTTTAGTCATGAAGTCTTTGCCCATGCCTATGTCTTGAATAGTATTGCCTAGGTTTTCTTCTTGGATTTTTATGGTTTTAGGTCTTATGTTTAAATCTATAATCCATCTGGAGTTAATTTTTGTGTAAGGTGTAAGGAAGGGGTCTGGTTTCAGTTTTCTGTATATGGCTAGCCAGTTTTCCCAACACCATTTGTTAGATAGGGAAGTCTTTCCCCATTGCTTGTTTTTGTCAGGTTTGTCAAAGATCAGATGGTTGTAGATGTGTAGTGTTATTTCTGAGACCTCTGTTCTATTTCATCTACATATCTTTTTTTGGTATCAGTACCATGCTGTTTAGGTTACTGTGGCCTTGTACTATAGTATGAAGTCAGGTAGCCTAATGCCTCCAGCTTTGTTCTTTTTGCTTAGGATTATCTTGACTATGTGGGCTCTTTATTGGATCCTTGTAAAACTTAATGTAGTTTTTTTCTAGTTCTTTGAAGAAAGTGAATGGTAGTTTGATGGGGATAGCATTGAATCTATAAATTACTTAGGGTGGTATAGCCATTTTCATGATATTTGTTCTTCTTTTCCATGAGCATGGAATGTTTTTCCATTTGTTTTTGTCCTCTCTTATTTCCTTGAGCAGTTGTTTCCTTGAAGAGGTCCTTTACATTTCTTGTAAGTTGTATTCCTAGGTATTTTATTCTCTTTGTAGCAATTGTGAATGGGAGTTCACTCATGATTTGACTCTGTTTGTCTATTATTGGCATATAGGAATGCTTGTGGTTTTTGTACATTGATTTCGTTTCCTGAGAATTTGGTGAAGTTGCTTATCAGCTTACAGAGATTTTGGGCTGAGGTGATGGGGTTTTCTAAATATCCAACCATGCTGTCTGCAAACAGACAATTTGAATTCCTCTTTTCCTATTTGAATACCCTTTCTTTCTTTCTCTTGCCTGATTGCCCTGGTGAGAAATTTCAATACTATGCTGAGTAGGAGTGGTGAGAGGGGACATCCTTGTCTTGTGCTGGTTTTAAAAGGGTATGCTTCTAGTTTTTGCCCATTCAGTGTGATATTGGCTGTGGGTTTGTTGTAAACAGCTCTTATTATTTTGAGATACATTCCATCAGTACCTAGTTTACTCAGAGTTTTTAGCATGAAAGAGTGTTGAATTTTGTCAGAGGCCTTTTCTGCATGTGTTGAGATAATCATGTGTGTGTGTGTGTGTATGTGTGTGTGTGTGTGTGTGTTTGCCATTGGTTCTGTTTATGTGATGGATTATGTTTATTGATTTGTGTATGTGGAACCAGCCCTGTATCTTAGGGATGAAGCCAAATTGATTGTGATGGATAAGCTTTTTGATATGCTGCTGGAATCAGTTTGCCAGTATTTTATTGAGAATTTTTGCATCAATGTTCATTTTTGCATCAGTGTTAAAGACCTGGATATCCGATATCCTTGCTAATTTTCTGTCTCATTGATCAATGTTCATTAGGGATACTAGCCTGATATTTTCTTTTTTTTTGTGTGTCTCTGCCAGGTTTTGGTATCAGGATTGATGCTGGCCTTATACAGTGAGTTAGGGAGGATTCCCTCTTTTTTTATTTGGAATAGTTTCAGAAGGAATGATACCAGCTTCTCTTTGTACCTCTGGTAGAATTCAGCTGTGAATCTGTCTGCATGGACTTTCTTGGTTGGTGGGCTCTTAATTACTGCCTCAGTTTAAGAACTTGTTATTCAGGGATTTGACTTCTTTTTGTTTAGGCTTGGGAGGGTGTATGTGTTCAGGAATTTATCCATTTCCTCTAGATTTTCTAGTTTATTTTGTAGAAGTGTTTACAGTATTTTCTGATGGTAGTTTTTGTTTCTGTGGGATTGGTGGTGATATCCCCTTTATCATTTTTTACTGCATCTATTTGATTCTTCTCAATTTTCTTCTTTTTTAGTCTGGCTAGTGGTCTATTTTGTTGATCTTTTCAAAAACCACACTCCTGGATTCACTGATTTTTTCGAAGGGTGTTTTTGCATCCCTGTCTCCTTGAGTTCTGCTCTGATCTTAGTTATTTCTTGTTTTCTGCTAGCTTTTGAGTTTGTTTGCTCTTGCTTCTCTAGTTCGTTTAATTGTGATATTAAGGTGTCAATTTTGGAACTTTCCTCCTTTCTCTTGTGGGCATTTAGTGCTATAAATTTCCCTCTAGACACTGCTTTAAATGTGTCACAGAGATTCTGGTACATTGTGTCTTTGTTCTCATTGATTTCAAATAACTTTTTAACTTTTTCCTTATTTTTTAAATTTACCCAGTAGTCATTTAGGAGCAGGTGTTCAGTTTTCATGTAGTTTTGTGGTTTTGAGTGAGTTTCTTAATCTGAGTTCTAATTTGATTGCACTGTGGTCTGAGAGGCTGCTATGATTTCAATTCTTTTGCATTTGCTGAAGACTATGTTACTTCCAATTATGTAGTCAATTTTAGAATTAGTGAGATGTGATGCTGGGAAGAATGTATATACTGTTGATTCAGGGTGGAGAGTTCTGTAGATGTCTATTAGGTCTGCTTGGTCCAGAGCTGAGTTCAAGTCCTGGATATCCTTGCTAATTTTCTGTCTCATTGATCTGTCTAATATTGACAGTGGGGTGTTAAAGTCTCTCACTATTATTGTGTAGGTGTCCAAATCTTTTTGTAAGTCTCTTAAAAACTTACTTTAGGAATCTGGGTGCTCCTGTATTGGGTGCATATATATTTAGGATAGTTAGCTCTTCTTGTTGCATCAATCTCTTTACCATTATGTAATTCCCTTCTTTGTCTTTTTTGATCTTTGTTGGTTTAAAGTCTGTTTTATTAGAGACTAGGATTGTAACCTCTGCTTTTTTTTTGTTTTCTATTTGCCTGGTAAGTCTTCCTCCATCCCTTTATTTTGAACCTATGTGTGTCTTTGCATGTGAGATGGGTCTCCTGAATACAGCACATTGATGGGTCTTGACCCTTCACCCAACTTGCCAGTATGTCTTTTAATTGGGGCATTTAGTCCATTTACATTTAAGGCTAATATTATTATGTGTGAATTTGATCCAGTCATTATGATAATAGCTGGTTATTTTGCCTGTTTGTTGATTCAATTTCTTCATAGTGTTGATGGGCTTTACAATTTGGTATGGTTTTCAGTGGCTGGTACTGGTTGTTTCTTTCCGTGCTTAGTGCTTCCTTCATGTAAGGCAGGCCTGGTGGTGAAAACATCTCTCAGCATTTGCTTGTCTGTAAAGGATTTTATTTCTCCTTCACTTATAATGCTTAGTTTAGTGGGATATAAAATTCTGAGTTGAAAATTCTTTTCATTAAGAATGTTGAGTATTGTCCCCCAGTCTCTGGGCTTGTAGGGTTTCTGCAGAGAGATCTGCTGTGAGCCTATGGGCTTCCCTTTGTGGAGAACCTCACTTTTCTCTTTGGCCATGCTTAATTTTTTTCCCTTCATTTCAACCTTGGTGAATCTGATGATTATGTGCCATGGGGTTGCTCTTCTCAAGGAGTATCTTTGTGGTGGTCTCTGTATTTCCTGAATTTGGATGTTGACCTGTCTTGCTAGATTAAGGAAGTTCTCCTGGCTGATAGTATCCTGAAGAGTGTTTTCCATCTTGGTTGCATTCTCCTTGACACTTTCAGGCACATGTGGATTTGGTCTCTTCACATAGTCCCATATTTCTTGAAGGCTTTGTTTCTTCCTTTTCTTTTTTCTCTAATCTCGTTTTCTTGCTTTATTTTATTAAGTTGATCTTCAATCTCTGATATCCTTTCTTTTGCTTGATTGATTTGGCTATTGAAACTTGTGTATTCTTCATGAAGTTCTTGTGCTGCATTTTTCAGCTCCATCAGGTCATTTATGTTCTTCTCTAAACTGGTTATTCTAGTTAGTAATTCTTCTAACCTTTTTATAAGGTTTTTAGCTTCCTTGTATTGGGTTAGAACATGCTTCTTTGCCTCAAAGGAGTTTGTTATTACCCACCTTCTGAAGCCTACTTCTGTCAGTTTGTCAAACTCATTCTCCATCCAGTGTTGTTCCCTTGCTGGTGAGGAGTTGTGATCCTTTGGAGGAAAAGAGCCATTCTGGTTTTTGGAATTTACTGTCTTTTTGTGCTGGTTTCTTCCCATCTTCATGGATTTATCTACCTTTGGTCTTTCATGTTGGTGGCCTTCAGATGGTGTCTGAGTGGATATCCTTTTTGGTGATGTCAATGCTATTCCTTTCTGTTTGTTAGTTTCCTTCTAACAGTCAGGTTCCGGGTCTGCTGTAGTTTGCTGGAGGTCCACTCCAGACACTGTTTTCTTGGGTATAACCAGCAGAGGCTGCAGAACAGCAATGATTACTGCCTGTCCCTTCCTCTGGAAGCTTCATCCTAGAGGAGCACCCACCAGATGCTGGCCAGAGCTCTCCTATATGAGGTGTCTGTTGGCTCCTTCTGGGAGGTATCTCCCAATGAGGAGACACATGGGTTAGGGACCTGCATGAGGAGGCAGTCTGATCCTTAGAGTAATTGAACACTGTTCTGGGAGGTCTGCTGCTCCCTTCAGAGCCATCAGGAAGGGACATTTAAGTCTGCTTAAGCTGCATCCACAGCCACCTCTTCCCCCAGGTTCTCTGTCCCAGCAAAATGGGGGTTTTATCCATAAACTGCTGACTAGGGCTGCTGCCTTTTTTTTTTCTCCCAGAGATTCCATGCCCAGAGAGGAGGAATCTAGAGAGGCAGACTGGCCAGAGCTGCCTTGCTGAGCTGAGGTGGGCTACACCAAGTTCAATCTTCTGGACAGCTTTGTTTACACTGTGAGGGTAAAACAGCCTATTCAAGCCTCAGCAATGGTGGGTGCCCCTACCCCCAACCAATCTCAAGCATCCCAGTTTGAACTCAGACTGCTGTTCTGGCTGTGAGAATTTCAAGCCAGTGGATTTTAGTTTGCTGGGCTCTGTGGGTATGGAACCTGACAAGGCAGACCACTTGGCTCCCTGGCTTTAGCCCCCTTTCCATGGGAGTAAAGAGTTCTGTCTTGACTGCATTCCAGGCACCATTGTGATACAGAAAAGAACTCCTGCAGCTAGCTCAGTGTCTGCCAAAATGGCTGCCCAGTTTTGTACTTGAAACCCAGGACCCTGGTGGTATCGGCACCGGGGGGGATCTCCTGGTCTGCAAGTTACAAAGACCATAGGAAAAGCACAGTATCTAGGCTGGAATGCACCATTCTTCATGGCACAGTCCCTCACAGCTTAGTCCCTCACGCTTCCCTTGGCTAGGAGAGGGAGCTCCCTGACACCTTGTACTTCCTGGGTGAGGCAACACTCCACCCTGCTTCACCTCACCTCTGTGGGCTGTGCCTGCTGTCCAACCAGTCCCAATGAGGTGAACTGGGTACCTCATTTCAAAATGCAGAAATCACCCACCTTCCATATTGATCTCCCTGGGAGCTGTAGACTGGAGCTCTTCCTATTTGATCTTCTTGCCAGGTAAATATTGCTTCTTTTTTTTTAAATCATGAAAAAAGGACTAACAGATAATGCTCTTTTAGAAGAGTAAAGGTCTTCTGGCAATGTTTTCTTTAACCCATGATGTCAGTTAAGAGGAGAGAACTAATGTTTTGTTTTTGAATATGTGGCAGTTAAAGTTTGTTACCTACACTGGACCTTTATTTTTTATCTATCAGAGTATAAAGTAATCCATGTATAAAGCTGGCTGAAAACTCCTTCACAAATAAAAGTAAACCCCATTAGTGCACATAACTGTTCCCTTTTCCACTTCATAGAGGCATAAGCAAGAAAAAATATTCAAAGATAAGAGTTTCATGATAGTATAAGTCTTAATTGGTGAACTTAGGCAAGAAGTTCACATCAAGGATGCCATCTTCTTGTGAGAAATTTCCCTGGTTAACCTTATCTCAAGGGTTTTAATGAGTGCACAGTTCCAAAGGTGTGGAGGGACCCTTCTCAGTTGTGAGACCATGAACCCCAAAGCCCAGAGTCCCCAAGTTTTGTTGTAATGTGGATGGCAAAGACAGTCTTTCTCTGATGTTTCTAGAAAACTTCAACCAAAACAAGTTTATGTACCTGGTGAAAAAACACTGTAGCATAATAATCTACTTTTGTAAAATCAGCCCTCTTGCATGGGAAAGCTTTTATACAACCAGAAAACATGTATTGAAAATAACAATTGAATGAAATCCTTTTATAAAATGTTTAAATGGCCCACTAGGTGACCAAATATACCTGAAGCTTTAGTTGTTTTCCCAGGAATGTGGGATCAAGCATTGGTTATAAACTATTTTAAACAATTTCAGTATTAGCTGGTTTAACATAAAAGTATATCCTTGATATTTGTTAAAAACAGGTAGTTTAGATAGTTCCTCTTCAAAGAGCTTCACTTTGTTACAAACAAGGTGTTCTTCTTTGAGAGGTCTTTACTTCCTTGTACTGTTCTGAAGTCTTATTTTCCTGTTCTTTTTCTAAAGTAATCTTGTCCATTAATCTATCAGCCCCTCCTGCCCTGCTGTGCTCAAGCATGCCTGCCAAGAAATCACCCCCTCCCTGTGGTAACAGGTCTCTCCACCAAAACTGTTCTTCCCTGTGCTCTTCAAATTAGAGTGTTTAGCTTAGACTGTGTGGTTTGACCCCAACTAATAGGGGAATGACACAGCAGCTAAGGCCAACTGCATTATGAATTAAAAGCCCCTGCTTTCCTTTGTTCATGGTACTCTTACCATTGCTCCATCAGCTAGATACACCCTTTACAGAAGTAAATTTGCCTTGCTGAGAAAATTGTGTTCGAGTGCTATTTCTTTTGTGGTATTGAAAATTTGTTTCTAACAATATTTAATTAATTTTTTGTTTTACTTGTGTGAGTTGCTTTGCATTAGGAAATTTATTTCTGTGGTTTACAATAGTTTAATAACTATAATTGAGAATGGTTGCATATAATTAGACATTAGAATTTTAGAAATCTCATACAATTTTGGAATATATATTAGTACTATCGACAAAAACATAACCTAAATATTGAACATCATTTTGGCAGTCCTATGTATCTAACCACGTTAAATAATCCTTTTTACTTCTCTTCTGAATGTTTTCAGAGGCGCTCTTATTTATCCAACCAAGCACTAGGAAAAACGATTTTGAAGCCAAAGTTTGATTTTGGAACTCCAGATTACCATAAATTATTATATCAAAATGATTATTAGGAATTTTAAAGAAGTAAAAGCCTTTTATAAAATCCTTAAAAAAATTTTACTATTCTTAAACACCTTGCATGTGAAACTGTTTCTAATAGTCTTAACTGCATGTTACAATGGTGACTCAGCACTTTTAACTTTAATGTAAAACATGTTAAGTTATGTTCTGATAAGGTTTGACTATTTCCAGCATAGCTAGGGCGTGGCCAACTTCACAGGTCCCAAGGCTCTTCCTAGCTAGAAAGCAGACAAGTTAAATAATTTTCAAAATCAAAGAAGGGGTTTATGAACTTAAAGCAATTAAAAACCTAATATTTGAACATAATTTAGACCACATGTTTACATTTTGAAGACATTTGTATTTTACCAATAATCCTGAAAACATCTTTATTTCCCAGAGATTGCTAAGGTCACATGAAATGCATTACACTTTCTACTTTTTTGGCAAAATATTATTTAAGCTATTATTAAACCAATTAATTAAAACTTTGCAGAGGAGATATACAGTGACTTTTACTTTGTATTTAACCAGTTTACACAGAGAGAAAGAGGCCAGAGGCTGGTAAAAATTTCGTATCCTTTTGCTGACATGCCAGGTTTCTGGTTTCTCTCTCTGAGCAGCCCTGCCCACACTGCTTGACTTTATGCAAACAGACACATTGCTATGAATTAAGAATATTCATACATAATTTAAAAACTTTGGAGAAACTATGTAGAGAGAGAAATATGAAAAATTCTCTATTATTGAGAATCCACTCAACACACTTAAAGTATCAGGAAGCCTACAAAATGTTAGTTTAAGGATAAAAACCTGGTGTGCTTCATTAATTCTTGCAGGCCTGACAAAATAGCTTAGGCATTCAAGATAAATGGAATGAATGATGACTTGCTAGAAATGTATCAGAACTAAATAAAAGCCTTCTATTATAAACAAACAAAAAATCATGGTTTTATTTATATACACCTATACACAAGCAAAGCCAGAGGAGAATAAATAACAAATTAGTGAAAACTAGAAACAAAAACAAACAAGCAGGAAACCAACCCTACATTTTTCTACTCAATTTACCCTGGAGGTTACAGTGTTACCTAGGGCCCCCAAAAACCCACATAATTAATATTTTATTCCTGATACACAATTCAATGTCCTTAAGTTCACCAATATCATTATACATTTTGTGCAATAAAGAAATCCATTTTAGGCACATGGCCAATAAGCACTCTAACCCTATCCATACAAAACAGTAAACATAGTATGAAGCAATGCAAGCATGTCTCTGAAATTTGGCTTTACATTTAATTTAGCTTTATGCTTAACTGTATTAAAAAAAGAATTGCCAAACTGCTGATGCATTTATTTTTACAATACTTCTTATTTTACTTTAATCAAGATTAAGACCTTTGACTATGAAAATGTTAATTAGCCACATGTCTTCAATTCTCTATTAGGTTTTAAGGAATATTTTATAACTTTTCCCACATCTTCCTCTCCTACTTAATGGTTCCTTACTACATTGTTTTATAAATAACCTTTTCAAATCTGTAATTTTAACTCACTTTTAGAATAACTTTTGAATTAGAAAAAATTATTAATTTTTAAATAATAACATAACCTTTTCTGGCATATTTTGTATTTAGAATTATGTGTTAACTAAAAGTTTTATCCTTAGTAACCTAAAACTTTAATGAAATCCTAAAAAGTAAGAAATCCTGAATTATCAGATATGGGCATTTGTAGATAAGAACAATTCACAATTTTAGGAACATATATTTCCAAATTGCTAAATGCATACTCTGAATGAAGAGACCCCCAGAAACAAGCTTTGTGTGAGCAACATGGCTGTTTATTCACCCAGGCACAGGTGGGCTGAGTCTGAAAAGAGAGTCAGCAGTGGGTGGTGGGATAGGAGTTGGTTTTATAGGTTTGAGGTAGGCAGTGGAAAGATATGGAAGTTACAGTTTAGGGTGGTTTTTGCAAGCTGGGAGGGGGTCATATGGTCTGGACTGAGGTTGAGCATGATCACCTACAAAGTCTTATCAGTTGAGCAGGAATAAGGAACAATAGAAGAATGTCTCAAAGTTAATTAAGCATGGCACAGGTTGATCATTTCTTCTCCTTTTGTGGTTTTCCAGTTACTTCAGACTTTTTAGTTCCAGGAACTCATCTGGAGTGTCTGTTCAGGTCACAGAGGTTATCGTGGCATAGTCCATGGTGCTGTCAGTCAGTCTAAAAGAACTTACATTCCTGTCTTTTTATATTAGTCATACAAAGGAAAAAGAAATGAATAGTGGAGGGCAGTGGAATATTAAAAAGGCCAGCACAGAGGGGTGATGGGGTGATGTTTCTCAGGGCTTCTTTGAGAGGGATTTGTGGGCATAGCACAAACCTAAAACTGGGAAAGAATTGAGACTGCTGGGAGATCTTAAGGGGTGATATTTTGGGGTTTTTAGAAGGAGCATTTGTCATATTCACTGGTTATCACTTGTGTATTATTTTGTAGGAATTGTGAGATTAATCACAAAACACAGGGTTGAAATAAGAAAAGGAGAAAGATAGGTATCAGAGGACTAAGGATTAGAAGAAGCCATGACACCCAGTTAGAGAGTGTTCAGGTTGTCCATCCAGGTCCAGAATAACCATTTGTCTGGTTAGTGAGTTTTGGGCTCTATCCTTCAATCTGTTGATGGCATTATATAAGAGGCTGGACTGGTTTACATAAAGATAACATTCTTCATTTAGGAATAGGCAAACAACCCCTTTTTCAGCAGTTAGTAAATCAAGACACCTGTGGTTTTAGAGGACAACTGAAGCTAGGGAATTTACTTGAGCTTGAAGAAGGAATAGTGATTGAGTTAATTCTGCAATGCTAGCAGAGGAATCATTAGAGATGCTACAGAAGGTGACAATTGAAGTGGTAAGGCCTGCTGTGGCTGTGCTGAGTGTGGTAGTAATTCCTAACTCTACAAGTAAGGGGATCAATGAAATGACCCACTTGTGTCATGTTGGGACCACAAGGGAAATAGAAGGGCTTTCTTTTTTTTTTTTTTAATTTTTATTGCATTATAGGTTTTGGGGTACATGTGCAGAACGTGCAAGATAGCTGCATAGGTACACACATGGCAGTGTGCTTTGCTGCCTTCCTCCCTCTCACCCACACTTGGTATTCATCCCCAGGCTATCCCCCCCCAGCCCCCCCCGCTGTCCCTCCCCCATTTCCCCCAACAGTCCCCAGTGTATAGTAGACCGCCTCTCTGTGTCCATGTGTTCTCATTTTTCTCACCCGCCTATGAGTGAGTATATGCGGTATTTCTTTTTCTGTTCTTGTGTCAGTTTGCTGAGAATGATGTTCTCCAGATTCATCCATGTCCCTACAAAGGACACAAACTCATCATTTCTGAAGGGCTTTCATCTTTGTTGGCAAACTTAATTTTGTGAGTAAAGAAAACTAGGGTACAAGTGTCTGTCCAGTTGGTAGGAAGGCAGAGGTAAGAAGAAGAACCACAGAGGAAAAAATGTCCTTGGCTTAGACAGAACTGCAAGGGTAAACTGAAAAGGTGAGAAAGTGTTCTGAGGGTGCCGGGGCTTTGGACCCAAATGCCAAGGGAACCAGCAAGGCCCTTGCTGGTGGCTTTAAAGGTTGTAGCGGGGTTTGGTGGGGTAACTGTGTGGAGGGGGAGCTTTTGTTTTCATGGTGTATGAGAAAGCATGTGACATCTATAAGTAATCACTCATTTTCATTAACAAGATTGAATATGAGCACACAGGAAGAGGGGTCTGGAGGTGAGTCTGATAAATAAGGGGAGGATAGCCAAGCATGGAGTGAGAGACAGGGTAAATGCCTACCTAGGCCAAATAAGAGAGGGCAAAGGATAGATATTAAGGGGCTGGTATGTTCCTATTTCTTGTTTAATGTGGGGGACAGTGCCTTGGAGGTGAAATGTAAAGGAACACGGAGGGTAGGAGGTCCCCTAGCGGAATTCCGTTAGTGATTTCCAGGAGATGTATAAGGGAGCGGCAATAAGGAAAAAATGCCTGACAAAAGTAAAAGGTATGTTAGGTTTTTATAGGGTTATTCTTCCACTTCAGGGATACAGATGAGTTTAAGAGAAGTTGGGGAGAGTACTTGTGACTTCCAGGAGGAGGTGGAAAAGTCAAGCTGATTGTTTGATGGACACAGCTTTATCCTGGAATGACAGACTCACTGGGGAGGGTCTTGTAGATGGACAGTGGTTGGGATGCTATAGATTTCCAGGAAGGGTGGTGTCCATCAAGGTTGCAGAGATCGAGGGGTTAGGCTTTTAACTAGGCCTGACCTTCTGGCTGGGGTGTTTTCATATGGCTGGGTATCTGGAGTGGGTGAGAGGAAATTAGCAGCCTGGTGGATTTCATGTCTGGCCTGCTGGAGGACTGGAAGATAGTCACCAAGAGAGGACTGGTGTCTGGAATAAGGTTAGGCCCAAGCAGAAGTTCAAAGAGACTATACCCTGTGGGTTCTTTAGGAGTGACTTGAATCCTGAATCCTCTGCAGTGGATAACCTGGCCTTGGCTGGGAGGAGAGTGGCCTTAAGGAGGGTCTTTATTAAGTGGGCATTGATAATAGAGGACCCCTGTAAGAAACCCCTTTCTTACATGGTGGTGAAGGATGTGGAATGTGTTTTAGAATCAGTGTAGATGTTAATGTGTAGTCCTTTGACAAGAGGAAGAGCATGGGTTTAGGCAGTCAGTTAAGCTTGCTGAGAAGTGGTAGAAGAGGGAAGTTTGGAAGCCTTGATAATAGATGAGTGGGACATAACAGCATAGTCAGCTTTAGCTGGTGCCATTAATAAACAACGTGTGGGTCTGGGTTAGGAAAAAGAGAAATATGGGGAAATGGGAAAGATGCTACATGGACTAGGGAGATACAGTCATTGGGTTCAGGGTTTGTATTGGGTATTAAGTGAGAGGCTGGGCTGAAGTCAGAACCAAGAGTAATGGTTACTGTGGGGGTTTCAATGAATAGTGAATAAAGTCGGAGGAGGCAAATGAAAGTACGTGTGTAAGGTGTGAAGAGGAAACTAAACTTTGGAGGTTGTAAGAACTATAGAGAATAAGTAGAGTGTAGCCTGTAATTTTAAGGGATTCTAGGAGTATCATAGCCATGCCAGCCGTGATGCATGAACATGACAGCTAGCCTAGGACTGTGAGGTCAAGCTGTTTAGACAAGAAGGTGACTGGTCATGGGCCTCGTTCTTGTGTGGGAATCTGGGCTGCACAGACTTTTACTTTTGCTGTGTGAAGGGAGAAGGGTTGGGAGGAGTTGAGGAGTGCTAGTGTAGGGGCTGTTTCTAAAGCCGCCTTTAGTGAATGAAAGGTAGAATCAGGGAAGGATTTAGGGTCTGTGGGGTCAGCTAAGTTCCCTTTTGTAAGTTTATGAAGTGGTTTGGTTAGAAGGGTAAAACCCTGATATCCAGAGACAAAAGTATCCTACAATGCCTAGGAAGGAGAGAAACTGTGGTTTAATGGATGGAGTTGGGGTTTAGAAATTAACTAGGTATGGTTGGCAGGCACAGCATGTGTATGCTGGTAAAAGATTATACTGAGATAGGTAATGGATGGGGATGAAATTTGGGCTTTAGAAAATATTTTTTGAGATCAAGAACAAAATAGTGAGTTGTGGAAGGGGATATGGAAGATAGGAGGGTATAGAGATTTGATACAAGTGGGTGGAAGGGAAGTACAATCTGATTGATGAGGTAGAGGTCTTAAACTAGTCTGTAGGGTTCTTCTTGTTTTTGGACAAGTAGGATGGGGAATTGTAAGCAGTGTTTGTAAGAATTAAAAGGCCATGTTGCAATAGATGGGTGATAACAGGCTTTAGGCCTTTTAGAGCCTGTTGTGGGATGGGGTACTAGTTCTGGGCAGGGTAAGGGTTGTTAGGTTTTAAGGGATGATGAGGGGTGAGTGACTTGTAGCAAGGGATGAGGGGGTAATGTCCCACACCCTGGGGTTAAGGTAGGGGAATATAAGGGAAGCTATTGAGGGAGGTACGGGTTTTGGGAGGAGGGCAGCAATGAGGTGTGACTGTAGCCCAGGAATAGTCAAGGAGGCAAACAATTTTGCTAGGGTATCTTGGCCTAACAGGGTAACTGGACAAGTAGGGATGATTAGGAAAGAATGTGGAAAGGAATGTTGGCCTAATTGGCACCAGACTTGGGGAGTTTTGCAAGCATTTGTACTTCTGAGATGCGCTGCTACTGGGCAGCTTTTTCCCTATTATTGAACACCTTGAAGGCAAGGTTGATTAATTCCTGTTGAGTTTGAGTGCCAGATTTTAATTTCTGTAGCTTCTTGTAATGTCAGGGGCTGATTAGGTTATAAAATGCATATTAAACGTTCTTCAGAGGTGAGAGTTGAAGTAAGGATGACATTTAAGTCACTCCAGGTTGAGATTATTGGACTGGGTTAAGTCTTGGAACTCTTGTATATATTTAGTAGAATCCAATGAAAAGGAGCCTAACCATTGGCTGATTTGGGAAAGGTCAGATAAAGAGAAAGGAACATGCATCCTAACTATGCCTTTGGCTCCAGCCACCTCTCAAAGTGGAAATTGTTGGGCAGGGATGGAGGAGTTAGCTGCAACACTAAACTGCAAGCTGGACTGGGTATGAGGTGGGGAGGTGATGGGAGGGGCATAAGGAGGTAGGTTGTGGGCAGAGGAGGAAGAGGGAGGCTGGGGAGGGGTGCGGTTAGGGCCTGGATTAGGGTCTGTTTCAGACAGGTGGGGAGGAGAAAGGTTGGAAGGGTTGATGAACAAGGAGGATTCTGGGTTACCAACAGAGGCAGGAGGGGTGGATGGAAGGGAGAGAAGGAATATTTGCGATGAGTTGCATTGAGAGCGGAGATTAGGGAGGGATTGGAGTATAAAAAAAAATACCTGGATGTCAGACACCTCAGACTATTTTTCCCATTCATTGAGAAAAATTGTCTAGATCTTGCAGAATAGAAAAATTGAAAGTGCCATTTTTTGACCATTTGACACCATTGTTTCATTTGTATGAACCAGGCCAGGTTACAGAAAAAATTCAATGTTTAGGTTTCAGATCTTGGGACAGTTGAAGAGGTTTTAGGTTTTTTAGGATGCAGGCTAGAGGCAGAGGCAAAGGAATAGAGGGTGGAATATTGCCCCTGGTAAAGGAGGTAAGTTTTAAAGAGAGGAGTAGGGTAGAGACAAGGAGAAGGAGCAAGCAGCCACCGGGGTTTTCACTAGGTGTCCCTGACTGAGCTCTGGGCTGTAACTTGTAGTTAGTGATAAAGGCAGGCATCCCTGTGATTGACCAGACACCAAGGGAAGACTGTCTTCCCTAGTCAAGTCTGTGACCAATGTTGGAGTTTTCGAATGCATAGATAGAATGTCTCTTTTGCCTCTACTTAGAGAGGGAGACTTGTCTCCTTGGGATCTAAAGGAAAAGAGAGGGAAACTTGTGTCTAAGACTTGTCTCTTTGGGATTTAAAGGAAAAGAGAGAAAGAGAGGGAGACTTGTCTCTTTTTCTCTAAAGGAAGAGAGTGAGAAAGAGACTTGTTTCCTTTTCTCTAAAGGAAAAAAGAAAGAGGGAGAGACTGCTTACCTGATCTGAAGGTGGTGAGAGGGGTGTTGGGCTGATCTGATGTGCTGAGTTTGCAGGTGGGCCTCTTCACAGAGGGAGAGTGAGGTCAGGGGGTCAGTCTCCCACAGGAGTACCCCTGTCTTGGGTTTTGGCACCAAATGTTATGTAAGCTCTGAATGAAGAGATCCCCTCAACAGGCTTTGTGAGAGCAACACAAAGTTTACTCATCTGGGTGGGGTGGGCTGAGTCTGAAAAGAGAGTCAATGGAGGACAGTGGCATGGGAGTTGGTTTTATAGGTTTGGGGTAGTCAGTGGAAAGTTACAGTTGAGGGTGCTTTTTGTTAGACAGAGGAGGATTGGCCCCCCGGTGGGGGGGGCGTGTCACAAGGTCCAAGGTTCAGTGTCACAAGGTTGGGTTATGAGTTAGGGCAGGAATGGTTGAGGCAGGAACAATGGCAAAGACAAGGATGCCTACACTCACCATTCCTCTTTAACATAGCCTAGCCATGAATTCCTAGCCAGAGCAATCAGACAAGAGAAAGAAATCAAGGGCATCCAAATCAGTAAGTAGGAAGTCAAACTGTCACTGTTTGCCGACAATGTGATCGTTTACCTAGAAAACCCTAAAGTCTCCTCAAGAAAGCTCCTAGAACTGATAAAAGAATTCAGCAAAGTTTCTGGATACAAGATGAATGTACACAAATCAGTAGCTATTTTATGTATCAGCAGTGATCAAGTGGACAATCAGATCAAGAACTCAACCCCTTTTACAATAGCTCCAAAAACAAAAACAAAAACAAAACTTAGGAATATACCTAACCAAGGAGGCAAAAGACCTTTACAAAGAAAACTACAAAATATCACTGAAAGAAATCATAGATAATGAAACCAACAAATGGCAGTACATCCAATGCTCATGGATGGGCAGATCCAATATTGTGAAAATGACCACACTACCAAAAACAATCTACAAATTTAATGCAACCCCCATTAAACTACCACCATCATTCTTCACAGAATTAGAGAAGTCAATTGTAAAATTCATATGGAACCAAAAAAGGGCCCACATAGCCAAAGCAAGACCAAGTAAAAAAAAAAACAAATCTGGAGGTATCACATTATCTGACTTGAAACTATACTGTAAGGCCATACATACTCTTTTTCTCTAAAGGAAGAGAGTGAGAAAGAGACTTGTTTCCTTTTCTCTAAAGGAAAAAAGAAAGAAAGAGGGAGAGACTGCTTACCTGATCTGAAGGTGGTGAGAGGGGTGTTGGGCTGATCTGATGTGCTGAGTTTGCAGGTGGGCCTCTTCACAGAGGGAGAGTGAGGTCAGGGGGTCAGTCTCCCACAGGAGTACCCCTATCTTGGGTTTTGGCACCAAATGTTATGTAAGCTCTGAATGAAGAGATCCCCTCAACAGGCTTTGTGTGAGCAACACAAAGTTTACTCATCTGGGTGGGGTGGGCTGAGTCTGAAAAGAAAGTTAATGGAGGACGGTGGCATGGGAGTTGGTTTTATAGGTTTGGGGTAGTCAGTGGAAAGTTACAGTTGAGGGTGCTTTTTGTTAGGGGAGGATTGTCACCTGGGGGGGTGTCACAAGGTCCAAGGTTCAGTGTCACAAGGTTGAGTTTTGTCAGCAAAACAGCCTGGTACTGGTATAAAAAAGGAACATAGGCCAATGGAACAGAATGGAGAACCCACAAATAAACCTGAATACTTACAGCCAACTGATCTTTGACAAAGCAAATGAAAACATAAAGTGGGGAAAGCATACCCTTTTCAGCAAATGGTGCTGGGATAATTGGCTAACCATGTGTAGGATAATGAAACTGGATCCTCATCTCTCACTTTATACAAGATCAACTCAAGATGGATTGAGGACTAAAATCTAAGACCTGCAACTATAAAAATTCTAGAAGATATCATTGGAAAAACCTCTTGACACTGGCTTAGGCAAAGCTTTCATGACTAAGAACCCCAAAGCAAATGTAATAAAATCAAAGACAGAATCTCAGGTATTGTACCCAATAACCTTTTAGAATTATTAAAGAAAAATACCAATAAGAAGATACTTGAGATAAGACAACAACTAATGACTCTTATTTTTTCTCATAATCAACTTTCAAAAGTGTAGTAGAGAAATGTTGAGAATGATGAGTTGATAATGAAAATTGGGGCATCTTTACATGTGCTGTGGCCTCTGGGAGAGGAAAACATTACTTATTTTTGTAATAAAGATATATAAACCCGAGCAAGATGGAACCTGATCTGGTCCCTGTGCTTTTGAGGGACTCCCTGTCACCTTTATAGTCACACTTCTCCTTAAGAGGGAGTCTGTGGGGCCAGGTAGCCTACAACCTCACATATACTCTATTGTAGGTCTCCATGACCCTAGAATCCTCGACACACATGGCCCTGTGATGGCTTGTAGGGCACATTTGGGCCTCCTAACACCACTGGCCTTCCAGGTATGAACCACAGCTCTGATGTGCACATTTCAGGCAGGTAAATTGATATAAATATATGTGGATAGCTTTTTTTTCCTTGTGATGCAAATAGTAGAGGAGCAGGCAAGGTTCTGGTCTTCCCATACCACTGTATCCTTCCATGAGAACCTGAGAATTCTACATTCAAACCAGGCCTGCTATGTTGTTATAAAAATATGTTTGCAAAGGTAGGGTGATGGAAGCTATTTTGTTAAATGTTTTGCTAGTTATAATTGTGACTTCATGATATTTAGACATATGGAAATGAGCTTCCATTAGTATCCTTGCCTTGGGTTCCACAAGCATTAGGTGTGGCCCACTCAGGATAACAAGTGATTTTCCAGCGTTTCCTGTCAAAGAATTGCAGAGAAGAAGACGAATGGAGCCTCTGGTGATCTTTTTCTCTGGCCATTCATGGGAGATAACTATGAATAGAGGGACCTATAGCCCAAAGGCTGATCAGTCATGTTCAGTGATTAGGTAGCCTTTCCTTAGTATAGAGCTTTTCCCTGAGAAGATTTTGTAAAATAAGATTTTAATGTGCTTTGAAACTTGGTCCAATCAATAGGACTATATTTTCACTGAAAGTGTGAAAGAAGGCGGCTAGAATGAGGTGTGCTACAACCAATGAATAATACTATTTGTCACTTCAGGAGGTTTAAAATGATGTTTTCTGTGTGTTCTGGCCATTTTGCAAAAGACAGCTCTTTGTTTTAGCAAAAATTGTTAAGCTAGTTTTTAGTTGCTTGCATTAAATTTGCTTAAACATTTAGAGCACTTAATAATTCATTGCATGAAACCATCTGCTAAAATCTACATAAATATATATGCATAGTTTTTCTCCATTTCAATGACTTACTGCTTGTTCTTAGCATGACACATACTTCCTTACCAAATAAGAGGATCTCATTGAATTTTGCCCATTGTCTCAAACTTCAGCTGTCTCACCAAAGTCTTAAAATTGAAAAGGAACAAGGACAATACCATACAGGCCTAAAATAATTGGTAATACAGAACGTAATTCATTTCTGAGCTTTTGATCCGAGTTAGCTTATTCTGTTGAAATGCAAAAACAGAGGTTGATTAATAGTAAGTTTTTGACAACAGTTAAGTACCTAAATAAAAGCAACATTAAAAATGTTGTGTGTGTGGAAATACCAAGGTCTTTCAGGTCAAGGGACTAAGTTTGAAATGACATTATAGAATTTGACATCAGTGGACCTAGCCAGGGTTCAGACTTCACACTCAGCTTCTCTCTGATCTCAGGTTCTCTTTCTGCAGATAAACGCAACCTATTTTGTAGGGTTGATCGAAAGATGAAATACGACAATAGTTTACAAAGTACCTGTAAATTCTAAAATTTCCTTGCAGTCCATAAGTGTTAATCTTTAATAATGCTGCTGCTTTGGGCCAGGAAGGGAGAATGAAAAAACTCATAATAAGCACCATCTGTGCAACTGGCCTGTGCTTGGCCTAGTCACAACAATCCCAAGAGACAGGGATTGTTTTCTTTTACTATTGAAGAGATTGAGAGATGGAGGCATCTGCCAAGGACCACAGATTTCATCAATCTGTCTTTCTGATGCTGGAGCTTGCGTGTTCTCACGCAACACCACTTGGTAATTTATATTTTTATGTATCACCTTTTCATTGAATACATTCAAGAGAAATATTTCTTCCTTTTCCCCCTTTTTTCTTCCAATATATGCAGGGTCACAAAATGCTTTTCAGAGTAGATTGAGTCTTAAAGGATGAATATATTACCAAGCAGACAGAAAGAGAAAAAAGTTCAAGGAGAAGGAAAATCATTTGCAAATTCCGAGACTCAGGGCTTGTTGTTCTTAAGGGATTGCTATCGATTTAGCCTGACTAGTGCTGGTGTTCTGTGTTTGTGTCAGGAAGGGGCAGGAAGTAGAAGAGAGAGTTTTAGGAGATGAAGCTCAAGAGGCAGGAGGAGCTGAAAGATCATGAAGGGACATACGAGCCACATTAAGGACTTGGGAATGGATTTTGATGGGGATGGGGAGCTCTCATGGATTCCCCCAATTCTTAGGGAGAATAAATTATTCAGTCATGCCTTAAAAAGGTATTATGGGGTGGTATTAATTACTTTACTATCAATTCTCACCAAATGGATGTGTTAAACATGCAATATTTGACCTAGAAAAAGTATAGAAAATGGAATTTCCTCTGAAGCTCTCCATGGGAATGTCCTATGCCTAATTTTAAGATTTCCAGCCCAGGCCAGGTGTGGTGACTCATGGCTTGTAATCCCAGCATTTTGGGAGGCCGAGGAGGGTGGATTCCCTGAGCTTGGGAGTTTGAGACCAGCCTAGCCAACATGGTGAAACCCTATCTCTACTAAAATTAGAAAATTAGCCGGGAGTGGTGGTGCATGCCTGTAATCCAAGCTACTTGGGAGGCTGAGACAGAAGAACTGCTTGAAGCTGGGAGGCTGAGGGTGTGATGATCCAAGACTGTGCCTTTGCACTCCAGCCTGGACAGCAAGTGTGAAACTCTGCCTCAAAAAAAAAAAAAAAAAAAAAAAAATTTCCAGCCCAGTCCCCACATCTGGTCTCTACTGAACTCTCCCAGTCTTAGTATTCACTTTGAGCTTTCTGCTGGGGGTAAACGTCAAACTTACTTTTTGATACCATAGTTCCCTTTTGCAGTCAACTCTTATTTACTTTACAATTAAAAAAAATTTATTTATTATACTTTAAGTTCTGGGGTATATGTGCAGAAGCTGCAGGTTTGTTACATAGGTATACATATGCCATGGTGGTTTGCTGCATTCATCACCCTGTCATCTACATTATGTATTTCTCCTAATGCTATCCCTCCCTGATCCCCTACCCCCTGCTATTCTCTCCTAGCCCCCCAAGCCCCACAGGCCCCAGTGTGTGATGGTACCCTCCCTGTGTCCATGTGTTCTCATTGTTCAACTCACACGATTGAGAACATGCGGTATTCGGCTTTCTGTTCTTATGTCAGTTTGCTGAGAATGATGGTATTCAGCTTCATCCATGTCCCTACAAAGGACATGAACTCATCCTTTTTATGGCTGCATAGTATTCCATGATGTAATGTGTCACATTTTCTTTATCTAGTCTATCATTGATGGGCATTTGGGTTGGTTCCAAGTCTTTGCTATTGTGAACAGTGCCGCAATAAACATACATGTGCATGTGTCTTTGTAATAGAATGATATATAATCCTTTGGGTATATACCCAGTAATGGGATTGCTTGGTCAAATGGTATTTCTGGTTCTAGATCCTTGAGGAATTGCCACACTGTCTTCCACAATGGTTGAACTAATTTACACTCTCACCAACAGTATAAAAGCATTCCTATCATCCACATCTCTCCAGCATCTGTTGTCTCCTGATTTTGTAATGATCACCATTTTAACTGGTATGAGATGGTATCTCAATGTGGTTCTGATTTGCATTTCTCTAATAACCAGTGATGAGCTTTTTTCCATGTATTTTTTGGCGGCATAAATGTCGTCTTTTGAGAAGTATCTGTTCATATCCTTTGCCCACTTTTTGATGGGATTATTTTTTCTTGTAAATTTAAGTTCTTTGTAGATTCTGGATATTAGCACTTTGTCAGATGGGTAGACTGCAAAAATTTTTTCCCCATTCTGTTGGTTGCTGGTTCATGTGTAATAGTTTCTTTTGTTGTGCAGAAGCTCTTAAGTTTAATTAGATTCAATTTGTGTATTTTGGCTTTGTTGCCATTGCTTTTTGTGTTTTAGTCATGAAGTCCTTGCCCATGCCTATGTACTGAATGGTATTGCCTAGGTTTTCTTCTAGGGTTTTTATGGTGTTACAGCTTATGTTTAAATATTTAATTCATCTGGAGTTAATTGTTGTGTGAGGTGTAATGAAGGGATCCTATTTCAGCTTTCCTCATATGGCTAGCCAGTTTTCCCAACACCAGCTATTAAATAGGGAATCCTTTCCCCATTGCTTGTTTTTGTCAGGTTTATCAAAGATCAGATAGTTGTAGAGGTGTGGTGTTATTTCTGAGGCCTCTGTTCTGTTTCTTTGGTCCATATCTCTGTTTTGATATCAGTACCATGCTGTTTTGATTACTGTGGCCTTGTAGTATCGTTTGAAGTCAGGTAGCATGATGCTTCCAGTTTTGTCTTTTTTGCTTAGGATTGTCTTGGCTATGAGGGCTCTTTTTTTGGTTTCATATGAATTTAAGCTTTTTTTTTTTGAATTATGTGAAGAAAGTCAATGGTAGCTTGATAGGCATAGCATTGAATCTATAAATTACTTTGGGCAGTATGACCATTTTCACAATATCGATTCTTCCCAAAATCATGGAATGTTTTTCCATCTGTTTGTGTCCTCTCTTATTTCCTTGAGCAGTGGTTTGTAGTTCTCCTTGAAGAGGTCCTTCACATCCCTTGCTAGTTGTAGTTCTAGATATTTTATTCTCTTTGTAGCAATTGTTAATGGGAGTTCACTCATGATTTGGCTCTCTTTAAATCTGTTATTGGTATATAGGAATTCTTGTGATTTTTGCCGTTGATTTTGTATCCTGAGACTTTGCTAACATTGCTTATCAACTTACAGAGATTTTTGGGCTGAGATGATGGAGTCTTCTAAATGTATGATCATGTTGTCTGCAAATAGAGACAATTTGACTTTATCTTTTCCTAACTGAATACTCTTTATTTCTTTTTCTCACATGATTTCTTTATCATAGTAATTTTGTTTGAATTCACACTGGCAAAGATGGTACACTTTGGCATAAAATAAAGGTTAGAAATCATTTTCTCAGTGGAAATGTGTTCTGACCACTGGAAATAAATGTGAACAGCTGAAGACCAGGCGTGATGGCTTTTGTCTGTAATTATAGTACTTTGGGAGGCTGAAGCAGATAGATCACTTGAGCTCAGGGGTTCAAGGTCACTTTGGCCCACATGGCGAAATCCTGTCTTTACAAAAAATACAGAAAAATTTGTCAGGTGTGGTGGCTTGTGCCTGTAGTTCCAGCTACTTGGGGGGCTGAGGTGGGATAATCACTTGAGCCCAGGAGGCAAGGTTGTAGTGAGCCCAGATTGCACCATTGCACTCAAGCATGGGTGACTGAGTGAAACCCTGTGTCAAAAGAAAAAGAAAAAAATTGTGAACAGCTGTTGAGTTCAGTTGAGCAGCGGATCTGTAGCATGCTTGAAAGCCTAAGAGACAGAACATACGAACACATAAGGCCAACCATGTATTAAAATTGAACTCTGACCCATGACCTGCAGCAGCCACCCAGGGAGACCAAAACCATGCAACCTGCAGCAATCAGTCCAGGTAGCCAAACCAGAACCTCTATAGCAATTGGCTCAAATCAGCAAGGGCTTCATCAGTAACTGACAGCCTTCCCAATGTTTCTCTCCGCTTCCATGTGAGACCACAGAGAAAGTCAAATAAGCTCCCTTGACCAAGCACATAGGATGCCTACTTCTAGTATGTCACCTCTCAGCTTTCCCATGCCAAAAGACTCCACTCAGCATGTACCTGAAGCCTTCCTTATTTCCAGGATGAAGCTTTTTAACTCCTCTGTTTTTGAGTCTCTGCCAAATGCAAGTGATTGTGGCTGACTCCCGTGCTACAGCAAGCTCTGAATAAACAGCTTTGCTTGTTCACATATGGGCAGCCTTCATTTATTTCCAAAGGCTCTTTTAGTAAATGAATATTTGCTGTCCAGGTGGGTGGTCCTAGGAACGGGAATTGTCACTGCAATCTGCCTGATTAGAATATTTTACATTAATATCTGATGGGATTTTTTTAAACTTAGGTTTTATAATGGTAACAAAAAAAGATAAAACACAAATTTATACTTTGATTTGAACTGTAAATGTTGATCAAACCAGGTGATAAGATGAAAAATACATACATGTGTATACAAAACTAACTACATTGACAACTTGACGTGTATATGCTTTTAACTCCAGTTCTCTTTCACTAGGGGATTAGTGGAATTGTTACATCTGCTCTGTTCTGTCTTGATTCTCTTTGTTCTTTAATCTCATATGTGTTTTAGTCTATCCTTATGCTGTTCTCAGATGCTCTCTGGCAAAATGCTACTCTGCTGACTTTTGCTTAAGAATACTTCTTTACTTGAGGATGGTAATGATGATGGGGTTATATAACTGGAAAAAACCAACAACACAAATTTTATTGCTTGCCTTACCTAAATCTTCCTCACTATGCAGAAGTAACTAATAATGTCTCTTCTCTGGTTCTATTATTAACTAGTTAAAATTCTCAGATTTTTTTTTTTTTTTTGAGACAGAGTCTCGCTCTGTTACCCAGGCTGGAGTGCAGTGGTGCAATCTTAGCTCACTGCAACCTCCATCTCCTGGGTTCAAGGGATTCTCATGCCTTCGGCCTCACTAATAGCTTGGATTACAAGCATGTGCCACCATACCCAGTTAATTTTTGTATTTTTGGTATAGTTGGGGTTTCACCATGTTGGCCAAGCTGATCTTCAACTCCTGACTCAAGTGATCCGCCTGCCTCAGCCTCCCAAAGTGCTGGGATTACTGGCATGAACCATCATTCTTGGCCAGAATTCTGGGATTTAAAAAATCTTTAAAATCTCTACATTTTATGTGTTGTCCTATGGGCTTCTTCATTTCTAAGGGGTCCATAGCTTACCTAAACTATTTTGCCTTTTCATTCCCTCCTTTTATCTCCACTCTCCCTAGGCCTCCTTTCTATGAGTCATTTTTTTTCTTCTCTCCTATAATTGCATTATAAACAGATGTTGATGCCAGGAATTCATATTCCTACATGTGGTGAAAAACAGTGTTTGCTATAGGCTATTCTACCTGACACAAGGCTGACAATTCTAAAACAATTAAAAACTGAAGAAGGCGTTTGCCAGAAGTTCACAATGTGCTATTATCCTGTAGTCTTGATAATGAAAATGCAGTTGGTACTTTGGCTGTTGAGTAGTTTTTTGTTTTGATTAATGTTTTAAAAGGCATATTGTCTGTTTTTAAAGATGAGAGCTCTGCAAGGGTAAGGGTTGTATCTTAGAGGATTAAATATATAGCAGAATTGCTAGAAATATAGTGGGTGTATGTTTTGTCTTCTCGACACATTTCCCTTGACAGATCACTGTTTACCTATACTTTTTTTTGAGAACTTTATTCCTTTATGCCTTTATCCCTTACCAACTAGCATGTCTCTCTGACCCTCTCCACCATCCCAGCCACAGGCAAAACACATGACCAGCCACCACCAATCATAGCCCCCCTGTCTCTCACATTAGGGATTGGTCCAAGGCCCACCCTGGAGGACAGGTAGAATTGGGTGGTTGCCCAGCAGCTCCCAAGTACAAGCCCTTGTCATCTCTTCATATGTATATCCATGGTGCCCAGCACATCACTAGGCTCACAGACAATGCCCCAGGGATGCTTAGGGAATGATCTTGGAGATGACTAAATGCCATGAGGGCACTGGAAGTCTCCTTCCCTGGTACCAGGTATTTCGTTTTTCCACTCATTCTCTCCATATCTTTCTGTACTGTCATTTACATTCCTCCTTTGAATTGGCATTTTTTTCCTAGAAAGTCTCAGTTTAGAGACAAATATGTTACTTCGAAAAATACTCCCTTTTACATTGTCTTTCCGCTGTTGTTGACTGACCCAAGGGGCCCCAGTTGTTGGGCTTGGAACTCTGGCTGCCTGTTGGAGCTTCTACTGTAGGACCTTGCACTGTCCTAGTTGGGGAGGTGCCTCACTGTCTTCCCCCAGCACCTGGCCAAGCTGCAGTCTGCTAGTGTCCTGTTATGCTTCCACACTGCTCATCAAACTGGAGATTAAATCCATCTGTGGCTACTTTCACTCACATCACAGATAAAATTTCTTTGAAAATTTAAGAAAAGAACTATTGACCAAAGAATATTCTTTTAACATACAAATGTACTTTTGATAATTTCTTAACTTACTACTGAGCCTAATTTCCAAAGGACCTATTTGGATTTCAACTTGTCTCTCATGCATTCTGATAGGGATTATGAGACTGAAAAATAATCTAAAAGGATAGAGGAGTGAGAGGGTGTGGCATGTGTGTGTGTTGGTGGAGAGAAAAATTAATACTGGAAATCAGAGACTGTTGTCATCCTTCATCTGTGCACAGATTCTCAGTGTCTTCCACAGTGCACAGCATAGAGCCAGTGCTCAGTGATGAGGGTGAATAAGTGAACAAGCCCACCATTGACCCAGTTCTATGCCAGGCACTTTTAAAAACTGCTTTATTGATATATAATTTATATACAAATATCTGCATATATTTAATGTATACAATGTGATAAGTTAGGACATATGCATACATCATTGATAACGATCACCACAATCAAGATAGTAAATGTATCTGTCACTTCAAAAGTTCTTTTGTGAGCTTTTCTTTTTTCTTTTTTTTGTGATAAGAATGCTTAACATAAGGTCTACTCTGTTAAATTTTTAAATGAACAATACTGTATAGTTAACTTATAGGCACTTACTCATTTTGTATAACTATAACTTTATGCATATATAAAATATACATTTACAAGGGAATATTAATCAGCCTTAAGAAAATTCTGACATTTGCAACAACACAGATGGATCTGCAAGACTTTATGCTAAGTGAAACAAGTCGGTCACAGAAGAACAAATGCTGCAATGTGCTATAGCTGGAACCTGAGCAACACCATTTTATACAAGACAAAGCTGTTTTCCAAAACTAAGTTGTAATGGCTGCCCCATTCTCCTCACAATGACTGCTAACCTTGGTTCTGTAAATAAAACTGCTAGCTTGCTCTGCAAAATGCCCACTGTGTAAAGCTGCTTACCTTTCTTATCAGTAACTGCCAGAATTGCCGGTCTTTGCTTACCAGTAATGACCAGAGTAAGCAGCCCAAGCTAATTCCATCTTGGCCCCGGCGACTTGTAATAAGTAACTAAGATCTGTAATTTCCACCACTACACAGACGATGTGTAAACTAACGCTTATCTTGACTTCTGTAAACCACTTAGGTAACAATCGAAGTGACAACAAGTCCCCTAGCCCTTGGAATGTCTGGAGACCCTCACCCTCATCTCTGCCCAGGAGGTGATTTATGGAATCCTCTGGTCCTCAGATTGTCTGAATCCCTTCAGCCACACCCCTGCCCCACACCCTCTCCCCGGAGGTGGTTTAAGGGCATTAAAAGGTCTTGTCACCCTCCTTTCGGGGCCATGAATTGGAGAGATGTGAGTCCCCCGTGGCCGCCGGCAATAAAGACCCTGCAATTTATCATACTTTTGTCTTGGTGCTAATTTTGTACTCGATCCAATACTTCATCTGGAGGCCCCAGTGAGATATATTCTCTTTTTGTTTATCTCCAGACAAAAGCCATCTCAGAGTCTCGCCCAGACGGCCTCTCCCACCTCAGTAGCCTCCAGGGGAGGCACCCCCTGAGCTGTCCCAGGGCCCCAGAGTGCCACCGTGGAGGATAAGTGACCACCCGGCTGATGTTCACCCAAAATGCTTCAGGGCCCTAAAAAGCCTCTGGAGGTAAGTTTGGTCTGTAATCTGGTCTGGAATATGGGAACTAGTTCAAGAGGGGCCTGAGTCAGAGGACTAGACACAGTCATTGACCAGGCAAGCCTCACCGAGACGTCGCTTGAGGCTCCTGGTGGCTGATACAGTGGGTGTCAGCCTTACAGTAGCTGGTACAGTGGGTATCAATATCTGGTAGCTGGTATAGTGGGTACCAGCATTGAATTGTTTTTCATAAACTCTATGAATGAGAGAGTGAATGTGTATATATGTAGTCCCACAGCTGGAAAGCTACAGGGCTTGTGTGGGCCTTCACCCGCAGTTCCACGGGTGCGTCATAAGGCATAACGGTGATTCACCTCAGAGCTATCCTACTCAGACCTCCATCCTGAGGTGACCAGGCCCGGGGATTACACGGGTACACCTTAGCCAAGACACCCCTGAAACCTTCCTCTGAGAACATGGCCGGGCAGGTAAGAGACTGGTCTCCCATCTGGGGGACACCCACCCTTTTTCTGTCACTCTGGTATGTGGTCCTGTCTTCAAGTTTGTCAGTTTTATTAGACTCCTCCTAGCAGACATACACTGGCTTAGGCCATCTTCCCTTGAGGTAGAGGATATCTTACAGTGGTTGATGAACCACTGGATGAAAGGAACTTTTTGTTTTGATTTATATGTGATTTTAATAAAATGCTAGTTGGGAAAAAACCCAGTAATATTCCCGTTTAATGGCAGCATCTGACTATTTTTTTTCTTTTTTCTTTTTTTTTAAAATTTTTATTGCATTTTAGGTTTTGGGGTACATGATCAGAACGTGCAAAATAGTTGCATAGGTACACACATGGCAGTGTGTTTTGCTGCCTTCCTCCCCTTAAACCACATTTGGCATTTCTCCCCAGGCTATCCCTCCCCAGCTCCCCCCCTGCTGTCCCTCCCCTATTCCCCCCAATAGGTCCCAGTGTGTAGTACCCACCTCCCTGTGTCCATGTGTTCTCATTTTTCTCACCCAGTTATGAGTGAGAATATGTGGTATTTCCTTTTCTGTTCTTGTGTCAGTTTGCTGAGAATGATCTTCTCCAGATTCATCCACGTCCTTACAAAGGACATAAACTCGTCATTTTTTATTGTTGCATAATATTCCATGGTTTATATGTGCCACATTTTTCCAGTCCAGTCTATCATCGATGGGCATTTGGGTTGGTTCCAGGTCTTTGCTATTGTAAACAGTGCTACAATGAACATTTGTGTGCATGTGTCTTTATAGTAGAACGATTTATAGTCCTTTGGATATATACCCAGTAATGGGATTGCTGGGTCAAATGGAATTTCTATTTCTAGGTCCTTGAGGAATTGCCACACTGTCTTCCACAATGGTTGAACTAATTTACACTCCCACCAACAGTGTAAGAGTGTTCCTATTTCTCCACATCCTCTCCAGCATCTGTTGTCTCCAGATTTTTTAATGACTGCCATTCTAACCGGCGTGAGATGGTATCTCAATGTGGTTTTGATTTGCATCTCTCTAATGACCAGTGATGATGAGCATTTTTTCAAGTGTTTGTTGGCCTCATGTATGTCTTCTTTTGTAAAGTGTCTGTTCATATCCTTTGCCTATTTTTGAATGGGCTTGTTTGTTTTTTTCCTGTAAATCTGTTTGAGTTCTTTGTAAATTCTGGATATCAGCCCTTTGTCAGTTGGGTAAACTGTGAAGATTTTTTCCCATTCTGTTGGTTGCCGATTCACTCTAGTGACTTTCTTTTGCCATGCAAAAGATGTGGAGTTTGATTAGGTCTCATTTGTCTATTTTGGCTTTTGTTGCCAATGCTTTTGGTGTTTTGGTCATGAAGTCCTTGCCTACTCCTATGTCCTGAATGGTTTTGCCTAGATTTTCTTCTAGGGTTTTTATGCTGCCAGGTCTTATGTTTAAGTCTTTAATCCATCTGGAGTTAATTTTAGTGTAAGGTGTCAGGTAGGGGTCCAGTTTCTGCTTTCTACACATGGCTAACCAGTTTTCCCAACACCATTTATTAAACAGGGAATCCTTTCCCCATTGCTTGTTTTTGTCTGGTTTATCAAAGATTATATGGTTGTAGATATGTTGATTTGCTTCCGATGCCTCTGTTCTGTTCCATTGATCTGTACCTCTGTTTTGGTACCAGTACCATCTCGTTTTGATTACTGTAGCTTTGTAGTATAGTTTGAAGTCTGGTAGTGTGATGCCTCCCACTGTGTTCTTTTTGCTTAGCATTGACTTGGCTATGTGGGCTCTCTTTTGGTTCCATATGAAATTCATGGTGGTTTTTTCCAGTTCTGTGAAGAAATTCAATGGTAGCTTGATGGGGATAGCATTGATTGTGTAAATTACTTTGGGCAGTATAGCCATTTTCATGATACTGATTCTTCCTAGCCATGAACATGGAATGTTTCTCCATCTTTTTGTGTCCTCTCTTATTTCGTTGAGCAGTGGTTTGTAGTTTTCCTTGAAGAGGCCCCTTAAGTTCCTTGTAAGTTGTATTCCTAGGTATTTTATTCTCTTTGTAGCAATTGTGAATGGCAGTTCGTTCTTGATTTGGTTCTCTTTAAGTCTGCTATTGGTGTATAGGAATGCTTGTGATTTTTGAACATTGATTTTATATTCTGATACTTTGCTGAAGTTGCTTATCAGTTTCAGGAGTTTTTGGGCTGAGGTGATGGGGTCTTCTGGGTATACTATCATGTTGTCTGCAAATAGAGACAATTTGGCTTCCACCTTTCCTATTTGAATACCCTTTATTTCTTTTTCTTGCCCGATTGCTCTGGCTAGAACTTCCAGTACTATGTTGAATAGAAGTGGTGAGAGAGGGCATCCTTGTCTAGTGCTGGATTTCAAAGGGAATACTTCCAGTTTTTGCCCATTAAGTATGATATTGGCTGTTGGTTTGTCGTAGATAGCTTTTATTACTTTGAGATATGTTCCATCAATACCGAGTTTATTGAGGGTTCTTAGCATAAAGGGCTGTTGAATTTTGTCAAATGCCTTCTCTGCGTCAATTGAGATAATCATGTGGTTTTTGTTTTTGGTTCTGTTCATGTGGTGAATGACGTTTATAGACTTGCATATGTTGAACCAGCCTTGCATCCCCAGGATGAATTATACTTGATCATGATGGATAAGTTTTTTAATGTGCTGTTGCAATCGGTTTGCCAGTATTTTATTGAAGATTTTTGCATCTATGTTCATCATGGATATTGGCCCGAAGTTTTCTTTTCTTGTTGAGTCTCTGCCAGGTTTTGGTATCAGGATGATGTTGTTCTCATAAAATGATTTGGGAAGGGTTCCCTCTTTTTGAATTATTTGGAATAGTTTCATAAGGAATGGTACCAGATCCTCTTTGTGTGTCTGGTAGAATTCGCCTGTGAACCCATCTGGACCTGGGCTTTTTTTGTGTGGTAGGCTCTTAATTGCTGCCTCAACTTCAGACCTTGTTATTGGTCTATTCATAGTTTCGGCTTCCTCCTGGTTCAGGCTTGGGATGACACAGGTGTCCAGGAATTTATCCATTTCTTCCTGGTTTACTAGTTTATGTGCATAGAGTTGTTTGTAGTATTCTCTGATGATGGTTTGAATTTCTGTGGAATCTGGTTATTTCCCCTTTATAGTTTTTTATTGCATCTATTTGGTTGTTCTCTCTCTTCTTTTTTATCAGTCTGGCTAGTGGTCTGTCTATTTTGTTGATCTTTTTGAAAAACCAACTCTTGGATTTATTGATTTTCTGAAGGGTTTTTCGTGTCTCTATCTCCTTCAGTTCTGCTCTGATCTTAGTTGTTTCTTATCTTCTGCTAGGTTTTGAATTTTTTTGATCTTGCTCCTCTAGCTCTTTCAATTTTGATGATAGTGTGTCAATTTTGGATCTCTCTACTCTTCTCATGTGGGCACTTATTGCCATATATTTCCCTCTACAGACTGCTTTAAATGTGTCCCAGAGATTCTGGTATGTTGTGTCTTCATTCTCGTTGGTTTCGAAGAACTTCTTTATTTCTGCCTTCATTTCATAGTTTATCCAATCAACATTCAAGAGCCAGTTGTTCAGTTTCCATGAAGCTGTGCGGTTCTGAGTTAGTTTCTGAATTCTAACTTGATTGCACTGTGGTCTGAGAGACTGTTTGTTATGATTTCAGTTCTTTTGCATTTGCTGAGGAGTGCTTTACTTCCAATTATATGGTCAATTTTGGAGTAGGTGTGATGTGGTGCTGAGAAGAATGTATATTCTGTGGATTTGGGGTGGAGAGGTCTGTAAATGTCTAACAGGCTTACTTGTTCCAAGTCTATCCTTGTTAATTTTCTGTCTGGTTGATTTGTCTGATATTGACAGTGGAGTGTTAAAGTCTCCCACTATTATTGTGTGGGAGTCTAAGTCTCTTTGTAAGTCGTTAAGAACTTGCCTTATATATCTGGGTGCTCCTGCATTGGGTCCATATATATTTAGGATCGTTAGCTCTTCTTGTTGTATCGATCCTTTTACCATTATGTAATGACCTTCTTTGTCTCTTTTGATCTTTGTTGCTTTAAAGTCTATTTTATCAGAGATGAGAATTGCCACTCCTGCTTTTTTTTTGCTCTCCATTTGCTTGGTAAATCTTCCTCCATCCCTTGATTTTGAGCCTTTGTGAATCCTTGCATGTGAGATGGGTTTCCTGGATACAGCACACCAATGGGTTTTGGTTTTTTATCCAATTTGCCAGTCTGTGTCTTTTGATTGGTGCATTTAGCCCATTTACCTTTAGGGTTAATATTGTTATGTGTGCGTTTGATACTGCCATTTTGATGCTAGCTGGCTGTTTTGCCTATTGTAGATTCTTCATTTTGTTGATGCTTTTTAGCATTTGGTATGCTTTTAGGATGGCTAGTACTGGTTGTTTCTTTCTATGTGTAGTGCCTCTTTCAGGAGCTCTTGTAAAGCAGGCCTGGTGGTGACAAAATCTCTGAGTACTTGCTTGTTCGCAAAGGATTTTATTTTTCCTTCACTTTTGAAGCTCAGTTTGGCTGGATGTGAAATTCTGTTTTGAAAGTTCTTTTCTTTAAGGATGTTGAATATTGGCCCCCACTCTCTTCTGGCTTGTAGAGTCTCTGCGGAGAGATCTGCTGTGAGTCTGATGGGCTTCCCTTTGTGGGTGACCTGACCCTTCTCTCTGGCTGCCCTTAGTATTTTCTCCTTCATTTCAACCCTGGCGAATCTGACGATTATGTGCCTTGGGGTTGCTCTTCTTGCAGAATATCTTTGTGGTGTTCTCTGTATTTCCTGGAGATGAGTATTGGCCTGCCTTGCTAGGTTGGGGAAAATTTCCTGGATAATATCCTGAAGAGTGTTTTCCAGCTTGGATTCATTCTCTTCCTCACATTCTGGTACACCTGTCAAACATAGGTTAGGTCTCTTCACATAGTCCCACATTTCTTGGAGATTTTCTTCATTCCTTTTTGCGTTTTTTTCTCTAATCTTGGTTTCTCTTTGTATTTCATTGAGTTGATCTTCGACTTCTGATATTCTTTCTTCTGCTTGGTCAATTTGGCTTTTGAAACTTGTGCATGCTTCGCGAAGTTCTCGTGTTGTGTTTTTCAGCTCCTTCAATTCATTCATATTCCTCTCTAAGTTGTCCTTTCTTGTTATCATTTCCTCAAATCTTTTTTCAAGGTTCTTAGTGTCTTTGCATTGATTTAGAACATGTTCTTTTAGCTCACTGAAGTTTCTCATTATCCACCTTCTGAAGTCTGATTCCGTTATTTTGTCACTCTCATTCTCTGTCCAGCTTTGTTCCCTTGCTGGTGAGGAGTTTTGGTCCTTTGTAGGAGGTGAATTGTTTTGGTTTCAGGTGTTTTCCTCCTTTTTGTGCTGGTTTCTTCCCACCTTTGTGGATTTATCCACCTGTCGTCTTAGTAGTTGCTGACTTTTCAATTGGGTCTCTGAGTGGATGCCCAGATTGTTGATGATGAATTATTTCTATTACTTAGTTTTCCTTCTAATGGTCTAGCCCCTCTGCTGTATGAGTGCTGAGGTCCACTCCAGGCCTTGCTTGTCTGGGGTACACCTGTGGCAGCTGCAGAACAGTGAGGGATGCTACCAGTTTCTTCTTCTGCTATCTTTGTCCCAGAATGATGCCCGCCAAATGTCAGTCTGATTAGTCCTTTTTTGAGGTGACTCTTTGGATATACAGGGGTCACAGAGCTGCTTGAGGAGACAGTCTGTACTTTATAGGAGCTCCTGTGCTGAGCTGTGAGCTCCGTTGTTCATTCAGGGTTGTTGGGCGGATGTGTTTAGGTCTGCTGCAGCAGAACTTATAAAATGCTCCCCTTTTTTTCCCCTCAAATTCTCTGTCTCAGGGATTTGGGGCTTTCTTTATGAGTATCTGTTGCACTGTCCTGCCCAGCTAGGAGGCAGTCTATTCACTATTTGGCTGCCAGGGCTCTGCCCTGCTAGCTTGGGTCCGCCCTTCTGCTGCGGGGCTTCATTCTACTGTGGTGCACTCCGTCCTGTTGGCTGTGTCTCTCTGTTATGGCAGGTTGCCTCGGCAACAGCAGGCTGCATCAGCAATGGGCGTGTACCTTAGTAGGGGCAGATTGCGTTCGTAGTGGCAGACGCCCCTCCCCCACTGAGCTGCACCTTCCTGGATTCAGCTGAGCCCAAAGCAAAACTCAATCCCAAGCGCCTCGAATCGCCGCCCTGCTTGTCCCTGTGAGGGTGGGACCCGCCAAGCCTGATCACCTGGCTCCCTGCCTCAGAGTCCCTCCTCTCTCTTTCTCTCTTTTTCTCTCCAAGTTGAATGGTTGACTCTCTCACAGGTGCCCCAGTTGCCTGCTGATTGGGCACTGGGATCCATGTGATCTCCTCTGTGGCGGCCCACTGCACTGGCTCAAATTGCTCTTCCCAGGAATCTCCTGGTCTGGCTCACTGTCCAAGTCCCATTCAATCAGATGGACATGTCAATCTGCCCTCCCAAATCTCAGATTGCTGGTTTAACAGGTCACCCAGACCAGTGAGTTTTGTGCCCGATGCCGCTGTGCTGCGGTGCCGACCAAAACAGCCATGCTAGCCGAAAGAGCTGCACTGCTGTCCTGTGTCTCTCCTACACCTAGGAATTTCCCCATTCTGTGGGCAACAAAGGTCCGTCTGAAAATGCGGCTAGGACTCACCCTCTGCGCCTTCATTGAGAGCTGCAATCCTGAGTTGTTTCTACGACACCATCTTGGAAATTCTCCTCGGATGCAAGGAACTTTTATTGATTACACCCCAGAAGAAATTACTCTCTTCTCTTTCTCATCTTTTTCTTCTATCATTGAGGCCTCTTTCTTCCTTCGCCATGTGGCAGATAGTCTTAACTCTAATTGTGTTTATTTTCTTCCTTGAATCTACAGGTGGCCTGTTGATTCTCCCAGCCACCTCCACCAGAAAAGGAATACTTTTGCCCATGCTGGATTTAACCCCATGTCTGGAAGGAAACTGTGCCCCCGACACCTTGGAGGCAGCTTCTTTGGAGTTGTGGGAAATCAAACTGTAGATCAAAACCTACAGGTATTCCTTCTCAGACTGGGCTGGAAAAAGGCTAACTGTCTGTTCTGCCAAAAGATTATCCAATGCTGTTATGGGCATTGTTCAGCACAACATCACAGGGAGACATTCTGGCATCACCCTAGTTGCTGGGAGGTAGGATGTCACCGTCCAATTGAAACTGACTGGCAGTACTTCTCCACACTCTACCACATGTGGTGGGTCCAAAACACACATCCAGTAGACCTCTTGGTCCACCTGTTTTGTCACTTCCCAACCTTTCCGAAGCAACTGGACATTAAAATTTATAAAAGGGAGGATTATGCCCGAGCAGCGCTAAACCTCCATAGTGCTTACTCTCGCCAGTTGTGGTTTGTGGGGGGAAAGACCACCACCCTACCCTGGCCCTTACCCCCTGTCCCTTTGAATAGGACTAGAGACAGACCCACCAATTCAGTTGTCTGGTCCTTGCAGGACCTGGCTGCAGAGGCCCTGCTAAAACCTGCTTTAAAAAGGGCCAAATTTGAAGTGGAGGCTTTCCAAAATTGGCTATACCACAGAAAGAGGAAGACACGAGTAGCAAGCAAGAGGCCCAAAAGAAGACAGAGAAAATGTGCTCATCACAGTCCTGACCATGCACCCCCCTCCGATGCATAATGACAAATTTTAGAACAGGGTTTTCTGGCCAGTATGGTGCTAAGCTAACCCCACATAGGCTTCAGATCCTCTGTGAGTTAGAGTGGCCAACCTTCAGGGTAGGCTGGCCAGATATGGGGACATATGACCCCAAGATAACTCAGGCTGTCTGGAACATCGTGACAGGGTTCCCCGGCCACCCTGATCAACTTCCATACATTGATCAATGGCTGAAACTTATCCAGCACCCTCCTCCTTGGCTTGAAAAAATCATAAAACACGCTGGACTTCAGGTTATATTAGCAGGCCCAAAGAAGAGCACCTCGGCACTGGCTATTCTTCCAGCCCCTGCCAAGGACCAAGAGTTGCCTCCAACATTCTCAGCCCTTGGGGGTGGGGTCCCGACATCCCTCTCCAGACAGTACTAATGATCAGCCCTTGTCTCCCCTTCACACTTGGAGCGGGGCCCCACACCCACCAAAGCTGCTGTCCCTCTGGGAGGCACCTCCTGCAGATAGCAGCAGCTGGGGCCACCCCTTCTTTGTTCATATCCCTTTTTCCTCTAGTGATTTGTATAACTGGAAGGCTCAACACCCTCCATTTTCTGAAAAGCCCCAGGCACTCACAGGACCCTTGGACTCAGTTTTACAAACCCACCATCCAACCTGGGATGATCATCAGCAGCTACTCCTGGTGTTGTTCACCACAGAGGAGAGGAGTAGAATTAGACAAGAGGCCCATAAAGCAATAATTGGGAGACAGGGAGGATCAGTAGAGGACCACCAGGCACAGATTAATGAAATTTTCCCTTCCACCAGGTCCCAATGGTACCCAAACACCTCAGCAGGCCTGCAGGCTTTGAACAATTTTCACCAGTACTTGTTAGAGAGGGTTAGGGGGGCAGCCCAAAAACCTACCAACCTCTTCAAGGTAGGGACTGTGACCCAAGGTCCACAGGAGTCCCCAGCCACTTTCCTTGAGCGCCTACAGGACGCCTACACACCTACACTCCTATTGACCCTGAGGCCCTGGAGAATTAGTGGGCCATCAATCTGGCTTTCATTTCCCAGTCTGCCCCAGACATCAAAAGAAAATTGCAGAAATTAGAGGGGTTCCAGGGAATGAATTTAACTCAGTTGTTGGAGATTGCCCAAAAAGTCTTTAACAGCAGAGACACCTTAGAGGCCAAGCAAGATAAGAGAGTTACTAAGGCAGTGATAGCAGCACTCCAGGAAACCTGAGTTATCTCACAGGGACCAGTAGAGAGGCCCAGGGGGACAGAGGCCCAAGTTAGGGCACAACCAATGTGCATTCTGCCGACAAAAGGGACATTGGAAAAATGAATGTCCAGAGAGAAGGAGGCAAGGGGTAACACAGGAGAGACAGTCAAGGGCCATTCTCAGCTTAGAAACCCAGGACTGACAGAGCCTGGGCTCTTATCAACTAAGCCCCCAGGAGCCCAGGGTCACTTTAAAGGTTGGAGGCACACCTGTCAGTTTTTTGGTCAACACAGGAGTGGCCCACTCAATCCTTACTCAGCCTCTGGGACCACTATCCAGCAGAAAAACAATTATTCAGGGGGCCACAGGAAGAACCACAACTAGCCCCTGGACCACCAATTGATTCATTGATCTGGGGAACAGCACTGTCAACCACTCATTCTTTGTCATTCCTGAGTGCCCGTACCCACTCCTAGGATGGGACTTACTCCATAAACTGCAAGCAAATATTTCTTTCAGCGAGGGTCAGGCTTGCTTCTCAATTCCTCCTCCCTTAGCCAAAGGGCCAACTCAGCAGATCCTCATCTCCTGTGCTCTGTCAGATGAATATCTCTTGCAGGAAGCCCTATCCACAGAGGCAGATCAACCACCAACACCAGACATCCTCCACCAGTTTCAGGAGAATGTACCAGGAGTATGGGCTGAAACAAGTCTCCCAGGTTTGGCAAGTCACTGCACCCCAGTCGTGGTCCAACTATTGGCAACAGCAACTCCAGGTAAAACAATATCCTATAAGCCGGGAAGCCAGACAAGGAATTGCCCCACACATCACCAGGCTCTTGAAGGGAGAAATCCTCACTACTGTAAGTTTCCCTGGAATACCCCCCTGCTCCCTGTGCTAAAACCAGGCACACACAGGACTATCGGCCTATACAGGACTTAAGGGAGGTAAATAAGCAGGTGGAAACTGTTCATCCCACAGTTCCAAACCCGTATATCCTCCTGAGTCTATTGCCCCCGGACCACCTTCACCGTACTGTCCTGGACCTGAAAGATGCATTCTTCTGTATACCACTGTTCCCAGTCAGTCAGCCCATATTTGCCTTTGAATGGACTGACCCCGATACAGGGGTCTCTGGACAACTCACTTGGACGAGGCTGCCACAAGATTTAAAAAATTCCTCTACTCTGTTTGATGAGGCATTGAGCCAAGATCTTGTGGCCTTCTGAGCCGAACACCAAGGGTGTACCCTCCTCCAATATGTGGATGACTTACTCTTGGTCACAAAACCCCAAAAGGATTGTGAGGAGACCACCTTGTCCCCACTAAGGACCCTACAGGCTTTGGGCTACCAGGTCTCAGCCAAGAAGGCCCAAATATGCCAGTCGAGAGTCACTTATCTGGGCTATATCATAGAAAAGGGAAACTGGATGCTGGCACCCAGCCGAGTCCAAGTTGTACTGCAGAAACCCACTCCTACCATCAAATGCCAAGTTTTGGAATTCCTTGGAGCAGTAGGGAATGTAGGCTATGGATTTTGGGATTTGCTGAAATAGCAAAACCCTTGTATGCTTGTACTGGAGGGGACCAGCTTTTGACATGAACGACAACAGACAGGGTTGCTAAGGGGGTACTCACCCAGACTCTGGGTCCCTGGTCCCAGCCAGTTGCCTACCTCTCTAAAAGACTTGATCTGGTAGCCTCTGGATGGCCAGCTTGCCTAAGAGTGGTGGCAGCCACAGCTCTATTAGTCGAAGAGGCAGACAAGCTGACTTTGGAGCAGGAGTTAAACATAGTGGTACCCCACGCGGTGGAGTCACTACTCTGTGGATCTCCAGGAAAATGGATGTCTAATGCCTGCACAGTCCAATACCAGTCCTTACTTTTGGACCAGCCCCATATAAAGTTTTCAAAAACCACAGTTTTAAACCCCACCACATTGCTACCTGATAGCAAGCCAGAGGAGCCCATACATGACTGCCAACAGACAATAGATATCCTCCATGCTGCTCGACTGTATCTCACCAACGTCCCCCTGCAGAACCCGGAAGAGGTACTGTATACAGATGGCAGTAGTTTCATGGTCAACGGAGTCAGGTATGCCTGGGCAGCTGTTCTCACCCTAGAGTGGGTTATCTGGGCCCAGGCTCTTCCACACAGAACCTCAGCCCAAAAGGCAGAACTCATAGCTCTTTACCTCAGAGGGAAAAATCATCAAAAACAAAGAAATCCTAGCTCCACTAGAAGCTATATGGAAGCCCAAGGTAGTGGCATTAATACACTGCAAAGGACACCAGAAGGGAAATGCACCAGAGGCAAGGGGAAATAGGGCAGCTGACCTACAAGCCAGACAGGCAGCCTTGGGGCCAGTAAAACCTCTGACTCTTCTTGTGACTCTGCCGGCCCCAACCCTGCCCCCTACCCCTACATACTCACCTGATGAAGAAAGCTTTGCTAAGGAACAGGGGGCATGACAAGATTCCACAGGATGGTGGATTCTACTGGACACAAGGATTGTGCTCCCCGAGGCTCTAGGATGGGCTCTAGTTAAGGACACACACCAGGCCACTCACTTAGGGCAGATGAAACTAACTGAGCTGCTGAGGGCCAGATACTACATTCCACATTTATATGAGATTGTTAGGGAAACTACTACTCATTGTGATGTATGCACCAAGGTAGATCCAGGATGCAGTAGGACTAGTCAGGCAGGAATAAGACTTAGGGGTACTAGCCCAGGGGAACACTGGGAGGTAGATTTTACTGAAATGAAGCCCCCAGCATGTGGCTGTAAATACGTCCTTGAGTTTGTAGACACTTTCTCTGGATGGGTCAAGGCTTTTCCTACTAGGTCAAAAACCACACTGGTAGTAACAAAAAGATTGTTACAGGACCTGGTTCCTCTGTTCAGCTTGCCCCTGACATTGGGATCAGATAATGGCCCTGCATTTACAGCACAGGTTTCTCAGGGCCTGGCCAAGGCCCTGGGCATGTCCTGGAAACTACACTGTGCCTATCACCCCCAGAGTTCAGGGCAGGTTGAAAGGATGAATTGGACCATAAAGGAGACTTTAACAAAATTCATTCTAGAGACCGATGAAAACTGGGTCAACCTGCTTCCTTTTGTTCTCCTCTGTACCCAATGTACTCCCTATAAGAAAGGCTTCACTCCTTTTGAAATTATGTTTGGAAGGCCCCCTCCCTTACTCCCCAAACTTGCGGACACTATACATGCTGAAGTCCATAATCATACACTCCTTAAGTCCTTGCAGGCACACCAGTCTGTTCAGTCCCAGGTGCACCCGCTCATCGGGGGAACTCAACCCAGTCCAGTGGACCTCACTGACCAGCCGGTACACCACTTCCAGCCTGGGGACGAAGTCCTGGTAAAGAGATTCACCACCTCTGGCCTAACTCCTCACTGAAAAGGACCCTACACTGTGATCCTGGTCACCCCCATGGCAATCAAGGTGGAAGGACTGACTGCTTGGGTCCACCACTCACATGTCAAGACTGCCCCCCTGGACACTTAATGGATAGTGACCTTGGCTTCAGCAGATCACCTAAAGCTAAGACTTTGGCACTTCTTGCAGTAATCTTACTTGCTCCCCTGATTCCTGGTGTAGCCCCTTGGAGGGGACCCCCCTTGACACCCACCTATTACCGGTGGATATGTTCTAAAACCGGAAGAGGATCCACCCTTGTCAACGTAACCCTGAAATACATTCCCAGAGAACCCATAACCTTTTCCCTGGACCTTTGCACCCTCTTGGGAGCAACTCTCAACCGGGGGGAACAGGTGTCAGAAGGAAAAGGGCAGGCTTCACTTGGGGAGGCAGAGTAACAACCCTAGACATAACCAAACCCAGGTGTGGTAATGTGGGGCCCAAAAAACAGCTTCAAACTATGGGGCTATATCTATACCCAGGGTCCACCCCACAAAAGAGGTGGAATTGTGGAAACTTAGAGGAGTTCTTCTGCCCCCATTGGGGCTGTGAGACTATCTCCACTATATCACGATATGCTGCAAACAAAGATTCTTTCATTTCTTTCACCTGAGACTCTCCCCCAAACCCCTTCTACACCAGGTCTTATAACCCACTCAAAATAACAGTCCTATATTCAGATGGGAGATGGGCCACAGGGCATACCTGGGGACTTAAGAGTATATATGAGTGGATGGGACAAGGGAAACATTTTCACCATCCAGTGTATACCATTGCCCAGGCTCGACCACCCAGTGGGACCTATAGCTGGTCCTAAAACCCCCAAAAACCTTCCCCAAGGTCTGAATAGCCTCCACTCCTAGTTCTGCTACCCCTACACCTTACTTATTCATAGATGCCAACCCAGACGCAGAAGGCTTAAACCTTCAAAAATTATTGTCTTCCACAGACCACTTACTTAACCAGACAAACCCAGACCTAGGTGAAGATTGTTGGCTATGCTTAAATCCTCAGCCACTGTTTTATGTAGGCCTAGCAGCACAACCCAATATAGTCCCCTTAAGTACCTCATGTATTGAAAGGCAGTTCCACATAACCCTAGGGGATCTCAAGGGAGAAGGCAGATGTTTCCACTCCCCTAATTATAATCTCACCAGTCCCCCATACTGAGGTTATTGTAAAAACACCCTCACTTTGAGTTATAACCGGACAGGTTCTTACTACACTGCACTGGACTCTGCCTGGTTCACCTGCACTTTTGGCCTCACCAGCTGCATTTCCACCTACCAGATCAGCAACTCCTCCAGACCCATTCTTTGTACCCCCATATATATACTGCTCCAGGTAAATGTTTATAGTGGGCCCCAAGGTAAAACTCTCATAGTGCCCAATACCAACATATGATGGAAATGGGCCCCCATATTATACTCCTGTTGGTGGGACTTGGAATAGCAGGGTCCACAGCTATGGAAATATCTGCCCTAGTCACTGGAGACCAAAATTTTAAAACCCTATCACCCCAAATAGACGCAGATATTACTCATCTGGAAAACTCCATTTCACAATTGACAGACCAGGTGGACTCCTTGGCTGAAATGGTAATTACAAAATAGGAGAGGATTAAACCTGTTGTTCTTAAAGGAAGGAGGGCTGTGCGCTGCACTCAGCAAACAATGTTGCTTCTACCCCCAAAAATCCAGGCTCATTCTGGACAGCCTTGAAATGGTTAGGCAAAACTTAGAAACAAGAAAACACCTCAGGGAGGCCTCAGAAAATTGGCACCAAAAACTGTTCTCTTGGTCCCCCCAGCTAACATCCCTACTCACTGGATTAGCAGGACCCTTGATCCTAATGGTCCTAGGGCTAATATTTGGACCATGCCTTTTAAACATGCTCCTCAGATTTATCCAGGAAAGAATAGAGTCAGTAAAGTTAATGGTTCTGAGATCCAACTATGGGCCCCTGTACCAAGAAGAGGAAAACAATTAAATATTTAATACATGTTAAAAGAACAGGGGGGAACGTGCTATAGCTGGAACCTGGGCAATGCCATTTTATATAAGACAAGCTGCTTTCCAAAAATCAGTTGTAATGGCTGCCCCATTCTCCTCACAATGACTGCTAACCTTGGCTTCTGTAAATAAAACTGCTAGCTTGCTCTGCAAAATGCCCATTGTGTAAATCTGCTTACCTTTTCTTATCGGTAACTGCCAGAATTGCCAGCATTTGCTTACCAGTAATGACCAGAGTAAGCAGCCCAAGCTAATTCCATCTTGGCCCTGGCAACTTGTAATAAGTAACTAAGATCTGTAATTTCCACCACCACCCAGACGATGTGTAAACTAATGCTTATCTTGACTTCTGTAAACCACTTAGGTAACAATCGAAGTGACAAGTCCCCTAGCCCTTGGAATGTCTGGAGACCCTCACCCTCATCTCTGCCTGGGAGGTGATTTATGGAATCCCCTGGCCCTCAGATTGTCTGAATCCCTTCAGCCCCACCCCCACCCCACACCCTCACCCTGGAGGTGGTTTAAGGGCATACAAAGGTCTTGTCAACCTCCTTTTGGGGCCACGGGTAGGAGAGACATGAGTCCTCCATGGCTGCCAGCAATAAAGACCCTGCGATTTGTCATACTTTTGTCTTGGTGTTAATTTCATACTCGATCCAATACTTCAGCATGATTCCACTTAGATGAGATATCAAAGGTGGTTAAACTTATAGAAGGTGAAAATGAAATGGCAGTTACCAGGGGATGGAGGTTGGGGGAAGTGGGGAATTGCCCTTCAAGGGTATAAAGTTATAGTTACCTAAGATGAATGAGTTCTAGAGATCAGCCAGGCAGTTTTCATTTTTTACAGTATATATTTTAATTCTCACAATGTCACTTCAAACCTTTTATCATTATCCACATTTTATAGTCAAATGCATCAGGGCTTGGAGAGGTTAAAACAGGTGCTGTGGAACAGCTTTGAATTCAGGGAGGCACCTGTTAGTATCTGAATTCTGCTCTATTCCAGATTGTGACCTTGAGCAAATCACTTAACCACTGTATTGCTATTTTCCTAATTGTCAAATGGGGAAATTAATAGACACTTTGCAGGATGATGGTGAGAATTAGGGATCATAAATGCAAAGGTCCAGCAGATGCTAGATAATAATTGGGACTTTTAAGGCCACTCAACCACTAAGTAAAATATCTGGCATTCAAACCAAGTTCACCTGGCTTCAATGCTGAAAGAAGGGCATGGACCTCAGGGATGCCACAATCTGGTTAACAGAGCATTTAAATGTACTTTATAGTGTTCTAGTGAATGAAAATACTTTGCAGAAATTATGACAGTTGTGTTCATGTGCTGTTTATCTTAGAAGATACTGTAGGTAGAAGCAACTCTTTGTGTTGTGCTGGTCTTATATATGTTTATATTTTTAGTTATTTAAGATACTGTGTATTATTTTGTACAAGGCAGTTAATTACTTTAAAAATGTATTGTTTTCTAACATATGCATTAGGGAAATTAACTTCCTGTTGGCTATGTCCTGTGTTTGAGCCCTGTGTTTCCTTGGCTTTTCCATTGAAAACCTAGGGTCGAGTAGATGCAAAATCAGCTGAATATCTTAATTTGGGATAGTGTAGTAATTTTAAAAATAGTATATATATATATATATATATATATATATATATATATATATATATATATATAAATAGGTTAAAGGATAGAAGAAATAAAAATAATAGAGATAATACATTTTAAACTGCAATATTCACATTACCTGGGTATGCTTATTTTGTGGAACACAATCAGCAAAAACTTAAATGGATAAATATATTTTCTGAAACAAAGGAATTTACATAAGATTGAAATTTGTGTAAAATGAGTCTGGTTTGTGCAAATAAACCCATTCCCTGATATATAGATGTATGTATACACACATACATGAATGTGTATATATACACACAAGTATATGTGTATATGTGTGTATATATATGTGTATGTATACACATATATATACACACACATATGTACATACATATATATATATATTTGGGAGGGAATAATGACTTTTATGTTGATAAATATAAACCAGTACTCATTGAGGTCTAAAAGAAATTTTCTAGTTTTGCCAGTGACTAAGGTAATTGTTTCTCAGCAAATTTGATTAATATCTGAAATTGAATCCTTGCTATCTGAAAATCTTGCTTGGTGACTTGTAAGGCAGATCTTTAAAATTGCATGAAACAATAAAGATTCTGGTGTTCAGACAAAAAGCTTGCCAGAGAACTGCATTTCCATCCAAAGCAATCATCATAGAGAACATCAACACAAGGCAATTTTTAATTATAAAATTTGTATATCAGGAAATGGGTTTATTTGCACAAACCAGAGGCTAATTTTATACAAATTTTGATCTGTGTAAATTCCTTTGTTTCAGAATATTTATCCATTTAAGTTTTTGCTGATTGTGTTCCACAAAATGATCATATCCAGGTAATATTAATACTGCAGTTTAAAATGTACTATTATGTCTATTTCTTCTATCCCTTAAACTTTAAAAATGATCTTAATGGATAGAAAACCCTACCAAGTAAAATAGAAAAGATTACCAGTTTGAAATAAATTAATGACCTTTTTAGGTAAAAATCCAACTACAAATGAAAATTGAGGGCTTTTATGTATAACTCATTGTGTTGAGTATAGTACAATAAGAAATAAACATGTTTTCTTTCCTCGTGGACTTTTTTTTTTTTTTGAGATGGAATCTCCCTCACTCTGTTGCCCAGACCAGAGTGCAGTGGTGAGATCTCGGCTCACTGCTACCTCCACCTCCTGGGTTGAAGCGATTCTCATTACTCAGCCTCCTGAGTAGCAGGGATTACAGGCATGTGCCATCACACACAGCTAATTTTTGTATTTTCAGTAGAGACAGGGTTTTGCCATGTTGGCCATGCTGGTCTCCAACCCCTGACCTCAGGTGATCTGTCTGCCTCTGCTTCCCAAGGTGCTGGGATTACAGGCTTGAGCCACTGCATCTGGGCTGCTCGTGGACTTTTAATCTAGATGAAGAAAGAAGAAGTAAATTTACTAAATAAACATGCAGTATGTAAATCAAGGTGTTTTTCAGTGTGAGAAGTCATACACAAATTGAATAAATATGATAGATAATTGTCATATAATTTGGCAATTATTTGACAGACAAGAGGGATACAGAGTGTGGTTTTACTGTGACAAGTGTCTTGAAGAGGAAAAATTGGAATGAAGTCTTGAAATATGGCTAGGTTGTAGGTAAACTGAGAGGAAGATATTGTTACATTATTTTTTCCCTTAGACAAAGGCTCTTTTTCCCAGCACAAACATATTCTTAACCTTTTATACACATTTTTCTGACTAAATTTTGGCATTATTCTGTTAACAAATTATAATTTCTCTTAATTATGATTTAAAAATATTTGCCATATACTTTTTAGTGTATTTTTAATCTTACTGCAAAAGTGATATGTGCCTATTATACAAAAATAATTGTAAAGAAGAATATAAACACCACCTAACTTCTACCATTTACATTTTGGAACTTTTTCTTCTTTCTTTCTTTTTTTTTTTCTGATTATTAAAGTCATAGAGTGGGCATGGTGGTTCACGTCTGTAATCCCAGCACTTTGGGAGGCCAAGGTGGGCAGATCATAAGGTCAGGAGTTCAAGACCAGCCTGGCAAACATAGTAAACACTCCATCTACTAAAAATTAGCTGGGCATGGTGATGGGTGTCTGTAGTCCCAGCTACTTGGGAGACTGAGGCAGAAGTTACAGTGAGCTGAGATGGTGCCACTGCACTCCAGCCTGGGTGACACAGTGAGATTCTGTCTAAAAAAAAGAAAACAAACAGAATATATATTTGGTATAAAACCAATTATGTATGTAATGCACAGAAAGTAAAGATTTCCTGGGATTCTCTGTGATAACCACATTAATATTCCTAGCCTGCTGTTAACAATTTTGGAATAAACCTTTCAGAGCATTCAAACTCAGTGCAGCAGATTATGCAATGATAGGGCATGGTGAGGACTGTGGCTTGCTTTTGAATGCACACTCCATCATGGTGCTGAAATTCAAACCTTACTGAACAATGACCAATCAAAATACACTACTGGGCTGTGTTTGGTCCTGCAGTATTCTGTTTGCAGCACCAATTTAGATAAAATGACATTGACATTTCTTTGTAAATACAATTTTTCTGGCTCCATAATTTCTAAGTTTTTATGTTGTGATTCACTAAAATATTTCCTCAATTATTAGGAATTCTTGATTTTCTAAATCTCACAATATGCCTAAATCTTTGCCCACCTGGATATAAAACAGAAACCTCAACAGCCCCAAACTGAAATTACCATCATTTCTATGCAAATCTTTCCTTTGCCAGTGTTTTCCGTTTTAGTGTAATACAGTATAACAGAATATCTGCAAACCCCCAGGCTGTCCTCTGTGCTGAGGTGTTTTCTACAGGGAAGGGTAAGGGGCAATGTTGTCTGTATTTTTTCTGAATCAACCTATAAAACTGGCCATTTCTGCTGTGTGGTTCCCTGTTTTTTCTCTCAGCTGCAATGGCTGCTTCCCACACTCCTACTCCATATTCTTTGTCCATCCATCCAATGCCACTCTACGAAACCATTACCATGTACAGCAGATTTTAAAACACAATCAACACTTAAATATTTAGACATCTCTGTTTTAATGGGACATGGCCTTCCTGCCACAGGGTATTTTTTGCCAGTAGAGTTTTCTTTTAGTTCCCATTCACATCTTGGCTCTCTTCCCTCTTTCCAGAGCCTGAAAACACTACTCAACTAGGTTGATATAGTTTGGCTCTTTATCTCCCCTCAAGTCATATGTTGAATTTTAATCCCCAGTGTTGGAGGTGGGTCCTGGTGAAAGGTGATTGAAACATGGAGGCAGATTTCTCATGAATGGTTTAGCACCGTCTCTCTTGGTACTGTCCCTGAGACAGTGAGTGACTTCTAGTGAGATCTGGTCATTTAAAAGTTCATGGTACCTCTTCCTTCTCTTTCTTGCTCCTGCTTCTGACATGCAAGATTTGCCTTCTGCCATGATTGTAAGTTTCCTGAGGCCTCCTCAGAAGCTGAAACCACTATCCTTTCTGTACAGCCGGCAGAGCATGAGACAATTCAACCTGTTTTCTTATAAAGTACTCAGCCTCAGGTATTTCTTTATAGCATTATGAGAACTGACTAACATCTTAAGCAGTGGAGTTCATTTTTCTTGTTTTTTCCTTACTCATTCAGACTCATTAAGTGTAGAGAGTCAGATGCTGTACTGGGCTTGAGGGGGGAATTTGGGTAAGACACCCAGCCTTGACTTTCTGGAGCTTGCACCTACCTCCTTCCTCACTCTTGGCTCTGTCCTAGTTGCCATGGCCTAGTCATCATCCTCTCTTGGACACAACCATAGCCTTCTAAGTAGACCCTTGCTTCCAATCTTGCTGCTCTTCAGATTTTTGCTTCTCATCCTTTCTGCCTTCACTGCTGCAAGAAGAATGATTTAAACATGTAAACCTACCTGGAATCTCTCTTGGTGGATTCCCAAAGCATGCAGGGTCAACAGCCACCAAAATTATGTAAATGACTTTTAGAGTGCTCTAGAATCTGCCTCTGTCCACTTAACCAGACTTCTCAATGCTATTATACACTTGTCTCATGCTAAACTGGTTATCTTTCTTTTTAAAAAATTCATATGAATTTAAGGAGCACAAACTGCAATTTTGTTACATGAATGTATTACATAGTGGTGAAGTCTTGGCTTTTAGTGTATCCCATCACCTGAATAATGTACACTAGCTATTAAGTAATTTATCATAAACTTTTAACTCCTAAACATGCCCTACTCTCTCCCAACTCTGGACAGTCTACTGTGGTGCTAATGGTCTACATTTCCTTCCACCGCATCTTCACCTGGCTCAGATCAGTCCTTCAAAATTGAAGCATAAACTTGACTTCCTCAGGCACCTCTTCCATTCAAGGTTACCTTCTTTTCTAATTAGGTGTCCCAACTGAAGTTTATAATTTCTGTTTCATAGCACTCTCCACACTTAAAATTATTTTCTAAAAATATTTGTAGAATACTTTATAGATTGGGAATTTGCCTGGTTTATGGTTTTAAATACTATATAGACCCTTGTCAAATGCATCCAAAGAGGTGACAATCACAATCCTGTCAGGAGTGCTATATTCTTTTTTTTTTAATTGTACTTTAGGTTCTGGGGTGTATGTGCAGATCATTCGGGGTTATTGCATAGGTACATACATGGCAAAGTGGTTTGCTGCCTCCATTCCCCCCCCTCATCTATATCTGGCATTTCTCCCCATGTTAACCCTCCCCACCCTCCCCAGCCCCTGCTGTTCCTCCCCTAGCCCCCCCCTACTGACCCCAGTGTGTGATGCTCCCCTCCCTGTGTCCCTGTGTTCTCATTGTTCAACACCCACCTATGAGTGAGAACATGCAGTGTTTGATTTTCTGTTCTTGGGTCCGTTTGCTGAGAATGATGGTTTCCAGATTAATCTATGTGCCTACAAAGGATACGAACTCATCGTTTTTTATGGCTGCATAGTATTCCATGGTGTATATGTGCCACATTTTCCCTGTCCAGTCTGTCATCAGTGGGCATTTGGGTTGGTTCCAGGTCTTTGCTATTGTAAACAGTGCCACAGTAAACATACATGTGCATGTGTCTTCATAACAGAACAATTTATAATCCTTTGGGTATATACCCAGTAATGGGTCAAATGGAATTTCTATTTATAGATACTTGATGAATCACCATACCATCTTACACAATGATTGAACTAATTTTCACTCCCACCAAGAAGTATAAAAGTGTTTCTATTTCTCCATATTCTCTCCAGCATCTGTTGTCTGCTGATTTTGTTAAAATATATTTTATTGCACTTTAGGTTCTGGGGGATATGTGCAGATCATGCAGGATTGTTGCATAGGTACCTACATGGCAATGTGGTTTGCTGCCTCCATCTCCCTATCACCTATATCTGGCATTTCTCCCCATCTTATCCCTCCCCAACCTCCCCACCCACCAATGTCCCTCCCCTATTCCCTCCGCAACAGACCCCAGTGTGTGATGCTCCCCTCCCAGTGTCCATATGTTCTCATTGTTCAACACTCACCTATGAGTGAGAACTTGTGGTGTTTGATTTTCTGTTCTTGTGTCAGTTTGCTGAGAATGATGGTTTCCAGATTCATCCATGTCCCTACAAAGGACACGAACTCATCCTTTTTTATGGCTGCATATCATTCCATGGTGTATAAGTGCCACATTTTCCCTGTCTAGTATATCATTGATGGACATTTGGGTTGGCTCCAGGTCTTTGCTATTGTAAACAGTGCTGCAATGAACATACGTCTGCATGTGTCTTTATAATAGAATGATTTATAATCCTTTGGGTATATACTCAGTAATGGGATTCCTGGGTCAAATGGTATTTCTGGTTCTAGATCCTTGAGGAATCACCACACTGTCTTCCACAATAGTTGCCACAACAATGTAAAAGTGTTCCTATTTCTCCACATCCTCTCCAGCATCTGTTGTCTCCAGATTTTTTAATGATCGCCATTCTAACTGGCATGAGATGGTATCTCAATGTGGTTTTGATTTGCATTTTTCTAATGACCAGTGATGATGAACCTTTGTTCATATGCTTCTTGGCCTTATAAATGTCTTCTTTTGAAAAGTGTCTGTTTATGTCCTTCAGGTACTTTTGAATGGGATTGTTTTTTTCTTGTAAATCTGTTTTAGTTCTTTGCAGATTCTGGATATTAGCCCTTTGTCAGATGGGTAGATTGCAAAAATTGTTTCCCATTCTGTTGGTTGCCAGTTTACTCTAATGATTGTTTCTTTTGTATACAGAAGCTCTGGAGTTCAATTAGATCCCATTTGTCTATTTTGGCTTTTGTTGCCAGTGCTTTTGGTGTTTTACTCATGAAGTACTTGCCTATGCCTATGTCATGAATGATTTTGCCTAGGTTTTCGTCTAGGGTTTTTATGATGTTAGGTCTTATGTTTAAATCTTTAATCCATCTGGAGTTAATTTTAGTGTAAGGTGTCAGGAAGGGGTCCAGTTTCTGCTTTCTGCACATGGCTAGCTAGTTTTCCCAACACCATTTATTAAATAGAAAATCCTTTCCCCATTGCTTGTTTTTGTGAGGTTTGTCAAAGATCAGATGGTTGTAGATGTGTGGTGTTGCCTCGAAGCCTCTGTTCTGTTCCATTGCTCTATATCTCTGTTTTGGTAGCAGTACCATGCTGTTTTGATTACTGTAGCCTTGTAGTATAGTTTGAAGTCAGGTAGCATGATGCCTCCAGCTTGGTTCTTTTTGCTTAGAATTGTCTTGCCTATGGGGGCTCTCTTTTGGTTCCATATGAAGTTCTGTGAACCAGTTCTGTGAAGAGGGTTATAGGTAGCTTGATGGGGATAGCATTGAATCTATAAATTACTTTGGGCAATATGGCCATTTTGACAATATTGATTCTTCCTAACCATGAGCATGGAACATTTTTCCATTTGTTTGTGTCCTCACTTATGTCCTTGAGCAGTGATTTATAGTTCTCCTTGAAGAGGTCCTTTATATCCGTTGTCAGTTGTATTCCTAGGTTTTTTTTCTCTTGGTAGCAATTGTCAATGGCAGTTCATTCTTGATTTGGCCCTCTTTAAGTCTGTTATTGGTGTATAGGAATGCTCATGATTTGGGCACATTGATTTTGTATCCTGACACTTTGCTTAAGTTGCTTATCAGTTTCAGGAGATTTTGGGCTGAGACAATGAGGTCTTCTAAATATATAATCATGTCTTCTTCAAATAGAGATAATTCGACTTCCTCCTTTCCTAATTGAGTATGCTTTATTTCTTTTTCTTGCTGATTTCTCTGGCTAGAACTTTCAATACTATATTGAATAGGAGTGCTGAGAGAGGGCATCCTTGTCTAGTGCCAGATTTCAAAGGGAATGCTTGCAGTTTTTGCCCATTCAGTATGATATTGGCTGTGGGTTTCTCATAGATGGCTTTTCTTATTTTGAGATACGTTCCTTTGATATCTAGTTTATTGACAGTTTTTAGCATAAAGGCTGTTGAATTTTGTCAAAGGTCTTCTCTGTGTCTATTATCATGTGTTTTTTGTCTTTGGTTCTGTTTGTGTGGTGGATTATGTTTATAGACTTGCATATATTGAACCAGCCTTGAATCCCTTGGATGAAGCCTACATGATGGTGATGGATAAGCTTTTTGATGTGCTGTTGCAATTGGTTCACCAGTATTTTATTGAAGATTTTTTCATCTATGTTCATCATGGATATTGGCCTGAGGTTTTCTTTTTGTTGAGTCTCTGCTGGGCTTTGGTATCAGGGTGATGTTGGTCTCATAAAATGATTTCGAAAGGATTCCCTCTTTTTATATTGTTTGGAATAGTTTCAGAAGGATTGGTACCAGCTCCTCTTTGTGTTTCTGGTAGAATTTGGCTGTGAACCCATCTGGACCTGGGCTTTTTTTGGTTGGTAGGCTATTAATTGCTTCCTCAACTTCAGCCCTTGTTATTAGTCTATTCAGGGTTTCAACTTCTTCCTGTTTTAGGCTTGGGAGGTTTCCAGTGTCCAGGAATTTATCCATTTCTTCTAAGTTTACTGGTTTATGTGCATAGAGTTGTTTGTAGTAATCTCTGTTAGTTTTTATTTCTGTGGAATCAGTGGTGACAGCTCCTTTAACATTTTCTTTTTGAAAGAAAGGAAGAGAAAGAGAAAAGTGGAGAGAGAACAGGAGTCTTGTTCTATTGCTCAGGCTAGAATGCAATATAAAAATAGGTATTAAAAACCTCTTTTATGCTGTTAATTGTGCTTAACAGCAGAGACAGGAAGGAATAAGAGAAGAAAATAACAAACAGCCAACCAATATTTCATTTAAGTCTGTGAAATGCTATGCAAATGCTGAAGAGTGATTTACTGACAATTATGTGGTCACTTTCAAGATAGGTGTAATGTGGTACTGAGAAAAATGTATGTTCTGTAGACCTGGGGTGAAGAATTCTATAAATATTTTCTGATTTAATTGTTCCAGGTCTGAGCTCAAATCATAAATGTTCCTGTTAATTTTCTATCTTGTTGATCCGTCGAATATTAACAATGTGGTGTCAAAGTCTCCTGCTATTATTGTGCGGGAGTCCAAATCTCTTTATAAGTCACCTTTATCATTTTTAATTGCATCTTCTCCTTTATCATTTTTAATTGATTCTTCTCTCTTTTCTTTTTTATTAATCTGGTGAGTGGTCTATTTTGTTGATCTTTCCAAAAACACCAGCTCCTGGATTTATTGATTTTTTTTGAAAGGTTTTTTGTTTCTCTGTCTCCTTCAGTTCTGCTTTGATCTTACCTATTTCTTGTCTTCTGCTAGCTTTTGAGGTTTTTTGATCTTGCTCCTCTAGTTCTTTCAATTTTGATGATAGGGTGTCAATTTTAGATCTTTCCTTGCTTCTCATGTGGGCATTTATTGCTATATATTTTCTTCTAGACACTGCTTTAAATGTGTCCCAGAGATTCTGGTATGTTGTGTCTTCATTTTCATTGATTTTGAATTACATCTTTATTTCTGCCTTCATTTCATTGTTTATCCAGTCAACATTCAAGAGCCAGTTGTTAGTTTCCATGAAGTTGTGGGATTCTGAGTTAGTCTGTTGATCCTGAGTTCTAATTTGATTGCACTGTGGTCTGAGAGACTGTTTGTTATGATTTCCATTCTTTTGCATTTGCTGAGGAGTGATTTACTTCCAATTATGTGGTCAACTTTAGAGTAGGTGTGATGTGGTGCTGAGAAGAATGTATATTCTGTGGATTTGGGGTGGAGAGTTCTGTAGATGTCTATTAGGTTTGCTTGGTCCAGATCTGAGTTCAAGTCAGGGCTATTCTTGTTAATTTTCTGTCTTGTTGATCTAATATTGGCAGTGGGGTGTTACAGTCTCCCACTGTTTTGTGTGGGCATCTAAGTCTCTTTGTAGGTCATTAAGAACTAGCTTTATGTATCTGGGTGCTCCTGTATTGGGTGTGTGTGTTTAGGATCATTAGCTTTTCTTGTTGCATTGATCCTTTTACTATTATGTAGTGTCCTTCTCTGTCTCTTTTGATCTTTGTTGGTTTAAAGTCTATTTTATCAGAGACTAGGATTGCAACTCCTGCTTTTTTTTGTTGTTCTTCATTTGCTAGGTAAATCTTCCTCCATCCCTTTATTTTGAGCCTGTGTGTCCTTGCATGTAAGATATGTCTGCATACAGCACACCAATGGGTTTTGAATTTTTATCCAATTTGCCAGTCTGTGTCTTTTGATTGGGGCATTTAAGCCTATTTATTTTAAGGTTAATAGTGTTATGTGTGAATTCGATCCTGCCATTTTGATGCTAGCTGCTTGTTTTGACCATTAGTTGATGCAGTTTCATCATTGTGTCGATCCTTTTTACCATTTGGTATGTTTTTGGAGTGGCTGGTACTGGTTGTTCCTTTCTGTGTTTAGTGCTTCTTTCAGGAGGTCTTATAAGGCAGGCCTGGTGGTGATGAAATCTCTGAGCAATTGCTTGTTCATAAAGAATTTTATTTCTCCTTAACTTATGAAGCTTAGTTTGGCTGGATGTGAAATTCTAGGTTGAAAGTTCTTTTCTTTAAGGATGTTGAATAATGGCCCTCACTCTCTTTTGGCTTGTAGGGTTTCTGCTGAGAGATCCGCTTTGAGTCTGATGGGCATCCCTTTGTGCGTAACCTCTTTCTCTCTGGCTGTGCTTTGCATTTTTTCCTTCATTTCAGCCCTGGTGAATCTGATGATTATGTGCCTTGGGGTTGCTCTTCTTGAGGAATATCTTTGTGGTGGTCTCTGTATTTCCTGGACTTGAATATTGGCCTGCTTTGCTAGGTTGGGTAAATTTTCTGGATAATATCCTGAAGAGTGTTTTCCAGCTTGGATTCATTCTCTCCATCACATTTTGATACACGTATCGAACATAGATTAGGTCTTTTCACATAATCCCATATTTCTTGGAGGCTTCGTTCATTTATTTTTACTCTTTTTCTCTAATCTTCTCATTTTACTTCATCGAGTTGATCTTCAATCTCTGTTATCCTTTCTTCTGCTTGGTCAATTGGCTATTGAAACTTGTGTATGCTTTGTGAGTTCTTGTGTTGTGTTTTTCAGCTCTATCAGGTCATTTATATTATTCTCTAAGCTGTTTATTCTCATTAGCATTTTGTGAAACCTGTTTTCAATGTTCTGGGTTTGTTTGCATTGAACATGTTCCTTTAGCTCAGAGAAGTTTATTATTACCTACCTTCTGAAGCCTGTTTCTGTCAATTCACCAGACTCATTCTGTATCCAGCTTTGTTCCCTTGCTAATGAGTAGTTGTGATCCCTTTTAGGAGGAGAGGCATTGTAGTTTTTGGTGTTTTCATTCTTTTTTCACTGTTTTCTTCCCATCTTTGTGGATTTATATACCTATGGTCTTTGTAGTTGGTGACCTTCAGATGGGGTCTCTGAGCATACATCCTTTTTGTTGATGATGAAGTTATTTCTTTCTGTTTTTTAGTTTTCCTTCTAACAGTCAGGCCCCTCTGCTGTAGGACTGCTGGAAGTCCACTCCAGACCCTGCTTACCTGGGGAATCACCTGCGGCAGCTGCTGAACAGTAAGGGTTGCTACCAGTTTCTTCTTCTGTTATCTTAGTTCCAGAAGGATACCTGCCAGATGTCAGCCTGAGGTTTCCTTTATTAGGTGTCTTTTTGGATATATGGGGGTCAGAGAGTTGCTTGAGGAGACAGTCTGACCCATATAGGAGCTCAGGTGCTGAGCTGTGAGCTCCATTGTTCCATTGAGAGCTGATGGGCAGGTATATTTAAGTCTCCTGCAGCGGAACTCATGATCACCTTTTTCCCCAGGTGCTCTGTTCTGGGAAGGTGGGGCTTTATTTATAAGTTCCTGACATGCTGCTGCCTTTCTTCAGAGATGCCCTGACCAGGTAGGAGGTAGCCTAGTCACAGTCTGCCAGCAGAGGTGTTGCTGAGCTGCAGTGGGCTCTGCCCAGTTACTGTGTGAACTTCCTTGTGGTTTTGTTTATAGAGGAATAGTTAGAACTACCTCAGTAACTGCATTCTGCCTCAGTGATGGCAGATGCCCTTTCCCCCACTGAGCTGGACTGTCCAGGGTTCACCTGTGCTTGCTGTGAAACTCTCAATCCAGAGGGTTTCAGATTGCTGGTCTCTGTATGGGTGGGACCCGCCGAGGCAGAACACCTGCCTCCCTGTTTCAGCCATCTTTTTTTTTTTAGTTGAATGGGTGGCTCTGTCTCCCAGGCATTCCAGGCACCAGTTGAAATGGCTACTCAGATTTGTGTGAGTTTCTGTGCGGAGACCCACTGTGCTGGCTGAAACAGCTGTGCCGGAAACTTGTGGTGCTTTTCTGTCTGGGAATCTCCTGCTCTGTGGGTAATAATAACTCATTTGGAAATATGGTGATCACTCACCCTCTGAGTTGTTCTTGCTGGGAACTGCACTTCAGAGCTGTTCCTATTTGGCCATCTTGGATCCACCTCTGTCTCCTGATTTTTTTAACAATTGCTATTCTACTTGGCATGAGATGATATCTGACTGTGGTTTTGAGTTGCATTTCTCCAATGACCTTGATGAGCCTTTTTTCATATATTTATTGGCTTCATAAATGTCTTCTTTTGAAAAGTGTCTGTTCATATCCTTCACCCACTTTTCAATGGGTTTGTTTGTTTTCTTTCTGGTAAATCTGTTTTAGTTCTTTGTAGATTCTGGATATTAGCCCTTTGTCAGATGGGTAGATTGCAAAAATTGTTTCCCATTCTGTTGGTTGCCAGTTCACTTTATTGATTGTTTCTTTTGCTGTAAAGAAGCTCTAAAGTTTAGTTAGATCCTATTCATCTATTTTGGCTTTTGTTGCCAATGCTTTTGGTGTTTTAGTCATGAAGTCCCTGCCTGTGCCTATGTTCTAAATGGTTTTGCCTAGGTTTTCTTCTAAGGTTTTTATGGCGTTAGGTCTTATGTTTAAATCTTTAATCCATCTGGAGTTAATTTTAATGTAAAGTGTCAGGAAGGGGTCAAGTTTCTGCTTTCTGCACATTTCTCGCCAGTTTCCCAACACCATTTATTAAACAAGGAATCCTTTGCTCATTGCTTGTTTTTGTCAGGTTTGTCAAAGATCAGATGATTGTAGACTGGAATGATATATTCTTAGGAAGATTTTTAAAAACTTACATTTGGGCTCAAGATTTCCCTAGATAATCTGTCTCTTGATTTATATTAAAATCCCTTCTTCTTGCCACATTTGATGTGCATGAGAAGATTTAATATATAGATGTGTTTTATAATATGTTTTTAGAAAGGCAGTTTTTTTTCTCTGAAGTAAGCTATGGCTTGTCAGTATAGCAAGTCAAAATGAAGCATATGTTTCATTTAACACACATCATGTTTGTTAAAAATCTTTGAAGTTATTTTTCAGATATAATTTGTTCTTCATAATCATTGTAAAAATAGCATTTAATAGCTTTTTTCTATAACATTTTATGCTGCTACTCTGCTTTCATAAATATAATCATCAAAGACTGCTTAATGTAAATATTACACTATTGCTGAATTTTAGTTTTTTACTATTATATGTGATGCTGAGATAAACATCTTCATGAATATAGATATTGACAAATTTATATTCTTGATTTCCTAAAAGTGAGATTGAGAGTTTAAAGTCCATGGCTATTTTCATTCCTCTTGAGTGAATGGACCAATAAACGAGATAGTGCAGGTCTAAACCCTGCTCCATCAACTTTTTACCTGTATGCCCCTAGGCAAATTACTGACCTTGTCTCACTTTCCTTACCTGTAGGATGAGAAGATCAAAACAACTAAAAAAAAAAAAACAAAAAAAACAAAAAAAAACTTTTGGAGGATAAAGTCTTGGTATGTGAAAAGTACTTAGAAAATTCTTAGCATGGCACTACTAATGTACAGGAATGTGAATTTTATTGATTTTGTACTAAATTCAATTTTATTTGAAACAAATTTTTTTTTTTTTTGAGATGGAGTTTTGCTCTGTTGCCCACACTGGAGTGCAGTGGTGCAAACTCAGCTCACTGCAACCTCTGCCTCCTGGGTTCAAGCAATTCTCCTGCCTCAGCCTCCTGAGTAGCTGGGTATACAGGCATGCATCACCACACCCAGCTAATTTTTGTATCTTTAGTTGAGACAGGGTTTCACCATGTTGGCCAGGCTGATCTAGAACTCCTGACCTCTTGATCAACCCACCTTGGCTTTCTGAAGTCCTGGGATTACAGGTGTGAGCCACCATGCCCCACCAAAAAAACTTTTTAAATAGAAAATAATAATGGCTGTTTTGATTTATGTTTTTCTAAATTATTTTTTTCCTCTCAGGAAGTTTTTCTGAACCTCACTTGTATGAAGATCAGTTCTCAACAGGGAGTAGAGAGTGCAGAATTTCTAAAACCCTATTTGCAAGTAAGTTAAAAGCAAATCGTACCTTTCTAGCCAACTGTTTGTGGAGTAATGTCTAGGGAAACTGTTGGTAGCTTAGACTTCAATGTCTTTTATATCAAAGAGAGATCTTGGAAACAATGTGAGAAAATTAAGAAATGAATGTTGCTTTATTTTGGTTTTCATATCTGCTCTTCTCTCATGGATTTGCACTTTTACTGTATTGTCATTTTTGTGTGCATTTAGCTTTTTTTTTTCACAAGATAATTCAAAATTAAAGATCCTATAGGGTAGTAATAGAATGACAGTATTTGGTAGTGGATTGTGATAGCTGTTTCAGAATAGTCTGGACTAATGGGTTATCATGAGACAGAGTTGGGGGAAGAATGGGTGGGGTCAGAGGTCAGTGAAGGGCGAGGAGATGCGGGACAATTTTTGCTACAAGAGCTCATCTGGTCATGAGTAAATAGGGAAAAATAATGTTATGTCTTAGTTCATTTGTGTTGCTCTAACAAACTACCTGACATTGGGTAATTTTTAAAGAACAAAGTTTATTTTCTCATATTCTAGAGGCTGGAAAGTCCAAGATCAAGATGGCAGCAGGTTTGGTGCCTGGTGGGAGCCTGTTCTATGCTTCTAAGATGATACCATTTTTACCGTGTTCTCGAATGGTAGAAGGGCAAAAGAGCAAAAAGGGCCTTGCTACTTCCCTCCACTTCTTTTTAAGGCCCTTTTTCCCATCCATGACAGGGAAAATCTCATGACCTAATCACCCTCTAAAGGCACCATGTCTTAATGCTGTTGCCTTGGGGATTACATTTCAACATAAATTTTGGAAGGACACAAACATTCAAAGCATAGCATGTTACCACTGAAAGGTTTTCAGAAGTTGAAAGCACTCTACAAGGTGATTGTCATAGAAATTGACTCAAATAAGAACAAAAAGAAGCCCAATACATCCAAGATAAAGATAAAGAGTCAATAGTGTATCACAGATTTACATTAATAGAATGGCAGTGTTATGAGTTAGTTTCAAATTGTTGTTCAAAGTCTTGTGTAAATTTTATTTGAAATGCTCAGATCTATACCTTATGAAACATATCAATTTGGAAAAAACTTATGAGACACTTTGCAAGTTTTATGTTACAAAATATTCATTAAGGTAATCTAGATAAATTTTATCTTCTATGGTATAAATAACAAAGATTTCCAAAGGAGAGATGTTTCAGGTTTCCTGAGGTTAAATGGAAAATTAGCTCTGTTATTGAAAACTTAAAAAAGTTTTCACTGCCAAAACCAAGATGTTTGCAGAGCTGTTCTTTTCTTTTTAATCTTGTCATATCAAAGAAAAAGCAAGAGTTGCTAGGAGCTGGGAAGCAGTGGATGCTCGACAGAAAACCAAAGTTAATGTGGGAGCTTAGAACAGAGGGGCAAGTTAGGAATCAGAGCAGAAAGGCATGTATTTGAGAGAAGACATGCTTTAAGGGTCACAACAGATAGTAGGGCAGTGATGAAAGAAATTACACATTTTTAACTGTTGTCCATCACAACACAATAGATGACAAATTCAGGGCAGGCAAGCCAGTTGCAACAAGGAATCAATGGTTGAGTTGTCACAGGACGTCCTGATCCCAGGTCTAGTTTCTGATCAGCTGAAGGGTCTTAAACACTTTCTGCTGATCCTAGGGAAAGCTCAAATGCAGATAGACCTTTTCTTGGGATATAATTTGAACATTGTGAGATGGTTATTGAAACAGGGGAGTCTTCTCCTAAAGTCTGTGTTGTGTCAGATGACCTAGCAGGGGAATTTTGAAAAGCTTAAGTCCTTAAGTTGAAAAGCTTGGACCAAGGCCTGCAACTGCCATGCACCAGCTGTGTGACTTGGAGATTAATTGCTTTGAGTCTCAGTTGCCCAGTTTACAGAATTGGGATAATATATACACACATGGTATTTTTGAGGGTAGTGTAGGCTGAAATGTTTTATACTGTGTTCTAAATAGTTGCTTATAATGCCTGAACTCTGGATTTTAGTGAACAGATACTTAAGTTATTTGATATCAGTTTTTAGTCAAGCTAAATGTAATCACTACTTAATCAGGTTTAAATGAAGAAAATAATGTACAGTGAGGGAAAACTGCCACATATAAGAACAATGTCCAGAGGTTTGTAATGAAAGATTGAGATTCAAGTTCTGACTGTCACTTACTAGATTGAGAGATGTGGACTTAAACCAGTTCCTTAATCTGTGAGATTGAACTTTTTGTCTGCAAATAAGGATAAGTATAAATGCTTTAAAGATGTGTTGATGGGCTTTACCAAGGATGGATTTACCAAGGAGTTATCATGACCCATCTGTCTCAAGCAGAATGATGCTTTATGTGAATTTCTACAAACATAGGTGAGTGATAAATTGCCAGAGTAGATTAACTAGTTGGCAAGTGTGTAGGTCTTCAGCAGCACCAGAAATATTTGAATATTTTGGTACAAAGAGCAGATGGTAGACTTAACTCTTTCTTGGCTGGGAGTATGATCCATTCAGCTCTATCCTCTGGGATATTATTCTGCTGCAGGAAACCCCATAAGTCCTGCAATGAAGTGTGATTTTGGATAAACTCCTATTTTTTACTATGCTAAAAATCAAACCCCTATATACTGAGTCATGCCTCTTAACGTATCATAGAGGGGAATTTCTGAAGACTACATATTTGCTAGGGTCAACCTAGGATTTGCCCTGCTCTTGATTTAAATAAATGAGAAGGAGAGCTGATATCACAACAGGCAGCAGGAGACTTTTTGCTTCTGTGGAGTTTAGTGTATGCAGTTCCAATCTATTTTTTCATTCATTATTAATTTCCCTTGCTTATTATTTGGTTTCCTGGTGGGGTTCATAGGTTTGTTCTTGCTCATTCCCTGAGGGTTTACATTCTTTTGGTTGAGAGCATTTTTATTTCTTTAGGAGCATCTCTTTTGTTTTATATAACCTCAAATGGTATTTCCACCTCTCTTCTGATCTGTTGCATTTTTAAAGGAAGGAAATATTGTGCTAAAGCTAAAGGGACTTTGAAGCAGCAGGGCATTTATAATTTATGCTGAGGAGGGGTTGACAAGGCCTTTCTGGGACCAATAGATTTTAATGCTTTTGAAAAGCTCAGATTTTCAGAAGGGAATTGCATAAATGTTCTTTCAGATTTGTAAGCTAGATCAATTTGCTTAGATATTTTTAGATAGTAGCACTTTATAAATATCTTTCATTTCTAACATCAAAATAAAATTGAAAGTGGGAGCATGTCACTTTGACTTCTTTTCCTCTATTAGTGGAGATCAGAGAGGCAACTGCAGTGTAGACAGGGCTGGTTGCAACTCCTGGCAGAGTCGGTGCCAAAGCCCATGTCTATCCCTGCCTGTTTAAGGGCTCTTAGCAGAGAACGGCAGCACAGGTTTCACATTCCTGGATCTCCGGCCACAGGAGAAAGGACCAAGAGCAGTGCTCAGGAGGATTATTTAGGAGTTCTACATAAATACAAATTGAACTGTAGCTGAGTAGGAGTGTGTGTGTACTTGTGTGTATGAAGTGGGTGGGGAGCTAAACATTTGCTTTCAGAGGTCATTTGCACTGAAAATGAAAAGGCAATATGGGCACCCACTGAAAGGAGACCACAGTGTTTTATATGCACAATTTCATTTAGTCCTCAGTAGTACCTGAGAAGGTGATACTTTGATGCTGAGGGAGCTGAAGTCCAAAGTGTTTGAGTAACTTGCTCATGGTCACACAGTGAGTAAATGGCAGCACTGGATTCTGACTTCTAAATCTTCATCTTTCTGGGGCATTACATCAGGGAAATTTAAGAACAATCCTTCTCTAACCTTGTGATTGACAAAGGTCAAGTTTAAAGATAGGAAATGGATCTCTTCTCAGGCAAGGGAATGGTCCTCCACTGAATACTGTCAGTGTATTGATGCCAAATATTATCTCTCTGATAATAGAGCAGGCACTTCATGAATGGATTCAAATTCCCATGAGTTGATTGCTACAAACTTGTCCTCCCTCCTTCTTGTTCTGCCTTCTGGCTTTGTCCCTCAGCAACTCTATTAGTCTACTTTGTCACAGACCATCCTGGCACTCTTCCATAATTACTTGCTTATTTTCTCACATCCACTGCTAGCTCCCTGGAGGAAGAATAACACTTTTGATCACTGCTGCAGTCCCAGAAACTAGAACAGTGCACAGCACACAGCAGGCATTCAGGGTGTCTGAATTCAGGCACAGCAGTTTCAAGGGCTTCTGAGAAGGATGGGTTAGAACACTACTGTGATCCCAACCATCCCAAATAATCACAAGATCCAGGTATAAACTGTCCTCACTATGTGAACACGGCTTCAAGACAAGTCTCCTATTTCTCATTCCCACCAGGGAGTTGCCCTCAGCTCAATACATATTGAATGACACTGTAGTGTCACTTGAGTAGCTGTTTAGATGTACAAAGAGACAAAAGTATAGACTTTACACATGAAAATGCCTGTATTCCTTCCCTTCCCATCCCTTATCATTTCTTTTTTTTGAAGAGATAGGAAAAAATTATTGCCCTAGGTGTGTGAGTTATGAATTAAAACTTAGAGATTATTTTAAAAGACTTGAAGACAATGGGAAAACCAGTATTAATTCCTACATCCTAAAATGGAAAAAATATACTTGTATTTCATGTAAATGACAGCTTCTGTTGAACAGAAATAATAATTAATATCATATAGTATTTCCCCCACACTGGGCATTGAATACCAGTAATGCTAACAAAGTAATTATTAAGAATTTAATTCTTTGTGTATTAAAGCAAGAGCTTGAGCTCTGGTTCTGTCTGATTCCAGTTATATGGTTTAGATTCTGGGCACAATTAGGATTCCTGGTCTTGTTGGAGGTAACAACAAGGAGTTATTATGATGGCTCTTGTAACAGCCTTGTTTCCTATATACAAATAATCATTTACATAACAGAGCATCTCTTCAGTGAAGAACACTTAATGTCTGTGCCACCCAATGCCCCTAACTACCCGAGTCAACTGGTTTTCCGTTTATGTATCTGCAATACTATCTTTCTTTCTTCAATTTTAAACTTGCGAGAAGATCCTTGTTTTTTCTTGGCTCAGAGAAAGATAGTTTACCTTCTGACAGTAACAAAAATGTAGGACTTAGTATATGAAAGAAATAAAAGGAATAGGAGGACCTAGAAACATGGTCTTGGCATTAAGATGCTGCCATCCTTGAGTAACAGTTGAATTGCCGGGGAAGTCAAAACCTTAGAAGAATGAAGGGCTCTGAATGGATTTTATTACATTGCCAATTCATTGGCCTTTGAATAAAGTGAGGATTAGGGGTGTGGAATATTTGCACATAACTTTTGACTCCCCAGAAACTTAACTACTAAAAGTCTTACTGATAACACAGTTAACACATTATTTTGTATTTTATATGTATTACATACTGTATTCTTAAAATGAGGTAAAGTAAAGAAAAAAATGCTATTATGAAAACTGTAGGCTGGGTACAGTGGCTCACAACTGTAATCCCAGCACTTTGGGAGGCTGAGGCAGGTGGATCACCTGAAATCGAGAGTTAGAGACCAGCCTGACCAACATGGAGAAACCCATCTCTACTAAAAATACAAAATTAGCTGGGCATGGTGGCACATGCCTGTAATCTCAGCTACTCAGGAGACTGAGGCAGGAGAATTGCTTGAACTTGGGAGGCAGAGATTGTGGTGAGCCAAGATCATGCCATTGCAATCCATCCTGGGCGGCAAGAGAAAGAATCTATCTCAAAAAAGAAAGGAAACCATAAGGAAGAGAAAATAGATGCACTCTGCATTAAGTGGAAGTGGATCATCATGAAGGTCTTCCTCATCATCTTCATGTTGAGTAGGCTGAGGAGGAGGAGGAGGAGGAAGAGGATGAGCTGGTCTTGCTGTCTTCTGAGTAGAAGAGGTGGAAGAAAATCTGTGTATAAGTGGACTCATGCAGTTCGAACCTGTGTTGTTCAGGAGTCAACTGTTCTACCAATCACAGTTCACAGTTTTACAGTGCAGCTGTAGGGTTATTTAAAATTATTATTCTTGGCCAGGTATGGTGGCTCACACCTGTAATTCTAGCACTTTAGGAGGCCGAAGTGGGCAGATCACCTGAGGTTAGGAGTTTGAGACCAGCGTGGCTAACATAATGAAACGATGTCTCTACTAAAAACATAAAAATTAGCTGAGTGTGGTTGGCAAGTGCCTATAGTCCCAGCTACTCAGCAGGCTGAGGTAGGAGAATCACAGGAAAATCACTTGAATCCGGGAGGCAGAGGTTGCAGTGAGCTGAGATTGTGCCACTGCACTCCAGGCTGGGTGACAGAGCAAGACTCCATCTCAAAAACAAAAAAATTAAAATAATTATTCTTTGAAATAATCTATGGAAGTGTTTCTATAATATATACACAGAAAAATGTAATACATAAAATTAATGTAACTTAATACACAAATTTATAAGAATAAATTTTGCATTGAAGAGAATCTCATGAATAGAGTAACCACACTCTCCTGCACTATGTACTCAGCGTGAGGAGGGAATCCTGGGGCTATATATGCCAAGGCAGGGAGCCTAGAGAGCTGTAGAACCTCTGCCATGGCTGTTCACTTGGAATGGTTTTCTTTTTCACCCACGCTAGTGTTCCTCTCAGAGCTTATCTGCAGGGACACTGATAGATATCGAAAGAATGGATGTGTAGCAGGATATGATGACCAGTGCCATTGTGGGTCTAGGTGTCTTAATTAGTTCAGGGTGCTGTAATATAGAAAAGTACACAGACTGGGTGTCTTAAAAGTAACAGACATTCAATTTCTCATAATTCTGGAGGCTGGAAGTGCAAAATCAGTGAGCTAACATGACATAATCGGATCTGGTGAGGATTGTCTTCTGGGTTGCAGGCAGCCACCTTCTCTTGTATTCTTATGTGGTAGAGAGCAGACAAAGCAAGCTCTGCCATCTCTTCTTTTAAGGGCACTAATTTCATTCATGAGACCCCTTATGACCCAATCACCTCCCCAAAGCTCTATGTCCTCATAACTGTCATACTATGGGTTTGGATTACAACATATGAATTTTGCTCATGTGAAGAATGTTCACATGAGCATTTTGGACATTAACAAACATTCTGTCCATTGCATGGGGTTTTGAAATCTCAAAGATTCTCTCATCCAGCTGCTGAATTGGAGGGCATCCATGCTCTTTTGATGGCACCTCCAATAGCAAGGGGAATGCTAGGCAGAGGTGAATCTGACCGTCAATACTGGTATTGTGGAGTGAGGGAAGCATTAAGGGGTAGCTGCTCCTGGGGACCAGAGAAGGGTCTTAATGAGCCATAAAACTATGAATTATGAATTTTCAAATGGAAGAATCTACCTTAGATTCAGAGCAGAATGATATTATGTCAATTGTTGATTAGGAAACGAACACCCACCATATTCCCAAAAATGTGGAGAAATGACATGAAATTTTACCACTTGGAAACTTAGATTTGGCACCTCAAGACTTCCCCCTTGGCACACAACAATCTTTCAGAATATAGTTTCCTTTCATTGATTCTTGTCAACATACTGGTTTAAATTTGTCAGGTAAAAGCTTTAGAACTGCAGAACAGGGCCTTTGTTCCTTTTACTTCATGCTGCCTTTAATTTTTCTGTTACAGCATTCTCTCTAAATGATGCACCTGAAGATTCATTCAAAATGCTACTGCTGACAGATGGCATTCTCCCAGTCTGACTTGGTGCAGCACAGCCGAGCACTCTATAAAAACTGAGAAGCCAGAGCTCTCCTAATTCTCTGCTAAAAATTGGATACCTATTGAGGAGTCTGGCTGCTGCTTAGCAGCTATAGTGTATGGCTCGGAACTGGTGTTCAGGGTTGGTGGATGGGTTTCCTCTGCTGTCTGCTTGGATGGGCTACGTGCTGGTCTCTGGGACCAGTCAGCAGAGGCTGGGTTTCCCTGTGTAAGGTGATACATTTGAGGGGCTTACAACATCCAAGCCTTATTTTCTACTCTCATTTCATGTTCCTTGAGGGTTGGCTTTGCTGCACAAGTCCCCATTCCAGGACACAAGATGATAGACAGCCCCTACCAGGGCCATGCCAGGGCTGTGGCAGAGGGACAGAGGCTGGAATAACTCATGAGGGCTTTCAAAGAATCTGCTCAGAAGAGGCTCGTGCCACCTCCACTCACATTTGACAAGCCCAAATGGTCTTGGTCAATGTGGGAAGAATGCTAATCTTCCTGTACAGAGGGGCTGATAGGACAAAAATGTTGGACAGTAAAACAAATGACCATAGTCTTTCTCCCACCTTGTCTCCCACCTCACTCTCCTGTACCCAGGACCTTAGGCCCGTGGTGCCAGTATACTTCACCAGAGCTTTGTGTCCTTATGACTTTTCATTTGCCTGCCACTTCCCAGAATGCCCCCACCTGGAGACCTTATTCTCCTCTCTAGGGATGCTGCAGCTTTTTTTTCCTCATTTTTTATTTTATTTTATTTTTTAGAGACAGGATCTCACTCTGTCACCTAGGCTGAAGTGCAGTGGCATAGTCTTAACTCATTGCAGCCTCCAACTCCTGGGCTCCCAAGTGGCTGGAACTAAAGGGATGTACCACCATCCCCACCTAATTAATTTTTTTTTGTAGAGATAGAGTCTCACTCTGTTGGCCAGGGTGGTCTTGAGCTCCTGGCCTCAAGTGATCCTTTTGCTTTGGCCTCCCAAACTGTTGGGATTACATACAGGGTTGAGCAACCACACCAGGTTAGGGAATTCTCTTCTAATGCTTCCAAGGGTGTGTGGTTCTTTTCTCCCTCTCTACCAAAGCTCCTGGTACACAATTCTGCCCTGCTGTTTTGTAACCATAGAGTATCTACCTGTTTTCCTTAAAAGACTATGACATTTTTGATGACAAGGTATATGTTTTGTTCACCCTTGATCCTTGCTCCTAGAGCAGAGCCTGCTGTGCATTTGGCACTCAGCATTTTATTATTAAATAAATGCAATAATGTAAAAACAGATGGAGAAAGCTATTTTATACCCCAGTCCTTCTTTAGACTAGTGCTGCTCAAAATCTGTGATGCAGGACCACATCTGTAAAATTTCTAATTTGATGCAAACTGATACTTTTGTAGAACACAATAAAAATTAAGTTCTGGGGAAAAGATCAAGCACATGTAAAATTGTTATCAAAGTTGGTAAAGGCTTTCTCTTGATTTCTATATTTGTCTCATTGCAGACCAGTAACAAACACTCTGTGGTCAGCAGACCATGCTTTGGATAGTGCTATGTTAGATCCACTTATTCATTCAAAGACATTTACTGAGTTCCTTTGTGTGCCAGGGAATGTTTGAGGGGCAGGGGATTCAGCTATGAACAAGAGGGACAAATTCCCTGCTCTCAAAAGGCCTACTTGCTAGTGGGACAAGTGGAAAATAAGTGACAGACAAATCAATAACTAATGTGACTTTGAATAATGATTAGTGCTACCAGGGAGGGAAAAGCAGCTATTGAGGTAGAGTCATCAGGGAAGCTCTCTCTAAGAAGGGGACATTTTAGCAGAAATCTGAGCATTTGAGGCCAAGAAAGCGGTATATGAAGTCCTGAAGAAGAAACACGTTTGGGGCAATTAAAGAACCGAGAGGAGGCCAGTGGGACAGGTGTTTAATAATCATGGATTATCCTGGCAGAGTTGGACTCTGAGAGTCACGCCAAGGTCAGACCATACAGGACTTTGTGGGTCATGGTCAGGTGCTTTAATTTTATTTAAAATGAAGTGGAAGCCATTAAAAGATTCTAACCGAAGATGCATCATGGACTTGTTTAGATCTAAAGCAAATTACTCTGTTAGTCTATGTGGCAAACAGGTTGTATGGAGAAAAACTGATCCATACAACGGATTGTACGGAGGTTATTTCAGAAGTTCACATGAGAGATGGAGAAGGCTTCACTCAGCAGTAGGTGTGCAGATGGGTGGAAGTCAAAAGATTGAGGATGCATTCTGGAGAGAGGGCTGCTGAGACCCACTGGCAGGCTAGGTATTAGATGTGAGGGGAAAAATAAAAAAGACTGCTAATGGAGCCAGGTGTGGTGACACACCTGTAGTCCCAGCTACTTGGGAAGCTGAGATGGGAGGATCAGCCTGGGCCACATAGCAAGACCTCATCTCTTAAAAATCAAAAACAAATGATTACTGCTAGAGTTTCCACTTGGCACTTGGTTTTCAGTTGGTTAATATGTTGTTAACTGAGATGGAGAAGATGGGAAAGAAGGTACAATATAGGTGATAGGAGGGACTGTGCCTGGAGATGAAAGATATTCATGTAATGTTTCTTAATTACATATGTTTTCAGTCAGTTTTTATGATATAATCTCTATTAAATTGCAGAAATTTCTTTCATTTCATTTCTGAGTAATATTTTAAAAATTGTAAATAGATGCTGAAATTTATTGGATGTTTCTTATAGGCTTTTTAAACAGCTTGTTTTGTTAAGTTTTATATTATCTTGAATGCCTTTCTAATATTGAACCAAAGTTTGCATTCTGTGATAAACCCTATTGGTCATAAAACATAATAGAACACTATACAGATAATTGGAGGATACACATTTATGTGAACACACACAAATTAATTATGAAAATTGGCCTTGTTTTTGGTTATAATCTGATACTCATTTTATGATGAAATGCAGTTGAATTAGAAATAAATAACAAAATGATAAAAAGCTCCACCTATATTTGAAAACTAAGAAGTGCTTACAACCAATTTAAGTGAAAATTAGAAAATACTTATAACAGAAATGATCATACTACATATCAACATTTGTGTGATGTAGCATAGCCTTAAATATTTTTATTACACTTACTGGCTTGCAAATTTTAGGGCAGCTAAATATCAAGATTCTGAGCTAAAGCACACAAAGGGTCTACCGTTTGCCATAGACTCTAAGAGAAAACCTTTAAAATTTTTATTTGTTTCTGTTTTTTTTTTTTTTGAGACGGAGTTTCGCTCTTGTTACCCAGGCTGGAGTGCAATGGCGCAATCTTGGCTCACCGCAGCCTCCGCCTCCTGGGTTCAGGCAATTCTCCTGCCTCAGCCTCCCAAGTAGCTGGGATTACAGGCACGCACCACCATGCCCAGCTAATTTTTTTGTATTTTTAGTAGAGACGGGGTTTCACCATGTTGCCCAGGATGGTCTCGATCTCTTGACCTCGTGATCCACCTGCCTTGGCCTCCCAAAGTGCTGGGATTACAGGCTTGAGCCACCGTGCTCTGTCCTATTTGTTTCTGTTTTAAACACTCCATAGGCAGTTAGACCTAGGTAGAGAATTTTCCTCCCTGTTTTTCTCTGGGCTTTATTTCATCTTATTATTTTCACATCTCAACTTTTCTTTGAATCCTAGCTCTTTCTGGTGTGGTCTCTAAGCAGGGTTCCGGCCTGCCCAAGACCAAAGGGGCTGGTTAAACCACACAAATAAATCTGGGGTTCACATAGGCGACTCCCCTCAGGCACTGAAACTAGAGGTTACTGGGGGCATATGTTTACGTATATACTCCCAACTCAGCCAGTGGTGTCAGTGTTTATTTACTTTTCTGGGATGATGTTTTGGTTTTGTACCAGGACTAATTTTTTTTCCTATCTTTTCTTTCAAGCCCATCCATTTATTTAAAAAGTTACTCATTTCCAGTATTTTCTTCTAAGCGCTTAAGTGTTACATAGCAACAAAGTTTCAGTACTTCTCATATTTTGTATTACCAGAAACTTCAATCCATCCCACTATTTTTGACATCTACTGCCTTTTAGTTCTAAATATTTTATTTCCATTATGATTCTTTCATGATATTTCTAGGTGCAACTGCATTTGCAGTATGTGGGGATTGCCCCTCTTTAATGAGTTTCATTTTTATTACGTGGTGGCAACATAATTTGGTTTGTATCAAATGGTCCCTTTGATATTCATGGAAACTGTTTAAAGGAAGTGTGTGATCAATTTTTTTAAATATTCAGTTTTTCACTTAAAAATATGCACTCCAATTTCATGGTATAGGGTTATATTCATGTAAAGCTCGTTAATCATGTAATGAAAAATTTTTTATCTGTACTAATTTTTGCATTCTTGATCTATCAGCTGCATAGAGAGGTGTATATCAGTATTTCCCTGCATGACTGTGGATGTGTCAATTTCTTCTTATTCTGCCACATTTTCATTCATATATGTGACGCTCTCTTTTTGGATCTTCGACTGGAGTTGTTTGATAATTTTACTTCAAGGCAGTAGTATCATGAACTCACTCACTTACCTCTGGCGTCCCATTTTCTCTCCATTTCTGTCATTCTTTATCTTCTTGAGCTTCAGTTCATAGATTTAAAATTATTTTTACACATTCTATCTAGTCTTTCTAAAGGCTTGATATGGGAGAGTTGTCATACTGCCACAGCCTGAAGTTTACAGATTTTATTTCATCTATAAAATGGGATCAGATCACCTAGGGAGAGAATATAAAATGAAGTGCAGTGAGGAATGATCCATAGGAAACTCCAATATTTAGAAGATGAATGAAATGAGATAAACTGGAGTATGGTCTCCCTTTATTCTAGAATTTTTGCGAGCTCCCTTCCTGTTAGAGGGTTCATAAATTCTCGACTATGTCAAAAAACAAATGAAACATAGGTAATCAAACAGAGGCCAGTTTTCTACAAACACTCATCAATATCTTAACCAAATATAAAATGTGATAATAGCATTGGCAAATATTATGTCTTTGGTGTATGAAGGCAGCTTGTTTTTTCTTGTACATAGAGATATATCAAAATCACTCTTCCTTTTATTGAGTGTTAAAAGGAAGGAGAGCTTCTGTTGCTGCCGTATTATAAAAGTAATGTGGTCTACTTTCATTTGTTTTATATTGAACCCTCTGGCAAAGCATAGTCATGGCTTCTTGTCAATCTTCAGATAGGGAGGAGAAAATGCAGAAAAATTTTGAACTGATATTCTCTGAAACAAAAAGTAATAGAATGGCAAAAACAGATAAAAGACGAGCAGATATACAGCCTTGGTATGGTTTGGCTCTGTGTCTCCACCAAAATCTCATCTCAAATTGTAATCTCCACATGTCCAGGGAGGGACTTGATGGGAGGTGATTGAATCATGGGAGTCGTTTCTCCCATGCTGTTCTCATGGTAGTGAGGGAGTTCTCATAAGAGCTGATGGTTTTAAGTGGGGCACTTGCTTGCTCTTTCTCTTTCTCTCTCCTATTGCCATCTAAGACGTGCCTTACTTCCCCTTTGCCTTCCACCATGATTTTAAGTTTCCTGAGGCCACTCTGCCATGTGGAACTGTGAGTTAATTAAACACTTTTTTTTTTGTAAATTACCCAGTCTCAGGTAATATCTCTATAGCAGTGTGAGAATGGACTAATACAAACCTCAACTATACTTTAAGGATGAGAAAACATGAAAAGACCCACAGTACAATGAGATTAGGGTAAATCCTGAAAGTTTCTGAAAGACTTCAGAGATCTACGAAATTTCTTGGGCCAAAAAAAAAAAAAAAAAAAATCACCCAGAAATGTTATGAAACAATTTCACTCACAACATCTAGAATGCCTCTGCAATTCTCAAGGTTAATAATCACATTATGCAGAGACAGAATTAAAAATAAAAAATTACCTAAGGATATAGAATGAATGTGCTCATTAATAAGTATTTGAACTTGGGAAAGTAATAAGGGAGCTATAATGCTGTGACTGATACTAATTCTAATGGAAAAATACCAACAAGTTGTTCAAAAAGTGAAGTAAACTTCTTTGCAATGACTGAGTTTTCAGATGTACATATCAGTTCTCCAACATTCTTAAATATATTAAACCCAATTTGCATGTGATTGTATTCAATCAAATTACTGAATAATACTTAAAATATTTAATTTGGAATTTATGAAAAAAAAATCAGGCTAAAACCCAAAAAGTGTATAAAAGGATGAGTTCATGTCGTTTGCAGAGACATGGATGAAGCTGGAAAGCGTCATTCTTAGCAAACTAACACAGGAACAGGAAACCAAACACCACATGTTCTCACTCATAATTGGGAGCTGAATAATGAGAACACATGGATACAGGGAGGGGAACATCACGCACTGGGGCCTGTCAGGGCGTGAGGGGCTGGAAAGGGTTAGCATTAGGAGAAATACCTAATGTAGATGATGGGTTGATGGGTGCAGCAAACCACCATGGCATGTATATACCTATGTAACAAACCTGCACATTCTGCACAGGTATCCCAGAACTTAAAGTATTAAAAAAATTATATTCCATTATTACAACTTATTACAAGTATTCTCTAACAGAAAAGCAGTATTTATTTTTCAAATTTACTTCTTTAAATTAACATACCACATTGTATGTATTTCTTGTGTACAACATAATGTTTTGAACTATATATACATTGTGGAATTGCTGAATATAGCTAATTAATAAATGTATTACCTCACTGAGTTAAAATTTTTGCGGTGAGAACATATCTAGTCTCAGCATTTTTTTTTTTTTAATTTTTATTGCATTATAGGTTTTGGGGTACATGTGCAGAATGTGCAAGATAGTTGCATAGGTACACACATGGCAGTGTGTTTTGCTGCCTTCCTCCCCTTCACCCACACTTGGTATTCATCCCCAGGCTATCCCCCCCCAACCCCCCCCGCTGTCCCTCCCCCATTTCCCCCAACAGTCCCCAGTGTACTCAGCATTTTTAAAGAATATATCATCATTAACTACAGTCAACATGCTGAACAAGAGATCTCTTGAAACAATTTATCCTATTTAACTGTGAATATACATTATTTGACCAACATCTCTCCAACCATTCCTCTGCAACCACCACCCCAGCCTCTGGTGAACACCATTCTGTTCTCTACATCTCTGAGACCAACTTTTTAAGATTTCACATATGCGTGAAATCATGTGAGATATGTCTTTCTGTGCCTGACTCATTTCACCTAACATAATGGCCTCCAGGTTCATCCATGTTGTCACAAATGATGGGATGTTTTTCTTTTATGGCCAAATACTATTCCACTGTGTATGCCGTGTTTTCTTTGCTCATCTATTGATGGACACTGGGTTTATTCCATGTCTTGGGTATTGTGAAAGGTGCTGCAACAAACATGGGATTGCAACAAACATGGGATTTCTGTGGCATACTGATTTCCTTTCCTTTGCCCATTAGTGGAATTGCTGCATATAGTTCAACAAATTTATGGGGGAATTAGCATTAAGTGATTCTTGCAGCCTGGGAGTGGGGCTTTTACTGACATCTGATATTTTCCTCCTGCTCCTGCCTGAGTGTTGAACACTCCCACTCTCTGGTTCTGAGCTTCTTGGATTTGAGCAATACTGTCGTGCTTACTCCCTTGATATTGTGATAACTGATCCTTAGAGAGGACTTTCTGCTGTCATCTGCAGTTGGGCCTACTTCCCCAGACCCTGTCCCAGTCTTGGGGATATATCTATTTCTAGGCTGCAGACACTTCCATTCTGCCTCATCCTACCATCAACAGTACTGTGCCAGGTCATGCGTTAAGATCCAAAATGTTAGTACATCCTGATCTCTCTGCTAGAATGCTTTTCTAGCCTCCTCTACCGTTCTGACCAATTATTCCTTTGGATCTAAGCTCTAATTTCTCTTTCCCAGATACTTCACTTCAGAACAGGCTTGGTTCATTCCTATTCTATAACAGCAGCCTGTACCTTTCCTTTCCTTCATAGATTTTGCCTCTATTTTTAATATACATTCCCTGCATTACTTGATGAATGCTTCTCTCCATGGACTGTGAGGTCCATAAAGCCAGTGTCTAATGCCATTATATATCCAATGGTTAGCACCAAGGCTGGCACATAGCAAGTATTAATAAACATAAATGGAATGAAATATGATAATATTGAAGGAAATATGACTCTTTGTATCCTCATAGCTTAGCTCCCACTTATGAGTGAGACCATATGATGTTTGGCTTTTCATTCCTGAGTTACTTCACTTAGAATAATAGTCTCTAATTTCATCTAAGTTGCTGCAAATGCCATTAATTCATTCCTTTTTATGGTTGAGTAGTATTTCATCATATATATGTAATATATATGTGTGTATATATATATATATGTTTGTGTATATATGTATGTGTGTGTGTGTGTGTGTGTATATATATATATATATATATATATATATATATATATATATATATATATAAGAGTTTATTCACTCATTGATTGATGGGCATTTGGGTTGGTTACACATTTTTGTAATTGTGAATTGTGCTGCTGTAAACGTGTGTGCAAGTATCTTTCTGGTATAATGACTTCTTTTCCTTTGGGTGGATACCCAGAAGTGGGAAATGGTGGTCCTACTTTTACTTCTTTAAGGAATCTCCACTCTGTTTTCTATATTGGCTGTACTAGTTAACACTCCTACTAGCAGTGTAGAAGTGTTCCCTGCATCCATACCAACATCTATTATTTTTTTATTTTTTGATGATGGCCATTTTTGTAGGAGTAAGGTGGTATTACATATTTAAATTTCCCTAGTTACTAGTGAGGTGGAGCATTTTATAAACGTTGGCCATTTATGTATCTTTTTTTTTTAGAATTGTTTATTCATGTCCTTAGCCTAGTTTTTGATGGGATTTTTTTTTCTTGCTAATATGTTTGATTTCATTGTCAATTCTGGATATTAGCCCTTTGTCAGAAGTACAGACTGTGAAGATTTTCTCCCTCTTTATGGGTTGTCTGTTTACTCTGTTGACTGTTTCTTTTGTCATACGAAAGCTGTTTAGTTTAATTAAGTCTCAGCTGTTTATCTTTGTTTTTATTGCATTTGCTTTTGGGTCTTGGTCATGAAATTCTTGCCTAAACTGATGTGTAGGAGGGTTTTTCAGATGTTATTTTCTAGAAGTTTTACAGTTGTGGGTCTTAGATTTAAGTCCTCAATCCATTGTGAGCTGATTTTTGTATAAGGTGAGAGATCAGGATCGTTTCATTCTCCTGCATGTGGTTCACCAATTATCCCAGAACCATTTGTTGAATAGGGTGTCCTTTCCCCACTTTATGTTTTCGTTTGCTTTGTTGAAGATCAGTTGGTTGTAAGCATTTGGGTTTAATTCTGGGTTCTTTATTCTGTTCCATTGACCCATGTGTCTATTTTGATACTAGTACCATGCTGTTTTGGTGAGTATCACATTATAGTATAGTTTGGAATCAGGTAAAATGATACCTCCATATTTGTTCTTGTGGATTACTCTTGCTTTAGCTATGCAGGCTCTTTTTTGGTTCCATATGAATTTTAGAATTGTTTTTCCTCGTTTTGTGAAGAATGATGGTGGCATTTTGATGGGAATTCCATTGAATTTATAGATTGCTTTTGGTAGTATGGTCATTTTCATAATATTGCTTCTACCTATCCAGTAGCATGCATTGTGTTTCCATTTATCTGTGTTATCTGTAATTTCTTTCAGCAGTGTTTTGTAGTTTTCCTTATAGAGGTATTTTACCTTCTTGATTAGGTATATTCCTAAGTATTTTATTTTTTGTTGCAGCTACTGTAAAAGGGGTTAAATTCTCAATTTGATTCTAACTTGATTGCTGTTGACATATAGGAGAGCTACTAATTTGTGTAGATTAATTTTGTATCTGATAACTTTGCTGAATTTTTATCTCAGTTCTAGAAGCTTTCTGAAGGAGTCTTTAGGGTTTTCTAGGTATACAATCTTATCAGCAAACAGTGACAGTTTGACTTCCTCTTTACTGATTTGGATGCCCTTGATTTCTTTCTCTTGTCTAATTGCTCTAGCTAGGACTTCTAGTACTATGTTGAAGAGAAGTGGAGAGAGTGGGCATCTTGTCTTATTCCAGTTCTCAGGGGAAAAGCTTTCAACTTTTCCCCATTCATCATTATGTTGGCTGTGGGTTTGTCACAGATGGCTTTTATTACATTGAGGTATGTCTCTTGTATGCTGATTTTGATGGGAGTTTTAATCATAAAGGGATGCTGGATTTTGTCAAATGCCTTTTCTGTGTCTGTTGAGATAATCATGTGATTTTTCTTTTAAATTCTGTTTTTGTGGTGTATTACATTCATTGATTTACATATGTTAAATCATCCCTGCATCCTTGGTGTAAAACCCATTCTATCATGGTGGATTATCTTTTTGATATATTGTTGTATTGGGTTAGCTAGTATTTTGTTAAGGATTTTTACATCTATGTTCATCAAGAATATTGGTGTATAGTTTTTTTGTTTGTTTGTTTACGTCCTTTCCTGGTTTTGGTATTAGGGTGATACTGGCTTCATAGAATGATTTAGGGAAGATTCCCTCTAGATTGGTACCAATTTTTCTGTGAATGTCTGGTATAATTCAGCCATGAATACGTTTGGTCCTGGACTTTTTTATTCTTTTTAATTAGTAGCTTTTAAATTATCATTTCAATTTTGCTGCTTGTTATTACGCTATTCAGAGTATCTAATTTTTCCTGATTTAATCTAAGAGCATTATATCTTTTCAGAAATTTATCCATTTCCTCTAGGTGTTCTGGTTTGTGCACATGAAGGTGTTCATAGTAGCCCTGAATGATCTTTTATTTCTGGAGTGTTATAATATCTTCCATTTCATTTCTCATTGAGTTTATTTGGATTTTCTCTCTTTTCTTGATTATTCTTGCTAATTGGCTATCAAATTTATCTTTTCAAAGAACCAGCTTTTTGTTTTACTTCTCTTTTGTATTTTTTTATTTCAATTTCAGTTAGTTCTGCTCTGATCTTGGTTATTTCCTGTCTTCTACTGGGTTTGGATTTGTTTTTTTTTCTTGTTTCTTTGGTTCCTTGAGGTGTGACCTTAGATTGTCTGTCTGTGCTCTTTCAGACTTTTTTTATGTAGACATTTAGGGCTATAAACTTTCCTCTTAGCACCACCTTTGCTTTGTACTAGAGGTTTTGATGGGTTGTGTCACTATTGTTCAGTTTGAAGAATTTTTTAATTTCCATCTTGATTTCATTGTTGACTCAATGATCATTCAGAAGCAGGTTATTTAATTTCCATGTATTTGCCTTTAAAACAAAGGTTCCTTTTAAATTTGATTTCCAGTATTATTGCATTGTGGTTCAAGAAGGTGCTTGATATAATTTCAATTTTCTTAAATTTACTGAGGCTTATTTGGTGGCCTATCACATGATCTATCTTGGAGAAATTTCCATGCACTGATGAATAGAATATATATTCAGTGATTGTTGGGTAGAATGTTTTGTAAATATCTGTTAAGTCCATTTGTTCCAGGGCATAGTTTAAATCCATTTTTTCTTTGTTGACTTTGTCTTGATGACCTGTCTAGTGCTGTCAGTGGAGTATTAAAGTCCCCCACTATTATTCTGTTGTCTGTCTCATTTCTTAGGTCTACTAGTGATTGTTTTATAAATTTTGGAGCTCTGGTGTTATGTGCATACATATTTAGGATTGTGATATTTTCCTATTGGACAAGGCCTTTTGTCCTTATATAATGTCCCTCTTTGTCTTTTTAAACTGCTGTTGCTTTAAGGTTTATTTTGTCTGATACAAGAATTTGTATTTGCATGAAATATCTTTTGCCACTTCTTTCCTTAAGTTTAAGTGAGTTCTTATGTGTTAGGTGAGTCTCTGGAAGGCAGCAGATAGATGGTTGGTGAATTCTTATCCATTTTGCAATTCTGTATCTTTTAAGTGGAGCATTTAGGCTGTTTATATTTAACATTAGTATTGAGATGTGAGGTAGTAGTCCATTCATCATTCTATTTATTGCCTATATACCTTCTTTTTGCATTCTTTAAAATTTGTAGTTTTGTTTTTTAGGTCTTGTAAGATTTATGCTTTTAAAGAGGTTCTGTTTTGATGTGTTTTCAGGATTTCTTTCAAGATTTAGAGCTCCTTTTAGCAGTTCTTATAGTGCTGGCTTGGTAGTGGCAAATTGTCTCAGCATTTGTCTGAGAAAGTTTGTATCTTTCCTTCATATATGATGTGTAGTTTCAGTGGGTACAAAATTCTTGGCTGATAATTGTTTTGTTTGAGGGGGGTGAAGATAAGGCCCCAATTACCTCTAGCTTGTAAGGTTTCTGCTGATAAATCTCCTGTTAATCTGATATATTTTCCTTTATTCATTACCTGGTGCTTTTGTCTCACAGCTCTTAAGATTCTTCCCTTCGTCTTAATTTTAGATAACCTAATGACTATGAGCCTAAGTGATCTTTCTGTCATGAATTTCCCAGGTGTTCTTTGTGCTTCTTGTATTTGCATGTCTTGGTTTCTGGCAAGGCTGAAGAAGTTTTCCTTGAATATCTTCCCAAATATGTTTTCCAGACTTTTAGATTTCTTTTTCCTCAGCAATGCTTATTACTCTAAGATTTTGTTGTTTAACATAATCCCAGACTTCTTGGTGGCTTTGTTTATATTTCTTATTCTTTTTTCTTTGTCTTTGTTGGATTGGGTAAATTTGAAAATCTTGTCTCTGATCTCTGAAGTTCTTTATTCTGCTTATTCAAGTCTATTGCTGAGACTTTCTAGAGCATTTTGCATTTCTTTAAGTGTGTCCATTATTTCCTGAAGTTTTGTTTTTCACTTGTTACCTATTTCACTGAAGGTTTCTCCCCTCATTTCTTGTATCATTCTTTTGATTTCCTTAAATTGGGCTTTCCTTTTCTCTCATGTCTCCTTGATTAACTTAATAACTGATCTTCTAAATTCTTTTTTAGGTAAATCAGAGATTTCTTCTTGGTTTGGATCCATTTCTGCTGAGCTAGTGTGATTTTTTGGGGGGGTGTTAAAGAATCTTGTTTTGTCATATTACCAGAGTTGGTTTTCTGGTTCCTTCTCAGTTGGGGTAGGCTCTGTCAGAGGGAAGGTCTAGAGCTTAAGGCTATTGTTCAGATTCGTTTGTCCCACAGGGTATTCCCTTGTTGTAGTACTTTCTCCCTTTTCCTATGAATGTTGCTTCCTGTGAGCTGAACTGCAGTGATTGTTATCTCTCTTCTGGATCTATCCACCAGGCTCTGGGCTGGTACTGGGGGTTGTCTGCACAGAGTCCTGTGGTGTGAACCAACTGTGGTTCTCTCAGTCATGAATACCAGCACCTGTTCCAGTGGAGGTGACAGGGAGCATGAAATGGACTCTGTGAGGTTCCTTAGTTTTGGTTGATTAATGTACTATTTTTGTCCTAGTTAGTCTTCAGCTGGGAGGTGGTGCTTTTCAGGTTTGTAATTCTAATCTCTTATTTTTTCTTGGATATCCCTAATTCATCCTCTTTCCCACTTTTTGCTGGTTTGTCAATTCACTGCATGACATCTCCCTAGGTCAGCCACTACACTACATCCTGATTGAAATATTTAAAAAGTTTGTTCTCAAAAGATGACCCATAATTTTCTGCTGAAAGTTTTTACTTAGGTTGTTAACATTCATTTATTCTCTTAGGGCTCTAGAGTACTTTTCCCCATAGAGGGGCTTCAAGAGGAAATCTTATTAGATTTGATTTTATGAGAGAAAACAGTTCTGCTTGGTTTGTGAGGAAGTCAGTAGACTCAGGTTGATTAAATGCACCCCTCCTTGTTTTCTCTGCAAAATACAGTAGCAAAAATAGAAAATGTAATAAAGCTGAAATCAGAGACATAACTTTATTTTTTTTATCACTATAATTTCCCTCCTGGAGTTCGCTTCATTGAAGTTTAATCTACTTTGTATAAGGACTGATTTAGGCCGGGATGGCTGACATATTCCACAACTCAGCAGAGCAGGAGCAAGTTATTGATAGAGCAAGACCATCCCACTTCACTCTGTTGCATAGGCACAGTGACTAATGGGCTGTGCACCATGTTGACAATGAAGGCTGTGGGCACTGCTGAGGCAATTAGTTTCTTGGCTGACCATAAGCTACTAGCAAAACTTTCATTTTTCTCTTTGTACATGGCAGAACAACTTGGTTACCTAAGCATCCCTGTCTGTTGTGAGGAGTGACTATGGCAGCAGAATAATGGTCTCCCAAAGGCGTACGTATCCTAATCTCTGTAAACTGTGGATGGTACTTTCATGGCAAAAAACTTTTCGTAGGTGTTATTAAGTTAAGGTCTTGCTGCAGGGAGATTGTCCTGGATCATTTGAGTGAGTCAAGTGGGATTACAACAGTCCTTTTATAAGGTACAGAGAACACCAGGAGGCAGAAGGATCTGTGTCCCAATGTGAAGTGAGAAAAGAAAGACACAATGAGCGATTGCAGGCTTTGAAGATGGAAGAGGGAGTTGCAAGCCAAAGAATGCCTCTAGAAGCAGGAGAAGGCATGAAACAGATTCTCCCCTAGAGGCTCCAGAAAGGAGCACAGCCTTGCCAGCACTTTGATGTTACCCATTTTTAAGGTATAAATTTCTCTCCTATATGCCATTGGCCTGGTGAAAAGTAGGCTATTTTTCTTTATTGACGACCTGCAGATTTGTGGGCCAGAATTTCTGTGGTCTTGGAGTATTCAGTGCTGGGCAGAGAGATGTTCTCTGATTCCACGTCCCTGTTTTTGTCAAAGACTTGAGGTGCTGGAAGATTAGAGAATTGGATTGGGATGTGGAGGTGTGCAAGGAAGCCTGGATTTGGAACTGTGGAGACGTAATGGGCACATTTGTTGGAAAGCTGAGCCCAAGATACTCGTCTATCATGTACACGAGTATGTGTGTGTGATGGAGCTTTCTTCTAGGACATTTTTTTGATGCCCAGGCTGGATTGAATGCCCTTTTTCTGTACTAAGAGCATATTTCAACCAGCCATTTACAGGTCTGAACCTGCCTCTAGACTCCGAGCTTCTTGAGGGTAGAGGCTGTGTTCTCTTCCTCTCTGTGGGTGACCAGTACTCAGCCCAACGATGGCGTCCCTAAATGCTAGTTGAACTGAACTGCTGAAGTGGCTAAGTGGCTTCAGGAAAGCCTCTGGTTGTCTATACTAATTGTAGAAACCAGACAACTAACAAGGGAATGAAATACTGTGAAAAACTGGCTCAGCAGTGTTTTCTCACTTGTGCTGAATTTTTGTTTAGCAATTTAGTAAAATATTAAAAATAAGCTAAATGTTAAATATGCTACAGTGCACCCACTCAATAGAATCTGATGTAATGATTTTACCATTTTTTTCATGTTTAGAATACACAAGTAATAAGAAAAAAACAGTAATATCAATTTAACTGAATGCTATGACTACATAAAAATATAATAACACAAATCTTAGAATTACTTTTCCAAATTACCTAAATGTGTTATTACTATTTCATAACTAAGAAAAGGTAGATTCTGAAAATCATTCTTATGCAACATGATTATGATCATAGATTTTGTGTTAATTTTACTCTTTTATTATAACATGAAACAATGTATTTTTTTTTCAGTCCTTGCTGGTGTGCACATAGCGTGGTATCTGCTCATAATTAAAAAGCATGGAAGTTACTGATTGATGGATTAATATTTATTTTGGACATACTGCAGGAGATTAGCTACTGACATCAATCTGAATGGTTTTGGCTTCATTGTGAGTTGTGCAGGACACCTCCTTGTAATATAGTGGCATTGCGCATTAAGTGCTTAGGCTCTGGAATTAAACAAACCAGGGCTTATATCCTATATTGTCACTTATGAGCTATGTGACCTTGGGAAACTTCACTTTTTTTAAGCCTGTTTTTTTTAAAAAAAAATTTGTAAAATGGAGCTGGGCATGGTGGCTGGCTCATGCCTGTAATCCCAGCAGTTTGGGAGACCAAGGCAGGTGGATCACCTGAGGTCAGGAGTTTAAGACCAGCCTAGCCAACATGGTGAAACCTCGTCTCTACTAAAAATGCAAAAATTAGCTTAACATGGTGGTGCACACCTGTAGTTCCAGCTACTCAAGAGGCTGAGGTGGGAGAATTGCTTGAACACAGGAGGCGGAGGTTGCAGTGAGCCAAGATTGTGCCACTGCACTCCATCCTGGGTGGACAGAATGAGACATTATCTCAAAAAAAATTATAAAATGGGGTTAATAATAGTACCAGCATTGGCTGGGTGTGGTGGCTTATGACTGTAATCCCAGCACTTTGGGAGGCCAAGGCGGGCGGGTCACAAGATCAAGAGATCAAGACCAGTCTGACCAACATGGTGAAACCCCGTCTCTACCAAAAATACAAAAATTAGCCGGGCATGGAGGCGTGCTCCTGTTGAGACAGGAGAATTGATTGAATCCGGGAGGTGGAGGTTGTAGTGAGCTGAGACTGTGCCAGTGCACTCCAGCCTGGGTGACAGAGTGAGACTCTGTCTCAAAAAAAAAAGAAAAAAAAAAAATAGTACCAGCATTGTGGTTTTATTGAAAAGATTAAAGGAAACAATGCATTTAAAGACTGTAATACGGAGAAAAAAGTACACGTCATCGATGATGATGAGTGAAGATCATTGCATAGACAACGCTTGGTTACCTAAAATATTTCGAGAAACACATGGCAGGAAGTACTACATGCCTCCCGATATCCATGCCTCTCTTTTAGGCAAATGAGCTCTGGTTTTTAGCTGACACTTTGCTGTTAAGTATCTTCCTAACTGCTTTGCACAGAAGATAGTATAGTCTCATTAAATGACGTTTATTTTCTTACTGGTGCCTAATTGAAACATGTAAGTTCTGTGAGCCACTCATTTAATGAGGAGAGGTAGAAGCACTCTGAGAGGCTGAGGCAGGCAGATTGCTTGAGGAAAGCTGTTCTTGATCAGCCTGGGCAACATGGCAAAACCCCATCTCTACAAAAAATACAAAAATTAGGCAGATGTGCTGGCGCACACCTGTAGTCCTAGCTACTCAGGGGACTGAGGTGGAAAAATCTCTCCAGCTCTGGAGTTGGAGGTTGCAGTGAGCCAAGATTGTACTGCTGCACTCCAGCCTGGGTGACAGATACTGCAATCCTAGAGAATGAACATCTAGATTATTTAAGTATTTGTTAGTGTGTTTTTTCTTATGTGCATCTGAACTAAATCACAGAACATTATTACTCTTTAAATAAAAAAGTGGGTTTTTATTCCTCCAAGACTTTTATGAAAGGTCCAGAAACATCTTTGTTTTAGACACAGAGATCAACTACAAGGGAAGGTCTAAAATCAGGATGTAAAGAATAGTGAGCCAGCTGGAAACAATGTTTTCCAGGAAGGTAAATTCAACTCTAAGGATGCGTTGGTGGAATCTCTCTGTGAGCAACCCTGAGGAGAGAAGAAGGGAAGGAAATACCATGTAGGAAGCCTGGAGAGTAAGGAGGTAGCCTCAGATCGGGTGCACTGTAGAGCATATGTCTGGGTAAGGGAATAAGTGAGACCACATGCATTCGTTTTCTTCCTAGCATGGTGTGTTTGCCTTAATTTCTGGGGCTTAAGCAAAAGACTAGTGTGTATGTATTATTAGACTTTGATAAAATAGATGGCTTCTGTTTATTTTTCTTGCTGTTTATAGACTTGTGACAGCAGCAGATTATGGTATTGACAAAGGACACATTTCTGTTTTTTCAAGTGTGTTTAAGGAATCAGTGGATAAGCCGTAGGCAACGTAATGAAGGCAGTGCCACTAAACAAGAATGGGCTGCCAAATCTAGTCTGGTTATTACAGAAATCAATTCCATTGAAAGATCAGAAAAGCTTTAAAATTGAGAGACAATTGGAGGATCACTGTTACAAAATACTGAGTTTGATTTGATTAGAAATGGTACGTAGGGAATGAGGGATGGAAAAAGCAGACCGGCTCTCATTTCTTATCTTTTTTTTGCTCTCTCTGTGTGTATTTTAAATAAATAGGCCTAGAATTTAAACAAAACAAGAGGGAAAACTAATTGCAATAGTGGTTTTCTGTCCTTCCTTCACCACAGGCAAATCTGTTTACCACAGCTGCAATGCCTGAGTCAGAGTTTGGGTTTTCTTTGTAGCTATTTTGTAGATGAATAATCAGGGTAATTTCCTGCTTCCAGGAAACAATATATACAGTAAAAACAGGCCCATGCGTTTTTAGATTTTTCCCTCCAGCCCTCCTGTCTCTGCCCTGGAAAGGCATCCTGTTCATGCAGAAATGATATCTCTTCCTGTTACAATCGCACAAACTTGAGGTCCCCTATCTGTGCTTTCTTTCAGGAGTGACTCTCCAAGGGAGCCAAAATCCATGTATTTGCACATACACTTGAATAATATTGATAGAGAAATTTAAGCGAGAACACAAGGGTATGTGATTTTACAAGCTCTCAATGACTATATGGCTATATACCTCATTCAAGTTTGTTTTTTAAACCCGAGAGCCTGTTTTTTTTTTTTTTTTTTTTTTTTTTTCTGAATGTCCTTTTGTTTTGAGTTTCCCCAGAAAATACTTTTTATGGTTTCAAGTTTCTCATTTTTAATTAACTCTGCTAAGTTTTTTATATAATTCCAGGATGTTCTGTCAGCATGAACATATCTTAGAATCCTTGAATTCCTTTCCTTTCTTACAAATGGAAGTTTCATTTGGGGAAAACAAATCTTTTCATGCAGATATTGCACATCTGGTTCTTTCGATGCTTTGAAGAACTGTTCCTTGGGAAATTGGCTCAGGATGCATTATTTTTGGGGGGTGTGGGGAAGTTCCATTTGGAACCATGAGTTAATGAACAAGAGAACCCACCAGCTTTAGGGAAGTCATCCTAGCTGCTATTTTGTGTGAGGATTGTTATAGTGCTTTTATCATCAATGCCTTGCAAAGTCTACAACAATCAATATTTTAAAACATTTTTACAGGAAATGAAACTGTGAACTCCTCTACTGCATCTGAGAGCTGACATGGCATTTTATAAATAGGCATATGATGTCTAAATTACTTGTAATACAAACTAAGAGCAAACTCAGCATTTGTGATGGTTGCATATGATCCAGAATTGTAATGATGAATAATGCATTGAGTGTCATTGTTCTCCATGATTGCCCACTTTGTTATGCAGGGAGGGAGTTCCACTACTACCCTGTCTCAGGTTTGAATTATACAGTTTCTTTTAGTAGCAGCGTCCCCAGAATTGTGTAAGCTCACTGGAAATATTCATAGAAATCCTTGCTCTCTGTGCTTCATGGAGATGCAATCTCAGAACTTTCTTCAAGGACTGGCTCATCAAGTATAATTTAACATGTCTTATAGATCTGAATTGCTTGTTTTGCGTGGAGAGAGCTTGTCAAAACACACATCCTTGTATCCTTGATACATTCAAACAAATAAGAATATTTTACTCTTTATTTAGAGAACAATATTGAATTTTTGTAAAAATAAAGCGTATAAAAGTGCTGGGTAGACTATATGTGTCACTCAAACATGAGGTGTACAATGTTTTAGTTTTTCATGTCCCCCCATAAAACCTGTGTCCCCCTCAGTCTTAATTAGGTTCAGGGCAGGGATTTGTTGCAGGGATCCTGTAAGAAGCAGCTCGACTTTGGAGCCACAGGCTAGGTTAGGGGGTGAGCAACAGGCAGGATGGCTTAAAGCAAAGTACTTTATAGTTCTCCTTTACTGTGACTGAATGGGCTCTAGCATCTGGACCAGGGCTATCCTAGAGTTAGGATAAGATAGCTCCTGCCCTGGAGGCTGAGGAAACCCAGCCAGGAAAGCAGGTTGATGGTGGGGTGATGGTAGTGGTGGTGAATAAATGGCTTTTCCTCCACCCCCACCCAAAGTTTGTACTAATTGGGCAATAGATGCAGGGATCAGGTGAATGTAAATCAAAGCATCCGCTTTATTACTGAAAACATCTGAGTTGAAGAAACTGGCTTATATTTGCAGACAAAGGAGATTATTAACGCTTCCTTGCATTAAATTTGAAATGGATTGGATACAGAAAATGAGGGAAAAAGAGAAAGCAAGGATAATTCCTGGATTTTTGGCTTGGATAGTCTGATAGATGACAGAGCAAGAGCATCACCATCTTGGACAAACACCGCAATTTTAAGTTCCCCTTGAGTAAAAACTGCCTAAATCCAGCCCCAAAAACATCAGCATAATGGCTAACATCAGCATGATCATAAACCACAAGTGACACTCTGGCCACAAGTATTCCAACTCTGAGATAAACCCTCTCTGACCAGACGCATGCCAGCCCTTAGATAACCTCCCCACTAACCAGAGACATTCTAACCCTGCAATAAAACTCTCCTCCACAAAGAAACATTCTGAGCCTACGATAAGTTCTCTCTCCCAAAACCCATAAATACACTTAGTCTATAAAAGAGAATGCTCCTGACCAACATTGGCCAGAAGCCCCTCTCATGTTTATTCTCCAAAATAAACCTGTCTTTGACTGTTAAGCCACTTTTTGTGTTTGTTTCTTCTCTTAGAATAAATACTGGTGGTATATTAAGATGGGAAGGAGTGGGTTTTGGAGGGTTTGGAGGAGTCAAAAATTGTTTTGGCTATAGTAAATTTTGAGGTGCTCATAACACCTTTATGTGGAAATGTCAAGCAGAAAGTCTTTGATCTGGCAGTGCCTGCTAGTTTTTTGTGGTGTAGGGAATTTACAAGATTCAGAGTAACTGAATTTCAGCAATTGAAAAACATATTAAAAGGCATAGAGTTCATTTTATCTAGATTCAGATTGGTGTAGGCATCATTGAGCACAGCCAGTATTATTAAGATTATAAACTGGGTTGTCTGATTTCTAAACCCTGGTGTAGGATTTCCTATTTTTTTTAGTAATGAATTTTTAATAACATTTTTCTCCCCACCTACCAAATTATCTCCTAATAAGCCATTCCAGTCATTACTAGAAGTCACAGCAAGTAAGCAGTGATTTTGGTATAAGAGATAGTGTAATATGACAATAGGAAGAAGCAGACATTTTAAATTCTTATTTCTAAGGTAGTTTCTTCCATCCTGAAAGATCTTTTCTTGCAATTGGAAGTAAGGAAAAAGAAAACAAGAATATGTGATATTTCCCTTATTTTTTAAACTACATGTTTATTGTAACATGTTGAGTCTGCCTGGTGAAACTTTTGTATTGGAATAATTCATTTTTATACAATTAATTAGCCTAGCATTTGCTTGATATTTGCTGTTTGCAAAATATTAGACTAAATGTCTAATAGGCATGCTCTAAAGTGCTCTAAAGACATGCTCTAAAGTTAGAGCATTCTGACTTTAGTCAGTTGCCTAAATAAAATTTGAAGACTAAGGAGAGAGGATGAGTATAAATCAGCTGTAAATTGAGGTGTTTTTGATGGACCCAGCTATAGCTGGGAAGATATGTGCCCCAAGTGGGCCTGAATATTCCCTAAACCCCTACTCCATTTGGTGCAGCCTATTTTATAGACAAAAGTCAGGACAGCTAGTTGAACAGCAAAAAGGAGAGAACATTTCTTCTGTAGTAAAGGGAAAATTCTGAGACATTTTAGTGTCAGAATGATGACTGAATTAGAGAGGAGCAATTTGAATGCTTTCCCTCATAAATCTCACTCAGAAGGGAAATACAAGACAGATAGTTTCACTTAGAGACAAGACTACAGCAATCCTATGAGACAGGACATATTGATACCAATATGACAAATGCAATTTTAGTTACAAGAATGCTCTGTCATCTGCCAACTGAGCCAATGACTTGGCTAAAATGTGAGAAAGAGTAAATAATTGAAATGAAAGCATTAGCAGAAAAATAAAAGGTTTGCCAAACAAAATCTGATGTCAACTCAGGCAATAAAGTCTTGGACTAGTGGTTTCTCTCTCAATTGCTTCTAACTTTGGTATTGCATCCTGCCTTTTATACTGACTTGTTAAATAGTTATTTTCAGGGTAGATTAAGAAATTAAAAAATGGATGGAAAAATATAGAAACCTGTTGAAAAGTTATATTCCTTGCTTCTTCCCAGGAATAATGCATGACATTTAATCTATACTAGTTCAAGGTCACTGTGGGTCATTTATATCTGTCTTTATCAACAATACCTGTCTTAGGTTGAAAACTACATGTTAGAGATTTTGCCTACTGCCATATTGTAAAGCAGACATACAGTCCTTTTGGTGTGTGTGTATATATATATATAGCCATTTTTTCTTTATTCTCTTTTAGGTATCAAGTGCCTCATTCATTCATTTATTCATTCACTCATAAAACTTTAATGGATTATGTGCAATGTGCAAGGTGCTGTGTTGATTGCTAGGGGAGATGCAAATTGAGTGAGGTAAATGTGTGATAGAAGCATACAGCAATGCAGGAAAGCAGGAAGGAGGAAGAAACTGACTTGCCTGTGATTCTCACAAAATTGGTTTTTATTTACACTTTGGTGTAATTCCATTCACTTATCCCACAAATTGACATAAAAGCAGCCTCACAAAATGAGATACAATGTAAATTGTTGGGGATGCTGCTAATTGCCTTTCTCATTGTATTTTTTATGAGAATCTCCAGAAGGTAGTTCCATCTGCTCTTAATACCAAGACAGTTCTTCTGTGTAATTGGTAAGATTTTATCTTATGGATAATGTAAACTAGGACTGACAATGCTTCTTTTTCTATTCAGAAAAACGAAGCACAGTGTATAAGTAATTTTTATATCTGTCTGTATACCTAGCACCTGTCAGTCCCATCATCAGTCTATATCTATCTGTCTTGGTTTGCTCAATACCTTCACATTTGTGTGTCTGTTATTTTTATTTAAAGTATAACATACACATAGAAGAGTATAAAATTATAGGAGTGAAGCTCAATAAATTTTCACAAAGTGGTTTTCATACCTGTGTAACCACTTCCAGATCAGGAAACATTACCGAACACAGAAGTCTCCCTTGTTCTACCTCATGGTCATGATCCAGCCCCTCCCCAAAGTTAGCCACTATCTTGACTACTATTGCCTTTCTGATGAATATAGACTGGTATCTAATTGTGATTGGAATTTGTAATTGCTTGGTAACAGATGATGTTTAGCACTTTATATTGTCCAGTGTATGTATTGAAAACAGCTTTTCATCACCATGTGCCTTGCCTTTTCACTCTTTTAATAATGACTTTTGATGATCAGGAACTTATAGATTTTATTTGGCTTTTTCAAGAAATCAAATTTTTGCTTTGATACCGTTTTCTGCTCTCTGCTTCCTATTTTATTCTTTTCAGTTGTTATGTTGTTTATTTTCTTCCTCCTGTTTTCTTTGGGTAATTTGCTGCTATTTAAATTTTTTTCTTGAGATGCATATTAGAACACTAGTTCTTCAGTATTATTTTTTATGTATTTATTAACATTTACAAATTTACTTTTAAGTAAGTTTTAGCAGAATTGTTCCAGTTTTGGTAGTATTTTTACTAACATTCACTTTAAATCTTTTTTAAATTTTAAAATGAAATTCCTTTGACTTATGGGTTTTCAATAAGTGCCTAATTTCCAATATCTAAACATTTTCTGGTTAACTTTTATTGTTGATTTTTAGTTTAAATTTATTGAAGTCAGAGAAAATACATGATTTCAAATTTATGAAATTTGTTGAGGTTATTTTAATATTATATGGTCAATTTTGACAAATAGTCTTTATGCACTATATTTTAAGAATATTATATTGTTAAGAATACTATTTGGTCAATTTTGACAACTAGTCTTTATGCACTACATTCCACTCTATTCTGTAGTTATTAGAAACAATATTTTGTATATCTCAGGTTAAGAAACAATGTTTTGTATATCTCAGGTTAATTTTTAAATCATATTACTAAGTCCTCTCCATCCTGTTTGTCTGCTTTTTCTATTAGATACTCATAGTGTTGTGTTAAAATGTCCTACAGTGATTGTAAATTTGTCTGTTTGTCCTTTATTTTATCAGTTTTGGTTTAATAATTTTGAGGATACATTAGGTATACATAATTTATAATTTTGCCAATGGATTGAAACTCTTGTGTTTAAGAAATGATACTCTTTAAATTTTTTTTTTTTTGATTAGGGGAAACCAACTAGTCTAGTTAAGCTGTTGTATACAATTTATATAAATGGAAGGTAAAGAAAAAGTTTGGAAGAATAACAAAGCTATTGGGTATTTTGGTGAGAGCAGTCATATAAGCAGAAATGAGTTTTAAGAATCTTAAAGTGACTGGTTGTATCATGCGGAGTGGATTTTGTCGCAGAGAAATGGAAGCAGACTGATGGAGCCTATTGTGGTTCCAGGCCGTACTTCCCAACAGGGGTTAATTCATCAATAGGGGAAATCATTCTAAAGCAGGCACTGGAACTATTTACTCATATCAATTAAGAAACTCATTACTTGAATTTTTTTCTTTTTTATGGTCAGATTGAAAGGCTTCTAATTTCTATCAACTGAACACATGAGGGAATTAGTGGAAGTCACATGAACATGTTAGTATCTGTTACTCCGAAGATTTAGCATTCAGTTTTGTTCTTAATCATATGTTGTTTAATTCATACCCCAAATTGACCATTGGTTAAAGCCAGCAAATAAAAAATGTTGACATTGAAATATAACAGTTCAATGGAACACAGACAATTATGATAGGCAAATTCACCACCAGATGATTTTTCACAAGTCTGTGATTTGGCAGGCATCTGATCAAAGTTTCTACCTAGAATATCAAAATCTTACCAGCATTTCAATAAGCAATGTTAAAAGAAGAAATACAGTGATGATTTTATTTCAGTTATCATGTCATTATCATTGATTAGGAATAATGATCTTTCAATGACTTAACATCTTATTTGTGGAGAGTGCTTACAAAAACGATGCTGAAACTTTGTTTCTTATCTTGCTATATAGAAAGTGGCCCAGCTACACTGGGCCACTCTGCCTACTACACCCTACTCTATGGAGCAGCCAAAAAAACAAACAAAACAAACAAAATACAATTTAAAATGAACTAGCTGATTATTTTAAATGCAAGATTTACAAATGTGAATTCAGAAAGTATTTAAAAATCTCTCATTGATATTGTACCACATGGTAAATTTCAATGCACAATTTAATATGGAATTCATTCTCAATCAAAACATGGCATATGAAGGATTGACTCTAAACTGAATTAAAGACCCTGTTACCAGTTTTCTTTGTGAACTCAGTTGAATGGAATGAGAACAAAGGTCTGGGAATTATGCTGTACATAAATGCTCTTGGACCAGGATTTGTTGGCCTGTGGACAACTGAATTGTATTGGCTTGTATTTTATTCTCCAGGGCTTGGAAATTATATGCATTATATTGGTAATACAGAGGCTGATGAGATGTCCATGAACCTGATCAATGGCCCCTGACACATAACTAGTTAGCCCACAGGAATTTTTTTTTTTTTAAGTCTCCTTTTCCCTATAGGGGTTAGTTAACCTTTCAAAAAGTCTCTATGATTCTCATTTACTCAAATGTTGTCATCTACAACAACTTCTCCTTAGTAAGAATTCTGACTTAAGGTATAGTACTGATCTCTCTGCTGTGTCTGGAAACATCTTTATTTTGCCTTTATTTTTAAAGATATGTAATCGTAGGTTGTCAGTTACATTCTTCCAGTACTTTAAATACATTCTTTCATTGTGTACTTCCATCATTTCTCTTCATAGTCAGATGTCAGTTATATTTTTGCTCTTTTTTTTTTAAGAAATAGGGTCTCACTATCTTGCCCAGGCTAAAAAGCAGTGCCTATTCACAGGTAAAATCATTGTACACTACATCCTTGAACTCCTTGTCTCATGCAATTCTCCTGCCTCAATCCCTTAAGTAGTGGGAACTCTAGGTATATGCCACTGTGCTCAACTGCTATTTTAAAAGTAATGTGTATTTATTGTTCTGACTGCCTATCAGATTATTTTGTCCATAGATTTTAGCAGCTCTACTCTCAAACGTGGAGTGTTTATCTTATTATTTGTTCTGTTTGTGGATTATCACACTTACTGAATAATTAACTTGACATATTTCATCATTTTGGGAAAATTTGAATCCATTATCTTTTTACATATTGCCTCAATCACATTATTTTATTACAGTTCCCCTTTTGGAAGTCCTTTATATATATGCTAAAATTTCTCACAGTATCCTTTGTAGCAATTACTGTATATTTTGTCGGGTTTCCTTTTTCTGTGCTTCAGTAAAGACATTTTAAATTGGTCTATCTCCAGTTTATTAGTCCTGCATCCCACTGTCAAATCTGCTGTATAATCTTCTATTTATCTAAAACTTACTTTTTCATTTATAGAATTTCAATGGAACATTTTCACATATTCTTCATACATTTCTTTGAAAATATATTATTTTTAATTTTCATTTTAATTAAAATGCTTTGTCGAGGTATGACTGATATACAAAAAGGTGTACATATTTCTTGTGTACAACTTGATGAGTTTGGAGAATTTTGCTCTCTCTTCCACATCTTATATTTTTGATGTCAGAATTTACTTTTTTATATTCTGTATTTATGAAAACATTTTTGTGGTTATAGTTATTCTTAATACTGTTGTCTTTTATGCTAGGGTTAAAGTGATATATGTACTATGTTAAAAAGTTACATTGGCTGGGCGCAGTGGCTCACGCCTGTAATCCCAGCACTTTGGGAGGCTGAGACGGGTGAATCACGAAGTCAAGAGATTGAGACCATCCTGGCCAACATGGTGAAACCCCGTCTCTATTAAACATACAAAAAATTAGCTGGACATGGTGGCGTGTGCCTGTAATCCCAGCTACTCAGGAGGCTGAGGCAGGAGAATTGCCCAAACCCAGGAGGCGGAGGTTGTGGTGAGCCGAGATTGCGCCATTGCACTCCAGCCTGGGTAACAAGAGTGAAACTCCATCTCAAAAAAAAAAAAAAAGTTACATTATTCTGCATTTTCTATAAATTTACCCTTACCAGTGATATTTATACTTTCATATGCTTTTATGTTTCTTTTTAGCATCCTTTCATTTCAAATTAAAGACTTCCCTTTAGCGCTTCTCATTAGGCAGGTCTAGTTATGATAACTCTGCTTTTTGTTTTCATGGAAAAACTTTTATCTCACCTTCGGTTTTTAAAAAATTATATAGTATATGGTTTATTGGTAAAAGTCACATAATTGCACATCCTAAGATTATTTTTCTGGGATCATTTCAAAAAGGCCACTCTTAAGGAAAGATGAAAACGTTTTGTTATTGTTGAATTTCCAAACAAAAAAGCTTGGAACTTGCCATTTAATAATGAGAAAGTAGACGTTAATTTTTTAAAATTTCAGCTGAACAGATGGTGTTCAGTTATATGAATAAGTTCTTTAGCGGGGATTTGTGACATTTGGGTGCATCTATCACCCAAGCAGTGTACTGTACCCAGTGTGCAGTCTTTTATCCTCCCCAACTACCCTTTCCTGCAAGTCCCCGAAGTCCACTGTATCATTTTTATGCCTTTGTATCCTCATAGTTAAGTTCCCACTTATGAGTGAGAACATACAACGTATGGTTTTCAATTCCTGAGTTACTTCATTTAGAAAAATAGTCTCCAGTTCTATCCAGGTTGTGGTGAATACCATTACTTTGTTCCTTTTAATGGCTGAGTAGTATTCCATGGTATATGTATACTACATTTTCTTTATCCACTTGTTCGTTGATCAATGGACATTTGGGTTGGTTCCATATTTTTGGAATTATGAATTGTGCTGCTATAAACATGCATGTGGAAGTATCTTTTTGGTATGAGCCTTCTTTTCCTCTGGGTAGATATCCTTTTGAAGGACAAATTTTCTTGGTTGGCAGTTTTTTCCTATTAACACTTTGACTATGTCATCCCACTCTCTCCTGGCCTGCAATGTTTCTGCTGTGAAAACTGCTGAAAGTGTTATGAAGGTTCACTTTAATATGACAAGTTCCTTTTTTTCTTCCTTCAATTTTATCTTTCTCTGACTTTGATGATTTAATTATAATGTGTTTCAGTGTAGAACTCTTTAGGCTTAATATATTTTGTATATTTTGAGCTTCATGAAACTGGATGTCCATTTCCCTCCCCAGATTCAGAATATTTTCTATCATTATTTCTTTAAGTTTTCTGCTTCTTTCTTTTTCTCTTCAAGTTACATAGTATGTATATTGGCTCACTTGGTGTCTCGTAAGTCCTGTAGGCTTTCTTCACTATTTTTCATTCTTTTTTCCTTTTGCTCCCGACTGGATAGCTTCAAATGACTTATCTTCAAGTTCATTAATTCTTTTTTCTGCTGATTCAAGTCTGCTCTTGAAACTTTATTTAATTTTTCAGTTCAGTCATTGTGTTTGTCAGCTCTAGATTCTTTATGAGTCTTACTTTTTGTTGAAATTCTCAATTTCATGTATCATTTTCCTGATTTCATTTAGTTGTCTGTGTTCTCTTATAGCTCACTGAGCTCCCTTAAAATTATTTTGAATTCTTTTTTTGTTGCTGTTGAGACAGTGTTTCACTCTTGTCACACAGGCTGGAGTGCAGTGGTGTAATCTCTACTCACTGCAATCTCAATCTCCCAGGTTCAGGTGATTTTCCTGCCCCAGCCTCCCAAGTAGCTGGTATTATAGGCATGCACTACCACACCTGACTAATTTTGCAGTTTTAGTAGAGATGGGGTTTCACCATTTTGGCCAGGCTGGTTTCAAACTCCTGACCCCAGGTGATCCACCCACCTCAGCCTCTCAAAGTGCTGTGATTTCAAGTGGTGCACCACTGCACCCAGTCAATTATTTTGAATTCTTTTTCAGGTAGTTAGATTTCTGTTTCTTTAGAATCCACTACTAGAGTTTTATTTTAATACATTGGTGATTACATGTTTCCCTAATTCTTTTATTTATTTATTTTTTTAAGTCAGAGGCTTGTTCTATCATCAGGACTCTATCAGGCTGGAGTCCAAGGGCATGATCTTGGCTCACTGCAGCCTCCACCTCCTAGGCTCAAGCAAACCTTCCACCTCAACTCCCCTGAGTAGCTGAGAACAATGGTGCATGCCACCATGCCTGGCTAATTTTTGTATATTTTGTAGAGATGAGATTTTGTCATGTTGGCTAGGCTGGTCTCCAACTCCTGGACTCAAGCCATCTACCTACCTCAGCCTCCCAGAGTGCTGGATTACAGGTGTGAGCCACCAACCTTGGCTGTTTCCTTGATTCTTCATGACTTTCATAGGGTTGCATTGGTATCTGTTCATTTGAAGAAGCAGTTACCTCTTTCTGTTTTCACAAATTGGCTGTGGCAGGGAAATCCATTCACAAGTCAGCCTGGCCAGAAATTCTTGGTGGTCTGATTAGTATGGCTTGCAGGTGGTCTGGCTTATAGGATCTGTGGTTAGCCCTGGTACCAGGGTCTGTGGGTTGGTGGGCCAAGTGCCATGGTCTGTGGGTGAGCAGGCCTTGTGCCAGGGCCTGTGAGCTGGCTGTTGAGATCTGTGAACTGGTTGTTGAGAGCCCTCACCATTTTCCTTTGTTCTTAGCTACCCTCGGGTGATCTAGCCATGCCATTTCCCTATGTGTTATGGGTGAGGCACAACAGAAGCAAGCCTCTCAGGTAGTACCCCCAAGGTGGGAGAAGTTGGATGCTGATTTCACCCTGTCTCCCTGAGAGAACTTGCAGGCTGGGGTGTTCTTTCTCGATGCTATGTTGTGCTGGCTTAGGGGAGGGATAATACAGGTAAAATGATACTGTTCTTTTTCCCCTCTTTCAATGAGGGGAAACTTCTCACTTGGATTTGGAGCTCTCATAAACATATTCTCATCTATGAAGGCTATTAAATTGGTGCTTTTGTAGAGGGCTGAGGGCTGAGATCACTTACTCTATCATCTTGCTGATGTTACTCTTCAATAACAGGTTAAAGTCTATTTTTGAAAAGTCTAATACCTTGATGACCTTTAGATATGTCTTAATTGTCTGGTCTTTTTCTTTTGGTCTTGGTTTTCTTCATATGCCTGTTAATTTTTGATTAATGCTGGAAATTGTGTATAAAAGTCACAGAGGCTCCACATGAAACTTTATCTTCTGGAAGGCAGTTTAAATAAAAGAAGAACACCTTCCTCTAACCAGGGAAAGATTGATTTGAGGCTGTGTTTCAGTGTTTTTAAGGCATGGACTATTTGGATTTGCCCTTATTCCCTATGGTGTAACCTTTTAGGCAGTCCATCTGAAAGACTGGAATAACCATGGCACATCCACTTTGATGAAAATTAACTTCCCTATTTTACCTCCCCACCTTCATGAGATTGTTGAATGTTTTTCTTAGCTTTTAAACTTCTTAGCTTAGTTCTTTTGGAAGGCCATCTCCAGCTCACAGCCCATGTGGCTTACAAATAAATACATTGTTTTTGAGGAAAACAGCAGCAAAATGCCAGATTCACTTCAATGTTATTGTTTATCTCTGGGGTCTTGAACTCCAGATATTTGAGGACTTCAGATAGGTTTTACTCTGCTATATGTTTGTGTGTAGCTATTCTTAATAGAAAGTTTGTAGGTTATAAGAACTTTAGCCATATTTATTTCTTTATTTTTGGTTTGTGTGTGTTTCACATGTCCTGATAAGTTACCTCAAATGTTTTTTGCAACAAAGTTAGAGTATGGAAATTCAAAGGACATAGAATATTCAAAACAATCTTGAACAAAGCTAGAGGATTTAGATTATCAGATAGCAAAATGATTTATAAAGCTACAGTAAATAAGGCAGTAGAATATTAACAGAAAGATAAGTAAAAACACAATGGAACAGAATAGCATATAGAAACAGAACTACGTATAGATAGTTACTTGATTTTGAACAAAAGTCTCTTTAAAAAATGGAAGTCTACTTGAACAAAGAATGACCTACTCCATAAAAGATATTGTATTACTTTGATGAAATGGCAAAATAATGTTGATGGTTATCTCACACCATAAATAAAACTCAATGTCGATAGTGTATTCACGTAATTCTTAAGGGTATAAGAGTCCTTACATAAATTGAGTAATATTTTCTTCATGACCTTGTAGTAAACAATGATTTTTAAAGCAGGGTACCAAAAGTGAATAGTAAAAGAAAACTTAAATTACATTAAAATAAAGTAACTCGTACATCAGAATACATAAAAAAGAGATGATATCTGTAATTTTTACATGGATATTTGTAATGATAAGACTTGTATGTTGAATATAAAGAAATCTTTCAAATCAGTGCTAAAATGAAGAAATTCAATAGATAAACATGAATGGGCACTTCACAAAAATGAATGTCTAAATTTCCAATAAACATATGAAAATTGCTCTATTCACTAACTGATCCAAAAATCTAAATTAAAATTATGATGACATATCACTGTGCACTCAAGAGGATCAATAAAAAAAAAAAAAAATGGAAGACATAAAATGTTGACAAAGATATGAAAGAATTGGAACTCTTGAACTCTGCTGGTTGATGCAGAAACTGATGTAATTACTTGGGAAAACTGTTAGTATCTGCTAACAATGAATTTTCACATACCTATGACCAGCAATTTTACTTCTAAATACATGTCGAACAGAAATATGAGCATACATCCACCAAAAACACCATTCTTAATAGCTTCAAATTGGATACTGAATAAATGTCCATCAATAATAGAACATATAAATCAAATATGATGTGTTGTATTGCATACCATGCAGCAAAATACAATAATATATATCTCATAGAGTGTTGAATGCAAAAAGTAGACATAAAACATAACCTACTATATGATTCCCTTTAAATAAAATTCAAAAACAGGCAATATTAATCAATTGTGTTAGATGTTAGAGTAGTGGTTACCTTTAAGATGGTAGTGGCATAGGAGGGTTATAACTGATGATAGTATTCTACATCTTGATTTGGGTGCTGGTTGCATGAGTATCTTCATTTTGTGAGAATCCATTGGGTGATTGTATACTATTATTATATATATTACATTCAAGAAAAATCCATTTTAAAATAAATGCCACTTTAATGGAGAAAAAAGTCTAAATAAAGAATTGACATTCGAGTTATAATTTGAAGAGTGATTTTTGGATTCTCCAGGCAGATCGTTCTGGACTAGAGGAAATAGCATTTTGGTATTGCAGCACTGTAGTTTTCCTCTTTCATTTCCCCTTCTGCATTCGTTCTTCCCATTAAAACTTACCTGTTTTTGCATATTTTTTCTTTAGAGACTATCTCTAGATAGTTCAGCAAGTTTAATATGTTACTGCACCTAGATTATATTGTAGACAATAATTTATTCTGAAAAGTAATTGATGTGGAACTTTTTGATATCTAGGCAGTCAGGAGGGAAATTTTTAAAAATAAGAACCCCTTTAAATTACATCATGTAGAGTATGACCAGTTTAGTTTACGTCAGGGATGGATTTCTATCAACAACCTTGGTATGTTGCCATATGTAGGTAAGCACTTCTAAATAGTAAAATAATATTGACCATTTTGAGCTTTGTTTCCCAAAAGACCTCAACATATTCCTAATGAGTAAATTTTACCATCAACATCATCACAGTGTTTACTTCATTTATAGTGGCTTATTCATAAAATTCAGATTTCCAAAGATAATTAAAGAAAGTAAAGTAATAAAGCTTATAGCTCTTGTTTAAAAAATGCAGAGGGGCATTAACATTGTGTAATAGCATAGTTTCTATTACAGACTCCAATAATGGTTCTGTATTAGCTGGATTTCATTAAAAATTAAAGAATTGAATGATAAGTGGAGAGAAAGTATAGTTTTTCTCTCAGGCTGCTTTGCTAAGTTGGAAGTGAGGATGTAAGACAACCAGGTCGATGGTATCAGAATTAAGCTGTCAATCCTGACAATTGAGAATTCAAATAATGAACTGTTTAAAGAGAGATTCATTTAAAATAAGCTTATTTGGGTCCAGGTATCATTAAATAGAAATAATCTTAAGTGTAATCCAGAGGTTTGAAATATGTCTGCTTTTCTATGCACATGTACTTGCTACACTCAGTTTGTTTTAATTTCTCCAGAGAATCTGATTTTGCAGGGTAGTTTAACCCGATGGGGGCAGTGCGTGCCTGTCAGTTCCAGATAGATTCTAAATTATTTTCAGAGAGAAAGGTAAATTTAAGGGAAAAATGCCCTAAACTGCTTAGAGAAAGGTTGCAATAGGCTTCCGATGACTTTCCTAGTTCTGAAATGGCAGCTTGCATATGAACAAAACAAAAAAGGGATCACAATGAAAAAAATCAAAGTTTTGTCAGGTTTTCCACAGTCCACTGGAAGAGCAGCTTGTCAAAAGATTATTTTGTAAAGATCTCTAATAGGCTTTCCAAAGCCACTTTCTTAATGCAGTCAAAACAGAGATAATGATGTCTCCACAAAGATCTGCTTGAAGAACAGCTAATGGATTTTTTAGGTGTTTCCCCATTGGCATGATTTGCTTATTAGAAATATACAGTTCTTTGCACACAGGCTTGTCTTTATCTTGCTTCTTCAACTGGAATGTGAGTGGAGAACTCTGTTGCATTAACTTGAAAACTTTTGCTTTTCTGAGGAATGTTCACTGTCCGGCCATGGTTATTCTGAATGTGTGTGGGAAGGCTCTAATGATCAGTCTGGAAAGCTTGTTTTTCTGCCTTTGCCTAAGAGAAATATATTTTCTCTTTTAGCCTCTCAGATATAAGTCTTAAAGAAAAATGGACCTTGTCTAGGCAGCAGCTTCAGATCTCTCTTTTGTTCTTACCACCCCTTCCTCACAGTTTCCAGGATGGCTCACGATGGCCAGAACTGCCTGTTTGGAGTCCATTAATTTTATTCTCCAAAGCAAAGAAAAGAAATTATTTACAGGAATGAAATGCTACTCCAGTTTTCTTATATGCTTGAAGTACTTCTAACTTCAAATGATTAACATGATCAAGACTCATTTATTTTTATTTAAAAAATATTTTTAAAAGCTTTTCTTTGTTGTGAAATTTAATAAATGTGCAGATAAATATATAACAGAAAGATATACAGGGTAATGGTTCATGGTTTATTAGAAACTACCAGGTTAAATAAAAATATGGAACATGATTCTTAGCCCGAAAATCGCCCTCATGCTTCTTCTGAATCACCAACCTGTCCTCCTCCTACCAGCATAACCTGATTATCATAGCAATCATTTCTTTGTTCTTTTTTCTAGTATAACTTCCTGGATTAGTCAGGGTTCTCCAGAGAAATAGAACCAATAAAATACATATATATATATATGCATGCATGCATGTGTGTATAAAGTAGAAATTAGCTCATTCAATTATGGAGACCGAGAAGCCCCACCATCTGCTGTCTGCAAGCTGGAGAACTAGGAAAGCTGGTGATGTAATTCAGTCACAGTCCAAAGGCCTAACAACCAGGAAAGCTGATGGGGTAAATCCTGGTCCAAGGGTGGAGACCTGAGAAGGGGGATGGGGTACTTGTGTAAGTCCTGAAATCTGAAGGCTAGAGAAGCAGTAGTGCCAGTGTCCAAGGGTAGGAGGAAATGGATGTCTTGGCTCAAGAAGAGAGACTGAATTCACTCTTCCTCTGCCTTTTTGTTCTATCAGGACCTCAGTGGGTTGGCTGATGCTCACCCACATTGCTTCAGTAGGTCAACAGATTCAAATGTGAATTTCTTCTGAAAGCACCATCACAGACACACCCAGAAATTATGTAACATCAGCTATCTGGGTATCTTTTAGCCCAGTAAAGTTGACACATAAAATTAACCATCACACTTCTAAGCATGCTCTCCCAGGGATCATTGTCTGTGATTCCTCACAATCTTATTGCTGTCCGATGCCTCCAAGCAGTTATATTCTAGTTGTCCTTAGTAGCAGAGTCAGCATGTTAAACAGCCCATCATTCTTGGAAATGGAACCTCATTTATTTTTTAATTCAAAAAATACTTATTAGTGCCTACCACCCAGGTGCTGCTCTAAGATCTGGGAACACAGTAGAGAAGAAAAGTGCATTTCCTGTTCTGCAGGAAGGTTGTATCGAGTTGGGGGATTTGGATAAGAAAATATTCTTTAAAGTGCTCTTCTTTAAAACTCCTGTGATTGCAGCTCCCTGTGAAATCGCAGAGGGTGATTTCATTCAGCCGCATTTCCAGATGGAACTTCATTTCTCACAGACCAAGAGATTCCCAGGTGTAGGAACCCCATGGGCCGCCAGCGCAACATTTTGGGCTGCCGCGGCTGTTTGGGCTGAGGCCACATCGCTGCAACACCCTGTACAAAATACACTGGTTTGACTGTGCTGTTAAACCGGCAATTGGAGAATTTGGAAGGCAGATTAGCATATTAATCTGATTAAATGGGAGTTAAACAGAAAGCCAGGCCAGGAGATTCCCAGGCAGCAATGTTGTTTCAGCTGGCACAGTGGGTCACTACATGGAAATCACACAGATCCCAGTGCCCTTTCAGCAGGTGACTGGAACACCTGGGAGAGAGTCAAACGTTCAAATTAAAAAAAAAAAAAGGACTCTGAGGCAGGGAGCCAGGTGATCAGGCTCCACGGATCCCACCCCCACAAAAACAAACAAAATAGCAATTGGAAATGCTCGGGGTTGAGAGTTTCATGGCAAGCACAGCGGAACCCAGGACAGTGCAGCTTGGTGGGGGAGGGGCATCTGCCATTACCGAGGCACTCGACCCCTACGGAGCTACTCTGCCATTGCTGATGTGGTCTGCCATTGCTGAGGCAACCTGCCATAACAGAGAGAGTCTGCCACTACAGAGGTGGGCCACCATTGCCACTGCAGTTCTAACCACACCCATATAAATAGGACTATAGGGAATTACATACAGCAGCAGGCTGGAGCCCACAGCAGCTCAGCATAGCCACTACAGGTAGGCAGTGACTAGACTGCCTCCTCGCTGGGCAGGACAGTGCAATGGATACTCATAAATAAAGCCCTAACTCCCCAGGACAGAGCACCTGAGGAAAAAAAAAGGGGCTTTATGAGTTCTGCTGCAGCAGACTTAAACGTACCTGCCTAGCAGCCCTGAATGAACAATGGAGATCACAGCTCAGCACTTGAGCTCCTATAAAGTACAGACTGTCTCCTCAAGCAGCTCCCTGACCCCTGTATATCCAAAGATTCACCTCACAAAGGACTGATCAGACTGACATTTGGCGGGCATCATTCAGGGACAAAGATAGCAGAAAAAGAATCTGGTAGCAACCCTCCTGGTTCTGCAGCTGCTACAGGAGTTCCCCAGGCAAGCAGGGCCTGGAGTGGACCTTAGCAGTCCTACAGCAGAGGGGCCAGACTGTTAGAAGGAAAACTAAGAAACAGAAATACTTCATCATCAACAATCTGGATGTCCACTCAGAGACCCAATCAGAAAATCAGCAACTACTCAGATGACAGGTGGATAAATCCACAAAGATGGGAAGAAACCAGTGCAAAAAGGAGGAAAACACCCGAAACCAAAACACCTCACCTCCTACAAAGGACCACAACTCCTCACCAGCAAGGGAACAAAGCTGGATGGAGAATGAGTGTGATGAAATGACAGAATCAGACTTCAGAAGGTGGGTAATGAGAAACTTCCGTGAGCTAAAAGAACATATTCTAAATCAATGCAAAGACACTAAGAACCTTGAAAAAAGATTTGAGGAAATGATAACAAGAATGGACAACTTAGGAATATGAGTGAATTGAAGGAGCTGAAAAACACAACACGAGAACTTCATGAAGCATGCACAAGTTTCAACAGCCGAATTGACCAAGCAGAAGAAAGGATATCAGAAGTCAAATATCAACTCAATGAAATAAAATGAGAAGCCAAGATTAGAGAAAAAAAGCACAAAAAAGAATGAACAAAGTCTCCAAGAAATGTGGGACTATGTAAAGAGACCTAATCTATGTTTGATAGGTGTAGCTGAATGTGACGAGGAGAATGAATCCAAGCTGGAAAATACTCTTCAGGATATTATCCAGGAAAATTTCCCCAACCTAGCAAGGCAGGCCAATATTCAAGTCCAGGAAATACAGAGAACACCACAAAGATATTCTGCAAGAAGAGCAACCCCAAGGCACATAATCGTCAGATTCGCCAGGGTTGAAATGAAGGAGAAAATGCTAAGGGCAGCCAGAGAGAAAGGTTGGGTCACCCACAAAGGGAAGCCCATCAGGCTCACAGCAGATCCTTGGCAGAAACCCTATAAGCCAGAAGAGAGTGGGGGCCAATATTCAATATTCTTAAAGAAAAGAACTTTCAACCCAGAATTTCATATCCAGCCAAATTGAGCTTCCTAAGTGAAGGAAAAATAAAATTCTTTGCAAACAAGCAAGTACTCAGAGATTTTGTCATCACCAGGCCCGCTTTACAAGAGTTCCTGAAAGAGGCACTACACATAGAAAGGAACAACCAGTACCAGCCATTCCAAAATCATACCAAATGCTAAAGAGCACCAATAAAATGAAGAATCTGCATCAACTAACAGGCAAAATAGCCAGCTAGCATCAAAATGGCAGTATCAAATTCACACATAACAATATTAACCCTAAATGTAAATGGGCTAAGTGCATCAATCAAAAGACACAGACTGGCAAATTGGATAAAAAGACAAAACCCATCAGTGTACTGTATCCAGGAAACCCATCTAACATGCAAGGATACACAAAGACTCAAAATAAAGGCATGGAGGAAGATTTACCAAGCAAATGGAGAGCAAAAAAAAGCAGCAGTTGCAATTCTTGTCTCTGATAAAATAGACTTTAAAGTAACGAAGATCAAAAGAGACAAAGATGAACATTACATAATGGTCAAAGGATCGATACAACAAGAAGAGCTAAGGATCCTAAATATATATGGACCCAATACAGGAGCACCCAGATATGTAAGGCAAGTTCTTAATGACTTCACAAAGAGACTTAGACTCCCACACAATAATAGTGGGAGACTTTAACACTCCACTGTCAATATTAGACAGATCAACCAGAAAGAAAATTAACAAGGATATCCAGGGCTTGAACTCAGACCTGGAACAAGCAAACCTGATAGACATTTACAGAACTCTCCACCCCAAATCCACAGAATATACATTCTTCTCAGCACCACATCACACCTACTCCAAAATTGACCACATAATTGGAAGTAAAGCACTCCTCAGCAAATGCAAAACAACTGAAATCATAACAGTCTTTCAGACCATAGTGCAATCAACTTAGAACTCAGAATTCAGAAACTAACTCAGAACCGCACAGCTTCATGGAAACTGAACAACTGGCTCTTGAATGTTGATTGGATAAACAATGAAATGAAGGCAGAAATAAAGAAGTTCTTTGAAACCAATGAGAATGAAGACACAATGTACCAGAATCTCTGGGACACATTTAAAGCAGTATCTAGAGGAAAATATATAGCAATAAGTGCCCATACAAGAAGAGTGGAGAGATCCAAAATTGACACCCTATCATCAAAATTGAAAGAGCTAGAGGAGCAAGATCAAAAAAACTTAAAACCTAGCAGAAGACAAGAAATAATTAAAATCAGAGCAGAACTGAAGGAGATAGAGACATGAAAATCCCTTCAAAAAAATCAATAAATCCAAGAGCTGTTTTTTTGAAAAGATCAACAAAATAGACCACTAGCCAGACTGATAAAAAAGAAAAGAGAGAACAACCAAATAGATGCAATAAAAAATGATAAAGGGGAAATCACCACAGATTCCACAGAAATTCAAACCATCATCAGAGAATATTACAAACAACTCTATGCACATAAACTAGTAAACCTGGAAGAAATGGATAAATTCCTGGACACTTGTGTCCTCCCAAGCCTGAACCAGGAGGAAGCCAAAACTATGAATAGACCAATAACAAGGTCTGAAGTTGAGGTGTAATTAAGAGCCTACCACACAAAAAAATCCCAGGTCCAGATGGGTTCACAGCCGAATTCTAGCAGACACACAAAGAGGAGCTGGTATCATTCCTTCTGAAACTATTCCAAATAATCCAAAAAGAGGGAACCCTTCCCAAATCATTTTATGAGACCGAAATCATCCTGATGCCAAAACCTGGCAGAGATTCAGCAAGAAAAGAAAACTTCAGGCCAATATCCATAATGAACATAGATGCAAAAATCTTCAATAAAATACTGGCAAGCTGATTGCAACAGCACATCAAAAAGCTTATCCATCATGATCAAGTAGGATTCATCCTGGGGATGCAAGGCTGGTTCAACATATGCAAGTCTATAAACTTAATTCACCACATAATCAGAACCAAAAACAAAAACTACATGATTATCTCAATTGACACAGAGAAGGCATTTGACAAAACTCAACAGCCCTTTATGCTAAAAACCCTCAATAAACTTGGTATTGATGGAAAGTATCTCAAAATAATAAAAGCTATTTATGACAAACCAACAGCCAATATCATACTTAATGGGCAAAAAGTGGAAGCATTCCCTTTGAAATCTGGCACTAGACAAGGATGTCCTCTCTCACCACTTCTATTCAATATAGTACTGGCAGTTCTAGCCAGAGCAGTCGGTCAAGAAAAAGAAATAAAGGTATTCAAATAGGAAAGGAGGAAGCCAAATTGTCTCTGTTTGCAGATGACATGATGGTATATCTAGAAGACACCATCATCTCAGCCCAAAAACTCCTGAAACTGATAAGCAACTTCAGCAAAATCTCAGGATATAAAATCAATGTTCAAAAATCACAAGCATTCCTATACACCAATAACAGACTTAATGAGAGCCAAATCAAGAATGAACTGCCATTCACAATTGCTACAAAGAGAATAAAATACCTAGGAATACAACTTACAAGGAACATAAGGGACCTCTCCTAGGAGAACTACAAACCATTGCTCAATGAAATAAGAGAGGACACAAACAGATGGAGAAACATTCCATGTTTGTGGTTAGGAAGAATCAATATTGTGAAAATGATCATACTGCCCAAAGTAATTTACAGAGTCAATGCTATCCCCATCAAACTACCATTGACTTTCTTCACAGAACTGGAAAAAACCACCTTGAACTTCATATAGAACCAAAAGAGAGCCCACATAGCCAAGTCAATTCTAAGCAAAAAGAGCACAGCGGGAGGCATCACACTACCGGACTTCAAACAATACTACAAGGCTACAGTAATCAAAACAGCATGGTACTGGTACCAAAACAGAGATATAGACCAATGGAACAGAACAGAGGCATCAGAGGCAACACAACATATCTACAACCATGCAATCTTGAATAAACCTGACAAAAACAAGCAATGGGGAAAGGATTCCCTGTTTAATAAATGGTGTTGGGAAAACTGGCTGGCCATGTGTAGAAAGCAGAAACTGGATCCCTTCCTGACACCTTACACTAAAATTAACTCCAGATGGATTAAAGACTTAAACATAAGACCTGGCACCATAAAAACCCTAGAAGAAAATCTAGGCAAAACCATTCAGGACATAGGAGTAGGCAAGGACTTCATGACCAAAACATCAAAAGCATTGGCAAGAAAAGCCAAAATAGACAAATGGGACCTAATCAAACTCCACAGCTTCTGCACAACAAAAGAAACAGTCACTAGAGTGAATTGGCAACTAAAAGAATGGGAAGAAATTTTTGCAGTTTACCCATCTGACAAAGGGGTGATATCCAGAATTTACAAAGAACTCAAACAGATTTACAAGAAAAAAACAAGCCCATTCAAAAATGGGCAAAGGATATGAACAGACACTTTACAAAAGAAGACATACATGAGGCCAGCAAACATAGGAAGAAATGCTCATCATCACTGGTCATTAGAGAGATGCAAATCAAAACTAAAAATTGAGATACCATCTCACGCCAGTTAGAATGGCGATCATTAAAAAATCTGGAGACAACAGATGCTGGAGAGGATGTGGAAAAATAGGAACAATTTTATGGTGCTGGTGGGAGTGTAAATTAGTTCAACTATTGTGGAAGACAAGTGTGGCAATTCCTCAAGGACCTAGAAATAGAAATTCCATTTGACCCAGCAATCCCATTACTGGGTATATATCCAAAGGACTATAAATTGTTCTACTATAAGGACACATGCACATGAATGTTCATTGCAGAACTGTTTACAATAGGAAAGACCTGGAATCAACCCAAATGCCCATCAATGATAGACTGGACTGGGAAAATGTGGCACATATCTACCATGGAATATTATGCAGCAATCAAAAATAATGAGTTCATGTCCTTTGTAGTGACATGGATGAATCTGGAGAACATCATTCTCAGCAAACTGACACAAGAACAGAAAAAGAAATATTGCATATTGTCACTCATAGGTGGGTGATGAACAATGAGGACATATGGACACAGGGAAGGGAGAACTACACACTGGGGTCTATTGGGGGAAATAGGGGAGGGACAGCGGTGGGTGGGAGCTGGGGAGGGATAGCATGGGGAGAAATGCCAGATGTGGGTGAAGGGAAGGAAGGCAGCAAAGCACGCTGCCATGTGTGTACCTATGCAACTATCTTGCATGTTCTGCACATGTACCCCAAAACCTAAAATGCAATTAAAAATAAATAAATAAAATAAAAAAACTCCTGCATAGCTGTAAAGTAGTATGATCATCATAATAAACATTAGACAACTTATTAAAATGGGTAGTGATGTTTGGTTTTATAAAATGTTTCCCTTTATAATAAGATTGATAATAGAATTTCTTTTTAAGCAAAATATTTTAGAATTTTGAAATAGATATTACATCTTCATCCCATAGCTTGACCCCCAGCACCCTTCAGGACTACTCAGAGATGTCATTTGTAGTATTTCTAGTTTTATTTCCAGGATGGGCTTGAGCTGGGACATTCCAGATGCTATGCCTGATGAGCTGGGACATTCTAGATGCTATGCCTGCCTGATGTAGAAACATGTTGGCTGACTGTGGTTTTCTTTCCTTTAGTCTCACTGTCACATTTGGTTCTTTTTCCTTTTTAATTTTAAGTTTTTTTGACTTCCTTGTGTCCTGTGTCATTCATTCCTTTAAACCCTTGCAAATGTAGAAGTAAAGTCCACACAGTTCTCAGGGTTGTTCTTGCTCTTCATTTCTCTATTTTCATGGGTACCAGGGCTCTGCTTTTGGTGGTTACAGAGAATTGACACTTGCTAATCTCCATGGCAATTCCTTTCTTATGAATATCCTTCTCCCTTGAGATTATACTCAAATATTTTTCTTCTCCCATTATATCAAGATTTTAAGATCTGAAATCGATTTAGCACTACATAAATCCCCTGAAATTGAAAGCAAAATATGATTTCTATTTGAATATATCAATTTTCTGGAAAGAATGCATATTTTAAAGAATATATTTTATTAGGGGAATTTTCAAACAATCACTGAAGTAGAGACTGCAATGGAAGTTATACAAATTCCCCTGAAGTCATTATGAACAGTTTGCAATGCTTATTTTACTTATCCCTTCACTATATTTTTCTGGAGCATTTTAAAGCAAATCCCTGATATGCCATTTCTTCTATAAAATCTTTAATATGTACCATCAACTGTTAACTTTTTTCTTACATGGTCACCATGCCTCACTATAACTGCAGAATGAACAATGATTCCTTAACCTCATTTAATTCTCAGCCCATCATCAAATCTCCCCAATTGTCTTGTATGTCATTTTATAATTGGATTATTAGATTTTGTCATTCAATTATTCTAATTAGTACTTTAACAAAGTTCACCTTTGGATTGATAAACATCTAAAGTCCCTTTTATTGTAAAGATCACCCTTTATTCTTTTTATGCAATTAAATTGTTGGAGATTATTTGTTCCATAGAATGTCTCATAATCTGGATTTGGATGACTGCCATTTCGTATTGTCACTTCTAATTCTTCTTTCTTTGTACTTTCTGCAAATTACTTGTAAATTGGTGGATGGTGTCTAGGCTTGACTAGATTCATGTTTTACACAGTTATTACTTTTTAAAATAAAATGAGAACACATGGACACAGAGAGGCGGTCTACTATACACTGGGGACTGTTGGGGGAAATGGGGGAGGGACAGTGGGGGGGCTGGGGGGGATAGCCTGGGGATGAATACCAAGTGTGGGTGAAGGGGAGGAAGGCAGCAAAACACACTGCCATGTGTGTACTTATGCAACTATCTTGCACGTTCTGCACATGTACCCCAAAACCTATAATGCAATAAAAATTAAAAAAAATATATGTTTTTTTAATTTTAAAAAATAAAACCTAAGAGTTCAAAATTGTGACCCCCCAAAAGTTTAAAAAGCACTGTAATAGAAGCAAGTATATTTGTTAGCCATTATTAAATTATTTCTGTAGTATGCACAGTGTTAACCACATGGGCATTTCTGAGTAAGTACATAAATGAATGGGTACAATTTTTCAGTAACTTAATGAAAGAATAATTGGATTTACAGTTTTTTCTCTCATCACACTGAATTTATTAATAACAGTTAAATGATTTTAGAGTCTAAGCAGATTTAGAAATGGCAATATAAAGATAAAGTAAAACATGCTTGCCCACTTGACCAAAATGAATACCAATTCAGTTCAATGTGTTTTTTCAAGTGGTGTATTTTATTTTGTTCAACAGTTTTTGTGGTACTGAGAAGAGAGTGAAGATATTTATGTATAAAAAGCTGAAATTCAGAGTATCATAGAAATGGCAGAGAAGTATGAAGATTATGGCTGAAAATCCTACAGAAGTTTTAGTCTACTTTTTCACCAAATGTATAAATCTCCTCTACATCTTCATCGATTAGTGATATTAAACCTTTAATTGAACACTTAAGCAACAGGAAACTTACTATCTTTGTAAGACAGTCCATTCTGTTTCAGGATGGCATTAATTGAATAATCAGTTCAGATTTTGCTCTCTGAAAGAATGGCATCCTAATGTTTATTGAGTACCCAGTATTTACTGGGCATTCATTATAACTTGTGACTTTTTTTCAATTGATTAATTATATTAAGTCTCTCTCTACCATGTGACTATAATCTTCAGGAGGGAAGATGTTACACATGAATTATTCAGTGTGTATCTTTGGCACTCAGTTCATATATTTGTTGAGTGAATGAATAAAGAATCGGATAGTGAGAAATTAAGTACGTTTCTTATGATCACACAGCAAAGCTGTGAACTCTAGTTTCCAACTTTAAAGCTTTTCAGAATTGTAAATATACATATACTTAGACTTAGTGTAATTCCATTTTACATGGAGGATTTTTTTTTCCCAAATATGAAATGATGGGTCCTGAACCTTTTCAAGATTGGATCTTTAGTTTTCTCACCTTTAGTTACTCACAAGTTCTAGTGACTAGAAATCTTACTATGGGTATACATCTTTAGCACATCCTTCTTAAGATTTTATTGTCAGCAGCGAACACATGGGCTGACATTACAAGAAGACTATTACTCTAATTTTGATACTGTCATTGATTCAATGCAGTCTAAGATTTCATTTACTTTTTGTTTCCTAGCCAAGTCTCACTATTGACTCTTAATTTGCTTGACATGAGCCAAAATCCTCAGCTTTCTCCATGCGTACAGCTTCATTTTTGATGACTTTTTGCTCTCCTCTCCCATATTGTGCTAGTAAATTATATTGGTTTTAATACAACTATGGAACATTGGGCTCAATAATGGGTTTTGCATCTTTAAATGACCTCTTAATTGAACATGGTTGAATACAAGTCTTTGCATTTGGTTCCAGAAAAGAAACAAAAGTGAATACCAAAAAAACCAGAAACACATAAGTATACAAATAAAGGATGGAGGATGTTATTTAGCAGCAACATATGGGAAAATGACTTAAAAACTTCAGTCGGTTCCCTAAGTGCTGGCATATCAAATGATTGCCAAAAATTCATGTCATCTTAGGATGTATTATTATCTACCATGGGGATGACAATTTTTCTCATCAGTGCCAACTATGATTATGTGGTAGTGATGGCCTAGAGGCTGTACTGAGATGATTTAAGATGACTCCCATCTCAATGCCAGGAGTTATTGGGGATATCTGCTATGGGAGTGGGAGAGTAGAGTATTTACATGTGCACCTGGGTCTTTGATTATGAGTTTGATGGTTAGCAGAGCCAATCTATATTGGTGACTGCCCAAATGTGCAAGATATTAGACTGAAAATGTTTTCATAAGGCAGAGCCCATCATGGTGAGAAGTCTCTGAATTCTCTTATGTGGAGAGCCTGCCAGAATTGAAACTGTTCAGTCTGGAGAAGCAAATGTGGAATGGCTGCCATGTGAAGAGGGATTGAGTATGTTGTTATCTGTGAACTTATGGAAGAGCTAGGTTCTGATAACCTTTATAGTTGGAAACAAAAAGTTGTACACAGGTTTCAGCTTAGTATAAGTAGAACTTTCCCAAAATTGAATCTGTTCAAGATGAAATAAAGTAATCAAAATGTGATGAGTAATTGCCATTAGAGGTTTAAGAAAAAAGCTCAGTGACTCCATGCTGGGAGTCAGTGTAGGGGCTGTGTGTGGCCTGTGTGACTTTTCTGTCCCTTTCAGTTTCTGTTTATTCATTCATTCAAAAATACTTATGGAGTGCCTTCTCAATGCCAGTCCACTTTCTAGGAAAGAGGAAACTATGGGGAATAACAGATAAAGTCCCCTTTTTCATGGGCTCTAAGGATCTTATAATAGTAGGATAGCCGGATAAGTACATGGGTGAATAAGCGAGGTCATTTTAGATAAATTCTATAGGAAAAAAAAGTAAATGTGAATGATAATAGGATGCTGAAGGAAGGAAGGAGAAGCATTCTAGGCTGGATTGCCCAAGAAAGGTCTTATGCCAAAGTACCATTTGAATAGGATATTCAATTATTACAAGTAGGCATTTATGCAGAATTCTGAGGGAAACTTTTGGTATATTTTTGCATAAACTAATGAAGTTAGATTTCTATGATCTGCTCATGCATAAACTCATGCTGTCTCCTAAGGCTACAACTTTCCTTTTAAACTGCATAGACCTCTCTGGTTTGATAAACAATTCTAGAATTTTCTTGGAAATTAATCATTATCTCACCACATTGTATTATGCTATTTCTTTATTTTTCCCATTTTGAAAATGGCAGAAATTTTTACCAGTCTTTTTTTTTTTTTTAACCTTTCTCATTTTCTGTGATGTGTGATCAAATATGCATGTTCTTTCTGTACTAGGAAAATACAGCACTGTATTTCATTTGGGCTAGAGGCAAAAGCTCCTTTAAAGTACATAAATTCTCTTTTACTCAATTCATTGCCTACCTTGGCTTTAATTCCCTACATTTTTTATATTTCTCAGTTTAAATGAGATAAATAAAATTTTAAAATGCTAGAGAAAAAGAGAAATGGGGTGTTTTGCCTTTTCTGCATCTGTTAGCATTTTACCATCTGCCCCAAGTACTGGTTCAGTTCCTTCCTCATTTTACTTCAGTTTTGAACTTACTGAAGATGCATTTCTCCCCCTTACTGTTTCTAACAGTTTCTGCAAGTTTCAGCTCATTCTGGATTTCTTCCTTTTCAAGTGTTTTCAAGGATTTATTTATTTATTTATTTATTTATTTATTTATTTATTTATTTTTTATGCAATGGGATATTATATGGAGCAAAAACTGCTGTGATACCCTTCCCCATGGAACTTAGGGTCTGACAGAGAAGACAGAAATGTTAAGTGTTTATTTTCTTTTTTTCTTTTAATTTGGAAACAGAGTCGAGTGAGAATTCTTCTCATGCTGTCTTTCTCAGGTGATTAGATTGGGAAAATCAATCTCCTATATCAAGCAGTAAATAATTTTATTTTTTAAAATTCTTTTATTATCACTTTGTCTAAGTGAATGACTATTATTTTATGGCGACCTGTGATCCTATTGTGGTAAAGCATTTTATTTTTATTTTTTTAATTTAATTTAATTTTTATTTTTTTTGGAAAGGAAAAGAGAGGAAGAAAAAGAGGGAGAGAGAACAGGAATATTGCTTTATTCTATGAATGGGTGTTAATAATGGCCGATCATTATTTTGTGTATTTAAAGTGGAGAATGTATATTTTATGTATCTAAAGTGGAGAGCTCTACAAGTGCTTATTAAGTTTACTTGTTCCAGATCTGAGTTCAGATTCTGGATATCCTTATTAGTTTTCTGTCTCGTTGAGTCTAAATCTCTTTATGGGTCTTATGTATCTGGGTGTTAGGTTGCCTTGATCCTTATACCACTCTGTCTGTGTTGCTTTGAAATCTGTTTTATCAAATGCATGAATTGCAACTCCTTTTTGTTTATTTGTTTGTTTTTGTTCTCCATTTAGTTGGTAGATCTTTCTCCAACCCTTTGCTTTTAGTCTTTGTGTACCTTTGGATATAAAATGGGTCTGGATGTAGATACCGTTAGGTTTTGGCTGTATCTTTTGATTGGGGAGTTTAGTTGATTTAAATTTAGGATTACTGCCATTTGATGTTAACTGGCTATTTTATCCATTCATTGATGTAAATTCTTCTTTATGTTGATACTCTTTACTTTTTGGTATATTTTTAGAAAGGCTAATACTGGTTGCTCCTTTCTGTGTGTAATACTTCTTGCAAAAGTTTTTGTAAAGCAGGCCTGGTGGTAATAAAATCTCTGAGTACTTGCTTGTTCATAAAAGATTTTATTTTTCCTTCAATTGTGAAGCTTAGTTTGGCAGGATATGAAATTCTGGGCTGAAAGTTTTGTTCTTTAAGGATGTTAAATATCGGCCCCCACTCTCTACTGGCTTGTAGGGTTTCTGTTGAGAGATCTGCTGTAAGTCTGATGGGCTTCCCTTTGTGGGTAACCTGACCTTTCTCTCTGGCAGCCCTTAGTATTGTCTCCTTCATTTCAACCCTGGTGAATCTAACAATTATGTGTCTTGGGGTTGCTCTTCTTAAGGAATATCTTTGTGGTGTTCTCTGTATTACCTGAGGTTGAATAGTGTCCCGCTTTGCTAGATTGGGAAAATTCTCCTGGATAATATCCTGAAGAGTATTTTCCAGCTGGGATTCATTCTCTCCATCACATTCAGGTACACCTATCAAACGTAGATTAGGTCTTTTCACATAGTCCCATAATTCTTGGAGACTTTGCTCATTCCTTTTTATCCTTTTTTCTCTATTCTTGTCTTCTCGTTCCATTTCATTAAACTGGTCTTTGACCTCTGATATCCTTTCTTCTGCTTGATCAATTCAACTATTCAAACTTGTGCATATTTCACTAAGTTCTCGTGTTGTATTTTTCAACTCCATTAGTTCATTTATATTCCTCTCTATAATGTCCATTCTTTTTAGCACTTCGTCAAATCTTTTTTCAAATTTCTTAGTTTCTTTACATTGGGTTAGAACAAGTTGTTTCAGCTCCCAAAAATTTTTTATCATCCACCTTTTGAAGCTTGCTTCAGATAATGGAACACAGTCCTCTTCCATTAGGGCTTGTTCCATTGCTGATGAGGAATTGCAATCCCCTGTAGAGGGAGAGGGGTTCTGACTTTCAGTTTTCTCGGCCTTTTTAGGCTGTTTTTTTCCCTTTATTGTGATTTTATCCATCTGTTGTCTTTACAATTAGCACCTTTCTGATTAAGTTCCTGAGAGGATGTCCAATTTATTGATTCCCAGTGCTGGAATCCGAGCCACCCTCTGCGCCGGCCAAAACAGCAGCGATAAGACTGATGGTGCTCTTCTGCCTGGGAATCTCTGGTCTGGCTTCCTTCTTGTATCCACAATAAGCGGCTCTGCCTTCCCGGAGCTCCAAACGCCAGTCAGTAGGGGAACCAGCCCCGTTTACTGTGCACGAAGAGCTGCCGCGCCAAGGCGACGACAAAACCGCTGCGCCGGCCACAGAAGTTGCGCTGGTGACCCGCGGGGCTCCTCCACTGGAAATCTTCTGGTCCGTGGGTGATGAAAATTCCTCTGAAATTGTGGCATCTTCACGTTTTCTGAGCTTTCACTGGGAGCTACAATCCCGAGCTGTTAGCGATCAGCCATCTTGGATCTCGTCTCTCAAGGATTTTTATTCTTCTTTTGTATGCTCTTTGGTTATGTGACCATTTCTCTTATCAGTTAATTAGGGAGTTTCATTACTGACCAGTTGATTTCATCAGTTGCCTTTGCCCTTTCTTTCTCCTCAGGATCATTTGTGATTGTATTGTTAGATTTATAGTTGTAGGAACTTCATCATTTGCATATTCCTACCTTTTGGTAGTCTGTGCCCATGGGGACTTGCACTTGTTAATATTTTCTTGTTTTTTTTTTTTTTTTTTTTTTTTTTTTTTTTTGAGGCGGTGTTTTGCTCTTGTTACCCAGGCTGGAGTGCAATGGCGCGATCTCGGCTCACCGCAACCTCCTCCTCATGGGTTCAGACAATTCTCCTGCCTCAGCCTCCTGAGTAGCTGGGATTACAGGCACGTGCCACCATGCCCAGCTAATTTTTTGTAGTTTTAGTAGAGATGGGGTTTCACCATGCTGACCAGGATGGTCTTGATCTCCTGACCTCGTGATCCACCCGCCTCGGCCTCCCAAAGTGCTGGGATTACAGGCTTGAGCCACCCTGGCCATTTTTTTTTTTTTTTTTTTTAATCTGCATAGCCTAGAGGGCATAAAGGGCATATCTGGTTTTACCCACTATTACCTCCTTGTTTTTTCTTTTTTGTTTTAACTTTTAAGTTCAGGGGCACATGTGCAGGTTTGTTACATAGATAAACTTGTGTCATGGGTGTTTGTTGTACAGATTATTGCGTCACCCAGGTATTAAGCCTAGCACCCATTAGTTTTTTTTTTTTTTTTGATCCTCTTTCTCCTCCCACTCTATACCCTCTGGCAGGCCCCAGTGTGCATTATTCACCTATAAGTAAGAACATGTGGTATTTGGTTTTCTGTTCCTGCATTAGTTTGCTAAGGATAATGGCCTCCAGCTCCACCCATCTCCCTGAAAAGGACATGATCTCATTCTTTTTTATGGCCGTATATTATTCCATGGTTTATATGTACCACATTTTCTTTATTTCTTTATCCAGTCTATTATTGATGGGCATTTAGGTCTTTACTATTGTGAATAGTGCTACAGTGAACATATACATGCATGTGACTTTATGATAGAATGATTTATATTGTGTCTCACTTCATTCTCACTTCTAATAAAGACATGCCCACGACTAGGTAATTTATTAGGTTGGTGCAAAAATAATTATGGTTCTTCCAATTAAAATTGCAAAAACTGCAATTACCTTTGCATTCAACATATGTAAAAGGCTTAATTGACTCATAGTTCAGCATAACTGGGGAGGTTTCAAAAAACTTAAAATCATGGTGGAAAGGAAAGCAAACATGTTCTTCTTCACATGGTGGCAGGAGATAGAATTATTGCCTAGCAAATGGGGAAGCCTCTTATGAAACCATCACATTTCCTGAGAAGTAACTCACTATCACAAGAACAGGATGCGAGAAACTGCTCCCATGATTCAATTATCTCCATCTGTTTCCTTCCATGACATGTGGGGATTATGGGAACTACAATTCAAGATGAGATTTGGGTGGGGACACAGCCAAACCATATCAACATTCTTTTAGGTATATACCCAGTAATAGGATTGCTGGATTGAATAATATTTCTGTCTTTAGGTTCTTGAGGAATCTTCACATTGTCTTCCACAATGGTTGAACTAATTTACACTGCCATCAACAGTGTATAAGCATTCCTTTTTCTCCACAACCTTGCCAGCATCTGTAATTTTTTTTTTTGACTTTTTAGTAGCCATTCTGACTGGCATGAGAACCTCAGTTTTCCTAAACTCACTTTCTTTAGAAAGTACATAGTCACTTTCCTTAAAGGCTCCTGTTTTTTCTTCTAGAATTGGGGTTAGCATAATGATTCTTTCTTGATGGTCAGAATTTAATAATCACCTTCATATATCTTGCTTTTCTTCTAATTTTTTGATAACTTCCTCTCTTGTTAGAATAGATCTGGAGGTATCTCATAGATAATTTTCTGAGGCTATATGAGGACATTAGTAAAATATTAGAATCCAGGATAGTTTGAATCAGTCAGATAGACTGAATATTCCATAACTTTCACCATGATTATGAGAACTTAAGTAGCCAAAGTGAGTTGTTCCAGCTGAAGATGTAAACTTAGGCTAATAGTTTAGTTTAAGAAATTCAGTCAAAGTCCTGGGAAACGTTTTTGACATGAGGAATACAGCTATAAGTAAGCTGCGTTCAGCACCCACAACCCTGTACCCTTTCCCTTCCCCTTGAAAAAGGAACACAGGTCTGTGGAAAGACTACGAACTAGTCTAGTGAACATAGAAGAAGAAACTATATTTGTGTGTATAGTGCTTATATTCTATTCATTTTAATTTTTGATATTGGTTGAAATTTTTGCTCTCTCTTTTTTACTTTTACTCTCGTAAGGGGTTAATCAATTTTATTGGCCTTTTAAAAGAATCAGATTTTGGTTTCATTGATTTTTCTCTATTGCTTTTCTGTTTTAAATTTCCTTGACTTCTGCTCTTATAATTTTTATTTCCTTCCACTTAGTTTGGATCTGTTTTGTTTTTGCTTTTCTAGTTTCATACGACGAATGCTCAGGTTATTGATATGAGACCTTTCTTCTTTTTTCTTATAAGCATGTAATGGTATAAATATCTCTCTAAGGAATATTTGTTTAATTCCACAAATTTTATTTTCTATGCTTTTTTCAATTTTCATTCAGTACAAAGTAGTTTCTAATTTCCTTTGAGCATTCTATCTTAACAAATGGATCACTTAGAAGTACTATTTAACTTTGAAGTGTCTCTATATTTTCCTGTTATCTTTCTGTTATTGATTTCCAGCATAATTCTGTTATGGTTTGAGAATATTTTTTATATTATTTCACTTTTTGAAATGACCTAAGATTTGTATTTTGACCCAGAACACAGTCTATCTTGGTGAAAGTTCTGTATACACTTGAAAAGATTGTGTTGTTGCTGGGTAGAATGTTGTATTAATCTATGACATTCAGTTGGTCGATGGCATTGTTCAGTTCTTCTGTATCCATGCTGAGTTTCTGTCTACCAGTTTCAGTGCTACTAAGAGATGAAAGTCAAATTCTCCAACTATAGTTCTGTATTTATGTGTGTCTTCTTTCAGTTCTGTCAGGTTTGGCTTTATTTATTTTGAAACTCTGATGTAAAATGAATACACAGTTAAGACTGCTATTCCTTCATATGAATTTACCTTTTTATCAATCAGCAGTATCCTTCTTAAACACTGATAATTTTTTTCTCTGAAGTCTACTTTGATATTAGCATATCCACTCTAGCCTTCTTTTGATTAGTGTTTGTGACCTACTTATATTACTGTATTTGAAATGAGTTTGCTAATAGACAGCCTAGTGTTAGTTTATTATTTTTTATCTATTCAATCTGTCTTTTAAGCTGGGTGCTTAGATCATTTGCATTTAATGCATTTATTGGTATATTTGTATTTAAGTCTGCCATTTAGTTTGTTTTCTGTTTGTTCTCTTTCTTTTTTTGTTCTCTTCTTTCTCCTTCTGAACTTCTTTGGTTACTTGAAGATTTTTTAGTATCCAGTTTTATCTATTACAACTTTTTGCTAAATAATTTTGTGTATTTTTTTTAGTGGTAGCTTTAGGGATTCCACAATACATACGTAACTTTGCACAGCATAATTCAGTCAATATTTTGTCACTTTAATTGAAATGTAAAAATCTTACTACATTTTAGGTTCATTTGCTTTCTCTCTTTATGCTATTGTTGTCTTATATCTAAATATTTACAGTTCAAATGCCGTAAGTCAAAGTTAGGAAATTTGTTTAAATTGTCTGATGTATTTTTCAGAATTAAAGAGGAGAACAGTCCATTATGTTTACTAAGATATACACCATTTTGTTCTTTTTTTTTGTTCTAAGTTTCTCTCTAGTATCATCTCCTTTTAGTCAAACAGCTTCCTTTAGGAATTCTTTTACAGAAGGTCTGCTGGCTGTAAATCATTGTAATTCCTTCATCTGAGAATGTCTTTATTTCACTTTCATTCCTGAAGAATATTTTAATTAGGTATAGAATTCTGTGTTTATAGTTTTTCAGTACTGGAAAAATATTGTGTGCCACTTTCTAGTGGCTTCCATTTCTGAAGAGAAATATAGAGTGATTTAAATCATTATCCCTGTATATATAAAGGGTTGTTTCTCTCTGGCTGCCTTCAGAAATTTATATTCTTTAGTTTTTACCATTTTGATTATGCTGCGTGGGCATGATTTTTGGATTTATCTTGGTGCTTGTTCTTGTATCTAGCCAAATTTGGGAAATTTTTATTATTTCCTCAGATATCTTTTCATTAATACACTCTTTCCTTTCTTTCTCTGGCAGTCTGATGGCCTGACATAAGACATTTTGCTATTGTCCCACTGGACCCAAATGCTCTGCTCATTTTTTCTTTATGTTTTATGCTCTTTGTTATTCAGGATGGATAATTTTTATTACTCCATCTTCAAATTCAATGACAGTTTCATCTGTCATCCCCATCCAGCTATTGAGACTATTCAATGTATTTTTTTATATCAGTCATTTTGTTTTTTACATTTTGTATTTGCTTGCCAAGATTTTTAATTTTTATGTTTTTTTATGAGAGTATTTACAGTTGCTAGTTTGAATATTTTAGTCTTTGTCAGATAATCCAACAATTGTGTTTTCTTGGCATTGTTGTCTATTGATTTTCTTTTCTTATGTGAGTTGACATTTTCTTGGCTTATCAGACGATGAGTAATTTTAGATTACATAATGGACATTTTGACTATTACATTATGAGACTCTGGATCTTATTTAAATTCTATGGAGAATGTTGCTATTTGTGTTTTCGCAGACAATTAATCTAGTTAGATTTAGGTCTCAGATTCTTGTTTACCTTCTACGGTGACCTACGGTTTCAATGTCATTTCAGTTGTCAAAGCCATTTTAGTGCTCTTTGGATATGTCCTGGGTGTCTACAATCTAGGCAGAGCCTATATGTAATTTCAGTTCTCAAAGGGTTTAGAATGCTGATTAGAATCACAATCATACATATGCAGGTCAAGAGTGAGCCCAGGAGTTCAGAAACAACTAACTTCATGGGGTTACTTTCCCAAGCTTCTCTTTCTCCGTGATAGCCTAAGTATTTGTTGATTCTCTGGGATACTCTTTTTGGTCCTCTGTACAGAAACTTGGGGCCTTAGTGATCCTTCTCTGTGTACACTTCTCTTATTGGGCTCACATTCTAGCCCAGTAAGACAGAGAACAGAGAGGGGAAAAAAACAGCAGAGAAAGAAAAAGGCAATATGCAATATATATTTTTTTCTATCTTCTTTCAACTACAGCTTCACTGAGCAGAAAAGGAGTTTCCCCTTTCTCAAAGTTTTGGCTCTTGTAGAGTCTCATAGTTATTACTGTCAATATTGATATGGAATTGCCTGGGGGCTGGGCCTGGTGGAAAGAAGAATTAGGCTTCTCCCCACTATGAGCATTAAGAGCTCCTTTCCTAGTTCCCAGCCAGGCCTGTTTGCTTCTCCTGGAGTTGAGTTTTATCTGTGCTACAAGGGCTCATTTCTGTGTTTCAGGCTACACTGAATTCAAGTCATGGGCTAAAGGAGGGGAAAGATGGTAAATTCACCACTGATTCCGTGGTGCCTATAATCCTGGTGTTCTTCCTTGATATGCCTGCTGCAATTTACTTTTTGGAGTCTTTACATAGCCACTCCATGCATTCGTTCTGGGTTTTATCTATCTATCTATCTATTTATTTATTTATTTTTTGAGATGGTGTTTCGCTTTTGTTACCCAGGCTGGAGTGCAATGGCACGATCTCGGCTCACCGCAACCTCCGCCTCCTGGGTTCAGGCAATTCTCCTACCTCAGCCTCCCGAATAGCTGGGATTACAGGCACGTGTCACCATGCCCAGCTAATTTTTTGTATTTTTAGTAGAGACGGGGTTTTACCATGTTGACCAGGATGGTCTCGATCTCTTGACCTCGTGATCCACCCGCCTCAGCCTCCCAAAGTGCTGGGATTACAGGCTTCAGCCACCATGCCCAGCCTCTTTCTGGGTTTTATAGTTGTATTAAATGGGATGGAATGAGTGCAGCATGCTTACTCTCTTTCACCTGGACCCAAACTATGCAGATTTCCCAAATTTATTAGACTCTCCTATCTGGGTTCCCTGGGAGGCTAGAACATGCCTAATATCAAATTATTAATCAAACGTTGCCAGGAGATCATGCAATTCTTTATAAAACAGAGATGAAAGATCTAAAAGCATAAAACAACTATATGATTTTGAGAATATCATACTTATAACAAGGTATTAAAATCTCTATTATTTAAACTCAAAAATCTATAAAAGTATATGCAGAGTAAACAGAAAAATTTGAATTGTGCATTTGCATCACCAGAGAATGATGTTCATCAAACAACTTACTAATAAGGCAGTTAACTAAGGGACTAGATTTTGATGTAACTCTGAACAGAATAAGTTATTAAATATTTTAATAGATGTCATTTTAATAGTTTTCTGATTATCTTTAGAACAAATATGCAAATATAAGTCTTAATAGGCAATTCTGAACTTAGCTTTATTTCAGGTAGAAACTCTTTACGAAGGAACTCAGTAGTCAAATGCAGGTACTGTCACAATTCTGGCTCCTAAACCCCTGTTTCCTCTAATTTTATTTTCTTAGCAAACTGCTGAGTAGACAACGTAATAGATGATGGAATTCATCTTTATTTTCAGGATGCCACTAAAATGCTTCTTTTTGATATTATCTTTTGAAGCCTTACCATAATGTTATATTGAAGGTAAAGACTGAGGGATAACTTACATGTAATGACTACTATAACTTTTTAGTAGTTAAACCCTCTTAGGAATTAATGGTAAATTCAATTATGCTGAATTCAAGGTTGTAATTCCAGGTACTATGGGAGTATTTTTAGCCTGACACGATTAGATTTTCACCTTTAATAACAGATATTTATTTTTTTCTTAAGTAAATTAATATCATAAATGTACTTAATTGGTAATTTGAAAGTATTTCTACTGTTAAATATCAGCTAATCTAGGGGAAATAGTTATCTCTTGGACAATATTTTTATTTTGATATTGGAAATGTCCTCATTTTCCTTTACATTTGTCTAATTAAGTTTTGTATAAAGAGTTTGATAGAAGTAAAGAGCAAACAGATAAACTCATACAAAAATTAATTTCTCTAGAAGTTTAGTTTCCCAATAACTCTACAGTCAAAATTCATTTTGTGGTTCTGTAGTTTGCCTTGACAATTACAGAAACCCAAGTAATGTGGGTTCCTTTGAATGGTTATTTAAGGCAAAGATGCTGCTGGACAGCACAAGTCACACTTGAAGTGTTTCCCTGGGAAACTTTGAAGAAATCCCCAAACTTTGGAGCTTTGGAAATCTGAAATCACCTCTAACTAAAATATGCCTGTCTACCAAGAACAATATTCTTTTGTTCCATAAGTATTTATTGAGTGATTACTCTCTTCGAGACAATGGGGATCTTGCTGTCAATAACACTTGACAACATTCTGAAACTCACACTGTAGTTCAGCAGTTTATACATTTTGGTATTTGTGGTTGACTGTTGAACCTGATGAGACTGGGTACCAGACGTACTAATGATCTGAAAAGAACTGCCACTCACCTTTATATAGCACAATTTCTGGAGATTAAGCACAAATTGCTTGTTAAAATTCTAGATTGTCTCAAGATTGATGTTCTGTAAATTCTTTGTTGTATTTTTTGACATCTCATTTTTTATAACAAACCAGTGTGATCCTTTTAGTGTTGGTCTTAGCCAAATATCTTTCTGATACTGAAAGACTCCATAAAAACCCATTTACAACATTGTTTTGTGTAATATGATACATGAAATATGTATATAAACATATATATGCAAGATGAGAGAGGTCTTACTACTCAGTATAAAATACTCAACGAAATGGTCCTGAGAAGAGATCCCGAATGTCAGTACTATACTATAGTATAGAAGGACTATGCTATAATCATTTTTGCCTTTATCTGATGGTCTATATTATTGGCTCTTAGGACAGTAACATTCCCTGAAAATGTAAATGCAATATATTGCTCTTTCAGGATGTCTATGTTTTAAAGTCAGTTTGTTTCTCTAGTATGAAAGTTGTGAATCAGGTGAGTTCTAGACATTTGCCTAATGCACAAAACCCTAGCCTGGATGGATAGCCTGCTGATATTGATGCAGAGTAGAGTCCTCAGGGACCATAAAATGAGAGTATTTTTTACACCATGTGGGAGTGCTGCCCCTTTGATCTCAAAATGACAAGAAAGCTGTGGATTCCTCTTTTGTAACTGGTACTGGCAGGGAAAAAATGAGCAGGTGAATCTGAACTTTGGTGTCAGAGGGAAGTTCAAGTAGACAGGAAGTTCGGATGGGGAAGCTTTGATGGCAGGTACCTGCAAGCTGGCTGTGTGGTTTTCAGGTCTAGAATAAAATGCACATTCCTAGAAAGGCTTTGGTGAGGAGAGGAAGGTAGGTTCCCAGTGCTGGATTTGCTTAGATATTGAACAAGGCACAGACCTGCCACAGCAGAACAAGATAATAACCTCTCCTCTAGAAATACAGTTACTAGAAGAAAGATACAATATTCCCAAAACATATTTTTGAGTATCCTCTTCCAGGCACAACTTTAGTCACTGAACACAATAGGCAAAATGAGTTTTCTGTGGAACTGACATTGTAGAGATGAGAGACAGAAAATAAACAAGATAAATAAATGAAATATTTGGTATTTTAAATGGTTATAAATGCTATTGAGATAAACAGAAGGAGAGTAAGTCCTGTGTGGGAAGTGTGTGTGCAACTATACATAGTGAGGCTAGGGAGGTCCTCACTGAGGAAGAGGTATTTAAGAAGATACAAGATCAGAGAGTGATCAGCCTTAAGTCAGATCATGTTGAGCTTCTTTGCGACTATTAAACAATTAACCAGACTATAGATAGAATTAGTCTTAGGGTCTGGAGTGGTGATAAATCTTGGTGTTCTTAAGTGGTCCAAGTTTTGGAGATCAGGAACTGTGGCTTACGGAATTGGGGATTCCTATTTATATCTAGGTAATGACCATGAAGGAGTGAAATGATGTAGAAGTCCGTTTGATGCTTAGCACCTGGCCATGTTGGGAGCTGATGGATGCGGAGAAGGCTACACCACATAGATCAGCAAGGTTTAAGTCAGTGACTGAGATGCAGTGATAACTAAACCAGACTGGCTAGAATCAAAACAGGTATCAGGGCATCTGCAGGAATGTTTGTCTGTGCTGGACTTTGGAAGCACCACCAAGTCTGACCCTTTTGCTCCTGTCCCCTAGGTAGAACTTCCCGAATAGTTAAAATACCCATACATGTAAGGTGAGATAAGGTAAACTTTGACACCTATATTTATGTAGTCACCACATGCTCTTGTCTGACTTGAGTGAGGTTGCCAGTTAAGCTACAGGATTCCCAGATGAATTTGGATTTCAGATAAACAATAAATAAATTTTTGGAATAAATATATCCCAAGTATTGCATGGAATATACTTATGCTAAAATTTTATGTTATTTTCCTGAAATGCAAATTTAACCGAACGTTCTTTATTTTACTTGCTAAATCTGTCAGCGTTAGATCTGAGGCTCATCTGCAGGTCCACATCCTGGGTGGGCCAGTCTTTTAGGTGTGTAGGGGAAGCAAAGACCTCCTTTCTCTTCAGAAGCATTTTAGTTCTTAGGGATCCTAGTAGCCTTCATGTCAGGGGTCCTAAAATGAATACTTAAGGGCTCTTCTGAAAATTCTGCTGATCACAGCAGTGGTGTAATAGGTAACTGGCTAGTAAAGGATTTTAGGAGTACAATGATCAGCCTGGCCAACATGGTGAAACCCCATCTCTACTAAAAATACAAATATTAATGGGGCCTGTAGTCCCAGCTACTTGGGAGACTGAGGCAGGAGAATCACTTGAACTTGGGAGGTGGAGGTTGCAGTGAGCCAAGATTGCACCATTGCACTCCTGCCTGGGCAACAAGAGTGAAACTCCATGTCAAAAAAAAAAAAAATCTCCTAGAGCAGATTTTAAGCTTTTAACACCACAGAATGGATGTAGAAAACATAAAATCAGAGCAGTGCCAGGAGTCTTGAGTTGTGCCTAACGTGTCTCCTCTATTTTCTGTGGTGCTTCCTAAAGCCTGTGTGTGGAAATCTAGGGCGCCTACATACCCAGTTGGAAAACCATGTCTTTAGAAACACGAATTGGCTGAAAAGATCGTGAGTGATTTAAAAAACACCAGCCCCTCTGTGTTTTTGACCAAGCATTCAAAGTACTGTGAGGCTGGGGAGGATGTGTATAGTACTCCTACGGGAATGTGTCCTCTAGATTCTAGGGGAGTGAAAATTCAATCTGCAGTGTGACGGTGTTAGGAGGTGAGGCCTAACTGGGAAGTGTTTAGGTCTTGAGCGCTCTGCCCTCGAGTAGATTCATGACATTATTAAAACTGCTCGTGGAAGTGGATTTGCTCTTTTGCTTTCTTGCCCTTCCGCCTCCTGTCAGAAAAGATGCAGCAAGAAGGTACTCGCCACACCTCATGCTGGTGCCTTGATCTCGGACTCATCCGCCTCCAGCACTGGGAGCCAATACATCTGTTTATTTTAAATTACCCAGTCTCAGGGATTCTGTGACAGCAGCACACAACAATCTAAGATATGCAGACAGTTTTCCCTTAAAAAAAGGAATTTGAATGGGATCTACTTCTAATGGTGAGATTGTGTGGGAAAAGGATACTTATTTGGTGCCACATCCCCCCACACTTTTTTTTTTTTTTGCCATGATAACCCTCATCATAATATCCAAGTTATTTTTCTCAAAGGGTATTAGACTCCATTTTATTCCTAACACAAAAGATGTAACATATCTTTTTATTTGCCTTTGATAAAATTCTCACCAGGTTTCAAGATCTGCAGATAATTACTCAGAGAGTCACAGGTCAGTTAAGAATACTGAAGAAATATATCTAGGCAATGAATATGGTATTTCAAATAATTTTTATATAAATCTCTATCCATTCTTTTTTTGTGTGCTATTGTAACTTTGGACAGTTTAACAACCCTAGGAGCATACCCAATTAGAGTCGGCTTCAGGATGGGTAGGGTCTCATGGAAAATGCCATCTTTTTTTTGGGGGGGGGGTGGGTGGGACAGAGTTTCGCTCTTGTTACCCAGGCTGGAGTGCAATGGCGCGATCTCGGCTCACCTCAACCTCCGCGTCCTGGGCTCAGGCAATTCTCCTGCCTCAGCCTCCTGAGTAGCTGGGATTACAGGCATGCACCACCATGCCCAGCTAATTTGGAAAATGCCATCTTAAGGGGTCAGATTTATAATGTGATTCTTAAATTCACTTTAAGACTCACCTGTGAAAAATCAAGTGTACTTTCAAATGAGGGATGATAGCATCTTTGTTTCTGACTTGTTTTCAAGTTAAAATGCTATGTAGACTTGAGCTAAAGTGTATTATCACAGAATAGGCCTTGAGAATTCTAATTCTAGGGAAACTCTGTGCTAGAGTTTCTCAAGACTTGGACTGAGGCTTTTCCGTGCAAGCTCCCTAACCCTCATTTCTTCCATCTTATTCTCAGTTCTTTCCATCCTTTTCCTTTCTCACTCACTAAGTGATTTTATACATTCTAACTAGCTCATTTTCTCTACCTAAGATAAATATTCCTGATACTTGATTTTATCCTTTCCATCAGCAGTTGGAATATGGGCAGGTAGACTTAGCAAACAAGGTACTGGTACCTTGGTTTGAATTGGAGGTTGGTAAATCAAAGCACCATGGAGCATAGAGAGTTCATCTGAGGGTGAATAAGCAGCATTCATATTCCAAGGGCAGCCAGGCCTGTGGTGCCAATGTCCTAGGGCCAGCAGTGATGGCTGCCATGATCGCACCAGAGATCTCAAAGTTCTGATGGTGTGATTTTCATTGTGTTCCTGACCAACCAGCATTCCGTAGTTTCTGCTTATTTTCTGCGTTTGTTTCCCCAAACATCTTGGCAATTCCGTGAGCTGTCCAACATTCATTCTATATTCATTTCTTTCCTGCTGAAGTTAGCCAGAGTTAGTTTTTATTGCTCTTCTGTTGCTATGATGTTCAGATTCATAGCTTGAGCTCAGACCTCTTTTCTGCTTTTCTGAGCTTCAAATTTAAATGTCTACATTTTACCTGGATGTCTCACAGTCAGCTGAAATTAATGTGTCAAAATCTGAACTTTATATTCTTCCCTTAGGCTTGATACTTCCCCATTTTACATTGTTGGCCAATTTGGTCATGTGATATCATCTTGTTTCATAGATCATTGACTTCTATCTGGCTGCACTGGGCCAGCAGACGGGCACATAGCCAGAACAGCCTAGTGGGAGAATAAACACCTGCAGAGAAGGGCTGAGGGTTAACTTCTCAAAGGACTGCTTTACCTGTGTCTGGATGTGTCTGTGGCCATCGGCATCACCTTGTGGTACCCATACTTCTCCAGCCTGGCCTCATGCCACCCCTGTTCTGGCTGACTGTGCTGCAGACCAAATGGCTTTTAGTTCCCAGTACACATGCCAAGCTCTTTCCATTTTCAGGCTCTTTGCACCAGTTGTTCACCATGTTTGGAGACCCTTTCCTCCTCCTCACCTCATGGATTCTTTTCCACCCCCCTTGCCTTCTCAGATCCCCTCAAATTAAATTATGTGTCCCAATATCATCTTCTATTTTTCCCAATTTGAAAGTTTATATTTATGTGGATCTGTAATTATTTGTTTAATGTTTGCCTTCTCCACTAGACTTTATGCCTCCTGAAGGTAGGGACTTTGTATGGCTTATTTACTGTATCCTCAGCACCTGCACAGCATGAGGCACAATGTAGATATTAAGTAAATATTTGTGGGATCAATGAATGGATGAAAGACGATTCTAAATTTGGGCAATGAAGGTGAGGAAGAGAGGATAAATTAACAGAGGAAGGTCCATTGCTTTTGCGCTTTAGTGAATTTATCAAACTAAGTCCCCATCCTGGGAGAGAGTGTTTTTTTCTTGATTGGGTGGCATTGATAGTTCCAGGCAAATATGATCTGGGAGGTCTTTGGGTAATCTAGGCTTCTTCCTCTCTTTGCCTTGTTTAGCCTCACACATATGGATGCAACCAAGGAGTGCCAGTCTCCCAAGTAGCTCCCTCTGTAAGTCCTGGGCTGTATTTGGGAACTCTGTTATTTGCCCATGGTGGTACCAAGTTGCCCATATTTCTCACCACCTCTGCTGCTCTTCTTGGAGGCTCCCCTGCCTAATGTTGAAGGCAGGGCCCTTAAATCAGCTGTGATTTCCCTCTGCAGCCACCATCTGTCTACCACTTTAAATTCATGCTTTCATAGGAAAACTTGCTTTTCAGGTTGCCCTGAGGTTTATTTTTAATGACAGTAAATGCTTCTACTGATGTGGATCTTTCCAGAGGTGGTAAGGATCCTTCTTATATATTAGAAAGAAAAAAAATGCCTATCCATGGTGCCTCTCTACCTGGCACTTGCCAGCTGTCTCCCACTCTCAGCTCCATAATGGATTTGGAAGACAAACTACCTTTGTCACGGTCATCTCATTTCCCACTATGGGCTTTTACCTTTACCTCTTAACTCAGCAGGAAACAGCTAAAGAGGGACCACTGGTCTGCAAAGAAGCACAGAGTATGGTATCTGATAAAGTTGAATCTGTGTGCCTGCCCAAATCTCATGTTGAAATGTAATCCCTAAATTGGAGGTAGGGCTTGGTGGGAGGTGATTGTGTCATGCGGGCGAATCCCTCATGCATACAGTGAGTGAGTTCTCACACCTCCCCATGTTTCTCTTGCTCCTGCTCCCACCAGGTGAGATGTCTGCTCCTCATTCACCTTCCTCCATGAGTAAAATCTTCCTGAGACTTTTCCAGAAGCAGATGCTAGTGCTATGCTTCTGGTACAGCCTGTAGAACTGTGTGCCAATTAAACATCTTTTTTTTATAAATTCCTCATCCTCAGTTATTTTTTTTTATAGTAATGCAAGAATGGCCTAATACAGTGTCCCTTTGATTTCCTGGCTACCATGCCTTCTCTAAGGGGAAAGACATCCTCCTAAATCATCTTTGGGTGGCTGCTCATCAAGAAGCCATAGTGTATATCTATTCTCCCTTTCATCCTCCAGCCTGACCATTTATACAGAAGGAAATCCTCTCTTCTATCAGCCTACCATGTGATTGTATGCTGTCAGTCTCCCAGGCAAATGTGTTGGTCACCTGAGGTGGTTTGTATCACAACTTCGTTATTCCCAGAACTGATTTAGAGCAATTAGTTGCCAGTATGAACGGAGTGTTTAATTTGTCAGTTTCTTGGAAGCATCAATTTTTTTACAGCATAACCTAAAAAAACTTCTGTCATTTTTTTTTTTTAAATATGGGGAAATAATTTTTCTTAAAAATAACTTGTTAGGAATTGTCTGAAACTGGAGGAAAGGGTTAGCTAAAGAGACATGTTCTTCTGACTTAGTAAGTTTGCAAAGTGCCAGAGTAGAATTTTCCCTGATGATGACACAATTGGAGTCCTACTCATGCCTGCTTCTTAAAAATCATAGTGCTGTACTGTACCCTGCAATGCTCAGGATGGTGATTTAAATGACTGCCTTGAATTTAGAGCACTTCTGAAGCATGGTTGATTATGAATTTCAAGGCTTGAAGCTCTTAGAACTCAAAATATAATCCTAACACATTTTATTCTAACTACTCTAATCAATATTTTTATGGATTACATTATTTTTCACTCATTTTGAAATGTGTTTAAGTCCATAATACCAGCACTGATGGGGATGGATAGTAACATGAACAGCCCTAATTAATGAATTATGTAAAATCAATAGAAACTCTCTGTTTTGTCATGTAGCTGATCTAACCTATCTATTTATGTTCTGCTTGGGCTGACATAAAAGTCCGTTTACAGTCCTGGAACAGATACTAATGAAAGCTAAGGTAAATTATGTGCAGAACGTTTGGTATTCCTCATAATTCAGGATGGCTCCCTATTTTTTTCTAGCACCCTACCATTTCTCCATTTTCCCCAAAATACCTCGATTCATCAACCATCATCTCATTGCTCTTCCATCCTCAGAGTTCTACTCTCCACGGACTCTTTCTTCTAAATCTATAGACATATCCCAGTGTCCACAAATCTAAAACTAACACACATGCACACAAGTTCTTCTTTTGAACTTGATTTCTCTCCAGGCTGTCTCAACTCTCCTATCCTTTTCTGCCAACCCTCTTGAGATCATAATGTATACAGTGAGTTCTCACTTGACATCTTCGAACAGGCTCTTAGAAACTGCAACTTTAAGCAAAATGACATATAACCGGTTCTCAAATAACTTTTTTATTGTTTAATGTTGTTTTCTTGTAATGTTGAAGAGAAAAAGATGGTTTTGTTTCATGTTATTTCCCTTAAATTTGCAGTTTCCAAGAACCTGTCAACAAAGTGAGGAATTAATATTCTGTCTACCTTCACTTTTCCTTTTTTACTCTTTTTTCATGTTAGAAGTGTGTTTTCACCTTCCCTTCTGAATTACTTTCCTAAGACCACTGTAACAAATCACTGAACTTGGTGGGATAAAACAATGTAAATTTGTTCTTTTACAGTTCTGGAGGCTGGCATTCGAAAATGACACTGGACTGAAACCAAGGTGTCATCAAGGCCATATTCCCTCTGGGGATTGTAGGAAGGAATCCATTTCCTTGCCTTTTCCAGCCTCTAGAACTGCATTCGTTGCCATTTTCAGCTCCTAATGACTATCTGTTTTCCTTGGCACTTGTCGACTTCCTCTGTCTTCAAAGTCCACTGCATAGCATCTTCAAATCTCTCTCTCTGTTGAGGTCATTGCCTTCCCTTCTCCTTTCTGTGTCAACTCTCTCTCTCTCTGCCTCTTTCCTGTGAGATACCTGTGATTGCATTTAGGACCCATACAAATGATCTAGGACAATCTTCTGATCTCAAGATCCTTAACTTAGCCAAACGTGAAATCATGAGGGGTCATTATTCAGCCTACCCACCTTCCAAGAAATCTGTTCATCAGATTCCTAACCACAAACCTGGTGGCCATTTCTCATCTATTTTCTGCCCAGCCTGTAGGTAGCATCTAACATGACCTTGCCTTCTTGAACATCTGTTCATGTCTGGCTTCTGCATTATTACCCCATTTATCTCATGACCCTACTGTGTCTTTTTCTTACTCCTAAGTGTACACTTTTCCTAATGTTCTCTCTTTCATTTTATTTTATTTTGCTTTCTGTGTTTCCTTGATCGACAATCTTATCTGTATCCATAACTTCTCGATCTTCATCTTTTGGTCAGATTCTCTGTAGAGATCCAGCTCTCTTTTCTATCTGGTGCTGAACATTCACACAGATGGTCCTGAGGTTTGGAAAGAAGACTGAGTTCATTACTCAGCCTTCAAATCCTCTTCTGCCTCCTTAATCAGTATGGCAGTTAATGACTGCAGCATCCCGAGGATAATAAAACTTCTTTCTCTTTTTCTTTGTCTTCACCTCTCCCTTATTTCAGGCCCCAGTTGCCTCTGGTATGAACTATATCATTCGTCTCCTAACAGATTTCATTTCTGTGGTGTTTACCCATTCTTTGCCTCCAGAATCAACTTTTTAAAAACTAGCTATGATTTGTGTAAGGTTTGTATGAAAATTCCTTAGTCTCATGAGTGAACTCCTATTCACAATTGCTACAAAGAGAATAAACATAGGAATATAACTTACAAGGGATATGAAGGACCTCTTCAGGGAGAACTACAAACTACTGCTCAAGGAAATAAGAGAGGACACACACAGATGGAAAAACATTCCATGCTCATGGATATGGAAGAATCAATATCTTGAAAATGGCCATACTGCCTAAAGTAATGTATAGATTCAGTGCTATCCCCATCAAGTTACCACTGACATTCTGCATAGAATTAGAAAAAACTACTTTAAATTTTATACAAAACCAAAAAGAGCCTCTTAGCCAAGACAATCCTAAGCAAAAACAACAAACCTGGAGGCATCACATTACCTGACTACAAACTATGCTACAAAGCTACAGTAACCAAAACAGCATGTTATTGGTACCAAAACAGAAATATAGACCAATGGAACAGAACAGCGGTCTCAGAAATAGTGCCACACAGCTACAACCATTTGATCTTTGACAAACCAGACAAAAACAAGCAATGGGGAAAGGATTTCCTATTTAATAAATGGTGTTGGAAAAACTGGCTAGCCATATGCAGAAAACTGAAACTGGACCCCTTCCATACACCTCATACAAAAATTAACTCAAGATATATTAAAGACTTAAACATAAGACCTAAAACCGTAAAACCCTAGAAGAAAACCTAGGCAATATCATTCAGGACATAGGCATAGGCAAAGCCTTTATGATTAAAACACCAAGAGCAATGGCAACAAAAGCCAAAATTCACATATAGGATCTAATTAAATGAAAGAGCTTCTACACAGTAAAAGAAACTATCATCAGAGTGAAAAGGAAACCTACAGAATTGGAGAAATTTTTGCAATCTATCCCTCTGACAAAGGGCTAATAAATTTACAAGAAAAAAACAACCCGATCAAAAAGTGGGTGAAGGATATGAACAGACATTTCTCAGAAGAAGACATTTATGTGGCCAAAAACATATGAAAAAAGCTCATCATCAGTGGTCATTAGAGAAATGCAAATCCAAACCATAATAAGATATCATCTCATGCCAGTTAGAATGGCGTCATTAAAAAGTCAAGGAACAACAGATGCTGGAGAGGATGTGTAGAAATAGGAACACTTTTTGCACTGTTGGAGGGAGTGCAAAATAGTTCAGTTACACTAATTAGTTCATTCAGCCATTGTGGAAGACACTGTGGCAATTCCTCAAGGATGTAGAACCAAAAATACCGTTACTGGGTATATACGCAAAGGATTGTAAACCATTCTACTGTAAAGACTCATGCACAGGTATGTTTATTGCAGCACTGTTCACAATAGCAAATACTTGGAACCAACCCAAATGCCTGTCAACAATAGTCTGGATAAAGAAAATGTGGCTCATATACTACATGGAATACTATGCAGCAATAAAAAGAATGAGTTCATATCCTTTGCAGGGACATGGTTGAAGCTGGAAACCATCTTTCTTAGCAAACTAACAAAGGAACAGAAAACCAAATACCACATGTTCTTACTCAAAAGTGGGAGTTGAACAATGAGAATGCATGGACACAGGGAGGAAAACATCACACACTGGGGCCTGTCAGTGGATTATGGTATAGGGGAGATATAGCATTAGTAGAAATATCTAATGTAGACAACGGGTTGATGGATGCAGCTAACCACCATGACATGTGTATACCTATGTAACAAACATGCATGCTTGGCATGTGTATCCCAGAATTTTAAGTATAATTAAAAAAAGTCAAAAAAAATCCTTACTTTCCCCTCCTACCTCTTCCCACCAGAATTTTTGGCTTAACAGCCAGAACTTTGGCCTCCATGCTTCTCTCCAACTTGATTTTAAATGCAACTTACAGATTCACCCTTCCCCTCTATACTCACATTGGGCTCCTGCTACCACTTGCCAAATATGTGAACTTTGTGTCTCTGCACCAATGCTTATTCTATTATATCTGATTCCTCTGTCATCTTTCTGAATACCTCTCAGTACAGACCTCCAGGCAAAACATAATATGCAAAGACATGACAGTTAAATGTATTTTAAATTTAAATAATTCTTTAATTTTGTGCTTGCGTTGTCATTGCTGAGAGCTAGTATTCTCTGATGGGCCTCAGGAAGTAATGCTCCTATCAGAATTAGAGGTTGTGGCTTCTTTTTTGTTAGTCAAAGAAAAGTGTCACTTAGCCAAAGTCCAAGTTTAAATAGTTCATTTCTCTCATTCATTCTGTCTTTGTCTTCAATGTGCACTTCACAGATCTTACTGAATACTTGCCATGTGCTGGATGCTGTTCTGGGAAATGGAGGATAAAATAATAAGCAACGTGAATATAGTTCCTGCCCTTCCGGAGCTTGTAGATTAGTGGGGAAACAGTATTAATCAAATCCAGTGAGGAGTTGCTTAATGATGGAGATGTGGTCTGAGAAATGCATCGTTAGGTAATTTTGTCATTGTGTGAACATCATAGAGTGTACTTACATAAACCTGGATGGTATAGCCTGCTACACACCTAGGCTAGGGCCATTTGCTCCCAGGCTACAAACCTGTACAGCATGTTACTATATTGAACACTGTAGGCAATCGTAACACAGTGGTATTTGTGCATCTAAACATAGAGAAGGCACAGTAAAAATAGGATATTATAATCTCATGGAAACACTGCCCTGTGTGTGGGTCACCACTGATGAAAACCCTGTTAGGTGGTGCATGACTATACAATAAAAGTAGTTGACATCTGTTTCAAGTGCTAAGAAGAAGAGGTGCTCAGCTTCACTGGAGCGTATCAGGAGGTGCTGACTGAGTCTAGGGGTTCCAAAAGCCTCCTTTAAGGAAATAATGAATGAATAGCAAAGGGAAGTGGGGCATTCTCAAAAGACCTGATCCACATATTATACAGAGGTTAATTTGGGAGAAAAAGACTCATCTCAGATATACATTTAGTGACAAGTTGGGAATGTACAGGTTGTTAAATATAGAAATTATATCCTCTAAGTGTATATCTGAGGATACAAAACTATATTAGGGCCAAAAGTAGAAAAGGAATCATAGTAATTTTCCTGGATATATGGAGGTGTAAATGTCTCTGTAATGATAACTGGAATCCCAAAAATAGCTTTGTGAGAAAGGTTGGCATGTTTTGCTTTTCCAAAGTGTGTTTCTAAATCACTCCATAGGAACAATTCTTACTGCCTCAGAAGCACTTGGCTTGCTCATTGTTTACTCAACAGCTGCAAAACAGCTTGTTTCCTTTTCATTTTAGCTCCAGAATTCAGAGACTTAAGTGTTATTAATCATGCCCCTCATGTGTCATCGCTGTCATCAGTCTGCACACATCTTTCACTTTTTTACATATATTTTTCTTTCTTCCTTGAGTCTCCTGCTCACCCCACGTATGTTTGTATGTAGATATTTTCTGTTCAATACATCTGCATGTGAGTTTTCACTCTCCCACACAACCTGCGTGCTCTGCTTATTTCTAGTCTCACCGGTCAGAGCTCTCCTACTGGGTGTCAATGATTCCACCTCTGAGATATCTCTGGACTCCATCCTTCTTGCCAGCCATCCTGCTACTCCCTGATTCAGACAATTCCTGGTCTATTGCAAATGATCTCTCTAAGCGGTCTCCCTAACCTCAGTCTTATTTATTTGCCAAATGTATCCAATATAACCTTTCTAAAATACACATTTTTAAAACTTTCAATGGTTCTTCATTTTTAATGAAAGTTCTTGAAATGATGTCAAAGCTCTTTCCATTCTGACCCTGCCTGCAACCCTGGCATCACTGTGCCCTCTTCATAAGCACTCACTTTCACTACCTGTTGAGCTACTTGCAGTCCTCCAAATGTACCTCTTGTTTCTTGCCTTCATGCCATACACATGGTGTTCAAAAGCAAAGATGACCAGAAAAAGATACTTCAACTACCGAATCTGGCAAGAGCAAAGGTATAGAAGTCAGTCAGGTAAAGAAGGTTTAGGAGAGCATTCCTAAAGAGTAACCAAGAATAAAAGATTGTGCATTTTAAGCTATTTCTGTAAGAAAAAGCCAGTAGAACTGTTAGGGTGGGTCACAGTCTTTACTTGAAAGGATTAGGGAATGGAGGAGTTTTTGGGAGGATAAAGGGGAAATCATTGAAGGTTTTTGGGGAGGGGAATGGTATGAGTGGAGCTAGGGGCTGGGGATATCCTATGCATGAACTCATGGAGAAGACCTTGCCGGTGGAGTCAGTAGGATATGAGCCTATTGGAATGGTTCATGATATAACTTTACTTTACTTTTTTTTTTTTTTTGAGATGGAGTTTCACTCTTGTCGCCCAGGCTGGAGTGCAACAGTGAGAACTTGGCTCACTGCAACCTCTGTCTCCTGGTTTCAAGTGATTCTCCTTCCTCAGCCTCCCAAGTAGCTGGGATTACAGGTGCCTGTCACCACACCTGGCTAATTTTTTTTTGTATTTTTAGTAGAGATGGGGTTTCACCATGTTGGCCAGGCTTGTCTCAAATTCTTGACCTCAGGTGATCCATCCACCTCGGCCTCCCAAAGTGCTGGGATTATAGGCGTGAGTCACCACGCCCAGCCATGGTAGAGCTTTTTAAGTAATAATATGTAATCTAAGAGACTAAAAAATTTGGTTGGGGTGACCTTGGCGTTTACCACTGCTGATTAGAGAACAAGCAGGGCCAGGCATGGTGGCTCATGCCTGTAATCCCAGCACTTTGGGAGGCCAAGGTGGGTGGATCACCTGAGGTTAGGAGTTCAAGACCAGACTGGCCCTGATGATGAAACCCTGTGTCTACTGAAAATATAAAAATTAGCTGGGCGTGGTGGTACACGCCTGTAAGCCCAGCTACTTGGGAGGCTGAGGCAGGAGAATTGCTTGATTCTGGGAGGCGGAGGTTGGAGTGAGTTGAGATCGAGCCACTGCACTCCAGCCTGGGCCTGGGTGACATGGATGACAGAGTGAGAGTCTGTCTCAAAACAACGAGGAGCTCATCTTGAAGACAGTTGTGATGTGTTTTCATATCCCAATGAATAAACGATTTGACTTTTTCTATTTAAAAGTGCCTCAGTTTGAAGGCCTCCTAGTGTTTGTCTAGTATGTAAGTGTAAAAACTACAGATTGAGTAGGAATTTATCACTCAGTTTTAAATTGGTTTATATCTAATCACAAGTTGTTTAATATAATTAATGCTACACTTAATGCCTTGCATAGTCACAAAACATTAAGAACATTGATGTCAATATTTAAGAAGATGATGAAGAACGTGAAGTTTTAATAAACCTTCAAATTGATTTCAAAAAAACTTGCGATGAATCTGTAATTTGACAAGCATCTAACAAAAATTTTTACCTATACCAGCAAGATCTCTCCAACACTTTGAAAATCAATGGTAAGAAGGAAAAAAAGGATAGCAATGATGATATTCCTTTTATGAGTTCGTTGATTGGGATGAAGCCTGTTTTCAGCCCTAGAGTGCCACTTGTCCATGGCATCCAAGGCTCTTTCACTTTATTTACAATCAAAGCTCAAACATTAAAAATAATCCAGTTGAATTTTATAAAGGCAAACATTTTAAATAATGAAAGCATTAAAAAAATCTATTTTCAATATTGAAGCACATGTTGTATGAAGATAACCCTGAGAGATATGGAGCAACTGTGGGCCCAGGTGAGCTGGGCCTGGGCCCAATAGGTTAGCTAGCCTATGGCAGTGCTATGCCTCCAGCTTTCTTCTTCCCGGAAAGTCACCCTCCAGAAGGGATGATGGCTCTCAATTAACTATTACCAATAACCCTGGGCTCCCAATTGGGCTTCCACTCTAAGATGTTACTGATCACTTTACTGGTATCTTAATTATTCTGTCAATATCCTTCCGTATATAAAGCCTGTCTGACTCATTCATGTCATAGCTGGGTCTGATTTTTTTTTTCAATCTTATTCTACTGTTGACATGGCCAATTGAGAGATAGAACATTATAATGTCTGTTAAAAACATGTGGATCGAATCATGTTTTCTCTCAAATAATTAAGTTAATTTAGTAGTATGTGTTATTTATTAAATGGTAAAAGTCAAGATTTGTCTTCATATCTTGAAATAGAATTAAGTGCATTAAAAATTCATAACACATTCATTTAAAATGAAAATGTGCATTTTGACTTAAAATCACTTCAAAAAAATGATTAAATTTCCCATGAAAGTGGACAAAAATTATTTACACACACAAAAGTTGGGACATTCTGGCTCCAGGGAAAAACAGAGCTATTTTGGGAAATGAAAGGAGTGCATGGAGGTGAGAGGACTTTTCAACAGTATTAAATTTCAGAAATAGCTAATGAAGCATCTAAGGGATGATCTCATACAGGTAATTAGTAAGATTAGGCTTCAAAATTCTCCTATAAGGTTTTTTTTTTTTTTTTTTTTTTTTTTTTTTTTTTTTTTTACAGAAGCAATGCTAATTGCAAAATTGTCACAGCATACTCAGCCCAATGCAAACACAGTGAAAATGTTCTTACCATTTTAATGTACCTGTTGTCCTAAATATGATTTCAGTTTTCACATTTAACAGGAATAACTAGCATTGGTATAATATTGTTGACATCCATTACAATAAATGATTTGCACTGAGGCTAAATGTATCCCCAACCTTTATGCTTTTATCTGCTTTCAAAGAGCTTATGAAAATTTGGAATTACCACTGTAAAATAAGAAATGTATCCATTAACAAAAGAACATCTTACAAAATTAAACTTTGTTTTTTAGGGCCCCACAGATTGGCCATGCAGGGTAGAAAGATCAGAAAGGTAGCTCCACCTCTGTGAGACTTCAGAGTCTAATCAATAAATATAACATTTTTGCACTTTTACTTCACCTAGAATTAGAGGTTGTGTTTAAAATGCTTTTAGAAAAATTCTACTTTTCTTCTAGGAAATAAGACCTAGCTTATAGCAAACACTGCAGCTGATGTTCAGTTTTTGAAAGCAAAACCCTTTCAATTAGAACAATGATATGAGATGTATTATAGTTCTTGATAAGCACAAAGCAGAGTTTTGAATTTAAGACTGGGGAATGGGCAATGAGTACTGGAAATAGTGGAAAGAGGACATTAGCTAATTACAAAGGTTTTTAGTTTGTTTTTTGAGACAGTCTCACTTTATCGCCAGGCTTCAGTCCAATGGCGCAATCTTGGCTCACTGTGACTTCTGCCTCCTGTGTTCAAGCGATTCTCCTGCCTCAGCCTCCTGAGTAGCTGGGACTACAGGCACGTGCCACCACGCCCAGCTAATTTTTTAATTTTTAGTAGAGATGGGGTTTTACATGTTTGCCAGGATGGTCTGGATCTCTTGAACTCGTAATCTGCCCACCTCAGCCTCCCAAAGTGCTGGGATTACAGTCATGAACCACAGCGCCTAGCCTTACTAAATGTTTTAGTCATGAAATGTACCTGTAAGAGCTGGGCTGAGAAGTGGCAAATCATGTAAAATATGTTAGCTACTCAAAATATCCCCACTTATCTGCAAAAGAAAATAGAAGAGTTAAAAAGCCTGATCTCATCTTTCCATATAAGACAGCATCTCTTACAGGGGATTGCAAAGTCCAGAGCTAATCTGGGAACCAACCATGGTTTGTAGTTTCAGGAAAAATAAATAAAGAAGGTGGAATGTCTGCAGTCCCTCCTGAAACTAAGTGAAATAAAAATCTGTCTTCACTGGAAGAATATTACATTGCTTCAATAATTTTTCGTGGTTCATATATCTGCCTCTTCCACTCAAAAAGGCTGTCTGACCCCTTGGTAATGTTCTTATCTAATTTGACAACGCTTTACCACTTTAGAGTCATTTAGAACATTTTCTACATCAGATTGCTATAGCACTAAGTGAACTTTTGATTAATGTTGCTGACTGATCTCACTTGATTCTGATTGCTCATGCTGAACACATCAGAATACTGGGTAAAATATTTAAAAATAGGCATTAAAATAAGATTAATGAGATTTCCATGTACTGAGATGAAGCAGGGATCTCCAGAGGTGAAAGGAGTCGAATCTGCCTGATACACATCTCAGATGCTAGGGTAGATTTTTGAAAGGAAACTGGAAATATTTGCTCACTAACTTAGCATTATGACTGAAAGGGAACTGTCCACTCCAGGCCAATAGTGTGAAAAAAGACACAAAAACACCAGAATTGTCACATGTGGATGTGAGGGCCACATTTGTGTATGTTTTGTCACGGCCCTACTTTGGGGACTCCAAGTAGATTTGACCTTGTGATCCCAGGATTAGCTCCGTGAAAGCTTCCAGAAAATTTCATGTGCCCTTAATTCCTTGAGATATGTCATTTAACACTTATCCTTCTGACCAGCTTAAACTGTTTTTTGAAATCATGCATCCCTAATGGGTAAGAACCCTTCTCTTGGACAATCTGTGATCTTTATCATTTCATATATCATTTATCTGTTTTTCCTGTATTTTCTGTTGCTATTACCCTCTTTGTTTCTGCTTATTTTTGAACTAACTTATCTTTGAGTTTTAATAATTCTTTTTCATGTCTGATCTAGTAATCATGTGAATTGAACTCTTAAGTGTAGTTGTTAACTTTTTTCAAGTCCAGCACTCTTGGTTAATTCTTTTCCCAGTTATATGGAAAATTTTTTTATCTTCTCATTTATTATCTGGAATTATCACAAATTTATAAAATTCCAATATCTGATAATTCTAGTAGATATTTTATCTGTGACTCAGTTTTTATTGTTTATTTTTTCTTCGAATACTATTTCTTGGTGTGCCTAGTTTTTTTTTGTTGAATGTTGAACATTGTGTAAAATGCATCGTACAGGCTTTAGGTGATGTTACCTTTCTCCAGTGAAGATTCTCATCATCTAGTAGGCAGAAAAAGTGGTGGCTGATCATCTTAATCTAATCAGAGACTAAGTTGCCCAAGGACTGATTCAAATGCTGGTATATTTGTTAGGGATCTTTTAAATTAATTGGATTCTACAAAAAGAGCAAAGATCAAATGGAATCTATCTTACCGTAGAGATTTGCTTGTTAGAAGCCACTTCTCCCCTTTCCCCACACACTTCTCACCCTATTGAAGCTTTCCCAATGACCTGCTTTAAGCTTTGATTGTTCATTTGAATGAAATGGGCTACTTTAAAAATTACTCAGGCCCAAGTTATTCCCAGGACTACATAAGAATCTCTTGGGGTACGACTCAAGCATCAGTAATTTTTTAAAATTCTCCAGGTAATCCCAAAGTGCACCCAAGCTCAAATGCCACTGCACTGGTCTTCCAGAGTAATCACAGTGGGATTGGCTTTCTCGAGTCATGTGAGATAGAGAAACATAGTCACCTACCAATTTTTTTTTGTTATGTGTGTGTAAAGCTCTTCTAGTGGCTTTGTTCTACTCTTCAGTTCTTGGCAGTCTTTACTCAGCACAATTCATGCCAGTACTATGCTACAAAGAAATATATATTAAACAAGATCATTTTTCCTTCCTGGTGGGTGGAGATGGATTCATAAGTAGTAAATTCATAGTATGAAAAGTGCTATGACAGAAGTAAGCACAGTGTGAGGCTCTTGATTTAGTCTTGGGAGATGATAGGCTTTTTGGAGGGGATCTGGTGAAGAAGATGGAGTAATTCAGGCAAAAAAGCAAGGTAGGAAGAGGGCCAGTGGCACAGATAAAAGAAACATATAGGCAAATCCTTGAGGCAAAAAAATAGAAGGAATACTTAGAGAACTGCAAGATCCCGTAATCACTGTGTTTGCTCTTTCTTTTCGGTCATCCACCATCTTAAGCATTGTGTTTTCTGATTTCATTGGCTCTGTGTATCTCACTTACTCAATGCCATTTGTGCTTCCCTTGATTTTTATCACCTATCTGGATTCTGAATGAGTCAGTTTTGGCTTTCATTATTATTATTATTTTTGCATATGTTGGTCTGAACTGTCATTTTGACACATGTTTTTATTTTAACCTGTGTCACCTATGCCTCATGTTATTCACATGTGACTGAAATGATTTCTAATTCATCTATACAATGTAAATTGAGCACCTGCTATGTACTGGACATAACTCTATGTACCCGTGATATAGTAGGGACACAGCAGTAAACCAAACAGGCAAGAATTCCCACTCTCACAAAACTTGTACTAAATGAAGAACAAGCTTAACAACTTTTGGTCACTGACTACAAGATGCATTTTGGAATCACTTCACTAGTTATATGCCTATCTTGGTTCAGCATCTCTCATCTTGGTTTTGCACTGTGTATGTAACATCTGCTATCTGTGTTTCTGATAAGAAAATCTCACGTATTCTAAGCCAGCAGTGACAACATCCAGAACTCTCACAGGGTTTAACAGACACGGCTCACGCAACCATCTTTTTATAAATAAAGTTTTATTGGAAAACGGCCATGCTCTTGTGTTTAGGCATTGTCTATGACTATTTTCAGGCTATACGAGCAGAGTCAAGCAATTGCAACAGAAGCCATATGATCCATAAGCCAAAAATACTATCTGCCCCTTTAGTAAAGTTTGCCAACACCAATCTATTCTAGATTATTCACTGTTGTCTTTTAATTCCATTCCTGTGAGCCCTCATTCTGTGGATGACTTACCTTGCTGTTGATTGTTCTCTGTGTTAGGGGGAACACGTATTCCCCACTTCTAGTATTTCATAAGCATGGAAGAACTCCTAGAGCTCACACTCTGGACTCTTAGTCTCCTCTCTGCTCCTTCCCTATGGAATATCTTACCTGACTGGAAGAAGGACCTACACATGTACGGCTTAGCCTCTTTTCTCTCCTTCTTTTGAATCCACCTGCCAGTGGAGAAGTGCACTCTTGACTGTACTCCCTACCCCATGAGAAACTTAATAGAGAAGATTCTGCCTCTGTTTCCTAAGTCTGAAGTTTGCGGAGAAAGTTTAATCAAACTTGTACACATGTGTTCATCAAAAAGCATTATGACTATAAAAGACACTTGAAGATTAACTGCCTGATCCCTTCATCTGTCTTTCAGTCAGTTCTACACTTTGGAGAAAAGACCAAATGTCATCTATTGAACCCTCCTTAAACATTCACATTGTGATACATCAGCTAGTAACCTTGATAAATAGAGGAGGACTAGAATTTGAAGAGTAACATGCACACTGATGAGTCTTTGGGAGTGGTTCTGAGAGTGACGTTAAGAAGGCAGAACATAAAGGATTTTAGCCTTGGTGGGTCCCAGCCACTTATGGAGGCTTTGTCTCTAAGGAGGCTGTTTCTTAATGGTGTGAATTTTAGCAAACTCTTATTACAGACTACCCCCATCCCAGCAAATCCTGGCCACTGGACATTTCAGTAAGCATGCAAAGGTGAAGCGAAGATTTCAGCTAAATGACAAAAGAGTCCTTCTGTAAACAGGCTTCTGTATCTGAATGCTAAAAATTTTTTTGGTGCGTTTATTTAGCTTTTTAGCAAGGACTACAGGTCATGACCTTGAATGCAGGTTGTGTAACATTAGCTTCTAAACCTGCAGCTTGACTTTTCTTAGAGGGCTTTGCTTGGGCTGTTTGGACCACTTTACCTGGAAGGAGAACGGACAGTGCCTGGGAGTTACAGAAGCCCAGCTGCCCAGTTCTCTTGCTTGGAGACCAGACAGACACCAAGGTGCAATTTTTATTTCCAAACTCCCTGAGGGTGCAAGAGAGGCTAGAACTTTACCTGAAATTATATTTTCTTGACCTTTTCCCTATTTCGTTTTTCCTATTCTCTCTCCATGGAGCTTTTTATTCATAAATCACTTGTGTTCAAATTATTTACTCAGGAGTTTTTTTTTCTAGGAAAGCCTAACCTAAGACAATATGTTAGAAAAAGAATGTGTGGGCAAGAGAGAATACAGGAAGCAAAGGAAAGGAAGCTTTTGGGCCAACCAGAAATTATATCCCTACACATACTAGACATGAAAGGGAATTGTCTAAGTAGAAGGCAAAACTGAATCTGCTCAAAAGAAGTCAAAGGATAAAGAAGAAAAGAAAATTCTGGTGATATATCCCATGACTGCAGAAAAAAGTATACTAAATAAGAAGTGTTATTCATGTCTCAGAACATTCAAAACTGACGAAGGGCCTTGTCTTGAGGATCTCACTGTAGAGTCGTGGATTTTCACTAGGCCCCTAGAAGCACTAGATTCAGTAACATCAATCGAAGTTTCAGCTTAGGAATCTTCTGAATGTGATTCTCCACTTGAAGTAAATGTGGGAACAAAGGAGAAATCTCCTCAAATAGGCATGTTTTATAGTCCTAATATTTCTATAGTAAGAAGCCATGGAAGGAACCTGAATAATGCAGAACTGAAAATATATTTTCAAGAGACAGGGAAGGCTGTGTCACTTGGCAAAGCCCATCCTAAATGCAACATTTAGGTTCCAGAAACACCAGAATCCAAGGGGAACTGCATAGTAAGGGGCTTTTAAAATGGCAGGTGGAAAGATATGCATCACAAATAGGATCTGGGTAAGCTGGCCTGCTAATATGGCAAACAGTTTGCCAAAAGGCAGCGGTGTCTCAATGCAGTGGCAAGAGAGAGAAAGTGACATGCACAGGTGTGTGTTTCTTCCACATAAGGAAAGCCCAGTATCATCATAACCTCCTAATGGCACTTTTTCCTGGGTGAATTTGTTCTCATAGATTCTAAAAAAGCCTTGCCTCTTGGCTAGCCTGAAGTGAAAAAGTCTACCTTCCTGCCCTCAGGTTTCACAGGTGTCTGCCTTGGTTTTTGCAGCATTGTTAGAAATAAGGCTTGGAGTCATAAGGAAAAATGAGTACTTAGATAAAAGGGTTTTTTAGTAATATATATTTACGTTTGTGTTGGAGGGTGTTTTTTGTATGGCTGGTTGTTTTGAGAGTGTATAGAAAAAAAAAGTAGACGTTTTTAATGTGACTTTTGTTTTTGTGTCTTATTTAATTGGCTGGGGTTTGACTGTGTAATTTAAACTATACTTGATTGGTTAAACATTTAAACTTTTTTAGATAAGGTGAATGTGTGATGGGAAAGAGGGGTAAGGAAGAAGGGGTCATTTGTGGTGAACTAGAGAGTTTTTTTTTTTTTTTTGAATAAGGAAAGGAATGGAAGATGGTGTTGATAATGCCACTGGTGGTGTGGTATGCTTGGGCATGTAGTAAGGTTAGAAGGAAGAAAAGGAGAAACATGGGGGATACTGGGAATTAAAGAATAAAAAGTTGAGTAGGCTGTTTCAAGAGACACTTTTATAACTTCATTTTTATTTTGTATAACTGTTTTTGAAAACCTTTTTTAGTATATTTTGACCTTGTTGGGCTTGACTTTTTTTCTTAGCAGTATTTATTTTATTTTTATTTTTTAATTTTTGTGTACATAGTTGGTGTATATATTATGGGCTACATGAGATGTTTTGATGCAGACATGCAATGTGAAATACGCACATAATAGAAAATGAGGTATCCATTCTCTCAAACATTTATCCTTTGAGTTAAAAACAGTCCATATACACTCTTTTATTAAAAGTTATTTATTATACTTTAAGTTCTGGGATACATGTGCAGGTTTGTTACATAGGTATACACATGCTTGGTAGTTTGCTGCATCCATCACCCTGTCTCCTACATTAGGTATTTCTCCTAATGCTATCCCTCCCCATTTCCCCCACCCCCTGCTAGCCCTCCCCTAGCCCCTCAACCCTGAACAGGCTCTAGTGTGTGATGTTCCCCTCCCTGTGTCCATGTGTTCTCATTGTTCAACACTCACTTATGAGTGAGAACATGCTGTGTTTGGTTTTCTGTTCTTGTGTCAGTTTGCTGAGAATGATGATTTCCAGCTTCATCTGTGTCCCTGCAAAGGACATAAACGCATCCCTTTTTACAGCTGCACAGTATTCCGTGGTGTATATGTGCCACATTTTCTTTTTCTAGTCTATCATTGATGAGCATTTGAGTTGGTTCCAAGTCTTTGCTATTGTGAACAGTGCCGCACTAAATATACGTGTGCATGTGTCTTTATAATAGAGTGATGTATAATCCTTTGGGTATATACTCAGTAATGGGATTGATGGGTCAAATGGTATTTCTATTTCTAGATCCGTGAGGAATCACCACACTGTCTTCCACAATAGTTGAACTAATTTACCCTCCCACTAAGTGTGAAGGCATTACTATTCCTACACATCCTCTCCAGCATCTGTTGTCTCCTGATTTTTGAATGATCACCATTCTAACTGGTATGAGATGGTATCTCAATGTGGTTTTGATTTGCATTTCTCTGATGACCAGTGATGATGAGCTTTTATTCATATGTCATTGGTTGCATAAATGTCTTCTTTTGAAAAAGTGTCTGTTCATATCCTTCACCCACTTTTTGATTATTTTTTGTAAATTTGTTTAAGTTCTTTGTAGATTGTGGATATTAGACCTTTGTCAGATGGGTAGATTGCAAAAATTTTTGCCCATTCTGTTGGTTGCTGGTTCTCTCTATGATAGTTTCTTAAGATAGAAGCTCTTAAGTTTAATTAGGTCCCATTGGTGTTTTCATCATGAAGTCCTTGCCCATGCCTATGTCCTGAATGGTATTGCCTAGGTTTTCTTCTAGGGTTTTTATGATGTTAGGTCTTACGTTTAAGTCTTTAATCCGTCTGGACTTAATTTTTTATAAGGTGTAAGGAAGGAATTGAGTTTCAGCTTTCTGTATATGGCTAGCCAGTTTTCCCAACACCATCTATTAAATAGTGAATCCTTTTCCCATTGCTTTCATCAGGTTTGTCAAAGATAAGATAGTTGTAGATGTGTGATGTTACTTCTGAGGCCTTGGTTCTGTTCCATTGTTCTATATTATCTCTGTTTTGGTACCATTATCATGCTGTTTTGATTACTTTAGCTTTGTAGTATAATTTCAAGTCAGGTGGCGTGCTGCCTCTAGCCTTGTTTTTTTTTTTTTTTTTTTTATTTAGGATTATTTTGGCTATGTGGGCTGTTTTTTGGTTTCATATGAAGTTTAAAATGGTTTTGTCCAATTCTGTGAAGAAAGTCAATGGTAGCTTGATGGGAATAGCATTGAATCTATAACTTACTTTGGGCACTATGGCCATTTTCACGATATATATTCTTCCTAACCATAAGCATGGAATGTTTTTCCATCTGTTTGTGTCCTCTCTTATTTCCTTGAGCAGTGGTTTGTAATTCTCCTCGAAGAGATCCTTCACAACCCTTGTTGGTTGTATTCCTAGGTATCTTACTCTCTTTGTAGCAATTGTGAATGGAAGTTCACTCATGAATTGGCTCTCTGTCTGTTATTGGTGTATGGGAATGCTTGTGATTTTTGCACATTGATTGAGTATCCTGAGACTTTGCTGAATTCGTTTAACAGCTTAAGGAGATTTTGGGATGAAACAATGGGGTCTTCTAAATATGCAATCATGTTGTCTACAAATAGAGACAATTTGATTTCCTTTTTTCAAATACCTTTTATTTCTTTTTCTTGCCTGATTGCCATGGCCTGAACTTCCAATACTATGTTGAATAGGAGTGGTGAGAGACGGCATCCTTGTCTTGTGCCAGTTTTCAAAGGGAATGCTTCCAGTTTTTGCCCATTCAGTATGATATTGTCTGTGGGTTTGTTATAAATAGCTCTTATTATTTTGAGATACGTTTCATTGATACCTAGTTTATTGAGAGTTCTTACCATAAAGGGCTACTGAATTTTGTCGAAGGCCTTCTCTGCATCTATTGAGATAATCGTGGTCTTTGTCTTTGGTTCTGTTTATGTGATAGATTACATTTATAGATTTGTAGATGTTGAACCAGCCTTGCATCCCAGGGATGAAGCTGACTTGATTGTGATGGATAAGCTTTTTGATGTGCTGTTAGATTCGGTTTACCAGTACTTTATTAAGGGTTTTCACATCAATGTTCATCATGGATATTGGCCTGAAATGTTCTTTTTTATTTGTGTGTTTACCAGGTTTTGGTATCAGGATGATGTTGGTCTCATAAAATGACTTAGGGAGGATTCCCTCTTTTTGTATTGTTTGGACTAGGTTCAGAGGGAATGGTACCAGCTCCTCTTTGTACCTCAGGTAGAATTTGGCTGTGAACCCATCTAGTTCTGGACTTTTCTAGTTGGTAGGCTATTAATTGCTGCCTCAATTTTAGACCTTGTTATTGGTCTATTCAGGGATTCAACTTCTTCCTGGTTTAGTCTTGGGAGAGTGCAAGTGTCCAGGACAAAAAAAACACTCTCTCTCTCTCTTTTTTTTTTTTTTTTTCTGTCCATTTGCTTGGTATATCTTCCTCCATCCCTTTATTTTGAGCCTATATGTGTCTTTGCATGTGAGATGGGTTTCCTGAGTACAACACACTGATAGTCTTGACTCTTTATCCATTTGCCAGTATGTGTCTTTTGATTGGGGCATGTAGTCCATTTACATTTAAGGTTAATATGGTTATGTATGAATGTAATCCTGCCATTTTGATGCTAGCTGGTTGTTTTGCCCATTAGTTGATGCAGTTTCTTCATAGTGTCAATGGTCTTTACCATTTGGTACATTTTTGCAGTGACTGGTACTGGTTGTTCCTTTCCATGTTTAGTGCTTCCTTCAGGAGCTCTTGTAAGGCAGGCCTGGTGGTGACGAAATCTTTCAGCAGTTCTTGTTCATAAAGGATTTTAGAAGAAAAAGTGTATTTGAATAGGATAGGGAAGCATCGAGGAAAGTTTTGGTGAGAGTTGTTTTAATAAATTTTTGTACTAATTCTTGAGTATGGGGTATGAAAAAAAAAAGCACTGAGAATAAAGAATAAAAGGTTGAGCTGGCTATTTGAAGAGAAATGTTGTTATGTCTTACAAGTATCAAAGGTTGGGTCCTGGGAACATAATTATGCCTTGGCCAACTTCACTAAGAAATCAGAGATCACTTGCATTTTCAAATTTGTGCTTAGAACAAATAATCTTGTATGTCTACCAACTTTTTGGATTTTTAAAAAGAAAAGGCATATGAGAAGCTAATTTTAGTCCTGAGGTCCTGAAGAAACCACATACATTTTCATGAGAGAAAACAAGGCAGGCAGCAGCTGCTGAAGAAAGCCAAGCGTCCCCAGGTTCAGAATAAGACACTTCCGTCTGAGACTGAGAAAAATAAAACCTTTGGAAATAATGATTAGAAGGCTTTAACTTGAGCTGTTTGGTGTTTTGTTCTTGGAGCTTTTACTTACAAGTACTTTAAGATTTTATTTTGTACTGTAATGACTTTGGACGTTTAACTTGCAGAAGCAAGAGAATTTCATTTTGGATGGAATTATGTTGGACTTTAAATCCTGTTGTCTTGTAAGGGAATTTAATTTTGGGACATTAATGTCCCTCTAAAAAATTTACACTGGAAGGCAATTGTATTTAAATTTATGACTTATATGTGTTGGGCATTTTTTAAAATGGTGTATCTTAATGTTGTTATTCAATCTCTTTGCAGAAGCTCTGAGGGTTTTAGTTAGATGTGGTCAGACATTTTGAGTGAGAAATTTAGACAAAGTGTGTCCTTAGAGTTAATGTAATTGCTGAGTCTTCTGATCCATAGTTAGAACCTTCAGGGAGCAAAATTCAGTGATATTTATCAGTTGTTATCAGAAAGAGCCACAAAACAACTATAATTAGTACTGGGGGAGAAAACTTACGAGGACAGTATGCTGATAGATTTCTGATATGTCAAAAAGGTGTCACTACCCTCCTGGGTGACTCTTGGCTTGATTATTAAATCTGATGGGCTGTTTCTTAGAACAAACAGGTAGGGAAGACTAGGAGGAAATACTATACCTTGATTTTTTGGGCTCCCATTTGGAGGTACTTCTGCAGAGCAACTCTCCTGAACTTTTGTTCCATGGGAAAAGAGAGAGATTTCTGGTAAGTGATCAATAATCATCGATCCACATTTTTTGGTTGGGCAGAGCTAATCTCTCTAGGGATTCTGTTCTCTCTTCTTTTTCTACCCCCAAACTAGTGAAAGTCAGTCTCCATGGTCTGCACACTCAAACATTTTATCTAGTAGCTTTCTCAAGCTCTAGATTTGGGGTACAGAGTATTGGCAAGTCCTTTTTGTTCTCAGAACCAAGACACATTTGGCAAATATTTTTGTCAGTAACAGAAGTGATATTTTGATTTTCAGGCTGTTCATGTCTCAGTGGGTTCAGAACTTGTGCAGGAAAAAGGAGAGATGTTATATACTTGAGATTCTGAGACTCCCAAGCCTAGACTTTGACTTTGCTGAGCCTTGGTCCTCCGCTTAATTTCCTAACTTGATCTACTGCCTACAGCTTGATTATTTTTCTATGGTGTATCATAGAATCATATCTTCTGGCAATTGCCCTTATTACTATCCTAGTGTGAACAATGTAGACATGACTATACTCTCTTTATTTGAAATAAAAATTTTAAAATGACTTAGGAAATAATGGTAAAGTAGAACAATGTGTTTGGCACAAGTAAATGGATAAAAAAAATTTATATAATGGATTTGAAACCATTCAGATTTTAGACATAGCATAGTGAAAACCTTCACCTGTTAGGTTGAATTTTCACCTTTCATCCAATGTTTAATATCATATAGATGTAGTAAAAGAACATTAACTGTGTGGTAGTAAATTCTCATATCATCTCTGATTTAAGCCAGTCCCAGGAATCTGCCCACATGCTGAGGCCATTGCTTTTTAGTTTCTTATTGATCAATTTGTAATACTTTTTAAAATGTCTACATTCAAACTTTATAGACAGTAAATTTCACATAAAAAATATAAATATGGTCCTTAATGCTTCTATTTTGATAACTTCTTGTTTCCTTCCCACCTAGAAAGTCTTTTTTTTTCATTTTGAAGAAAAATCACACCATTAGGTTTTCATGTTCAAAAGATTTTTTTTTAAGTTGTTAAAAGGCACTTACTCTTTGCTATTCACTACATACTGGTTGAATGATACTGCAGTTAAAGATTTACCTTTCTTTGAGTATATTTTTTAAGCATCACAAATCCATACGTTTTTACAGTTATGTGTTTTTATGACTCCTTGTTTGTAATCTGTTGCAGTTGAATGAAGGTGCAGAAATGATCTTGCATTAATAAATACACAAAAAATAAATTTATTTGATACAGGTGACAATAATCAGAAAAAAATTCGATGTAAACACTGGTGACCAAATTATAAGTGTGTTTTTTGGATCTTTTTTCTATTACTGTTATGGAAGCCAGGTACCATAGTGCAGAAATTAATTATTTCTGTGTTTTCTTCTTTACCTTTTCAGCAGTATTTTTAAAGACAAGATGCAAGTAGTTTTTGAAAGAATGATGCTTTATTAGTCAACTAACCACAGTCTTTTTCTCTGTACTTGAAAGACTGGCAAACTGACTTCACATCTTTTGAGGTATCTATGTAGGATTTACCTTAAAGATGGAAAAAATGTTTCAAAGGCAAATACAACACAAGAATTGATAAATCTGGTTTCCTACCCAAGGGAAACTAAAAGCTTGACAAATCCTTTGTCAGCTACGAGTTATATTGTCAATTGAAAATAAGAAAATACAGATGAAAGCACTATGATTTCATGCAAGTCATGACCAAAGTAACTGTTTATTTGTGAAACATACTGTCTTTCATTCAGGGCATGAGCCGTTGTACTCTGTATGTTTGCCTTTGTAAATGTAATGTCAGTATATCTAAGAGCAAGATATTTTACATCCACAGTCTCAGATGAACATCCCCCTCTTGATTTTCTTCATTCTAATGGGTTTTGAAATATTCATTGAAAAGTGGATCACAGCTGCAGCTGCCAACATGCAATTTGGTCAAAGAAGCTGTTTAGCTTTCATCCAATAATCAGAGCTGACAATCTAAGAAGCATAATGGTCTCAAGTTTGCTAGATGAGGACTAATAGAAACCTCCAACAGAGTTCAAACAGACACTTAATGCCAAATCCATCTGGAGAGCTTTTCAAGACCAACTTCTCAGGTGGTAGGTTAATGTGGAACATTACGTGTACACCCCACCCCCAATCCCACGCCCATCACACATTGGAGTGTCTTTCCAACATTTTCCCCCTTGACACAATATGGATCACATTGCATCACTGTTGCATTGTTTTTGAAAATATTTGAAAACTGAGATGGGTTAGAGTGACCACAGAACTCTCAGTTTAGACAAATCAGTATAAACATGCCCATTTTCAGTCCTGCATCAGTACTGAGAAAGATGAGTGTTTTTGTTTCTGATAACTTTTTCTATTTCAATATAGTACTGAAACAGAAATGGGTGGAAATAATGGATGACATTTTGTTAAAGTGCTGTTGAGACATAGAGTGATAACTTCCTGAAGTCTAGCAACCTTTTAAAAATATATATCTTTATTTTTCAATAAATGCTTTAATACATTTAATTTGGTATTAGAATAAGTAATGATGGCAAGTACAACATGGAGGTGGCAAGTTGAATCTTCGGGGTCAAACAGATCTGAGTTCAAATCCAGGCTCAACTGATCACTAGCTGGGCTGTGTGATCTTTGAGTCAGATACTTTCTTAACCTTTCTTTCTTTTTTATAAAACAGGAATAAATTACTCTGTATTTATATTTATATTTATATTTAATTCTTCATTTATAAATGAAGAATTAAAACAATGTGTGTCAAGAATAGATTTACATTTTAGATTATGTATTTTAAGTGATTTTAATGTAAAACATCTTCAAAGTATTACACATGATATTTTAAAAAAATGGAATATAACCATTAATTGCCCCAGAATTTCTACAGGCTGTGGTGGTTATGCAACTTTAACAGGAACCACAGTAATTCTTACCTGAGTGTCTTTTGCCCATGCACTGAGAACTGCTGTCCTAACTTTGATACTCAATGTGTGGTCCATGGACTGGCAGCCTCAGCCTCCCGGAGGAGCTTGTTAGATAGAAATGTAGAATTACAGCCCATTTCAGACCTACTGAACCAGAATCTGTGCAATCTTAACAAGATCCCAGTGCTTTATACACACGGTAAAGTTTGGAAGGTCCCAGTTCCTCTGGAACGGCCTGCAGACGGAGGGGCCACAGTCCCCCAGCAGCAGTGTCTGATGGCACCTGGGCAGGGACAGTGAGCAGTTGGTTCCTTTCTGTTCTGAAAGATGAAGGGTTTGATCAATGACCTGAGCCCTTTAAGCTCTGAAATTGTCAGATTTTTAGAATTGCTCTAACATCAATTTCACCTTTCTCTTTTTATCCATTTTTTCCAAGCCCTTTTCACTTCTCTGGTCTAATTTCAGCTTATATTTAGCTACTCATCAGAACATAGCCATTAGTAACTTAAGTGATCCCTTTCTCTGACACTGTGAGAACAAATTCCTTCACGTTTGCTCTACCCTTCCTGCAGCTCAAAACTCATTTCTCCTTTATTTTTCTCTCCTTACTTTAAATGTTCTCTGTCTGGTTTCCTATTTTATTCCTGTTTCCCAAAGCAAAAATTTTCATAAATATTTGGAAAACCGAATAACTCCCAATCATGAATAAATAAGCCTTTGACAGATTTTTTTAAAATAAATAAGATATAAACGAAGGTGAACAGAAAACCTGTGCATTTATTGATTTAATCACTACTAATGAACTCAGACATCCCTGTGTGCGTGGTGCTGAGACAGGGTACACAGGTCAGAGGACAGCTCTGCTGACGACTGAGTGGGGATTTCAGATCTATAAACTGTAAGGTTCTTTTTCTAAATATAAGCTAAGCAGAAATGCAGATCTGGAAAAGTTGAAGTTCTAAGAAAATCCATCAAACTATTCAACCAAAAAAAAATCTTCTTTCATTTTCTCTTTTCTGTTCTTTTCCCTCTCTTGTCCTCTTTTTTCCCTTTTCTTTCTTTTCCTTTTTTCTTCTCCTCACTTCCTTTCTTTCTCTACCTCTTTTTGCTTTTTTATTTTATCATACTCACTTTTTTTCCTTACCAAGTAACAGCAACAGAAGGCATTAACCTAGATGCAACATAAAACAAATTAGAAATTCATCTTGTTTTTTAGGTACTTAATAATGTTGCTTTTATCATTAAACATCCATAAAATCTGAATTGGGTGAAATAAGTCCTCTGGACATTCTCAATCAAATGAGTCTTACATTTTCTCTTTTTAAGTTCTGTGTATGATACTTCTGTGAATTAAGAGAAAGCTCCAAGGAGCAAACTGTATTTCTGAATTGTAGCTGGTCAATCACGCTTGAGATTAATCTACATGCTTACATTTTGGCAACCATTTAAGAAACTTTTCTCCACAGTACCTTCAGAAGTCAGCATATTTATGACACATGCATATTTACTTTATTGTTTTTAAGAACATCTTTTTTGCCCAAAGAACGCAATATGATGCTTGTTAAGCAGCTGAGAATAATTGAGAACATGGAGAACAAAGAAAAAAAAAGATACATTTCCTCAGGGAAAAAAGCAATGCAGAAAATAAATACTAGTGGTTTCATAGAAACAGATGTAGCTAAATCGCTGTTTTACAGCCTCTAGAAAGACTAGAGTTCCCAGCTTTTAGAAGGGGAGGTAGGGAACAGATTCCAATTTAGAGTATAGGAAAATTTCTCGTTTTATTCTAAGACACGTATTTTTTTCTTCCCACATTTTAATCACCTTTAAATTGGGAATGTCTCTTACAATAAATGGTCTAGCGTTGTTTAATAGGAAATATTTCCCCCTTTTCCTTTCCTAGTGGTGGATAAAGTAGTGGCGTGGCTTACTGAGACTCAGCCAAGTACAGGTGCAGGGGTCATTTCAGTGATGCCTGGACCTATTCTAGCTCCTATGCAGAGTATTCTAGGGTTGCTCCTACTTAGGAGCAACTTAGGTTGCTGAGGCCTAAAGATTCATAAACAGAACTTATTTACTCTGTAGCCTTTAACCAGGAGTGGGCACACATCAAGTATTATTATTCAGTGATTTCTTTGTTTCGACCAATAGTTGGAAATAGATCCTGGTATTTGCAGTTCGGCTTGCTAGCTAGCACATCACAGTGCCTTATATTCACCACTCTTTCTGATCATTAACCTTCATCTTTTGGGAACAGACTTGTCTTTAGCTTTAAGATGCAGGATGCATCTTTGTTAAGAACGAAGCCATCTAGAGAACAGAACAGTGCCCTAGCCAACAAACCTTTGCACTTAACAGACCAAAGGCTTCTACAACCTATTGCTTTGGCCACAGATTTACAATTTGTTCTGATCACAAGACTCTTGAGAAGTGCTTATCTCAGGTGAAGCCTGTACCTGAGACATGGCAGATAACCACCCCGGTGACAGTCAAGACTTCTGCTTGCCTGTACATCTTTTTTTTTTTTTGAGACGGAGTTTCGCTCTTGTTACCCAGGCTGGAGTGCAATGGTGCGATCTCGCTCACCGCAACCTCTGCCTCCTGGGTTCAGGCAATTCTCCTGCCTCAGTCTCTCGAGTAGCTGGGATTACAGGCACGCGCCACCATGCCCAGCTAATTTTTTGTATTTTTAATAGAGACGGGGTTTCACCATGTTGACCAGGATGGTCTCGATCTCTTGACCTCATGATCCACCCACCTCGACCTCCCAAAGTGCTGGGATTACAGGCGTGAGCCACCGCGCCCAACTGCCTGTACATCTTAAAGAGCCACATTGAGGGTTGGTGTACCAAGTCGTTGCTTTTGTAGATAATCTCTGTGCCCCCTACACTGTAAGTTTTATGTTGGAAGAACTCTCTTTTTTATCTTTTCAAACAGCCAGGAACTTTGATGCAGTTTAACCTGGAAAGTAGAATGTCTCCCAATGTGCTGAGATTACCCAGCCTCTCACATTATTTTTTGGGAGCCTTATCATTTTACATCTCACATTAAGTTAATCATTCCACCTTGTTGTCAAAGCTGACCTGTGTCTCCCAGATCCTCCCACCTAAGACAGAGGCCTCCTTTTCCAAGCTGTTTAGGAGTTCTGGTGACTGCCAATTGGCAGTTGGGCCTTCTTTGGGTTTTCCCCTCCTGTAGCCTCTGGAGAGAGTCGCCTTGTCCCAGGTTCTGCCACTTTTCCAGGAGCAGCCTGCATCTGGTGATTGCTCAATGGTTAGTGTAAAGGCTTGGTTGCATTACCTAAATTCTGGGCAGTTTTGCAGGTTCAGCCCAGCTTCAGAGCAACTCATGTGGCCTCTGTTGCAACTGAATTGCAGTTCAACCCTCTGTTGACTAATCATCTTTACTTCATTTTCACCTTTATAAATCATGTTTCATGGATGAAACTTTCCAGGAAGATGAATTTTTCTTTTTTAAAGATTACTTTTTATTTGAAAATTAATTTGAGGGTATGTGATTTACATATAATGAATATGGTCATTATTAGAGCTATTAAAATGTTCAAAAAAATTTAAATCATTCACTGGTTTTTGACATTTTACTGTTTTAAAAAATAAACTTTATTTTTTATGACACCATTAGGTTTACAGCAAAATCCAGCACAAAATACAGAATGCTCCCATATACTCCCTTCTGCCCACACATGCACACCCCTGCTGCTATTAACATCCCCAGCCAGGTAGGCACATTTGTTTAAATCAATAAGCCCACATTGACATGCAATGATCACCTAAAGCCCATAGTTTACATTAGGGTTCACTCTCGATGTTTTATATTCTGTTGGTCTTCACAAAGGTATAATATTATCCATCTATCATTATAGAGAAGCATGATATTTCCCTGACCCCTTTATGGGACTTGCAAAGGGGGTGCCTTGTTTATTCAGCCCACAGCTCTCAACCCCTTGTGGGAAGCAGCATGTAATTGAACGAGGTGGGAACTAGAGTATACAAGCACCGGGACCAGCTGGCTACTTCAGTGCTGGCAGGGGCAAGCTCCACTCACTTGGACCTCTTTTGTTCCACCCCTTGTGGAAGGGAGCACACAGGTAAGCAGGTGTAGGAGCTGGGGAGAGTGCTTTTGGGTGCCAGCAGAAGAAAACTCTGTGTGAGCCCCATGGCAATGTCTGGTGGGGGTGCCCGTGACCCCAGAAGCCCCAGAGGTAGTGTTACAGAGCTCTTTTAGCTCTGCTGTCAGCAGATGGCTTAAGTGTTAACAGCTCAGTGGACCCTCTGCATTTTCTCATGAGGGCAAAGGGTTACTGTGAAAGGTTTTTGCATCTGTACTCGTGGCTCCCAGGCATCCAGGAAAAATGAGCTTGCATGAACAAATCAAAGGATCATAAATGTGGGGGATTTTACTGTTGATAGAGGATGCTGTCAGCAGGAAGGGGAGCTGAAAAGGGATGAGGCAGGAAGGTAACCTTCCCCTGAAGTCCAGCCATTTCTGGTTGGATTCTCCTCCAAAGTTATACCATCAAGCTGTACCTCTGAAGTGATGCCGCTTCTCCCAATGTCCAGCTGTAGTCTCCGATGTCCAGCTGCTTCTCCTCTCTGCTGGCTGAGTCTGGGGTTTTTGTAGGCACAGGATAGGGGCAGGCAAGGCTATGGGTCTTTCTGCAAAAGGCAATGTTTCAGTGGGAAAACAGGGATATAAGTTCTCACTTTGGGCCACAGTCTCAGGCTTTTTGGCTTGAGAGTAGGGCTTTGCCAGGCATTCACTCATTTCTACCTAGAATTTCTCTCCTGTCCCTATCAGTAGTGTCACACAGAATACTTTTTCCTAAATATCATCTATGCTTCATCTATTCATCACTTTCTCCCCTCTGTGTGGGTTTCTTTTTCCTTGTCTGTATAGTTTTACCTTTTCCAGAATTTCATACAGTTGGAATCATATAATATATAGCCTTTTCAGATTGGCTTCTTTCACTTAGCAATGTCCATTTAAGGTTCCTGCATGTCATGGCTTGATATCTCATTTCTTATTATCACTGAATAATATTCATTGTCTGGATGTAACATACTTTATCCATTCACCAACTGAAGAATATCTTGATTATTTTGTTGCTTTGTTTTCTGAGACTAAATTTTTCTCAACCTAATAAATTATAAAATTCTGTTTAAAAAATTGTTTCTTTAAGTAGTATCTGGCAAAGCAATTCTTTTGCAACTGATACACAGCAATATTTTGTTGTAAGAATAAATGAATGAAATTTCCTCTACTAGTCTTAATTACTGAAATTTTACTAACAGTCAGTCTTGAGAGTTATCTGACTTCTCCATTAGTCCAGGCTTCCCATGTGTAAAATTTACACATGGGATGAGGCAGGAAGAAAAATTTAATCTTTAAATATGAGAAAAATTTAAATCATTCTTATAAGATAATGCAGAAACATCATAGGGGGAGATAAAAATAGAACCATGGAACTGAAAAAAGCAAACAATGGCTTAAGTAGTAGAAAAATTAAAGTTTGTTTGAATTATACTTTCTGAAGCAAATCCTTGAGTTGTTTTCTCTCTTGATTTCTGCAAACTGTTTAACTTTCAGTTATCCAAAACCCAGATAATCCTTAGCCCAGTGGAGAAGAGTTCTCCTGATCCTAAGGGCTGCTTAAGAAGCAATTGTGTTTTCATAAAAATCAGTTCTGATATTGTATCTTTCAAAAGACAGGAAGAAACAATGCGCCATCAATGCACCAGCAAGAGAGATGGTTTAGTTGGGACCCAGATGTCTGGGGAGGAGATTTCTCACTAAGTTGGGGGGACCTGTGTTTTCCTTCTCTTTCTGCACATGTAGTGGTTTACCTGTGCTTCTCTCTTCTATAACCTCATGCAGCTACTATAATTTCTCATGAAGAGAAATTATAAAAGATGAAATGTAACCAGTATGATGGTGAAATCCTGGATACATGTCTTATTTGCTCCAGTGTTTTTGTTTTCTAGGATTATAGATTATCTCTCATAGCCACCACCACCACCACCACCAGCAGCACCACCATCCACACCATCGTTATCACTTCTTTTTCTTGTGGAAATGTGAGAGGACTGTATGTCTGCTATTGTCAACTTACACTTATATGCTGATCTTGGAAAATAATACTGGTTATTTTCCTAAGTCGCTTCTGTAGGGAGGAGCTAAGGTATCTGACTGATAATCTGAGAAGTAAAAACACTAATAGCCTTGGCCAATGATTTATCTATTTGCATTTAGGAATGTCAATCAACATTATTCTACAAAGGGCTGTGAAAAAAGGCATTTTGTCAAAGCTACTTAGTTTGGGGAAAATGTTTTTGAACCAGGGGTGAGGAAGCTGGTATCAGACACTGAAAAGAACAAAAGGTATAATGAGGTGGCTTCCAGATGATTTTCATCACTGGAGATGGGAAACTGAAAAGGAAAGAAGAAAAGCAAGTTACTTGCAAGTTGTGCCTCAGTCCTGGCTGGAGGATGTTTACGGCAGTCTTTGAAAATTTGGGTTCAGTAAGACTCTCTACTTTGTTACTGATGTTTTCGTTTCAGAAATCTGCACTGTGAACTTTTCCCTTTTATGCTGTTTGCATTATTCCTCCTTGTTTCTTTTTTTGGTTTCTCTTTACATGCAGCAATAAGTCATTAGGAAAAATACTAGCTTGCCCTACCTGAGATGAGGATAAAGAAAAGATATCTTCTGTCCGACCTTGAAATAGAGGAAAAAGTAAACCAACTGTTTACTTGAGTAAGATGTCTGGGCCCAGTGTGAGAACAGGAATCAAAGTCAGAACATATCAGTGAAAAAAAAGTAACTTGGAAAAAAGGCAGGGGGAATGTATTCCCTTTACTATGGGCATGGTGGCTCACACCTGTAGTCCGAGTACTTTGGGAGGCTGAGAAGAGTGGATCACCTGAGGTCAGGAGTTCAAGACCAGCCTGGCCAACATAATGAAACCCATCTGTACTAAAAATAAAAAAAGCCTGGCATGGTGGTGCATACCTGTAGTCCCAGCTACTTGGAAGGCTGAGGCAGGAGAATCGCTTGAACCCAGGAGGCAGAGGCTGCAGTGAACTGAAATCGTGCCATTGCACTCCAGCCTGGATGACAGAATGAGACTCCATCTCGAAATAAAATAAAACAAGACAAAATTTTTAAAAAATTTAAAAAGAAAGTACTCCCTTTACATTCAGAGATAGTTACACGTAGTTGTGTCTGAGAGCAAGGAGGGAGTGGTATAAGAGACTGTTACAAGCCTCTCTCCATTACCTGATTTTTTAAACCCTTGTGCACATGTCACTTGAAAGAAAAGAAGAAGTCATGCCTTTATTTAATGCTGCCCTGAGTTTAAATCCAATGCAACTGGAGATAAAAATTTTTGCATTATTGGCAGTTGTGCCAGTGAGAAAGACTTGGTAAATGGGCTCACCGATATCTTTTATTTTTGAGATGGGGTCTTGCTCTGTGGCCCAGGCTGGAGTGTAGTGGTTCAGTCTTAGCTCACTGCAATCCCTGTCTCCCAGGTTCAAGCAATTCTGCCTCAGCCTCTTGAGTAGTTGGGATTACAGGTGCATTCCACCATGCCTGGCTAATTTTTCTATTTTTTAGTAGAGACAGGGTTTCATGTTGGTCAGGCTGATCTTGAACTCCTGACCTCAAGAGATCCACCCGCCTCAGCCTTCCAAACTGCTGGGATTATAGACATGAGCCATGGTGCCCAGCTGGGTTCACTCATAGTTACATTATCTTTCAGTTATCCAAAGCCCAGATAATCTTTAGAAATACAATAATCTTAGTCCATAAGGCTTGGCTTGCTGAACATAGTGATGACTACATACTGAGGACACATTCTGGCCCCTCAATTGTGAGTTAAATAACCTTTAATAAGTGTACTTCTGATAGTCACTAGGAAGTTGGAATGATACCCACTTCAGACATGATGGTGAATTTATGCCACATTTTTATCTGGGACCCCATCCTCTTAGTCTCAAGTCTGCCTCCAGAGGCGTTATGTTTTCAGGTGGGGCTGTGTTGTTGGAAAGGATTGTAGACTTGAGTGTCAGTCTGAGAGATGAGTGGTAAGAGAAGCAAGAGTGTGTCCAAGAGGGGCTGAGATCTCGATTGCCTTGGGAATGGCTAGATTAACAGGTACTTAACATCGTTTTCAAAGAGTAAGAATAATGACTTTGTAGGGAGATACACTGTCTCTCTGTGGTGTGGTCATGATCATAGCTGAGGAGTTGAAATATGTGAATCTTTTCTATTGATGATGACTTGCTAATTTTTATTGGAGAATTTCTGAGCCTTTCTAGAGTTTTTAAAATTTCCATGTTGACTATGATTTTCTTAATTCTTTAACACAGTTCTCAATTTTAATATTTTTCTCTTCTAGAGACCATATATGGGTACTTAGTTTCATTCTTTTAGTAACAAATGGGTTGGACAGTCAATTAGGCTAAAGCAGGTGAGGTGCCCATGGACCAAGTGGAGTGGTACCAGCTGGTGGTGGAAGGGACACTAGCTCTGGAGTGAGAAATGGCCACTGGGTGAATTCCTCTGTTTCCCCTGGGTTAATACCTCTACTTCCCTGGGTGAATTCCTCTTCTTCCCTGGGTTAGTGTCTCTACTTTAGCATCCATGTTTTAAATTTGAAAATGGAAATAATGCTACCTTTTTACCTCCAATATTGTTGGAAAAGTCAAATGCTGTCTAAACAGCTAGATACAGTGGCGTCAAGCTGGCCCCCTTGTCTCCGAGCCTTAGCCACCACACTTATTCTGATGAAGGAAGCTAACAAGCTAACCTTGGGCTAGACTGTCCATATCAAAGTACCCCACTTGGTGTCCACCCTCATGAATAGTCAGGGACACTGATGGCTCTCAAATGCCCATCTAACCCACTACCAAGAATGGCTATGTGAGAACCCACGGGTCATTATTGAAACTGTGTGTGGCCTCAACCCAGCCACCTTCCTGCCTATGGAAGAAGGAGCTCCGGACCATGACTGTGAGGAAATGATGGATGAAGTTTTGGTAGTCAGCCAGACCTCAGATACTCTCCAATCTCTAAAGCATATTTGAACCTGTTCACCGATGGTAGCAGTTATGTCCAAAATGGAGAAAGGTACATGGGATATGCAGTCACCACTGCCACCAAAGTGATGGAGGTGGCTCCCTTGCCCAAAGGCCGGTCATCACAATGGGCGGAATTATTTGCCCTTTTCCAGGCCCTGTGTCCTGCAGAAAATAAAGTAGCCAATATCTACGCTGATTCCAAGTATGCCCTCGCAACTGTCCACATACACGGGGCAATATACAAGGAAAAGGGACTGCTGACAGCAGGGGGAAAGGAAATCAAAAACAAGGAAGAAATCCTCAAATTGCTAGAAGCAGTTTGGAAACCCAGAGAGGAAGCCATTATACATTGTAAGGGCCACCAAAGAGGAATGGATCTCATCTTCACGGGAAACCAGCTGGCTGACCAAGAAGCTAACGCAGCCGCAATGTAGGAAGATCCAGCGCAAACCCCTGCCCATTTATTCACGGTCACATTTTGGCTCTGTTAGGATTTGGGAGAGCCAGAGTGCTCCAAGGAAGAAAATAAATGGGTGCAACAGGAGGGGGCAAAACAGAGCACAGAGATGGTGGCTACTCCCTGACAACAGACCCGTGGTGCCCAAGAACCTGGCTCACACTGTGTCACTCAGTGCCACAGTCTCAACCACCTAGGCAAGACTGCCCTGGGAACCCTAGTCAACAGATATTACTACACTGCGCACCTCCCTAAACTTCGTGGTGCAGTGAGCAACCAGTGCCTAACCTGTGCTAAGAACAACCCCACACAGTGGCTAAAACCCATTCCGGGGGTACAACGGGTGGGGAGCTACCCCTTTGAAGATATAGAGGTGGACATCACTGAAGTCAAGCCCAGTAAAGGGTACAAATACCTACTGGTCCTTGTATGCATATACACAGGTTGGGCTAAGGCACTCCCGACCAAGACTGAAAGGGCCCGAGAAGTAGTGAAAATCTTACTTCGTAAAATTGTTCCCCAGTGCAGGTTTCTACTCACCTTAAACAGTGACAGTGGGCCAGTGTTCATGGCAGAGATCATCCAAACCCTCACCAGCGCACTCAAGATCAAGTGGAAACTTCATGCAGCCTATAGGCCACAAAGTTCAGGGAAAGTAGAGGGCATAAATCAAACCCTAAAGGTTACACTGGTGAAACTCTGCCAAGAGATGCAGGCTTCCTGGGTAGACATGCTCCCCCAGCCTGCTATAGTCACGGTGCACACCAGGACCCACCTGCTACTCATCCTTCAAGATTCTGTTTGGGAGGCTCCCCCACTTAGTCAGCAAAGTATGGGGAGACCTCAGACAGCTAGGAGAAATAGACATATCATCTCAGTTACGGGCATTGGGAAAAATACTGTCCCAGGTCAACCGGTTTGTAGTGGAGACAGCACCCATCTCCCTAGCCAATCGGTGCATCCTTTCAACCCGGGAACCAGGTCTGGGTAAAGGACTGGAAAAAGGAACCCCTCCAACCTGTCTAGACAGGGCCCCATACTGTAATCCTTGTCACTCCAGCAACTCTCAAAGTTACAGGAATCGTTTCATGGAGTTACCACTCCAGAGCCAAAAAGGCCCACCTGGACATGTCACCAGATCTGTAGACCCACATCCAGCCCCCAGTACCCTATGAAAATCATGCTCTGGTGAGCTGAATCCTGAGGACTTGTCAAGCCCTGCTACAGTCACATAACCGGAAGCTGACTAGTCAATGCACGGCCAAATCTTGAGGAGTCTTCATTGAATAAGCAAATGTGGACTGAAATTTTAAGACTTGGTGCTATTCTGGCAGTGCTGAGTGTTCTGCTATTGTGCTGTCATTGTTGTCATTCCTTAAAGGACATTCCTTTCCTATGCCTAGGTTAGAACGTTACTTTCTGTTTTGTTCATGATGGTCTTCATGCCAAACTTAGTAAGGGGGGATGCTCTAAATAACCGTCCTATCTACATGCATCCTATACGGATGCCTCTGCTGTCAGCCTTGCTCCTTCCCCTCCTCCTTCCCTGCGGGATCCTAGTTCACTCACAACCATCATGCCTGGAAACATGCAAAAGCAAAGGCATTTTTACCTCCTACTCCTATATGAAGGCCACCTGCTATAAGCAAGGCAGCCCTAAACTCTGCACAGGCCCGGACTCAAAAACCTGTTGGACAGGAAAAATGGAAAAATCTGATTGTCCAGTAGCGGGATACGGCAGGCGGGGTTAGGACCAGTGATGGACCTATTACACCTATTATGGGATGTCAGACGTCTCAGGGGTTCAGGATCAGGTCTGAGCAAAACAAATCCAAGAGGTTAAGAATAAACTTATTATACTAGCCAGGGCTACACCTGAGCCCTATAGAAACAGAAATCTCTCAGCAATTCGAAGGCTGACACAGCCCTTAGAAACTGATGTCCAATTGACTCGAATTCTAAACACAACTTATCAGTATATACAAGGGGAGACTAATCTCACTAACCCTTGTTGGTTATGTCTCCCCCTCCAACAGGGAATATTTATGACTACTCCAGTCCCTGATGATTGGAATTTCCCGTGGACAGAAGCCAACCGAATGGCTCTGCTAGGTCCTACTGCTAGGACCAGTAGGCGAGAATGTACTCATGAAGGTAGAAACCAACCTCACCTGTGTACAAAGTCCCGGAAGGAACTTGCCAGGTGGCAACCTCTCAGACCTTCCTTGTATTACTACTGTTAACCTCTCCAACACGGATGTCCAGTGTGTCTCCCTGGGGTTTCTTCATTGTATGTGGCAGACAGGCATATACTTGTTTAGGCAGAAATTGGACCAGAGTATGTATCCGAGCTTTCTTAACCCCAGAAATCTCAGTTACCACAGATCAAGAAATTGAGATGGCTCTAAATCCCTGCTACTGGTCCAAATGGGCTGTATTGCTTCCCCTCCTGGTAGAAACGGGCATAGCAGCCGGAACAGGCACCGGAATAGGAGGCATCAGCACTTCAGCCCACTTCTTTCATAAACAGTCCCAGGAAATCGACGAGGACATGGAAAGGGTGGCCAACTCCCTAATGTCCTTGTAAAACCAGTTAAGTTCCCTAGCAGCCCTGGTGCTACAAAACCGCAGGGCCTTGGACTGACTTATGGCTGAAAAAGGGGGTACCTGCCTCTTCTTGCAGGAAGAATGCTGTTACTATGTAAATCAGTCAGAAATTGTAACGGGAAAGGTCAAGGAACTGAGGGATCACATTCAAAGGTGACTTACCGAGTCAGAAAGCCTCTGGGCTTCCCAGGACTTGGAACTTGGACTCAATGGGTCCGGCCTTTCTTAGGTCCTGTATGAACACTTTCCCTGGCCCTCACCTTCAGCTCCTGCCTAGTCAGCTCACTCCAGTGCTTCAGCGAGGCGACGGTAGTCAAGAAAACAGCAGCCCAACTGCTAGCCCTCTGGGGTTATCAGCCCCTTAACTCAACTGAAATATAAAGGTGATGCTCTATATAGTTCATAAAAGAGCATCAAAGGGGGGAATGAAGTGGAAAGTTTGTGAAAACATCTCTTGATTGTCCAACTAACTGCCACTATCTGCTTCTGTACGCTTGCTTCTTGCTTGCTAACTAGGAAGTCCCTTGAGAAACTGCCATACCGCCTAAAACCTTGAGTTACTCCCCCTGCCCCTAACCTATAAAAGCTGTGTGCTGTCCCAGGCCTTTGGTCCAGACATTTGGGTACAAATCCATCTGGGCCTCCAGCGTAATAAACTGTGTTCCTCCGACCTTCTGGATGCCCTTTGGGTTTCTTGTCAGGTGAAATTCTTTCACAACACCTTTACATATTTACTTCTCAGTATAATTCAGTACAATTCATTCAGAGGCATTTCTGTGGCAGCTCTATCAGCCATGATACTCCTGGAACAGACTCATGTCTTTGAACTTCAGAATCTAAAAGCAAGAGCTCTTGTGATACTCAACCAATAGCTCAGGAATTCACTTCTGTTCTTGTCCAAACAAATCTGAAACTTTTTTTTAATAGCCAGCCTCCTCAAATGTCGGGCAACATGACTGCTTTCCTTGATGCTTTGCACTCACAATGTACTTTAAAAAATAGCTTAAGATGTGAGTTCTTAGGTACTTGATGTATTATTCAGACAAATTCGTTTGAAGGCGCATCAAGACCTTACTGTCGGAGCTGCTATTTCATGTTTCCTTTGTTTTAGTTCACTCAGTACCTGGGTCTTAGAGTCTAGAATTCATAGTGATGTGCTCATTCTGTTGAGGAAAATTGTCTTTTGAAACATCATTCAAAAAAAGCAGAAGGCTTGCTTTCCTTCCTTTGCTGCCTTTGCTTAAAGTATTTAGTTAACTGAGCCTACTCAGAACTGTCGTGTGGCCTGAAACCTGTATAAACCTTTCCACTGTGCCCCATACTCTTGCGTCGTTTAACCATTGCCACAAGTGAGAAAGGCAACAGGATCTTCAAGGTCCACAGTTTTGACCATTCACTGAGTACTGGCATTCATATTCCCAAAGGGTTAAAGTATTTAATGGGACTCTTTATGTTCTAATCTGGAAAAATCATATTCAATTACAATTTAGAATTTGGAGTCCTCTTTGATTATCTCTCTTGCAAATTTGACATGCAATTAATATGAAATGGAGTTAGCAGTTGTAAAAGTTCCTGCAAAAGTCAAATTAGACAAAGTCGAAGCATGTAGACGATGCTTCATGGATATGAGCATTGAAATGTGGTGAAGCCAGACTAAAGCAACCTTCAAAACGTGTTTTGTTATAGCACAGCAGGGAGGCAATGCTTTTGACCTTGGCTGTTAATTTGCAAAATGAGGCATCCAGAGCAGTGTGGTAACCAAGGGAAAAACAGCCTCCTCCTTGGCGCCTTGCCTGAGAGCACAGCCTCGGAGTTATGTTGGCAAATTGAAGCAGTCAGCATGACGTCAGACACCATGCTCCAGTGTGCAAGAGGTGATTGGGAGAGGGAACAGTAACCAGGATGGTTACCTTTTAGGTGGGTCATGATAAGCTGACTTCCTGCATCCCAAAGAAAAACTGGTAGAAGCTGGTTGTTTTCCATTCAACTGTGTGCCTACCGGCCACTCAAATCTCTGCTTCCTGACAGTAACACGCATTCTTGTATTCAAGATGAGAAATATAGATTGACTCTTTGCACCTCATTAAGCTCATCCTCTTGTCTTCCAAGCAAGAAGCTTATAAAAACTGTGGTAACTGTCTGAAATCCTGTCATAGTCCACTGAATAAATAAATGCAGTTTAAAAAAATCTTCATAACAGTATTGTTTGAGAAGTTTTATAGCCAAGTTTTTGCTTGATTTGTAAGGCTTCACTGGTGCAACCTATGTAGCAGAGGTCAATTCTTTCCACATTTCGTGTGTGTGTGTGTGTGTGTGTGTGTGTGTGTGTGTGTGTGTGAGAGAGAGAGAGAGAGAGAGAAAGTCCTTGATGTGCCTCATGGAAATAGCCATGATGTGCGTCATGGAAACAGCATAATTTGGCTTGGCAATGTGTTCCTTTCTAGTAGAGTTTTCCTGAAGATTGCAGTAGGATATTATAGGAAGAAGTGTAAAGTTGGTATTGTATCTTCCTATTCTGTGATCTTGGAAAGGTCACTTAGGTGTTCTGATCTGGAATATCTATAACAGCAGGCTTAGACTAGTTGAAGTCTCAACTTTCTGTCAATCCCAAACTCTGTTATATTCTACTGTACCATTAAAGTGAAGATGTACAGCCTTGTGGAACAAACATGTGCATGGGAGTCCGACTAACCTGGATTTTAATCTCTTCTCTGTTCCTTATTTGCCACATGAAACTAGGATACCTTCACTTTTCTAATGGTCAATTTCTTCATCCTTAAAACTGGAATGATAGCATTCCTTTAGGATGGTTGGAAGGTCTAAAAATAATATGTCAGGTAGATAGTATGGTCCCTGGCACAGAGTAGGTATTAAATATTTATGGTTCTAATTATTGACATTTTGATAAAGATTACTTTTTTTTAAGTTTGACAATGAGAATCAGGTGGAACTGAGCATAGAGGATGTGGTTGAATAAAGAGGTGGTTGTTGAATAGGCCAAATGGTCCTAGTGACTTTAGTTCATCATGGGCCAATGTTGGCAGAGCATTTGTGTCACTGTACAAAGTTCATATACTCGATGTGTAGCAAGTCAATACACTGAGACACCAAGTGGCAGCAGAGAAAGAGGTATAATTGTAAGGCACTAAATCAAAATACAGGAGGAAGCCAAAAAGCTACCTCCCAAGGAATTAGGGATAGAGATTTTAAAGGATTTAAATGAGTAGTGGGAAAAGTATGAAGATAGGTGTTTTGTCAAAGAGTACAGGGTGAAGTCGTGGGGCGGGGACATGAAGGAACTGCTTTCTTTTGCTGATTTGGTTCCTTGGTGAGGGTCTTCAGAATGGTTGGTATCAGCCATTCTTCTGGAATCCAGGATCTGAAGAACATCTCAAATGAAGTCTTAGGCTTCTGACATAAAAGATGTTATCTGTAAAAACAATGAGGAGGTTAGTGACCTAGGCCCCAGTCTATGAGACTTTTGGTTAGTAAGCAGCTCTGGTGAAGTGGCTCAGAGGGCAGCTTGATTACTGCTTAATGCTATTTCAGTCCAGAGCCTGGCATCCTATTTTTATTAACCCTGTGGAGAGGAATTCATTTGGAATTGAAGACCTTGTGTATTTTATTGATATTGTTCTTCCTGATTCCTTAAGAAAATTCAAAGAAAGTTCTTCTGTCTCTCTTCTCTGCTCTTCCCCAGCTATTGTAATCAGTCCCAAAGGCACTGTTAATAAAAATCCTGTTTATTTACCTAAATAAGTATCTCCATTTCTCACAACCCCGAAGGCTCAGATGTTGGACACACTATTGTTGTGTGATTTTAATCCATTATTAATAGTTTTCATTTGTTGGGCTCTAAGTATGCCAGACCTAGGTGCTTTTATACAACATACTAACAGTTCTGGTTCTATCCACACAAAAGCCTTTTGGGGACTTTTGTTATTCCTTTTGCCAGATGAGGAGAGCAAGGCTCAGAAAGGTTGAGTAGCTTATAAATTTTATTTAACCTAGAAGTAGGAAGAAACACATAGTTATTTCTGAAATTTGCATTGCAGAGGGTGAAGGGTGGGAGGAAGGGGAGGATCAGGAAGAGTAACTAATGAGTACTTGCCTTACTAGCTGGGTGACCAAATAATCTTAATAGCTGGTTGACCAAACCCCCATGACGTGTTTAGCTGTGTAACAAACCTGCACATGTACCCCTGAACTTAAAAAAAAAGACACCCTGAATAGGTTGTCTCTAAAATAGCTTTGACACTGCTGATGGAAATATTTTGCCAAGTCAACCCATTTTGGCGATGAAAGAGCAATATCTTAAGTATCATACAGTAAAACAGAGGTTGAATAAGGATCCAAATTTGGACTTCAAGTTTCCCATCTGCTCCTCAATCCCCAAACTACATGAGTCCTAAATTTATGTGGAATCTGAACCTGTATTTTGTCTTGGAATGAAAATAGAAAAGGAAGAAAAAGCAGTTTTAATGATGTCAAAGATTAGGACCTTAAATTTTTTTAACTTCGAAATGCTTTAGGTCAATTTTATACTTTCAGCCTGAAAATGTAGACATATTTCAGTGTTCATATCTATACATCATGTATTTTTAATGCTAATCAAAATCTTTACGGCTCTTCATAAATCTTCGAAAACCTGACTTGGAGACTAAAGACATAATGTAGCTGAAGTTTATGGGTATCATTTGAGCCGAACATTCACATAAAAAAGGCAATAATCATGATTATGAGTAAATGTATTCAGGAAGAGAAAGATGGCAGATAGGACCTTAGCCATTTCTATTAATAGGTGAAAATGATGAACACCAATCCTGGTAAATGAGAATAACAATAATCAATTCAAAGCATCACAAAATCCTAATAAGTTGTAAATAGGACCACTCCTTTCTAAAATGTTTCTAAAATCATTATTAGATTGTACATGTATTTTACAGAATTATACCCTTCCTCATATGTATGTCATTGGGGGCAAAACCCAATATTTTATAATTCAGAGATCTAGAGAACAAACAACAAGCATAGTGTATGAATTAGGTTTAGGTTTCCTTAGCAGTAATGCAGCACAACAAACAATGCTCAAATCTCACTGGCTTAAAATAACAATAATTTATTTCTTGCTTATTGCTCTGCAGTTCAGCTAGTGTGGTTCTGTCTTAGGCTGTGGGTTGAGTTCAAGTCCGTTTCAAAGATTCTCTGTTTTTAGATCAGTGGTTATCTGCGGCTTGTTCTTCTCATGGAGGGCGGCATAAATGCAAAGGGGTAAACAGAAACATGCAATGCTTACTGGGAATTGATACACTTTCACTTCCATCCACATTCCATGGTTAAGGGCAAGTCACACAGCCCAAGTTCAAGGTCACTGGAGTATTGAAGTATTTGCTAAGGCTCCCCCTGCGGTGAACCATGACAAAGACCATAAGGGATGATAAAATGAGCAATCTGGCATAAGTAATACAATATAGCATAAACAGTGACTAAGTGTTAAGCTTTCTGAAGACACAAAGAAAGTAGAGCCATAAAGTTTACAACTGCTCTGAGCTGTGCATGTATCAGTGCTGTTTCCAGTCACACTTGGGCTTGGCTGCTGTTGGTTTGGTTCTCTGGAAATCCTAAGGAAAATGGGTATAGGGAGGGAGAAGAAAGAAAGAGGACATTTAATGAGAAAGTTTTTTTTTTTTTGAGACAGAGTTTTGCTCTTGTTACCCAGGCTGGAGTGCAATGGCGCGATCTCGGCTCACTGCAACTTCTGCCTCCTGGGTTCAGGCAATTCTCCTGCCTCAGCCTCCTCAGTAGCTGGGATTACATGCACGCGCCACCATGCCCAGCTAATTTTTTTTGTGTTTTTAGTAGAGACGGGGTTTCACCATGTTGACCAGGATGGTCTCGATCTCTTGACCTTGTGATCCACCCGTCTTGGCCTCCCAAAGTGCTGGGATTACAGGCGTGAGCCACTGTGCCCAGCCAATGAGAAAGTTTTAACTGGTAGACTTACATTCATGGCAGCAAACACGCTTTATTAGATGTGCCACTGAATCAGCTCAGCCCTAGAACTTCAGAGCTGTCCCGGAGTCTGATGATACTCTTCTCATTGGCATATGTACTTCTTGAGTGCCTCTCAAGCTCCTGGCACAGGGCCAGGTGCTTTGGACAAGAAGGAAAGTAGGGAAAATTAGGAGAGGATTTAGTACATGCAGATAAGAGAAAATATGAAGTTTTATAAATGGAAAATAGTAAGGGGAGTAAAGAGGATTGATATTCAGGTGGTAACATTCCTCAGGAAAGAGGGAAGTGAGAGAATGTTTTTGATAAGAATGGGAAGACAGTAACGCAGAATTCAGTGATTCATTTATTTAGCAAATATTTGTGAGCATCTCCCGTGTTCCAAATCAGAAGCTATGTTGTAAGTTAAGATACAAATGATAAAAAGATGCAGTCCTTACCCTCAAGTCACTGATGGGAGTCATGCAAGTAGATAGGTAATTATTAAACAACCTTTTAAGTGCAAAGGTAATGAGACTATGAAGTCTTTCAAGAGTCTAAGGAAAAGTATATAATTCAGACCTGGGAATTTAGTAAAGGCTTTAAGGACACTCTGATAGTAAGCCAGACTCCAAAAGGACTTAAGATGATGATATAGGCTTCAAAACAAAAATATTGGTGATAGTAGAGGAAGAAAGTCTAGTAGTAGTAAAAGTGAGCCAGGAGTTTACAGCATTCCTTGGTGAGAATGAATTGGTGAGAATGAAAGAAATAATAGCTTCCATTTGGAAAGGAAAGCCATACTGTTTGGTGATGTTTCAATTATGGCTCATAGGTGATTAAGTCTTAGCCAAGAACTCTTCCAGCATATCAGTAAATCCAAGGGATAATGGAATGATCTAATAGGTTACTCAGTAGAAGGGGAGGATGGGGCTTGGTCAGATAGTGTAAGGGTATGAGTTAGTTGCCCTGATTTTAGTCCATTCTTAGACTACAGAAATAGAAGAGCAGGTATCAGGGCTTTGCATGTGCTCATGAGATTCTATCTGGAGTTTTTAGTGTGGAAATGTGTTAGTTAGGGTATTCAGAGAAATAGAACCAGTAGGATATTGTGGAAGCCAGGAGAGAGCTTACTCTTGGCCCTCTGAAGTTTGCTGGAAAGTCAACTCACAAAAAGCAGATTAACTGGTGAAAGGCATATGAATTTATTTTACATGTATACACAGGAGCCTTCAGAATGAAGACCCAAAGATATGGGGGAAAATATCCATTTTTATGCTTAGGTTCAATAAAATATGGACAGTCCTGTAGAAATATGGTTGGACAAAAAGGGTATTATCTAACGCTAATGGAGCAAGCTGCGAAACTCTGCAAGGCCCATCTGTCTAGATTCTACTTGGTCTCTTTGAGCAGCATTCTTTCCTTCTGGATATGGGGCAGGACTCACTCTCTGGAATGCGGGTCTTAAAACCTACACTCAAACAAGGTAGGTGAAATAATTTCTCTATGCCCAGTTTTTACACAGATACAGTCAAGGAAAAATTAGATAATATTTTCTGGCTTTATGGCTGGCTTAGAAGGAAAGTGTCCTGGTTTCTGTGACTTGCCTTGGGGAAGAGGATTTCCAGTTTCTATGGTTAGCCTCAGGGAAGAATGCGACAGGGAGACAGGAGGGCACGAGAAGGTCAGAGAAAAACTTTTGCTTCTAATTTGTTTCTGGCCTCAATAAATAGATATATTTCTTTTTTTTTATTTTTATTTTTATTTATTTTCTTAATTTTTTATTTTTTATTGCATTTTAGGTTTTGGGGTACATGTGCAGAACATGCAAGATAGTTGCATAGGTACACACATGGCAGTGTGTTTGCTGCCTTCCGCCCCTTCACCCACATTTGGCATTTCTCCCCATGCTATCCCTCCCCAGCTCCCCCCTCCACTGTTCCTCCCCTATTTCCCCCAATAGACCCCAGTGTGTAGTACTCCCTTCCCTGTGTCCATGTGTTCTCATTGTTCATCACCCACCTATGAGTGAGAATATGCGGTATTTCATATTCTGTTCTTGTGTCAGTTTGCTGAGAATGATGTTCTCCAGATTCATCAATGTCCCTACAAAGGACACGAACTCATCGTTTTTTATGGATGCATAATATTCCATGGTGTATATGTGCCACATTTTTCCAGTCCAGTCTATCATCAATGGGCATTTGGGTTGGTTCCAGGTCTTTGCTATTGTAAACAGTGCTGAAATGAACATTCGTGTGCATGCGTCCTTATGGTAGAACGATTTATAGTCCTTTGGATATATACCCAGTAATGGGATTGCTGAGTCAAATGGAATTTCTATTTCTAGGTTCTTGAGGATTCACCACACTGTCTTCCACAATGGTTGAACTAATTTACACTCCCACCAGCAGTGTAGAAGTGTTTTTATTTCTCCACATCCTCTCCAGCATCTGTTGTCTCCAGATTTTTTTAATGATCGCCATTCTAACTGGCATGAGATGGTATCTCAATGTGGTTTTGATTTGCATCTCTCTAATGACCAGTGATGATGAGCATTTTTTCATATGTTTGTTGGCCTCATGTATGCCTTCTTTTGTAAAGTGTCTGTTCATATCCTTTGCCCATTTTTGAATGGGCTTGTTTGTTTTTTCCTTGTAAATCTGTTTGAGTTCTTTGTAAATTCTGATATCAGCCCTTAGTCAGATGGGTAAACTGCAAAAATTTCTTCCCATTCTGTTGGTTGCCGAGTCATTCTAGTGACTGTTTTTTTTTGCCGTGCAGAAGCTGTGGAGTTTCATTAGGTCCCATTTGTCTATTTTGGCTTTTGTTGCTAATGCTTTTGGTGTTTTGGTCATGAAGTCCTTGACTACTCCTATGTCCTGAATGGTTTTGCCTAGATTTTCTTCTAGGGTTTTTACAGTGCCAGGTCTTACGTTTAAGTCTTTAATCCATCTGGAGTTAATTTTAGTGTATGGTGTCAGGAAGGGGTCCAGTTTCTGCTTTCTGCACATGGCTAACCAGTTTTCCCAACACCATTTATTAAACAGGGAATCCTTTCCCCATTGCTTGTTTTTGTCAGGTTTATCAAAGATTGTATGGTTGTAGATATGCTGTGTTGCCTCCGATGCCTCTGTTCTGTTCCATTGGTCTATATCTCTGTTTTGGTACCAGTACCATGCTGTTTTGATTACTGTAGCCTTATAGTATAGTTTGAAGTCTGGTAGTGTTATGCCTCCCGCTGTGTTCTTTTTCCTTAGGATAGACTTGGCTATGCAGGCTCTCTTTTGGTTCCATAGGAAGTTCTAGGTGGTTTTTTCCAGTTCTGTGAAGAAAGTCAATGGTAGCTTGAGGGGGATAGCATTGATTCTGTAAATTACTTTGGGCAGTGTAGCCATTTTCACAATATTGATTCTTGCTAACCATGAACATGAAATGTTTCTCCATCTGTTTGTGTCCTCTCTTATTTCATTGAGCAGTGCTTTGTAGTTTTCCTTGAAGAGGTCCCTTACGTTCCTTGTAAGGTGTATTCCTAGGTATTTTATTCTCTTCGTAGCAATTGTGAATGGCAGTTCGTTGTTGATTTGGCTCTCTGTAAGTCTGTTATTAGTGTATAGGAATGCTTGTGATTTTTGCACATTGATTTTATATCCTGAGATTTTGCTGAAGTTGCTTATCAGTTTCAGGAGTTTTGGGGCTGAGGTGATGGGGTCTTCTAGATATACTATCATGTTGTCTGCAAATAGAGACAATTTGGCTTCCTCCTTTCCTATTTGAATACCCTTTATTTCTTTTTCTTGCCTGATTGCTCTGGCTAGAACTTCCAGTACTATATTGAATAGGAGTGGTGAGAGAGGGCATCCCTGTCTAGTGCCAGATTTCAAAGGGAATGCTTCCAGTTTTTGCCCATTCAGTATGATATTGGCTGTTGATTTGTCATAAATACCTTTTATTATTTTGAGATACGTTCCATCAATACCAAGTTTATTGAGGGTTTTTAGCATAAAGGGCTGTTGAATTTTGTCAAAGGCCTTCTCTGCCTCAATTGAGATAATCATGTGGTTTTTGTTTTTGATTCTGTTTATGTGGTGAATTACGTTTATAGACTTGCGTATGTTGAACCAGCATTGCATCCCTGGGATGAATCCTACTTGATCATGGAGGATAAGCTTTTTGATGTGCTGTTGCAATCGGCTTGCCAATATTTTATTGAAGATTTTTGCATCTCTGTTCATCATGGATATTGGCCTAAAGTGTTTTTTCTTGTTGAGTCTCTGCCAGGTTTTGGTATCAGGATGATGTTGGTTTCATAAAATGAATTGGGAAGAATTCCCTCTTTTTGGATTATTTGGAATAGTTTCAGAAGGAATGATACCAGCTCCTCTTTGTGTGTCTGGTAGAATTCGGCTGTGAACCCATCTGGACCTGGGCTTTTTTTGTGTGGTAGGCTCTTAATTGCTGCCTCAACTTCAGACCTTGTTATTGGTCTATTCATAGTTTCAGCTTCCTCCTGGTTTAGGCTTGGGAGGACACAGGTGTCCAGGAATTTATCCATTTCTTCCAGGTCTACTAGTTTATGTGCATAGAGTTGTTTGTAATATTCTCTGATGATGGTGTGAATTTCTATGGAATCTGTGGTGATTTCCCCATTATCGTTTTTTATTGCATCTATTTGGTTGTTCTCTCTTTTCCTTTTTATCAGTCTGGCTAGTGGTGTGTCTCTTTTGTTGATCTTTTCGACAAACCAGCTCTTGGATTTATTGATTTTTTGAAGGGTTTTTCATATCTTTATATCCTTCAGTTCTGCTCTGATCTTAGTTATTTCTTGTCTTTAGCTGGGTTTTGAGCTTTTTTGATCTTGCTCCTCTAGCTCTTTCAATTTTGACCATAGGGTGTAAATTTTGGATCTCTCCACTCTTCTCACATGGGCACTCATTGCTATATATTTTCTTCTAGAGACTACTTTAAATGTGTCCCAGAGATTCTGGCATGTTGTGTCTTCATTCTCATTGGTTTTGAAGAACTTCTTTATTTCTGCCTTCATTTCATTGTTTATCCAATCAACATTCAAGAGGCAGTTGTTCAGTTTCCATGAAGCTGTGCGGTTCTGAGTTAGTTTCTGAATTCTGAGTTCTAACTTGATTGCACTATGGTCTGAAAGACTGTTTGTTATGATTTCAGTTGTTTTGCATTTGCTGAGGAGTGCTTTACTTCCAATTATGTGGTCAATTTTAGAGTAGGTTTGATGTGGTGCTGAGAAGAATGTATATTCTGTGGATTTGGGGTGGAGTGTTCTGTAAATGTCTATCAGGTTTGCTTGTTCCAGGTCTGAGTTCAAGCCCTGGATATCCTTGTTAATTTTCTTTCTGGTAGATCTGTCTGCTATTGACAGTGGAGTGTTAAAGTCTCCCAGTATTGTTGTGTGGGAGTCTAAGTCTCTTTGTAAGTTGTTAAGAACTTGCCTTATATATCTGGGTGCTCCTGTATTAGGTCCATATAGATTTAGGATCGTTAGCTCTTCTTGTTGTATCGATCCTTTTACCATTATGTAATGACCTTCTTTGTCCCTTTTGATCTTTGTTGCTTTAAAGTCTATTTTATCGGAGGTGAGAATTGCAACTCCTGCTTTTTTTTGCTCTCCATTTGCTTGGTAAATCTTCCTCCATCCCTTTATTTTGAACCTTTGTGTAACCTTGCATGTGAGATGGGTTTCCTGGATACAGCACACTGATGGGTTTTGGCTTTTTATGCAATTTGCCAGTCTGTGTCTTTTGATTGGTGCATTTAGCCCATTTACATTTAGGGTTAAAATTGTTATGTGTGAATTTGATACTGCCATTTTGATGCTAGCTGGCTGTTTTGCCCGTTAGTTGATGCAGATTCTTCATTTTATTGGTGCTCTTTAGCATTTGGTATGATTTTGGAATGGCTGGTACTGGTTGTTCCTTTCTACGTGTAGTGCCTCTTTCAGGAGCTCTTGTAAAGCGGGCCTGGTGGTGACAAAATCTCTGAGTACTTGCTTGTTTGCAAAGGATTTTATTTTTCCTTCACTTATGAAGCTCAGTTTGGCTGGATATGAAATTCTGGGTTGAAAGTTCTTTTCTTTAAGGATGTTGAATATTGGCCCCCACTCTCTTCTGGCTTGTAGAGTTTCTGCCGAGAGATCTGCTGTGAGTCTGATGTGCTTTTCTTTGTGGGTGACCCGACCTTTCTCTCTGGCTGCCCTTAGCATTCCTCCTTCATTTCAACCCTGGTGAATCTGACAATTATGTGTCTTGGGGTTGCCCTTTTTGCAGAGGATCTTTGTGGTGTTCTCTGTATTTCCTGGACTTGGATATTGGCCTGCCTTGCTAGGTTGGGGCAATTTTCCTGGATAATATCCTGAAGAGTATTTTCCAGCTTGGATCCATTCTCTTCGTCACATTCTGGTACAACTGTCAAATGTAGATTAGGACTCTTCACATAGTTCCACATTTCTTGGAGACTTTGTTCATTCATTTTTGCACTTTTTTCTCTAATCTTGGCTTCTCATTTTATTTCATTGAGTTGATCTTTGACTTCTGATATCCTTACTTCTGCTTGGTCAATTCGGCTGTTGAAACTTGTGCATGCTTCACGAAGTTCTCGTGTTGTGTTTTTCAGCTCCTTCAGTTCATTGATATTCCTCTCTAAGTTGTCCATTCTTGTTATAATTTCCTCAAATCTTTTTTCAAGTTTCTTAGTTTCTTTGCATTGATTTAGAACATGTTCTTTTAGCTCACAGAAGTTTCTCATTACCCACCTTCTGAAGTCTGATTTCATCATTTCATCACACTCATTCTCTGTCCAGCTTTGTTTCCTTGCTGGTAAGGTGTTTTGGTCCTTTGTAGGAGGTGAAGTGTTCTGGTTTCGGATGTTTTTCTTCTTTTTGCACTGGTTTCTTCCCATCTTTGTGGATTTATCCACCTGTCGTCCAAGTAGCTGATTTTTCGATTGGGTCTCTGAGTGGAGGCCCAGATTGTTGATGATGAAGTATTTCTGTTTCTTAGTTCTTCTTATAACAGTCTAGCCCGTCTGCTGTAAGACTGCTGAGGTCCACTCCAGGCCCTGCTTGTCTGGGTACATCTGTAGCAGCTGCGGAACAGTGAGGGATGCTACCAGTTTCTTCTTCTGCTATCTTTGTCCCAGAATGATGCCTGCTAAATCTCAGTCTGCTCAGTCCTTTTTGAGGTGACTCTTTGGGTATACAGGGGTCAGGGGGCTGCTTGAGGAGACGGTCTGTACTTTATAGGAGCTCAAGTGCTGAGGTGTGAGCTTCATAGTTCATTCAGGGCTGCTAGGCAAGTACGTTTAAGTGTTGCAGCAGAACTGAGAAAACCCCTTTTTTCCCTCATGTGCTCTGTCTCGGGGAGTTAGGGCTTTATTTATCAGTATCTGTTGCACTGTGCTGTCCAGCTAGGAGGCAGTTTAGTCACTATTTGCCTGCCGAGGCTCTGCCCTGATGCTGTGGGGTCCACCCTGCTGCCATGGGCTCCACCTTGCTGTTGTGGGCTCCGCCCTATTGCCCTGGGCTCCACCCTACTGTCATGGGCTCCGCCCTATTGGCGGAGTCTCTCTGTTATGGCGGGTTGCTTCGGCAATGGCAGGCTGCATCAGCAATAGGAGAGTACCTCAGTAGGGGTGGAATGTTTCGGTAATGGCAGACGCCCCTCCCTCACCAAGCTGCACCATCATGGGTTCAGCTGTGCCTGCCGTGAAACTCTCAAACCCGAGCGTTTTGAATCGCCATTTTGTTTGTCCCCGTGGGGGTGGGAACTGTCGAGCCTGATCACCTGGCTCCTTGCCTCAGAGCCCTTTTTTTTTTTTTTTAAGTTGAACAGTTGACTCTCTCCCAGGTGTTTTAATCACCTGCTGAAAGGGCACTGGGATCTGTGTGATTTCCTGTGCAGCGACCCACTGCGCTGGCTCACAGTTCACTTCCTGGGAATCTCCTGGCCTTGCTCACTGTCCAAGTCTCGTTTAATCAGATGAATATGCTAATCTGCCCTCCCAAATCTCAAATTGCCAGTTTAACAGGGCACCCAGACCAGTGAGTTTTGTGTGGAGTGCTGCTGCGCTCTGGCGCCGGCCAAGAAGGCCACGCCAGCCGAAACAGCTGCGCTGGCATCCCATGTCTCTCCTACACCTGGGAATTTCCCCGTTCTGTGGACAACAAAGATCCATCTGGAAATGTGGCGTGAACTCACCCTCTGAGTTTTCACTGAGAGCTGCAATCCTGAGTTGCTTTTATAGCACCATCTTCCCCCTGCCTCCCAAATAGATATATTTATTATGAGCCAATTGGCTCACACAATCGTGGAGGCGGAGAAGTCCCACAAATTGCCATAGGAGTCCCAGGAAAACCTGTGGTGTAATTCTGGTCTGAAAGCCTGAGAACCAGGGGAGTCACTGGTATAAATCCTAGTTCTAGAGCCAGAGAGATGAGGTGTCCCAGCTCAAGCAGGTAGGCAGGAAACAGAGTAAATCCCTCCTTTCTCTACGTTTGTTTTATTCAGACCCTCAACAGATTGGATGAAGTCACAATGGGGAGGGAAAATCTACTTTACTGAGTCTACACATTCATATCTTAACACCCATAAATAATGTTTATTTGGGTATCCTGTGGCCAGTCATATTAACACATAAAATCAACCATCACTTGGAGCATTCTATTAATAGCTAGGTAGATGAATTAATTAAAGTAGTTCACAGGTTGGAATCATTTTGATTGGAGCTGGCCAGTGGGAGGGTTTTGTTAAGCCTTGAAGAATAAGTAGTTTAATGGGTAGAAAGAGGAATTCAGTTATCCTTATCTCCAAATCCTTGCTTGTCGTTCACCATTCTTACCAATAATATTTTTTTCTTCTCTCACTGCTTTATCCAAATCCCATTCATCCCATAGGGGTCAGTTGCACTTTGTCACCTCTTTTGAATGCTCTCTCACTGTTCCAGAACACATTCACTACTATTTTCTCAAAAATGCCATTTACAGTCTGTCACATTCCTTTTCAATTTTTTTATGTGTTCTTTCTTAATTTAGTAATTATTTCATTAAGGTATATCCTGCCTCTTCAAGTTCTTTGCTTGTTCTTGGAAGACATGGGAGCATGCTGTGCATTGCTTCTACCATTGGGTTTTGAACATGGGCATGAAACCATCCCCACTGGGTTGACAAAAATTGCATGCCGGGTTCTGGGCAGAAATATAGTTATAATTAAGCATCAATCAGGCTGCACATTGGCCCACTTCCTAGTCGCTAAAAGTCGCCTAGCACTAGGTGCTGACCCTTTGCATCCTGGTTGTGCATACAGATAGGATTTCAGACATTAGAATCATGAGGCTTTTGTTTAAGAATTGCTTAAGATGCTTTTCAGATCCTGAATTCCATGGGAGTGGCTGACTCCCACCAGTTTAAAGACCCCCACAGAGAAACTGGATCAGCATGAGAATACAGTTTCTTCATCTCCCTGTCCTATGACTTCACTCCACAGTCTTTGACCAATGAACGATCTCCACACTTTGGCCCACTCTACAACCCTTAAAATCCTTAGCTCTAAACTCTTTGAGGAGATGGATTTGAGGTTTTCTCCCCTCTTCTCATTTGGTAACTCTAAGATTAAACCTCATTCTCTGCTGCAACGTGGTGTCTCTGGGTATTGACTTGTGGTGTGCATCAGGCAATAAGCCTATTACAGTTGCAGGAACTTAAAGGATATTTAGTGAATAAATAAGAAAAGAAGGTGATGATTTAAAAAATGGTGAGGAAATAATGTATGAATTTAGGGTCTGGTGGAGGTAACCTGTCTAAACGTGACCTTAAATATGACTTTTCTACAAAGTGAGAAGAGAAAATTTCTTTGGTGAATTTTCAAATGTATACTTTAAAGCCTTATCGTATTAGTATTTAACCACTTTCTTTCACATTTGGGTTGCTTTTACTCTTCTCTGTGTGGGTTATTATGATTATGATTTCAAGTTTGAAATATTATAAATGTTGTGGTTTTAGTGCTTTTAAGTTATGCAGCTCCAAGAATGTTCAGAGTGCTTTTTCATTATGGAATACATTTGTTGGGGATCTTCTAAATGCTTAATAATCATAGCTCAGGCAACTTAGCTTGGTCTGAGAAAAAAAGAAAAAGAGACAAACCCAGGTAAGAAGAAGCATGGAATTAAACGTTTTAAGGAATAAAAACTTAATGAAAGGGGACATTTAATCCCAGATGATTTGGAAATTTTCTGGAATCTTTATTATACTCAAGCAACAGATATCTTAATGCAGCTTTGTTGCTGAAAAGGGGTCCTGATCCAGACCCCAAAAGAGGGTTCTTTGACCCTGTGCAAGAAAGAACTCAGGGCAAGTCCACAGAGTAAAGTGAAAGCAAGTTTATTAAGAAAGGGGTGAAAAATAGCTACTCCATAGGTAGAGCAGTGGCATGGGCTGCTTAACTAAGTATACTTATAGTTATTTCTTGATTATACGCTAAACAAGAGGATTATTCATGAGTTTTCCTGGAAAGGGGTGGGCAATTCCTAGAACTGAAGCTTCCTCCCCTTTTTAGGCCATATAGGGTAACTTCCTGATATTACCAGGGCATTTGTAAACTGTTATGGCATTGGTGGGAGTGTCTTAGCATGCTAATACACTATAATTAACATATAATGAACAATGAGGACAACCAAAGGTCATTTTCATTGCCACCTTGGCCTTGGTTGGTTTTGGCCGGCTTCTTTACCACAACCTGTTTCATCAGCAGTCTTTGTGACCTGTATCTCGTGCTGACAATTTATCTCATCTGTGACAGTGTGCCTAACCTCCTGTGAATATAGCCCAGTAGGTCTTAGCCTCATTTTGTTCTGTCCTTATTCAAAATGGAATTGCTCTGGTTTAAATGCCTCTGACAGTTTGACATCATAACCCTAGAATTTTATAATGTCTTATACAATTGTCTAAAATTTACATGTGAGAACATATAAGAGCCTTTTCAAAATAATAGAACATGTAGTGTCAGGGCTCCAAATTCTCAACCCAATCTTCTTTTTTATTCGCATACAAATAGTATTATTTGTTTTAGCATAGATAGTTGGGTGAGAGTCTTTCAACCTGAGATACCTTCTTGCATTCATCTAATACTTTTTTTAGAGGCTTTTGGCAAGTTACTTTCTCTATGTGTGCCTCAATGTCTGTCTGTAAAAATTAACATAACTTTCCATATGTGTGCCACGATGTCCTTGTTTACAAAAATTAACATGATATTTGGCTCCTAACGTCTCTAAAAAAAAATAAGGATTAATGAGAAATGCCTCAAAAATATTAAATTCTTTATCTGGAAAATTAGGAGGTTGGTTGAAACAATGATATCTAATGATATTTCTAGCTCTGAAATAGAGACCCACTATTTCTGTATATGATGAGAACACCTCTTTTCCCCCACTTTTCCTCGCTGTGTTAAGTTCATCTTTTGAAGCACAGTACAGTGGAGTCATCTTCCTCTTATAGCCCCTGATTGGTGGTGGACAAACTGCTCTGTGCTCCTTGAATCACCTGTGTATGCTGCTAGCATTTTCCTTACTAAGTGTGTTAGTCTTCCTCCATTTGAATGTGTATTTGATGTTAGATACCATGTTTAATTTTTCTTTGTAACACAGATGCCTAGCACAGCATCTGGAATGGAGTAGGATCAAAATATTTATCAAATCAATGAAAAACCTAAGATTCAGCTTCTGCAGATGCCAATAGTAAACTGTTATCACTTAGACATAAATGATCAGTGTGCGTGAAATTCTAGATGATTAAGGTATATTTTAAATGCAGGGCAACCTCTCTGATCCTAGAATTATAGCCATTTCACCCTCTAGCAATAAATATTTATATTTAAAATAACTCACCTGCTAATTAATTGTTATCTACATGTAAGTGCAGAATCATAAAGAAAGGGGACATATAATTAAAGATAATAGAAATGAAACTATCCACACAGGGTTAACAAGAATTACATTCTAGGTTCTGGACAAAAATATAATTAAGCATTAATCAGGCTGCATATTGGTCCACTTCCTCGTGGCTGCTTGCTACGTGAAGCGAAAGTCGCTTAGCACTAGATACTGACCAATTTGCATCACCATTGTACCCGCTCTTGGTCAAAAAGCATTTCATAGAATGCATATATATGCAGGCCAACACACAGCAGCAGGTTCCTCTAGGAAGGCTCATTCCTAGAATTATTTGATTTGGTCATTTGGCAAGGTCCTATGGCACTAGGAAGGCTCATTCCTAGAGTAGTCTGGTTGGTGATAGTAGTTTTAAATATTAGCAATTTGGATCATAGTGGGGAGGACACAGTCTGACCTGATGTAATAGCCAGTTTTTTAAGGGATGAGATGGAGTCAGGCCTAGGGTTTAGTATTAAAAAAAGAATCCCAGATCGGATCCAATTTGTAAGCTATCATGATCTGGGTCTTCAATTGTACCTTTTTCCTTTTGCTGTATCTGGCAGAACATTTACCAGAGCTATATAACGCTAATATGATGACAAATAACATAAAGATAGTGAAGATTAGGCATCCAGGAAGGTTATAGGTAGAGTCAGAAGGCAGCAAACAACCTAATGAGTCAAAATACCACGGTGTGCGTCATTATATTCTTTGATCGGACTCACAAAGTGTTTACCCTACTTATCAAGGGTCATTTGAACCTTATGATAAATCGTATTTGAAGATCGTAGGACTGACATTAAATCAGAATCCAATAAATTAGTATCTCTTCTGGCCAATTTATCTCCATAGGTATAACATCCTGAAGAGGGTATAAATCAAATGCAAGAAGTGCCTGGTCCTCAGTGTCTAAATTGTTATAGGCTTGTTAACAGCAGACAAATCTATTTTTCCTACCTCTTTTGTATTGCACCATATACTGGTATTTTGGAGAGAGAAGGAGGTTTTGTCACAGGAGAAGTCTTATAATTTTACAGTATCATTTTGTTTTTGTCCCTCGGCAGGACTCCCTATAGCTGAGGCCTTAAAAGTCACAAGACTCATAGCCAATTAATTGTTCTAGGCCAGATAAAAATGGATGTGGACAGGAACTTATTACTTCTTAAAATTATTATATTAAAGAAGGCCAATGACAAAACCAAAAGGCAAAGTTTCAAAACTGACTTTACCTTCTATATATTGAGCTACGGTTAGCTTCGTTTTTGTTACAGACTTATAATAATTAGCTGTATAAAACATACATATGCATTGTTCTGAAAAATAATTTTAAAATATATAGATAGATTTGTCTTTACAACTCATAACTGTGAGTATTATACACAGAGGCCTTTGTTACATGGTATATTCAAACTGTTAGTAAAGAATTTCCTTTAATTCTATAGAAAGCAGACAATTTTATGGTTAGGGTAGGTGCAAAAGTGACACATGACAGTTTCGAAGGAAAGTAATCTTGTTTTACCAGCTGTTTAGGCATTTTTGTACACCCTTTTTGATTTGGAGGATTTGACCTCCATTATCTGGCCCACAAGGCTGATTATTTTCTCAGGCATAACCCCCTGTGCATTTGGAACACATATACTCAGTGACTGTTCAGTAATGAGCTGTGGGTCATGACTTAACCCAAAAACTCTTAAATTCTGTAGTATTTAAAATTAAGAATTTTATCTTTAAAGTGGTTATTTTTACAGTCTACTATAGCAAAGATTTTTTTTTTAAGAAGCTGAATTATACCAATCTACAAAATGGAGCAATTCTTTTACTTTACACCCTTTGGTTTTAAAGAGTTACTTGGTTTTGCCCTTACCCTATATTGACTATTTTCTTGGTAACCATAGAGCTTAGAGTTTTGTTACCCTGGCTTTCTTTTTTTTTCAGTTTATTTAGTTTTATCTGTATAGTTTCCTTCATATAAAGCAACTCTTAATAGTTTCTTAACAACAAAAAAAACTTACATTTTTTGAGAATTGACATATTTGTTTGTGTTTATAAAATTTTACTAAAAGCATATTTTGTGATTCTACTATTTTAACTTTTTCTTTCTTCTTCTTTTTTTTTTTTTTTTGAGATGGAGTTTCACTCTTGTTGCCTAGGTGGAGTGCAATGGCACAGTCTCGGCTCACTGCAACCTCTGCCTCCTGGGTTCAAGCAATTATCCTGCCTCAGCCTCCCAAGTAGCTGGGATTACAGGCATGTGCCACCATGCCCAGCTAATATATTTGTATTTTTAGCAGAAATGGGGTTTCCATGTTGGCCAGGCTGGTCTTGAACTCCTGACCTCATGATCTGCCCACCTTGGCCTCCCAAAGTGCTGGGATTACAGGTATGAGCCACCATACCTGCCTATTTTAACTTTTTAGTGGCCCAAATTTCCAGTGGGGGGAAAGAAATCCCTGAGGGTTTAAACATGACTAAGGTTTTTAAATTACTAGAGAGTTTTGAGACTAAATTTACCAAATTAATTTTAGCACAGATTACCAAGGTTATGTGAATTAAAAGGTATCTGAGCTAGCTTCTACAAATCTGTTAAGCACTTATTTTTATTTATTTTGTTATACCTTAAGTTCTGGGAAATGTACAGAACGTACAGGTTTGTTACATAGGTATACGTGTGCCATGGTAGTTTGCTACATCCATCGACCTGTCATCTACATTAGCACTTAACATTTTTTAACTTACATGATTGGAGTTTTTCCTTTTTTTGTGTGTGAGATGGAGTCTCACTCTGTTGCCCAGGTTGGAGTGCAGTGGTGCAATATCAGCTCACTGCAACCTCCACCTCCCGGGTTCAAGTGATTCTCCTGCCCTAGCCTCCTGGGTAGCTGGGACTAGAGGCATGTGCCACCGTGTCCAGCTAAGTTTTTGTATTTTTAGTAGAAATTGGGTTTCACCATGTTAGCCAGGATGGTCTCAATCTCCTCATCTTGTGATCTGCCTGCCTTGGCCTCCCAAAATGCTGGGATTACAGGTGTGAGCCACCACGCCTGGCGATTGGAGCTTTTTCATGTACTTTGGTGGTGAAATACTGTTTTCAAATGATACATATAAAGATAGGGATATAACTGGTATGCAGAATAAAAGCCATATCCAAAAATACTTTATTTGCCTGTTTTCCAAAAAAAAATTTTTTCTCCTTAATTTAGATAATTAGTAAAAGTTACAGGAGCCCACAAAGGGTGAAGGAGAGAGTCATCATTCAAGGCCTTTTCAAAAGAGAAAGAGTGGCACTTTTAAAACACCCATCTGAAGAGTGTTAAAGAGACATTATAGAATTAAAAGTGAAAAAACTTCTTGCATTAAAAATAAGCCAATATTTGTAATAAAATATTGTTTTAAGCAATTATTTACTTATGTTTTAGTGCATTTATAAATATTAAAGACCTATCTCTAGAAAGATTATAATAATTTCCTTTTAATTATAGCCAACTCAATTATACAACCCCTTTAAAAATTCCTTTTACTAACTTTATTAGGACTTACATAGACCTTTCACAATGTGCTTCAATTTCGTTTTGTCTTAAATATTCCTCTTAAAGAACCTCATTTTGTTTTAGGACAAAAATTCACCGCACAAGATTCTTTCTTATATAAAATTATTTTCCTTTGATACCTTCTTTAGTCCTCAGTGTTTAATCAGTTTGCTAATAAACAAAAAAATAAAAAACACATGCTTATTTGACTTACTTGCATTTCAAGACAATATGTTCCAGGACATCTTTTAAAAAATTATAAATTAATGCCCAGTGGATAAAAGAGTTGAAGGAATTAAAAGCAGAAATTGCGAAGTTTTTAAAATACTGTTTTCCAGGGTTCAAATAAAATAAAGATATTATTAAACAACACATAGTTGAATATAAATTGTAAAACCTTGATTCTTCACTGGTTATGAAAGCAGATTATTAGAATATAGACCAGACCGTACTATATAGGAAGGAAGCTGTCAAGGTGTCAGTTGGTAGTTGGGCAGGAATACCTTTCCTGCTCCTTCTTATACAAAATTTTGTAAATGAATGAAAACTAATAATGAGGTATGTGCTAAGGATACACCATAGTACCCTCCCTTTTAAAAATGAATACTTTAAATGTCAGAATGTTATTTGTTTTCATTCCTCTAACTTTGGCCATAAAAAATGTCCATGTTACCATTTCTCATTCAAGCTTCTAATGATAGACTGTGACCTTTTCTGGGGGGAAAAAGCCTGAGTCTGAGTTGTTACAGAGAAGCAATGCAAATAGAGAGAGGTTCCAGTTCCCCAAAGGCTGTTAAATGACACCCTCCAATTATAATCGGCTGGCCTCCTGAGTGTGTAATTAAATTGCAGATGGGGAATAGATCTGTAATTTATTTTTAGTAGACCCAGTTGGAGAAAATAAAATATACCTGACCTTTCAGTTTTTAGGTTTGTAGGAGAATTATTAGTAAAGTTGGTTTTGACTTTATATTTTCAGTGCGTGGAAAGACATTTCGGTCAGTAACAGCTCTGTTTGCTCTAATGAAACTTCATGGTGAACGAAAGACTTGTAATAAGAAACTAGGCAGCTGAAATTGCAACAAAAATTAGCAACAATAAGCACAGATATTATAGCCTGTTTATGAAGAAGTGGCCTGAAAATTTGTAGTTGTGGGTGCACACTGGCAAATAGCAAGAGAAAACTTACTAGGTTAGAGGAAGTTATTCCAAACTTGGCAAGAGGTCAGAAGGGTGCAATTCTTATATATGTGGACTGGTTTCTACTATCTCTTTTAAAGAGTTTTACTAAACTTGTTTTAATGTGGTTATTGCATAATTTGATCTTTCAAAAAAATTTAAAATATTTAATATATGTACTTAACATTTGGCATTTTTTTCTCCTTTTTTGAATGTAGATGGGGAAATATTTGGTTGAGATGCCGGGTTTAGCTCATTCAGTATGAAATCTTTATTACTTTTTTTGTTAGGTGTGTGGGAAGATAGGATGTAAATTTGGAAGTGAGTTTTTATTTTACTAAATCTGTTAAACTTTATAAGTTGCCTAGGGAATATGAGGAAGGGGGTATTAAGAAAATAAGTGTTTACAACTTAAGGACATATCTTATAGATAGCAGCTTGCAGAATTTTTAAGTGTGGCCGACTGCCTTGCAAGCTACAGGCTACCAATTCAAATAGTGGCTTTGGGAAAGGAAACTATGATTCTTCTTTCCAGAAAAATCTAAAACTATTTAGATGCATTTACTATGGAATTGATTTAAAAAGACTGAGCATTGGTTTTTAATTCAAGCATAGCAGAACTCTGCATGTGAAATTTCTTTAGTGGGGAGCTGAGTCGGATGTGAAAGACAGAAGAAAATTAGAAAAAAATGCAAGTTTCTTAGTTTTTTCTTTTTGTAGATAATGGGAATGAGTAAAAATTAGAATTTAATATTTGGTGACTGTCAACCCCAACTCCAACCCAGTATACAGACTTGCATGTTTCTGACCTCAAATTAGCATCAAAAGATAAAAATACATTTTGGAACATGGTGGCTCTGGGATCCTCCCAACTTAATGTCTAAGTGTTCCTGATGGAGATATTTGAAATTGTCAGTAAATGTGATAAAAATTCAACAATATAAAAATAAGCTGTGTATGCTGCAAAATATAAGGCCCAACTCAGTTTATTCCATGGTAATGTAAAAAATTATAGATTTTTCATTAGCTAATAGCTCTACCTCTATCCTGTTAAATTGTCCTTACCATCCCTTGCAGTTATTTTTTCTTTTTCATGCTACATCTGTGTTTTCCTAAGTGTGAATGTTGGAATTAAGCTACTGCTATTGCTACTCCTGCTCTTGGTATTCCAGCTCCTACAGGTATCTGGCACTTCCTATGTGAACAGCATGAACTAATATCTTCACATGAATTCAGTTATTTGATTCTCACAAAAATTTCATGAAGTCAATAGTTTCACTAACTTCCTTTCATGAATGAGGACACTGAGGCTTAAAAGGGTTTGAGCCAGGCAATTCCATGGCTTAACCCACATCTTATCAGCTAGTCCATAGTAGTAACAATCCATTTGCCTTAAGAAAAGTCCTTCTCTTACCACCACTGTCAAGACTCCATCAGGGCTACTTCATGGGATGTAGTTTCCCAGCTTATATGGTATAATATACATCACTTTATACCCAGTTGTCATAAGAAACTCTTTAACTTGTACCCATGCTCTCCTCCTCCCAGGATCTTTTAACCACAGTAACATGCACAGGCTATGACTTATTAATTAAACAGCTATTTGCATGCCTACTATTGGAGCTAATTTGGGAGACACAAAAAAATGGGTAATACCCAGCCCCTTCCTTAAAGAGAAGACAGGAATAGAAGTCAGTAACAAAGGTTATTGTCCCTCATCTTCTCTTCAAGGACTTTGTTGGTATAACATCCAGCCTGCCTGTATTTTACAGCTATTCTATTTTAAGCTGCCTATGCTTTCCTGACTTACATTTTTTATTCCATCTATGGCTCTAGTGTTGAATGGAGATTTATTTATTTATTAAGTATATGATGACTATATAGGAGTTTTAGGAGACTAATAACAATCCTGTTTTCTCATCTGTGTCTGGAATTAATTGATATGAACATGGAGGTCTGATAGCTGGAGATAAAATAATGTTTTATAATAACTGTAAAGTAATTTGGAGGTTGTGGCTGAGGTTTGTCAAATGAGTTTGCTAATATAGCCCCTTTCCCAATGCAACTGGCAGTCCTAGGAAATCACAGGGCAAGGCTTCTGCTATTGCATAGTAAAGAGAAACAAATACTGTCTCATCTTTGTGTATGACGATCACAAAGAAAAGAGAATCAGATAGGAGAAGAACAGAGCATGGCTGGTTTATTCTAACACCTGCAAATCAGGAGGAGTGGGTTGAGGGGTTATAGAGAGAGGCCAGGAGTGTCACTTTAGTGGAGGTACCCCTTGCATGAACAAGGAAGAGCAATGAACAAAGGTTCCCTCCAGCAAATTCAACTATGTTAAGAGATGTGATTAAAATCTCAGTCAATGGAAAGCCACATACAGAAGCAAGTAGTTCTAACATCTCTGCTACTCCCTACAATGCTCGGACCTGTTTGTAAGACAGGTAGCAGAGATAGATTCCCAGAGGAAGTGACACTAGCTGACTTTTGAAGGAGGAGTAGGAGTTTGCTAGATAGAATGGGGACCACGTGAGCTGTGTGAGCGTTTTCTGGCAGAGAAATTACATGCAAACAAGTTTTGAGGCTTTAAATGCTTGAAGAACAATTATTTTGATATTATCAAGGGGTAAACTGTCAAAGGTGAGATAATATGTCAGAATATAAGGCTGGATGATAGACACAATTGATTGACTCTCTGTCCCTTGCTTCTGAGGCTGGCTGTGTTCAGACATTTTAAATTTGTTCCATGAAGCTCTGCCCATTGGCCTACCATTGCGCTAGTTGGGAGTGAGAATCTCAGGGTACCTTTGCTTTAATGGTAGGCAGACTTTATTCTTTCTTCATTCGTCTCAGCCTCACAGACTGAGTTTGAGATTTCAGATTTCTTGTACTTCTAGAAAAGTCAGATGTAATTCTAGCAAAGATTGGAAGTGAGAAGCAGTTCCTACTTTAGGAACATTAGTCTTTTCTGATTTAGGCTTAATTTTTATATTTATATTATGGTAGGTTAGAAAACTGCCATCATTTTGACCATTAACAGTGATCACGAACCCTGGGTCCAGATATGGCTGGTTGTTTACTGCCGAGGCTACATCAATAAGTTCACAAGTTAGGTGGATGCTAATATCACAGCCTTTCAGATTCCCAGTGAGGCTGACCTCAGAATAGAGTGTTAGCTTAGTTCATCCCTTGAGCACGCTCACAGACCATCATCTAGCTCCTGGAGGGGTTCATCCATCATGGAACCTGGCAGATGGCTTGGCGTACTTGGCATTTCAAATTTATGCTAATGGAAAGCATTGAAGGACTTGGAGGGTAAGTCTGCATCTCCTAGTTTTGTTTGACACATTGAAATCCTATGCCAGAGCATCCAGAAAGTTGTGTTTACCACCCTGAATCAGTGCACAGGCTTTTTCATAAGGAATTTATTATTCTTGGTAGTCTCTGGTATTGATAGAATGTGTAATAGTTTACAAAATATCGCAGTGTCTACATTACAAAAAATTGTAACACGTCTCTATATTAGTTCAATTATCTTGACTGCAAACCAGAAAGACAGGGCAATAGTCATCTGTGCCATTTCATAAAAGTGAAAGCTGAGGCTTAGAGAAGTTGCATCTCTTAAGCCAATGCTGTCTGATAGAAATATAACGCAAGCCACATGTGTAATTTTAAAGTTTCTAATTGCCACACAAAGTAAAAAAAAAAATGGATAAACATTAATTTTAATGTTATTCAACCCAATATTCTGAATTGTTATATCTGTATGTAATCATTTTAAAAATTGTTGAGACATTTTATATCTCACTTCTCTTACTAAATCTGTAAATTTTAGGTTTATATCTTAGGCATGAATGGGTACACCCAGTAATCTCAATTTTTGAAAATACTTATACAAATGCTATTTTGCATATGAAACACTTTGTAAATGAAATTAAGATTTTACATCTAATCCTTTTATAGTGTCTTTATTTGCTTTGCCCCTGTTATTTTCATCCTGTGAAGGCCAAAATTTCATTCCTATTGATTGTTCAGTGTGGGTGGAATAGGTGGGTGGACATTTTTATTGACTAAATGAAATATACACTTGCTTGAGGTTCGTCTCCTGTTTTTCTGAAATAGCAACTCTACATTTTCCAGGTAGCTAATAGGAAAAATTTCTGCCTCTCTAGACAGCTGCTGAAGAATATTATTTCTGTAGTGGCTCAAAGGTTTGAAAATCTTCCTTCCATAGGAGCAGAGAGCACATATATGGCATGCTTGATTCTAAGAGGCTCTCTTCTCTACATCAAAAAATCAAAACCTAAACCAGCCAAACAAAACCCCAAATACTTTTGTAGAAAAAAAACTTCCAGGGAGAGAGTATTTGCAACATCAGGATAAAAGAAAAGTGTTATGTTCCAGTTCTTCCAGACTCAGATCTGAACTCTGCCACCTCTAAGTACGTTTGCATAGGTTGTGCCTTTCAGCTGTTGTTTACCCTCTCTAGTCATCTGCTGAAATTGATCCATCAAGGACAGGTTTGTGGTCTTCAGTGAAACCTTCTTTAATTCCCCTAATTAACATTAACATTTTCTTCTCCTGGCTTCCCATAATAGCTTGATTGTAATTCTATTATGAAAAATAATTACATTCTCTTCTATCCCATATTAAGTTGAAGCAAGTGCTTTTTTTTTGGTAAATAAACACATTCACTTTCGTATACTTCAACCCGCTGTAATTAATGAGTAGAATTCTAAATACACACACACACACACACACACACACACACACACAAAATCTATGAGTTCGAATCTATGTGAGTTCGAATCTAAGTGTGGTTGGTTAACTTCTGAATCTCCCATGGCATCTCGGTCATAGAAGCCCTTCAATAATGGTTTGTTGAGTTGAACTGAATGAAATAAAAACAGAATGCATATTGGGGAAATAGAATTATATAAATCAACTCTTTTTCCCAAAGGACTCACAGATTGCATGTGCCTTGTGGCTCACTTGAGTAGAAATGAGGGATTTTGGGCAGGAGGTTTTGAATTTCATATGTTAATTTAAATAGAGGGTGTCAAGGGGATTTGAAGTAACCAAATTTCAGGCTTTAGATATGCTAGTGATAAACAAGAAAGCTTTAGTATTACTGATAGGTGGTGTGTGTGTGTGTATATGTGTGTGTGTGTGTGTGTTGTGCATGCATGTGCTATTGTTTAATTTTTTAAATTAAACACCCCAATTTGGGGTGAAATCTTTAATAAAGTGAGGGTAAGAAAAAGTCTCCTTAGTGCCAAAACTATTGTTCTGATTAATTGGGCATACTGAACTGACAATGGGCAATGTTTTATTTATTGTTTGTTTGTTTACTTTCTGGGATAAAGACACAATAAAAAAATCACATAGTATCATGTTATATTTTTATAATGAGATTTAATGAAATCTTGTTCAAAAAACCAGGTGCTTCAAAATCAATAAATTATTATTTGGCTTTGTTAATTTTTCTGTGTAGACCTATTCAGCAGACACAACCAGCTGATTTCAGTGGTATTTTTACAAAATATCTGCCCCAAAGACAATTGCATTAGGGATTCAGAAAAAAGAAGCACTTACGGATTTGATGTATCTGGCATGAATTTTGGATATGAAGCTACCTAATCAGTTTGAAATGCATAGTTTCTGAATCTTTAATTTAAACATTGGTCTCAAACTGTGGCTAAACAGAGTATGAGTCAAATTGTATAAGATAAAGTGGGTACTTTTTTGTGGGTGAGCAGTACATCACCCATGAGGCTGCAGAAAGAATATCTCATTAAACATGGAGAGCTGGCTCTGGGATATGCTGCCCAGATTTTCCTTCTGAAATGAAAGACTTATTCTCCAGCTGCTGGAATTGGTATAAGAAGTTACACCCCAGCTCATAGCCTTCTGCAAAGTGCATTGGCTGAGAGACTTTACTTGCTCAAGATTATTCCCCTTTCCAGGAAAGCTGGCATCCTATGAATATCAGTCCAGATATATAAAGCCCTGTCCTTTGCAGCCCTGCTCTGGACCAGAAGGGTCATCCGAGCGAGTTCCCCAAGGGGTTAGCTGAGGTCTTTGTTGAAGTTGTCTTCTGCTTCTGCCAAACAATGCTTTGTTCCCTTTCCTTTTCTTACACAAGTATTGATCCCAAGAGTTTTTCAATAAATTTATTGTATGCTCATCTCTGTCTTAGAGCTTATTTTCATGGAGACCAAATAATAACAATATTAAATTAGGGGAGCAGAGAGGTTTTGAACTAACAGAGACTTAACCAGGACTTGAGGCTAAAAAGTTTTTGTAAATTAGCAAGTCCTAGTATGGAAATACTATTGACAGAGAGGCCCAGATGCCATCAGTCAATGTCCTTAGTTGCCTAGTACTGCAGAGAAGACTTTAATTCATAGGGTCTTATTATTGTTTTGGCTGCAGCATGGATCAGCTGGTTCCAGTGTGAGGTTACGTATATATCTGACCTAAAATTCCTCCAGTAAAGGAGTTCAAGTGAATGATTTCGTAGATCCAGATAATTCCCCATAGGCAATGTGTGAATTTGGGCTTGACAGTTTCCTAAAATATTCTGAGTTGGCAGGAGTGGTTGTAGTCTTTTCTGGCCTCTGTAGTTAACTGCAAAAGACTTGAATTTGTAGAGATCTTCTAGAATGTACCTGGGGGAATATCTGAATAGGATCAGAATCATACTTGGATCACTTTATTCAGACTGAGTCCTCTGGGTCCATCCCTGGAGAAATCTAATTCCCTGGGTCTGTTTTTGTCGTTTGCTTCCAGATAGTGTGAAATGATTAGACAATTGAAGAGTTTTCATGTTCTGTGCATTTGAATGACCTTCACTTGACATAGCACAAGTGGTTCTAGGCTAGTTTTGTTCTCAGTGCCACAATTCTGTATAAAAATTCACCTATCATAGCCAAGCTCCCATTTTGAGCTCCCTCTTTTTTCTTTCCCTTCGTGTTTTATTTAGCCTTTCATAATTGTCTTGAAAGATGCTTAGTTCTTGTTTTAAAAGTTAGCCCAACTGTTTTGAATGGGCCAGTATTTCTGCTGCAAGATACTTAAGAGAATAGCCATGCTTATCTTAAATAGAATCAAGATATCCATTGTCATTGCAAGTTTGACCAGGCTAATGAGAAGAAACTGAGAATGCTGAGGCCAGAAAAAAGAAGACATGGACTCTTGGAAGAGTTTGGAGAAACATGACATCCTTTTTCATCCTTTGTATGTATTTTTTTTTTTTTTTTTTTGAGATGGAGTCTCGCTCTTGTTACCCAGGCTGGAGTGCAATGGCGCGATCTTGGCTCACCACAACCTCCGCCTCTTGGGATCAGGCAATTCTCCTGCCTCAGCCTCCCGAGTAGCTGGGACTACAGGCACGCGCCACCATACCCAGCTAATTTTTTTGAACCTTTAGTAGAGATGGGGTTTCACCACGTTGACCAGGATGGTCTCGATCTCCTGACCTCATGAACCACCCGCCTCGGCCTCCCAAAGTGCTGGGACTACAGGCATGAGCCACCGCGCCCGGCCCTTTGTATGTATTTTTAAGTGTTATCTTTGGAAAGAGAAAATAAATTAGTCTTTTCTGTTTCTCAAGAGAGCCGGAATAGAATTAATGGGTTGAAGTTGGAAGGAGGCAGAGGAAGCACTTTCTAACAAATATTGTCTTGAATTTAAATGTGCTGTTGTGCTAATGTGTTCCATCTGATTAGCATGTTGAAAGATAAACGAGGTGTTTACTTAATTTGAGATATTTTGCCTTGACTAGAGGCTGCAATGTTGGTGATACCCAAGGACCACACCTCCTAGTATTTACACTCTGAGCAATCCTCTTTCTGATTGCTGCTGAGCTCAGCCATGGGCCTTGCTCTGGCCAATGGTACATTAGCATGCATCAAGAAAGTGGAGGCATGCTGAGTGGAAGCCAGAAGGATGGTTTGAGGCCAGGAGTTTGAGACCAGGAGCTGAACCAGAAAGAAGTTTGGGCTAAACTGCAGAAATGATGGGATGCTACTTCAGGGAGGCAAAGCTCCCAGTGAAATGCAGCCTAATGAATGATTCTAGCCTCACCACAAAGAAATATTACCCAATCAAGCTAAGAATCATGAGAAATAAGTCATTGTTTGAAGCCTCTAAGTTTTGGGGTTTTTTTTTTTTTTAATGCAGCAGTATATTAATATGATGGAAATACTCAATTATATCATCTCTGGGATCCTCCCCAACTCTTTTGCTCTCCAACTAGTTGTAAATAGTAGGGGGAAAGAACTGAATAGATCAACAAGCATATGGTTACAAGCCACCCTCTGAGATACTGTGGTTCATTCTTTTGACTTGCGGAAATGTACATTTAAACTATCTTTACTTAGTGACAATCCAACATAAATAGCTCCCACAAAAGGAACACTTCATCCATCCTCCCTTGCTGACTAATCTTGATTGTCTGGTAAATAGTGTGGGTATGAGGATGACATCCTGGCTCTGAGATGAGAATAAAGATTCACAGTCTCCCCTAAACCTTGACATTTCTGAGTCTTCAGCAGATGTTAAATGCAATTTAATTAACAATGATTAATTCTGTACACTGTTTTCTTTTCTTTCTTTCTTTCTTTTCTTTTTCTTTTTCTTTTTTCTTTTTTTTTTGAGTAGGAGTCTTGCTCTGTTGCCAAGCTGGAGTGCAGGGGCGCGATCTCAGTTCACTACAACCTTTGTCATCATGCATGCACTGTTTTCTTATCTATTAAATGAGGTTTCCACAGCAATTTAGCGGGAGAAAAGGAAACATTAAACAGCATATAAATCAATGTAAACATTTTTAAATAAATCTGATCTGATTTTGTATTTGTCTTATTTAAAAAATAGTGATTGTCTATTCGTCCTTTTCAAGAAATTCTTGATAATCAAAGTTTGTTTTTTGTCCTTTCTATTGGTGTTTCAGACCAGGAATATAAGGGAAAGGCATGGATCTTCCTGATGTGTTTGATTTATTTTGAATGTTGGCAAATGCATGAAGCAGAGCAGCAGTTTGGTTTCAGCTTAGCCTTTAGGAATTTTTTATGATGCTGGTATATAAAACCATCATAAGGGTAAAGTCAGTGCACTGCGGTTTCTCTGTATAATGTTCCTTCACTTATTTATTTTTTGGGCTACTGTGAGAAGATATATTTATTTTTGCTGTTAATTGTTTGCTTAAGGTTGAGTGACTAATCCTATCTAGGTAGCTCAGTCAGTCCATGTTTTGGGGTTCCTTAAAAGTTTTGTTACGCTGGGCAGCAGAGCAAAACCCTATCTTAAAAAAAAAGTCTTGCTACAAACTGATATTGAAACTATCAATATGGGCTGAGCATGGTGGCTCACGCCTGTAATCTCAGCACTTTGGGAGAATGGGATGGAAGGATCTCTTGAGGCCAGGAGTTAAAGACTAGCTTGGGCAACACAGCAAGACCCCATTTCCACAAACAAATTTTAAAAATTAACCTGGCCTGGTAGCGTGTGTGCTTGTAGTTCTAGCTCTTCTGGAGGCTGAGGCAGAAGGATGGTTTGAGGCCAGGAGTTTGAGGCTGCAGTGAGCTATGATCATGCCAGCCTGGGTGACAGAGACAGACCCTGTCTCCAACAAACAAATGAAACCTTATATAAGTAGTTCTGTGTTTGGTTAGTTCAGTGCTGGTGTGGTCAAGATCTAGAGTTCAGCCCATGAACAGGCCAGTGTGTACCGTTTCCTGACTTTCAGCCAGACCGAGAACTCTAATCATGCACCATGCAGACAGAGCAGCTGGCAACTCAAAGGCAACAAAATGAAATACTGGGGATAGTTCAGGGCTTAGTCATCACTGCTTCTGGAAAAGTACCTCAAGATGGAGGCCCTGCATCAAATTTGAAGGGTACTTCATCAGATAAACCGAAAAAGTACACTATAGCATATCACATGAACAGCCTGGGAGGGGAAAATTGCTGAAATGGTTATGAGAGGATCGTGGCTGCTTTTTCCATATGCTAGGCAATGACAGTGGTGACGTGTCCTGTGCAGCGAATGTTGACATAAAGAGACTCTCAGGGGTCACTGTCGGTGGAGGTGTTCAACTAGGGGCTAGCAGCTGAGGATGTTCAGGACTGATCTGACACAGGAGCAGGTGGGAAGGAAGTGGCCTTGACTTGGGTCCCAATTTTTTCCAAGAGAGAAGGCTCCAGTGTCAATCTCCCGACTCCCTGGTGCCTAAACTTCATTTTGCAGTAGACATGGCATTGTCTCACAGTCATTCAGCGCCACAGACAAACTACATTTCTCACAGTTCTTTTATTCTATTGTAAGTTTACCCTCTGCAACCAAAGTGAGAGCTCCATCACTAGTAACAAAACACACGGTCCTCATTTTCTTTCCTCCAGCCCCTTTCCCGCTGACCAAGAACTTCGCCTTGTCTGCCACCCCATTTCTTTGGTAGAGGGTGCAAAAGTGCAAGGCTTTGTCAGTGTGTGTTTAGGGGATGGGGAACTTGAGGAAGCAGGGGCCATTGTTAGTCAAAATTTGGACACCCCCCAAAGATATATCAGTTGTCAGAATCTTTGCTATTGTTTCAGGAAAGGGGTCCCAATCCAGATCCCAAGAGAGGGTTCTCAGATGTTGCTTGGGAAAGAATTCAGGGAGAATCCAAAATGCAAAGCAAAAGCCAGTTTATTAAGAAAGTAAAGTGATGAAAGTACTCCATAGACAGAGTAGGGTGTTCCTGAAAGTAAGAGGAGGAACGTATCTACCCTAGACACACCGCTTATACAAAATAAAAAAAGATCATAGGGAGATGTGCTCTATACAAGGGTTTGTGATAAAGGATTAATTTTCTTAATTAAAATACCTTGTAACAATCAAAATTATTATCTTTAAAGCAAAATTAGGAATGTACCTGTTCTCAAGGTATAGGGATATCATGGCACTCCTATGTCTGGGTCTGCTTAGTAAACACGAGCAATTTGTTCCCTTAACCATAGACATCTAGAGGCTAAGAATACCTAACTTTCTGGGAATGCAGCCCAGCAAGGCCCAGCCTCATTTTCCTAGCCCCATTCAAGAGGGAGTCTCTCTGGTTCAAAGCCTTTGACACTATCATATATCATTAAACTCCAGTTGACCTAGGTCTGAGGGGAAATGTGCTATTTTAAAATGCAGTATTTGATAAGAGGATATAATAAAGGAATATTAAAAATGGCTTGAAGAGAATAAAATTGCTAATATTTATTGAGTGCTGACTATCTTCCAGACACTTAATTTTTATTAACCAGTTTATTCCTCTAACAAACCTAACAGGTGGATCCTGCTATTATCTGTATTAAAACCTGAGGAAAGGGAGATGCAGAGAAGGCACGGAGCTTGTCCAAGGATGCCGTGGCAGATTAAAAATGTGCATAAATTATTTGACACTCTCCTGAGAGGAGTTAGGGGAACTTGATAGCTCTGTGCCTGTTTGGACAAATAGAATATGGTGGCAGTGGCACTTTGCCAGTTAAGTGGTCCGGGTCTTAAAGATCTGGCAATGTCTACTTCTTGTCTCTTGGGACACTTGCTCTTGGAGCCCTAAGACACCGTGTAGAAGCCTGAGGTTCTCCTTTTAGGAGGAGGCCCAAGGCAGCCAGTGGAGGGGCTGAGTATAGACAGATTGATGCCCAGTTGAGACAGACTGATGCCCAGGGAGCCCCAGTTGTCACAACTACAGCTCCCAGCCGTTCAAGTCACTTGGCTGAAGCCCCAGACATCATGGCACACAGATGAGCATTTTTCTCTTTTGCCTTGTCAGAATTCCTGACTCACAGATTCATGAGTAAAATAAATGATGATGATGATGATGATGATTTTTTTTTTTGAGACGGAGTTTCGCTCTTGTTACCCAGGCTGGAGTGCAATGGGGCGATCTCGGCTCACTGCAACCTCCGCCTCCTGGGTTCAGGCAATTCTCCTGCCTCAGCCTCCTGAGTAGTTGGGATTACAGGCACGCGCCACCATGCCCAGCTAATTTTTTTTTGTATTTTTAGTAGAGACGGGGTTTCACCATGTTGACCAGGATGGTCTTGATCTCTTGACCTCGTGATCTACCTGCCACGGCCTCCCGAAGTGCTGGGATTACAGGCTTGAGCCACCGCACCCAGCCAATGATTATTGTTTTAAGCCACAGAGTGTTAGGTAATTTGTTTTGCAGCAGAAGATAAGCAGAACTGTCACATGCTATATTACCTGAACATAAAGGGTTTCATCCGAGTACTCAGGCTCCAGTGTACATGTGCATAACAAGTATTCTACAGAATATAAGGTATTCAGAATATTGTACCATTGTGGTTCTCACAGCCCCTCTGTCACCTCTGCCACGCCTTCCCCAAGGGCTTTTCCTTTAGCCTGTTTGACTTTCCTCTGAAGTCCCTACTGCCACGTGACATGTTGCAGACAATGGTCATGCTTTTTTTTTTTTTGAGACGGAGTTTCACTCTTCTTACCCAGTCTGGACTGCAATGGCACGATCTCGGCTCACTGCAACCTCTGCCTTCTGGGTTCAGGCAATTCTCCTGCCTCAGCTTCCTGAGTAGCTGAGATTACAGGCATGCGCCACCATGCCCAGCTAATTTTTTATATTTTTTTTAGTAGAGACGGGGTTTCACCTTGTTGGCCAGGATGGTCTCGGTCTCTTGACCTCGTGATCCACCCACCTCGGCCTCCCAAAGTGCTGGGATTACAGGCTTGAGCCACCTTACTGCTATTTCTCACACCTTCTGCACTCGACTGGATGCTACACAAGGGCAGTGATTGGCTTGAACTCTTCTTCACTGCTACATTCCCAGCATCTAGAATAGGACCCAGCATGAAGTCAACACTAAAAATTTTTGAGTGAGTAGATAATAGACATTTTTCATTTTATGGCATGTACAAAGGAAAACGCCTTTTGCTTCAGTTACTTGAGACATTGTGGTTTGGAAGAGAAGAGAAAGATCAGAGAGAGAGGGTCCTGCAAATAAAATGGATGATATATTAACCTCATAAGACAATTACCTGAGTTTAACCCAGGCTAGGAAGAACAAGAAAGGCAAATGGTGAAAAAGCAATTGGGATGAGCCACATATTATTGAAGGTGATATTTTTTTCTGACTGCCAATCTGATAGTGAAATCTTCAGTGAGAATGTACAGAGAAACGTGATCCCACAGAAGTGAGTGATTCCCTCGGGCAGGGGCTGGAGAACTGTTCAAATGTGGCACATACACATTTGGAAGAATTTGAGTAATGACTGGATGGCCTCTAAGGGTTACATCAGCTGAAACAACTAAACAGGCCCAAAATTCAGCAGAAATTATTTTGTTGGTTAGAGAAGAAAGATAAGGCAACTAGACCTTTCTAGAAACCCTGGAGCAAAGACCTCTTTCAATTCTGGTGAGGTATTAAGAAAAATAAATCTATATGATAGTTAGATGTAGTATAGAGTTAGCAGGTTGACAATATCCATAAAACGAGGTCCTGTTGTTACATAACACCCAAAGGGATTTTAAAGATGACTTAGAAGAAAAAACTGCCTGATAGGAGAATGGTAAAGCAAGTATAGCTTTCCTTAGCCAAGTGTCTGCTCTCTGCTTTGTGTGTTGTTTGTCCAACTGGCTTCCAGAGGAAAGAGTGGAGCCTAAGTGGAGTCACAGATTTAAGTGCTTTAATGAATGACAAAAAGAATAAAAAGTGATGTAATTGAGAAGTTACCAGCCTCTAAATCAATTGAGGAGGCTGAAGTTAGACCAGAACTAAATATATTCAGGTAGGTGTGCTACAGTGGGAACTGGGAAACTGTTCTCCATATGGCGTGGGTGAGTATTAAGCTCCTTCAGGAAATTTAAACAATTCTCTGTGGGCACATAATTCACGTTTCATAATGTGAGTTACGGAATGGTTTCCCAAAATTGCCACATAAAATCAAAACTGTAGTGTCAGTCTGAAATAAAGGTAAGAATCATTTCCTTTGAGCATATATAGCCAGTTTAAGGTATCTGAGGAAAGAGAAATTGGATACTGTTCATTTGGCGAATGGAGAGTCACAGGGTTAGAGTTACTTAATGAATTAAATCAACTCTTTTCTAATTACATATGTTGTGTCAGATATTATAATGTCAGTCATGAAGCATTGCTCATAAATAAGAAGTGCCATATGTTTCTCTCATTCTGTGGTCTGGATAAGGTTTGGTAAAATGCAAATGTCAGTGAATTGGGCAAAGAATTGGGAATTGATTTACCAGATGGCCACTATAGCCATATTCTTTTTTTTTTTTTTTTTGTCACCTGATTCTCCACTGTTCATGCTATTTATTTTATTTAACCTCCAAAAGACCAAAGCCAATGAAAATATTTAAAACTGAATATAGTGAAATCCTAACATAATAATAATGTATATATTGTCGTGAATCTTTAAAGTATTGATGACTTGTGGTGCTTTCTATTTTACCAGGAGAAAATTGACATGTAAGTGAAATGAGGTTTTCTTAATCTTATATATATATGATTAAGAAAACAGAATAATTCTTATCATATATATATAAGAAAACAGAATAATTCTTATATATATATATGATTAAGAAAACATAATACTTAATTATATATAATTAAGAAAATAATATTTACATTTTCTTTATTATATAATTATATTTATGTATAATTATATAAGATTAATTAGTTATATGTTATATATAATATATAACTAATATATAATATACATATAATTAGTAGTTGCTACTATCTGAAATGCAAGACTCAAAAACCCTATTTGAAAATACATCCATTGCATTTGTATTTCCCATATGAACAATTATAGCTGAATTCATTGTGGATATTACTTATGAATCCATTAAATTCTTTAGCTGTGATGGCTGAGTAATGATACTAGCAGGTGACAGTGTGAGTCTCTAGATTCTAGTCACTGTTCTGTTGCTTTACTTGTACTAACTTATTTGATTTTTGTATCAACTTATCCCCTTTCATATTGAGGAAACAGAGGCACAGAGATGTTAGGTAACTTGGCTAAAGTCAGGAGTTAGTAAGTGGCAGAGCTGGAATTTGAATATAGGCCATTTGACTCCCCAAGTCTCTGTGTACAACCAGTAGTTGTACTGCTTTTCTTTTCTTCTTTTTTTAATTTTTGAGACGAAATCTAGTTCTGTAGCCCAGGCTGGAGTGAAATGTGTGATCTCGGCTCACTGCAACCTCTGCCTCCCAGGTTCAAGCGATTCTCCTGCCTCATCCTCCAGAGCAGCTGGGATTACTAGTGCATACCATTGCACCTGGCTAAAGTTTTGTATTTTTAGTAGAGTCAGGGTTTCACTGCGTTGGCCAGGCTGATCTTGAACTCCCAACCTCAGGTCATCTGCCCATTCTTGGCCTTTCAAAGTGCTAGGATTACATGTGTGAGCCAATGCGCTGGACCAGTTATACTGCTTTTCAAACACTGGCTGGCAACCGGCAATTTTGCATTTTGTCTCGTCCTTTCAACTGAATTAATATATCAATGTTGAAACAGTACTAGTTCATCTAAAAAGTAAGGACATTTTTCTTGTGTTGGGCTCTTGATGGAGAGAACACCAGAATTAAAATGTAATGACTGGTTGGAATGTGACTGTAAGAAATACATTCTTTAGTTTAATATGAAACTGTGGCAAGAAGAGGGTGGGAGAGATGGCTTACCATGGGTGGTTGTCATAAAGTGATTCAAGTGATGTTTTAGAGTGCTGACGTATACGTCTTTGTTCTCCTGCTACCTGTAATGAGTGTCAAGGAAAGAAAAATAAGTAGGACTGTTGTAGAGTCCAGGTTGTTTTATGAAGCTCTAAGGAGTATGGATAAAATAAAATATTACTGCTGTTTCCCAGATGGGGAAATTGAGAAATAGAATCAGCTTCCAGGTGTTCAGAGAAATCAGAACTCAGCCAGACTAAGAAACAAAAATATAGAATTATAAAAAATTAGAACCGGAGGACTTAGGAGATTATAGTACCCATCCATTTTGTTTGACAGATGAGAAAATGAGGCCAGGTGATTTTGTATGTTTTTTCTTTCTTTTGAAGGTATGTATGTGTCTCTATAACCTTACCATTTTCCCTGAAAACCCACAAAACAAGAGCAGGACGGTAGGACTTTGTAAGTTAGGAAATAATGTTGAGGAAAAAATAAAGGTCAGTATAATAAGCTAATGACAGGTGAAGTGGGAACACAAAATGCATGTTATGAGGTTATCAAATGCTGTTAGGGAACTAGAAATTTGACTCTCAGATTTCTAGCAGCCAATGCAAAGAAAGAAGTATGAGCCATCCTGCTCATGAGATCAAGCCACCAGTTTTTCAGAATATACACAATCATTCCTGGTTCTGAGCCCTGAGAAAATTTATCCTAAGGACCTTATAGAGAGGGGCCCATTATTAAAATGAAGAATATCCCCAACAAACAGTCAACACAAGCTTCACAGGACTGTTTCTTTAGCTTTATTCTCTGTAAAGGCTGTTGGAAGAATAAAGCAGCCCAGCTTAGCAGGAGGATTATACAAGGGGCCAAAGGAGTTCGGTCCAGATTTGAAGGTAGCTCATGGTCCTCTTAAGAATGAGTTTTCAAATTTTAGAAAAGCAAATAGAAAATATACAATTCAGGTAATTCTGTAAAATACTTTTTTTTCCTAAATCAGGCTTTTAGTTGGTAATGAGTGGCCTTGAATTTGACTCTATCTCTCAAGTGAATGGGGATGCAGAGTCTGTTTCCTGTTTAAATGCGACCCAGGTACCCATAAGCATTGAGAGTTCTCTGAAGCTGGGGAGGCTTGCCAGACTCTTTGCAGGAGCTCTTATACTTTCCTTTGTGCATATTTTTCCCAGCCTAATGTTTATACTTTGTCTTTTTGATAATGTATTTTTCCATGTAGTTATGAATTTGCATGTGTTAGAGTAGGAGGCCACTGCAAATTCACAGAGCGATGGGCTGAGCAAGAACTGAGGAGGAAGCCAAGATTTTCCCTAAAAATAATTTTAAGTTTATTCCAGTACATGAACAGATGGGTGACCGAGGCACCCAAAACATGGCCACAAGAATTTTTATTTGGAACAATTTCAAAGTGGGTGGTAACGAATGCCCACTATGGCCATAAAAATACACTTCAGGAAGAGATCCATAGAACATCTAAACTTTGAGCAATGTAACCTCCTACAGAATGCTCTAGAATGAAATTATTACAAAATATATGCCTAATGCCTGAATGAGTCATAACCACAAGCAGTCCTGTATTAGTCCTTACTGGAGGTACCTGTGGTCATGGTATGTCCTGTTGCCTATTCAGGCATGGATAATGCCTGTTGGCCTGGCCTGATTGTCAATTCTACCTCCTTTATTGTTAAAAAGATTCTTGCTCCTCTAATGCATTTTGGTAACATTGGTAGCTGTAGAAGTTTCCTATGAATGTAATGGTAATGTAAAATATTTCCCAGAAATTTCGCCTCCATGCTTATTGGCTCTGCCTACTGCATTTTTGGAAAAATAAGAATGATCACTAACAAATCCTAAAAATGACCCAAATTTTAATCTTAACCTGATATGGGGTACCTTTAATTTATGTGTGTGCATGTGTGTGTGTTCAACTAATTTTAAACTTAGAGTAATCTGTGTTGTAAAGATCCATTGCTTCATAAAGTTCCCGGAAGTGTTCATTTCTCTTTGAAGAATAAATTAAACCAAATAATGTACTTCCATTGGAAAGCTTACATTTACCTTATAACTATATGTCAATTCCCTAAATGTTAAATAAAAGTATCAACTTCTGGCATACAAACAAGTGTCTTGGCTTGAGAGATGAATGAAATGATCACAGTGCTCTTAACTGATTCTTGTTTTTGGAGTCAATACCAAGGAGAAGTCCATACAAGCTGTATGGATTATTTTTAATGATGGACATCAATAAAGTGTTCAGCTGGATCTTGGGTAGAATATGAACCTGAGAAACTAAGGCTTCCAACTAATTGATGAAAACTTGCCACACCTTTGGAAGAATCATTAAGTAATTTATAGGAGGAGGTTGTTCTTTAAACAATAAACAGATTACATTCTGGGCCCTACTAGGTTGTTTAAATATATAGGGAAGAATTTGAGGCTGTAATTTGGAAAGTTTCTTGAACGATTCTGAAGGAAAGAAATCTTTCCCCAAGAGCATTATACAGATTGAACTTTTAAAAAATAATGAGCTGTACAATATGAGGAAGTTGTATCCTGATACAATTGTAGAGCTGGCTGAGATTCACAAAGTTCAGAGCAATTGACCTTGGTTTGTCCAGCTGGGACAAGTACGTGGCTTAAGGATTGACTTGAAGCTGACATCTTATGACCCTTTTCACCAAATTTATAACTTCAGTAACTAATTTCACATAAAGCCGTGCTGTTGTATCTAGGGGCCTGTGTCAGGTCCTTCCTCATGAATTTATTTACCCAAGTTCTTTCAAGGCAAAGAGTTTTAAAATCACAGAGGCCGTTGTGACTTCAAGTATTATGGCTCAATTTGCTTATCTAGATACTGCTATAACTGTAATTGTGGATGGGTTAAAATGCGAGCCAATGCATGTGAGTTTAATTGTTCTCATTGATGGAGAAATCACTTGTAATCACTTTTTAAAAGACACTTAAGGCTCTTCCGATCTTAGGTAGAATTGATTAATCTTTCTGTATATGTTCACTGTATTTTTTACCTGTATCTATTATTTATTTGTGCCACTGTCACACACGAAGGCATTTGTTTATGTATCAACTTCCATCAAGGACTTTGAATTCTACAACGGGTAGGATTGTGCCTTGTTTGCCTTTGCTTTTCCAGTGCCAGCACAGAGTTTGTGTTGAATAGATGGAAGAACGTGTTTTATTTATCTGACAATTTTTAAGTAAGAAAATTATTTCCCCCAAAATTCAAAGAATTGTGACAGACATCTACTATTCATATTTACTAAATGTTAGTTTTTCATATTTGTTTCAGATAATTTTTAAAGAATTAAAACTTTATGCCTGCAGCTAAGGCCCTCCTCTCCATCCCATTACTCTGACTCCCTAGAGGTAAACATCTCCTGGAGATGCTTGTGCCATTCTTGACATGTTTTTGCTGCTTCACTCATATGTCTGGTAGATTCATAAAAATAGTATTCAAAGTGTTTTCAAATTTTGCATATTATATTATGTAAATCCTTTTACAACTTGCTTTAATAATTTAATATTTAAAAATATTTATCTGTATTGATACTTGCAGGTCTAGTTCATTCATACTAACGTGTGAGTCTAGCATGGCTTATTTGTCCATTTCATTACTGATAGAAATATGAAGATTGTTTTCAAATTTTCCTGTCTATGAACAATGAAGCAATAAACTTCCTGGTATATATGTTGTTGAGTAAATTTGTAAGTTTTTGTAAGATATATGAGTAGAAAAAGACATTTTTGGACTTTAGGCTAATCATATCTGTAGCTTTCCAATGTGCTATGCCAACTTATATCATTCTTTTTCCCTCATCTCACCAATCTGTAGTGTTATCAGACTAAATTTTTTTCAGTGTGACAGGTGTATAATATCCCATCATTGTTTTAGGTTTCATCACACTGACAGCTAGTAAAAATGGAAATATTTTCATTTGTTTATTGGACATTCATCTTCCCTCTTCTATAAATTGCCATTCATGACCTTTGATCATTTATTTATTGGGTTATTTGCCTTTCATTATTGGATTTTAAGTATTTCTTAATGTGTGTTCTATTTGAATCCACTGTTAGTTACATGAGTTGGAAATATTTTTCCCAGTCTGTAGTTTGTATTTTCAATTTACTACGTTTTTCTCAGACAGATTTTTTTGGAGCTAAATTTCTGTCTTTTCCTTTATTTTATGTTTTTTTTTTTTTTTTTTTTTTTTTTTTTTGTGTGTGTGTGTGTGTGTGTGTGCGCCTCAAGATGTCTTTCGCCACTTTAAAGCATAGAGACATTTAACATTGTCTTCTAGAACTTTAAAAGTTTTGCTCTTCATATTTGTACTTGTAGTAAGCCTGGAACTGATTTTTAGGTTGGTAGGAAGTAAAAGTCTGTTTTGTTTTTCCATATAGATAAAATGTTTTTGTTACTTGCACTTTTGGTGTCATATCTGAGAATCAATACATTGCCGATTCCAAGGCCATGAAGCACCACCCCTTTGTTTTCTTAGTGTTAGCTCTTACGTGTAGTTTTTTCCTTAGGTGTAGATTTTTGACTTTATTCTGCAAATGACTTCATGTGCTTTATCGATGTGATTCTCTTTTAAGTAGTGTCTGCTATTAAACTATTATAGCTTTAACTTTAATGACAATTTTTTTTCCTAAAATTTCTACCTACTATTTTAATAGTACATGCTTCCTTATTTATATATTTTTTCTCCATCTTTGACACATAATTAAAACAGTAAAGTATATGAAATCTTAAAGGTAGTAAATGACATAGGAGAGGGATATAAGCATCTCATAAAAGGGTCAAGAATAAGGAGGAAGGAAAGCAAGTTGGAGTATAAAGTCGTGTTTTCAGGGTGAGTTTCATGGAAAGATGGAATTTAAGCAAAGGCTTAAACAAATGAAGGTGTGAGCCAAGCAACTTCCATGTAAAGCGTGTTTCATTCAGGTGGAGCAGCAGAGGAAAGACCTGCACGTATGAGTATGCGGCAGGCTTTGTGGGAGCGGCACGGAGGCCAGTGTGGCTGGAGCTGATTCATTTAGAGAAGGAGTCCTGGGGAATGAGACCAGAGTTGAAGGGAAAGGATGTGTCACGTACAGCTTGAAAGCCATTGTAAGAATTTGGCTTTTAGTCTGTGCTTCAAAGAGATCAGCGACCTGATCTGACATGTTCTAAAACTTCGCACTGGCTAGCTGGAGGGTGGCTCATACCTGTAAACCCCAGCATTTTGGGAAGCCAAGGCGGGCAGATTGCTTGAGGTCAGGAATTCGAAACCAGCTTGGCCAACATGGCAAACCTTGTCTCTACTAAAAATACAAAAATTAGCCAGGTGTGGTGGTATGTGCTTGTAGTCCCAGCTACTTGGGAGGTTGAGGCAAGAGAATCACTTGAACCTGGGAGGCAGAGGTTGCAGTGAGCTGGGATTGCACCACTGCACTTCAGCCTGGGCAACAGAGTGAGACTGTCTCAAAAAACAAAAAATCACATCGGCTATATGTTGATGGCTATGTTTGACTATGTGTAGATTGTAGAGGACAGGGGTAAAGGTAGGGAGATATATTGAGAGGGTACCGCAGGAAGCCAGGAGAGAGGATGATGGAACCTGACAGGTGTGGTAGCCATAGAGGAAGCAGGAAGGTAGAGCCAGCCCTGGTTCCCGATGGATTGACTATGAAAGAAAAATAATTAAAGACAACGTTTTCTTTCTTCCTTTCAGCTCGCTAAGTATGTATCATATTTGTTATTATTTTCTTAAATCTAACATTTCTATCTGATCTTAGTGGGAGAGAAGGTCATGTCACTTCATCTGACCTTATTCTGGGACTGGAAGCCAATGACACATTTAAAAATGTTATCTTCTGTTTAGATACATCCCCAACCAATCAGCAGCATAATCCCTAGCCTCCTGCCTGTCAAACTACCCTTGAAAACCCTAGCCTCTGAAGTTTCAAGAAGGCTGATTTGAGTAATAAAACCCTGATCTCTTTTCCATTTAGCTGGCTCTATGTGTGTTAAACTCTTTATTGCACTACCTCTGTTTCGATAAATCAGCTCTGTCTAGGCAGCAAGCAAGAAGAACCCATTGGGCAGTTGCATGACTGACTGCACCCTAGACCAATTGAGTTAGAATTCTGAATGTGAGACCCAGCATCTGAATTTTTAAAGCTTCCCACATGCAGCTAGATTTGAGAACCTTTGCACTTAGGTCTTGGCAGCTCAATGCATTTGACAGAATTACTTTCACTAAATTGTGTGCTCTTGGGCTAGTTTTCAGTAAATCTCTATGAACCCTCTGGTAGCAAAGCTGTGCTGTGTGAAATAAGAAATACAGCACTATGCAAATATGGGACTCATCATCGAACTTTGCAGTGGACATTTTGACGCATATGCTTTTAACAAACACTATAAATTTTTCCATGTGCAAACGTCTTAGTGCAGACCTAAACGTTAATTATTGGAGCTGAATTATGTATACTGGCATCATATAGAGGGGGAAATATTCTTATTTTCAAACTGTATTTTTGGATTATAAAACATTTTATATAATCCAGGACCCCAAATGTTTTTGGAATTTTTAGATTATTTGACAGAGAACCAGGTTAGTATGGGCAAATGGATAACTCGATTTTTTTTTTAAACGTAAGTGTTATGTTTCTATTTTCTCTCTTTTATATGACCAGAAGCTTTGTTATAAAAAGTGTGCCTTTGACATTGACAGACAATTGGTTATAAAATTGTAAAGAAAAAATAGTGAGATGAAGAAATAGAAGCACTAAAGACTATTCTGAGCATAATTTGGCAAGGGCTTATACATTATTTGATGACACAGGACTTGGGTTTTGAAGAAGGCTTATGCTTATTCACCTGCTGTGTGACCTTGGATAATTTGCTTAAACTTTTTAATGCTGAGTTTTTTATCTCAAAATCAGGGTTAATGACCTCTATTATGGGGATCACTGTGAAGATAAAATGAGATAATTATATGACAATGTTAAGTTGCAAAGTACTATAAAAATATAAGTATATCCTGTTCAGACTCAACTACATTAGTAAGCTGATTGTTTATTTTTTAGTAATGTTAATAAAATTCACTGATTATTCACTAGCCTGCAAGACTCTTGAGGGCAGGGGTGGTATTTTATCTATATTAATATGCTCATCTCATAGCACAGAGCTTGGGACGCAGAAGAAGCTTAGTCTGTGATTGCTGAATAAGTTACCATCTAGACATTTTAGCGTGGTCTTCTTTAAGACAAGTAGCACAGCTTTATGCGAAAACCAGATAGTAAGCTGGGGAACAGAGCATTATGTATGTGTGACTATAATTGTTCTCTGGGGATGTAAGCTCTGCATTTCCCTCATTAGTACAAGAATCTCACCTCTTCCGTTAATGGGCTCAGACACAAATTTACACATATGTAAGCCTACTTCTTGCCCTTTTGTGCTGTGAAGACTTCTAATTTAAGAACCAAATAGCCAGTAAAGAAAAATAACAGTTATCATGTTATCTGATTGGTTGGCAGTTGATAGGTTTCATTTTTCCTGTGGCCTAAATTGCTCTTCTGGAATAAATTAAGCATTGTGTGGTGAGTTACTAATCTTCTTAGGCTACAGGACTGAAAGAATACACAGAATGAACATCTAATCATCAAAGAATGATTGACTTTTTGTAAAACTCTCATTTTCTATGGCACCTGAGGAATATTCAGGAATTGAAGAGATCCTGGATCATTATCATGTTGGGTATTTATCTTTGCTTTGATACTGAAAGAAAAAGTGTGTGTGCATGGGGGGGCGGGTGCAGGAGATCGAGCTGATTCAGATATGTTTAGGCAGATATGAGGGTGGGTAGGAGAGAGTGATAGGCCAATTTATCAAATTAGGAATAAGGAATCTCAAGAGGAAATGTCATGCCCAAGGAAAGTAAGTTGAGGCAGGTGTAATTTGGGTTTAAGTGTAATTTATTGGTCCTTTGAGGGGATGGGAAGTTTCTCATTTGGCCCCCTGTTATTTGGTTTTCCTAGTCCAGGCCTGCTATGGAGTAAATCGTGCTCCTCTTTATTCATTCATATGTTGATGCCCTGACATTCAATGTGACTGTATTTGGAAATAAGGCCTCTAGGGAGGTATTAAGCGAGGTGAGGAGAGACTCCAGAGAGACTGGTGTCTTCATAAGAAGAGAAAGAGACACCAGAGCTGTGTCACTGTGTGTTCTCACACACATACAAGTCCATGTGAGGATACAGCCAGGAGGTGCTGTCTGCAAGCCGAAGAGAGAGGCCTCATCAGAAACCAAACCTGCTGACACCTTGACCTTGAACTTTCTAGCTTGCAGAACTGTGAGAAGATAAATTTGTGTTGTTTAAACCACCCAGTCTGTGAGATTTTGTTACGGCAGCCCTAATCGACTAACACAAGACCATATGGATTTTACAGCACTTCGGGAGGATGAGGCAGATGGATCACTTGAGGTCAGGAGTTTGAGAGCAGCCTAGCCAACATGGTGAAACTCTGTCTCTACTAAAAATATAAAAATTAACTAGATGTCTTGGTATGTGCCTGCAATTCCAGCTACTGGGGAGGCTGAGAGAGAAGAATCACTTGAACCCAGGAGGTAGAGATTGCAGTGAACTGAGATTACACCTCTGCTTTCCAGCCTAGGCAAGAATGAGACTTCATCTCAGAAAGAAAGAAAAAAAAAGACTATATGGTTTTTGATTGAATGCTAGAGGAAAAGGGTTGTAAAAGAAAGGAGCTATATTTACAAAGATCTTTATAGATGCTAACACAGAATAGCATAAACATAGGAATATGAAGAATTGCTCACTTCCTAGACAGAGCAGCTTTAGAACCAGAAATGACCCTCGTGCCTTAATGGGAGAGGATACCAGCAGTGGCCCCAGGGAAGCAGCGTGGCATTGTGTCTTGGCACCCGAGAATCATCTCAGTGCAGTTTAGCTTAGCATGGCACATCTTCTGTAGGCAAAACCTGATGATCAAGCGAAAACAATGGAGTGGCTGCAGCAGGGGAAAGCTTCGTTATCACTATCAGAGACAGAAACCCAAATCCAGTGAAAGAGGAAAATATGAGTAATTGAGAATTAATTACTCTTCCTGAATCTATAGGAGACACTTCCTCCAAACTCCCTAAAATAACTGGAAGATAAAGAAACTGAAATGATTTAGATTCCCTGTAATAGTGGGTGTGAGACTATTTCATTAGCTTAATGAAACAATCTCACAGCACATGCAAAATGGCAATATTAACATTAACGATGTAGAAATAGGGATCAGACAGAAACTAACCTCTGTAGAGCGCCTGTGAGATGCTCGGCAGTGGGCTGTTATCTGAATTATATCTCATTCTCTGGGTAACAACTCTGTAAGCCAGTTCTGTTGCACCTGTTTTTCAAATGAGAAAATTGGGTCTCAGAGAGGTTATAAGATTTGCACAGGATCACACAGCTAGTACCTGGGGAAACTGGAATATAAAGTAGACATACTGACTCCAAAGTATACATTTAATACATTACTATTCATAGCTTGGTAATAATTTTGAGCATTTTTCTGTTGTGTATGGAGGAGGAAATACCAATAATTGTTTTAAAGCAATATAAAGAGAATGCACTTCTCATGTCCCATGTCTCTAAACTATGGAAGGAAAGACTTTGGCTACTCATTGTGCCACTCAATAGGCATATGAACATTATTATTATTCCTTCTTTCTTGGCATGATGAGCCTCTCCTGTGCTCTGAGCACTGAGGATATAATAATAAACAAAATATAGGACTCTTTTCCTAATAGAGCTTAGAAAGAAGTATTGAGCAAATTATGGTATCAATAAAATAATGTAATTAAGCATGGTGAACATTGCTTTTAAAAAAGGTCATGAGAGACATGAAAGGATAACCGAGATGAGATTTAGATGGACACTAAGGGAAGGCTTCTAGGTAATTTTGATACGTGAGCCACACCCTGATGGATGGATGGGATTGATTAGGCAAAGCTTGGGGAAATCTTGCCCCAGGCAGACAGGGAAGAACGCAGGAGAAAGAACAAGGAGGAAACAGTGTGTACTTGTTTCAGAACCAGCAAGCAGGTCATGTGGCTGGAGTTTAGAGAGCGCGGAGGGAAGTTGAGGGTCTAGATGGAGGCGGGAGCCACATTATTGGAGGCTATAGAAACCCATATTAAGGGTTTCATATTTCTTTTTAAAAGAAGTGGAGGACATTGAAAGAGGTGACTATAGGCTATGATCACTCTGGATTTTTTTTTTTTTTTTTTTTTTTTTTGGATGGAGTTTCGCTCTTGTTACCCAGGGTGGAGTGCAATGGTGTGATCCTGGATCACTGCAACCTCCGCCTCCCAGGTTCAAGCAATTCTCCTACCTCAGCCTCCCAAGTAGCTGGATTATAGGCATGCGCCACCATGCCCAGCTAATTTTTTATATTTTTAGTAGAGACGGGGTTTCACCATGTTGACCAGGATGGTCTTGATCTCTTGACCTCGTGATCCACCCGCCTTGGCCTCCCAAAGTGCTGGGATTACAGGCATGAGCCACCGCGCCCGGCCCTACTCTGGATTTTATATGGAAAATGAGTTGAAGTGGGCAGGAGAAGAATTGGATGGCAAATAAGAGAAGTTGGCAAGGAAGACTGAGGAGGGGGACCAGAAAGGGAAGATAACATAAGCTAAAGAAGTCAACTCCTGAGAAAAGCAGGAGTACTCTGTTTTGCTAAAAGGAAAGGTGGAAGGAAAGGAAGGTGAAAGAGATGGAAATGCTCCATGTCATCTGAACTGGACAAAGAGACTGGAGGGGGTGGGGAGAGAAAATAAAGGGTTCCATGTAGCTGGGGCTGCTGAAGGAGAGGTACTTGGGCAAAAGAGGAAAGGAAAAGGGAGTTATGGTCAGATTTTTAATTTCTGAAGGGATTTGGTTGTGCTGTCTTCATGTTGTGATTTTAGAAGGGGGCTGTTGAGGCGAAGCTAAAGAAAGTAGGAGGTAAAGCTAAATAAAATATAATTGGATGTTTGTGGGAGTGTAAGTTAGTTCAGCCATTGTGGAAAACAGTGTGGTCATTCCTCAGAGAACTTAAAGCAGGATTACCATGCAATCCAACATCCTATTACTAGTTATATACTCAAACGACTATAAATCATTCTACCATAAAGACAAATGCATGTGTATGTTCATTGCAGCGCTATTCACTATTCACAATAGCAAAGATGTGGGATCAACCTGAATTCCCACCAACAGTAGACTGGATAATCAAAATGTGGTACATATACACCCTAGAATACTATGCAGCCATAAAAAAGAGTTATTCGTATTCTTCACAGCAACTTGGATGGAGCTGGAGGCCATAATCCTAGGCAAACTAACACAAGAACAGAAAACCAAATACTGTGTATTCCCACATGTAAGTGGAAGCTAAACAATGAGAACACATGGATATTAGGAGGGCAGCAACAGACACTGGGGCCTACTGGAGGGTAGAAAGTGGAGGAGGGAGAGGATCAGAAAAAATACCTATCAGGTACTGTGCTTATTACTGAAATTATCTGTAAACCAAACCCTGTGACATGCAATTTACCTTTATAGCAAACTTGCCCCTGTAACCCCTGACACTAAAACAAAAGTTAAAGAAAAAATATATAATTGGAAAGAAAAAGGTCAAAGAATTGAAGTAAAGGCTTTACATACGATGCCATCTATGTAGACATATGTCGTCTGCAATGTAGAGATGCTGGAAGGAGCTAAAGTCCTCAATGAATGAAGGAGCAGGGCCAGGAGCTCAAAATACTTCCTTGAAGACAAAGAATAAATGATATTGCCAAATGGTGGGCTCAAAGGAACAGGAATTTGTAACAGATAGTGTATGTCATGGTGTGGAAGAAGCAATGGTGAGTAAAGGAGACACCAAATCTTTTCTTGATCATGAGTACCTTGGGGTGTAGGACAGAAGATAGCCTTCATTTCAAAGGTTCTGGGGGAAGCAGGGTACTCAGGGGACAGCTAAGACTTGATTAAGCCAAGTATTGGTTAAGCCAAGTATTGGTAAAGCCAAGATGTGAAGAAGAATTCAAAGATGTAGAAGAGCTTTTTGATTATATTTAAAATTAAATATCAGAAGGGGAGAGCATTTTGGATAGAGGAATAGAGAGGATCCACAGAATTACAGTGGGGATAGAACTGAGTGGTGGTAAGAACTAGGCATGAAGTGCCCCACTGGTGAGTGTGTGAATTTTTCAGTGCTTTGTGCTGGGCTGCCGTACCCGAAGCTCGAGTGTACCTCTTGGCTCAGCCACAGCCCCAGTTGCCTCCAGCAGGCCTGCCAATTGTTTGGGAGCTTGAGAAGTCAGTGAGGGCTGCTTTGGGTAGTCCTCTATGTTTTGAAAAGTAACTTAACTCCCTCCCCTTGGACCAAATAAAGAGACTATTCCGTTAATTTTTCATCATAAGGGAAGCATATCAATGCAAAACTAACACTATTCTTTTCAGAGTGCTTACAGCAGAAAACAAAACAACTTTTTAAATGGTAAGAAAAAGCACTAGATAACTGAACACATAGAGACATGGTGAGCCCTCAGTTTCAGTTCTCAAGTTTATTCTACCAGTTCTTCTGTATTGTAATTGTAGAACATTTTGTTTTAGCGTGGGAGACAGCTATTACTGTCATCCCAACAGCATACAAAGTAGATTCCATAAACTGCTATATATACTGCTTCATTTAATTCAAAAGGAGTGTCATAATTTAGAAAATAATTTTCAGGGATAATTAGAAAACAGTCCCTGGGATACATAAGAACATGTCTAAATAAACTTCAGAGTAATTCAATGAATATTTTGCTGTTGTGAACATTTTCTCATGAGCTGTTCTTTCATTGTATCACATAAAGACGTTACATGGATAAAAGGAATTGCAGTGTTCAAGGTGAAATCAAATTTACCTTATTCATCACCGTACTACCTTGCAGGAGGAAGAGAATTCCAAATACTTTAGCATAGAGGGCCAGAGGTGAGAGAGTGCATGCTACGTTCAGTGGACTGGAAGTCATTTGGTAGAATGTCAATGAAAGTTCCAGTTGAAAGACAAAAGTGGATGAGAGAATAGGCTGGATAAGCAGGTGGGTGTAGATGATGAAGGCAATAAGAAATTTCTTGCTGAGAAGTTTAGACTTATTAGGAGGGCAATGAGGTACAACTGATAGCTACTAGACAGAGGAGGAGCATGACCAGGAATATATCTTTAGAAGATGTTTAGTAGCTGTGTGGCAGTAGATCGGATGAAACAGATGTGGAGAAAGACTGAACACAATGTAGTAATTGAGGGGTTAAACGATGATGGCTTAAACAGTCAAGGTTGTTGGGGACAGGCAGAAACTTGAGGGAGATTAGGTAGCCAGAGCAAGTAAGATAGGATGGTCTCACCACTTGTTTAGGAACCAGGGACTCAAGCCCAATGCAGAAGTTTTATCATTGAGTCTTTGCCTTCTTTTTTTTTTTTTAATCTTTCTAGGACTTCCCTCTTTTTTGGCCAAACCCTGAATATAATATCCTGATAGTTTTTTTTTATGTTTATAGCAACGTATTCCTTTGCTTCTCCTGTATAACTGTGAACACCATGACTATTTCCATTGATTTATAAGAGTATCTCCAAGATTGGTAGAAATTGGAAAAATGGAGAAATGTGATGGTATCTATCTACCCCCCCACCCACCCACCTACCCATGGAGATTGGTACTATTCTTCCTGTAATCATGGGGAGTGGGGAGAAGTTTAGGGTTGGTGTGAGGGAAGTGCTACTTTCTAGGGTTACCTTTCTTTGTTTATTTTTAATTTTTATTTTTTTGTGCATACATAGTAGATGTATATATTTATGAAATACATGAAATGTTTTGATGCAGGCATGCAATGCATAGTAGTCATATCATGGAGAATGGGGTATCCATGCCCTTTTAACTAAAAAATATAATTGGATTGTTTGTAAAACAAAGCGTAAATGCTTGGGAATGTACAATTAAGTTCTTATTGACTGCAGTCACCCTGTTGTACTGTGAAATAGTAGGTCCTGCGATTGCCTTTGTTCTCCTGGTTCTCATGCCTCAAATCCTCTAAGGTTGCCATTTGGGATACCCATTTTAGATTCATTCTTCAACATTGTTGATAATGATAAACCAATGGATAGATCCAATAGTCTAAAGTTGTCACAAAAAAGGGATGGTGATAAGGGGATGGGGGAGGGAGACTGTCATATCACATCTGTCTACGGGCCTACCTATCCACCCACCCACCTACCTACCTACCAACCTACCATCTAATAATCTACCATCTGTCCTCCATCTATTTTCTATGTATGTCTATCTGTAGTTCCTGGCTTCGATATGTCATATTCTTTACTTGACACTTTCACAAAATAGATCATTTCATTCTGAAAGGCTGTATGTAATACCCCTATTTTACAGATGAAGAAATTGAGCCTAAGAAATCTTTCAGACCTGCACATCTTTTTCAGACCTGAAGTCAGAGTTCGTAGTTAAATTAATATGACTCTGAAGTCTGCAGTCTTCCCCTTTAGCACACAGCTCTTAGGCTAGGTCTTCTAGTTTCTGGCCAGATGTCTACTGTTAGACCAGATGATTGCTGTTTTAAGATTTTTCCAGATCATCTCTGGAGTGATCTCAATAGAAAATTTGCAAGCTAACCTGTTTTTCTCAATACTGCTTGTGAGAAATGTGATACACTGAAAAGAAAATATATTCTCTATAGGCAAGTAAAGGTATAAAACCTGAAGCGGATGCTAAAGGTAAATTTTGCTTTTGTTTCAGATGAACTGTGTAGTCAAATGACATTTGTCTTATTCTGTGAGAGTTTTGAGAAAAGCAGTGCAGACAGTACTGGAGAAGAAATGCCTGTTTTTCCATATATAACATAATTAGCATGTTAAAATAATTGTAATGATAATATGCTTAAAGTCTATTAAAGTTCCATTCTAGAGACTTACCCTATTAGGCCAGTGTCCAGGTTTGTTATGTAGAAAGGAACAAGCTCGGTAAGGTGTCTCACCATTTTTTGCCTCATATATTTATTCTTTATCTAATGTATGTCTCAGAATATCTGGTTACTGTGGAAACAGAACATATCAAAATTTCAGCTAGGCAAATGGATCAAAGGAATTAATTGTTTTAATATGCATTTTTTTCTTTCAAAGTCTGTTTTCTGCTCAAGCTGGTTAACTAATTTTGCGCATAAAAAGATTAAATCAATTTTGCCCGTAAAAACCAAAAACTTCTAGTCATCATGTATTGTCTTTACTCATGGTGACTAGAAGTGTAAATTATGTTGCCAGAAATAAATCACAATACAAAAATGAATGAACTCAACTAAGTTCATGAGAAGAATGAGTTCTTGAGAAGAATGCTCTTTAAAGATGGATTTCCACAAGTTATTGGCTAAAAAACAGAGTTCATGTAAATGATGCTTTTATTTTTCTTTTTCTGTTTTTGGAGTAAAGAAGAGAGAATGAATTTCCCAAAACTTTCATTCAGGACTTATCATGTACTTTCCTTTTAATAATAAAGGAACTTAATGTCATTAACAGCTGCAACCTGTAAATTTTGTTTGAGACTATGGCATTTACTGAAATTAAATTGTTAGTTCCAAATGTGTGAACACATCTCAGCTAGGGCTTGTATATAATCTTACTCTTGCTCTGCTTGCTTACTGGTATTTATGTCTGCTTACTTTGGTTAATTGGCTAATGTTTGTAAAGTGCTTTTGAGATGAAAAGCTAATGATCTCTGTAGGGAGGAGGGTGTGGGTGGCTTCCTAACAGCTCCCTAAGGGTGTCTCCTGGGGCTTTGACTGCGAAGGTTTGCTTGTGGGCTCAGGAATAATGAGGAATCGCTTAAGACTTCAAAGTCCCCGGTTCTCAAAGCCTTTTCCATTTGGTTCTCCTGAGTTTACAAAGTCACTCCTTGGACGAAGTAAATATCATTTCTGCAAAGCTCTAAGACTTTTTAACCCACTTACCACTAGAGTTTGCTCTAATGCAATAGGACAGCATCTCTATGCCATTACAAAAGAAATAATAGTAGTAATAGAAACACATAAACAAGTCCAAAAAATGTTTCTGTAAAAATTAGAGTATATGTTTTATTATGTTATCTTATTTTCTGTACAATAAGCTTAAAGGAAGCCATGGTTTTATTTCTTTATATTTGTGTTTTGAAAGGTAAGACATACCTTTGTTAAAAGAGGTAGACTAAGAAAATTATAATTATAAACCAGTAACATTTTTCAGCCATTTATACAACAAACATATATTAGAACAGAAAAGAGGTTTTTTTTTTTCAAAAAAAAGTTATGTTATATTATTATTTTGCTAAAGCTACTGATTTTTTTTTGGTCATATAGAAATGATATTTAGAATTTTCATGCATTACATAATTCCCATGCTGGAATTTTTTGTTTTTAAAATAATAAATATTAAATAATATTAAATAATACCATTGATGTTTTTGTTGGCCTACATGCTGCTTTTGGTAACATCTCATGTTTTTTCTTTTTGCAATTCCTGCATCTCTACATTAGCACTGCACAGTCACATCCCTGGTCACTTGTCTGGATTTCAAAGGCTGAAGCAGGAGAATCGCTTGAACCTGGAAAGTGGAGGTTGCAGTGAACTGAGATCACACCACTGCACTCCACCTTGGTGACAGAACAAGACTCTGTCTCAAATACAAAAGCTGCCTGTAAGGAAATATAATAAAACATTAAGATTGACCATTTTCTTCTTAATCATTATTTTGTATGTTTTTGATGAGCGAGTGTTTTTCCTTTTTACTAATTTTTCTTTTAAAATAATTATGTAAAACATACAAAAATACAGAAAATAATATAAAATAACAGGTATCTTTGTATTCACATGAGATCCTTCATGCTGTTTGTCTAATTTGCTTAGATATTTTCAGTTTTTTTTTTTTTTTTTTGAGATTAAAGTGTTCAATTTCTCTGTCTCTTTTCCTGGAGGTAATTACTATTCTGAGGTTTATGAATTTTATATTTTTGTTACATGTGCAAGCTTTCATAAGTGATGTATGATACTGTTATGTATATTTTAAGCTTAGACATACCAATTGTTCTACATGTCCTACATTTTACAATTTCCTTTGTTTAGTCAACCTCTACCTTTACGATTCGTTCATGATGCTGTATGTAGAGCCACTTGGCTTTCAAATGCTACGTATATAATCCCATTTACCAATATACAATCATTTATCCATTCATTCTCCTGGTAGGATACACTTCAAAGTTATTTTAGACTTTTAGCTCTTATAAAATGTTGCATTTAATATTCTTACAAGTCTTCTATACATATTTGAGTTTCTCTAAATGTAACTAGTAGTAGCATCACTGGTTTGAGAATATCTATCTCATAGCTATACTAGATTTTACCAAATTATATTTTCCAGTTTATACTCCCAATAGTGGAATACATGAATTACTATTTCCCTATATTCTTGTCAACACTTGAAATTAGGCTTTTATATATTGGCTAAGTGGATAAATATGAAAGTACATCTTGTATGAGTTTTTGTGTGCTTTTTCCTGTTAATTAGCTTTTAGCTCTACTTGAATGTGAATTGCATGTTTCTTTGCCTACTATTCTAGGTCATTTTTCTTTTTCCTACTGGTTTCTTAAGCAATCATGACATAGTTGAAATACTAATTCTTTGAGAGTTTTATGCTTGGAAAATATTTACTTCTGGTATGTAGATTGTCTCTGTATTTTGAGAGTTTTTTGATGAACGGATGTTTTAACTTTTGATGTGGTAAAATTTATTAACATTATCTTTATCAGATTTTCTGTTTCTTATCGAAGATATATTTCACTTACCTGAGATCATAAATACATTTATGACTTTCTTCTAAAACAATTATTTTTTACATCCTGTGAAATAGAAAGCTAAGTTAATTTATTCCTGTGTAGCTAACTGTTATCCAGGCACCAATTCTTATTAAATAGTCTGTTGTGACCACACTGATTTGCAATGTTGTCTTCAATTTATGACAACTTTTCAAATGTGAGAGACAGTTTGGTTCTGAACCCTTATCTTTAATTTGTCTATTTGGTCGTTCTTGTTCTATTACAACACTACCACAATCACCACAGTGTTACAACATGCTGGTATTTGCTAGGGCAGATCAGTCTATCTTATTTTCCTTTTTAATAATTGTCTTGCTGTTACTGGACAGTTTATTCTTCCAAATATATTTTGTTATCATCTTGTAAAGTTATTTAAATAATACTTTTGGAATTTGGATTGGATTTTGGTGGCCTTTATAGATAAATTTGGGAAGGATGATATATTTACTATATTGAGCTTTTCTATCTAGGAACAGTTCATTTTATCACTTAAGTCTCATGAATTTTTAACATGTTATAATTCTTTGTACATTTTTATTAGATTTCTTTCCTATTATATGTGTGTATGTGTATAATATTGTTACAAAACTACATTTCTTTCCTTTTTTTCCCCCCTGTAATCCCACCTACTCAGGAGGCAGAGGCAAGAGAAACAACCACATTTCTTAAATGAAAGTTTCTGGTCTATAGGAACTCTTGATTTTTCTGTATTAATGTTTTCTCATCAACCTTGTTGACGTCTTTTATTAGTTATGAGTTTATGGATTCTTTTGGGTTTCCTATGTAGAAAACCATGTCTTTTATGATAACAAATGTATTTCTTTTTTTTTTTTCCACCATATTTTGATTCTCTTTTTCTCATTTATTGAGCTAACAGAGACTGGTATCTACACAATGCATTCTTCTTTCTTAAAAATAGAAACATGATGTGCCCAGCTAAAAAAACTACACTTTGCAGCCTCTCATATAGGGATGACAACTGAGATGTATATAGAAGTAAGTGGGTTGAACTTTCAACAAAGTTCTTTAAGGGGAAAGAGAACTCCAATAATAAATGCATCCTTTTGCCTTTGTTCTGTCTTCCTTTCTGAAGCTTGGAGCAATAGATGTGATGTTTGGTGCTTCAGTCCCCATTTTGATTTCGTGAAATTCCCCTGAGAATGCAAGCAAATGTTGAGAATGGTGCAACAGAAAGGAAGAAGAGCTCGGTCCCTGATGTATTTATGGAGCTACAATTTTAGGTCAGCGCTGACATCAGAATTTCTTTTAGGCAAGAAAACTAACTCCTACCTTGTTTAAGGCACTATTGATTATGTTTTCTGTAATATACAGCCAAATTTAATAAAAAATGTACATAGTACTGTGTTTCCATTTTTAATTAAAAAAGTGATAGAGGATATGATCTTTTTATTAAATTGGGAACAATGCTTCCAATTTTCACTATTAACTTGCTGTTTGCTGTAAGTTTTTTGTAGAAACCTTTTCTCATTACATGTTTTATTTTTACTCCTTGTTATCTGAATTTTATAATGAATGCTTGTTGAATTTTATCAAATGCTTTTTCTGAATCAAATGCTTTTTCTGCATTTTACTATTATGATTAATTATATTAATAAATTTTTCTAATTTTAATCTAGTCTTTTCTGGGATAAATTCTAAGTGGTTACTATGACCTGTCTCTTAATATAGCATTATTTTAAAAATATATTCCTTGGTTTGATTTGCAGATATCGTATTTAAAATTTTTGCATTTATATTTAAAAAGGGGGCATGACCTATACTTTTCTTTTTTATGATTGGATCAACTGATTCTTTGGTTGAAGTCAATTTCATGAAATGGCTTGTGAGCCATCTTTCACTTTCTATTTCCCAGAACAGTTTATTTTTTCCTTGATTATTCATATTGCCTCATCTGTAAAATTGCCTTGGTCTATGATTTTCTTACAGGTAAAATTTAAATTCTTTTTAAGTTATAGAAAATATTTTAATTCTTTTGAAAACCTTGATCTCAAATTTTTTCCTTTTCTGTTGTTTCATGAGATAATTTTGCTATCTTTATATTTTTCAAAAAATTTTTTATATCTGTAACTTTTCATATTAACAGAAAGGTGTTCCTTATAATGTCTAATGACATTTTATTTCTATTTTGATCTGTATCAATTTCTTTTGCTAATATTATTTATTTGAGTCTTCTTTTCTTTATATTGGGAGCTGTCCCAGAGATTTTTCTATTTTTCTTAGTCTTCAAAAAAAGAAGAAAACACTTTCAAGATATTATGTCTTTTTTTGTTTGTTTTCTATTTCATTAAATTCTGCCAATTTTCTTCCAGCTTTTCAGGGCTCATTTTATTGTCATTATCTGTCTTCATGAATTAACTGCTTACTCAGTTTTTTTCTGATATACACATCTACACAATACATCATTCTCTATATTCTGTTTTAGTGACGCTCCACAACTTTCAAACAGAGTATTTCCATTGTCATTTAATTCTGAATATATTCCAATTTACATTATGATTTTTTTCCTTGATCTGTAGATTATTTTGAGATGTGCTTTTTTATTTTTAAAAGGCTTTCTTTTAGTATCAGTCTATGTTTTATGTTATCTAATCAGTTTTTATAGCGTTGTTGATTTTCTAAACATTGTAAACATTCCTTCTGATTGCTCTATTGTATCAGAGGATGCTGAGCCTACTTCTTTTTTTTTCTTGTCTGTTGATACACTCTTGATTGCTCATTTTACTGTTTCACATATTTTTAAAAATTGCAAATGCCTCTTGAGTGTTGTTTGCTTAAATGTGGGTGTTTAATGGATCTTGGATTATGGAACTTCCTCAAAGTATTCTTGATTTTGCTTCTTCTAAAATTTTAGGGAATTCTCATTAAACTTATAGCAGTATTTACATTAATATCTCAAGTTGGGAATCTTATACCACCTAGATAGCTAAATGTTCCCCAACATTCACATAAATTGCAAATTTGAAGTTTTGCTTCTGATAATGGAATTACTTTTCCCCTAGGCCCTGAGAGAAGTAATTTTTCATGTTTCCCTGGAGAAAAATTGGTAAGAGAGTTTCTCGACCCCTGTTCACAGAGGGGTTACCCATTCTAGGGTCTTGGTGAACTGTGTGGGTCTTGGTACCAGTTTCCTGCCTTTCAAGATCCTGTGGCCATACAGCCATGTATTTACCCCCAGGAGTCAGGGACTTATTTTAGGACTAATATTTCCAGGGGACCAGCTTATTGCTTGTGTATCAGGGTACAAGCTTATTGCTCTGTCTTTGAGCTCCTCTTTTAATTCTGGCAGCTGGAGATTTCTTTTGCTTTATTCCAAATTTGCTTATTAATTTTATTTAATTACATTTTAGCCAGTATTTCTACATGCTGTTGCTGACATTGTAAATTTGAAGTCTATATTAGCACTGGACACAGTGAAATTAATGTAATTGAAGAGGGGGGAGAAGGAGAAAATAATCCAGAAATATAGAGGAGCTAGGCAAGGAGTGGTGATAGTTTGCTCCAGAAAGTCAGTAAGTATCTAGCATCTTCTGGGGGTACCCTGGGGGCCTATCTGACCTGTTTGTTCTTGGGTTATGGAGTACTAAGAACAGGGCTGAGGCTGGTGGCCTGACAGAGTGGGCATTTGCTGTGCTGACTTCTGGAAGTTCCTCAGTCCCACTGTTGCACTAAGTGCCACAATCACTTGGTATGACATGATTCTAACAGAAAAAGATGTCATGCTGCTGCTGCTCTGCATGTACTTACACTGAATAGAAGTGAAGTTTTGTGTTTTCTAAAATGCATTAGAAAGTGATCAAAATTACAGCCCTCTCTGAATGAGACACTCCTTTAACACAACTTACATTCAGTAAGTGCCTAGTATGTTTCAACAAATGAGAGAGGAGTAGGTGGGTCTCCGCAGCTGTCAGCTTAGCAGAGGAGGTGGGAGCACACAGCCAAGCCTAAAACAATTTGAGGCTTGTTATGAAGGTGGTATGAACAGATGCTGTTGGAGCAAAGGCGAAGGAGGAATGAATTGGTTGATTCAAATGAGGGGGAGTGAAGCGGTAGGGAAATCTTTCTAGCGGAAATTTCTGAGCTTTGCCTTGTAGGATGAACAGGATGTTACGTGTGGGAAAAGAAGAGAGGGAATGTAATCTGAAGAGGAGAGCTGAGACCTCCCTCTGCAGAGTTTTCAGATCCCTGTTGACCAATCCCCCAGAGCTGGAGCCTAGGGTGTTTTCAGAGGAGAGGAGGCTGGGTCCAATAACAAAAGACTTGAGTATCATAGTTCTTTCATTATCGTGGAAGATGCTTTTTCCTCTTACCTTAGGGAAAATAAATTTGCTCAGTACAGTAGACTCAGTACATGCCTACATTTGGATTATATTTTGATTCCCTTCAATTCCTTCCTATATAGCCAATTTCTTTAATGTAATAATGTTGGGAAAAATAAGGGGTTCTGAAAGTCTGTTGTACAAAAACCACTCAAAATATTTTTAGTGATCATCATAAAAGCATAATACAGTAGCTTTATCTCTGAATGAGATAGAGACTAAGCAAGGGTATGCAGTTTTCACTATGACAGTTTCACATTACATGTTATTTATGCTACTTGTGATTTTATGAAAGAGATACCAATCAGACTTGCAAATTAATGTGCTTAGCATTTTACTCAAAAATAATAATTTTGTTCCTCACCTTTATTTATAGTCACTGCAAAGCTATAAAAAGAATAAAAGGGGGAGAGCTTTCATTAAACCAGTGAAGCTTATTATACTACTTCTTAGACTAGCATGATGTAAGAAGAAAGTTACTGGGGAATAGCAGCTCAAAGCCTTTTAACATTCATTTCTAATTATATGTATGTTAGATTCCCTCCCAAATAGCAGAAGAATATTTATTATTTTGGCCATAGTTTTAATTAAAAATCAGAATACATATGACTTTCTATTGCCATGCTAGTCAGTTTAACTTAACCTTTGTTCCTTTATGTAAAACATCTATTTTCCTACCTATTTATCTAGGTATCTTAGCATGTATCACTTCTGATTCAGTCCTAGTGGTCACTGAATCATAATATAGTAAAACATAATACCTGGTTCCTTTGATCAGTGACTTGCTGTTCTCTGCTTTTGCTTGCCTGGATTTTGGTATCTGTGTCATCTTCAAGATGGATCATCCCTGCTTTGAATTTGCGAGTGCAAGTTCATTCAGCAGTCTTTTCATGTGTGGTGTTTCCAGAAATGTTAACAAATGAGATTAACTTCATGCCACCTACTGCAATAATAACCCTTGTGTATTAAAGCTAAATTGCAGAAGTGGATGTGTGATCTATGAATATGGCCTGATGCTTTTCTCATATCTCTTTGTTTTCAATACTTAGAAACCTGAATATTTGGGAAAAATGCAAATTCTGAAAAATCAGACAAGGCACTGTGGCTCACACCTGTAATCCCAGCACTTTGGGAGGCCAAAGTGGGCAGATCACCTGAGGTCAGGAGACTAGCCTGACCAACTTAGAGAAATCCCATCTCTACTAAAAATACAAAATTAGCTAGGCGTGGTAGTGCAAGCCTGTGATCCCAGTTACTCGGGATGCTGAGGCAGGAGAAAAGCTTGAACCCAGGAGGTGAAAGTTGCCTTGAGCTGAAATTGTGCCATTGCATTCCAGCCTGTGCAACAAGAGCTAAACTTTGCCCCCCAACCAAAAAAAAAAAAAAAAAAATCTTAATAATTTTTCTAAGACTATTTTTGGCAAATTTGTAAGTTCGAACTCATTATACAATTAGGAGGAAGAAAATGCAATTGTTTTGGTGAATTTTTTTAAAACTTTACAGAAGATTACATATACTATTCAAACAACTGAAATGTAATTAGTTCAAATGAAAAATCTGAAGTGAGTATTGTGTGGTGGTGCCAGCCCCCCAAAAATGAGCAAAACAACTTATTGTCTCATATAAACTTATTTCATTAAATAGCCCTTTAGAATTTAAACAAACTTTAGAAGCAGAACCAGAAAGACATTTTTAAGAAGTGAGGGAGGAATACTGGCTCAGAGGATGAACAAGCACAAAAAAATTAGGAGAGGAAATTATTACCTAGCGGCATTAAACATAACAAACTTAGCTGGCATTTGTCATAGTAGTTTCAATGTTATGTACAAAAGAAAATATATTTAGTTATTGGTTTCAAAACAGAGAAGAATCACCAATCTGGAAATGGTACTACTTATAATGTTTTCATTCACACAACCAACACTTATTAAGTGTTACTATTCATGAGGCACTAAGTAAAGTGACTCCTGTTCTAAGGAGCTCCTAGAAGTGCTGGGAGGTGGTAGGAGGTGGGGGAGAGCAGCGAATTCCTTCAGGATGAAGGGTGCAGGGGATGGGCAACCCCAAATGTCAAAGCTAGTGGGATAAGAGCTGCATATATATTGCTGGCTTTGACCTACTTGGCCTTTCCTGATTATTTACATGTTTTGTGGCTGTCTGTGCAGGCTATTGGATTTAGAATGAGTTTTCTCTCAGAGGCAGGTCCAGAGAGCATCTGTAATGCACCAGCCTTCACAAGTGCTCAAGAGGGGACAGACAGTTTACACAGGTGTGCTGAAACCAATGCCTACCATTGTAGATCTCAGGACTCCAGTCTACTATAGTGTAGAAGTCTCTTTCTGTAACGGTTCTTAGGGGATTGTCATTCACTCCTCCCCAAGGGGGCTACATTCAGATTAGCTAGCCCCGAAGGGTTAGTAATTAGCTCTGAGAGGGAAATTTGACCCTGCTTTTCCCACCTATTCCACTTTTATGGAAATGTAGATCAGGAAGCCCTTCCTGATTATAAGATCCCGATACTGGGGCCATCACATCACCCCAACTTACTCCTATGCGGGTCCCACAGAATAAAGACAACTTGTGACTTGAAGAGTGGGGAAGACTCAACTCAGGTGGTCTGGGGCAGGGCAGGAGGCGTAGATAGACTCCAGCAAGTACCAAGGAGCCGGGGCATATTATGATATCTTGCAAAAAACTTTTAAGATGCTCAGAATTGACACCCAGAGGTAAGAGAGAAGTGGTGCAAAATGAGGCTGAAGAGGAATGCAGGATTCACCAGGACCTTGCATGGGAAGTAAGGGTATGGGACTTTATTTTGAAAGTGATGGAAAGACATGGAAGAGATTTAAGAAAGTGACAACATTTGCTTTGTGTTTCAGAAAGACTCATCTGAAAGGAGTGTGGAGATCAGAGAAAAGTGATGGGAAAGTTACCACAGCCTGCAAATGAGAAATGATGAGAGCCTGCCTGGGGTAAGCAGTTGTGTGGGATGGAAAGGAAGCGCTAGAAGAGGCAGATGCTTAGGTAGAGCAAGAACAGGACAGGAGAAGCAAGTAAAGGAGGGGACTGGGGGAAGGGAAGGGGCCTAGAGCTCTGGAGGGCTTCTAGCTGGGTGGCTGGGTGGCTAGCAGGGCCATTATTGAAGGAAGGGGATCAGGAATAGATTTGAGTCCAGATAAGACAATCACGTTATTTTTGAATATATCAAGCATGTAGTATTGGAGATATTCACTGCTCACAGAAGTTTGTTGTTCTGGAGAGCTGTCATCCTGGAGTCTTAGATTTGGGCTGGTGTAGGTGTGGTCAGCTAAGGATGGAATGGGAGGGCATGATAGCTGGAGCCACAGACTCGGGATTATCAAGGCATTTGATAGGCATTTTAATAAACAGCCATAAACACATTTCCATGTGAATTCCTTTTTTTTTCTACTTCATGATGCAATATGACCTGTGTGAGAGAATATTAAGCTGAACTTCTTGGGTATGAATTGGGATCTGTTTCTGGAGGGGTAATTGGGGAAGTTAGTTTCTCTCACCTTCAATGTCTCATTTTTTAACAAAGGGTTAGACTGCTTCATCTCAAATGGTACAATTTTATAATTACAGGACTTCTCATGAGGCTTCTGGAGGTGATGAAATGAGGGAGGCTTGTGCTTTCTTTGTTTTCTACTATTGTTTTCCACCTCTGTTTTCTCAGAGGTTTTCTGATCACTGACAGTGGATAACAGAAGGAAAGTCACTCAAGGGGCACAGGAACATTTCCTCATAAAGAATAATCTTGAATGTAAAAGAGTACAAAGGTGGAGAAACTCAGAGATAAGCAGCTACCTATATATATATATATGTATGCCTAACTCAATTTCCTTCCTGGGTTTATATTTGGACTTGGTGTGTGTACTGTTTGATACAATGGCTTGTTTTAAAGGATGCTGTGCTCTTACTATTTATTTTTTTTACATTTCTTTTCTTGGCCTATTTGCTTCATTTTTCCCTTTTAAATAGATTTTTTTTTAAAAAGAGAAGTTTTAGGTTTGCTGTAAAACTGAGCAGAAAGTACAAAGATGCCCCATATACCTATACACAGCCTCTCCAGGCATGCAGAGCTCCCCCACTGTTGACAGTCCCCCACCAGAGTGATATCTGTGTGTGTGTGTGTGTGTGTGTGTGTGTGTGTTTGAGACAGGGTCTTGCTTTCCTGCCTAGGCTGGAGTGGAGTGGTGTGATTACAGCTCACTGCAGCCTTGACCTCCTAGGCTCAGGCAATCCTCCCACCTCAGCCTCCCGAGTAGTGGAGACCACAGGTGTGTGTCAAAATGCCTGGCTAATTAAAAATTTTTTTTTTTTTTAGAGTTCGAGTGTTCTTCCCTCTTTGGGAGGCTGAGGTTGAATTTTTCTTAGTTTCTTCTAACCTGATTATAAGTGCTGTTATTGTTTTCAGCTTAAGCAAATGAGTTCATGGTTTCTTCGTGTAGGCATTTCCCTAGAAAAACCTTTCTAAAACTCCTAGATGGGAGAGAAGTTTCCTGGATTAAATGCCAGATTATAAAATAAGCTGGTCTTTAGCAGCAAAACTTTTTTGAAGCCCAAAGTGCATAGGTTATATGAAACCAACTAGAAATGAAGCATAAACATTGAATTACAATCCTGACACATTTTTAAATAACTTATTTTAAGGAATATTCATATTTCTCATAGTAATCAAATTAAAATTTATGAGTCTTTTTGCAAAACTGTACAATGCACCTTTCTGCTTTACCTGATGTAGGAAAAAAAATTCCAAAAAAGACTCTAATTCGATGATTAGGATCTATTGCTCTGATGCTAGTAGCATGATCTTTTTTGAGGGATGAAGGATAAAAAAATTGTTTCATAATAGATGTGTGTGTTAACTTGATATTATTCTTCAGTAGACTCTTACCAATAGAGCTGTCTTATTTACTTATTTATTTTTTAAATATCTGATACCCAGTAGCATGCCTAACATGCGATAGACACAAATATCCTTTCCTGGATGAATGAATGATAGGGTTCAGAAAAGCCTTTGTATGTGAACTGGAGAAGAAAATCATAGCAATGATAAAGGTAATAGTGGCCAGGCACGGTGGCCACACCTGTAATCCCAGCACTTTGGAAGTCCAAGATGGATGGATCACTTGAGGCCAGGAGTTCGAGACCAGCCTGGCTAACACAGTGAAACCCCATCTCTACTAAAAACACACACAAAAATTAGCTGGTCACATGCTTGTAATCTTGGCTACTTGAGAGGCTGAGGCATGAGGATCCTTTGAAGCAGAGGCTGCAATAAGCTGAGATTGTACCACTGCTCTCCAGCCTGGGCAACAGAGTGAAACTCTGTCTCAGTAAAGAAAGAAAGGAAAAAGGAAGAAAGGAAGGTAATAGTAATAAAGGTAAGAGCTAATATTTATTGAGGGCTTACTATAGGCCTGGCACTCTTTGAAGTATTTTGTATACATTGACTCATTTAATCCTGACAGTAATTAGGCACATTATAGATGAGAAACCAGCCAAGATATACAGCTGCTGAGCAATTTACACAAGATCTCACAGCTAGAAAATGCTGGAATCAGGATTTGTACCCTAAACATATAGCTCCAAAGACCATGTTCATTCATCACCAAGCTAAACCACCAGCTCAGGCCCTGCCCCGTTTGTTTTAGGTGGTTGTGATACAAGCAAACACTTCTCTCAGGGTGAGCTATGGTTACACATGCAGTGGACGTGGGCTGTAAAGATAATGTGAACATTGACACATGCAATGTGGTAAAGGAAGAACTTCAGCTAGGTGGTAGGAGGGAGACCCTGGCTGTAAGCAGGGAGCTCATGGGCTTGCAAGACTTGCACACAGCTGATCCTGCCCTGTAGTCCAGCTTCACTGACCTGGGACATTTTTGAGAGCCCCTGTGAGGACCTAGGGAGTCAACAGGGGCCATATCTATTCTAATGCCCTTATGCCCATGTAATCTTTGCAACATTTCTTTGCTCGTTGGAACAAGCTGAAATAAAAGTCACTTCCAACTGAATTTTAATGATCATTTTCCCCAGTCTTACAGCGTGGAGTAGGCGTGGCGAGTGCTCCTCATTTTTCTCATATGTAAGACAGAGGTGATAATTCCTGCCTTGCAGAATTGTTAAGTTACAAGACCTACTGCATGTAAACCTCTTGTAAAAGTGCTTGACACATAGTAGTACCCCCCAGAAAATTAGCTCTTAATTGTATAAAACTTTGTATTCATAAAACTTTTATTTAACTGAGTTTCTGGCACTTGGATAATTCCAGTTCACCTGAAGTAAAGTGAGGAGCCATTGATTAAATTCGCTTTGCCAGTTTACCACTCCCTTAGTTGGTTAAAATGGAAGGACTAAAAAGCGAAGTACTTTATTTTAGAGACGGAGAAATTGAAGCAGAGTGGAATCAATGGACTAGTTTAGCATCATGCAAATAATCAGTGCATGATTTCTGATGAAGACAGATAAGGAATTCTTAGGCAGTTATACTAACCAGGGTGAGCTTGTGGTGTGTGTTTATTGCTTTAGTGCTAATGGTAATAAGCTGGTGAATTCCAGGAAGGTTGACCTTCTGAGAAGACTGTGAAGTATATCAGCCTCAAATGGCCAATGGCCCAAATTCTTGTTAAGTATTTTATCTATAGTTTGTAGTAAAATAAAGCCCTATTTTCTTTGTGGAAATCATTGGCAAATGATCCCTAATAAAAAGCTTTCCCATCTGATGCACAGGAGAAATGATTTAGCATAACTTGTCCCATCTCAGTCTCTGGAGTAGGCATTTTTATTGACTGAGCTGCTTTTGGAGAAGAAGAGAATGCCATTTTACCAGAGAAAAGTGCATGTTTTAAAGGGGAAGTATCTGCTGGTTGGTTCCCATGTGGTGAAAGGGTAAGAGCCATGGAGTCTGTTGAGTTCCAAATCAGAGAGGCCACCTGATCCAATTCTCACACTTTACTGGTAAACTTGTGAAGGACACACAGCTGGTAGGTAGAGGAGAGGACGCAGCCCTGGCCTATTTTGATTTCAGCTTTCATTGCCTGCATCTTTCTTGCTGGTGTCTGACATTGTTTCTGTGTAAAGAGTGATTGAGATATTGTCCAAATGACCATGGCACTGGGGTCTGAGAAGCATACAGATAGTCATATGGGATTCAGGACTCTGTTTTTCACTCCTTACCTTGAAATTTAGCACGTGTGTGTGTGTGTGTGTGTGTGTGTGCGCGCGCGCGCGCACGCGCGTGCACACATTTTTAAGATACAGGGGTCTCAGTAAATTTCCCAGGCTGGTCTTGAATTCTTGGCTCAAGCAATCCTCCCACTTCAGCTTTCCGATTAGTTGGGATTACAGATGTTTTAATTGATTAAGTGTATGAATTATTTGACTTAAGAAAATAAGAATAGTTTTTTTGAAGCCTCCCCAAAATGAGTAGTTTGAATAGTGGTTGTAATTTTTATGAGGGCTAATTGTATTTTGGTCCTTTGGAAATAGCACTTGTGCTTCTTATTTGTATGGTTGAGAACTCGGCACCCTTTGGCATCTGTGCCATAAGCTTTGAGTGGTAAGGCTAGTGTCCTGCAAGTGATGGTCACAATGCTTCTTGGGAAGTGACAGGATTTTAGACTGTTGATTAGTCTGTTGGAGACAATGAATAAGATGACAAAAGAATGAGGAGAATGGAAAGCTGCCTTTAGGAAGAATGCTTTGGATTAGTTGGGAATTTTACCCCAGTGGTAGGAGAGAACTAAATCCCCAAAGTTGAAACATGGATGACAACTTGAGTTGACAGTCTGAAAATATTTGTGGCATCTCATCGGCATGTTATATGTGATTGGAAGAATCAGATATACTCTGACATGTGGGAGCCATGAGGGGCCTGATGAAATTAGGAGGGCAGGATGAGACAGGAGCAAGGACAGAATTACAGTCATGGTGGGGAGAAGTGAAGCAGCATCCCCCAATGGCACCAAAATGATACCAAGCAAAGTGACACCAGCCGTAGATGCAGGGTGGGGGTGGAAATCAATTGTCACTAAGGAAAGCATTTGAGCTACCTAAGTTAGGCTCAGTAACAAGGAGATGACTTGGAGTCTCAGTGTCTTTACTGCATGGAACAATATAGTACAGGTCCCTAATGCTTCCCAAAGCTGCTGTGACCCAATGAGGTGGGCGTTACCCCTGGGAAACTTGGTGAGGTGGGGATGGGAGGCACTGTTCCCCTAATGGAAGCAGTACCTCCTTTTCACATGGTCCTGCTCTCAGTTAGAGAGCTGTACATGAATTTCTTTATTTGTTTTTTTGGAATTTGTTGATCAAAATGTAATGTATAGCCCCAATGAGAAGTGTCAGATTTTAAAAGAGGACTTTAAAACACATAAGAAGTCCCTAAATAGATGTAATGAATGGAGATTGTAGGATGATGTAAAATAGGACTGGCATTTTAGGTCAGAACGCCACCTTTGAAAGGTTGCTCTTCCTTGCTTTTCTTTCTTGGTTGAGCTTTGACGTCATTCAGTTACCTATTTTTTGTGACGGATCCTTTCTCAGGCACCTCTGTTAACATATCTTACTGTCTCTATCTTACCTCGTTCTGTCTCCAGTCTTTCACCTTCCTCATTAGGCTTGTACATACCTAATACATACTGAGCAGGGAATGAGTCCAGTTTCCATCATGAATTCTTTTGGGACCTCCTGATATTTAATTATGTTTTAACCAATATGTGTTTATGAGCTTTGTTTTCCTCTTCAACATTAGAAATAATTGGCCAGTAGTCTTCATATCGTAATTTATATTTATGCAAATTGTAGAAATTTAGGGCCAGAAAGAACATAAATACTCTGTGATTAAACTTTATGTTAAAATGTTATTTATTGATTGCTGTCATTAATAACTTTTAATAATTGCATAATTTATAATTTTCTCATTACAATATATTTGGAAAACCCAATACTGTCTACAATACCAAAAACACTTTGCTGAACAGAAATTATGAAGAAGGATATTAAAATAAATTTTAAAAGGAACTTGTCCTTGCTAAATTGTGCTTAAAACTACCAGTTATTTGAAACATAAACACCTTTTAATCTTTTATTTTTTAGAGGTAAGTTAAAATAGAAAGCTTTTTTAGGATTGAAAAATAAATTTTTTCCCATCCTGAATTCCAATTTGTTCTCTTCCACCTCTTATACTTAAAGATACTGTTTTGAATTTCAAGATCATCCTTATGAGTGTACATTTAGAATGTTTCCATGAATTATTATGCTGCAAGTCCAGAATTCAGGATGAGATAATTGGATGTATCATTTTGACCTGACCTAATTTAGATGGCTCACTCTCACACATGAGCCACTTTTTAATAAAGTTTGATTGGTATCTCCAACCATAAAATATCATTTTTATGTTATTCCTTTTGATAAGAAAAAAATCTGACAAAATTAATAATATTTCTTTATTCATTATAGATTCCAGCTAATCCTTTTGGGAATGGGGAGACTTGTAAAACTCTCTTATAAGCATAAATCCTCCTGCATTTCATATGATTTTTAAACTGTAGATTTAAATCGCAATTTGAGTCCATTGACATTAAAGATAACTCATAAAAGTAAAAAGAGTTACAGTTACATTTCAAAAGTAAAGAGTAAAGAGAGGTAAAGAGAATTACAGTTTCATTAAGAAAAATACAGTAAGATGAAGAAATACAATTGTTATTTATTGACAAAGTCATAGCATGCCACATGAGTAGTTCCCCATTTTTACTTTGATACTATGTTATGTACTTGTCTCTCAAATGTCATCCCCTTTTTAACATCTCTGAAATAGAGGACAATGAACCTATAAGACTTTCTCAGTCATTCAAAGGATGTTCTTTCTTTTCAGACATAATATAAATTTAGTGCAGCCAAAAATTGTGGAAGAAAATCCACCATTGGTTCAGTCAAATTTGTATGCATATAATGTTATATATGAAAATAAAAGTAGTAATGAAGAACCTACTTCATAGAATTAGAAACTTCTGTGAGAAAAAAATGTGAGGGGAAATCAATCACACATTTTTATTGTGGAAACAAACTGAATTTTAAATGTCAAATGTCCCTTCCATACTTATTAAGTAGAAGATGATGTTTTCTAGTTCATCTGGTTTGTCTCTATGAATGTTTTCAGATCTTATAGAAAAAAGGTGTTGGAGTCATTCAGTTATATATTTCACATACATTCATTCACAACCAGCTGCTTTTCTAATGGCTGAAATATACAGTAAATAAATAGATAAATATAAAAATATACAGTAAAATAAATCATCCTTTAAATATATAGTAAATAGGATGGCCAAATAGGAACAGCTCTGGAGTGTAGTTCCCAGTGAGAATGCAGAGGGTGAATGATCACCACATTTCCAAATGAGTTTTTGCTGCCCACAAACCAGGACATCCCCAGGTGGAAAAGCACCATGAGTCTGTAGCATGACTGTTTCAGCTGGCACAGCAGGTCTCTGCACAAAAATTCACACAAATCTGGGTGGCCATTTCAACTGGTGCCTGGAATGCCTGGGAGACAGAGTTGCCTATTCAACTGAAAAAAAAAAAAAAAAGGGAGCTGAAACAGGGAGCCAGGTGACCTGGCTTAGCAGGTCCCACACCCACAAAGACCAGCAATCTGAAATGCTCTGAATTGAGAGTTTCACAGCAAGCACAGTTGGACCCAGGACGGTCCAGCTCTATGGGAGGAAGGGCATCTGTCATTACTAAGGCAGTCCATCACTACCGAGGCAGTCCACCATTACTGAGACAGTCCAACATTACCGAGGCAGTCCGCCATTACCGAGGCTATCCACCATTACTGAGGCAGTCTGCCATTACAGAATCAGTCCACCATTACTGAGGCAGACCACCATTACCGAGGCAGTTCTAACTATCTCTGTAAACAAAACCACAAGGAAGTTCACACAGCAGCTGGGCAGAGCCCACGGCAGCTCAGCAATGCATCTGCTGGCAGACTGTGACTAGGCTACCTCCTTGCTGGGCAGAGCATCTCTGAAAAAAGGCAGCAGCATGTCAGGAACTTATAAATAAAGCCCCACCTTCCCAGGACAAAGCATCTGGGAAAAAAAGGCAGTTATGAGTTTCAATGCAGCAGACTTAAACATACCTTCCCAGCAGCTTTGAACGGAACAATGGAACTCACAGCTCAGCACTTAAGCTCCTAAAAGAGACAGACTGTCTCCTCAAGCAGCTCCCTGACCCCTGTATATCCAAAAAGATACCTCATAAAGGAGAGCTCAGGCTGACATCTGGTGGGTATCCTTCTGGGACAAAGATAAAAGAAGAAAGTAGTAGCAACCTGTACTGTTCTGCAGCCACCACAGGTGATCCCCAGGCAAGCAGAGTGTAGAGTGGACCTCCAGCAGTTCTACAGCAGAGGGGCCTGACTGTTAGAAGAAAAACTAAAAAAAAAAAACCCAGTAAGAAATAACTTCATCATCAACAAAAAGCATGTTCACTTAGAGACCCCATCTGAAAGTCACCAACTACAAAGACCACAGGTAGATGAATCCACAAAGAAGGGAATAAACCAGCACAAAAAGGATGAAAACACCCCAAACCTCTCCTCCTCCAAGGGATCACAACTCCTCACCAGCAAGGGAACAAAGCTGGATGGAGAATGAGTCTGATGAATTGACAGAGACAGACTTCAGAAAGTGGGTAATAACAAACTTATCTGAGCTAAAAGAACATGTTCTAACCCAATGCAAAGAAACAGAACCTTGGAAAAAGTTTTGATGAAATGCTAATGAGAATAAACAGCTTAGAGAAGAATTTAAATGAATTGATGGAGCCGAGAAACAGAACATGAGAACTTTGTGAAGCATACACAAGTTTCAATAGCCAAATCGACAAGCAGAAGAAAGGATATCAGAGATTGAAGATCAACTTAATGAAATAAAATCAGAAGGCAAGATTAGAAAAAGAGAGTAAAAAGAAATGAACAAAGCCTCCAAGAAACATGGGATTATGTGAAAGACCTAATCTACGTTTGATAGGTGTACCTCAATGTGACTAAGAGAATGAATCCAAGCTGGAAAATACTCTTCAGGATGTTATCCAGGAGAACTTCCTCAACCTAGCAAGGCAGGCCAATATTCAAGTCCAGGAAATACAGAGAGCACCACAAAGATATTCCTCAAGAAGAGCAACGCCAAGGCACATAATCCTCAGATTCACCAGGGTTGAAATGAAGGATAAAGGTCAGGTTACCCACAAAGGGATGCCTATCAGTCTCATGGTGGATCTCTCAGCAGAAATTCTACAAGACAGAAGAGAGTGGGGGCCAATATTCAGCATCCTTAAAGAAGAGAACTTTCAACCCAGAATTTTATATCCACCCAAACTAAGATTCATAAGCAAAGGAGAAATAAAAACCTTTATGAACTAGTAATTGCTCAGAGATTTCATTACCATGCCTGCCTTACAAAAGCCCCTGAAAGAAGCACTAAACATAGAAAGGAACAACCAGTACCAGCCACTCCAAAAACATACCAAATGGTAAAGAGTGTTGACACAATGAAGAAATTGCATCAACTAAAGGGCAAAACAACCAGCTAGCATCAAAATGGCAGGATCAAATTCACATATAATAATATTAACCTTAAATTTAAATGGGCTAAATGCCCCAATAAAAAGACACAGACTGGTAAATTAGATAAAAAGTCAAAACCCATTGATGTGCTATACCAGGAAACCCATCTCACATTCAAGGACACACATAGGCTCAAAATAAAGGGATGAAGGAAGATTTACCAAGCAAATGGAGAGCAAAGAAAAGCAGGAGTTTCAATCCTAGTCTCTGATAAAATAGACTTTAAACCAACAAAGATCAAAAGAAACAAAGAAGGATATTACATAATGGTAAAAGGATCAATGCAACAAGAAGAGCTAATGATCCTAAATATATACAGATGAGATCCAAGTTGGCTGATTGCTAACAGCTTGGGATTGTAGCTCCCAGTGAAAGCTCAGAAAATGTGAGGACGCCACATTTTCAGAGGAATTTTCATCACCCACGGACCAAAGATTTCCAGTGGAGGAGGCCCGCGGGTCACCAGCGCAACTTCTATGGCTGGCACAGCAGTGTTTTTGTCGCCTCGGTGCGGCAGCTCTTTGTGCACAGTAAACAGGACTGGTTCCCCTACTGACTGGCGTTTGGGGCTCTGGGAAGGCAGAGCTGCTTGTTGTGGACTCAAGAAGGAAGCCAGACTGGAGATTCCCAGGCAGAAGAGTACCATCAGTCTTATCGCTGCTGTTTTGGCTGGCTCAGTGGGTTGCTCAGATTCCAGCACTGGGAATCAATAAATTGGACATCCTCTCAGGAACTTAATCAGAAAGGCGCTAATTGTAAAGACAACAGATGGATAAAATCACAATAAAGGGAAAAATCAGCCTAAAAAGGCCAAGAATACTGAAAGTCAGAACCCCTCTTCCTCTACAGGGGATAGCAATTCCTCATCAGCAATGGAACAGGCCCTAATGGAAGAGGACTGTGTTCCATTAGCTGAAGCAGGCTTCAAAGGTGGATGATAAAAAATTTTTTTGGAGCTGAAACAATTTGTTCTAACCCAATGTAAAGAAACTAAGAACTTTGAAAAAAGATTTGACGAAGTGCTAAAAAGAATGGACATTGTAGAGAGGAATATAAATGAACTAATGGAGTTGAAAAATACAACATGAGAACTTAGTGAAATATGCACAAGTTTGAATAGCCGAATTGATCAAGCAGAAGAAAGGATATCAGAGGTCAAAGACCAGTTTAATGAAATGGAACGAGAAGACAATAATAGAGAAAAAAGGATAAAAAGGAATGAGCAAAGTCTTCAAGAATTATGGGACTATGTGAAAAGACCTAATCTACGTTTGATAGGTGTACCTGAATGTGATGGAGAGAATGAATCCCAGCTGGAAAATACTCTTCAGGATATTATCCAGGAGAATTTTCCCAATCTAGCAAAGCAGGACACTATTCAACCTCAGGTAATACAGAGAACACCACAAAGATATTCCTTAAGAAGAGCAACCCCAAGACACATAATTGTTAGATTCACCAGGGTTGAAACAAAGGAGAAAATACTAAGGGCTGCCAGAGAGAAAGGTCAGGTTACCCACAAAGGGAAGCCTATCAGACTTACAGCAGATCTCTCAGCAGAAACCCTACAAGCCAGAAGAGAGTGGGGGCCGATATTTAACATCCTTAAAGAACAGAACTTTCAGCCCAGAATTTCATATCCTGCTAAACTAAGCTTCACAATTGAAGGAAAAATAAAATCTTTTATGAACAAGCAAGTACTCAGAGATTTTATCACCACCAGGCCTGCTTTACAAAACCTTTTGCAAGAAGTATTACACACAGAAAGGAACAACCAGTATTAGCCTTTCTAAAAATATACCAAAAAGTAAAGAGTATCAACATAAAGAAGAATTTACATCAACGAATGGATAAAATAGCCAGTTAACATCAAATGGCAGTAATCCTAAATTTAAATCGACTGAACTCCCCAATCAAAAGATATAGCCAAAACCTAATGGTATCTACATCCAGATCCATTTTATATCCAAAGATACACAAAGACTAAAAACAAAGAGTTGGAGAAAGATTTACCAACTAAATGGAGAACAAAAACAAACAAATAAACAAAAAGGAGTTGCAATTCATGCATTTGATAAAACAAATTTCAAAGCAACAAAGATAGAGTGGTATAAGGATCAATGCAACCTAACACCCAGATACATAAGACCCATAAAGAGATTTAGACTCAATGAGACAGAAAATTAATAAGGATATCCAGAATCTGAACTCAGATCTGGAACAAGTAAACTTAATAAGCACTCGTAGAGCTCTCCACTTTAGATACATAAAATATACATTCTCCACTTTAAATACACAAAATAATGATCAGCCATTATTAATACCCATTCAAAAATAAAGCAATATTCCTGTTCTCTCTCCCTCTTTTTCTTCCTCTCTTTTCCTTTCAATAAATAAATAAATAGACCCCCAGTATAGAAGCACACAGATACATAAAGCAAGTTCTTAACGACCTACAAAGAGACTTAGACTCCCACACAATGATAGTGGGAGAATTTAACATTGACAGTGGTGTCACTGTCAATATTAGACAGATCAATGAGAAAGAAAATTAACAAGGAAATCCAGGACTTGAACTCAGATCTGGACAAGCAAACCTAATGGACATCTATGGAACTCTCCACCCCAAATCCTCAGAGTATACATTCTTCTTAGTGATACATCCCACCTACTCTAAAATTGACCACATAATTGGAAGTAACTTACTCCACAGCAAATACAAAAAACAGAAATCATAACACACAGTCTCTCAGACCACAGTGCCTTCAAATTAGAACTCAGGATTCAGACAATAACTCAGAACCACACAACTTCATGGAAACTGACCAACTGGGTCTTGAACATTGACTGGATAAACAGTTAAATGATGACAGAAATAAAGATGTTCTTCAAAACCAATCAGAATGAAGATGCAATGTACCAGAATCTTTGGGACACATTTAAAGCAGTAGCTAGAGAAAAATTTATAGCAATAAATGCCCACATGAGAAACAGGGAAAGATCTAAAGTTGATACCCTGTCATTGAAATTGAAAGAGCTAGAGGAGCAAGATCAGAATAACTCAAAACCTAGCAGAAGACAAGAAATAACTAAGAGCAGAATGGAGGGAGATAGAGACAAAAAAAAAAAAAAACCCTTCAAAAAATCTATAAATCCAGGAGCTGGTTTTTTGAAAAGATCAACAAAAGAGACTGCTAGCCAGATTAATAAAAAAGAAAAGAGAGAAGAATCAAATCAATGCAATAAAAAAAATGATAAAGGGGATATCACCGATTCCACAGAAATACCAAATGGCAGTAATCCTAAATTTAAATTGACTAAATTTAGGATTTAGTCATAAACCATCAGAGTTTACTACAAACAACTCTATGCACATAAACTAGTAAACCTGGAAGAAATGGATAAATTCCTGGACACTTGCACCCTCCCAAACCTAAACCAGGAAGAAGTTGAAACCATGAATAGACCAATAACAACGGCTGAAGTTGAGGCAGCAATTAATAGCCTACCAACCAAAAACAGCCCAGGTCCAGATGGGTTCACAGCCGAATTCTACCAGACATACAAAGAGGAGCTGGTACCATTCCTTCTGAAACTATTCCAAACAATACAAAAAGAGGGAATCCTCCACAGATCATTTTATGAGACCAATATCATCCTGATACCAAAACCCAGCAGAGACTCAACAAGGAAAGAAAACTTCAGGCCAATATCCATGATTAACATAGATGCAAAAATCTTCAATAAAATACTGGCAAACCAATTGCAACAGCACACCAAAAAGCTTATTAATCATGATCAAGTAGGCTTCATCCCAGGGATGCAAGGCTGGTTCAACATACACAAGTCCATAAATGTAATCCACCACATAAACAGAACCAAACACAAAAACCACATTATCTCAATATATACAGAGAAGGCCTTCAACAAAATTCAACAGCCCTGTATGCTAAAAAAATCAATAAACTAGGTATCAATAGAATATATCTCAAAATAATAAAAGCTATTTATGACAAACCCACAGCCAATGTAATACTGAATGGGCAAAAACTGGAAGCATTCCCTTTGAAATCTGGCACTAGACAAGGATGCCCTCTCTCACCAATCCTATTCAATATAGTATTGGAAGTTCTAACCAGAGCAATCAGTCAAGAAAAAGAAATAAAACGTATTCAATTAGGAAAGAAGGAAGTCAAATTTTCTGTATTTGCAGATGGCATGATTGTATCTTTAGAAGATCCCATTGTATCAGCCCCAAATCTCCTGAAACTGATAAGCAACTTTAGCAAAGTCTCGGGAAACAAAATCAGTGTGCAGAAATCACAAGCGTTCCTATACACCAATAATAGCCTTAAAGAGAGCCAAATCAAGAAAGAACTGCCATTCACCATTGCTACAAACAGAGTGAAATACCTAGGAATACAACTGACAAAGGATGTAAAGGACCTCTTCAAGGAGAGCTATAAATCACTGCTCAACAAAATAAGAGAGGAAACAAACATATGTAAAAGCATTCCATGCTCATGGTTAGGAAGAATCAATATTGTGAAAATGGCCATACTGCCCAAAGTAATTTATAGATTCAATGCTGTCGCCTTCAAGCTACCTACAACTCTCTTCACAGAACTGGAAAAACCACCATAAACTTCATATGGAACCAAAGAGAGCCCTCATAGCCAAGTCAATTCTAAGTAAAAAGAACAAAGCTGGTGGCATCATGCTACCTGACTTCAAACTATACTACATGGCTACAGTAATCAAAACAGCATGGTACTGCTACTGAAACAGAGATATAGACCAATGGGACAGAACAGAGGCCTCAGAAGCAGTGCCGCACATCTACAGTCATCTGATCTTTGACAAGCCTGACAAAAACAAGCAATGGGGAAAGGATTCCCTGTTTAATAAATGGTGTTGGGAAAACTGGCTAGCCATGTGCAGAAAGCAGAAACTGGCCCTCTTCCTGACACCTTACACTAAAATTAACTCCAGATGGATTAAAGACTTAAACATAAAACCTAACCCTATCAGAACCCTAGAGGAAAACCTAGGCAAAACCATTCAGGACATAGGCATAGGCAAGGACTTCATGACTAAAACACCAAAAGCATTGGCAACAAAAGCCAAAATACACAAATGAGATCTAATTAAACTCCAGAGCTTCTGCACAGCAAAAGAAACCATCATTAGAGTGAGCTGGAAACCAACAGAATGGGAAAAAATGTTTGCAATCTACCCATATGACAAAGGGCTTATATCCAGAATCTACAGAGAACTAAATGGATTTATAAGAAAAAAACAACCCCATTCAAAAGTGGACAAATGATATGAACAGACACTTTTCAAAAGAAGACATATATGAGGCCATCAAAGATATGAAGAAAGGCTCATGATCACTGGTCATTAGAGAAATGCAAATCAAAACCACATTGAGATACTATCTCACGCCTGTTAGAATGACGATCATTAAAAAATTTGGTGACAACAGATGCTGGAGAGGATGTGGAGAAACAGGAACATTTTAACACTGTTGGTGGGAGTTCAACCATTGTGGAAGACAGTGTGGCAATCCCTCAAGGACCTAGAAATTGAAATTTCATTTGACCCAGCAATCCCATTACTGGGTATATATTCAAAGGATTGTAAATCATTCTATTATAAAGACACATGCACACGTATGTTCATTGCGGCACTATTTACAATAGCAAAGACCTGGAACCAACACAAACACCGACCGATGATAGACTGGACAAGGAAAATGTGGCACATATATACCACGGAATGATATGCAGCCATAAAAATTGATGAATTCGTGTCCTTTGTAGAGACATGGATGAACCTGGAAACCATCATTCTCAGCAAACTGACACAAGAACAGAAAATCAAGCACCACGTGTTCTCACTTATAGGTGGGTGTTGAACAATGAGAACACATGGACACAGGGAGGGGAGCATCACACACTGGGGTCTGTTGGGAGGGACTAAGGGAGGGATAGTGGGGGACAGGGAGTTGGGAAGGAATAACATGGGGAAAACTGCCAGATATAGGTTACAGGGATGGAGGCAGCAAACCACATTGCCATGTTGTACCTATGCAACAATCCTTCATGTTCTGCACATGTACCCCAATACCTAAAGGGCAATAAAATATTTAAAAATTATAATAAATAAATATAAGTAAATAGATACTTTCATTTGTTTACTGTATTAAATAAATATAGAGATATACAGTAGAAATTATAGTATACAAGAAAATATATGGTAGATAAATATGTAGTAAATAATATAATACAGAAATATCTAAATATACAGTAAATAAGTAGATGCATTATCCTGGTCAACATAGATTTTACACAATAATACTGGGGCAAGATAAACACTTAAAGAAATATCCATGTATTTATATATATGGGTGTATGTATATGAATATGTATTGATAATATAGTTTATTAAATATGAGCATAAAAAAAGAGAGCATGGAGGTGAGAATTATTATGGGTTGTTACAGGGTCTGGGAAGACTCTGCTGATAAGATAATATTTGAACAGACTTGAGGAATGAGCACACCATGGAAGAGAGTTTTCTGTGCTTGGGAAACTGAAACAAAAGGGCCCTGGGGAGGGAAGGACCCTGGCTTGCTCGCAGAACAGCGGTCAGCTACAGAGACCAGAGCAACAAGAGCAAGCACATGAGTATTAATAAAGAGTGGCCTGGCCTGCTAAGGAAATGAAAGGTCATTTTAAGGACCTTGCCTTTTGCTCTGTGTGAGATGAGAAGTCATTAGAGGATTATGAACAGAAGTAAGTGTTCTGAATTGTTTTAATAAGATTTTCCTAGCTCTTTGTGGGGAATATATTTGCGTGATTGATGTAGGAGAGACAGAGAAACCAGCGTATGAAGACTGCTTTCGTAGGTAGTAGTAACAGAAACAGTGAGAAGAGGTTGATTGTGGATATTGTTATTTTCAAGGTAGAAACAATAGAACAAGCTAATAGATTGGAGCAGACTATGAGAATGAAGAATAAGGGACTGTTCTAAATTTACTGGCCTTCAATAAATTGAAGGGAGGAACTTCAACAGATTGAAATGGAGGAGTCCCTAGAATGCAGGTATTGGGGACAAGATTAGCCAATTTTTTTAGTAGATGCAAATTTTAAGATGTGTATTAGTCAACCAAGTGAAGATGTTGAAGAGGGCAATAAACATAGAGTTTTAACGTTTAGGAGAGACCCAGATTGAGATATAAATCTGAGAATCAGAAGTTTGTAGATGATGTTTAAAACATAAGTTGAGATCATTTAAAAAATGTTGTCAATAGGAAGACCCAGGATGGAGTCCTGGGGGAACTTCAATATTAAGTGGTTGGGAATAGATTCAGCAAACAAGATGGAGCAAGTAGTTTGTGAGATAGGAAGAGAGGTAGGTATTTACCTATTGCCTGTACTACCATTGTATCCTGGAAGTAAATAGCTTGCTTTTGATTTTACACACTCATAGGTGGAAGGAACATGCCTCAAGTCTTAGATGAGAATTTGGACTTTGGACTTTTAAAAGACTTTGGAATTAATTAAAAATCCTGGCAACTATTGGGAAGAGACGATTTTATTTTGCAGTATGAGAAGAACGTGACATTTGGAAGGCCAGAGGTGGAATGATATGGTTTGGTTGTTTTGTTCCCTCTAAATCTCAGTGTTGAAATGTGACCTCCAGGGCTGGGCACAGTGGCTCACACCTATAATCCCAGCACTTTGGGAGGCTGAGATGGGTGGATCACGAGGTCAAGAGATCGAGACCATCCTGGTCAAAAAGGTGAAACCCCATCTCTACTAAAAATACAAAAATTAGCTGGGCATGGTGGTGCATGCCTGTAGTCCCAGCTACTCGGGAGGCTGAAGCAGGAGAATTGCTTGAACCCATAAGGCGGAGGTTGTGGTGAGCTGAGAACATGCCACTGCACTCCAGTCTGGGTAACAACAGCGAAACTCCGTCTCACAAAAAAAAAAAAAAAAAAAAAAAAAAAAAAGCAAGAAATGTGACCTCCAATGTTGGAAATAGGCCTAGTGGGAGGTATTGGATCATGGTGACAGATCCCTTATCAATGGCTTAGAGTCATCTCCTTGCTGATGAATGAATTATTGCTTAGTTAATTTATGTAAGATCTAGTAACTTTAACAGTCTAGGACTTTCCTTTCTTTCTCTCGCTCCCTCCCACCATGTGATACACTGGCTCTCCCTCTACCTTTTGCCATGATTGTAAACTTCCTGAAGACCTCACCGGAAGCAGATGTCAGCCCCATGCTTCTTGTGCAGCCTGTAGAACTATGAACCAAAATAAGTTTCTTTTCTTTATGAATTAACTAGTCTTTGGTATTTATTGCAATGCAAACAGGCTAACACAGCAGGTAAGTGTGATATCTATTGCTGAACTCTCTCTTATGTAGAATTGATATGTATGTCCATCATTTTTCCAGTACCCTATTGCTTTTGATGATTTCTTGAAACAGAAGTCCTCAGCTAAGGTCATCAATAGGTTCTTGGAAACAACAACTTTAAATGAAACAATACATATTATAATAAAACTAATTTTCCCCTGCATCAACATTAAAACAAAACAATGTTGAATGAAACAATCTTACTTGAGGATCTCCTGTACATCATCTCACTTAAAGTCTCATTTTTCAAGAACCCACTGATGGTGTTAAGTGAAGTCTTACTGTACTTCATTTGCAAAACAATTAGTGTGACTCCTCCAACTTTGTTTTCTTTTTCACAACTGTTTAGCTTTTTTGCCTTTTCTTAGACATTTTACAATTAGCTTTTAATTTTCTTAAAAGAATCTTACTCAGTTTTAGATTAGAATTATATTTTTATCTCTAGATAAGTTAGGGAGAATTAACCCCTTAATTATATTGAATCTACCACTCTATGAACATCATATCTCTCACTGTTTATTTAGACCTGTTTTGATACCTTTTATCAGTGTCTTGTAGTTTTGATAATATCGTTCTTATTCCTATTTTGATAAACATACCCAATTATTTTTTTGAAGCTATTATAAATATTATTCTCAACATCAAATTGTTTGGTGCTATATATTTATATTCCTTCTTAGCAAAGAGACAATATTGTCTGTGAATGAAGATGATTTTATTTCACCCTTTCCAATTTACATGTCTTTTAGGTATCTTTCCTTTCTTGTTGTGTTGGCTAGGACCTGTACTCTTACGTTGAATAGATATGGTTGGAGTAGATATCCTTGTCTTATTCTTCATTTTGGTGATAGGGATATGGGGAAAGGAATATTCAGACTTCTATCAGTAAGTTATGTTAACTGTAGTTTTTTCAAAGATGCCCTTATCAGGTCAAAGCTGTTCCCTTGTATATCTAGTTTGTTGACAGATTTCATTCTTAATGGGTGTTGTATTTTTTCAAAGGCTTTTACGGAATCTGCTTAAGTAATCACAGAATTTTTATTTTTTATTCTGTTGAGATAGTGTACCACATTAATAGATTTTTGAATGTGGAACCAACCTTGCATCCTGGGATAAAACAATCTGGTCATGATGTATTATCTATCTTTTTTTTTTAAAAAATTTTTTAAATTTTTATTGCATTGTAGGTTTTGGGGTACATCTGTAGAATGTGCAAGATAGTTGCATAGGTACACACATGGCAGTGTGTTTTGCTGCCTTCCTCCCCTTCACCCACACTTGGCATTTATCCCCAGGCTATCCCTCCCCAGCCCCCCCTGCTGCCCCTCCCCCATTCCCCCAATAGACCCCAGTGTGTAGTAGACCCCCTCCCTGTGTCCATGTGTTCTCATTTTTCTCACCCACCTATAAGTGAGAATATGTGATATTTCTTTTTCTGTTCTTGTGTCAGCTTGCTGAGAATGATGTTCTCCAGATTCATCCATGTCCTTACAAGGGACAAAAACTCATCATTTTTGATTGCTGCATAATATTCCATGGTGTATATGTGCCACATTTTCCCAGTCCAGTCTATCATCGATGGGCATTTGGGTTGGTTCCAGGTCTTTGCCATTGTAAACAGTGCTGCAATGAACATTCGTGTGCATGTGTCCTTATAGTAGAACGATTTATTGTCCTTTGGATACATACCCAGTAATGGGATTGCTGGGTCAAATGGAATTTCTATTTCTAGGTCCTGCAGGAATCGTCACACTGTCTTCCACAATGGTTGAACTAATTTACACTCCCACCAACAGTGTAAGAGTGTTCCTATTTCTCCACATCCTCTCCAGCATCTGTTGTCTCCAGATTTTTTAATGACTGCCATTCTGACCGGCATGAGATGGTATCTCAATGTGGTTTTGATTTGCATCTCTCTAATGACCAGTGATGATGAGCATTTTTTCATGTGTTTGTTGGCCTCATGTATGCCTTCTTTTGTAAAGTGTCTGTTCATATCCTTTGCCCATTTTTGAATGGGCTTGTTTGTTTTTTTCCTGTAAATCTGTTTGAGTTCTTTGTAAATTCTGGATATCAGCCCTTTGTCAGATGCGTAAACTGCAAAGATTTTTTCCCATTCTGATGGTTGCCCATTCACTCTAGTGACTGTTTCTTTTGCCATGCAGAAGCCGTGGAGTTTGATTAGGTCCCATTTGTCTATTTTGGCTTTTGTTGCCAATGCTTTTGGTGTTTTGGTCATGAAGTCCTTGCCTACTCCTATGTCCTGAATGGTTTTGCCTAGATTTTCTTCTAGGGTTTTTATGGTGTCAGGTCTTATGTTTAAGTCTTTAATCCATCTGGAGTTAATTTTAGTGTAAGGTGTCAGGAAAAGGTCCAGTTTCTGCTTTCTGCACATGGCTAGCCAGTTTTCCCAACACCATTTGTTAAACAGGGAATCCTTTCCCCATTGCTTGTTTTTGTTTGGTTTATCAAAGATTATATGGTTGTGGATATGTTGTGTTGCCTCTGATGCCTCTGTTCTGTTCCATTGGTCTATATCTCTGTTTTGGTACCAGTACCATGCTGTTTTGATTACTGTAGCCTTGTAGTATAGTTTGAAGTCTGGTAGTGTGATGCATCCCGCTGTGTTCTTTTTGCTTAGAATTGACTTGGCTATGCGGGCTCTCTTTTGGTTCCATATGAAGTTCATGGTGGTTTTTTCCAGTTCTGAGAAGAAATTTAATGGTAGTTTGATGGGGATAGCATTGGTTCTGTAAATTATTTTGGGCAGTATAGCCATTTTCATGATATTGATTCTTCTTAACTATGAACATGGAATGTTTCTCCATCTGTTTGTGTCCTCTCTTATTTTGTTGAGCAGTGGTTTGTAGTTTTCCTTAAAGAGGTCCCTTACATTCCTTGTAAGTTGTATTCCTAGGTATTTTATTTTCTTTGTAGCAATTGTGAATGGCATTTTGTTCTTGATTTGGTTCTCTTTAAGTCTGTTATTGGTGTATAGAAATGCTTGTGATTTTTGCACATTGATTTTATATCCTGAGACTTTGCTGAAGTTGCTTATCAGTTTTAGGAGTTTTTGGGCTGAGGTGATGGGGTCTTCTAGGTATACTATCATGTCGTCTGCAAATAGAGACAATTTGGCTTCCACCTTTCCTATTTGAATACCCTTTATTTCTTTTTCTTGCCTGATTGCTCTGGCTAGAACTTCCAGTACTATGTTGAATAGGAGTGGTGAGAGAGGGCATCCTTGTCTAGTGCCGGATTTCAAAGGGAATGCTTCCAGTTTTTGCCCATTTAGTATGATATTGGCTGTTGGTTTGTCATAAATAGCTTTTATTACTTTGAGATATGTTCCATCAATACCAAGTTTATTGAGGGTTTTTAGCATAAAGGGCTGTCGGAATTTTGTCAAATGCCTTCTCTGCGTCAATTGAGATAATCATGTGATTTTTGTTTTTGCTTCTGTTTATGTGGTGAGTTACATTTATAGACTTGCGTATGTTGAACCAGCCTTGCATCCCCGGGATGAATCCTACTTGATCATGATGGATAACTTTTTTAATGTGCTGTTGCAATCGGTTTACCAGTATTTTATTGAAGATTTTTGCATCTATGTTCATCATGGATATTGGCCTGAAGTTTTCTTTTCTTGTTGAGTCTCTGCCGGGTTTTGGTATCAGAATGATGTTGGTCTCATAAAATGACTTGAAAAGGGTTCCCTCTTTTTGAATTATTTGGAATAGTTTCAGAAGGAATGGTACCAGATCCTCTTTGTGTGTCTGGTAGAATTTGACTGTGAACCCATCTGGACCTGGGCTTTTTTTGTGTGGTAGGCTCTTAATTGCTGCTTCAACTTCAGACCTTGTTATTGGTCTATTCATAGTTTCGGCTTCCTCCTGGTTTAGGCTTGGGAGGACACAGGTGTCCAGGAATTTATCCATTTCTTCCTGGTTTACTAGTTTATGTGCATAGAGTTGTTTGTAGTATTCTCTGATGATGGTTTGAATTTCTGTGGAATCTGTGGTGATTTCCCCTTTATCGTTTTTTATTGCATCTATTTGGCTGTTCTCTCTTTTCTTTTTTATCAGTCTGGCTAGTGGTCTGTCTATTTTGTTGATCTTTTCAAAAAACCAGCTGTTGGATTTATTGATTTTTTGAAGGGTTTTTCTTGTCTCTATCTCCTTCAGTTCTGCTCTGATCTTAGTTATTTCTTGTCTTTGGCTAGGTTTTGAGCTTTTTGGATCTTGCTCCTCTAGCTCTTTCAATTTTGATGATAGGGTGTCAATTTTGGATCTTTCCACTCTTCTCATGTGAGCACTTATTGCTATATATTTTCCTCTACAGACGGCTTTAAATGTGTCCCAGAGATTCTGGTACGTTGTGTCTTCATTCTCGTTGGTTTTGAAGAACTTCTTTATTTCTGCCTTCATTTCATTGTTTATCCAATCAACATTCAAGAGCCAGTTGTTCAGTTTCCATGAAGCTGTGCAGTTCTGAGTTATTTTCTGAATTCTGAGTTCCAACTTGATTGCACTATGGTCTGAGAGACTGTTTGTTATGATTTCAGTTGTTTTGCATTTGCTGAGGAGTACTTTACTTCCAATTGTGTGGTCAATTTTGGAGTAGGTGTGATGTGGTGCTGAGAAGAATGTATGTTCTCTGGATTTGGGGTGGAGAGTTCTGTAAATGTCTATCAGGTTTGCTTGTTCCAGGTCTGAGTTCAAGTCCTGTATATCCTTGTTAATTTTCTGTCTGGTTGATCTGTCTGATATTGACAGTGGAGTGTTAAAATCTCCCACTATTATTGTGTGAGAGTCTAAGTCTCTTTGTAAGTCATTAAGAACTTGCCTTATATATCTGGGTGCTCCTGCATTGGGTCCATATATATTTAGAATTGTTAGCTCTTCTTGTTGTATCAATCCTTTTACCATTATGTAATGACCTTCTTTGTCCCTTTTGATCTTTGTTGCTTTAAAGTCTATTTTATCAGAGACGAGAATTGCAAATCCTGCTTTTTTTTTGCTCTCCATTTGCTTGGTAAATCTTCCTCCATCCCTTTATTTTGAGCCTTTGTGTATCCTTGCATGTGAGGTGGGTTTCCTGGATACAGCACACCAAAGGGTTTTGTTTTTTTATCCAATTTTCCAGTCGGTGTCTTTTGATTGGTGCATTTAGCCCATTTACATTTAGGGTTAATATTGTTATGTGTGAATTTGATACTGCCATTTTGATGCTAGCTGGCTGTTTTGCCCATTGGTTGATGTAGATTCTTCATTTTGTTGATGCTCTTTAGCATTTGGTATGCTTTTAGGATGGCTGGTACTGGTTGTTTCTTTCTATGTGTAGTGCCTCTTTCAGGAGCTCTTTTAAAGCAGACCCTGTGGTGACAAAATCTCTGAGTAGTTGCTTGTTTGCAAAGGATTTTATTTTTCCTTCACTTATGAAGCTCAGTTTGGCTGGATATGAAATTTTGGGTTGAAAGTTCTTTTCTTTAAGGATGTTGAATATTGGCCCCCACTCTCTTCTGGCTTGTAGAGTCTCTGCCGAGAGATCTGCGGTGAGTCTGACGGGCTTCCCTTTGTGGGTGACCTGACCCTTCTCTCTGGCTGCCCTTAGTATTTTCTCCTTCATTTCAACCCTGGTGAATCTGACGATTATGTGCCTTGGGGTTGCTCTTCTTGCGGAGTATCTTTGTGGTGTTCTCTGTATTTCCTGGAGTTGAGTATTGACCTGTCTTGCTAGATTAGAGAAATTTTCCTGGATAATATCCTGAAGAGTGTTTTCCAGCTTGGATTCATTCTCTTCATCACATTCTGGTACACCTATCAAATGTAGGTTAGGTCTCTTCACATAGTCCCACATTTCTTGGAGATTTTGTTCATTCCTCTTTGTGCTTTTTTCTCTAATCTTGGTTTCTCATTTTATTTCATTGAGTTGATCTTCGACTTCTGATATTCTTTCTTCTGCTTGGCCAATTCAGCTGTTGAAATTTGTGCATGCTTCGCGAAGTTCTCGTGTTGTGTTTTTCAGCTCCTTCAATTCATTCATATTCCTCTCTAAGTTGTCCATTCTTGTTATCCTTTCCTCGAATCTTTCTTCTAATCTTTTTTCGAGGTTCTTAGTTTCTTTGCCCTGATTTAGAATATGTTCTTTTAGCTCACTGAAGTTTCTCATTATCTACTTTCTGAAGTCTGATTCCATCATTTCATCACACTCATTCTCTGTCCATCTTTGTTCCCTTGCTGGTGAGGAGTTTTGGTCCTTTGTAGGAGGTGAGGTGTTTTGGTTTCGGATGTTTTCCTCCTTTTTGCGCTGATTTCTTCCCATCTTTGTGGATTTATCCACCTGTTGTCTTAGTAGTTGCTGACTTTTCGACTGGGTCTCTGAGTTGATGCCCAGATTGTTGATGATGAAGTATTTCTGTTACTTAGTTTTTCTACTAATGGTCTAGCCCCTCTGCTGTATGAGTGCTGAGGTCCACTCCAGGCCCTGCTCATCTGGGGTACACCTGTAGCAGGTGCAGAACAGTGAGGGATGCTACCAATTTCTTCTTCTGCTATCTTTGTTCCAGAATGATGCCCGCCAAATGTCAGTCTGATTAGTCCTTTTTTTGGGGTGACTCTTTGTATATACGTGGGTCAGGGAGCTGCTTAAGGGGATGGTCTGTGCTTTATAGGAGCTCCAGTGCTGAGCTGTGAGCTCTGTTGTTCATTCAGGGTTGTTGGGAGGATGTGTTTATGTCTGCTGCAACAGAACTCACAAAACCACCCCTTCCCCCCACCTTAGTTGCTCTATCTCAGGGATTTGGGGCTTTCTTTATGAGTATCTGTTGCACTGTCCTGCCCAGCTAGGAGGTAGTCTATTAGCTATTTGCCTGCCGAGGCTTTGCCCTGCTAGCGCGGGTCCGCCCTGCTGCTGGGACCCTGTTCTGCTGTGGTGCGCTCCACCCTCCTGGCGGAGTCTCTGTTATGGCGGGTTGCCTCGGCAATGGCAGGCTGCATCAGCACTGGGTGGTACTTCAGTAGGGGCAGATTGCATCCTTAGTGGCAGACGCCCCTCCCCCACCGGGCTGCACCGTCCAAGTTTCAACTGTGCCGGCAGCAAAACTCTCAGCCCTGAACACCTCCAATTGCTGCCCTGCTTGTCCCCGTGAGGGTGTGACCCGCCGAGCCCAATCACCCAGCTCCCTGCCTCAGAGTCCATCCTCTCTCTCTCTTCCTCTCCCCAAGCTGAACGGTCAACTCTCTCACCGGTGCCCCAGTAGCCTGCCGATAGGGCACTGGGATCCATGCGATCTCCCATGCCGCTGCCCACTGCACCGGCTCAGATCACGCTTCCCAGGAATCTCCTGTTTTGGCTCATTGTCCAAGTCCTGTTCAATCAGATGGACATGCCAATCTGCCCTTCCAAATCTCAGATTGCCAGTTTAACAGGGCACCCAGACCAGTGAGTTTTGTGCCCGGTGCCGCTGCGCTGCAGCACCGGCTGAACTGGCTGCGTGAGCCGGCTGTGCTGGTGTCCGGTGTCTCTCCCACACCTGGGACTTTCAACGTTCTGTGGGCAAAAAGGGACCATCTGAGAATGCGGCTAGGACTCAACCTCTGCGCCTTCACTGAGAGCTGCAATCCTAAGTCACCTCTATGACGCCATCTTGGAACTATTCCTTGTTATCTATCATTTATACTTTTGGATTAGATTTGTTAATTGTTTTGGATATTTGCTTTTATTTTCATGAGGGATATACTGTAGATTTATTTATTTCCCTCCCTTTCTCCTTCCCTGCCTCTCTTCGCTCTTCTCTCTCCCTCTCTCTCTCTCTCTCTCTCTCTGTCTCTCTTTCTTTGTAGAATTCTAGGAAATTACTGTCTGTCTTAGCAGAATTCACTGGTGAAGCCATCTGGCAGTTTTCTTTGTGGGAAAGATTTAAACCATAAATTAAATTTATTTAACAAACATAGGAATTGTTAATGTGTTTCTTATTTGAGCTTTGGTAGTTTGTACCTTTCAGTGAATTAGTCCATGTAATCTAATTTGTCAAATTTATTGGAATAAAATTGTTAGTAAAATGTCCTTATTATCCTTTTAATTTCTGTTTTATCAACGTTATTTATTTTTCTGCTTCCAGTATTCGTAATCTCTTTTTCATAACACTTCTTGCTACAGATCTACAATTCTACTGATATCAAATAATTCTAAAAATCAGCTTTTGTTTGCTTTGAGATTCTTCATTGTCTTCTGTCATCTGTTTAAGTGACTTTTGATTTATTTTTATTATTTCCTTCTCTTTTTTCAGATTTAATTTGTTCTTCTTTTTCTAGTTTCTTAGGGTGGAAGCTTACATCCTTAATTTGAGAACTTATTTTTTTTTTCTAATGTGATTGTTTCTTCCTAAGCATTGTCTTAGTTTCATTCATCATATCTTCATATGTTATGCTTTCACTTCAAATTCTTTCAAAACATTTTCCATTTTCCTTGTTATTTTTTTCTTTGACTTATGGATTAGTTAAAAATATGTTTCTCTTTGGGAGACCAAGGCGGGTGGATCACGAGGTCAACAGATTGAGACCATCCTGGCCAACATGGTGAAACCCCGTCTCCACTAAAAAAAAAATACAAAAATTAGCTAGGCAACTCTGTCTAAAAAAATATATATATGTTTCTCGAAAACATTTGGGAATTTTCAAGGTACTATTCTCTTACTGAGTTCCAGCTTCTTAATTCTACTGATTCTATGTGTTCAGTGAACATATTTTGTATGACTTAAAAATTTTGTAGAAACATGTTTTATGACTCAGAATATGGTTACCATTGATACTTGTGTACTTGCAAATAATGTATATCTTGTTGATTGGTAGATTGTTAGGTAAAACAAGTTGATAATATTGTTTAGGTTTTCTATATTTTTACTGTTTCTTTCTTTCTTTTTCTTCCTTCCTTTCTCTCTCTCTCTCTTTCTTTCTTTCTCTCTCTCTCTTTTTCTTTCTTTCTCTCTTTCTTTCTTTCTTGTAGAGACGAGGTTTCTCCATGTTGGTCAGGTGCTTCCGACCTCAGGTGATTCACCTGCCTCCCAAAGTGCTGGGATTACAGGTTTACTGATTTTTAAATTTAAATCTCAGCCTCCCAAAGTGCTGGGATTACAGGCTTACTGATTTTGAAATTTCTATTTGTTCTATCATGTACTAAGAGAGGAATATTTTCATTTATATTTGTGGATTTCCATTTATACTTGTGGATTTGTGTATTTCTACTTTCAGTTCTTACACTTTTTGCCCTATATGTGTTTTTAAGATCCTTCACTAGGTGATTGCACATTTAGGATTTTAATTTTTCTTGATGAATCCTAATGCTATGATCTTTTTTAATCCCTGAGAATATTTCTTGTTCCGAAGTCTACTTTATCTAATACTAATTAAGTTACTCAAGATTTTTGTTGATTAGTATATATTTTTGTTGATTGGTATGTATTTTTCCACCCTTTGGCTTTTAACCTATCCATATCTTGCTATTTGAGGAGGATTTGTAATCCAATCTGTTAACCTCTGCCTTAATTTTAGCATTTAGACCACTTACACTTAATGCAATTATTGATGTGGTTGGAATTAAATTAATAATCTATGATTAGTCTTCTGTTTGTCCCACCTCTTTGTTCTCTTTTTTTTTCTTGGCTTCTTCTCAGTTAACTGAGGAATTTCTGTAATTTCAGTTTACCTCCACTATTGACTTATTAGCTATCCTTCCTTTTTATTTTATCTAGTAGGTTCTCTAGGGGTTTGATACATGTCTTCAACATAAAACAGTCTACCTTCAAATATTATACTATGTCACAGTTAGCATGGAAAACAGTATAGTTGCATATTTCCATTTTCTTCTTATCCTTTGAACTAACTATAACTGTCATATAGTTTACTTCTACCAGTGTTATTAACTCTAAAGTGCACTCATTTTTTTGCATTAAATTGCCAACTATAACAAAGATCAACAAATAAGAAAAAAATATTCTATGTTCATTCTCACTTTTATTGTGAAACTCCTAATGTTTTTGTATAGATTTAAATTTATACCTAGTGTCATACTCCTGCCTAAAGAAATTCCTTTAAAGTTTCTTTTATTGCTGGTTTAAGCTTTTGTTGGTCTGTAAGTCTTTTTGTAAACCTTCATCTTTTTGAAAAATATTTTGCTGGATATAGAACACTAGGCTAACTTTTTTTCTTTTATTCCTTTAAGATATTATTTTTGTTTGTTTTCTAGCTTGTATAATTTCTGTAGAAAGGTATCTTCTAAATCTTGTATTTGTTCCCTTATATGTTCTGTTTCTTCTCCTAACTCCATGGCTTTCTTACAGCTTTTCTTATTGTTTTTATTTTCTACAGTTTGATTATAGTGTTTTTAGGAAAGAGTGTGCATTTGTGTGTGTGTGTGTGTGTGTGTGTGCACATGTGCGCATGCTCACATGCACATTATTATCCAGCTTATCATTTGAGGTTCTTGGATCTATCATTTTGTTATTTCTTTTGGAAAATTCTCAGCCATAATGTTTTCATTTATTTCTTCTGTTCCATTTTCTCTCCTTATATGTTTTCAATTATGATATATTAAGTCATTTTATATTGTTTCATGGCATGTGGATATTCAGTTCTGTTTTATTCACTCTTTCACTTAATGCTTCACATTTTTATTTTGTATTTTAAGTTAATTCGGGCTTGCTTCTTCTGTGTCTAGTCTACTGATAAATACATTAAAGGAATTCCTCATCTTGGTTACCATGGGTTTTTATGATACTAAAAAAAATTGGAGGCTTTTAATTATTTTTTCCATTTATTAATGCACATGGTCTATCTTTTCTACTAGACATTTTGATATATTTATTCCCATTATTTTAACTCCTCTCTCTGCAGGTCCAACAGAGTCCATCTCTGTGTCTATTTCTGTCGACTGCTTATGTCTTAACAATGAGTTGCTTTCTTTTGCTTTTCATGTGTTTCTAAAGTTTTGTTGATTACTAGACTGTAGTAGAAGAACAGTAGAGACTGAAATATGAAGTCTTTTTGCCCTGAAATAGTCATGCCTCATCTTCTCTAAGGCTATTAATATGGAGATGAGAAATATGAATATGGAGACTGACCTAATGGTCAATAACATCAGTGACTGTGCCTTCTTAGGCTTGTTGTTGCTGTAGTTAGCTTCAGACTTCAGATTGTTTTCAGCAGTGAGTCTCCTGCTGCTACCTTGTGTTTGGTGTGTGGCCTGAAGTGTTGAAGTGCTCTTGATATTTCTTTACTTTCAGCTTTGCTTCAGTAGTTCCCAAATACGTGAGCAACATAAGAGGACTGTCTCCACACTCTTGCTTTTCACCTGGCAGCAAACTGATTTGCATGTTATTTAGTGTTGGGCTTGTCATGGGAACAAACAGATACTTTTGATTCTCTTGTTCCAGCATCACTCTTAGGTAGGTTAATGTACTCCTGAGCCTCCAGGCTGAAAGTTTCTCTGCATTCTTGTGCTTCTTCACTATGGCAGTCCGATCCTGCCTTGTATCTGTGAGAGCAAGGGGAAGAAATTGGCCTTAGGCAGGAAAGAGTTCAGTGATGATTGCAAGATCCTAGGCCTATGTAGTTTTTCTGCCACTTCCCTAGAAAGAGATGGCCTTTGCTTCTACTCTTCCCTCAGCAGTAGTGTATCTTTGCTTGGGACAGGTGGCAGGAGAGTTTTCTGTTTCAACCTCAGTGGTAGGCTCTTTTGCTTATTAAGTGCAATGTAGGTGGTGGGCAATGGGTGAGGGGATTTCCAACCTTCTCTGCCTCTGAGAGACCAAGAGCTTTTGCTTCTATATCTTGCCTAATTGTAGTTTAACATTGTCTGAGCACCAGGGCCGAAAGGGTTTCCTGCCCTTTCTCCAGCAGCTTAAAGCTATGGGTACCTAAACAAGAAAAGTCTAGGAAAGAAGATGGGGTTTTTGTTTGTTTTATCCTCTCTCAGTTTTCCTTCCCTGCTCCCATCTTTCTCGTGAACACCAGTTGGAGGTCAGAGAAAAGAGCTTGTTGTGATTCAGCTTGTGTCTAGGGTCTAAGGGATGCCAGCTCATAGGTCTTTAAGAATTTGTTGGAATATTAACTGTTTTCTTCTAACCTGCTTTTTGTGCTCCAAAAATGCCTTACTTCATAGGTCTCATGTATCCTCACAGGGCTGTTAACTCTGGAATTCTGTTCACCTGCTTTGACCTTCGACTTCAGCTCTCTAATGGACTTGACTTGGACCTCATCTCTCTAATGGGCTCCAGGGAAGTTACTGTTTTCTAGATTATTCAGCTTTACCTTGTGTTAGGGCTGCTCTCAGGTGATTTTTTATGTTCTATAGTCCCTTCAAATGTGCATTAGGGTTTCCTACCTTACTGTGCAGTCTCATAAGAAAGGAATCCTGGAAAAATTCACCATTGGATTTGCAACATGATAGTCATTGGGAACTTGAGAAGTATAATTTCAGTAGAATGGTGGTGGTCATGGCTTGATTTGGGAGTGGGTTCAAGGGAGAACAAAGGGAGAAAAAGAGAGGCTAAGTTTAGATAATTTTTGTAGGGACTTTTCCTGGTAAAGGGTAGTGAGAGATTAGGTAGCAGCTAAAGTGGGGAGGGTTTATTGCTGGAAATATGTCTTTGGGTATATCTTTGGTATATCTTGGGTAGGGGTTTGGCCTTTGTTTGGAGCATGAAGAATTTCTCTAACAAAGCAGGAGGGAAGGAAGAGTATTTAGACACTGACACTGGTAGGTGAGTGGATGTGGTGGGGGAAACTTGTGAAGGTTTTTTTGTGACTGCTTCTGTATCTTCAGTGCCTGAGAAGGCAGGTATCAGGTGAGAGTGAGGACTGTGTTAAGGGTTTGAGAACAGCTACAAAAGTGTGAATTGGTAATCTATTGGGAATGTGAATGGACAAAGATTTGAGAATGATAGTTTTCCACCATTAAAAGGTAACTAAGGAGGAAAAACAATGGCAAAACTCTTATTACTCTGCTATCTTCCATCTGTTATCTTTACACAAAAATAAATTTCATAGCTTTGTCATCATTTGTTTTGTGTGTGTGCTGTGCAATACTAACACAGGAACTGAAATGTTAAAAAAGATAAATGATCCACTTATTTGGTACCTAAAGGAAAAAATTACAGAGCTATTCATGATTCTGGTTATTTTTATGTTATGTAAGTGTTGCACCAGTATTCCTCTTGCACCACTGGTACACCTGATCTGGTGAATAAGGAAAACAGGCTATGATTATGGTTCATTTGGCTTGAACACCTTGCTGGCACTTCCAGGTAATATACTTCACCACTGTTATCAGAAATCCCCAAATGGATAGTGACACTTCTGGAACCACTTTGTAACAACTTAGTTTTTCTCCTAGGAACCAAATGTAATAGTAGATTATGACAAGTTTTCTTAAGCAAAGTGTAGCAAAGTCACTGTGCTCTTTTCTAAAACATAGGTTGTATATCTGTATTGAGGGAGGAGTAGCATCTGCATATCATCTGCTCAGAGTTACTCTGTTTGGGAATTTTATAAGAATTAAAGAGGAAAGAAACATGAAAGGTGACTCAACAGTCAAAGACAGCTTTATTTTAGAGAAAACAAACCACCTGAGAGGGGCTTCCGGCTGAGTTAGGGCAGAGACCACTCTTTTACAGACTAAGAGTTTTTAAGGATTTAGAGTAGGAGGCTTTATAAGAGGCTTGGAATGCTTCTGTGTCTCTTTTTGTGCTTATCTGAGAAGGAGAGTTTTGTGTCTGTTCTGGTACATCTTTCCACAGCTGCAGGTATACCCTCCTCCCCATGACCCAGTCTGCTTTTAGCTTCCTTGTCTTAGTGCACCTGAATGGAAAGGAATGTGCTTATTAAGGCCCACTATTTTCCTGTGGTCCATTGTATGAGGGGAAGTTTGGCAGCTACCCAAGAGAATTTCCTGCCACCTCCCTCTGTGCCTGAGCTGTCTTATCTGCATTTTACTGTTTGCTCTTTCTGGCTGCTTGTTAGAAGAGAAGTGATTTCCTTGAAATCCACGAGGCTAGAAAGGGAGCTGGAACTTAACATGGTGGTATTTGTCAGAGATGATGGTGCTCCTGCTCTGTCAAATTCTATTTGCAAACTCTTATTACTTCTGGTGTCTGCAGGTAGATTGGCAGGGGGAGGGGGATTTGTCCCTTTGCATCTTAGACAAATTTATATTATAATCAGACTTCACCAGAGGCCCCAAACTTCTGTCCAGAGAAAATAATAAAAAGATCAGAACACTCCAAGAACGCTTAGTGCTCTCTAATGTTTTGAGCTGTGGTCTATGGATGTGTGTGTTGGGGGGACACCCCTCCATCATCTTCCTCCAAGAGATGGTGTGAACAATTCTGGCTATTTGTTCAATTAAAGATAACCATGTTCAAGTTAATATGTGGAGGCAGGATAGATGATATCTGGATATTGCTTAACATTTTCTTTGGCAGGACAAAAAGGGACTGAGAAAAGTTTCGGTTATTTCTTTCTCTCTGACCTGGAATTTCCATCCTGTGGCTTTTGAAAAGAATCAGTCAGGTGTTTTATAGACAAAGGAGTTTGGTAGTACCAGCTTGGGCAGTAACCAGAACAACTGTACACAGCCTAACAGCTCAGTTCTTTTAACATGCAAATACTCTCTAAAAAGTGATTGTCACAGAGCCAACAATTTGAAAGCACCAACAAACATTTGAATGGTAGTAGCAATCTTTGCATCGTGACTGAGTCTCACCATGGCTTAATCCTATGGGATTAAATCATGAGTAATGCAGAAGTTCGCTCTGTGGAGCTAACCTCCAAATCCTAACCCTGTACACTTCACCTCTTATGATCTGTTGTCTCTCTGCCTCTGGGCAGCTTACTTCAGTCTCTTGCCCGTCTCGTTGATCTCTTGGAATTCACAGCTTGTGCTCACACTTCATTTTCTTTCAGGTTGGAAAACTCTGAAGCCCTTTCTTCTTGAAGTCCTTACTACTCTAGAATATGCCATGCATATATCACTTATACATGGCCTCTTCCTCTGATTTTGTTTTTATTTTAGATTTCCACCCAGTACCCATATTGAATGAAAGATCACATTATATAATTGATTTCTAGATTTCTTGATAACCAGTGCTGATAATTAAGTCCTCATCTGGGATAGAAAATAGCAAAAGGCCACAAAATGATTGTCACTGCTAAAGTGGACTAAAACCTTGCTTGCAGGCATCTCAGCTATTACCTTCTACACATTATAGTTGAATTATTTATCTGTTCTCTGCTTGGCTCCCATATGCCCTTGTAGATTGGTCAACTGCTCTCATATGCATGGTACAGCTCACCTCATCCTCAGTCTTTGAACCTAGATGTGAATCTACTGATTTATATCGGCCCAGCTTGGCTCCCTTTAGGTAATATACCAAGACCTCTCCTAGAATTAAGCACTCAGAGACATATCTACCAGGATTTTGAAGGTGGATGCACAGTTTCTTTTAGATTTAGACTCACAGATCTTTAGTTATATTAATTTCAAAAAGTCTTTAGATTCATACAGATTTGGGTAAAATTCTGGATCTACCAATTACCAGCAGTATATGACCTGGGGCGAGTTCCTAACATTCTCTAGGTCTGAATTTTATCTTCTGTAAATTTTTTATGCTCAACAAGTGTTAGCAATTATTTAATATTTTTGTTTTTAAAAAATGATGTTATGATATTATGGTAATGGACACTAATCATGTAAATATTATAATTAGCAAGGTGTGGTAGACATTTGCACTGTTCACTAATACTTGGTTTTCTTCTCATTCTGGTTGCATTGGAGGATTAAAGCTCCCTGCTCCCTGGAACTTAAGCATGGCCATGTGACTTACATTTGGTTCATGAAATATTTAAGAGCTGAGGTATGTGATTCCCATTGTTCTCCCATCTTTTTCTCTTCCTACCTGGGTCATTGCAGAATTACTTGTTGTTAAGGCTGAGCCAACACATGAAGTACTGGTGTTTTGGAAAGATTAAGCCATTTCGATTTTGGTACCATTTATTACCATAGCTTACTTTTCTTACCGTGAATGATTCACAAAGTCAATGAAGGAAAAAGTGGTTTAACATAAGTGATTGTTTCTCGAATAAGCTTGTTAAGAAAAGTTAGTCTTAGCTATGGTTAATAGAAATTAACTCTAGGGTTGGCAGGGAGTAGTTTAAATATAATATCCTAAGACCTGTGGTGAACTTACGTTTTGGCTGAGCTGGCTCTGATAGCAGAAAGTAGCAGAGAGAGCGAGGTAAGTTAGACACAGCCACTGCCGCAGTTTTGGGGAGAATGCCATCTAGTCACTGTAGTATAAAGAGGTCCAGTTTCCAGGAAGCACAACAAGAATGCAACCACCTATAGAAAGGGATTCAATGAAGAAGTCCAGCTACAGAAGGTGAACCAAAATTCGTATTAGAAAAATGAGACAGAAACCCAAGTGTTGAACCTGGTAAATATGGTATTGTTGGAGCCACGTGTTGTAGTTTAATGGAATGAAAATGCTGAACTGTACAATCTTTTAGAATAAAATACTAAAAGTGTTGCACTGTATTCTAAAAACTCTAGACTCCAACTGTTAGACAAATGCAACCCAAATTGCCTGAGCAAGTAGTCATAAAATTAGCTTAATTTAGTATGCCTTTCACTTTCGAAATTTCATTTGATTTTGATAAAATTTTAGTAATTACAAATATTGTACTATAGTAATTAGACATGAAATAGTATAGCTTGAAAGGGAGAAACTGGGCCCTGCAATAAATGATCATGTCACAAAAATTATTAGTTTTATATTACAGTGATATTGAAAGCTTGAAGAAAAAGAATCCTTAGGGATTTTTATTTGTCTGTCAGGAAGAATAAATGGATGGAGCAAATCATGCCACTTAAAGATTATGCTGTAGCAAGAATATTATTAGCAATGGTTTAGCCACCTTATGTAGGAGTGCCAGCCTCATTCCAATTTTTCAGAAATTGCTCCAGGACTTGCTACCATGATATATATATATTTTTTCCTTTCTGCTCTGGTTCTCTTTGGTCAAACATAAAAACTATTGTTCTAAAGTTTAATCATTTTTTTAATGCTGTTGCTGCTTATTAATATAATTGCTGAGGTTGCCAGAGACCAATGTTGATGGTACCACTGTTTGTAGAAGGTACACAGAAGAGGAAAGACCCCAAATAACATAGCTTAAATAAGATATAAATTTATTTCTCTTCCTCAAAAGGACAGTCTAAGGCTGGTACAGTGGCTTTGTGGCCAGCAGGGATCCCAGTTTCCTCCAGGGCTAAGCTCTATCATTCTAGTTGTTGATTTCCATTTACAAGATTATTTTCTTTGTTGCAAGCCATCAGCTGGAGGAAATGTAGAAGGGCAAACATATCTTTCTTTTTTTTTTTGAGATAGAGTTTCACTCTTGTTGCCCAGGCTGGAGTGCTATGGTGCCATCTCGGCTCACTGTAACCTTCACCTTCCAGGTTCAAGCAATTCTCCTGCCACAGCCTCCCAAGTAGCTGGAATTACAAGTGCCCGCAGAAGTCTCAGCTAATTTTTTTGTATTTTTTTAATATATATATTTTTAAAGGTGGGGTTTCACCATGATGGCCAGGCTGGTCTTGAACTCCTGACCTCAGGTGATCCACCCACCTCGGCCTCCCAAAGTGCTAGGATTACAGGCGTGAGCCAGCGCGCCCATCCTAATTTTTTTTTTTTTTTTTTTTTTTTTTGAGACGGAGTTTCCCTGTCGTTACCCAGACTGGAGTGCAATGGCATGATCTCGGCTCACCGCAACCTCCGCCTTCTGGGTTCAAGCGATTCTCCTGCCTCACCCTCCCAAGTAGCTGGGATTACAGGCACGCGCCACCATGCCCAGCTAATTTTTGTATTTTTAGTAGAGACGGAGTTTCACTGTGTTGGCCAGGCTAGTCTTGAACTCCTGATCTCAGCTGATACACCTGCCTTGCCTCCCAAAATGCTGGGATTACAGGCATGAGCCACCGCACCTGACTAGGGCAAACAACTTTCTACTATCCCATCCACTTCCATTAAAGAGGTTTCCTCGTAGCTCCATACAGCATTTCTATTTACATTTCATTGGCTTAGCCTTAACCATGCCTAGCTGCAAGCGGAGCTGAGAAACTCAGAGCTTAATTCCAGGGAGCAGATAGGAGTCTCTACGACTCTGCTTGTAATGAAGATAGAAAATAGGTATCAAAATGCAATTAGCTATCTTGTCATAACCACCCAAAACAATGGCAAAAGTCCTACTGAAGATTTGATTTCAATGTCCTGTTGGGGTTTTTAGAAATCAAAAGAGCATTTTTACTTAAAAAATATATATTTATTATATAGTACACGAACATAAGGTGACATAAAAAAGAGCATTAAGTTTTTTCTATGATGGCACCTCTAGAAGTAACCACTAGGATATTTTGGTATATATCCTTTCGGTTTTTCATATTGCATATTTATACATCTATATAGCTATCTACATAAACCACATGTGCCGCATAGTGTGCGTATGTACAAATACACATGAAACATATAGTTAATTTTAAACATACTCTAATATTGTTTTATTCATATTTTCACTTGTCAACATTTCCTTATATTATTAATTCTTTTGGAAACTGTATTTAAAAATATTTATTTCTATATAATATGCCATCATATCAAAGGTTTTACATATATATGTATTTAAATATTCTATAAATATGTTATACCTGAGTTTTCAATTTTATTCCTTATATGATAATAAACATTGTGTTTTTATATATTTAGGTCCCTTTGGATTAATTTCTTAGTATTAATTGCTAGAAACTGTTTTGTCAAAGATTTAATATTTTGAAAGTATAATATTATGTTTATATTCAGATAATTTTACAATTGAGAGTGTTTAATGTGAACCCAGAAAATCTGAGACAGTCTCAGTTAATTTGGAAACTTAATTTTGCCAAGGTTGAGGACATGCACATGTGATGCAGCCTCAGAAAGTCCTGATGACATGTGCCTAAGGTGGTCAGAGCACAGTTTGGTTTTATACATTTTAGGGAGACATGAGACATGAGTCAGCATATGCAAGATGAATATTGGTTTGGTCTGGAAAGGTGGGATGACTAGAAACAAAGGTGGTAAGACTTGGAGCAAGCTGGTAGGGGGCTTCCAGGTCATAGGTAGATAAGAGACAAATGGTTGCATTCTTTTTTTTTAAATGATACAAAGTTTATTTTTCAAATAGATTGGTTCTGCTACGACTTATTCTTAGTAGAAATGGGGAAACTAGAAAGAGAGAAAATTTAGATTCTAGCCCTGACCATGGTTTCAGTTTTTTAAAATTATTATTATACTTTAAGTTCTGGGGTACATGTACAGAACATGCAGGTTTGTTACATAGGTATACACATGCCATGGTGGTTTGCTGTGTCTACCACCCTGTCATCTACATTAGGTATTTCTCTTAATCTATCCCTCCCCTAACTGCCACCCTTTGCCAGCCCTCCCCTAGCCCCTGCTCCCCGACAGGCCTCAGTGTGTGATGTTCCCCTCCCTGTGTCCATGTGTTCTCATTGTTCAACACACACTTATGAGTGAGAACATACGGTGTTTGGTTTTCTGTTCTTGTGTCAGTTTGCTGAGAGTGATGGTTTCCAGCTTTATCCATGTCCCTGCAAAGAACATGAACTCAAAAAACTCCTTTTTATGGCTGCATAATATTCCATGGCATATATGTGCCACATTTTCTTTATTCAGTCTATCATTGATGGGCATTTGGGTTGGTTCCAAGTCTTTGCTATTGTGAACAAAGCCACAGTAAACATTTGTGTGCATGTGTCTTTATAATAGAATGATTTATAATCCTTTGGGTATATACTCAGTGAGGAGGTTGCTGGATCAAATAGTATTTCTGTTTCTAGATTTATGAGGAATCACCACACTGTCTTCCACAATGGTTGAACTAATTTATACTCCCCCAAACAGTGTAAGAGTGTTCCTATTTCTCCATATCCTCTAGAGCATCTGTTGTCTCCTGATTTTTTAATGATCGCCATTCTAATTGGCATGAGATGGTATCTCAATGTGGTTTTGATTTGCATTTCTCTACTGACCAGTGATGATGAGGTTTTTTTCATGTTTGTTGGCTACATAAATGTCTTCTTTTGAAAAGTGTCTGTTCATATCTTTCTCTCACTTTTTAATGGTTTTTTTTTTTTTTTTTTAGATGGAGTCTTGCTCTTTCACCAGGCTGGAGTACAGTGGCATGACCTCAGCTCACTGCAACCTCTGTCTCCTGGATTCAAGCAATTCCCCTGCCTCAGCCTCCTGAGTAGCTGGGACTATAGGCATGTGCCGCCATGCCCAGATAACTTTTGTATTTTAGTAGAGGAAGGTTTTCACCATAGTCAGGATGGTCTCAATCTTCTGACCTCATGATTTGCCCACCTCAGCTTCCCCAAGTGCTGGGATTACACACGTGAGCCACCGCTCCCAGCCATTTGTTGGTTTTTTTTTTTTAAATTTAAGTTCTTTGTAGATTCTGGATATTAGCCCTTTGTCAGATGGGTAGATTGCAAAAATTGTTTCCCATTCTGTTGATTGCTGGTACAATCTAATGATAGTTTCTTTTGCTGTACGGAAGTTCTTTAGTTTAATTAGATCCCATTTGTCTATTTTGGCTTTTGTTGCCATTGCTTTCAGTATTTTAGTCATGAAGTACTTGCCCATACCTATGTCCTGAATGGTATTGCCTAGGTTTTCTTCTAGGATTTTTTATGGTGTTAGGTCTTACATTTAAATCTTTAATACATCTGGAGTTAATTTTTGTACAAGGTGTAAGGAAGGAATACAGTTTCAGCTTTCTGCATATGGCTGGCTAGTTTTCCCAACATGATTTATTAAATAGGGAATTCTTTCCCCATTGCTTGTTTTTGTCAGCTTTGTCAAAGAGCAGATGGTTGTAAATGTGCGGCATTATTTCTGGGGCCTCTGTTCTCTTCCATTGGTCTATATCTCTGTTTTGGTACCAGTAGCATGCTGTTTTTGTTACTGTGGCCTTGTAGTAGAGTTTGAAGTCAGTGTGATGTCTCCAGCTTTGTTTTTCACTTAGGATTGTCTTGGCTATGCAGACTCTTTTTTGGTTCCATATGAAGTTTAAGGTGTTTTTTTTTTTTACAATTCTGTGAAGAAAAGTCAATGGTAGCTTGATGGGGATAGCATTGAATCTATACATTACTTTGAGCAGTATTGTCATTTTCGTGATAGTGATTCTTCCTAACCATGAGTGAGCATGGAATGTTGTTCCAACTGTTTGTGTCATCTTTTACTTCCTTGAGCAGTGGTTTGTAGTTCTCCTCGAAGAGGTCCTTCACATCCCTTGTTAGTTGTATTCGTTTGAGTTTCTGATTAGTCTCTCCAAAGGAGGTAATCAGATATGCATTTATCTCAATGAGCAGAGGGGTGACTTTGAATAAAATAAGAGACAGGTTGGCCCTAAGCAGTTTCTAGCTTGACTTTTTCCTTTGGCTTCGAGATTTGGGAGTCCCAAAATATACTTTCCTTTCACATTAGTATAAGTAAATCTAAATCAAAATTTATATAAGGCAATGCCTTGTGAAACTACAGGTGTTTTTCAGGCAATTTTTTAAGGCTACCTTTGAGGATTGGTGTTTATACATTCATTTCTAAAACACCACCAGCAAACATGCCCAAGCACCCCGCCCCCGACCAAAAAATGAAACACAGCAGGTACTTATAGCATCTCCACCTTTTATAAAATGTGAATGAGGCATGAATCCTGTTTATTCATGTTTCCTTTTTATGTAAGCATTGAATAATACTTTGTTTCTTGCATGTTCAAGGAAATACTGGGCTTATGTGGTCCAGGAGTGTGTAGAGTTTTTGGAGGTTTTGAATACATGCATGGATCTTTGATCCTGCTGGCCTTACAGGAATGGTTGGTTACTAGTAATGCAACAGAAAGCATGGAACTCAAGTATATGACTGCTTAGGGAAAGAAGACTCATTTGCTAGGCATTGTTCTTGGCATGTGGGAAGACACATTTTTTTCTGTCTTGAATTCAGGCCTATAAGTATCATCAGCCTCATGCTGATTGAGTGGGAAATGTCAGAGACCAGAGTGCAAGTACAGATTCATTTTTAAGACACTTTAAAGCAAGACCAAACTTAGAAAACTCGAGTGTTTCAAGGTAGGCCTCTTATACTGTCTCTGATATGTCTTAAACATCTTCTTAATTAACAGTTTGGAGAAAACTAATTAATTACCCATGGGTCCTCAGAATAGCTTAATTGTTCACGGAAAAACTGAACCCATTTTCAGTACACTAAAGTCATTCTAAAAAGAGCATGCTAGACATTTATATTTGACTATCAAAAGTTTGAAAAAATTTTAAAGATGTGGTTGTCAATATGGACAAGGGAAGAAAAGAATCTGCTCAATAATTATAATTAGACATCTGTATTTAGGAAGAAATCTTAAAAGTTTTCTTAATATTCTCTTTGCTTGATTTCATCCCAAATGATCAATTTAACAAATCTCATTCTTAAGATGTTAAACTGATTTTCATGACTTGGAGTATAGAGACTTGACCCCAGAAATTATCTCTTGATGTTTTTTTTTTTTTTTAAACTTTGGGATAATTAGTTTATGGTAAAACTTCAAGTTAGACCATTTGTATTTAAAGACACAGTGCTCCTTCTTTTTCTTAAGACATACTGAGATAGAACAAATGCTGTCTACTGAATATATATTCTGGATCAAATCCTTCATGTATGTTGCCTCTAATTTTCATAAGAAGTCAGCAAGGCAGAAATCATTAATAAGTTTTTATAAATGAGAAAACTGAATTTCAAAGAAGGTGGTATTTAATTTGTTTCAGGTTTCATAGTTACCAAGAGTCAGAGGTAGGACTAGAACCTAGGTCACAGGAGGGCCAAGTCACCAGGTTGGTTTCCAAAGGAAGATATTGTTTCTGGGATGGAGCAGATAAAAAGTCAAAGGTGAAGCTCACTGAATGACTTTGTGAAAACAGGAAGATAAAAAGTAATACTTTAAAGTATTACCTTTATTAACTTTGTTTTGTCTTATTTAAAATTTAAAAAATTCAGTAGAGAAGGGGAAATTTCAAAATTAAATATTAGTCAATACAAACTATTCCCTAAAGTCTTTAAAAAGATACTTAAAATCTTAAATTTCTGGAAATTGTATAGTCGTGCACATTTATGCAGATTCCATCTATCTGTAAAATAGAGGGAAATATGTTTTGAGTTAACGAATAAAATAAGTGGTTTGTTTTCTTCTGAGGGCCTCATTAAACTGCAAGGCTTAGAACAGTGTCGGCAGCAGAAGCATCAATTTAACACTCACTGAAGATTCCAAATGTATTGAATGCTAAGTAGGTGAAGAACTTAGGCAATTTAGGAAGGACTACTTTGAGGAAGATGGGAGCATAAACAGCATCACTTTTCACATTAGGGCTTTTTATTCATTTGTCATGTTCAAATGCTTATTGTATGACTGTAATGTAAGATAATGTTTAAAGAGCCTGAGGTGTTTATCTCGTGAGAGGCAACTAGCTTAGTGTTGATGGTCTCCTCAGCAAGATTTCCTGAGTGAAAATCCTGAATCAGCCATTTACCAGCTGTTGTACCAAAACCCTCTTAACCTCAGTAGGGAAAGCACCAGGTTCAAGAGGTGGAAGGAGAGACCCAGAGCCAGCAAACGAGACATGGGCTTTTATTAAGGGATTAGATACAGGGGAGAGAGTCCATTGGTGTTAGGTTGGACAGCTTACCCACTTTCCTGCAGTCCAGTGGCAGTGGGCTGGGCAGGAAAACCGAAACTGCTTCTAAACAGCATGCAGTTGATAGAGCATTTTCATTCAGCACCCAGCCTTAACGACCTCCACCTGGCATCCTTCATTTAACCCAAAACTCAGGGCCTCAATCCCCTGTACAACTTGTATTCCACAGGATGGTGGTGGGTGGGGCAGCGGGTGAAATGGGGGCTAGATGTTTATCATAGATAAGAAATAGATCTCTGGGTTGACCACTCCTGGATTCCCTAGCTGAGAACACATATTCAGGTACATGTGCCATACATGGTCATTCTAAAGGTTTGCTCGCTATTGCCAACAGGTGCATTTACCCTACATTAGCTGTGTTTTCTTTTCTTTTTCTTTTTTTTTTTTTTGAGACGGAGTTTTGCTCTTGTTACCCAGGCTGGAGTGCAACGGTGCGTTCTCAGCTCACTGCAACCTCTGCCTCCTGGGTTTAGGCAATTCTCCTGCCTCAGCCTCCTGAGTAACTGGGATTACAGGCACACGCCACCGTGCCCAGATAATTTTTTGTATTTTTAGTAGAGACGGGGTTTCACCATGTTGACCAGGATGGTCTGGATCTCTTGACCTCGTGATTCACCCGCCTCGGCCTCCCAAAGGGCTGGGATTACAGGCGTGAAGCCGTGTTTTCTTTATGAATAGTTTAACCCTTCTGGGTCTCAGTTTGCTCATCTTCAAAATAGAGATAATAACAGAAGCTTTCTCACTGGGATATTATGAGAATTATATGAGTTAAGAGAAAGTTGTAAAATATTTAGAATGTTTTATAATATGTAGTAAGTGCTACATATAAAACATTCTAAATATTTTACAACTTGAGTGTTTGATGCTTGTTTTAGGCAATAGCTTATAAAAATGGATACTTGGGTAAATAATAACACTATCCACAACACATAATTTTGAAAATGCAATTTCACAATTTCTTCAGTGTTTTTAGTGCCAAGGAGATGCCATGGTAAGTTTCTGTAGTGATGTCCTGTGTTAAACAGAAGCTAATTCTATCAAAACTTTGGAAGGATTTGAAGTCTCTAAGTTTGTTTGTAGTGGGTTTTCCTTAATTCAGGGAGGAGGCTGCATAAGATTAACACTTTGAGTTCTAGAATATCAAGAGTGAAGAATATATCCTAAACAATTTCAGAGAGAAAGAACTGGAGGGTTGGCGCTACATCTGATTTCTCAACATATATATCTTGTGCCAGAGGACAGTGAGGCCATTGTTTAAAAATCTGAAGGAAGATGATTTTAACCCAGAATTCTATCCCCAGCCAATCTTATAATCAAGTGCACAGTGTGATATCAACATTTCCAGATGGTCAAAGGCTCAGAAAGTTACCTACCATACTTCCTAAGTCCTAACTCTTAGGCAAGAAATTACTTAAAGATGAACTAGAGTGAAATGAGAAGCAAAGCAAGCCAGAACAACAGATGGCAATGAGGAAACAGTTGATCCCACTCAGGAGAGGAATGAAGCATGTTCCCGTGATGACAGCTGGGCACTCAGCCCGAGAGCCATCAGTTCAGTCTTGAGCAAGCAGAGAGATGACCAGAAAGGAAGAAAACTGAGAGACAGAGTTTCAAGAAATTTGGTAATGTTCTTGAGGAAATAGATGTGTTAAGGCAGATTACATACAGAAAAAGAAATGGCAGTTCACAAAAACATACTCAGTCCTCAATCGGACCAAGGGCAACACTGGATCATTTTTTTCTGTTTCTTCTGTCTTGATTATGTTATCAATTTCTATGTGGTTCATTAACTGAAATAAAATTCTCCATTTCCTCCCTTCTGTGCACTGGGAGCGAGGAGCGAGCGAATTGTTCATGTTCTCTGTCACTAAGCCTAAAAAAGTTGCATTGACTCTCATGCAGAATGGGCCACAGTCAGTGGACTAGTGCAGCAACCTCCAACATCCTCAGAGATCAGAGTCAACAAAACTGATTGTATTCACCTGTTTTCACACTGTTGATAAAGACATACCCAAGACTGGGTAATTTATAACAAAAAAGAGGTTTAATGGACTAGAGTTCTACATGGCTGGGGAGGCCTCACAGTCTTGGTGGAAGGTGAATAACACTTTTTACATGGTGGTGGTAAAACAAAATGAGAGCCAAGCAAAAGTGAAATCACCTTATTAAACCATCAGATATCATGAGACTTACTCACTACTAGGGGAATAGTATGGGGAAACCCTCCTATGATTCAATTATCTCCCATTGGGTCCCTCCCACAACATGTGGGAATTATGGGAGCTAAAATTCAAGATGAGATTTCGGTGGGGACACAGCCAAACCATATCACTGATGGAATGATGAAGAGAACTGCCCATTGGCAAGCTGAGAAACTAGTTAGTGCTCTTGCTCTGGAGAAAGCAACTTTTCTAACTCATGCCTGACACTATTTTTATTGCAAAGGGGCAGGGTCCTTCATCACAACTGACTGAGGACTTGTTTTTGGTACCTGTTTTCCATGCGCCTGCATCTGGATAGGATACTGTGTCTCATGCTACCAAGGCACACTTCCATTTTCACACTATGATCTTGTTGATAGCATGCATTTGAAATTGTAGTTTGGTTAAATTTTTCTTAAGCTCAGAAATTTGGACCATGTGTATCAGTGTATTTGGCTTTAAATAATGATAAAATATTTTGGCAAAACCTAGTGGCTCATGCCTGTAATCCCAGCACTTTGGGAGGCTGAGGCAGGCAGATCACCTGAGGTCAGGAGTTTGAGACCAGCCTGGTAAAACCCAGTCTCTACCAAAATAAATAAATAAATAAATAAATAAATAAATAAATTAAAGGGGCATGGTGGTGCATGCCTGGAGTCCCTGCTGCTCAGGAGGCTTAGGCAGGAGAATTGCTTGAACCCAGGAGGTGGAGGTTGCAGTGAGATGAGATGGTGCCACTGCACTCCAGCCTGGCTGATAGAGCAAAACTCTGTTTCAAATAATGATGATGATAATAATAAAAATAATGTTTTTAAAATTAAATAAAAAGTAATCATTCTGTTAAAGAACACATTTAATATAGGTTACCAAAAGCATTAATAGCACTGTCCACATAGGTATATCTTAGGTCCTAATGCTGACTCATCCATTACCAGATAGTCAGTAATACGTGATCTATTTGCACTCAGGAAGATTCAGGAAAGAAGGCTAGATGTATATAATCTGGGAATGTTCATTAATGTTTTCCTCATTATAGCCTTGTAAATTATTTTATCAGATAACAGTTTCTCTCAGAAACTGGTTTCAACTCTTTATTTCAAACTTCCAAAGAAAAATGATGTAATAATTTATATGAATTATGTCAACTCTGACCTTGAGAAAGCTACTTGAAATATGAAAGAACTTGAGCTGAATAGTTCATGAAGAATCAGTTGGTTTATCTATTTTCTCCTTTAAAGGATTTTCATTATTTCTACCTGGTGCAGCTTGATAATTAATTTGGAATTATCTTTAAAGAATTGAGAAGAGATTAATGGTTTCAAATCTAAGTGAAAATGAGTAAGAGATAATTTTCTCTGAGAGAAAGAACACTGGTATATTACCTGATAGCCTCATTACTAGAGAAACCTGATCATTGATATATGTAATGATAATCTTATTTACAAAATGATTTTTTTGTTAACAAAACCAACACAAATAAAAAACAGGGAAATAAATGCCACATATAAATCGAAGGCACACAAGAACAAACAAGCTATTAACCTTGTCCAACAGAAAATCAATAGCAGTGATTTTTATTTTAAGTCAGTAGCCTATCAATTACAAAGGGATGGGAGATCACATTTAGTCATTATTTAGCCAGAGACAGAAAGAGCAAACTGGGCCATATATTTCTATATTTCTTTATAGAAGCTTGGTTTTTGTGGGAGAAAAGAATCCATATTGAAATGACAATTCTGCACACACAAAACGCATGGTGTTTTTGTGCCTTCTTAATGCAGTTAATACAACAGAGACCAAATTAGAGGCAGATGAAGTGAAGTGGAGGTCAAAATGTACAGGACCCTGGACACGTGGTTGATGAGAATAGAAGAGATTTGGAGGGATGACTTATGGCCTTTAAAAACATCAATTTAGAGTTTTCTCACTTAAAGAGGGAAATAAATATATGATAAACTGCAAGCTGCCTTTGGAACTGAGATCACCATTTACCTAATCTATTAATCTGGCTCTGTTCATACACTGACTTTAATAGTAGCTCCATTAAGTTCCATTTTAAGAATCAGATGCTTACTGTTTCTTATATAAAAATATATAGTCTGAAACCCATCTGATTACTGTCAGCTAAAGCTTGATGTTACATTTACCAGTCATGAGCAGTGTAATGTTTAAAATATTATGCAACTGGCCGGGCATGCTGGCTCATGCCTGTAATCCCAGCACTTTGGGAGGCTGAAGCTCCCAATCACAAGGTTAGGAGACCAGCCTGACCAATATGGTGAAATCCCATCTCTACTAAAAATACAAAAATTAGCCAGGCATGGTGGTGTCCATCTGTAATCCCAGCTACTCAGGAGGCTGAGGCAGGAGTATCACTTGAACCCTGGAGGAGGAGGTTGTAGTGAGCTGAACTCCTCTCCAGCCTGGCTGACAGAACAAGACTTCATCTCAAAACAAAAAAATATGCAACCAGTTTATGTCCCAAAATGGCTACCATTAAAATATTAAGATTTCTCAAAATAGAGCAGTGATATTTTATGGTATTTTATAGCTATTCACATGATTTTATCAAAATAGTATTTAACTCAAAATGTTGGTGCTAGAAGTGATTTTAAATATCCTATTCAATCTTTTAACTATTTCATATTTCATGAACAACAACTTGTAAAATACATAGATGGCTTTTTAATTATTGCAATTATATTTTCTTCTTTTTACAACTCACTGCTCCTTTTGTGTGCTTTAAATGGAGTTTTCTATTCATCATTGAATCAGATACCTTTGGCTGCATACCCAGCATCCAATTCCTTCTTTCTTCTTGACAACCAAATCCCGATTTCTCTAGATGTCAGCTTCTCAGGGAGGCATCCTATCCCTGGGTCAAAGGGATCTTTATTTGTCTAGTGACGGTCATCCTATCTCCTTGCCATTAGTTGGTGTAAAAGTAGGCAGAGGATCTAATTTTGACCCATGAGGTATGAAGAGATGTCCTATTGAAGCTTTATAGGAAAGATTTCCTTATGAGATTCAAGAACTATATCCGGGGTTGTAGCAAAGCACATTATTACCATAATGATTGTTGTGCAGCAGGACCAGAAAGCAATTGGTTTAAATTTGAGGAAGCAGATGAAGGCCCATAGGGGAGAAAACTAAGAGAAAGGGTTTGAAATAATTTGTTAATGTTTTTGAGAGATTGGCTGTGTGAAGGCAAATAATATAAGAAAGAAAGGAAATTCGAAAGTACTTGAAAAATATATTCTGTGTGTAACGAGCTCACGGATATCACGGAACATCACTTTTGAATTGCTTCTTTCTTGATTAAATTGTCAGATTCTGTGTGACCTCTTCATTGAAATAAACCTCTCTTGCTCCTCACCGGTTCTGACTCATTTGTGCTCTGAGACATTCAAAGAGCAGACCTGCTTTTCTGCTCTTGCTGTGAGGCCAGGAACAGCTGTGACCCATCTTGGTGGTTTTCTGAAGCCTGTCAATGTGGGGCAGAGCAGGTGCAGGAGAACCACAAGGGGGCAGAGGTGAGCCATGTCCCTGCCCTGGCTCTGTTCTTCCTTCAGGTTCATTGTCATGTGTGGTTAACCATCACCTTATCCTTTATTCCAGTGTGAGTCTGGGCTTACTGTTAATTTCAGCAAAAGGACCCATTCACAAAATCAAACCTTCATTGAAACTTTACAGACCATGTTAATATGCTCCCTGAATGGGATAATGAAAGATATAAAGACAACCATTTAGGCAAATGTCCCTGCCATCTCCTTTATTCCTGTTTCTCACAGCTTTCAGGCTAGATGGAAATATTTCTCCGTTGGAAAAATATTTTAGGAGGCTCTCCCCTCAACATAAATGTACTTTTTCTGTATCACATTGTCGTGGGACCCAGACCTCAGAACTCTTATTTTCATACTCTGCGTCTCCTTTCCGGATAATTTCATCAAATTTCATGCTTTTAAATACTAACAATACACTGACAACTTCTAAATGTACAGCTCTAGTCTAGGGCTCTTCCTGAACACTCGAATCCTGCCTCCTAGGATCAACAGATTTTTTTTTTTTTTTACTTCTCCACTTGGATATCTAATTTAGCAAGTCCAAATACACATTCTGGCTCCTTCAAATTTACTGCCTCCTCACCCCAGCCAGAGAAGTTGGTTGTGCCGTAACATTCTTCCCAGTTACCAACACTATCTTTCTAGCTGTTAAGGTCAAAACACTTTGAGCCATTTTTGACAGATATATTTCTTTCATACCTCACATCTGATTCATCAACATGTCCTGTTGGTTCTGTCTTCAAAGCATACCTGGACCCAGACCTCTTCTAATAAATTGCATATTGCAGCAATTGATCCTGGTCTGCTTTCTCTTGTAAGTGCAAATGGCCGCAAGTTCCCTCTGTAAAGCCTTCTTCCCTACTCTCCCTTCTCACTGCAGCCTAGCCTTGTTGCATTCCTTACTATTCCTGGGACAGGAAACAGCAGGAAGGCTTTGTCTCCATCTCCAGGGCATTCAACACACACACTCTTCTCTTTACCTGTACCTATCGCCCTATCCCCAGAAGTGTTCTTGCTCCCTAATTCCTGCAGGCATTTTCTTGAAAGTTAACAAGAAGTGAGGCTTTCCTTGACTCTCTTTTTTGAGATTAGATTGTCTTCTTCATTCTCAGACTCTCTGTGCCTGCGTGATTTTACTTCTTAACACTTTTCACCATCTGGCATACCATGTATTTTGTGATTGTCTGTTTCCCTCTCCAGCATGTAAGTTTCATGAGGGCAAGGATTTTTGTGTGTTTTGTTCATGACTGTATTTCCATTGCCTGGAGTATTATTGGGCACATTTTAGGCACTCAATAGATATATGTTTAAAAATAATGTTTAATTAATGAAAACAAAATCCCTGTTTCTTGGTGAAAACTGTCAATCTGACAAATGTGTTCTTGCTAGTAGGTGCCAATGATAATGTACTATGATTTTAGTCAAGAGATACGACTTAATCTACTAAATATTCAGTTTAAACATGGGCTCTTTGAAGTGATGATGGTTTTAATAGTGCATAATTTGGTAATTGTGAGAAAGCAAGCTTGCCCTAAACTTTTGTATCCATTAGCATTATTTCAGTTTTAACAGGAACCCAACTAACATTTAAAAATAAAAAAAGTATTCTCTGAATTAATGGAATAATTGGATATAAGGTATTGGTCAGGATTTTCATGATTTTGACTTCATTTCTAATTTTCAGGAGTCCCTGTGTCTATACTTCTCCATATGTTGGCTTCATCCTGAGGCTGGTAAGATGTCTGTAGATATATAACCTCACATCCAAGTGTGGCAGTGTTCAAGGAAAGGGAGGGAGGTTGTTTTGAAAAAATTTCTCAGAAGAGTCAGAATTTTCCTTGTTGTGTCCAGTAAACCACTTCCCTGTACCATTAGCTCAGTGTAAGTCACATAATCGTTCCTGAAGAAATTACTGGCAAGAGATTTGGGGTCACCTATAGTTATCAAGTTAAGCTGGGGTAGATTTCCCTTGTGATATATGGGGTTTCTGGGAAAAAGAGTGGGCTTAACAGCTATTAATAATTCTGCTTCTATGAATAAAGAAAAAGAGGAAGGTAACCAAATGTAGGCTGTAGCTTTTTTATCTTAGGGACCAATTATTTTGATTCATCCAGCTTCAGGAATAAATTTATTATCTTCAACATAAGAGCCATAAGGAGTTTGCTTCTTTGGACGTCCTCTAGAAATTCAGCTACATTGATGTTGCCTATGTGGGTGAAGAATTTAACTGCTTTTCTTCTAAATGAACTCAGTGTCACCTAGAGGGAAAACAAAGCCTTTATTGTGATTTCTAAAAAGGTTTTCAAGTGATTTGAATTTTGTAGCTAGTGCTATATGAAGTGTGAAATAAATTTACCAGTTCCTAAGATTATACTTACATTTTAATATAAGTTATTGATATATTTTAGATTTAGTAGAATAATTCATGTATTTATTAAGGTTAGGAAATGGAAGTGAGAGAAATGTCTGTCTTATCCTGAAGATGCAGTGTACTCCTTCTAAAAGAGTATATTGAAAATGTATGTTTGGATCACTTTAAGGATAATTAAAATAACAAATCTTTTTTGTATCTCAAAATATAGGTCATAAGAATAATTTTTTAGGGTATCTAATTTCAGTTCTCATTCTAAGTTTAAAACCAGATCCAGGTTCAATGGAAATATTTCAAGTATTTATAAATCACTTGCAGTCTCATGGGCTTCCATTCAGCATTTTTTTTTTTTTTTTTTTTTTTTTTTTTTTTTTGGTGATGCACTCTTTTATAGAGGTAGTTTATGTAACATAAAATTAACCATTTTAAACCATACAGTTCAGTGGTATTTAGTATTACTACATTTCTGTAGTCATCATCTCTGTGTAGTTCCAAGTATTTTTTGTCATCCCCAAAGGAAACCCTTTACCCATGAAGCAGTCAAACCCCACCCACCCCCACCTCAACTCCGAGCAATCAGTAATATGTTTCTATCTCTAGATTTACCTATTCTGAATATTTTATCTGAAGGAGATCATACCATAGGTGACATTTGTGTCCAGCTTCTTTCTCTTAGTATAATGTTTTTAAGCTTCATTTCTGTTGTAGTGTTTATCAGTGCTTCACTCATTTCATGGCTGAATAATATTTCATTATATGATAGAGCATGTTTTATTTCTCCATTGATGTCCACTGATGGACATTTGTGCTGTTTCTGTTTTTTGGCTGCTGTAAATAATGCTGCAGTTTTTGTTTGAATATCTGTTTTTAATTCTTTTGGGCAGACATTGGAGTTAAATCACTGGGTCATATGGTCATTGTATGTTTAACTTTTTGAAGAGCTATCAAACCATTTTCTACAGTAGCTGCAGCATTTTGTACTCCTACCAACAATGTACAAGGGCTCCAGTTTCTCTGTATCCTTGTCAAAACTTGCAGTTAAAAAGCCATTCTAGGGGATGTAAAATGAGATCTCATTATGGTTTTGATTTGTATTTCCCTAATGACTAATGATATTGAGCATCGTTTTTATGTACTTGGCCATTTGTATATCTTTTTTGGAGAAATATCTGTTTCAGACCATAGTCCATTTTTTAATTGACTTTTCATGGTTGAATTGTAACCATTCCTTATCCTGAATAATAGACCCTTATCAGATACAGTTGAGTCTCATTATTTGTAAATTCCATATTTGTGAATTTTCTTACTTGTTAAAATTATGTGTAGCCCCAAATCAGTATTTGGAGTGTTTTTGTGGTCATTCAGAGACATGCACGATAGTGAAGAATTTAGTTGCCAAGGGTACATGTTTCCATCTGAGGTTTAATTAGGCATTGCTCTACCTTCTTGTTTTAGCTGTCATACAGAGATTACCAGAAGATGGAGACAGTAGGGGCAATACAGTATACTGCGATGATAATACATGATATACATTTTCCCCTAGGGAAATACATGTATACATTATATATATCATTATGTATATTTATTAAGTGATGGATATATGCATCCCATTAGTTAATGTATATGGGATATATCCATTGCATCATACACACACACAGACACTGTGTGTGTGTGTATAATGTATATACACACATATATATGTATAATATATGTATATTCCTAGGGGCAATGTTTCAGATTTTGCTAATTTAGTGTTTGCAGTGACTCTTAGAGCCTGAGTACCATGAATAACACGAATAAGGAGAATCCGCTGTGTAGGATTTGCAAATATTTTCACTAACTTGGTAGGTAGCCTTTTCACTTGTTTTTTAAAATTTTAAAAATTATTTCTTTTATTTTTAATTGACAAATAATTTTATATGCTTATGGGGTACAATGTGATGTTCTGATACATGTAAACCTTGGGAATGATTGAATCATTTTCATTAGCACATCATCACTTCAAATATATGTCACTTATTCTTGATGAAAACATTTAAATTTCTCTCAACTATTTAAAAATATTTAATACATTATAATTATAGTTACCATGTTGTGCAATGTAACACCAGCACTTATTCCTTTTATTGTAAACCAAAAAGTATCTGAGACCAGTCTCAATCAATTTAGATGTTTATTTTGCCATGGGTAGGGATGCATGCCTGGGAGAGGTGACTGTGCTTTTCCCCAAAGATGATTTTGAGAGTTTCAATATTTAAAGGGAAAAGAGTAGATATTGAGGAAAGAGGAGAACATTTTTTAAAGGTGTGGGTAGATAAGAGGCAAACAGTTGCATTCTTCTGAGTCTTTATCAGTCCTTTGTATGTGAAAGGGTGGGTAGAGGAAAAGTCACTTATATATTTATCTAGCTCAGCAGGTCTGCATTTGTACATAAGGTAAAATAAACATGGGGCAGAGGAAGTGACAACACATGCATTTGTCTTAGGTGAGCAGAGGGATGACTTTGAGTTCTGTCCTTTGTTCTGTACCTGTGAGATAAGCTATCAATTTACATTGTCAGGGTGAAATTCAACGTAACTGTTTTAGGGTAAAGATTTTGAGGCCTACAAGGAATTTCCTAAGGGGCAAATTGTGAGGGAGGTATGTAGTTCTTTTAAATCTTTGTAGTTATCTTATTTAGGAATAAAATGAAAGACAGGTTTGCCTGATGAAGTTCCTAGCTTGACGTTTCCTTTGGCTTAGTGATTCGTGTGTCCCAGGATTTATTTTCCTTTCACATGTCTAAATGAAAATTTGTACCTATTGACCATCAACTCTCCTTTTCCCATTCAGTCCTACTGCCATCCTCTGATAATCACCATTCTGCTCTCTATAGTTCTATTGATTTGACTTCTTTAGATTTCACATATGACATTTGTCTCTTTGGGTTTGGCTTAGGTTATTTCAGCTAATGTCATGTCCTCTAGGTTTATTAGAGGACATTATGTTAAGGATGTTATACATGTCCTTAACTTTGGCAAAATAAATCTCTAGATTGAGATCTGTCTCAGATACTTTTTGGTTTACAGATAAGAGGAAAAAGTGCTGATGTTATCTTGCACAACATGATGCCTATGGTTAATTATAAAGTATTATACATTTTAAAATAGCTAAAAAAGAATTTTCCATGTTTTTATCATCAGTAAATGATATATATTTAAGGTGATGAATATGCTAATTAGCTTAGCCTAATCTGATCATATGGCATTTGTCTCTTTGTGCCTGGCTTATTTCACTTAATGTAATGTCCTCTAGGTTTATTCATGTTGTTATACGTGTCACAATTACACTTTTTTCCTTTAAGTTTGAATAGTATTCCTTTGTGTGTATATACTGCATTTTAAAAATTCACTGATCCATTGATAGACACAGGATGTTTCTATATCTTGTCTATTGTGAATAATGTTGCAACAAACATGGGAGTGTAGCATCTCTTTGACATCCTGATTTCAGTTCCTGTAGCTATATACTCAGTAGTGAGATTGCTGGATCTTATGGTAATTCTACTTTTAGCTTTTTTGGGATCCTCCACATTGTTTTCCAAAATGACTGTGCTAACTTACAATGCCACCAAGAGTGCACAACAGTTCCCTTTTCTTGTCAAAGTTTATCTTTCATCTTTTTGATAATTGCCACTCTAACAGGTGTGAGGTGATATCTCATTTTTAATTTGCATTTCTTTTGTGATTATAGATTTTGAGCTTTTTTTTTTTCATATCCCTGTTGGCCATTTGTATGTCTTCTTTTGAGAAATATCTATTTAGGTCCTTTGCTCATTTTTTTTTTTTAAATTTTGATTGCATTTTAGGTTTTGGGGTACATGTGCAGAACATGCAAGATAGTTGCATAGGTACACACATGGCAGTGTGTTTTGCTGCCTTCCTCCCCTTCACCCACACTTGGCATTTCTCCCCAGGCTATCCCTCCCCAGCTCCCCCCCTGCTGTCCCTCCCCCATTCCCCCCAATAGACCCTAGTGTGTAGTAGACCCCCTCCCTGTGTCCATGTGTTCTCATTTTTCTCACCTGCCTATGAGTGAGAATATGCGGTATTTCCTTTTCTGTTCTTGTGTCAGTTTGCTGAGAATGATGTTCTCCAGATTCATCCATGTCCTTACAAAGGACACAAACTCATCATTTTTGATTGCTGCATAATATTCCATGGTGTATATGTGCCACATTTTCCCAGTCCAGTCTATCATCGATGGGCATTTGGGTTGGTTCCAGGTCTTTGCTATTGTAAACAGTGCTGCAATGAACATTCATGTGCATGTGTCCTTATAGTAGAACGATTTATAGTCCTTTGGATATATACCCAGTAATGGGATTGCTGGGTCAAATGGAATTTCTATTTCTAGGTCCTTGAGGAATCGCCACGCTGTCTTCCACAATGGTTGAACTAATTTACACTCCCACCAACAGTGTAAGAGTGTTCCTATTTCTCCATATCCTCTCCAGCATCTGTTGTCTCCAGATTTTTTAATGATCGCCATTCTAACTGGCGTGAGATGGTATCTCAATGTGGTTTTGATTTGCATCTCTCTAATGACCAGTGATGATGAGCATTTTTTCATGTGTTTGTTGGCCTCATGTATGTCTTCTTTTGTAAAGTGTCTGTTCATATCCTTTGCCCATTTTTGAATGGGCTTGTTTGTTTTTTTCCTATAAATCTGTTTGAGTACTTTGTAAACTCTGGATATCAGCCCTTAGTCAGATGTGTAAACTGCAAAGATTTTTTCCCATTCTGATGGTTGCTGATTCACTCTAGTGACTGTTTCTTTTGCTGTGCAAAAGCTGTGGAGTTTGATTAGGTCCCATTTGTCTATTTTGGCTTTTGTTGCCAATGCTTTTGGTGTTTTGGTCCTGAAGTCCTTGCCTACTCCTATGTCCTAAATGGTTTTGCCTAGATTTTCTTCTAGGGTTTTTATGGTGTCAGGTCTTATGTTTAAGTCTTTAATCCATCTGGAGTTAATTTTAGTGTAAGGTGTCAGGAAGGGGTCCAGTTTCTGCTTTCTGCACATGGCTAGCCAGTTTTCTCAACACCATTTATTAAACAGGGAATCCTTTCCCCATAGCTTGTTTTTGTCTGGTTTATCAAAGATTGTATGGTTATAAATATGTTGTGTTGCTTCCAATGCCTCTGTTCTGTTCCATTGGTCTATATCTCTGTTTTTGGTACCAGTACCATGCTGTTTTGATTACTGTAGCCTTGACACCCTATTGTCAAAATTGAAAGAGCTAGAGGAGCAAGATCAAAAAAGCTCAAAACCTAGCCGAAGGCAAGAAATAACTAAGATCAGAGCAGAACTGAAGGAGATAGAGACACGAAAAACCCTTCAAAAAATCAATAAATCCAAGAGCTGGCTTTTCGAAAAGATTAACAAAATAGACACACCACTAGCCAGACTGATAAAAAGGAAAAGAGAGAACAGCCAAATAGATGCAATAAAAAGTGATAAAGGGGAAATCACCACAGATTCCACAGAAATTCAAACCATTATCAGAGAATACTACAAACAACTCTATGCACATAAACTAGTAAACCAGGAAGAAATGGATAAATTCCTGGACACCTGTGTCCTCCCAAGCCTAAACCAGGAGGAAGCCGAAACTATGAATAGACCAATAACAAAGTCTGAAGTTGAGGCAGCAATTAAGAGCCTACCACACACAAAAAAGCCCAGGTCCAAATGGGTTCACAGCCGATTTCTATCAGACACACAAAGAGGATCTGGTACCATTCCTTCTGAAACTATTCCAAATAATTCAAAAAGAGGGAACCCTTCCCAAATCATTTTATGAGACCAACATCATCCTGATACCAAAACCCGGCAGAGACTCAACAAGAAAAGAGAACTTCAGGCCAATATCAATGATGAACATAGATGCAAAAATCTTTGATCATTTTTTAATAGGGTTATTTAGTTTCTTATTATTGAGTAGTTTGAGTTTCCTGTGTATTTTGGATATTAGCCTTTTATCAGATGCATATTTCCAAACAATTTATCTCATTCTGTAGTTTGTCTCTTCTATTAATTTTTTTTTCTTGAGACAGAGTCTCACTCTTGTTGCCCAGGCCGTAGTGCAGTGGTGTGATCTCTGCTCACTGCAACTCGGCCTCCCAGGTTCAAGTGATTCTCCTGCTTCAGCCTCTCCTGTAGCTGGGATTACAGGTGCATGCTACCACGTCCAGCTATTTTTTTGTATTTTTAGTAGAGACAGGATTTTTCCATGTTGGCCAGGCCAGTCTTGAACTCCTGACCTCAAGTGATCCACCTGCTTTGGACTCCCAAAGTTCTGGGATTACAGGTGTGAGCCATTGCACCTGACCATATTCTATTAATTGTTTCCCTTGCTATGCGGAAGTTTTTTAGTTTTTTTTGTAATCTCATTTGTCTAGTTTTGATATTGCTTGTGTTTTGGGGGTTATATTTAAGAAATCACTGCCCAGACCAATACTAAGGAGTTTTTTTCTCATGTGTCCTTCTAGTAGCATTATAGTTTCATGTCTTACATTTAAGTCTTTAATCCATTTTGTGTTGATTTTTGTATAGGAAGTGAGATGAGGGTCCATTTTTATTCTTCTATATATAAATATCTGGTTTTCCCAACACCATTTATTGAAGAGACTGTCCATTCCACACTGTGTGGCACTTTTGTGAAACTCAGTTAATCTATGGGTTTATTTTTGGGCTCTCTATTCTGTTCCATTGGTCTATGTATCTGTTTTTATGCTGGTACCATGTCATTTTGATTACTACATCATTGTAATATATTTTGAAATCTGGTAGAGTGACACCTACAGCTCTGTTCTTTTTGGCAAGAATTGCTTTGGCTCTTCAGGGTCTTTTTTGGATCCATATAAATTTTAGGATTTTAAAAATTTCTCTGAAGAATGACATTGGAATTTTGATAAGGATTGTATTGAATATGTAGATTGCTGTGGTTACTATGGACATTTTAATAATATTCCTTTAATTCACGAACACAGTATCTTTCCATTTGGGTCATCTTCAATTTCTTTAATCAGTTTTTAGTATATGAGTCTTTCATTTCTCTGGTTAAATTGACTACTACTTTATTTTATTTTTTGATCCTTTTATAAATGGGATTGTTTTCTTTCTTTCTTTCTTTCTTTCTTTTTTTTGAGATGGAGTTTTGCTCTTGTTACCCAGGCTGGAGTGCAATGGCGTGATCTTGGCTCACCACAACCTCTGCCTCCTGGGTTCAGGCAATTCTCCTGCCTCAGCCTCCTGAGTAGTTGGGATTACAGGCACGTGCCACCATGCCCAGCTAATTTTTTGTATTTTTAGTAGAGACGGGGTTTCACCATGTTGACCAGGATGGTCTCAATCTCTTGACCTCGTGATCCACCCGCCTCGGCCTCCCAAAGTGCTGGGATTACAGGCTTGAGCCACTGCGCCCAGCCGAGATTGTTTTCTTAAATTTTTTTCCAGACAGTTTATTGTTAGCAGATAGAAATTCTAATTTTTGTGAGTTGATTTTGTAACATGAAACTATCGAATTCATTTATCAGTTCTAATTTTTTTTTTTTGGAGGAGTCTTTAGAATTTTCTATATATAAGATTGAGTCATTTACAAACAGAGACCATTTCACTCCATTCTTTTCTGTTTAGATATCTTTTTATTCCTTTCTCTTGCCTAATTGCTCTGGCTGGGACTTCCAGGAGTATGCTGAACAGAGATGGTGAGAATATGCTTCCTTCTCTTCTTCCTGATTTTAGAGAGAAAACTTTCAACTTTTTACTAATGAGTATCATGTTAGCTGTGGGCTTTGCATAAATGGCCTTTATTTTGTTGAGGAACACTCCTTCTATACCTAATTTGTTGAGACATTTTGTCATGAAAAAGATACTGAATTTTGCCAAATGCTTTTTCTGCATCTTTGAGATGATCAAATGGATTTTGTCCTTCATTCTATTAATATGGCAAATCATGTTTATTGATTTGCATATGTTGAACCAACCTTGTATCTCAATGATAAATCCTATTTGATTGTAGTGAATGATCCTTTTAATGCACCATCGAATATGGTTAGCTAATGTATCCATGCAGCATTATTTGATTTTTATCTGCACATAAATTTGGCAAAGTATTTTCTTCTTGGTTTCACACAGCAAGCCCTAGAAAATTAGTCTATGGGGAAAGAATTCTTCCTGATTATTTTGTCTATGGCTAAACCTTTGACAAGATCATTACCACACCAGACATTCAGGTCATCAAAAGTAATTGCCAGGTACCCAGACTGTGAAAGGGCAGTAGACTGTCTCTCTGGGACTGTCTGGAAGAAGGATTTGCATATCTCATGAATTCTATCTCCAGCTTATTGGTGAGCTAGCCTCCTCCATGTTATTTAGATTTCTTTTCAAAGAATCAAGCCTTTACATAAGGGAAGCATAGATTAGCCATCTTTGGTCCAGTAGAGTATTACTTTGTGGGATTTCTCTGTGCAGAATCTAAGAATGAAGCTGGTACCTTGTTTTTCTTTTTTTCTTAACTGGATCTCTGAAATACTAGACAGACTAGAGGTGACTAATAGAGATTCTGCCATTCAATGAATAAAGAGTAGTTTTCAGTCTAAAACTCATACTTGAGAGGCGCCAAGTCAAATTAAATGCTTCAGCCTTTTTGTCTGAGAAGAGAGACAGAAAGACCTGCACTCAACAGGATGCTCCTAAAATCATGTATTTATAGTAAAAGGGTCATTGTTTTAAAAATGGGCTGAGAAAATAAATTTCATTTGCCTGATTAAGGACTATCTCTGTGTCTTCTGAGAATTCTCATTGAGAGCTTTTTAGAAGGTTCATGAACAATTCATTGTGAAAGTTCAATAATCTTTGAAGAAAAGTATCTCCCATATTTTGTGGTATAGGGGCTGTTCACATAGGCTATTTAGTAGGCATTCAGTAATGTTTTGTTGAAAGAAGTGACTAAATTAGATATTATAAAGAAATTGAATGGGCATGTTGTGTAAAAATATCACATCATTCCAATAATTCAGATCAATTGATGCAACGAATGAACTTTTACTTTTTAAGATAACTTTGGCCTATGGTATCACTGGATTAACTACCAGGAAATTATCTTCTGAGTAACACATAGAGAGGAAATCCTTGTCTGATATGGCAATAGTTTATCTTCACAAAGGATGCCATTAAACAATACATATTCTGCTTCCTCAAGGCAAACTAAAAAAGCAAATATGTTATCAAAATAAGTGCTAGGCAATACAAGGAATTGAAAAGGGTAAGAAGACTTAAGAATTGGCAAACCCTAAAATATTATTGGCAATCAATTTATCCTTTTATTATATACAAATATATACAGACATACATGTAATACATATATACATATATAATACATATTATAAAAGGATATATACATATATACACTAGGATACATACGTATAGCATATTACTTATGTGTAATATGTACGTATATGTTCACAAAGTCTATTCAGTAGATATTCAGTAATGTTTTATTAAAAGAAGTGACTAAATTAGATATTATAAAGAAATTGAATGGCATGTTATGTGAATATATACATATTACATATATGTAATGCATACACATGTATATAATGTGCCATGTATATATCCTAGTGTAATACATATATATATGCATATGGCACATGTCTGAAACTTCCTTGAGATGACCCCTAAAACATGCATTTTAATAACCATGAGCTGTGATACATATATACATATATGTATATATCCTTTTATAATATATATATAGAGAGAGATTTTGCCATTCAACAGAATGTATCATAAAAGGATAAATTGATGGCAAACAATATTTTAGCATTTGCCATTTCTTAAGTCTTCTGACCCTTTTCAATTCTTTGTCTTGGCTAAAACTTATTTTGATATCTGTTAATTGGAACAAGACTGATATTTTAGGATAGAGACAAATACAATTAAAAGGGGCTTACACATTTTAAAGTTCCTGTCAAATGCTGTAACCCCTTCATCCCCATTTGCTACCAGTGATGCATCTTGCCTTCCTTACGCCTGATGTGGGACCTTGAGTTGGCATTGCTCTGCTGTTTTCAAGAAAGTGGTACAAATGCTTAGCAGACACGCTAATCAACAGTCTTCTCTAAAGGATGAAACTTCCTTGAGAAAACCTGTAAAACATACATTTTAATAACCAGGAGCTGAAGAGCAAAAAACAAAACCTTTGGCTTCCTCTTTTGCCTTAAGCTCTGAAAAATCTAAATTGATTCAGGATATAAGTCAAAAATAAAACATCTGCAAAATACCTTTTTTTAAGTAATGCACTGAACTCTAACATGTAGACTAGAGTAGAGCTGAGTGAGGTGACTGAATGAGACTGGAGGGTTCCACTTACCACTCACCCTGGCAGAGGCAGCCTCAGGACACTTCTTCAGAATTCCTAGCGTGCCATGAACCAGAACTGGTAAACCATTGTATTATATAATCCTTTCTAGTCTGAAGATTCAGAGGCAATTAATTTATAGACAATTTGTCTGATTCATATTTGCCTTGATGTTCTTAGTTTTAGCATGAATGATATTTTGAAAAATGATTTAGAATTCAAAGTTGTTGATTTACTCAGTGAACACAGAAATCAACCTATTGGAACATTTTATTTGATCATAGATTAAATTAAAAGCTTTTAAAGAGCAATCACCGAGCTGCAGGCAAAATCTTTATTTTGCTCTGTTGCTTAACAAGAAGGAGCTTCAGCTCAACGTAGTAGCCCAAATAAATATTGAATTCAATCATTTATAAAAGCTTTGGCTGTTAGTCAGAATTATTTTAATAATATTTTCTCCCTAATAAAAAAATTAGAAAAGTTCATGAATAATTCTCCTATTCTTACATGCCACAACAAATCATATGATGTGAAAAAGGGTGAAAATTGGAAGAAAATGTAGGTGGAATAGACACTGAAGTTGAAGATGCTGACAATGGTATAGACATGTGGCATCATGATGCCTTGTGACTACTGATTATGTCACACTTTTCACTATTATGGTTTTGTGTGTATTTTGTATAGATTTACATATGAAATTACTGTATGATAAATACCATATGGGAAATAACTTCATTCACTCATGGTGTATGGTAGAAAACAATCTTTACCACTAGTGATAAAATTATGCCAAGGTCTTCATGAAGAATAATACGTGAAAGGCCTCACAAAGTTTTCCTTTTTTTATTTCAAAGTCTTAGCTACTCCAAGGCTTCCATGGATCTTTTAGGAAAAGTAATGCTGGTAATAACTGCCTTTGAGTTTTCATGGAAGTGGCAAGTAGCAGTGAAGGGTGTTATGTAGGTTAACAATTCCTTGAGTGATTAAAAAAAGTGATAGTAGTAAAAACAGCAAAATACAGACCATTCGAATAATTAGTGGTGCAGGAATAATGCATCAGATGTATAGCTATTACAAAAGGGAAGACAGTTTGTTGTTGAAATGTTTTTATTGATATGAATGACAAACTGTGTCTCTTGCATCCAGACATGTGCTAAGAAAAACTATGAGCTGATGCATTACTGTATTTCTTGAAGAAAATTTGTTTGCAGCAAGTCAAAATTTCTGTTTAATTTCCAGTTTGTAAAATAAAATGTCTTGAATTCTTTATGCATATCTCTTAAGTTTTTTGAGGTCTTTAAAATGTGAAAAGCACCAAAAAGGTTTGTTTTAATACTGCCAGGATAAAGAATGATCACCATTTTTCCAAATGGCACCCTTCTATTAATGAGAATCATAAGAAAACATGCCTCATGACTTCAAGAGAAAATGGACATTCCTTCATGGACTTCAAGAATAGAATGATACATGGGCAAACAAACAAACAAAAAACCCTCTATTAAATAACAACAAAAACCCAAAACAAGCAAAAATCCTTCTATGTTTTCTTTACTCGTATTTCCTTGAATAAAACATATGTTTTCTAAAGATACTCATGAAAACTCTTCTTGCAAGCTAGCATCTTTTTGCTAATTGGGTTGCCATGGGAGTGGCAGTGTGAAAATCTAGCAGTTTGACATTGGGTTGACTGACCAGTAAACTAATCTAAAATTAGCATTGGCATCTTGACTTTCCTTCCGGGCTATCTACCCAGTGCTCAGAGCTTGTCTATAAATTTTAAATAGTAGATCTAAATAAGCACATTCATCAGGAAAAAGTGGCTCAAGATCCAGGTAACAATGATGCTTGGCTCTAAATAGTCTGGCAGTAAAATGAGACAGATGTTCTTTGGGTGGAAGAGGGGGCTGCTAATTATTATTCATAAGCAGATGGCACATGATCAGTTTGTAGAATACTTTTCTAATATTGCATGTGACATTGTAAATCCAGATTCCTGAATACGAATAGGTAATAGGAAAATGGATAGATTTTTATGTGATGAAGCTTTTGAAAGAGAATATCTCAAAATTCAAGAGAAGTATAAAGTTCTGCATATATCTGAATGGAGGCACAAGTTCCATTTTAGTGGATACATGAGGTTGATGACCTTAAGTCTGAAATGAATGTAAAAGTGAAAAAAAAAGATAGTTTTCCCCAGGTGTCCTGCTTTTATCACATTGGTACTTCAGGAAGTAAAATTGCAAATCCTCCAGGCCTTTTAAATGGAAGCAAATCTAGAGGTAGAAAGTCCAGGCATTTAAGAACACTGCAACAATAAGAACGCCCTGGAAAGTAGCCAGTTTCCTACCTGGAATAGGGCTGCTGTGGCACTAGTTTGGGTGTGTGCCAAGAATGGAGACCTGCAGGAGACATTAAAACAGCTGCGATCTGGTGACCTGGTACAGAATGACCTGAGAGGGCAGAGAAGACAACGTACGGACACAGCACAACGTCATTCAAGACAAAGTAGAACAGGAAAATGAGAACTTCTAACAGAAAAACAAGGTGCACACGCATGACACAAGCCGTGAGTCTTCTCGGGCCTCAGCTTCATCCAGAATAAAGAGTCACATTCTTCATAACCACTTCTTGAAAACAAGCTGTTAACAAGCATATAACAGACCCATAGTCAGGAGAAATTATTAGATTGGGTGACTTTATCCAGTGTACCTTTGTTCACTGAAGTTCAGTTCTGGGATCTTTGCGGAGATTCATGTCGATAAATCTAAAAAGTAAACTGTTAGCAAGGTTTGTTTACCATTGAACGAATGTAGGCAGCATGAATTAGAGCATCAGACTAGGAGTCACAAATAGGGGTTCAAATTTAATTTCTCCCATGCTTTGTAGATAGGCTTGGGATAAACACATCATCTCCCTTATCACCATCGTTACCATTGTCGTCATCATCATCATCACCTCCATGAGTTGACAGTTCGTTGTTAGTCTCTGTGCTAACACTTGGAGATCACTCAAATCCTGGAAATGGCCACTGTCTTCCACTGCACTCCTGATTCTTTTTACCGGGGACATTTTTATTTCTTTATATTCTTTTGTAGTTCCCACTTAGGACCCATTGTTATTCATGTGACCACCTTCCTACCTCCAAGAAGGTCACAATGAGATTAGTAAATTTAAATAGTGTTAGGGCAGTTCCTGGGAACAAATTGGATTTCTATAAGGCTCTGAAAGCTAACGTGCTAGCCTGGCCAGCTGTAGAGAGGGCCAGGGCCTCAGAGGGCCAGGCCTGGGGAGATGTGTGTGACTTGCACCTGCTTGATTTGCAGTCCGGAGAAGCTGGATCAGTGGTTCATGATGATTTTGTAATGAAACGAAGATGTTGAAAAAGCAGATAACTCAGGTACAATGAGTTGAAGTCAAGAAAAGCATATAGAAGTGATAAATTTAGGTATCAGAACATTTACTCTGGAAAATGTAGACTAAAGAGCCACTTTTACAATTGTATTAGTTTATATTTGCTACTTTCACGGTACAAACTTCCTCAATGACACTCAAGTGTCATTTTGCTGTGTAGACTTTGCTTGGGGAATCTGGACCATGTCATTTGCATAGTTTATATATGATTATGCGAAGAAGTGATGCCTTGGGATATCTCATATGTGTGTTTCAAATTAGCAACTGTCTTGAAAACATATGGTACTATGTAATTTCCTGATATTAGAACTGAAAAATACAGATGTGATAGCCTATAAAATTTGCTTGGGAATAATGAATACAGATAATTATAAAGTAAGATTTCTTAATTATCACACGAGACTCTAAATTGAAGATTGATTTCACCAGTGACTTTTTAATAGTCTTTACTAATCAGGTTATATTAGCTGAGAAGTGGTACCAGACAACTCCAGTTTATAATCTACAGTGCTATCCAACAGAAAAGATTGACTAGCCATATGTGACTCTTGAGCATGTGATACATGGTTAATGTGACTAAGGAGCTGAATTTTAAATTTTATTTAATTTTTAATTCATTTAAATTTAAATAGCCACACTTAAATAGCCTATTGGATGCTGCAGAACTGAAAGGATGCTTATCTTAAATTTATTTTTGAACTATGCTTTGGCTTCAAGGTGAGATAGCAACTCATTATTTTATTACAGAGATAACTCCATGGATAACACGAATAACAATTCTTAAAGGAGTATAAAACCCACTTTTGTGTAAGACTTGTATTATGACAAAATAGTCAATCTATTTATAGCCTTCAAGTTGGTCTTGAAAAGTCCATCTGCTCCCTGGAAAATGCAAAAAAGTTGTTTGTGGTTAAATAGTTGGTTAACAGAATTTTGACTATTTAATCTGCTTATATCATGTAGAACACAGAACTTTTTGGGGAAAAATGATAATTTATTTCAGAAAGAAGAATAATAGTAGTCTCGAAAAAATAAATCTTTAGAAAATCTAGAAAAGAGTATTTACTGAGCTTGTATCATCTTCACAAGCACTAAAGTTTCACAACAACCCTAAGAGATAAGGTTCTCCCCATTTGTCAGGTGAGAATGCAAGGCTCAGAAAGAATAACTAACTTGTCAAAGCCCAGGGTTCTGAACTCAGGCAGTGTGGCTTCTGGGGCCAAGCTCTCAACCACCAGGCTACAGTTTCTTCATTATATGGTGCTGTTCTCTTGTATCTTCCATCCCTTCTGCCTCCCTCATCCTTGAGTGCTTCAGGTAGAGAATAAGGGAGACATGGCTAAATATTCCAGTTCTTGTACTGGCCATTCACCAGGTAGAGGACCTTAAAGAAGCCCATTTTACCTCCTCTTACTTTTTATATATGGCAATTAACATGTATGTGGGGCTATTCTGTCTCCTTGAGATGGACCTGGTTAAGGTGCTATTTAGAGGTGGCAGGCAGAAGAGCTTCAGGAAGCACAGTCTTGGTGACTCAGCTGAGACAGCCTGGGTCGTATTTGGTGTCCAAGATCCGTAGTCCAGGAAGAGCACCGAACAAACTATGATTCTGAATAATGGTACCCTGCCCATATTGTCAGGAGAGGCTTCTAGAAAAGTACCTATAGAGTTTATAACCCTAGCAAGCTGAGACTGAAGATTTATTCATCACATGGAGATAAAAGTTAGCAAGAAGCAAAATGGGGGTGGAGAGAGCAAATAGTGACTTTAAATTGAGGAGAGCAATGATCTTGTTATTTAACATAAAGAAAAAAGTAAAGCTATTTTCAGCTGACTGGGTTGCAGGTAGGTGATCCTTTCCAGGTGCTACTAGTTACCACCACCCTTCCTTAGTGATGTGGTGGGATAGAAGTTCTGGTTATTCACGAGACCTGAAAAGAAAATGGGCCAATAGGCTTACTCTATTAAAAGGGAATTTGGGGGCCTGGCACAGTGGCTCAGGCCTGTAATCTCAGCACTTTGGGAGGCTGAGGTGGGTGAGTCATCTGAGGTCAGGAGTGTGAGACTAGCCCGACCAACATGGTGAAACCCCGTCTTTGCTAAAAATACAAAGTCAGCCGGGTGTGGTGGCAGGTGCCTGTCATCTCAGCTACTGGAGAGGCTGAGGCAGGAGAATCACTTGAACCCAGGAGGTGGAGGTTGCAGCGAGCCAAGATTATGCCATTGCACTCCAGCCTAGGTGACAGAGCTAGACTCCAGCTAAAAAAAAAAAAAAAAAAAAAAAAAAAAAAAAAAAAAAAAAAGAATTCAGGATGCCACTCTATGGTGCTCTGAAAGTGCTTGGCATCTTTAGTTTCAGACACTGAATAGTGAAATGATTATTTTAAATATTTTTTGATTTGGAAAACAGGCTGTAGATATACTGCCGGTCCCAGGAGAGAGCAGGAGAGCCTACAGTAATTAAGTGCTTGGTGTAAACCTATTTACAACCTATTTACACCTAGTGTCCCTAGTGCAGGGACTAATAAGTGCATGGAAAAGTAAACCAACCATTTCATATACCTTGGTCTAGTCAGATATTATCTACCTTTTCTCATTGAAATTCAAGGAAAGTCATGCTTATAACAGTTCATGGGCAGGTTAATTGAATAAGTTAGAGGATGTATACCTCCTGTGTTATTTCTTTTAAACACTGGATTTCTAAATATATTGAATCAAAACAATTTTAGTAAAAATTAAAATGCCAATCAGTTAGAAAAATTAAAATCCCAATCAGTTAGAATGCATGATTTGGAATAAGATAAATTAGGCAACATTTTGATGAATCTTTTCGTATTAAAATCTGGAATTCTAGAGGCACTGCAAATTTGTTTCTATATGCACGTATTCATAGCATCTGTGACATGTTTTTCATCATCATTTTTCATTATTAATCTAGACCACTCACCTTGGCATATGCAGAGACATCTTTATCATTTATTGCTCTATGTGTGTTACTGTCTGTCCCACTAGACTTGTGAACCTTACCAAGGCAGGGGCTTTGTCTTATTCATTGATGCTTTCCCAGGGTCTAGGCACATTGTATATCACAAAAAGGGCACCCACCACATTTGCAGAAATGATGGAAAGAATAGTGGAGGGACTGAACAGAATATCTCCAGAATTTCTGAAATTTGTAGAGATTGTAGAAGGGGAGAACAGGGGACTATGCCAACAAAAGCAATATTACATGAAAATTGTTATTTGGCTTATCTGTGGAAAAACACATTTAGATAGGGACTATTAGAATATTTAAATAATTGAATCTAATATCCTTGTGCTTTCTTTGCTTTCATTGATTTTATTACATGACTAGCTAATTTTTTCATTATGTAGTACTCTTTATAATGACACATGTCATAACATAAAAATGTGTGCAGAATAGTTGTAATGGCAATCTGTTGATTCTGTTGGATAGTCTACTGGATAGTAGAAACTCTTTTTGCCACAATTACAGCCTTGTTTTTTCTACTCCAATCCTGTACCTTTTATTTATTTTCTTGTTCTACTGCACAGTATAGAATCTCCAGTTCACCACTGAATATAAGTGGTGATGGTATGCATCCTTAGCTGGTTCTAAATTTTGAAGGAAATGCTTAGAATGTCATATGCCTAACATGATGTTCACTGAAGATGTTTTTGTGTTAAGGGAGAATTCTTTTATTCCTAATTAAATTTTGTTAAAAACATACTTTCACATAGAATTCTATAGGATTCATTTTTTTTTGCATCTGGTGTATTACAATTATAATTGACTTTTTAATACATAAATGATTATTGTGATGATTTTCATAAATTGATTTTATGTTAAGCCAACTGTACATTCCTAGCATAAGCAAGTTATTCATGGTTTATCTGATTTTTCAATACATTGCTAGATTCAGTTTGCTGATGGTTATATGTTTTTTGGCTCATAAATGCACATAAGTGTGTTTGGAAGATTGACATGTAAAAATGTTTTTTAGTTGTTTTTTAATTGACTTCCAACTTAATTACATTTTGATCAAGGAGCATAGTCTGTAGGATGCCTATTATTAATTTGCTGAGAATTGCTTTATGGCATGGCATTTGGTAAATTTATGTGATGTGTACCTAGGGAAAAAAACCAGTCCCTCACTGTTGGATATAATGTTCTATATGTTCCTTAGAGTAAGCTTGTTACAGTGTTCAAATCTTGTTGAAATTTATCTTCTTCTTGCAGAGCTGTCAATTTTTTTTATGATAGAATTTGAGGATTTGTTCTTAAATACATAAAGATTTTGAATTATTTTATCTTCTTAGTGAATTTAATCTTTTGTAATTGTAAGGGTTATTGCCGAGTTTAAAATGAGGAAACTGAGGCCAGTATAAGAACAATTAAATGCCAATTTATTTAACTCCCAGGTGAGGTTCTGTAGTCCCGGGGAAAGGGGCCAGAGAAGTCGCGCCTGACTCCTCTTGGGCGTGGGTTTTTATAGGTAATGAAGGCGTTTGATTGGCTGTGGTGAAACAGGACTGTGGACAGGGCTAGCTGCTATTGGTAGGTAGGTGGGATTTCTGGTGAGGGGGCTGTGCTATTAGGCAGGTTTTGGCAGGGCTTCTTTTAAATTTTGTCAGGGTTTTCCAATGGCGGGCTAGTTGCCTAGTGCAGTTTAGTGTTGAGTGCAGATTCTGGTGTGGAGTGCAGAAGTGGGCATGTGTTGAGTGCAGATTCTGGTGACTAGTTTTCAGGCGTTGAAGGAATGGGCATGTCCAAGCTCCCGGCAAGGCAACCGGTCTTACAGTAATGAAACAGTTATTTTTCTTAGCTCTAATAATGCTTTGTCTCAAAATCTATGTTTTAAAATATTTATAATGCAACATCAGTTTTCTTTTGGTTTGTATTTGCCTTGTACATGTTTTTTATTCTTTCATATAAACTTACTGTGTCTATATGTACTTAACAGTCACTTTTAAAAAATTCATAACTGGAATGTTAAAGAACTTGGTGAGACAGTTGTTTTTTGTTTAACAAAAAAGTTTATCCCTTTTTATAATTATTGGTATACCCAGATTTATTTCTATATCTTAGTTTTTACTATTTCTTTTGAGAATTTTTTTGTTTTACCCTTTATAAACCTGCATTTAGCTTGTTTTATTGCTTTGGATTTTTTGTTTGTGTATATTTCTCATTGGCTCTCCATTATTGTAATTTACTATTTTAAAAATTACACTGTTTATTCATTTATCAATTCAATTTTATTTACTTTATAAGGACAGATAAAATTGTATGTGTGTATCATGTAAAACATATTTTTGAAGTACATATACATTGCAGAATGGTTAAATTTAGCTAATTAAAGTATGCATTGCCTCATATAGTTATTTTTGTGATGAGAACCTTTAACATTCACTCAGCATTTTTTAAGAATACATTATATTGCTCTTAACTATAGTCACCATGTTGTAAAGTAGATCTTTTGATTGAACTTATTCCTCCTATCTAGCTAAAATTTTGTATCCTTTGACCAATATCTCTTCTCCCCTCCCCTGACCCCTCAGCCAACATTGTGACCAACATTGTACCCTCTACTTCTACAAAGTACACTATTTTTTGATTTCACATGAGTGAGATTATACGGTATTTGTCTTTCTGGGCCTGGCTCATTTTACTTAATATAGTGTTCTCCTGGTTCATCCATGCTGTCAGAAATGGCATAATTTCCTTCTTTCTTATGACTGAATAGTATTTCATTGTGTATCCATATCACACACATTTTCTTTATCCATTCATCTGTTCATGGGCATGTAGATTGATTATACATCTTGGCTATTGTGAATAATGCCGCAAGAAACTTAGGAGTGCAGATATATCTTTTACCTACTGATTTCATTTATTTTGGATTATATACATAGTAGTGGAATTGCTGGATCATATGCTAATTCTATTTTTAATTTTTTATTTAAATTCTATACTGTTTTTCACAATAACATACTAATTTACATATCCACAAACTGTGTAAACAGGTTCCTTTTTAGTCAGATTCTCACCAAATTTTGTTTTTGTTTTTTTTTTTTTTTAAATTTGTATTGCATTTTATGTTTTGGGGTACATGTGCAGAACGTGCAAGATAGTTGCATAGGTATACACATGGCAGTGTGTTTTGCTGCCTTCCACCCCTTAACCCACATTTGGCATTTCTCCCCAGGCTATCCCTCCCTAGCTCCCCCCCACTGTCCCTCCCCTATTCCCCCCAATTGACCCCAGTGTGTAGTACCCCCCTCCCTGTGTCCATGTGTTCTCATTTTTCTCACCTGCCTATGAGTGAGAATATGTGGTATTTCCTTTTCTGTTCTTCTGTCAGTGTGCTGAGAATGATGTTCTCCAGATTCATCCATGTCCTTACAAAGGACATAAACTCATCATTTTTGATTGCTGCATAATATTCCATGGTGTATATGTGCCACATTTTCCCAGTCCAGTCTATCATCGACGGGCATTTGGGTTGGTTCCAGGTCTTTGCTATTATAAACAGTGCTGTAATGAACATTCGTGTGCATGTGTCCTTATAGTAGAATGATTTATAGTCCTTTGGATATATACCCAGTAATGGGATTGCTGGATCAAATGGAATTTCTATTTCTAGGTCCCTGAGGAATCGCCACACTGTCTTCCACAATGGTTGAACTAATTTACACTCCCACCAACAGTGTAAGAGTGTTCCTATTTCTCCACATCCTCTCCAGCATCTGTTGTCTCCAGCTTTTTTAATGACCGCCATTCTAACCGGCGTGAGATGGTATCTCAATGTGGTTTTGATTTTCATCTCTCTAATGACCAGTGATGATGAGCATTTTTTCATGTCTTTGTTGGCCTCATGTATGTCTTCTTTTGTAAAGTGTCTGTTCATGTCCTTTGCCCATTTTTGAATGGGCTTGTTTGTTTTTTCCTGTAAATCTGTTTGAGTTCTTTGTAAATTCTGGATATCAGCCCTTTGTCAAATGGGTAAACTGCAAAGATTTTTTCCCAATCTGTTGGTTGCCAATTCACTCTAGTGACTGTTTCTTTTGCTCTGCAAAAGCTGTGGAGTTGGATTAGGTCCCATTTGTCTATTTTGGCTTTTGTTGCCAATGCTTTTGGTGTTTTGGTCCTGAAGTCCTTGCCTACTCCTATGTCTGAATGGTTTTGCCTAGATTTTCTTCTAGGATTTTTATGGTGCCAGGTCTTATGTTTAAGTCTTTAATCCATCTGGAGTTAATTTTAGTGTAAGGTGTCAGGAAGGGGTCCAGTTTCTGCTTTCTGCACATGGCTAACCAATTTTCCCAACACCATTTATTAAACAGGGAATCCTTTCGCCATTGCTTGTTTTTGTCTGGTTTATCAAAGATTATATGGTTGTAGATATGTTGATTTGCCTCTGATGCCTCTGTTCTGTTCCATTGGTCTATATCTCTGTTTTGGTACCAGTACCATGCTGTTTTGATTACTGTAGCCTTGTAGTATAGTTTGAAGTCTGGTAGTGTGATGCCTCCCGCTGTGTTCTTTTTGCTTAAAATTGACTTGGCTATGCGGGCTCTCTTTTGGTTCCATATGAAGTTCATGGTGGTTTATTCCAGTTCTGTGAAGAAATTCAATGGTAGCTTGATGGGGATAGCATTGATTGTGTAAATTACTTTGGGCAGTATAGCCATTTTCACGATATTGATTCTTTCTAATCATGAACATGGAATGTTTCTCCATCTGTTTGTGTCCTCTCTTATTTCATTGAGCAGTGGTTTGTAGTTTTCCTTGAAGAGGTCCCTTATGTTCCTTGTAAGTTGTATTCCTAGGTATTTTATTCTCTTTGTAGCAGTTGTGAATGGCAGTTCGTTCTTGATTTGGTTCTCTTTAAGTCTGTTATTGGTGTATAGAAATGCTTGTGATTTTTGCACATTGATTTTATATCCTGAGACTTTGCCGAAGTTGCTTATCAGTTTCAGGATTTTTTGAGCTGAGGTGATGGGGTCTTCTAGGTACACTATCCTGTCATCTGTGAGTAGAGACAATTTGGCTTCCACCTTTCCTATTTGAATACCCTTAATTTCTTTTTCTTGCCTAATTGCTCTGGCTAGAACTTCCAGTACTATGTTGAATAGGAATGGTGAGAGAGGGCATCCTTGTCTAGTGCCAGATTTCAAAGGGAATGCTTCCAGTTTTTGCTCATTAGGTATGATGTTGGCTGTTGGTTTGTCATAAATAGCTTTTATTACTTTGAGATATGTTCCATCAATACCGAGTTTATTGAGAGTTTTTAGCATAAAGGGCTGGTGAATTTTGTCAAATGCTTTCTCTGCATCAATTGAGATAATCATGTGGTTTTTGTTTTTGCTTCTGTTTATGTGGTGAATTATGTTTATAGACTTGTGTATGTTGAACCAGCCTTGCATCCACGGCATGAATCCTACTTGATCATGGTGGATAAGCTTTTTGGTGTGCTGTTGCAATCGGTTTGCCAGTATTTTATTGAAGATTTTTGCATCTATGTTCATCATGGATATTGGCCTGAAGTTTTCTTTTCTTGTTGAGTCTCTGCCGGGTTTTGGTATCAGGGTGATGTTGGTCTCATAAAATGATTTGGGAAGGTTTCCCTTTTTGGATTATTTGGAATAGTTTCAGAAGAAATGGTACCAGCTCCTCTTTGTGTGTCTGGTAGAATTCGGCTGTGAACCCATCTGAACCTGGGCTTTTTTTTGTGTGGTAGGCTCTTAATTGCTCCCTCAACTTCTGACCTTGTTATTGGTCTATTCATAGTTTTGGCTTCCTCGTGGTTTAGGCTTGGGAGTACACAGGTGTCCAGGAATGTATCCATTTCTTTCTGCCTTACTAGTTTATGTGCATAGAGTTGTTTGTAGTATTCTCTGATGATGGTTTGAATTTCTGTGGAATCTGTGGTGATTTCCCCTTTACCGTTTTTTATTGCATCTATTTGGTTGTTCTCTCTCTTCTTTTTTATCAGTCTGGCTAGTGGTCTGTCTATTTTGTTGATCTTTTCAAAAATCCAGCTCTTTGGATTTATTGATTTTTTGTAGGGTTTTTCGTGTCTCTATCTCCTTCAGTTCTGCTCTGATCTTAGTTATTTCTTGTCTTCGGCTAGGTTTTGAAGTTTTTTGATCTTGCTCCTCTAGCTCTTTCAATTTTGACAATAGGGTGTCAATTTTGGATCTCTCCACTCTTCTCATATGGGCACTTATTGCTATATATTTTCCTCTACAGACTGCTTTAAATGTGTCCCAGAGATTCTGGTATGTTGTGTCTTCATTCTTGTTGGTTTTGAAGAACTTCTTTATTTCTGCCTTCATTTCATTGTTTATCCAATCAACATGCAAGAGGCAGTTGTTCAGTTTCCATGAAGCTGTGTGGTTCTGAGTTAGTTTCTGAATTCTGAGTTCCAACTTGATTGCACTATGGTCTGAGAGACTGTTTGTTATGATTTCAGTTGTTTTCCATTTGCTGAGGAGTACTTTACTTCCAATTATGTGGTCAATTTTGGAGTAGGTGTGATGTGGTGCTAAGAAGAATGTATATTCTGTGGATTTGGGATGGAGAGTTCTGTAAATGGCTACAGCTTTGCTTGTTCCAGGTCTGAGTTCAAGCCCTGGATGTCCTTGTTAATTTTCTTTCTGGTTGATCTGTCTGATATTGACAGTGGAGTGTTAAAGTCTCCCACTATTATCGTGTGGGAGTCTAAGTCTCTTTGTAAGTCATTAAGAACTTGCCTTATATATCTGGGTGCTCCTGTATTGGGTCTATATATATTTAGGATCGTTAGCTCTTCTTGTTGTATCGATTCTTTTACCATTATGTAATGACCTTCTTTGTCTCTTTTGATCTTTGTTGCTTTAAAGTCTATTTTATCAGAGATGAGAATTTCAACCCCTGCTTTTATTTGCTCTCCATTTGCTTGATAAACCTTCCTCCATCTCTTTATTTTTAGCCTTTGTGTATCCTTGCATGTGAAATGGGTTTCCTGGATACAGCACACCGATGGGTTTTGTTTCTTTCATCCAATTTGCCAGTGTGTGTCTTTTGATTGGTGCATTTAGCCCATTTACATTTAGGGTTAATATTGTTATGTGTGAGCTTGATACTGCTGTTTTGATGCTAGCTGGCTTTTTTGTCCGTTGGTTGTTGCAGATTCTTCATTTTGTTGATCCTCTTTAGCATTTGGTATGTTTTTAGTATGGCTGGTACTGATTGTTCCTTTCTATGTGTAGTGCCTCTTTCAGGAACTCTTGTAAAGCAGGCCTGGTGGTGACAAAATCTCTGAGCACTTGCTTGTTGGCAAAAGATTTTTTTTCCCCCTTCACTTATTAAGCTCAATTTGGCTGGATATGAAATTCTGGGTTGAAAGTTTTTTCTTTAAGGATGTTGAATATTGGCCCTCACTCTCTTCTGGCTTGTAGAGTTTCTGCTGAGAGATCTGCTGTGAGTCTAATGGGCTTTCCTTTGTGGGTGACCCAACCTTTCTCTCTGGCTGCCCTTAGTATTTTCTCTTTCATTTCAACCCTGGTGAATCTGATGACTATGTGCCTTGGGGTTGCTCTTCTTGTGGAATATCTTTGTGGTGTTCTCTGTATTTCCTGGAGTTGAGTATTGGCCTGCCTTGCTAGGTTGGGGAAATTTTCCTGGATAATATCCTGAAGGGTTTTTTCCAGCTTGGATTCATTCTCTTTGTCACATTCTGTTACACCTATCAAATGTAGGTTAGGTCTCTCACATAGTCCCACATTTCTTGGAGATTTTGTTCATTCCTTTTTGGGCTTTTTTCTCTAATCTTGGTTTCTCATTTTATTTCATTGAGTTGATCTTTGACTTCTGATATTCTTTCTTCTGCTTGGTCAATTTGGCTGTTGAAACTTGTGCAGGCTTCACAAAGTTCTCATGTTGTGTTTTTCAGCTCCTTCAATTCATTCATATTTCTCTCTAAGTTGTCCATTCTTGTTATCATTTCCTTGAATCTTTTTTCAAGGTTCTTAGTTTCTTTGCATTGATTTAGAACACGTTCTTTTAGCTCACTGAAGTTTCTCATTATTCACCTTCTGAAGTCTGATTCCATCATTTCATCACACTCATTTTCCGTCCAGCTTTGTTCCCTTGCTGGTGAGTAGTTTTGGACCTTTGTAGGAGATGAAGTGTTTTGGTTTTGGGTGTTTTCCTCCTTTTTGTGCTGGTTTCTTCCCATGTTTGTGGATTTATCCACCTGTCATCTTAGTAGTTGCTGACTTTTCAATTGGGTCTCTGAGTGGATGCCCAGATTGTTGTTGATGAAGTAGTTCTGTTACTTAGTTTTCCTTCTAACAGTCTAGCCCCTCTGTTGTATGGCTGCTGAGGTCCATTCCAGGCCCTTCTTGTCTGGGGTACACCTGTAGCAGCTGCAGAACAGTGAGGGATGCTACCAGTTTTTTCTTCTGCTATCTTTGTCCCAGAATGATGCTCGCCAAATGTCAGTCTGATTAGTCCTTTTTTGAGGTGACTCTTTGGATATACAGGGGTCAGGGAGCTGCTTGAGGAGATGGTTTGTACTTTATTGGAGCTCAAGTGCTGAGCTGTGAGCTCTATTGTTCATTCAGGGTTGTTGGGTGGGTGTGTTTGGGTCTGCTGCAGCAGAACTTATAACCCCCCCCTTTTTTTTTCCTCAGATGCTTTGTGTCAGGGATTTGGGGCTTTCTTTATGAGTATTCATTGCACCGTCCTGCCCAGCCAGGAGGCAGTCTAGTCACTATTTGCCTGCTGAGTCTCCACCCTCCTACCATGGGGTCCTCTCTGCTGTCATGGGGCTCCACCCTGCTGCCACGGGGCTTCATTCTATTATGGTGGGCTCTGCCCTGTTGGCTGAGTCTCTCTGTTATGGTGGGTTGCCTCAGCAATGGCAGGCTGCTCCCACAATGGGAGTGTTCCCCAGTAGGGGCGGAATGCATCTGTAGTGGTGGATGCCCCTCCCCCACTGAGCTGCACCATCCTGGATTCAGCTGAGCCCACAGTAAAACTCTCAACCCCCAGTGTTTCAAATCACCATTTTTTTTTGTCCCTGTGGGGGTGGGATCCACTGAGCCTGATCACCTGGCTCGCTGCCTCAGAGTCCTTTCTTTCTCTCTCTTTTGTTTTTTTTTTAAGTAGAACAGTTGACTCTCTTACAGGTGTTTCAGTTGCCTGCTGAAAGTACACCAGGATCTGTGTGATTTCCTGTGCTGCTACCCACTGCAGTGCCTCAAATCACGCTTCCCAGGAATCTCCTGGTCTGGCTCACTGTCCAAGTCCCGTTTAAACAGATGGATATGTTAATCTGCCCTCCCAAATCTCAGATTGCCAGTTTAACAGGGCACCCAGACCAGTGAGTTTTGTGCCGCTGTGCTGCGGCGCCGGCCAAAAAGGCCACCAAGCTGAAAGGGCTGTGCTGGTGTCCCATGTCTCTCCTACACCTGGGAATTTCCCCATTCTGTGGGCAACAAATGTCCATCTGAAAATGCGGCTAGGACTCACCCTCTGAGCCTTCACTGAGAGCTGCAATCCTGAGTTGTTCCTACCACGCCATCTTGGAAAATCCCTGTATATATTTATTTTTAAATGATTTTCTAGATAGTTTTATATGCATATGTAACTAAATATGTGTAAAGTTGATAAATATCTTTACCTTCTACTTTACCCATTTTAATTGGGATGTTAAAATAACTTAACTCTTAGCACAACTCTCCAACTAAATTGTATTCTATTTCTATCTAGTGTTTTCCCTTAATCTGTGTTTTTAATGCCATTATTTATACAATATAATTATTTAAAAAAAAATAATTCATAGATTTACCAAGATTACTACCCATCATTCTCTTTTTGCATGTCAGAATTTCTGTGATAATTGTTTTTGAGTGAAGCTGATGTTTAGATCTTTAATAATAATTTGCAGTGAACATTCCATTTATACATTTTTTGCTGAAAACAAAATTTCATTATTTTTGAAAGACAGTTTGTTTGTATAGTATTTTAGATTAACATTTTTTCATGAAGATTAAAAAGTCTTTTTCTGCTTTCTATTGTAGCTATCAGTTTAAAGTAATTCTTATCACAGACTTCTTTAAATATCACACTTGCCTTTGATGATCTAAAATCCATTAAAAATATCTGGTGACTAATTCTATAGGTATAGATAATATTCATATTTTTTCTGTAAAATAATTAGTAGGTTTCTGTGATCTAAGATTATTCTGCCTTTCCATAGTTCAAAAAATTATTCATTTTATCCCTTTGATTATTGCCTTATTGTAATTATTTTGTTTAAAATAATTATTTAACCTTTGCTCATTATTTAACCTTTTTTATTATTCTTATTATTAAACCTTTATTATTTTTATTTAATATTATTTATTATTAAGCCTTTATTATTTTTATTTAATATTATTTATTATTTAACCTTTGTTTATTATTTAACCTTTTTGTTTCTCTGATCAAACATATGTTAGACCTTTTCACTCCTTCTAACCTCTTTTATATTTTCCATATATTTGCATTTTGGGTTAATTTCAGGATAGTATATTTGCGTCTGTCTTCCAGTTCATTAAATTTTTCTTCAGCTGTACCTTATTTTCTCTTTAATTTGTTAACCTGTTAATCTTTTAACATGTCATCTGTCAGTCTGTTTACATTTCAATTATTTTTCATTTCTAAAAAGAAAAATTTCACTTATTTCAAATTATATATTTTAACTTATTCTCTTGTCCCTTGCTTATAATATTAATAAATACCTTATTTAGTGAAATGTACAAAAAGTGCTAATTTTATATTTTTCTAATTAATTTCAACATTTATAATTTTGCTGGTATCTTGTTTTGGCTGACTCTCAATTTTAGCCTATGTGATAACATATTTCATTATTTTCTACCATGAGTTCATGTTCCCTGGGACTTCAGCTGTGATAATTCTTTGAGGCCTGGATATGACTACATTTTTTGAAGAGGAATTCTATTGGCTTCTTCCAGTTACCTGATAGTATTTCCAATTTGATATCACTTAAAAAATGTTTTTGACCATATATATAGAAGGATTCCAGGTTAAAATATGGATTATTAAAGCAAAATTGTGTTTAATAGTCAGGGAGCCTTAGAGAAGTAAGCTTACTTGCTGATCCTTCTGTTTGGTTGATTCAGTTCTTATTTACCCTCCAGGATTTTTATTAATTTCATGAAGAAATCTACCAAATATTTCATTTTGGCTAGTCCTTGATTTTATTACCTATTTCCTGTGTTCTGCACTTCCATCAAAACAGAAACTGGAGATTATCCTGACTGAGCAGATGCTTCCTAGGGACAAATTGGTTATCTTCCAGGTGTCTTCTTTTCGATTGTGTTCAGCTTCTGTGCATTCTTTGACTTCTTGCTGTCTTAAGAAATTATTTAAAAAGATGGTTTTTAATACATTATCAAACATTTTGTTTACTTAATTTTGCAGAGTATATGGGCTGTTTACCACTGGGCCCCCTTTTATTTTCAGAGCTCTTTGGGAGGGGCATTCCTCTATGACCAGTTGTCTTAGGTACCACTGTGATTTACTATGAGATGATAATAAAGACAAAACAGTAACTTTCTGATATTCTTGAAAATAATTTGATAGTGTTACAGATTGTTATGTAATTAGACAAAAGTACCTTGAAAGAGGACGTTATAAGATGGCAAGAGTGAAATGTAGACATTAAAAGTGAAACAATAGCCCCAGTACAAGTTGCTCAAGTTGCACACATTTGGCTGATTTTAGTTTTATTTAAAATTGAGTTAAAATACTCCTTAGAGATAGATTCAAGATTGCTGAATAGAAACAGCTCTGGAGTACAGTTCCCGGTGAGAACACAGAGGGTGAGTGATCACTGAACTTCTGAACCAGTTTTTTTTTTTTTTTTTTCCCACAGACTGGGAGATTCCCAGGTGGAAAAGTGCCATAAGTCTCCAGCATGGCTGTTTCAGCCAGCACAGTGGCTCTGTGCATAAAAACTCACCCAAATCTGGAAAGCCATTTCAACTGGCACCTGGAATACCTGGGAGACAGAGTTACCCATTCAACTGTAAAAAAAGGGGGCTGAAACGAGCCAAGTGATCTGGCTCAGAGGGTCCCACCCACACAAAGACCAGCAATCTGAAATGCTTTGGATTGAGAGTTTCACAGCAAGCACAGCTGGACCCAGGATGGTCCAGATCTGTGGGGGAAAGGGCATCCATGATTACCGAGGCAGTCCACCACTACCAAGGCAGTCTGCCATTACTGAGGCAATCCACTATTACCAAGGCAGTCTGTGATTACTGAGGCAATCCACCATTACCAAGGCAGTCCACCATTAGTGAGGCAATCTGTCATTACTGAGGCAGTCTGCATTACAGAGGCAGACCATCATTAGCCAGGCACTTCTAACTATACCTCTATAAACAAAACCACAAAGAAGTTCACAAGGCAGCAGGGCAGAGACCAGGGCAGCTCAGCAACTCCTCTGCTGGCAGACTGTGACTAGGCTACCTCCTTGCTGGGCAGAGTGTCTCTGAAAAAAGGCAGCAGCATGTCAGAACTTATAAATAAAGCCCCACAATCCTGGGACAAAACACCTGGGAAAAAAAGGCAGTTATGAGTTATGCTGCAGCAGACTTAAACATACCTGCCCAGCAGCTCTGAACAGGACAATGGAGCTCACAGCTCAACACTTGAGCTCCTATAAGGGACAGATTGTCTCCTCAAGTAGCTTCCCAACCACTGTATATCCAAAGAGACACCTCATAAAGAAGAGCTCAGGCTGACATCTGGCAGGTATCCTTCTGGGGCAAAGGTAACAGAAGAAGAAACTGGCAGCAAGCCTTACTGTTCTGCAGCTGCTGCAGGTTATCCCCAGGCAAGCAGGATATGGAGTGGACATCCAGCAATCCTACAGAAGAGGGGTCTGACTGTTAGAAAGAAAACAAAAAAACAGAAAGAAATAACCTCATCATTAACAAAAAGATGTCCACTAAGAGACCCCATTAAAAAGTCACCAACTACAAAGATCACAGGTAGATAAATCCACAAAGATGGGAAGAAACCAGTGCAAAAATGATGAAAACACCCAAAACCAGAATGCCTCTCCTTCTCCAAGGGATTACAACTCCTAACCAGCAAGGTAACAAAGCTGGATGGAGAATGAGTCTGATGAATTGACAGAAACAGGCTTCAGAAAGTGGGTACTAACAAATTTCTCTGAGTGAAAAGAACATGTTCTAACCCAGTGCAAAGAAACTAAGAACCTTGAAAAAAGGATTGATGAAATTCTAATGAGAATAAATGCTTAGAGAAGAATATAAATGACCTGATAGAGTGAAAGACACAACAGGAAAACTTCACGAAGCATACACAACTTTTAATAGCCAAATCAGCCAAGCAGAAGAAAGGATATCAGAGATTAAAGATCAAAACAATGAAATAAAATGAGAAGACAAGATTAGAGAAAAAGTGAAAAGAAATGAACAAAGCCTCCAAGATACATGAGATTATGTGAAAAGGCTTAGTCTACATTTGATATGTATACCCTAATGTGATGGACAGAATGAATCCCAGCTGAAAAACACTCTTCAGGATATTATACAAAAGAATTTCCCCAACCTAGCAAGGCAGGCCAATATTCAAGTCCAGGATATACAGAGAACACCACAAAGATATTCCTCAAGAAGGGCAACCCCAAGGCACATAATCATCAGATTCACCAAGGTTGAAATGAAGGAGAAAATGCTAAGGGCAGCCAGAGAGAAAGGTTGGGTTACCCACAAAGGGAAGCCCATAAGACTCACAGTGGATCTCTCAGCAGAAACCCTACAAGCCAGAAGAGTGGGGGCCAATATTCAACATCCTTAAAGAAGAGAACTTTCAACCTAGAATTTAATATCCAGCCAAACTAAGCTTCATAAGTGAAGGAGAAATAAAATCCTTCATGTACAAGCAATTGCTGAGAGATTTCATCACCACCAGGCCTGCCTTACAAAAGCTCCTGAAGAACTAAACATAGAAAGGAGCAACCAGTACCAGCCACTCCAAAAACATACCAAATGGTAAACAGCATTGACATAATGAAGAAACTGCATCAACTAATGGGCAGAACAAGCAGCTAGCATCAAAATGGCAGGATCAAATTAACACATAACAATATTAACCTTACATGTAAATGGGCTAAATGCCCCAATCAAAAGACACAGACTGGCAAATTGGATAAAAAGTCAAAACCCATTAGTGTGCTGTATCCAGGAAATCCATCTCACATGCAAAGGATACACACAGGCTCAAAATAAAGGGATGAAGAAAGATTTACCAAGTAAAGAAGCAAAGAAAAACATAATAAAAATTAAAAAAGCAGGAGTTTCAATTCTAGTCTCTGATAAAATAGACTTTAAACCAACAAAGATCATAAGAAACAAAGAAGGGCATTACATAATGGTAAAAGGATCAATGCAACAAGAAGAGTTAATGATCCTAAATATATGGGCTCCCAGTACAGGAGCACCTAGATATATAAAGCAAGTTCTTAATGACCTACAAAGAGACTCAGACTCCCACACAATAATAATGGGAGACTATAACACTCCACTGTTAGTACTAGACAGATCAATGAGACAGAAAATTAACAAGGATATCCAGGTCTTGAACTCAAGTCTGCACAAAACAAACCTAATAGGTATTTACAGAACTCTACACCCCAAATCCACAGAATATACATTCTTCTTTGCACCACATCACACCTACTCTAAAATTGACAACCTAATTGGAAATAAATCACTCCTCAGCAAATGCAAAAGAATGCAAATCATAACAGTCTCTCAGACCACAGTGCAATAAAATTAGAACTTAGGAGTAAGAAACTAACTCAGAACTGACAACTTTGTGGAAACCGAACAACTGGCTCTTAAATGTCAACTAGATAGACAATGAACTGAAGGCAGAAATAAAGATGTTCTTTGAAACCCATGAGAACAAAGACATAATGTACCAGAATCTCTGGGACACACTTAAAGTAACATCTAGAGGGAAATTTGTATCAATAAATGCCCACATGAGAAGCCAGGAAAGATGTAAAATCAACATCCTATCATCAATATTGAAGGAGCTAGTGGAGCAAGATTAAAAAAACTCAAAAGCCAGGAGAAGACAAGAAATAACTAAGATCAGAGCAGAACTGAGAGAGATATAAACATAAAGAACCCTTCAAAAAAATCAATAAGCACAGGAACTGTTTTTTTGAAAAAATTAACAAAATAGACTGCTAGCCACATTAATAAAAAAGAAAAGAGAAAAGAATCAAATAGATGAAATAAAAAATAATAAAGGGGATATCACCACCAATTCCACAGAAATACAAATTACCATCAGAGATTACTACAAACAACTCTGTACACATAAACCAGTAAATCTGGAAGAAATGGATAAATTCCTGGACACTTGCACCCTCCCAAGCCTAAACTAGGAAGAAATTGAAACCCTGAATAGACAATAACAAGGGCTGAAGTTGAGGCAGCATTTAATAGCCTACCAACCAAAAAAGGCCCAGGTCCAGATGAGTTCACAGCTGAATTCTACCAGACATACAAAGAGGAGTTTGTACCACTCCTAAAACTATTCCAAGCAATCCAAAAAGAGGGAATCCTTCCCAAATCATTTTATGAGACCAACATCATCCTGATATCAAAATCTGGCAGAGACTCAACAAGGAAAGAAAACTTCAGGCCAATATCCATTGTGTACATTGATGCAAAAACCTTCAATAAAATACTGGCAAACCAAATGCAACAGCACATCAAAAAGCCTACCTTTCACAATCAAGTAGGCTTCATCCCAGGGATGCAAGGCTGGTTCAACATATACAAGTCTATAAACATAATCCACCACATAAACAGAACCAAAGACAAAAAACACATGATTATCTTAATATATGTGGAGAAGGCCTTTGACAAAATTCAGTAGCCCTTTATGCTAGAAACTCTCAATAAACTAGGTATCAGTGGAATGTATCTCAAAATAATAAAAGCTATTTACAACAAACCCACAGCCAATATCATACTGAATGGGCAAAAACTGGAAGCATTCCCTTTGAAATCTGGCACTAGACAAGGATGCCCTCTCTCACCAATCCTATTCAATATAGTATTGGAAGTTCTAACCAGAGCAATCAGGCAAGAAAAAGAAAGAGTCAAATTGTCTCTATTTGCAGGTGATATGATTGTAAATCTGGAAGATCCCATCGTCTCAGCCCAAAATCTCCTGAAACTGATAAGCAACTTCAGTATAGTCTCAGGATACAAAATCAGTGTGCAGAAATCACAAGCATTTCCATACACTAATAACAGACTAAAAGAGAGCCAAATCAAGAAAGAACTGCCATTCACAATTGCTACAAAGAGAATGAAATACCTAGGAACACAACTGACAAAGGATGTAAAGGACCTCTTCAAGGAGAATTACAAACCACTGCTCAATAAGAGAGGCCACAAACAGATGGAAAAACATTCCATGCTCATGGTTAAGAAGAATCAATATTGTGAAAATGGCCATACTGCCCAACGTAATTTATAGATTCAATGCTATCCCCATGAAGCTACCTATGACCTTCTTCACAGAACTGGAAAAAACCACCTTAAACTTCATATGGAACCAAAAGAGAGCCCATATAGCCAAGTCAATTCTAAGCAAAAAGAACAAAGCTGGAGGCATGCTACCTGACTTCAAACTACACTACAAGTCTACAGTAATCAAAACAGCATGATACTGGTACCAAAACAGAGATATAGACCAATGGAACAGAACAGAGTCCTCAGATGCAGTGCCACACATCTACAACCATCTGATCTTTTTTTCATATGTTTCCAGCCTCATATACATCTTATTTGAAAAAGTGTCTGTTCATGTCCTTCACCCACTTTTGAATGGGTTTGTTTTTTTCTTGTAAACAAACATGACAAATTCTTGTTTGTCATCCAAACATGACAAAAACAAGCAATGGGGGAAGAATTTCCTGTTTAATAAATGATGTTGGGAAAACTGGCTAGCCTTGTACAGAAAGCAGAAATTGGACCCATTCCTGACACCTACACTAAAATTAACTCTAGATGGATTAAAGACAAACATAAGACCTAACATGATAAAAACCCAGAAGGAAACCTAGGCAAAACCATTTAGGACATAGGTATGGGCAAGGACTTCATGACTACAACACCAAAAGCATTGGCAACAAAAGCCAAAATAGACAAATGGCATCTAATTAAACTCCAGAGCTTCTGCACAGCAAAAGAATCAATCTTTGGAGTGAACCAGCAACCAACAGAATGGGAAAAAAAATTTGCAATCTACCCTTCTGACAAAGAGCTAATATCCAGAATCTACAAATCTACAAAGAACTAAAACAGGTTTACAAGAAAAAAACAAACCCATTCAAAAGTGGGTGAAGGACATGAACAGACACTTTTTCAAATAAGATGTATATGAGGCTGGAAACATATGAAAAAATGGCCATAATCACTGGTCATTAGAGAAATGCAAATCAAAACCACATTGAGATACCATCTCACGCCAGTTAGAAAGAAAGGCAATCATTAATTGGGTGAGAGAGATCCAAGATGGCTGATTGTTAGCAGCTTGGGATTTTGGCTCCCAGTGAAAGCACAGAAACAAGAGGACACCACATTTTTAGACCAATTTTTGTTGCTCACGGACCAGGAGATTCCCAGCAGAGGAGCCCCACGGGTCACCACTGCGACTCTTGTGGCTGGCACAGCGGTTTTCCCAGTGTCTTTGCACGGCAGTTTTTGGTGCAGTCAGAAAAGCACCATCAATCTTAATACTGCTGTTTTAGCCAGCGCAGTGGGTTGCTCAGATTCCGGCACTGGTGAATCAATAAATTGGATGTCCACTCAGAAACCTAATTAGAAAGGTGGTAATTACAAACACATGGATAAATTTAAAATGAAGGGAAGAAACCAGCCTAAAAAAGCTGAGAACACCCAAAACCAGAATGCCTCTCCCTCTACAGGGGATTACAGTTCCTCATCAGCAACGAAACAAGGTCTGATGGAGAAAGACTGTGTTCCATTAACAGAGGCAGGCTTCAGAAGGTGGATGATAAGAAACTTCTGGGAGTTGAAGGAACTTGTTCTAACGCAATGCAAAGAAACTAAGAACTTTGGAAAAAAAGGTTTGATGAAATGCTAACAAGAATAGATAATATAGAGAGGAATATAAGTGAATTAATGGAGTTGAAAAATACAACATGAGAACTTCGTGAAGTATGCGCAGGTTTTAACAGCTGAATTGATCAAGCAGAAGAAAGGATATCAGAGGTTGAAGACCAACTTAATGAAATAAAACAAGAAGACAAGAATAGAGTAAAAGGCTAAAAAGGGATGAGCAAAGTCTCCAAGAAATATGGGACTATGTGAAAAGACCTAATCTACGTTTGATAGGTGTACCTGAATGCGACGAAGAGAATGAATCCAAGCTGGTAAATACTCTTCAGGATATTATTCAGGAAAACTTTCCCAACCTAGCAAGGCAGGACAATATTCAACCCCAGGTAATACAGAGAACACCACAAAGATATTCCTCAAGAAGAGCAACCCCAAGGCACATAATTGTTAGATTCACCAGGGTTGAAATTGAAAGAGAAAATACTAAGGGCAGCCAGAGAGAAAGGTCAGGTTACCCACAAAGGGAAGCCTATCAGACTCACAGCAGATCTCTCAGCAGAAACCTTACAAGCCAGAAGAGAGTGGGGGCCAATATTTAACATCCTTAAAGAAAAGAACTTTCAACCCAGAATTTCACATCCAGCCAAACTAAGCTTTACAATCGAAGGAAAAATAAAATCTTTTGTGAATAAGCAAGTACTCAGAGATTTCATTACCACCAGGCCTGCCTTACAAGAGCTTCTGAAAGAAGCATTACACATAGAAAGGAACAACCAGTATTAGCCTTTCTAAAAATATACCAAAAAGTCAAGAGTATCAACATAATGAAGAATTTATATCAACTAATGGGCAAAATAGCCAGCTAACATCAAATGGCAATAATCTTAAATTTAAATTGACTAAATCCCCCAATCAAAAGATACAGCTAAAACCCATCGGTATGCTGCATCCAGACCCATCTCACATGCAAGGATACATAAAGAGTCAAAGGGATGGAGAAAGATTTGTCAACCAAACGGAGAGCAAAAATAAACAAACAAATAAAAAGTAGAGTTTGCAATTCTCCCCTCTGATGGAATGGATTTGAAAGCAACAAAGATCAAAAGAGGACATAATGGTAAAAGGATCAACAGAATAAGAAGAGCCGACGATCCTGGATGTGTACGCACCCAATGTAGGTTACATAAGACTTGTATAGAGACTTGGACTCCCACACAGTAGTAGTGGGAGGTTTCAACATCAATATTAGATAGATCAATGAGACAGAAAATTAAAAAAAATATCCAGGACTTGAACTCAGATCTGGAACAAGTAAACTTCATATACATTTATAAAGAACTCTCCACTTTAAACACACAAGATATGCACTCTTATCAGTACCACATCACACCTACTCACAGGTTTAAATGGAATATTGGTTGGCCATTATTAAGCACAATGGATGGTATAAGGGAGGTTTTCAATACCCATTTTTAGACTGCATTCTAGCCTGGGCAATTAAGCAACACTCCCGTTCTCTCTCCCTCCTCCTCTTCCTCTTTTTCCCTCTTCTTCATTCCTTTATCCTTCTTTCTCTCTAAAAAAAATCTAGAGACAACAGATGCTGGAGAGGATGTAAAGAAATAGGAAGACTTTTACACTGTTGGTGGGAGTGTAAATTAGTTCATCCATTGTGGAAGACAGTGTGGCGATTCCTCAAGGACCTGGACATAGAAATTCCATTTGACCCAGCAATCCCATTACTGAGTATATAACCAAAGGATTATAAATCATTCTATTATAAAGATACATGCACATGTATGTTTATTGCAGCACTGTTATCAATAGCAAAGATCTGGCACCAACCCAAATGCCCCTCGATGATAGATTGGACAAGGAAAATGTGGCACATATACACCATGGAATACTATGCCACCATAAAAAATGATGAGTTCGCATCCTTTGTAGGGGCATGGATGAATCTGGAAACCATCATTCTCAGCAAACTGATACAAGAACAGAAAATCAAACATTGCATGTTCTCACTCATAGGTGGGTGTTGAACAGTGAGAATACATGAACACAGGGAGGGAAACATCACACACTGGAGTCTGTTGAGGGGGAACAGAGGAGGGACAGTGGGGTTAGGGAGGCTGGGGAGGGATAACATGGGGAGAAATGCCAAATTCAGGTGACGGGGTTGGAGGCAGCAAACTTCATTGCCATGTATGTACCTATGCAACAATCCTGCATGTTGTGAACATGTACCCCAGAACATAAAGTGCAATAAAATAAAAAAATACTCTTTGAACATACAGTTAGTAGTGGCTTAGTAGAACAAAGATTTAACACATGGTTTTGAGCTGTGAGTATGCTTCTATAATATTAACCATATGAACTCCCTGGAAAATCTTTCCTTTTCATATTACACTACAGCTAAGACAATTTGAGATTTCACCCTACATATTTTTAAAACTCAAAGCGATAATAATATGGTTTTGATACTATGCTTGTTGCTGTGGAGATTTCTGGTTGTTTACAAAATACGAAACAGAGAATACTGAATGGGGAAGGGAAATAAGCAGCAAGTGTTTATAAACTGCAAATATGAAAGATTCTCTGTCAATAGTTAGGCTGTCACTATTACCTTGTTACCATGGGTCAAACGTTAATGTTTTTATCTACCAAGAAAAATATCTCTTTTTCTTGTTTACTCTCCCTAGGTTAATTAGTTTCAGGCAAAGAATCTATGATAGATCTTCAGTGGCTCTGGAGGTCAGACCCAGCTGTGGAGAGAATCATTCCTAGAAAACTGGAAGGCACTTTGGGAGGTTTGCTAGATCTTTCATAATACCAGAGCAAAGACCAGGGCATTTTCTACATGAAAAACATTGTTTTTGTTTGTTGTCATAGTCATAGTAATATTCATTAATATTCAAATATACATGTGGCACTGTTTGAGATTATTATATGGTCATTATTTTTATTACTATGTGTTGCCCTGAAAATTGTTTTGAAAATGATAGGATAAAATCATAAGTGTGGATGATTACTGTGAAAATACCATTTTTATTTTATAATAATGTTAATGTAATCTTTCCTCTAACTGGAAATATTGACTCCGTTAATTCCATGGTACAACTCCAAGACAACTGCATTCTGTAGATGAATGGGAAATTCAGGACATGAGAAAATGGATGGGAAGTATGGAAATACCATTGGTAAGCTGTAGAAAATCTGGGTTCTCTTTCTGGCTCTGCAGTTGTTAACTGCCTGATCTTGAATAAATCATTTAATCCCTCCAGGCTTAGATTTCTCATGCATAAATATGGGGACAATACTGGTCATGTGGTAACTAATTGGGAAAGTTAGACATCAATTTGAGTACTGAATCTGCTATCAATGAACTATGTAAAGTAAGCAAGTTTTTTAACCTTTCTAGGACTCAGTGTTCTGTCCTATAAAATGGAAATAGTAAAGTGTCTGGATTATCATTCGAAATAATAAATAATTTGTTTCTTTTTTCTTGTGCAAATTCTTTTTCACCTCATTATTCTTCCTGTCAGACATTAGGTCTCCAGTGTGTCAGAGTAGGATTGTTACAGCAAAAATTAAGAGACAAACTAGTCAATGAAGGCAGAGGTCCTTGAATTAGAGGTGTTTGAACCAGAGCAACTCCATCTTGACTAGAGGCTGGGTAAAATGTTGTTGGGACTTGATGGGCTACATTTCCCAGAAGTTAGATATTCCTAGCCTCTAGATATTTATGGTTAAAGGAACAGATTGATAACATTTACTAAACAGACCCAGACTCAGGAACGTCCTGATATTCTAATATCTTGAGAGGAGAAACATTCCTGATTTTGCTTTGAAGATAAAAATATAGCTGGGTGTGGTGGCTCATGCCTGTAATCCCAGCACTTTGGGAGGCTGAGGAGGGTGGATTATGAGGTCAAGAGATCAAGACCATCCTGGCCAACATGGTAAAACCCCAATTATACTAAAAATACAAAAATTAGCTAAGCATGGTGGTGCACGCCTATAGTTATAGCTACTTGGGAGGCTGAGGCAGGAGAATTGCTTGAACCCGGGAGGCGGAGGTTCCAGTGAGGGGAGATCATGCCACTCTACTCCAGCCTGGGTGACAGAGTGAGACTTGATCTCAAAAATAAGTAAATAAAATAAAAATATTGATTCTTGCACAATGTAATAATTAAGAAAATTAGGCCGGGCGCGGTGGCTCAAGCCTGTAATCCCAGCACTTTGGGAGGCTGAGGCGGGTGGATCACGAGGTCAAGAGATCGAGACCATGCTGGTCAACATGGTGAAACCCCGTCTCTACTAAAAATACAAAAAATTAGCTGGGCATGGTGGCGCGTGCCTGTAATCCCAGCTACTCAGGAGGCTGAGGCAGGAGAATTGCCTGAACCCAGGAGGCGGAGACTGCGGTGAGCCGAGATTGCGCCATTGCACTCCAGCCTGGGTAACGAGAGTGAAACTCTGTCTCAAAAAAAAAAAAAAAAAAAAAAAAAAAATTAATCCATTATCATAAACCCATGTAGTAGAATACATCTCTCCCTGATATAAACAAGTATTGTGTCTAAGGTGGGCATGTCCCTCCTCTTTTGGGAACTCCCTGCTCTTTCTATGGAGTAGCCAGCCATTCCTTATTCTTTCACTTTCTTAATAAACTTGCTTTCACTTTATTGTATGGACCTGTTACGGGTAGTCATGAGCAGGGCAGGAGAGGGTTCTCTCCACAACCCACTAGAAATGTCAAGTGATGGTTTTGTAATTATCACTTTGCCTCTCTGAAAATGACGATTTGGCAGCACCAGGGAGAGGTCATTTCCAGATGGTCCACACCTGTTAACATCACAGTATTAATCGAATGCAGATGCCAGGGAGAAGCAGCTTCTTGGGATGTGTGTTAAGAGACAAAAATGGAGAAGAATAATCTGCCAGAGGCACACTCCACTGGATAAGGGAAGAAAGCCTCAGATGGGCATGCATATTACTCCCTAATCACAATGCATTTGCTTAATTCCCAAATGTAAGGAGGGTACTGAGCAAGCAGAAAGCCCATCCTAAAAGAAGAGGCAAGCCTATGAAGTCCTAGGGTCAAGGTTAAAGTCAATTCTTTTCTCTCTTTGACCTTCAGGTGCCCAGTTGGATCTCTTCCAAGAGTTCTTTACTTTCTTTCCTGTTCTAAAGCTTTTTAAATAAACTTCCATTCCTGTTCTGGAACTTGCCTCGCTTTCTTTCTCTGCTTTATGCCCTTCAGTTGAATTCTTTTTTCTGAGGAGACAAGGGCTGATGTTGCTGTGGAAGAAAATGTTCTAAGCCAATATTCTTGACTCTTATCCCATAATAGTTATCCATTTATTGACCAGAGGAAAGTAGAGGCAAGCAGAGAGGTGGACACTTAAGCAATATACTAGTCAGTGTCCTGAAGAGGAGACTCTGGCTCCCACATTGAGTGGAAGTGGAAAGAATGAGACTAACAGAAGATAAGTTTATTAAGCAATGATCACACTGGAGTCTTATGTCACTTTCTGAGTGACAACTTGCAAAAGCAGGTTCCTTGGCTTATTAAAACAACTCAGTAAGTGATAAAATACTATGTACACATATTATACTTGGGGTTTGAACAGAGAGAAAAGCCATAATTTTTACTCACATTTTGTCTTTATTCCTTGAATTTTCCTCAGATTCATCTGACAAGCTGATACATGAAGTTATCCCACTGTAAAGGAAAATTAAAAAATTTCAGGATCCCCAAACTCTTTATGCAAAAAGGAAGCTGGGCTGAGTCAGGCAACACCCTCTTCCAAATAAATAGAGGTTGCTGGCATTATGCATTCGTGGGATCCCCATGGAGAGGTAAAAGGCCTCTGTTAAAATGCATGCTGAATGAAAAGACACAACAAACAGGCTTTGTGTGAACAACATGGCTGTTTATTCCTCCCGGATGCAGGTAGACTGAGTCCAAAGAGAGCGTTAAAGCAGGGCAGTGGGATAGAAGTTGGTTTTATAGGTTTGGTGTAGGCAGTGGAAAGTTATGGAAGTTACAGTTTAGGGTGATTTTTACAAGCTGGGAGGAGGTCATAGGGTCTGGAGTCACAAGGTTGACCGAGGTTGGTTACAAAGTTCAATTACCTTATCAGTTGAGGCTGGAATAAGGAACAATAGAAGAATGTCTCAAGTTAATTAGATACCACAGGGGTTGATCATTCTTTCCATTTTCGTGGTCTTTTAGTTACTTCCGACTTTCTATGTGCAGGAATTCATCTGGAGTGTCTGTGCAGGTCACAGAGAATACCATGGTGTAAGCTGTTGCGTGGTCAGTCAGCCTAAAAGAACTTACATTCCTGTCTTTTTATTATTAGTAATATAAAGGAAAAAGAAATGATCAGAAACTCAAAAGAATTTAAGCATTTGTGTCTCACCTATCTGTGACCAGGAAGCTCCCTCCTGCTGTGAGTCTTCCTGCCTTTGCTTCAAGTTGTCCCAACTTCCCAGACTGAACCAATGTACCTCTTACATATATTGATTGATGTCTCAGGTCTCTTTAAAAGTAAAAAACCAAGTTGTGCCCTAATCACTTTGGGCACATGTCATCAGGACTTCCTGAAGCTGTGTCACTGGCACGTCCTCAGCCTTGACAAAATAAACTTTCTAAATTAACTGAGACCTGGCTCAGGTTTTTCTGGGTTCACATCACCAATGGATGAAATTGTCTGATACAAGTCCCTTTATATCTTCAATGCTGAGAATTCAGTCTCTGAAAAGAATCTTCCCAGGGTCAGGCAATGCGAAGATCAGGTCTTGACTGGTGTTGGAGCAAGGAGAAGGCAACAGCTGGTGGCATCTTCCATGGCAGAGCAGCCTATAGGCAGAGGCAAAAGTAGTCTGGGGCCAAACACTGGGTTCCATCCAAGCATCATTTCTTTGGCTTTATGCCAGCTTCCTGAAAATTTTTGATTTAAGTACTACTAATAAGCTGTTGATGAAGGGCATAAACATCCCCAACAATGTTTTTTTGCTTCTAAGCTGGCCTCCCTATAGAATTGACTTCACAAGGCAGCCAGGGATTCTTTTTTAAAAACATAAAAATCATGTCCTTACTTTTCTCATAACCCTCCAATGGCTTCCTATTTGCTAGAGTAAAAACCGAAGTCTTTAGATCACCTGCCAGCTCTCTGTGGTTTGGAGCCTGCTATTCCTCTGACCTCATTTCCTACCCTCTTGGTCTGGCTCACTCTAGCTTGCCAGTTCTTATGTTCCTGGCATGTTCCTGCCTCAGGGCCTTTGCACTTTCCCTCCCATTCCTGGAATGTGCTTTCTCCATGTAGCCACATAACTCTCTCCGTAATTTATCCAGATCTCTGCTCAAATGTCACCATTTTGGAGAGGCCCATCTGACCATCTTCTCTGAACAACACTTCTCCTCCACCCTAATGCTTTCTTCAAAACATGTTTAACTAATGTACTGTTGCCCAGTGTAAAGCCTGTGTGACATAGCTGGATTTCTACCCTGGTCTCACCCTGCTTATCTTTGAAACACAGGATGCCTGTGGTAAGAAGTTCCCCTTTGTAACCAGACAAGCTGAGAATGGTTAGAACTGAGACTATTGACAGAATGACCTCCCAAATACCTAATGCTTTACTATAATTTCATTTCCATGCTAAATGACACTCCCACCAGCATTATGACAGTTGACAATCACCATGACAATGACCAGAAGAAGCTATAAAAGGACAAAAAGGGAGGTGGTATGCTGGTTCTGAGAGGTTCATCAGCCATTTCCAGAAAAGACATAGATATTCCTCCCCTTGTTCTTTCTGTCGACGCTCTTCATTACAGAAATCCTGTATTTTAATTCTCTTACCCCTCACTAGTTGAAAAGTTGATTTGTGAGTCATGCTCTTGCTTCTCCATTCCCTGGCCTTTTAGTTTTCTGTATTGGCTCTGCAACACCAAACAGAGAAGAATCCCATCTTTTGGGGATACTAAGTTTATCAGAAACTGTACCACAATGTAGATTCCATTTGGGAGGAGAGTCTGTTTGTTCTCTGTGTCTCCAGTTCCTGGCTTATAGAAGGTGCTCAACGTAAATATCTGTTGAATGAATGAATGGAGTGTCTATTATGTGACAACAAAGTTTCTAGACATCATGTATATATATAATATACATAAACATAATGTCTGATCTTTACAACTGCTCTGAAAAAATGTGATTATTTTAATTTTATAGGTAATGAAACTGAGATTTAGATACCAAACACCTGCTCAGGTCTGACAGCTACAGTGGAAGCGTCAAAATTCACACTTATATCTATCTGATCCCAACTCTATAACTGCTATGCTTTACTGGAAAAAAAAAAAGCCACTCCTGTTTGTAAATATCTTAAGTTCTTTGAAAATATATAAATTTTTTTTAGGTGATAACTTTTTTATTAGGTCATAAAATTGTTGAAGTCAGAGACTATATCTTTCTTATTCACTCTGTAAATTGTGGAATGCCCATTTTTCTATCATTGATACAGAGCAATGACAAAACCAGTCAAGGTTTCTGCTTAAATGGAATCTACACCCAAGGATTCTTTATATTTACTTCCTGTTTCCAGCAGCTTCCATATTGCTGGCTCTTAAACATACATACAAGATGTATGCTGAAGGAATGGTAAACAAATGCATGAGCTTTTCCTATACCCAGATAGAGTTCTGTTCTTCTATGCCAGTCAGAAGATCTGCTCTTCTATTCTAATAAAAAGAGAAATGAACTTTGTATGAAGGTTAATCTAAAAAATAGCATGAAAAGTTTGAGAAGAAGTTAACAAGTTCTATTTTCTATTCCATTCTTCCTTCTAAATTGAGCATCTACTCCTCATTGGCATAGTCTATGAATAGATATTCTATTTGGCTTGTTATGAGTGACCAATCCTTACACCAAAGGAGACTTATAACTATAAATAAAGATTAACTTCAAAACTACATCAGTAATTCAAGCATCTTATAGTGTACTAAAAATAGATTAAAGTAATTATCATCAATGTGCTATTTTAAGCTGTAAGAAAAATGGCCACACTGTCATTTTGATAAATAATGCTGGTATGAGAGAATGTACATGTTTTAATTTTATCCTTAGGAGTTACAGGTCAACATCCATTTAAAAGTAGTCTGGGATAATATGGTAGGCTTGTTGTTTGCCAGGGGAAAAATCATTATCATCTCTTTGAATAAAAGTGCTGACGGCCACTGCTCTGTAATCCTTTTTAAGTAGCAGATCCATGGCTTCAATGTAGGATTATAATTGATTATCAGTACTTAACTGTTTTATTAGTTAGAAAGCTGTATATAAAATAGATTCAATATGTAGGTTTAAGATATATGGGAGACAATACTGGTCTACAATAAATCATCCTTATACCATGAAATAACCCAAGCAAATTTCCTAAAATCCCTAATGCATCCTTGATTATGACTAAAATAGCTTCTATTTCAAATCATGCATCACTTTTAATATTGCATCTTTGCCTGAAAATAAATGTGAGAAATTATTTAGCTTTCTCTCCTATTTCTTTTTCTTTTTTTTTTTGAGACAGAGTTTCACTCTGTTGCCAGGCGCCAGCCAGGCTGGAGTGCAGTGGTACAATCTCAGCTCACTGCAACCTCCGCCTCCCGGGTTCAAGCAATTCTCCTGCGTCAGCCTCCCGAGTAGCTGGGACTACAGGTGCACGCCACCATGCCTGGCTAACTTTTGTATTTTTAGTAGAGATGGGGTTTCACCATGTTGGCCTGGATGGTCTACATCTCTTGACCTCGTGATCCACCCGCCTCAGTCTCCCAGAGTGCTGGGATTACAGGCTTGAGCCACCGTGCCCAGCCATGCCTTCTCTCTTATTTCTAAAGATTACCATGGTCACCACTTTGGTACTGGAAAATTAATTTTGTTTTAAAGCCACCAAGAAAAAGAGATTTCAGATTTAGCCTTCTGGACCTATGAATTACTGGACTGAGTAAAACAAGACAATCTAATGTTGTACCTAGTCCTGGAGAGTTTGGCAGGATGGGGATCTAACCAGCCTTTCCCCTTGGAAGGCTCTCCTGTCTCCAGAACTGGGAGATGGCATGGCCACCACCCAGGCCATTTCCTATTTTTTCCATCTTCCTCAGGTGTAACACTGCTCTTGGTGTATGGAATGTGCTTAATAGTTCTTTAAAAAATAAATTCACGTCGTAGTGTTTCTTCTTGGAACCATGGTTTTCATTAAATAATGTTATAGGTTACAATCCCTGAGAAATAGTCTCTGAGGCTCTGGAACTGACATGCAGAAAGTTTAGTGGTAGGTTTGTTTATTGGGGTTAATCCCTGTGAAAGATTAGTAAAGCCTGATTGGGCAGAAAGAGAAGGGAACTGTGATGCAGTTGCAAAAGGTGTCTTAACTGATTCTGTAGGCTGCTTTGGAGCTGAGATGGAACTGCTAGGCTGTCCTCAATGCAGAAAAGGGAGATCAGCCTTTGTACCTATTCAGATACCAATTATTAGATGCTACCTGGTCCTGGGAAGGGAACAAACATTGAGAAGGGAAGCTTCCTTCAATTTTTGAATTTTCAGTTCAATTGCTGGACAGGTCACAACTCTGAGTCATCAGCTGCCAACATTTGTGGAAGCTATGTGAACAAGTGTGTAGGTCCTAAAGGGAGCTGAGGTGGCCCACTACTACATCCACTGCAAATAAAACATTAACCATAGCATCCACTGTAAATAAATATTTGTTAAATGAATTTATTATTACAGCTTTTAGAGGTAGGTGCCTCCAATATGATGAAGTGAGGGGAAGAAACAATTATATGCTAAAAAACAGTGTGGCTGGAAAGGTGGGATGGGGACGAAGAAGCAGCTTATGGTGTTACAGAGGGGAGGTTTAAAATTTGTGATATTAATACAATTGACAGCAGAGGAAGAAGCAAGAACTGTAGTGAGAAGGGGGAGAGAGAAGAGACTTGGGAAGTCTTCCTAATACTCCAGATTGACCATGTTTCCAAAGTCTCATTTAAAGACTAAAAAAGTGACTCATATGGTGTACAGAAGAGCTGAATGGTCTGTCAGACAGACCAGTTAGCCAGTTATGGTAATTACCTGGCATAAGGCAGAAGGAAACTCATTTTCAATGAGCAGTATAACAGGCAGTGTAACAGGTAGTTTGGAGACACTAATTATTGAGTTAGGTCAAATCCAGAACAGGTCAGAAATGGAGCATGGCAGGATGCCGTAGACAATGCAGAAGGTAGCCAATAGTGACAAGAAAAAGGCAGCTTCCTCTCCTGGTGATACGCTGACAGATGATCCCACACTTCATCATCTGGAGAGTTGGTTTCAAGTGGGTGGAAAATGAATTCAGAAAACTTGGCAGCAGGTAATAGGTAGAGTCCAGCAAGCCAGCTGGCAGTAGAACAATCTGGCAGAAGTAATGACAAACCAACCACTTATCAGGATTTAGGAGATAGAACCCAGGTCTTGGGAATACTAGAGAGAACAAGATAGACTAGGAGTTGAGCACCAGGTGAAGCACCAAGACAGAAAGTCAGTTACTGAGATTGGGGCATAAGGCATGAGGCGATCACATAACAGGTAGCTTTGGATGTGTAAACTTTGTTCTTAGCCATTGCCAAGGAAGGAGGTACACTCAGTAACCTCTTGGAACAGGGCCTTCTTTTAAGGATATGCAGAGAGTAAAGGAAAGAGGAGTAGACATGCAGCCCCCAAGAGCTTAGAATGGCATTTGGGGTCCAGCCATAGTTTTACTAGTCTGATAGCAACTCTGGACACCCAATAAGGATTCTAAGAATCATTGCCTCAAAAATGGCATTGACAAGAAGAAATAGCCTGTTGCTGAAGATTACCACCGTACATGTCCATGCCTGTCACTGCTTGTGGTTTCTGCTTACTGCTTCTCTGGATGACTTCCTGCTTCTGGCTGTTCATTAGCTCCTTTTGAATGTTTTATATTCCAATTTCCCAGGAGGGACTCCAGTTGGCAGCATTAGTATTATAGCAAATTGGCAGTACTGCCTCATTAAATGCACTTAATGGGGTACTCACAAGCCTCTAACCTGTGACTTTTGGGTCAGAGGCCATCACTGGCCAGTCCAGCTTTACTCCTGGTGCTTGGATTACTTGATCAACTTCCTTTCGCCAAGAGGAGTAAAAGCTGGCAGGCCTCAAGAGACAGAATGGACTCTTCCACTCCACGAAAACAGTAGCCACAGGAAGAACAATGCAATGTTGACTTAGGGTCTCAAAAATCCAAAGCACCGGGCAGGTAGTTTCAAAATGATGTATGAGAGAGGAACATCCTGAAGACTTGGCAGGGATTGGCTGTTAAATCATTTGAGTTTTCTCAAGTCTTCCCTTTTTCCAGAAAAATTCTCTTAACAAAGACATTTAAAAAGATTTCACACATTCTGGAAATGAGAACTAAAAGGAAAGTTCTGAGGATGGAGGCCTTTATGCCACCTTTTGTTTCTGGTACTTTATGAAGACCACAACCAGCAAAAGTTCATAACAAAATAAAGGTTTCAGGAAAGGTAGAGATTATGTCAAATTTGGTAAAGAAACAACAGCCCCAAACACTAAGCAAACAGAAACAGAAAACATTCTCAATCAATTAATAATATTACAAACAAAATTTAATACTAAGCCAAAAATTAATAACCTTCATCCCTATTAAAAAAAAAACAAAAGGTATGCAAACATCCCGTTTTAGAGTGAACTAAGACAGAAGAGATTATATCTACTTTTAGCACCTTATAATCCTGTAGGGAAGGAAGGAGTCTACACTGATGCTTAAACCCATAGAATATGTTAAATCTGAAAAGGGCCAAACAAACATTTTAGGCAAGAACTTGAAGAAAACATGTCAAGCTTTCTTTTTTTTTTCATTGTTCCTAAACAGCAATATATTTTACTTTTCTTAATCATTTTGTAATTTATAAAACTCTTTACATTCTTTAACTACTATGATTTTTACCAAAACATTTTGCATGCAAGGAAACAGGTCAAGTAAAGTGACTTCCCCAGGTCATATGGGTCGTAAGTGGCCAAAACAGAATTTAAACTCAGAACTTCTTTAATTTGCTGCTTTTCCCCTCATAAATCCTTTTTGTTCTCAGGAAGAGCTACATACGAGGAGAAACAAATGATAAAGCATTAGAAGTACACGAAGTTGTTTCTACTTTATTAATATGTATCATACTTAATTGTATTCAGGAATTCTCCTGAATGTAGTTCCTGAACTACATTAATATATATACATTAACTATAGTGCATAGCAACTCCCTATGGTGCATAGCAACTATCTGGCTTCTTAGAATTCTTTCTCAAGATTACCAAGAATTCTAGCAATGTCATCCTGATTCCAGCCTCAGATTACACTCATAAAGCAATAATTATACTTTTTGCCAATATGGTTTGTAATTTACATGTGTTTATACACATACCATTTAAACATAAGCAAGTCTCTTTCTGATCCACACTCTTCTCCTAAATGGCAGCTCTATTCATGCAAGTTTAAACAAACAAATAGGACAATACTATGTATACATTTTAAAATATATTTTAAAACTTTTCATGATTACATAAATATATTCCTTTCTGATTCAACCTCAATACTTTCTCTTTGAAATTTTCACATAAAACATACACACTCAGAATATATTGAGCTTTCAAAAGTACAAGCTAGAATCACTTTGAATGTGAGAATGATTCAACATTTAATGTGTAGTTTTTGAGTGACTCTCTGTCAGGCACTGTGCTAGACACTGAGGGTGTATAGTTGTGAACAAGACACATGTGGCTCTGTCCTCATGGAGCTTACATTCTGCGGGGGAGGTTGGAAATAAAATGATTAAGCAAATAAAATAAGCTCAGTGCTATGAATAAAATAAGCAGATTTCTGTAGTAGAAAATGAGTGACAGGTGTGTCAGAGAACTTTTCTTTAAGCAAGTGCCAGTTGGACTGAGGTCTGAGAAAAGAAATGTCAAAGGGTCAAGGGAAAGCATGTCCAGGAAGAGAGAACAGCTAGTACAAGACTGAGTTGGTGAAGGGCTTGGCACTGGGGAACCAAGAGAAACTAGCATGTCAGGCACTTAGTGTGAGCAACAGGGAAGAGGGCTGAGAGGCCTTCAGAGTCCTGTGAGCTGGGATGACACCGGTATTGGAAGTGGTATTTGAATCAATTTATCAAGGATTTATAGAACATCAAGAGTCATGGTGTTCATTGTATCCTCAGGGGAGCTTCCAGAGGCCCTGGAAATCCAGGAAATGGACACTGGGGGCTGGATGAAGCACACCATAAGTCCATTGGAGCTTCCTGAGCTTTCAGACTCCTTGGCAAGGTTGCCTTGCCAGAACCAGGTGTCCAGGCCACAGCCACAACAGGAGACCTCTGTGAGCTGATATCCAGCATCCCCTGCTACTCCTGCTAGGCAGGGAGATGAAGGCAGGAACTTCCTTCATTTTGTTTCCAGCAAGGGGACTCCGGACAGAAGTCAGGCTCAGGTGCAAACCAAACTATATAAAAACTTTAAAAACGACTGCCTTAGAGAATTTCTCCTTTAGAAAGAAAGAATGTGTAATGGCACTATAAGCAAAGCAATGTTCATAGGAGCTGTGTGTGGAGGCAGAGAATCACCACTCACCCTCAAAGTAGAAATAAACGTTACCCTGGTATCTGTTAAAAGTATTTTTCCTGTATTATGTGAATTGCTATACATTGCCATGGAGATTTTTAATGAGATTTTTCTGAGATATAAAAGATCATTTGAGAATGATGGCAGCAGTCAGGGCATGCTGACCCTGAAGAAAAATGTTCTTTTTTTTCAGGTGCCCATCATCATCCAGATCTGGAATTGCTCACAATGTATAAACCAGTGCAAGTACTCCCTTGTGTATGAGTTTATTCTGAACAGCTAAAGATTTGTAACTATGGAAACCAAAGTGCAATAATAATTAGTGGGCTTTAAAAAAATCAGTTATTAATCGTATTGTCTTTAAGTAATTTACACACAAGTCTAACTGACCATAATGGTAAATGGCTCTTTTTTGATGAAAAGTTAACAGAATGACCATGAGTTTTTGTTAAAGGCCAGGTAGATCCAGATGTATTTAATTACATGCCCAGCTATTAATAAACTCCATCAACAGAGAAATGGAATTACATGAATAAGTAAAATAAAACCGTATTTTCACTAATAGCTAAATTCCCTTACCTTTTGTTAGCTCTTCCCATCCTCAGGACAAAGAACATAAGCAAAAACCCCAAACCTTTTGTGTTTTCCGTAAACCAATTCTTGACTGGCTGATTTTTTTTCCCCCAAGTTATTCCCAAGTGTTTTCAGTGAAGGTTTCAGACAACAATAAATCAGTCTGCTATTTAGAAAGAAAAGAAACGAAACATGAGGGAGGGGACCACAAAGGGAGGTGTTACAGGCTTCTAGGATATTGTGGGAGGCGGCTTCTGGCTGGCTTCTGATAATCACTGCCTCCTGGGACTCACATTTCTGTGTAATCTCCTCCCCTTGAGTGCAATCTGGACCTAGGGACTTGTTTGTAAAAAATAGAACAGGGTAAAAGTTCAAGGATGTTGCTTTCATGATTGAGTTGTAAAATGATGTCTTCTATTTGCCAACATTGGGTTTCTCACTAGACTATTTCTTGCTTTCTCACCAGCTCTCTCCCTCTAATGAAACCAGCTGGCAGGTTGTGAGATGATCTCTGGAAAGGCCTATATGGCAAGGAACTAAGGGAGATGTTTAGCTCTCGAGTAACTGAGTCCTTAGTCCAACAATATTTAGATGATTGATTCTGGCCAATAGCCATGTGGGCGATAGGAGAATCAGACCCTCTCCAGTCAAACCTTCAAGTAAGGCTACAGCCCTTGCTGAAACCTTAACTCTGGCCTTGTGAGAAACTCTGATGCAGATAAATTCAGCTAAGCTGTGCCCAGATTCGTAATCCATACAAATTATATTTATAATAAATGCATGTTGTTTTAAGCTATGTTTGGGAGTAATGGGTTACACAGTAATATGTAACTAATACAGGAGCTTTCAAATTACTCTCATAAGTGTGCTTACTGCCCAACCTTTTTATTCTAGTAACTTGGCACAGCACCATAGATTTTGAAACATTTGACCGTCCTCCCAAGTATGATCAACTCTCCCATTCCTAACTTCTATTTACTTGAAAACCAATGACTCACCATTATACTAAAAAAAAGTATTTAAATAATTGAGAATTTTTAATATATGTAGTCCTCCATATTTGTGAATTGAGTTTTGTGGTTCAAAATGTTCTAGGTATGTGGAATACCTACTTATCCTCTATGAATTGTTCTAGGCATATGGCATACCTATGGCAACTACAATAGAAGAATTGTAATTTCGTAAAGGAACTAGGAAAGGTATTAAGACACAACAGTAGAAAGTGGGACAAAACTGGCAAGATAATGAAAAGTGGAAGTGTGGGAGTTAGACAACTCCAGGTCCCAGCATAAGTTATGAATGTATAAGCTCTAGGACTTGGAGCAAAATATTAAACTTTCAAGGCCTGCAAAGTTTCTCATTTGTATAAAGGGAGATAGGATCAACTGATGTAAACAAGAATTAAGGATTTGGGACTCAGTAAGTTGAGAATTCTGTATTTTTTCCTTGCAAAGACAAGAGTGGAAGAAACTTTCTACATGAATTCACATTCTTTACTTTTCCATCTCCTATGATGCTTTTGTTTCTGTGGAGTCTGAAGCTCATTTCTGGTTTTTTTACATCTCAAGTTGACAATATGTAGTAGTCAATGGATTTTGCATTCATTGCGAAGTTTAAATTTAATCTCTGATGGATGGAAAATCTAAACTATATTTGATTTTAGAAAGGTAGCTGTTCCCACTCCCTTTTCATGTAAGATATATGAAGTATCCATGAAGTGGTCTATATTTTGCACTCCTCCTCCCCACCTCTATCTTGTATCTTGGAGGCAAGGCAGACAGAGAGAGCGAGCTGACATATCCTAATCTATTTCAGCTGTGCGGAATACCAGACTTACACTGTCTGGAATAACCCTACAATTGAGGGCAAGCAAACCTAAATGTATTCAGGTGGAAACAGGGTTTAATTTAGATAAAGAAAATTTCTCTCAAATATGGCTCACTAATTGCAAGCCCAAATCTTATGTGTAGATTTGAACATTGGGCTTTTCTAAGTAGTACACTGCACATTCATCCTTCAGCAACATTCAACATATGAGTGGATAGGGATGTATTTTAGAGATTTTGTCAGACCACTCATTGTGTCAGTGAGTAAATCCTGTCATGGCCTGGGACACACTAAACAGCAATAGGACAAGCAAGGTGCTCAGAGTCAGTTGTTTTTAGCTGATCTGGAGAATTTCTTTGTTGCAGACATTTCTTTGTTTATCCCAAAATCCTTGCATGTTAAGAGCACCTACTTGTTCGTTAGTCTTCCTTGAGAGACTCTTTCACTTAGGATTTGTTTCAGAATCCCTCGGAACCAGTTCTTTTGAGTCAGTTTTCTGATATCAACACTTCTCTTTGGTGTCTGGTTTTGCAGGATGATTATTCAGAGGGGCTTGTGTTCAGCTTCCCAGATCTCCTTCACCTGCATGGTCCCTTCCCTGAACACAGGCCATCCTGACTGCTAGTAGGCCTGGAGTTGGCTTGCCTTTCACCAGGCAGGGCAGAGCTGCTCAAAAAGGGAAGTAAAACCTTCCATTCACCAGTTGGCCCAGTCAACCAGTGCAGCAGGATAAAAGTACTTACTGCATGTTCTTTGACTAAATGGTTGTCTATTTGCTTTTTCAAAGATGGTTTATATTTTTACTCTTTCTGTCTGGCCTGTAAGCTTCTTTAGATCACACCTGACTCGTGTTTGTATTTTTCAGGGTACCCACCCTGTCCTGATTGTGTAGAGTTTCATATATGTATTTCTTGGAAGAGAGGGATAGAAGAAAAGGAATCAGCATTTATAGGATCCTGTGTGTTAGTATTTTACATATGCTATATATTCAGAACTAACAGAGATCCTTTTTTTTCATTTATGGAGGAAGAAACTTGATTTATCCAAGAACAGGTAGCTAATATTCAACAGAGAAGATGTAGAACCCAAAACTATCTGATAAAAGCCTACATGTACAATGTCTTTTATTCCTCACCAGTGTGGTTTCAGTGGAGCAATCTTGTGAGATTATTATCCTGCAATTTTTTATCATTGAACCCTGTGTAGACCCTTCTGATTATGGGACAATAGCGATTTGAGAAAATTGTTGGAAGATTAGAGTAGATTTATAAAATGTGTTTTAAATCACTCACTCTGCATTCTTTCAGTCTATAATTTCTTATACATTTTGGTGAAGAATTTGCCACATTTTGGAAATAGTATTGATGATGTTTTAGTGTAAACAGGATGAAAAGATATGATGATACCTCCAATTGTAAGAGTTTTAATGATCTAGATATATTCTCATTTTATGTTATATTATTCTCATATAAAGTAGTAGTATTTAAAATATTACTATCCTTTTAGAAATACCCTATAAAAAGCAATTTTTCTCATTACCGGTGATAGGTTTTTAAAAATTAATTTTAAGTTTTACTTTCAGTTTTGGGGTACATGTGCAGTTTCTGCAGATTTGTTACATAGGTAAATGTGTGCCATGGTGTCTGCTGCATCTAACAACCCATCACCTGGGTATTAAGCCCAGCATTAGCTATTTGTCCCAATGTTCTTCCTTCCCTAACTCCATCCCCCAATAGGCCCCAGTGTGTGTTGTTCCCCTCCCTGTGTCCATGTGTTCTCAATGTTCAGCTCCCATTTACAAATTTATTAAAATGAAGAATGCTGCTTAAATATAAAGCATACTAAAAAAGTGGTAAAAAAATTAAAAACTCCACTAAAAAGTTAAAATTGGCATCACTGGATGAAAGTGAATTTTAAATGAATATGTAAAAAGAAAGTTAAAAACATTAATGTTTTATAAATAGTGAAAGCACTCCAGGGTACAGAAAAATTACTAATACATCAACCAGTAGTTGAAAACACTAAAATCTGAAGAGAAAAATATAAAATGATGAAGGCATTGCTAAATGAGCAGGGCATGCATAATTGGTGGAGAATACATTTTAAAAACTGTCTGAAAAGTAAAAAGTGTTCAAAGATTCAAAAAGCACAGCAAAAAACTTTTGAAAAAAATTTTAATGATTAAAAAATATGCTTAAAACTGTAAACAAAATTTAGAGACCATTCTAGGACATACAGAATTTGCCAGAGAAGAAAAATCAACCCAGCAAAAATAGCCATTTAAAATTGATTGGTTGTTTTGAAAATCTTGCACAGAGTGTTTTGTTCTTTCTGTGAACACACAACCACTCTCTCTCTCTCTCTCTCACACACACACACACACACACACACACACACACCCCTTCCTTGTCTCTCACCCACAGTTTTAGTAGAGTTCTTCTAACTAATACATTTGAACCTTCATCTTTCTGATAGACTCATCTAAATTCCAGAGATTCAGCATTTCAAGTCAGGTGGAAATTACCTCTCCCACCTTTGTTCCCAATAGGCTACTATTTTTTTCATTTAATCTGTTTACCTCTGTTTCAAGGTAATTTTGATAGCATTATTGTGTCCTTCTAATCTTCTTATGAGCTAGGAACTTCCTCTGTCATCCCTGACTGTTTTGTGCATGTGACTGAAATGGACAGACTAAGTCTTAGAACCTTATCTGTAGTCTTAGATATATTTTCATATGACTAGTTCATTTCAATCCTAAAAGCTTTCTTGCTGTTTGACTAACTCAATGCTTTTTTTGTCCCAATCTATTTGCTCCTTAAGGAGTCTCTTAAGCTTTTCACATCCTTTTGAATAATATCTTATTTGTAGACCAGCAATCATAGAAAGGACATCATGATGACTAATCTGATAACTGACTCTATCCCATTGCAACCTCCAAACAGCATGTGACTTTTGTAACTCACATTGATAAAACTCTTCGAAAAATTATGGCTATTTTTACTGCAGAATATTATAATGCAGATTTTTTAAAATAAAACTTATTTGATCTGATTTAAGGTATATGGATTAAAATAAAGGTAACTGAGAGATGTGATGATTATATACATCTGGCTCAAACAATTCAGAGATATAAAATTTGGTGAATAATGTCCCAAACAGCTCTATTTTTCTTCCCATTTTCTCTCATGATGATAAATGAGCCAGAACTTTTAAAAAAGCCCACAAGATTTCACATTGTTAATATTTCCATGTAAATCTTATGGGAATAGGTATTGAGGAACATTATTAGAGGAGATGGAGGGAAGAAAAAGAACAATTTCTCTTCCTTCACCGTGAGGAATATATATGCATAAATATAACCTAATCTGCCTGAGAGGGAAAATGGAATTATTGATGCTGAATGACAATTACACTGTACCATTTTGGTTTAAGTAATTCACAACTCAACATCACTGTACTAATCAGGCTATTAAAATAAATAGCAAAGGAATGAAAAAGTAGGCCATTAATTTGTTAAACATATTGCCAATCTGGTTATTATGAGCCTTAAAATAGGTATTGCATTTCTAATAATCATTCCAGATATTTTATAAGCTGATTATAGCAATTCTTGGACACTGAATTTTCAGGATTTTTAAAAAAGTATTTTAATAAACAGACATCAGTGATGGGGTTAAATATTCACTCAAGCCTTTTTAACTTCATCTAAGCTCTTGACAAAGCAAGGTCAAACGTTTATTAAGTAAGCATTATATAAATTTAATTAGGTTAAAACTCCACTTCAGTTTATAGAGTATTGTTTGTAGAACCAGGAAATAGTATGGAGTATATTTTGTTTTATGCCATTTTTTATGCTTTATCCCAGTGATAACCAGTTTTATGTATATATCTTGAGTGAATGCATAACAGTAATGATTAACATTTAAAGTATAATATACAAGTTCAATTTTATTTCATAAGAAGGGAATATACTAATTACATGAAAACTATAGTTAATTGAATTTACTTTAAATGTATAATATTACATAATTGTTTCTTTACAGATTCAGACTAATATTGCTTAGCATATCATTATTATTAATGAAGTTAGACATCCAAACAATTTCTGATTTCTTTTTACTGTAGACATCACAAAAGGAGAAAGCTATATGATTAAGAAAGCTAAATAAACTATATGCTATATATGTTATCACAAAAGGAGAACTCTATGTAATTAAGAGAGCTAAATGAACTATATATACTATATACTGGAAGATGAGAGCTGAATGAGCAATTAGATACTTATCTTGGAAGAGTTGTAGAATTTATCTGGAGATTTAACATGGAATAAATACTAGTTTCAGCCCAAAATTTTCACTTCCTTGATATTAATAAAGTTTTATTATGTTATAAAATTCGGAGTATTCAGTTCTGTCAGTCAAGATAGTTAGGTTATGCTGCTGTAAGAAACAACACATGCATTTCAGTGGTTTAAGAGAACCAGATTTATTCCTCATTAATATTACAAGTCTATCACAGGTGAGTTGAGTATTCTAAGTATTCTCATGTTGTCCTTTATTTATCACCTGGGCTAGAACGTTGCTGGTCTCCATGACAGAGGGAAAGCCTAGAGAATTGAGCAGTAGCTCTTTTTAATACTAGTTATTTGCTGAGAGTTACTATTTTAAAACTTGTTTCAAAAATGTTCATGATTTCTCATCTAAGCATTTTAATAAAAATTACCTTGAAGTCCTTGTCATGTAATTCCAACATCAGTGTCATCTTGGCCTTGGTATCTATCTGTTGATGGTCTTTTTTTCTATGAATTTTTGATATTCTTTGTACATCGAGTAATTCTGGATTGCATGCTGGGACATTTTGAATATGTTCTGTTTAAATCCACAGAGAACGTCGATAGTTTTTAAGATTAGGATAATTATTAGGTTTAGGCCGTAAGATCCAATTTTCCTTCTATAGGCTGTGGTGCCAATATCAATTCAGTTTCAAAGGCTTTATGCTTTTCACTCCAGGTGAATTAGGCCCTGTCCTACACAATGGGTAGTTTGTCACTCAGTGGTGGTAGTCTGTCTCTTCAGTTCACAGTCTTTGGTATGTGAATTAGTATCAGATCCACAGGTGTGAGGCTCTGAGAGGAACCCTGCAGTTTACGGAAAAGGTTATGAGATTGCATTTATGGGCTCTATCTCTTCCCTCTCTGGTATCTCCCAGCATTTTCCAGCTCTCTGGATTTCCCATTTGAGAATTCTGATTCAAAAAATGGAAAAGAGTGAGGAATAAAAGGAGGGATTTCAATGTTCTTTCTGACTGTTAAGAGTTACCCCTTTAGCTCCTCAGGCTAGAATTAGAGGACTGCTCCTGGGGCTCCCTCTGTGCCTCAGCGCTTACTTCTGTCAAGTCTAGGCTGGATGATGTTGGAGAAAAAAAAGGGAGGCTCATTGCTAGTTTAGTGGACTTCCAAGTAGTTCAAACACTACTTCAAAGTAGTTCAAATACTTTCAGAATAATTTAAACTAGTTCACTTCACATTCTTATATTTTTCCCCAATGTATCAGCTGAAATTTGCTTTTCAAGGACTGCAAATAGCTGCTCTATGACTTCTGTTCAGGGTGTTTGTAGTTGCATCAGGTGTGAGAGATGGGTGAAGTGTGCCTTCTATCTTACCCAGCACTGGATCTGGTACTGGCTCTTAACACTTTCACCCAGAAATAACATGTTACCTCCATTCCCATTTTATAAGCCAGAGGAAGTCAAATGACCACACCTATCTCCAAGAGGAATGGAAGTGCAACACTACTTACTATCGTCCCTAAAGGAGAGTCAGAGTGTTTGGTAAATAATACTCATGGGTACTAGCGCAATCAAGTTTAAGCTCTAAGATGAGGCTTCAATTTCAACAAGCTCAAGCACCAACTGAATATACCTAAGCTAGAGGACTTACAGCTCTCTCAGAGACATGTTTGGGTTTCTATACCATTACAATATAACTATCTTTGTGGGATTGTCTATGTTGAAATCCACTTACAAGAAGAATCCATGATAATATACTCCACTCATATAATCTTGTACCCATACATAGCTACAAGATAAAATATTTCAAAAATTCCAAAGATAGTATCTATAAGGAAAAATATCTATATAATTGAATATTAACTAGAAATGCAATTTAACTGACATGACAAAACAGAATTTAGTGGAAGAAACACTGAATTTAGAGTCATTAGATCTATTGGTACTCAAAGATTATATGTGTAATATATGTATATATACTTCATCTTTATTAGTATATAAGTTGCTAATCAGAGGCTGTTAGCTCCTTAATTTCTTCTTAACTTTGAGAAAATATATCTGTATTGTGGAGACAACTAAATGTTCTAACATTAGCTCCTTAATTTTTCTCTTTGAGAAAAAAATTATTGTGAAAAGAACTACATGTTACTACCATTATTTTGTTTTACTGAACAACCTTATAATATTATACCTTTGATTCATGTTATCCCAGTTTTCTGTTTATACATCAGAATATGGTGAACTTCATTAAAATGCACCTTCTCTATTTTTCTACACTTTTTGTAATCTGCTCAATTTAAATGTGCAACTATAAGAATAATCAGTGCTGAATTATTCCAGAGATAATACAAACAAAAAAAGTCCCAGGAAAGGGAGATGGAAAAGGAAATAGAAAGTAAAATGAAGGGTGTGGTGCCCCATTCATGTAATCCCAGCACTTTGAGAAGCTGAGCAGGCGTATCACCTGAGGTCAGGAGTTTCAGACCAGCCTGGCCAACTTGGCGAAACCCTGTCTCTGGGCGAAACACCTAATGCAATGTAAATAGTTGTTATACTGTTTAAGAAATAGAAGATTCAAGATGGTGCTATAGGAGCAGCTTAGGATTGCAGCTCCCAGTGAAAGCACAGAGGGTGAGTGGATGCCACATTTCCAGACTGATCTTTATTGCCCACAGAGTAGGAGACTCCCAGGCGGAGAAGCCCCATGGGTCGCCAGCACGGCTGTTTTGGCTGGCATGGCTGTTTCGGCTGGCGCGGCTGTTTTGTGGGTGCCCCAGTGTGGTGGCTCTCCATACAAAATACACTGGTCTGGTTGCCCTGTTAAACTGGCAATTGGAGATCCGGGAAGGCAGATTAGCCTATTCATCTGATTAAACAGTACTGAAACAGAAAGTCTCTCTGACCACAGTGCAATCAAGTTAGAACTCAGAATTCAGAAACTAACTCAGAACCACACAGCTTCATGGAAACTGAACAACTGGCTCTTGAATGTTGACTGGAAAAACAACGAAATGAAGGCAGAAATAAAGAAGTTCTTTGAAACCAACGAGAATGAAGACACAACATACCAGAATCTCTGGGACACATTTAAAGCAGTCTCCAGAGGAAAATATGTAGCAATAAGTGCCCACATGAGAAGAGTGGAGAGATCCAAAATTGACACCCTATCATCAAAATTGAAAGAGCTAGAGGAGCAAGATCAAAAAAAAAAAACTCAAAACCTAGCCGAAGACAAGAAATAACTAAGATCAGAGCAGAATTGAGGGAGATACAGACACAAAACACCCTTCAAAAAATCAATAAATCCAAGAGTTCGTTTTTCGAAAAGATCAACAAAATAGACAGACCACTAGCCAGACTGATAAAAAAGAAAAGAGACAATAACCCAATAGATGCAATAAAAACCAACAAAGGGGAAATCACCACAGATTCCACAGAAATTCAAACCATCATCAGAAAATATTACAAACAACTCTATGCACATAAACTAGTAAACCTGGAAGAAATGGATAAATTCCTGGACACTTGTGTCCTCCCAAGCCTAAAACAGGAAGAAGTCGAAACTATGAATAGACCAATAACAAGATCTGAAGTTGAGGCAGCAATTAAGAGCCTACCACACAAAAAAAGCCCAGGTCCAGATGGGTTCACAGCCAAATTCTACCAGACACACAAAGAGGAGCTGGTACCATTCCATCTGAAACTATTCCAAATAATCCAAAAAGAGGGAATCTTTCCCAAATCATTTTATGAGACCAACATCATCCTGATACCAAAACCCGGCAGGGACTCAACAAGAAAAGAAAACTTCAGGCCAATATCTATGATGAACATAGATGCAAAAATCTTCAATAATATACTGCCAAGCCAATTGCAACAGCACATCACAAAAGCTTATCCACCATGACCTAGTAGGATTCATCCCAGGGATGCAAGGCTGGTTCAACATATGCAAGTCTATAAACATAATTCACCACATAAACAGAACCAAAAACAAAAATCACATGATTATCTAAATTGACGCATAGAAGACCTTTGACAAAATTCAACAGCCTTTATGTTAAAACCCTTGGTAAACTCAGTATTGATGGAACGTATCTCAAAATAATAAAAGCTATTTATGACAAACCAACAACAAAATGTCATACTAAATGGGTAAAGACTGGAAGCATTCCTTTTGAAATCTGGCACTAGACAAGGATGCCCTCTCTCACCACTTCTATTCAATATAGTACTGGAAGTTCTAGCCAGAGCAATCGGGCAAGAAAAAGAAATAAAGGGTGGAAAGGAGGAAGCCAAATTGTCTTTATTTGCAGATAACATGTTAGTATATCTAGAAGAGCCCATTGTCTCAGCCCAAAAACTCCTGAAACTGCTAAGCAACTTCAGCAAAATCAATGTGCAAAAATCACAAGGATACAAAATCAATGTGCAAAAATCACAAGCATTCCTATACAATAATAAGAGACTTAAAGAGAGCCAAATGAAGGACAAACTGCCATTCACAATTGCTACAAAGAAAATAAAATACCTAGGAATACAACTAACAAGGAACGTAAAGGACCTCTTCAAGGAGAACTACAAACCACTGCTCAACGAAATATGAGAGGACATAAACAGATGGAGAAACATTCCATGTTCATGGTTAGGAAGAATCCATATTGTGAAAATGGCCATACCACCCAAAGAAATTTACATATTCAACACTATCCTTATCAATCTACCAATGACCTTCTTCACAGAACTGGAAAAAACCACCTTAAACTTCATATGGAACCAAAAGAGAGCCTGCATAGCCAAGTCAATTCTAAGTAAAAAGAACACAGCAGGAGGCACCACACTACTGGACTTCAAACTATACTACAAGGCTACAGTAATCAAAACAGCATGGTACTGGTACCAAAACAGAGATATAGACCAATGGAATGGAACAGAGGCATCAGAGGCAACACAACATATCTACAACCATACAATCTTTGATAAACCTGACAAAAACAAGCAATGGGGAAAGGATTCCCTGTTTAATAAATGGTGTTGGGAAAACTGGCTAGCCACGTGCAGAAAGCAGAAACTGGACCCCTTCCTGACACCTTACACTAAAATTAACTCCAGATGGATTAAAGACTTAAACATAAGACCCAACACCATTAAAACCCTAGAAAAAAATCTAGGCAAAACCATTCAGGACATAGGAGTAGGCAAGGACTTCATGACCAAAACACCAAAAGCATTGGCAACAAAAGCCAAAATAGACAAATGGGACCTAATCAAACTCCAAAGCTTCTGCACAGCAAAAGAAACAGTCACTAGAGTGAATCGGCAACCAACAGAATGGGAAAAAATCTTTGCAGTTTACCCATCTGACAAAGGGCTGATATCCAGAATTTACAAAAACTGGAACAGATTTACAAGAAAAAAACAAACAAGCCCATTCAAAAATGGGCAAAGGATATGAACAGACACTTTACAAAAGAAGACATACATGAGGCCAACAAACATACGAATAAATGCTCATCATCCCTGGTCATTAGAGAGATGCAAATCAAAACCACATTGAGATACCATCTCACGCCAGTTAGAATGGCGATCAATAAAAAATCTGGAGACAACAGATGCTGGAGAGGATGTGGAGAAATAGGAACACTCTTACACTGTTGGTGGGAGTGTAAATTAGTTCAACTATTGTGGAAGACAGTGTGGTGATTCCTCAAGGACCTAGAAATAGAAATTCCATTTGACGCAGCAATCCCATTACTGGGTATCTATCCAAAGGACTGTAAATTGTTCTACTATAAGGACACATGCACACGAATGTTCATTGCAGCACTGTTTACAATAGCAAAGACCTGGAACCAACCCAAATGCCCATTGATGATAGACTGGACTGGGAAAATGTGGCACATATACACCATGGACTATTATGCAGCAATCAAAAATGATGAGTTCGTGTCCTTTTTAGGGACACGGATGAACCTGGAGAATATCATTCTCAGGAAACTGACACAAGAACAGAAAATTAAATACCGCATGTTCTCACTCATAGGTGGGTGATGAACAATGAGAACACATGGACACAGGGAGGGGAGCACTACACACTGGGGTCTATTTGGGGGAATAGGGAGGGACAGTGGCGTGGGGGAGTTGGGGAGAGATAGCATGGGGAGAAATGCCAGATATAGGTGAAGGGAAGGAAGGCAGCAACTCACACTGCTACGTGTGTACCTATGCAACTATCTTGCATGTTCTGCACATGTACCCCAAACCCAAAATGCAATTAAAAAAAAAGAAATAATGACAAGAAAAAATGTATATGTTTAGTACAGATAATTTTTAAAAATATTTTTGACCCATGGTTGGTTGAATCCTTGGATGGGAACCTGCAGATATGGAAAGCCAAATGTACTCTGTACTTTACTTTGTCATTAACATTTAGCCACTGGAAATACAAGAAATGTCCTCACTAAAAATGGCCTGGCCAGGATTTAGGAAACACAAAGATGAATATGACAGTTCTTTCTCTCAAGAAACTTATGGCCTAGTGAAGGATATTAACCCATAAAGAGGTAATTTAATATAATACATGCTAAGATAAAGGCCTATAGAGAGTAATATATAATGCTGTAATAGTTATGGCCCAGGACTCTATAATATATGAAGAATTTTACATATTTTATTTTAACCAGCTCAATGAATAAAGAACGAAAATACTTTCACGTTCATTTTAAAGATAAGGATAGAAGAGTAAGAAATTTAGAAGAGTAAATGACGGATTCATAAATGAAATCTAAATCTTTCAATTTCAAATTCTCTTACGTCTATGTCAGTATGCTACTTTAACATATATAACCATTTATAAGCCATCAACACCTGGCATTTTGTTGAATTGAGCAATACTACAGTCTCATTAAAACTGATTCTAGAAACCTCCAAATCAGTCTTAGGTACAGCTTAACTATGATGTTCCACACTTTTCCCACTTAGAATAGTTTGCTTTCCCCATTTTTCTCCTATAATACATTCCTTCCCCCAATAAAAACAGAACTTTCTTTTTACTTGATTTTGAGCATAATATTCAGTTTCAAGTTCAACACTAGAAGAAATAATTTAGAAAAAGAAATTGTTGTATAATCTCTCAACAGCCTGGAGAAAGTACAGGGCAAGGACTCAGATCTACTTTCCACATAATAGAAAGGAAATCTGCATTTCAGCAAGTAATTCTCAGTGAACTTATAGTAACATGACTCACAACAAGAAAATTGTTTGATAAAATATGCTGAATGGGAAATGATTCAGTGAAAATATTATTCAGAGCAAGCAATTACTGAGTGAAGGTATTACCCACAGCAGACAATTACTCAGTGAAAATATTACAGGGAGCAGGCAAATATTCAATCAAACATTTGACAAGGAGAGCAATTATTCAATAAACAATCATATAATTGTACCCGATGGAGCAAGGTTGCCATACGGCATACAAATCATTTACAGACACCCAGGAAGAGGTTTTGACTGTTGAAAATGCAGGTAATTTATGGTTCTCATTTGTCATTGTTGAGATAATTTCATTTTAGTTTTGCTCCCAAGTAAACAGCTTAAAAATGTTTACAACCATTCTAAAAATCAATTTTCCAAGTAATTCCATTTTAGTTTTTTTTATCTCCTCTCCCATATTACTCTCATCCTTGATTTTTTTTTTCCCCCTCTGTTACTTATTTCTTCCTCCTCTGGCTGCTTCTCCTTCTATCTCACTATTTTCTGTCTCACTATCTTTTCTTTTTTCTATTTTCTATGTTACTATCTTTTCTGTAATATACTTTAAAGGTAATGCTGACTACTAAAAGTTCATGTTTATTATTAAATCTTCTTTCTGTAAGTCACTCATGAATTTGTTTTCTAAGTAGAAAACATCACCAGCAGCTATTTATCACAAATTGGTGGATTACAGGTATAATTTGCAATGCTAAGCCCAGTTAGAATGTAACTATACTTTTAAACAGTATACAGACTAAAATGGTGACAGCCGATGAATCAATCAATGTATACTTCAACCAGCATCACTTATTGTCTGTGTATTAGTGGTCAATCACTATGCTACGGGATATATATGACAATTCCTGCTTTCAAGGAGTATGTAGACCAGTGGTAGATGCTGGCCCCCTACACCAAATGTCAACATAATACAGTAAGTGCTAAGAGAGGTTTCATAAATGATGAGGGGATCAAAGAGATGAGTTCCATAGAAGCTACCTTGCACTTCTGGAGCCTGTACTGAGCGTGGAAGAAACACAAACATTCAGCCAGGTTAAAAAAGTTGGGAATGGAGTCCTAGGCACTTATATAACACACACACAAAAAATAGATAGAGGCAGGAACCAGGCAACGAGTGTGGGGCTACAGGCAGTGTGTTGCAGTGTGTGACATGTTATGGGGACAGTCAATAGACTGAAACTTAATCCTTTTCCTTAAATTGTATGTAAAAGGCTATTGGTATATGTAGTTTTCTTTTTCCTTGTTTTCCAATTTTGCCAGGATGATTAAATGTCACTGATGCTTCTGGTCTACATTTAGTCACAGAGGGGATTAAAAAGCGATAAATATTCAAGAAGGAAAGTGCTTGCTTTAGCATATAAAGAAAAGGAGCTTCACAGTGGTGATTAAACCCCTGGAATTATATGGAATGGATATGGAAACGAGCACGGGAGCATGGAGAACTGAGCAGAACTGAAGATGACATGAAAATCAGTCACAGGATTCACCTCAGAGTGAGAATGGGCTGCAGGTGGCTCCAGGAATCCCAGGACATTCTAGGCACTGCCATATTTTCTTAGGGGTCAGTAAGGATGGGTATCATCAGATGTACCTGATGTTATAAACACGGACTATCTTGCTATTTACTGTTCATTCTTGGTGATTGTATCCACAGCTCCCTATGGAGGTGTGGATCAACTCTTCTTCAGGTTGATCCATGCAATTTGAGCAGGCTCTCATCCTCATTCCAGGGTCTTATGACAATCAGGGTTTCTATTCTTCCAGGGTCTCGGTGGTTTTTCTCCTCCTGGGAAGCACATAATCCCATTAGAGGCCATAGGAAACTTTTTGTTGGGCTTTGAGGGGAAAAGGCTTTTGCCCATCTCCTGGATGGCGGGTGGGGATGATGAAGTGAGGCTGGAAGTGCTGAGCGTCTTCCTGAGTGGGGTAAGTAGGCTGAGCAGGAAGCCTACCCTGAGGTTCCAGCCCAAATTGGAGCCTGTGGTTGTGTAGTATAGTTGAATGCCCTGATTAAACTGATAGGAAGCCATGTCTCTGTCCCCTCCCAGACCATATCAGAAAATATGTTCCCTTTTTTTCTGATCTAGCCCCAGTTGGATTTTGTATCTTTTGATATTGGAAGACTCTTATTACAAATAAAATACTTTGTCATGTGGTTCCTACATATTTATTTAGTTACATAAACTAAGTAAATAAATAAACTATCTGTCAATAATGGCAGTTCCTCATCTATGAATGACTCTTTACAAAGCCTATCTTGCTTAATATTCATAATAAATATTGAAGTAGATACTATTTATATCTTTTTTAAAGAAACTAAATATTTTCAGGGTTAAAGCATGAGTATTGTGGACACAAACTCAAGCTTTCTAACTTGAATTTGAAGACTTATCCCAGGATACTTTTCCATCTTTAACTAGTACCAAGTATACCTCAAAAGCTCACATTATGTTTCACATGTGTTAGGTTTTGAGGGATAATCAGTAAGGAGGGCATACTTTCAGACTTCTTATTTATAACCATGAAATTTAGAAATTGATGGAGTAGTAAACTTTTCAGTAAGAGACAGCCATTTTAAAATGCCCTGTTTTTATTAAAGTAAAACTTTCAAAAATTGCCTTTTAAAAAGTGGCTCTGGCCAATCTTAGATAAAATATCATTTACTAGACATAGGAATTTCCTGTAGTAAATTTCAGATTTACTTTTTGGTCTCACATCATCAAAGAGATCGTATTCCTTTGTTCTATTATGGTCTTGAACAAAGGCCTGTTCTCTAGGTCACTGCTGTCATGACTTCAAGATAATTTTTCCATTGGAGGATTTGATTTCTAATTCCCCAGATATTCTTGATGTGGTTCAGTTCTTGAGGAAATCATTACTTCATGAGCCCTCCCTGCCACTCGCAGATAAGTCTTTCTCCCAGGAAGTTCTGGAGTTATAGCAGAGCTTGATGAGTCTGGCTGGGGAAGCTCCTATGATTATCCAAACTCTAAGTTTGTTTTTGTTTAAATTGAAACCCTGAAGAAGCAGAGCATGAGACTTTACAGTTAAAATATAGATAAGTATTTTCCTTTTGAATAACAGTATAGCTGCTGTACATTACTCTATGTTATTTAATCATAACTTTAGGAATTAAAGAAAGGTTCCTGAAGGGTCACTGCTGCCTTATGTCAGTAAATTAATAGGTTAGATAACCTGTAGAAATATAATAAGAAGGACCTTTTCTCATTTGAACTTGATATAATTGTATCAAATACTAATGTAAAAGAATTAACCCAAACTTTAATAGTACACTCTACGATATATTTAGATGATCTTCGTTCACACTTTGCAATGTCACTTAGTTACCCATTTTCTATGTACTTTCTACTCCTAATAAATTTTTACCTTGTAGAAGGCATGGATAATGCTTTTAAAAACTTATTATTATATACCTTTCTCCTGAATGATAGAAAAAAACATTATATTATTAGATGCTCAGTATCTTAGAAATAGATCTGCATGTTGATTCAATACATTTTGTTTCAAAGAGAGAAAATATAAACTCAATTCTAGTGATGATGGTTTGACAAACAAACATATTGCTGATGAAAATATAACATAATATGAACTTTTTGGAGAGCAATGTAGCTGTATCTTTCAATGCCCATAAACATATTTAGCATTTGGGACTCCTCATTATATAAACAAAGATTTTATCCAAAGGAAATAACTTTTCAGTCCCGCTGATAGCTTAATTTTGGCTTAGTGATACTGATTCTGACCTCTGGCCTCAAGAACCATAAGAGAATAGAATTCTGTTGTTCTAAGACATCAAGTTCATGGCAAATTGTTACGGTGGCTGTAGGAAACTAGTACTCGAAACTACCGTGTCATCCAGGAAACGATGCTGTTATCCAGAAAAGTGATGGGTGATGGTGGTTAAGATTAGGATGATAAAAACGAAGATGGTAAGAAGAACTGCATTTGAAATAGGTTTTAAATGTAGAATAGGATTTTCAGATTTTATATCCCATTTAAATGTAGAATAGGATTTTTGGATTTTATATCCCATTTCAGATCAGAAATGGGATATAAAATAAAGAAGTCAAGGCTAGCTCCAACATTTTTGCCCAAATAACTAGGATAATTTTGTATCAGTTAAGATTAAAATAAGTTGCATGTGGAGGTTTTTCAAGGGGTAACCAAGAGTTCTGTTTGGGACATTTCTGGGTTTCAGATTTTTTTTTTTTAGATATCTAAATGGAGATTTGAGTAGGCAGTTGGATATAAAAATGTGGCATTTGGGAGAGAGATCTTTGGCTGGTGATCCAAATTTGGAAGTTATTGGCACATATTTGGCATGAAAAGCCATGAGATGAGATGAGATCATCAAGGGAATAAATATAAATAGAGAAGAGAACCAAAGACTAATTCTTTGTGAGAGGCACGTAATGTTTTGAGAGAAGCATATACAAAAATAACCACAGCAACAATATTTATAAGAACTTATATATAATATTAAATGATAGGAAACTTCTTATGTCAATGGAATTATCTGTTCATTAGAAATGATGATTATGATAATAATGGAAGTAATCAGGATAAATTACTAAGTAAAGGAAATGAGAACACACAAAAATATACATTATAATGTAAGAAGGAACATGAAAAGAGGAACATTTCAAACATGAAAATAATTGTGTTAAATTTTTTTTCCTATGCTGAGCAGTTTTCAACTTATACATTCTGTAATTCATAAGATTCCATGTGAAATAACATTGAGTCATATCATAGTGCTTATTTAGAAATAACACAATGGAATACAAATTGAAAGGAATTAAGTCAAGTATTTAAAAATCATATAATTTTTTCAGAATCACAATCATTTAAAAAATATTTTGAAACATGTTAAATATAATGAAATTATTTATTCTCAATCCTTATGATATTTGTAGATAAAGCAATAGAGAGAATGGTAGGTCAATTATCTAATGAACACAGAGTTAGAACTACTCCTTCATATTAGGGCCTCAGGAAATCTTCCTGGGAGATAAACTTAAAAGAGCTACTTGTTTATGCGATTTTGATGATAGACTTGAATGCCAAATGAGACTGATAGACCAGACTATTCTTTGCATTGTGTATATATTATTTGGTTGCAGAGCTGTACTTGACCTGATGAGAACCTCTCTCAGTTCTCTGGGGTCTCAGTAAGATAAAAATGGGCAGGAAAACAGGTGACTGAAGTCATGATGAAAGGAAAATCTTCAATGTTCTGCTTTGAGTTAATGATTCGTTTTCAGTCACCTTGAAGTGTGAAAATGACTTACCTTTACTCATCAATTTTTAAAATGATTGGTAGGATAAACTAAGATCTTTCAAAAAGAATTTTCTAATACCAAGTCAATCTCTTGAACCTTATTTTCTTTCTTATTTTTTGGTTTGTGCTCTTTCTATACTCAGAACATGTATAATATTTATAATTATTAAATATGAAAACATAAAATTATGTTAATGGAGAAAATTAAATTGTATTTATTAAGCTAAGGATTTAGTTACAATGCTGAAAGTCTTCCTCAAAAGGACCAAAGTTAAATTTTCATGACATTTTTGTCAATTTTATATAGATTATTTCAAAAAAGTTGACATGTTCCTGTTAAGTGATCCTCTAAATTGCTTCTTTGTTTCTGCACTTTGATGCTGAGAACCTTTAGCTTAATAAAACCCATTTTCTTTGTAAAAAGAGGAAATGGAAAGAAAAATATAAACATTAAAGAATGCAAAGCTGTTAGACATCAGTATATTAATGGAGAGTTTCAAGAAAGATGATCGACTTTTCAAGAAATATGGCCTACTTATTTCTGATTTCTAAGAAATATGAATTTGGGCTATGATAACTCTGAATCAGCTTCTGTCATATCAGTCACATGGTAGAAATTTGATACTCGATGGTAATGCATTTAGTGTTTTAAATGTTTATAGTATTAGAATAACCCATAAAAGAGAAAAAAGAGTTTCTCAACTGCTTACATACTGTAATGCAAAACTATCATTTTGTTGATTTTCACTGATAGAATTACATTAAAAACATTTTTTTAAATGCCGTTGCTTGAATTTTGCTTCTCCCACAGCTAATTTGTAATATGTGGACATAATCTTGAATTATCTTGAAAAAGTGGCTACAACAAAAATGTTTAGCATCCAAAAAGAAGAAAATTATGTTAAGTCTAAAGAAAAACATGTCCATGATCATGACCTCTTTTAATATTATAAATTGTTATCCATGAACTCAGGTGACTCTGTAAGTTTAAAAAGTGTGATGGGATAATTCTACAATTTGAAAAGCAATTATTTGGCATTTCCATTTATGACTCTGATGGAGTTGTTTGTGGAAGTCCTGCCAAGATCATCTAGAGAAAACAAAGTATAACCAATAACATTTCTTGGAAGGCATCAGAGAGCTTCTACAAGACTTTATGGGACAAAATCTTGGGAGAATAGAATCCACATGCAGAGGTAGGCCGATACGGTCTAGCCACTTTTAGGGTGTGGCTAATTATAGCTGCAAGTCAAAAGGCTGCAAGTTTAATGAAGGGTGTATGCAGAGGATTGCTGATAAAAGGCAGAAAAACAATCAGAGATTTTGTCAAGATATAGGAAATAATAAAATTTAGAGACTTGCAATTCAAGGACCTCAGTGAGAAGAGGTTTTTTCCTCTTCTTTCTACCACTGCTTTTTCCCTTAGGACATCGGTGCAATTCTAGAGCTGCATGGGGTAGAGGGCTAAGCAGAGCAAGAAGGTAAACAAAGCCCTTGAAAGCAGGGAATAGTTGACAGTAGTCCTGATGCTGAGACACAGGTTAGACTTCAGGGCATTCCAGGGGGAGGGACTCTAGTGACTGCCCCAGGCTCTCAGTGGGAAGTACTGGAGGGCCATCTTGTATAACGAGGAAATAAACTCAAGGTAGTGACAACCATACCTCAATACAGCTAAGCCCCGAGTAGGATTAAGGTGAACAGCCCCACACAATTACCTGCTAAAAGAAAAGCCAAATCTTGTACAGAAGAAGATAATATGGTCCAAAACTTCAATGCTTTTTCATACATCATGTTCTGCATTTAATTTTAAAATTACCAGATATATAAAATGATAGGATCACACGGCAAGAAACAACAATAGAAAATAAAAACATACACAGATGATCCAGATATTGGACAGGGACTTTAAAATACCTATTAATCTGTGGTAAAGCATGTGGAGAGGTAAAGATGAAGAATGCACCAGACAGTTAGTATTTATAGAGTCAATTCAAAAATTATAGAAATAAATAATAGCTGGGCACCATGGCTCACGCCTGTAATCCCAGCACTTTGTGAGGCTGAAGCAAGTGGATCACTTGAGGTCAGGAGTTCGAGACCTGCCTGGCCAACTTGGCGAAACGCTGTCTCTACTAAAAATACAAAAATTAGCTGGGCATGGTATCATGCATCTGTAATCCCAGCTACTCAGGAGGCTGAGGCAGGAGAATCACTTGAACCCAGGAGGCGGAGGTACAGTGAGTAGAGTTGCACCACTGCACTCCAGCCTGGGAGACAAGAGCAAGACTCCGTCAAAAAAGAAAGAATACCATAACTGAAGAACTCAGGTTTAGTGGCAGAGTTTGACACAAGAGACATTATTAGTGAAGGTAGGTTAAACAGAGGACAAAATAGTATCAAAAATACAGAAAACATGTAAAGAATCTTGTGGGACACAGTGGAAGGATCTAACTCAAGATTATATAGTCTGAGAAAACAGGACAGGGAAAATGGTGCAGAAATAGTATAAGGAGAAAATGGCTGAGAACTTTCCAAAATTGATAAAAGATATTAACTTACAGATAGAAGTTCTGCAAACCTCAAGCATCAGGAATACAAAGAAAGCCATCACTCTTAATATTGAAGGTCTTTGTAATCCATGCACATATTTCCCTTATCAAGGCCAACTTATTCTCCTAACACTCAAGGCCACTCACAACCTGGTCCTACTTCAGTTACCTTCTCCAGCCCTTCTCTGTTTCTTTCAATTTCCTTTCCTATTTTGTGATCGTTTTCACTGAACACCAGAAAGAAATATCTATTCTGCACCTCATTATCATTTTAGGTTTCCTGTACTCATACTTTTGTGTTTCTGTACTTCGTTCAACTTTAAAAAATGTCCAACTTAACATTTAATCATTGCTTACACAGTGATGCCTATTACAATCCCTAGAATGAAAATAGCCATTGTACTTGCTTTTGGGAACAGTGGAGAAGGGGGAGTCTTGAGCAATAGTTTCTCAAATTTCAGTGACAAACCCAAAATTAATCATGGTAGCTGAAGTTATCCTTTAGTAACAAATTAATTTCAATATGCCACTTGTTTACAACACAAAGATTTATTTTTCACACTATATGTCCATGGCAGGTTTGTTGGGGGTCTCTGTTCTGTATAGTCACTTGGGAACTCAGGCTCATGGAGGCTGCACCATCTAGAATGCAACTGGTAGCCACAGTAGAGGAGAAAGAATGAAGGAATCATGCACCATCAGTTTAATGCTTTGGCCAGTAGAGGACACACATCATTACCTCTCCCAGGCCACTAGCCAGAACTTATCACATGATCCTACCTAACCAGGGAGCTGCGGGAGGAAGGAGAGAAAGGACTCTATGGTGAGCAATATTATGTCTTTCACAAGCCCCAAGGAGTAGAATGAATACTGTAAACATCAAAGCGGAAAGAATGGTTGAGTCCCAGGAATCTGTGGAAAGAAGGAGAAGCTAGTGAGTCAGTCTGTGTTGAGAGGATCCTGGGTTTAACTGTAGGGCACCCCAAGTGGTTCTCCAACAAATGCGGACAGAACCTGATAACTGAGAACAGAGGCCTGAAACGTTCATAGACATAGGGTATCAGGCTGTCCACAACAGAGATGCCATTCAGTTCATACCAGGCCTCAGCAAGAGGGTTGGAGCCCAGATAGAGGAAGTCATTGCTCAGAGCTAAGGTTAACATTTGGGTTTTAACTTCTCTTTCTGCATTTCCTTTTTATAAAATGTCTGAAAGATGCAAAAGATGAATCCTTTCTCCCCTCCAAAATCCTGAGACGAAACAGTGAATAATCAACCTGGAGAGAGTACTAAGTGTAAACTTTCTGGTTTCATCTGAAATGCTTTAACCATATGCCTGTACTGAAGTTTCAAATGAGACTTTTTAAAAAGATATATATATTTAAGGTGTTCAACATGATGTTTTGACATACAAATGCATAGTGAAATGATAGCTACAGTCAACCAGATTAACATATTTACCATCCACAGTTACCTTGTGTGTGTGTGTGTGTGTGTGTGTGTGTGTGTGTGTGTGTGTCTGGTAAGAGCACTTAAAATCTACTCTCAGCAAATTTTCAGTATATAATATTATTATATATAATATAATGCATATAATATATATTATATACTTATGTTATATACTTATATGTATATAATATATAATGTTATATACTTATGTTCAGAAACATTTTCTTTATTTTAGAAACACATGGCAGTATTTATTTTTACCTTTAAAACTACTCTATTTGTTAGTTACTATTATCTCAATTTTACAGATGGAAAACCAGGGGCCTGAGAAGATTAACTACTTACCCAAGTTTAAAAAGCATGATTATCTGGCTCACACATTTCAATCTAAGATGGCCTGCTTTCCTCATATTGAGGGAATTGTCAATTTAGGGTATATGTCCTTCTGTTTCTCTGTGCTGATGAGCCAAAATACTTGGGTTTTTCAGCTAATTTTAAAAACGAGTGATTGTGTACCTGTCCTTCATGGTCTGTGCCTTTTGGCCATCTTTACCTTGAAGGAGTTTTGCTGGCTAAGTGCTGGCTGGCATTTGAGAAGTCCCCCAGGCTCTTGTCTTCAGGCAAGAAGATGATTATACCATTTGACAAGTGTGATATCTGAACTGAGCACCTAGCAGAAACAAGCTTTCACAACGGTAGGACAATTTGAAGATTATGTAGGTGTTCTTATGGGTTGCAAGCAATTTAATACCTGCACCAAAGTACTAACTTACATAGTTGCTTACAGAGAAGGTTACAAAATATGGAAGCTTGTTCTGTTGCTAACAAATCAAAAGTAATGAAGAGAAATAGAGAAAATGGAAATGGAAATTACTTCCCCTGCAGTGAGCTGAGAAATGGAAAGTCTTCTTTCTTCCTTATTTATTTCTCAAACTTAATTTTTTGGCAGTTTTGCTGTGCATTAACAAAATACTCTTTTCACTTTAGATGTGATTTCTCCAAGCTTCTTTCTTGGTAGTAAAACATCCTTACTGTATTCATACTAATCCGTAAAAAGCAAGAGAATTGTCTTTTCTGCTTCCAAACATGGGACAAAGTGCCTGTGTTTCTCTCTGACTAACGTAGGATAATGCATTGTACTAATGAACCTAGGCCTGCATAAGTTTCTTTCTCTGGTCTTATCACTGTGAGCAGAAGGAGAATCCATTTATACCCAAAGAAAGCAAAAGGGTGCAAACCCTTCCAATCCATGCAGCTGCTGTACACATAGGAAGGGACGGCTTCTTAAACCAATGGTCTGGTGTTTCCTGAGAAGGGAGTGGAGGGTCTAGATGGTATGTACACAGTGACTACATGTCCGCTGCACCCACTGACAGTCCTCTCTAGAGGGAAGACTTTGTCTTCACACTTAGATAAAATATTTTCATGAACTGTTTCAAGGCAAATTGATTTCCAGAATGAAAGATCAGTATTTTGTTTTTAAAATATTTGTCTGAGCAGAGGATAGCCTGGACCTCTATTTTCCTTGTTGCATCAAGTGTAAGCTTTGGGTACACCTGGAGAGAACAGAGCCAGGCAGGGAGAAGAAAGCCCATTCCTGGACATGACGGTATTCTATAGCTTTGGATTTTGGTCTTCTTCCTGGATCACACATCCAGGAAGATGTCTCAAACATCTCTGGTAGTTTCTCTTCAACTGGCCCACTCGTTAAGTACTAGTAACATTTCTTGTGACTTTTATGGGATTCTGTTTATTGGTGCAAAATTGTGCCTTCTTAGGCTCCGGAATATCTTGGCTCTGACTCTTTTCACCTCTGTCCAACCCTTACTTAATGCAGTAATGTACTATCCAATAGTGATGATATTCCAGTATTGAACAATATGTTGAATACAGATGTTCTTACATAATGTAGAATATTCTATGAAGTTATTTCTGGAAGTTGTAAATGTGATAATTGATCACTCCTTTGATTCTGTTACAGTATATGGGATGGTAGACCTAATGATAAGTTGATTGAGCAGGCCTATTAATCACTTGAGTCTTTAAAAGAAGAGGGCTTTGGCTGGTGGCAAGGAGGAGGGCGGAAGGGAAATCAGATGGATTTGAAGCATGATAGGGATTTTATTCACTGTTGTTGGCTTGAAGGTGGATGGATCCACATACAAAGACTTAAGAGGGCCTAGGAGCTGTGAGTAACTCTCAACTAACAGCCTGTAAGGAGACAGAGACCTTAGTCTTACAAATGCAAGGAGCTAAACTAAAGTCTTGAAGTAAGAGCGCATCTAACACCTTAATTTTGGTTTTGTGATATCCTGAGCATAGAACCCAGCCAAGCCCACCCAGACTTCTGCTTGCAGAGTTGAGAGCTAATAAATGGGTACTGTTTTAAGCTACTAAATTTGTGGTAATTTGTTATGGACCATATATTTAGACCAAAACTCCATGTGGACAAAAGCCTCAAATGGCCTCTGGATTTTTGCGTAAGTGAATGGAGGGTTTTTTTGCTGAAGGGTCATTTGGTTTCCATACATGCAGTGATAAATGACAGAGATGGTATCAAAGAACAAAAGGAGAATGTGCAAATGAAAAACTCCTTCAGTTACTCGGAATGGTAGCTTTGTAAGCAGTTAGATACAGGGCATCTCTTGTCTTTCATTTCAAATTATTCATTTGATTTACCACATCCAAGTTAAAGGAACTATACTTTTATCAGCATACATTTTTCCTGATTTGAGTGGGCTCTGAATATTAAGGGCTTATTCTTCCCTTTCTAGTGTCTCCCCCAAAGAGTTCCTCACCTAATATACATGAATGGTGTTGATCCATTTAGTTTCACTTACCAGGTGACTGTGACCCCAGCAAATCATTCTGATAGCTTCTCTCTAAATTGGCTCTAACATTCTTCATGACATACATTATTTTTATTTCATTTTTGCCTTCTATCAGAATAGTCCAATTAGCTGCAAAGCACAATCCCTCAGGAATATTATGTTAATGTCAGCTCTCAGAAACTCCTGACATTTGTAGTTTTAGTTCATTTGCAAGTTAACCATCTTGATTACTTTACTCTAAACACATGAAAACATTTCTTAGTAGGAAATTGGAGGAGGTGGTATTTAAAAGTAAAACCTTTTATGCAAAAATTAAACATGAGGAGGAAGTCTGCATGAGAGAGAATCAGGTGGTACTAAATAGACCAGCATTCATGATGCAGAAGTTGTCACAATAAAAGAATAGAAAAAAAGCACTTTGCTTTTCCTTCTTATAGATCTGAGTTTAATGTGCCCTTGCATTTCAACTAGCTAGTGGGAGGATATATTTCACTTATGTATATTCTTTCCATTGCACTTGTGAGCTTTAAACCTTTCTCCCACAAGGCCAGTAGAATTCTTTTTCTAACTTGTTATTATATATTTGTACTCTTTTCTCCATCCTGGAAGCTCCATGTAGTAGTGGATGATAACTTAGGATCCATTATAAGAATATAGATAGTCACAGGTGAGCATCTTTTGGGAACTACTTCTGCATGCAGGAGTAATTTACATGGAAATTTGGAGGGAAATAAAATGTAATGGGCAAAAATTTCCTTCCCTACCAGTCCTGTGGAGACTGGTACTAGCCTTCAGAGCCTCATGTTAGAGGAAGATAAGAAGTGTAAGGTCAACACTTGAAAGCTGGGAAGCCAGAGTCTTCTCTGGGATGAATCAGATGGGATATCAGCAGAACAGGAAGGTTTTCACAGATTAGCTTAGCTTGTGCTTTGTAAACTGTACCATTTCAGCCATGATTGGGTCCTTCAGCATAAATCATCATATAAGATTGAACGGGGGCCAGGGAGGTAGGTAGCTCATGCCTGTAATTCCAGCACTTTGGGAGGGTGAGGCAGGTGGATCAGGAGGTCAATAGATCAAGGCCATCCTGGCCAACATGATGAAACGTAGTCTCTACTAAAAATACAAAAATTAGCCAGATGTGGTGGTGCATGCCTGTAGTCTCAGCTACTTGAGAGGCTGAGGCAGGAGAATTACTTGAACCCAGGAGGTGGAGGTTGCAGTAAGCCAAGATCGTGCCACTGCACTCCAGCCTGGGTGGCAGAGTGAAACTGTCTCAGAAAAAAAAATTTTAAAAAAGATAGAACAGGAAGAAACTGAGAATCCAAATGATATGAAAAAAATGTCAGTTTTCCTTTTATGAAAGTCATAGAGCGATTTAAGATAATAATAAAATAACAAGTTATGTTTAGTACATATGATTAGATTTCAATAAGTTGCTCTAGCAAAATAAGAAGACCTGGGTTTTCATTCTGATTTTGCTCCTAGTTGGGTATGTGTAATTTTATAGTGTTATGTAGCCCCATCTATTTCTAATCTGTGAAATAATATAAGAATAAAATACAAAATCTTCTTAGACTTAAAAATTTTGAATAAACACTCAAAACCCACATAACACTATGATTCTTAAGACAAATGTATGGAAATGTTTTTGAAGCTGTATTAACTTAGGTCTAGAAATTGTTTCGAAGACAGATTGTGTAAGGGTTCTGGGGAAAAAAGCATTATTTTCAATACTGGCATTACTGAGAGATATTAAATCAGGTATGAAGAGAATACTTGAAATTTTTATATTTAATCTGTTCTTTCAAAAATTAAGTCAAACTCTGCTTTTAAATGACATACAGCAATGCAGGCCTTCTATCTTCCCACTAAAATGTGTCCAAATGAATAACCATAACAATAAAGTGAAAACACATAGCTGCACCCCAAACAAGTGCCCAGATATAACTTAATTGCAGAATATAGGCAAAATCTGTACTTGCTGTGAAACAGATAGGGCTCAGTTAAACTGACTGGAAAAAAAAATCCAACTAAAAAATTTTTTTTTTTTAGAGACAGTATCTCACTGGATTCAAACTCCTGGGCTCAAGCAATCCCCTTGTCCCAGCCTCCCAAGAAGCTGGGACTAGAGGTATGCAACATGGTGCCCAGCCCAGTGGTTATTTTAGTGAGTCTGAAAACACCTTTTAAAAAGACACATAAGTGTCCACTCTTAAAATCATAAACATAGCTGAAAAGAGGCAGTGGGAGACAGTTATATCCTGTGCGATAAAATCTTCATATGTGAGGCCGAGAAAGAGCTCTCATAGATGTAAATGTGAAATATTAGTTGTATAAGTTACTATTTATTTGAAGACTGTAAATCAGCCAGGTAGTATGGAAGGAAACTCTGCTGACCCAGTACAACAGAGGAGCAGTAGGTGAAACCTTGATAGAACTAGAGAACTGAGTTCTTCATTCCATCCATAGCAAGGTGGATGAGTCATACCAAGTGTGAAGTGGTCCCCAAGGTACAAACAATACACCTTCCCATCACCTGCAGTGCCCAGGGCATCTGCTTTAACATTTCTCGATCTGGTTTCTGGATTATAAGGAGAGCTAACATGTTTTCAGTATTTACTATGTGCCAGGCATGATTCTACATGTATAACATGCCTTACCTTACCCCATTTAATCCTGTAAATGACCTTAGGTGTAGGGTTAACTATTATCTTCATTTTGCAATTGAAAAAAGTAAGGCACAAACATTAGACTAGACTGTGCAGTCTAACCCTAGCCAATAGGGGAGCTTACCAGAACTTGCTATCACAGCTAGCATTCAGATCTAGGCAGTCTGACCCCAGACATATTTTCAGAGCTGAGATCCAAAGAAATGATTCTTCCATTCTGTAAGGAGACAGAGGGGAGAGCCAAAAGGATCCAAAATCCTCTGTGGCAATAAGCGCCTTATCTGTTTAACAAAATCATGTCTTCTTTGTAGATCAGTAAAGAAAATAGCAGCAAAAACAAAGAAAGAAATGTAGAGAATATAAAAAACAAAAACTGTGTAACAAAAGGAAATGGAAATAGCATCTGAAAAACTTAATAAGAACATACTCCTAAAAAGAATATAACCAAGGCTTAAGGGAACATTTCAAAGGATTGCTATCTTTCATAACTTGAAAGAAGATATAAAAATGGAACACAAAGCCACAGAAAAGAATCAACTAGGATAAAAAAGTTGGAAATGAGGTGGATAAAATAAAGAAATGAGAACTAAAACCCCAAACCAAAGTTCAGACCCTTATTTCAGTCAAGTGGAAGCCTCACGTTCCTGTAGAATGTTAAAAGAATGACAACAGCCAATTGACAGTGCTACAATGGAATTGTTTTTCTTAACTGAACACCATTCTTTCAAGCATTTACTCTAGAATATTTATCCAGAAGAAAGAAAATTAAAGTTCTCTTTTTTTTATCAGTTCTTAGGATGGTTGAGACAGCTTTTTTTTTTTTTTTTTAAAAAAAAAAAAACAACTTTTATCTTTTTGGAAAAAAACAGTTTCTAAGTTGATACATGAAGCATTGCTATATCCAGGTTGTAGTTCATTTGAAAAGAAATGCTAGGACAGTTAACTGATGCTGGGACCTCGGCAATTTTAGGAAAAATGAAACAAAGCCATAAAATGTGCTAAAAAATATGAAACCAGTTGTTCCAATTCCATTTTCAGCTCCAATGTGTTAAAGAGCTTGGAGTTCATCACCCCTGTTCTTTTTTTTCCCTGGGTTCAAGCAATTCTCCTGCCTCAGCTTCCCATCACCCCTGTTCTAACAACAAGAGAAAGTGGAACAACCTGATGATCAATGACTTTTCTTGGACCCGTTAGAGAACTGAGGTTTCAGGGCAAATGATCACCTTGAATATCCCTTGACAGGGACATTTAGTGAAATACGGCTGAAACCTGATTCCCTTGGGCAGAAGCTACTCATTATTGCCTTAAGCAGTAGCATCCAGAGTGATCCGGAGAGTTGCTGGAGGCTGAGTGTGGATGTTACATGTAAATTTTTGGTGCCTAAAGAAGTAGCACTTGAATATAAATTTCCTCAGCAAGGCAACTTACTTCTATAGAAGGATGTGGCTCACAGATGGAACAATGGTGAGTGCACATGTGAACAAGGGAGGGGAAGGGGTTGTTATTCCTGATGGATGTGGCCCCTACTTCTGTGTTGTTCCCCTATTGGCTATTGTTAGACCACACAGTCTAGTCTAATTCTGATTGTCTGTTTTAGGGGAGCAAGGGTACAAGCCAAAGCGGCAGGGTGGGTAGTTTGGTGGAAAGGATGGTTACGGGACAGGTCAGAGGAGGTAGCCAGGGGTGACCTAGGTCAAAGCAGGTGACTGGAGCAGGTGACTGGGATGAGTAAAGATAGAGCAGGGCACCAGGGGAACAGATGTGAACTACTGATTAGAACTGGTGAAAAGGTGGTTTACTGAAACTACAAGGAAATTAAACTTTAAAATGGAGGACAAATAACTGAACATAAGGATATACTGATTCTTTGAAGAGAAACTTGGCATTCACTATGTTTAACATGGACTACTGTGAAAATGAGGACAATCATAGAGAGACCTCATACATTCATATACGTTCCCTCCATGATCCCTACCAGGTTCTTCAGGCTGAGGATCCAAGAAAACCCCCCTTAGGGCTCCGACATAAGAAAAGGAAAAGTAGGCATTGTGTATCCTCACCATAAAAAGGCCTATTCTACAGGGATAATGTCTTCATCACAGGGTGAGACTGGAGCCTTACTCACTTGGATGTGGTTCCCGTCTTCCTGTTTTCCCTAAAGAAAAAGATAATAATTAACAAGGGACAGGGCATCAAAGTAATAGATTTAGAATACTGTAGTCAAGGAATGGAGCAGGAGGTGAGCAGGGGAGATATTCTAAAGGAAGGAGCAGAAACACTTGAGGTCAAACCCCAAGACAGAGGTCCACTAAAACCCTGGGACTGTAGATAATACAAAACTCCCTTCCTTTGCATGCCCCCACTGCTCGAACATGCCTTCAGTATAACAATAGGGGGTTATAGCCAAAAGAGCTGCATGACATAGACTCTCTCAGAGGAGCAAGGAGCAGAACAAAGGGAAGCCCTACAGCCAACAAGGCAGACAAATGAAAGGTCAGTGGAGAATTTCAAGCCTTTGGTGCCTGTAGCCATAACAAACATCAAACACAGCCCAATTTCTGGCCGGATTACCAAAAATCTATCCTCCCACAAAAGGTCTGTTTAACCTCAGTACATATTAAAGATACATATCCAGCTTTCAACAGAAGATTTCAAATTACAGTCTGAAGAGATGGGAAAAAAAAACCCATCAGAAACAGACTTAGCTAAAACATAAATGTTGGAATTATTATAATTAAAAAAAACTATGATTAACACATTAAGGACACTAAGGGATAAAAGAGACAACATTACTCCAAATGGGTAATGTTCACAGAGACATGGAAACTGTAAGAATTAAATGAAAATGTTCACGCCTATAATCCTAGCACTTTGGAAGGTTGAGGCAGGCAGATCACTGGAGGCCAGAAGTTTGAGACCAGCCTGACCAACATGGTGAAACCCTATCTCTACTAGAAATACAAAACATTAGCTGTGTGTGGTGGTGGTTGCCTGTAATCCTAGCTGCTCAGGAGGTTGAGGCAGGATAATTGCTTGAACCGGGTGGGTAGAGGTTGTAGTGAGATGAGATCAAGCCATTGCACTCCAGGATGGGCAACAGAGCAATACTCCATCTTGGGGAAAAAAAAAAAGAAAATGTTAGATATAAAAACACTGGAACAGAAATGAAGAATGCCTTTAAAGGTTCAGCAGTTGATTCAGGAAAGAAGAGCAATCTTGTAAATAGGTCAATAGGAACTTCTTAAACTGAAATGCAGAAAGAGAGAGTGAGATGTCCAGAAAAGAACATTCAGGAATGGTGGGAAAACAAAAAAAAAGTTGTAACTTATGTGTAACTGCAATATCAGACGGAAAATAAAGAAAAAATGGGCAGAAGAAATATTTGAGTTAATGACTTAGAACTTTATAAAATTAATGACATACATTGCACAAATCTGGAAGCTCAAAAAACAATAAGTAAATTTTTAAAAACCCACAAAACTAAACAAAATAAACCCCAAACCCTACAACTTGGCATATCATGTTCAAACTGTGGAGAGCCAAATATGAGGAGAAACTCTTAAAGGAAGCCAGAGGAGAAAAGATACCTCATTATAGAGGATAAGAACAATAATGACAGCAGTATTATCAGAAACCATGCAAACAACAAGGGACTGGAATGAAATCTTCAAAGTGTTGAAAGAAAAAAGAACCCCAAACCCAAACTGCCAATCTAGAAATATAAGTCCAGTGAAATAGAGGAGAAATAAAAGGTTTATCTAGCAAACAAATTCATTACCAATTTATTCATTTTTTTTTCTAGCCTGAAAGAAGTGAAAGACTTTCCTCAGACAGCAGATAAATGATATAGGTTGGAAACTTGGCTCTATATAAAAAGAAGAAGAAGACCAATGAAGAAATAAATGAAGGTACCAAAAATATTTTATTATTTCTACCTGATCTAAAAAATAACAGTTACTAAAAACCAGTAACAGTAACAGCATATTGGCTGAAGGTAGCATATGGATAAGTGAGCAATAGCAATGTCACAAGAGATAGGAAGGAAAAAAAATGGAAATATTCTAAGGTGACTACTACAGATGAAGTTGTAGCATGTTCTTTGAAGACAGACTTAAATTATTTAATGATATACATATATTTACTATATATATGTGTGTGTATATACTATATATGTATATGTACTTTATGTACTATATATGTGTGTATATATAATATACATACTATATATATGTGTGTATATATAATATACATACTATATATATGTGTGTATATATAATATACATACTATATGTATAATAACTAAATGGCAAATGAAAGTGAAACTCCAATAATTTGTAATACTGTGGAAAATTTTGCTGTTAGTTCCAAATGTGATATATACAAGATATATAATTTGCTTTATTATAAAAATTACGTGGCAACCACTAAAAGAATAAAACAAAGACATATAGATAATATTCCAAGAGAGGAGACCAAATGGAATAAAAAAAATGAAACCTGCTCTAACTCTTAGAAAACAGGGGCATCAGGGAAGCTGGACTGGCTCTGCAACTTTGTATGCCTCTTTGTCTTCCATTGTGGCACTATTGCTGTGGGGCTGATGATTTTTATCGTTTATTTCTTTTTCTCTTTAGATGAGAGGAAATAATGTGTAAAATATATTATTAATTTTGAATCAATCCTGTGAAAATCTTTCCCACCCATGTCTGTTCTCTATTTAATGAGATAACTCAATAAGATTAGGAGGTACTAGCCACACTCATAGGATCATTTGGGCATCTCTCATACTACCATCACCACCAAATACAGAGTAAGAAGAAAAGGTGAAAATAATGAGGAGATAATGGGTAAGAAGGGCAAGAAGTGGAGGCCCAGGAATAAGTCAATGATATATTCCTGAAAAAACAGTTCATAAAAATTGAAATCAATGCAATGTTCAAGGATATTACATGGTTTTTAAATCTAAAATGTATATGTAACATTTTAACGTTTCTGATGTTTGATTGTATCTTATAATCCATATGCACAGAAATCTGCTACTCTAGAGAGAGGATTATGTTCCAACAAAGCTGTCATTACCTTCACAGGTGTCACTTTAGTTGTGCATAATCCAGATTAAATATCAGTTGGATTATCCATAATAATAGACCACATATGGTTGAATTTTTAATTAAATTTTAGCTATCATTTTTTAAAAAGGTCTTCAAAAATATGCCAGTGAGATTACATTAAAATTAAAATGCAATAAATTTCCAGAAACTTTTCTATAAAAGGCCAGGTAAATCAATTAAAGTTTATAGATATTGCAAAATCTCTCACAGACTCTTCAAAGGTAGAAATTGACATTACCTATTCATCTGACAGAACAATTATTAGAAAGGTTTATAATTACCTGTAAAAATATCAAAATGTTTCTTAATAGGTAGTATTTTATTTCTAGAAATTAAGAAGAATTAAGAACAACAACCAGACCAACTATGAATTTCACTAAATGGCAAATGAAAGTGAAACTCCAATAATTTGTATTACTGTGGAAAATTTTACTCTTCCAAATGTGATGAAGAGGTCAATATACATAGGCATTATAAACACTTTTCTATCTTCATGCCAGTATGCATAATTGGGTGCTACTAAATGATTCAGAAAGTCTGCAGACAGAATATCAAAAAATCTTAGAATCAAAATATGATTGCTTTAACACTGAATTTCTAACCAGGGACCTCTCTCTGCTGCTCTCTTCAGTCAGATGGGGCAGGATCTTAATCTCTACAGCAGTAGTCCTCAATGTTTTTGGCACCAGGGACTGGTTTCTTGGAAGACAGTTTTACCACCTATAGGACGTGGGGTTGGGGGCAGGGAAGATGGTTTTGGGATGAAACTGTTCCACCTCAGATCATCAGGTATTAGATTCTCATGAGGAGCAGGCAACCTAGATCCCTTGCATGTGCGGTTCACAATAAGATTCTCTTATGAGAACCTAATGCCACTGCTGATTTGACAGGAGGTGGAGCTCAGGCTAAGGTGATGCTCGCTAACCCATCACTCACCTTCTACTGTACTTCCCGGTACCTAACCATGGCCCAGGGGTCAGGGACCCCTGCTCTATAAGCAGTACAGTCCAGGGGTTTGTCATTTCTTGACACTTCTCCAGTTGTTACACCTTTCCCTGCATCAGGGCCAACTCTTCTGTATTAGAAATACGTTCAATTTCCTACCATGTGTGAAACACATGGGGTTTGATATATTTCTTTTATTTTGAGTCAGCTGAGGTTTTGATGGAAAATCAAGTAAGAGGGAAACTTTGGGTCCACATATTGATACTTTGTTCTTGTTACTTATTTTTTTCTTTTTTAATAGAGCTGGTTAAATATACTGCTTATTCTCAGTGTAGCTGAAATTTAAAAATAATATTTTAAGATTAATGTACTTGCTGAGTAAAATGTATTTTAAAATTTGTCAGTAGAGATCTTAGAATTTTATTTAACATTATACATATATATCATATCCATGTTTGACAGATGAAAAATATTTCTCTAAAAACATTAAATCATGGACTTTCAACAGGAACAACATAATCCCCAAGGTGGCAAAAATGTGTTATTTTGGGCAAAAAATATCTTACTTTTTAAATGTTTGAAACACATATATGCATGCAATATATAAATAGGTATATACATATCTATTATTAAAATGGTATGGGAGGTTATAATTATAGGAAAAGCTCTGAAAATGTTCCATGGGGGCCAATAATGAAAGAAAGATTGACTGAAGAGCCTTAAACCTATGTCTCTTCTTCTTTCTTAACTCTCATATGCCTTGTATTTTTGAATACACAAGGAAAAAACCCTAAAGTTAACTTAGCCTTATCTGTGATGTAATCTGAACTTATATATGAACATATCCACATAGTTGAAAGAGTGAAGACTTTAGCTAATCATCCAGATATTTTATTTTATAAATATCAAACACTATCAAGAGAATGAGAAGATAAACCACAGACTAGGAAGAAATATTTGTAAAAGATGTATCTGATAATGACTGTTATTCAAAATATACAAAGAACACTTAAAACTCAACAATGATAAAAAGGAATGACAGGATTAAAAAATGGGCAAAAGACCTGAACAAATAACTCACCAAAGAAGATCTGTAGGTGGCAAGAACAGATATGCATAGATGCTCAAACACCATATGTCATCAAAGAATTGCAAGTTACAACAATGAGATACCACTATACCTCTATTAGAGTGGTCAAAATCCAAAATACTAATAACTCTAACTGCTCATAAGTATGTGGAGAAGAGAAACTCTCATGCATTGCTGCTGGAATGCAAAGTGCTATAGCTGCATTGGAAGACAGTCTGGCAGTGTCTTGCAAAACTATACATATTCTTATCACACGATTCAGCAGTCATGCTCCTTTGTACTTACTCAAATGAGTTGAAAACTTATATCCACACAAAAACTTGCACACAAAGGTTTATTCATACTCACTCAAATTTGGAAGCAACCAAGATGTCCTTCAGTAGATGAATGAATACATAAGACCTGATACGTTCAGACAATGGTATATTATTCAGCACTAAAATGAAGTGAGCTATCAAGCTATGAAAAGACATGGAGGAAATATAAATCTTATTAATAAGTGAAAGAAATTCATTTGAAAAAACTGTATAATTTAAAATATATGACATTTTAGAAAAAACAAGATTATGGAGACAGTAAAAAGATCAGTGTTGCCAGGGGTTGAGGGGAGAGAGTGATGAACAGGCTCAGTACAGAGGATTTTTAGGGCAGTGAAAATACTCATTATGATACCTTTGTGAAAACCGATAGATTGTACAGTACTGAAAGTGAATCTTAATGTTATCTATGTACTTTGGGTTATAATGATGTGTCAATGTAGGTTCATCAATCATAACAGTGTATCACTCTGGTGGTAAATTATTATAATGGGAAAACTGTGTGTGGCTGGGGGAGTAGAGGAGTATGGGAACTCCCTACTTTCAGCTCATTTTTTTCTGTAAACCTAAAACTGCTCTAAAAAAATAAATCTTTTAAAAGAAAATAATAAAAAGAACAAATATCAGGTAGCCAGATATTTGAGTATATTGTATAAAATAGTTGACTGACTGGCAGATATTTTATTCTGGGCATTACAATGGGATGCACTGGAATTCTGTTTCTGTAGCATATAATAATTTCTTGACTTGTTTCTGTGTGTGAAAATTTGAGTTCATTGACTCTGTCCCCATGACCATGCACACACATTACTGTTTTCTACTTAAAGAAAAGATGTTATCAACATGTTCAATGCTATAGGTAGTCAGAATTGATATCTAACATTACTGTGTTTACTTTCAATGAAAAATTATTCCCAGAACAAGCAATTTTCATTGCTGAGGCCCTTTTACTTACTATCGATCATGGAAAGACCCAGGAAGACTAATGGATACTAAAGAATTTTGATTTTTTTTTCTTTTATCACTTAAAGTTTGCATTTTATTTTTTTACAAAAAAATTTTGGTAATATATCTAAAAGGATTGCATGGAATACTCAGAGAATCAGGACTAAGTACAAATGCTGAAGTCTAATCCTGGTTGTTCAACTTGTGATTTTGGTAAAATTACTGTAACCTTCATAATTATTAGTATTATCATTTGAAAGTTGAGTGAAAAGTATCACCTGCTTGGTAACAGACATCACCCACTGTTTCTCTCTCTTGGTCAATATTTGTGTGCAAAAAAGAGATGAAGAATATTATATTTTTCACCAAATAGTATAGGAATTCTTTACAGAAAGAAAATCCTCTTGTGATGAAGGTGACTTGAGTTCACTTGAAAGAGCATGTCCATACACAAGGTCAGAGGGTTTTTTTTTTTTTTTTTGAGATGGAATTGCTCTCTTGTTGCCCAAGCTGGGTGCAGTGGTGAAAGCTGAGCTCACTTCAACCTCTGCCTCTGGATTCAAGCAATTTTCCTGCCTCAGACTCCTGAGTAGCTGGGACTACAGGTGCCCACCATCACGCCTGGCTAATTTTTTGTATTTTTAGTAGAGATGGGGTTTTGCCATGTTGGCCAGGTCTCAAACTCCAGACCTCAGGTGATCTGTGCACTTTGGCCTCCCAAAGTCCTGGGATTACAGATGTGAGCCACTACGTCTGGCTGAGGTCAGAGCTTTTGAAAGAGTTGGTGAGATGGCAAAAGGCTATGTGGTATATAATGGGCTCCCACTCTGGTATATATTGAATAAATGTTAAAATTACTCTTAAAATGTTTGATGTATATTTATTTTTTGGGTAGAAATAAGTGAAGACTTGCTTCCCTGCATAAGTTGATATAGGTAGATTCAAGATAGTGCACATACACATGGAAATCAGATAGAGATGATGAGAAGGAAAGCTCTGGGGGTTTGCTTAAAGTGTATATAAATATAGCATATCTGAGGTTAACATTTAATGGGGCTGTGATGGGGGTTAACAATTGTGGGAATACAATTCACAAGCTGTGTAATTGGGGGCTCAATTTAAATGAGGCTTAGCTGATAATTGAGTTATATGTGTGAATGCATGTATATGAACGTGATCATTTACACTTTTGTATATGTGCATTTGCATTTATGTGTATATGTGTGTAGTTTAACATAAAACACTCTATATCTCCTGAGATCTTTGAAAAACAAAATATTATATAGCCATAGCTTTAAATATCAGACCCTCATTAGGAGAAATAATTGATGTCTTACTGGTTAACTTACTGACAGAAGGGTTTGGTATATCCTCTATTTCTTGGATTACTTACCATTAAGATGAGATATTGGGACAAATATTTCAAATGAGAAAAAGCATTCTACTTTAGTCAAGCATGTCTTATAACTAGTATATCTAAGGCTCTTCAGTAGTTCATACTAATACCTTTTGAAGCTGGTCATATCTTGACAATTGGTTCAGAAAGCATGGATTTTGAAGTTTGTGACCTGGAGAAAATTTAGTGTTTTCAAAAACCAAATGAATAGATAAGACTAGTCAGATTGAATTGGAATTCATGGTTATGATTTCATCCAGTTATACAGGGAGATGAAGCCACAGAACTGTAACAATGTTCTTGGAGACTAGGAAAGGATACTCTGATATATTAATAGTTGATGTGATGTTTCTTGGCCTTTGGGAGGGTGAAAAATGCTTCATACATGAGATTGAGCTGATCATGGTGATTTTGCCTTCTGGAAGTGATTTCATTAGATAACACTAGGATAAACTTGAAGAAGTTGAGATTGGTATTTTATAGATGTAGAGGAGACAAATACTCTTATTTCTTTTAGACAGACATACAAGCCAGACCAAAAGGGGATTATGATTAAATCACCTTATTTCTTTGAAACAATGCCTTTTTTCTTTATGCTGGATAAATAATTTGACTGTAAAAATATTAATTACACACCATCTCTCTTTAATGCACATAAAATTTAACACTCCCATTTTCACTGTATATTGAGGACAAAAATATTCTAGACAGAATAGAATCAGTGTTTCCAGGTTGATCTTCTCAATACTAAAATAACCTGTTTCAAGCTGTCTACTAATGTCAGTAGATAATAGTTTCTGAGACTCATTTATTTCCTAAAGTTTATTTGATAGCTACATAATTGATACAAACTGGGCTTGCTATACTTCAGTAACTGTGCAGATAAATTTATCTTGAATGAAATTTTCCTGGGGTTCTTTATCTGAAGAATGTGCAGACCCAGCTTAGAGCCAAGAAAACAGTGATAGGTCCTTGTAACAGTGTAGTGTAAAACTGTGTGGATCTAATAATCAAAGGACAAGTCTTAATAAACCTGGAAGTTATGCAGTTCTATAAAATATTGGGGCTAATCATCATAAATTGTTAGAAGTGAAGTAGGTGATGTCCATCACTATTTTATACATGGACACAAGGAAAAAATGTTTATCACATCATTGTTTGAAATAGCAAAAGTTTAATCTGAAGGCCTACCCAACAGGAGGATAGATAAATACATATTTATATTTTCATAGAATAGATACTCCTCTGATTTAAAGAAAATAAATATAAGATATGTTGACATGACTACATTCCCATATGTATAATGTTAGGTCACACCTATTCCCAGAAGAATACCATTTATGTACATGTTAAAACCAATAAAACAATAGTGTATATAGTTAAACACATATCTTTGGTTTATTAATCTTATGTAGGAAAGTTAAGAAAAAAAACACACATGAATTTAAATGATATTTATCATGGCCAAGATGTTGGTGGCCTTGAGATTGTGTATGGTTGTAAAGGAAATTAAAAGTGCTACTCCAGTGAACACACAAATTATAAAGTAAAACACCCTTATTTCTGATATGGAGAAAGTTTGAGTAGTCTGGAAAGACTAAATGTTCCCTTAAGCCAAAGTCTAATCTAGAGCAAGGCCCTAAATCTCTTCAATTATACAAAGGCTGGTAGAATTGAGGAAACTGCAGGCAAGTGTTTGAAGGTAGCAGAGATTGGCTAATGAGTTTAAGGGAAGAAGCCATCTCCATAACATAAAAGTGCAAGGTGAAGCAAGTATTGATGTAGAACCGGAAAGTTACCCAGAAGATCTAGCTAAGATAATTTATAAAAGTAGTTGCACTAAGCAACAGATATTCATTGTGGATAAAATTGCCTTATTTCGGAAGAAGATGCTATCTAGGACATTAATCAACAGAGAGGAGAAGTCAATGCCTGGCTTCAAAACTTTAAAGGACACATTGACTTTCTTGTTAGAAGCGAATGCAGCTGATGACTTGATGTTGAAGGTAATGCTCATTTACCATTCTGAAAATCCTAGAACTCTTAAAAATTATGTGAAATCTACTCTGCCTGTTTTATATAAATGGAACAACAAAGCCTGGATGATAGCATGTAACTTTACAGCATGGTTTACTTAATAGTTTAAGCTCACTGTTGAGACCTACTGCTCAGAAAAAAAAATATTTCTTTCAAAATACTACTGCTTATTGACAATGCACCTGGTTACACAAGATCTCTGAAAAAGAAGTATGGAGAAATTAATATTTCCACTCCTGCTATCACAACATCCATTCTACAGCCCAGGGATCACGAAGTAGTTTGCACTTTCAAGTCTTATTATTAAAGAAATGCATGGTATAAGGCTAGGGTGGCCATAGATAGTGATTCCTCAATGAATCTGAGCAGAGTAAATTGAAAACCTTCCAGAAAGGAATCACCATTGTAGATGCCATTAAGAACATCTGTGATTTATGGGAGGAGGTCAAATGTAAAAATTAACAGGAATTTGGAAGAAGTTGATTTCCTCCCTCCTGGATGACTTTGAGGCATTTAAGACTTCAGTGGAGGAAGTAATTATAGATATTGTAGAAATAGCAAGAGAACTAGAATTAGAAGTGGAGCCTAAAGATGTTACTGAATTGGCTACAATGTCAAGATAACTTTAACATGTCAGGAGTTACTTCTTCTGAATGAGCAAAGAAAGTAGTTTCTTGAGATGAAAATTAACTACTGGTAAAGATGCTGTGAATATTGTTGAAATGACAATGAAGGATTTAGAATATTACATATACTTAGTTGAGAAAGCAGTGGGACAAAAACTTTGAGAAGATTGACTCCAATTTTGAAAGACATTCTACTGTAAGTAAAATACTAGAAAACAACATCACATGCTACAGATAAATTTTTCATGCAATTAAGAGGTAGATTTTATTGTGGTCTTATTTTAAGAAATTGCCATAGTCACCCTAACCTTCAGCAACCACTATCTTGATCAGTCAGCAGTCAGTCAACCCTCCAAAATGTTTATGACTTGCTGAAAACTCAGATAATCAATAGTATCTTTTAGCAGTAAAGTATTTTTAAATTCAGGTATGATAATTTTTAAAAACATAATGCAGGAACAAAAAACCAAACCTTGTATGTTCTCACTCATACGTGGGAGCTAAGCTATTTATAGTACTCGTTTATTAGGGTATGAGAATGCAAAGGCATAAGAGTGATTCATGGGTTCAGTGTACACTGCTTGGGTTATGGGTGCACCAAAATCTCACAAATCACCACTAAAGAACATATGTAACCAAATACCACCCTTTCCCTAAAATCCTCTGAAAATACAAAATTAAAAAAAATAAAAACATAATGTTATTGCACTTAGAGTGCAGTATAGGTTAATATAATTTTCATACACTCTGCAAAAGAAAAAAATTTGTGTGACCTCTTTATTGTGATACTCACTTTATTGTGGTAGTCTGGAATCAAACCCACTATATCTCAGAGTTATGCCTGTATAGTGAAGAGAATTGGCATATTTATCCTCTCATATACTCTTTATTTTGCAACAAGAAGAGTTAAAATGTACTTATTTAACAAAAATCTCAAGTACATACAATTTTATTAGCCACAGTGCTCTTGTTGTACATGAGGTCTCTAGACATGTTCATTCTATGTATCTGCTACTTTATATCCTTTGACTTACGCCTCCCCATTTTCTTCCTAGCACCCTACCCTTGGCAATCACAGTTTTATTCTCTTCATATATTTGACCTTTTTACATTAATAGGCTACATTTTTATTCTGTTGAATATTTCCTTTGTTGTGCAGAAGTTTTTCAGTTTGATAATAATTCCATTTACTTACTTTTGCTTTGGTAACCTGAGAGCTTTTAGTGTAATAGTCAAAAAATCATTTCCAAGGCCAGTGTCAAGCATCTTTCCCCCTATGTTCTCTTCTAAAAGTCTTATGGCTCCAGGTCTAAAATTTAGACCTTTTATCCATTTCGAGTTGATAAAAAATAAATTCTTATCTCTATCTCATTTTTATCTTTTTAAATGTATCTCTTTTAATTTCTGAATGCACTCTTCAGCTTTCAGAGTTTTTCTTTAAACTATCTTATTAAACTGATACATTTTAAGGTGATATTTGTATTCCTGCTCTCTTTTTAAACTGTTTCTCTTTGTGTGTGTGTGTGTGTGTGTGTGTGTGTGTGTGTATGTATCTTGTATATAGCTTTCTATATACATGCATATATATCCTATATATAATATACATATACTATATAATATATAATACTATATATCCTGTATATTTAATATATAATATATTGTAATATATACTAATGTATTTATATATAGTAGTAAAATATACACATGTACTATAGTATATTTCCATCTTATAGAAGATATCAATCTCTTGTTCCTCTCAGCAATTACAAAAATTTTTAACTGTGGCAAATAACACACAGTTGATTTAATGACATATGTTAAGAACAAGTAATCAACAACAGGGTTGAGTCACTGAGCATCTGTAACACTCCAGATGCTTCCTGTAGGGCCCTTCACAATTCAAACCCCTCTTTCATTACCAAGGTAACCATTATTCTTTTATAGTAATAATCCCTTTATATTTATTTATACTTTAGCATTTAATTGTGCAAAAATAAACACTATAAGCACCATAGCTTTGCTCACTTTTGAACTTTATATAAATAGAAATGTCCATTCTTATTTCTTTTAGTATGGCTGTTTTTATTGGTGGCTTCATTCATGCTGTTATATGTGAATTTTTGGTCCTACAAAAGAAGTAGCACTCAAATATAAATTTAATTTTCTCAGCAAGGCAACTTTACTTTCTGCAGAAAGGGTGCTCTTGTTAAGCCATCTTGCCATGAGAGGATCTTGAACAAAGGAGGCAGAGACATTTATATCTAATGCATCTGCTCTACTGCTGTGTCTTGATTCCATTGGCTGGAACTAGACTTCGCAGTCTAGGCTGCACCCAGTTGGCTAACAACTTAAAACTTTTCTAAGAGGTAAAGGCAGACGAGAATAAAGGAAAAGAGGAAGTAACTTGAGAAATGCTTAGGGAAGCAATAACTGTTCCAAATAAGCAAGGGAAATAAACTATGATCTAAGACTTGCCTGAGATTGTCCAGGCATGCTGGGGCAAATGTCTAGGCTAAAGTGTATGAACTAAGAACACTGGATATACTTATTTCTTTATTATGACTAACAGCTACTTTCAGATTATTAGCAAAAGCTTTAAAATAAATTAACCTTTGAAGAAACTATTTTTTATTCATAATGAACTAAGAGGAAAGCTTTGAAGAGGAACCTTTCATTTATGATTCCCTACACATGCTATTTTACATGGCTATGGTTCATGTACTTTTGTTTAGATATATAATTACGGTGCCTGGTGACAGAGCAAGACTCTGTCTCAAAAAAAAAAAAAAAAAAGGAAATATAATTATACTACATAAATATACTAACATTTAAACATTCTCCCATTGATAGTCATTGGGTTTAATGTAGCCCAATATCCCTGCAAACGCTTGGCATATCAGACTTTCATATGTAGTCATTTTTGTGATTGTGTGAGGTATCTTCATGTGCTGTATATATATGTATTCGTTTTTGAGGGTAAACTTACAGAGCACCTTGGTGAACTTTTACATGTGTACAAGCCCTTGTAATATTTAGATGATAAAGCCCTTGTACAAGCCTAGATCGACATATTAGAATGTTTCCGGCACTCACACTACTATTACCCCCAAAGGTAACTGTTATTCGGAACTTTGTCACAATAGCTTGTTTTTGCTGTGTCTTAACTTCATATTTATATTAATTGCACCATACACCATAAAGTTTTCATAAATGGCTTCCTTGGTTCAGCATTTTGTCTGTGATATTATGTTTTTGCATAAAGGAGTTATGTATTCTCTTTAATTTGGAGTGCTCAATTTATCCATTTTACTGTTGCTTCCAGTTTTTATCTCATGAATAAAGCTATTAGACACATTTGTGTGTGTATCTTTCAGTGAATATAAACAGTCATTTATCTGGGTATAAACCTAGGAGTGGAAAGGCTGGGTCATAGGCTGTACACATATTTAGCTTTAGCAAATACTGATAGAAAGCTTTCCAAAGAGGTTGTACCAATTTGTATCCTCACCAGCAATATATAAGAGTTCTACTTACTGCATATCCTTGGAAACACTTGAAATTGTCAGTCTTTAAAATTTTAGTCATTCTGGTAGGTATATGATGATATCTCTTGTATTCTTAATTTGCATTTTCCTTTTAATCTTGTTGGCCATTTGTATATTCTTTATGCTTCTTTAAGAATTTCTTCATTTGTCCTTTTAAAAACATTAGATGAATAATTAATAACATATACTTTTAGAAATATTTTATATATTTGACAGTATAAATCCTTTGTCAAAGATGGATAAAGCAAATACATTCTGTGGCATGTGGTTTTATTCTCCTGTCTTTTGATAAGTAAATGTTCTTAACCCTAATAGATGCCAATTTATTTAACTTTTCCTTTGGTGCTTTTCATTTCTTTTGTGAAGTATTTGCCAGCTCCAAGTTCGTAAAAGTATTTTTCTATGTTTTTTCCTAAAGCTTTAGTAATACATAAACTTTAACACTTTGTATATGGTGTAAGGGGCCAAGATTAATTTTTTTTCTGCATATTGATATCCACTTGGCCCAGTAACACTTATTGAAAAATCTATCCTTTTCCCATTAAATTTAAGTGTCAAATTTGTCATAAATCACTGTTACTAACTTAATTACTGTCTTTTAATCAATTTTGGTATCTTGAAGTGCAAGTCCTCCAGCACTGGCTTTCTTCTTCAAGATTCTATTACATATTCTTGGTCTTTATATTTCCACATATCTTTGAAAATATCAGCTTGTCAATTTCCATAAATATTTTCTGAGATTGAATTTCCCCAAACTCTAGATGAATTTGCAGACGCTTGACATCTTTACAAATTGTATCCATTAATGCAGAAGGATGGAATCCTCCTTCATTTCTGTCTTATTTTCTTCAATAATAGCTTGCAGTTTCCTGTTTAAGATATATTTTTCATTAGATTTGCTCCTAGGTAGTTGATATTTTAATGCAAATATAAATGAATTTCCTAGTTTATATTGATTTTCTAATTACCATTGTTAGTATGAAGACATAAAATTAATAGCTCAATTAATCTTGTATCCAGAGACCTTACTAAATTATCTTATTAATTCTAATAGTTTGCTATAGAATCCATAGGTTACTCTATGTATCCAAACATGCTGTCTGTAAGTAATGATTATTTTATGTCTAATTTTTCAAGCCTTACATATGTATTTTTTCTTTTGCCTTATTGCAATGCATGGGACCTCCAATGCCATATTTAGTCAAACTGGTATGAGACAAATTTTTCTTATTTCAGATTTCAGGAACAAAGCTCTTAATATTTTAACTTTAAGTATGATGTTTCTTATGGGCATTATATAAATATACTTTATTTGCAGTATGTAATAAACTATTGCTTTTTTGCAAGTTTAAAATACATCAGTAGGTATTGGATTTATTATAAATATGTTTTTTTACTTTTGTGGAGATCTTAATATTTTCTTTTTTTCTGTTGCTATGGAAAGTTACATTGACTGATTTGGATGATAAAACTATCTTGCATTCCTGAAATAAATCTAACTTTATCATGAAATCTTTTTTTTTTTTTGTTACATCACTAACTGAATTTTATTTTAAATATTATGTTTAGGATTTCTGCATTTATGTTCATGAGAGAGATTGGCTTATAATTCACCTTTCTTGTGATGTATTTGTCAAGTTTTGCTGTTAAGGTTATTACTTCTTCATAAAACAAGTTTTGTATCCTTTAATAAGTTGAGTGAAGTTATATGAGCTTGGATATTCTTTGTGAGAAGATCTTTAGTTATGGATTTAATTTGTTTTATAGCTATTTCAAGTTGTTGAGATGAAGCCTTGGGTCATTGGTTTAGCCTCTCTTTTTCTAAGATAAGCATATATGAATTGTGAGTGATAATTATAAATCTAACAAGCACAGTTTAAGTGGCATCCCACAGGTTGTGGCATATCTATCCCATTATTATTTAGTTTAAAATATTTTCTAATTTTCAACATTATTTTCTTCAGTGTGTGAACATTTTGGTTATATTTTCTTATTGATTCTTACCTTAATATCAATTAATTTCATGCTTTCAGAGAACACACATAATTTGAATGCTTTGAACTAATTTGAGCCTTTCTTTATGATGCAGCAAGAAGGTCAAGTCAGGTTAAATATTCCATGAGCAGCTGCAAAGACTTTAGGTTCAGCTAAAATTATATTTACAAGCATCAAATAAGCCATACCTGGTTCCAGAGGAACAGAGCTAGAAAGTTAATAAAGATGAATTTGTCCTGCAGAAACAAAAAGGGATTTGTTCTTTTTTTTTTTTTTAAGGTAAACAACAAATGACCTTAGAACACTTTTACTCCATTTACCCTCCCTTATTTTTGTTAATTTTCTTGCTTTTTAATTCTCTCCCTGTCTTTCTCTCTCTCTCTCTCTCTCTGTCTCTCTCTCTCTCTATCTCTCTCTCTCTCTCTCTCTCTCTCTCACACACACACACACACGCACGAACACATACACATTGTAATGTGTGTGTAATTTTGAAGTGTTCTCATTGTGCAGGAGGGTGGGGGGTGACATCTGAGGTTCTTGGCCTCATGGCCACCAAGATTAAGGATGCAGATACACACAAAGCGTGAGGTTTAGAGCAGCATTTTAATAGGTGAAAGAAAGAGAATAGCTCTCTGTTAGAGAGCAGTCCTGGAAAAATGGGTTGCTGATCCATGATGAAATGCAGGGGTTTTTATAGACGAGCTAGTGGGGAGGCAGTGTCTGATCTACAGAGGGCATGAAAAAACAGCTATAACCAGGTGTGCCATTTGCATAGGGTGCTAATCTCTGGCAGCCCCTACCCCAGTTTTTATTATGCAGGTAGGTAGCTCCTCTATGTTGCTTATTTCTTTTTCACTGTACAAGTGCTAACAAAAAAAGGGAAGGTGGAGCTCCCATGGTGGAGATGCCTGGCCCCAGGCAGCCCTTTTCATCAGTGCAGCTGTAGGCATTTCCTTGTGCAAGCTTCTAGCTTCCTTATCTATGTTTGCAGCTAGATCTTTCAGGCTGCTCTTTGTTAGAAAAGGAATGATTTCTTGGGCTGATTTTTGTTACAAGGGAAGTTCTGCCAAGGACTCTTTTGCCCTCACTGTCTGCCTAAATAATTTCTATCTCCTGTACCAATTTCAAACACAAAGAAGTACAAAACCTGCCATTTATCCCCTTACAAAAATTCACCAACTGCTTATATTATTACCCTGGTTTCTTTGTTGTTTTCTCTCTATTGTAAGGCTCAATCTAGCTATGGCTCTTCTCTGGTGTAGTTCCTCAGGGTTTTAACTGAGACCCTGTGTTACTTCCAGAGCCATCTCCTTTTGAGTTCCGAACCCACTTGCTGTCTCCTGAGAATTTTGAGGCTGCTTTCTGACACTTGCTCCTTGGCTTCTTAGTGGCCAATCTGAACAGCTGAACTAGAACATACCTGAGCTGGGAAACATGTTCTAAGAGTAGGTCTGACCTGGCCTCATTTTTCCAAAGGATCTTAACCCTTAAAGTCTTGGGAACCCCAGACTACACACAGATCTCTGCTAGTTTCTCTGCATTTTAGCAGCCATGCTCAATCTGGCCTCTTTATCCTCTTGCTTTGCATTATAAGTTAGCAAATGAGCCAAACAGAAAAGCTGAGGCAGGAAACTGAGATCAAAAAATATCCTTTCCTGTAGGCCCTGGCCTCTAGTTCTTGGTGGCTACAGCACCATTATGATGCCATCAAACTGACATTTTTGTATTTTGTATTTTGTACAGTTTAGATATTTTTCAGTAGCAGCACTGGTCTGATACCTGGCTGGGATCCAAATCCCTTACCTTCATATTTCTAACAAATTTGCTTAAAGCTTTTGCTTTTTAAAATCACCTATGTAGTCTACTGTTTTCCTGTTATGTAAAGTGAAGATTTATCTTTTACATTTTCCACCACACAAAAATGTACACACTTCCCCATTCCCAATACTGTGAAAATATATACATAACAATTTTTTGTTAAAATTTAACTTTTATTATAGATCTATGAAGATTTTCATTTGCTTTATATAATGTACTGTGATTACATTTATTTTTATAAATCACCATTTGTTTTTCCTGGACTTAGTAATTATATCCACTTACTTTGATTTCCTCTGGTCACTAGCTGTTTTAGTTCCCTGTGCCTATTGTAACAAACTATCACGCGCTTGGTGGCTTGAGACAGCACAAGTTCATTCTCCAAGGTTCTGGAGTTCAGATTTAGGAAATCAGTTTACCTGAGCTGAAGTCAAGATGTTTACAGGGCTGGTTCCTTCTGGAGGATCCAGGAGACCATCCATTTCCCTGACTTTTCCAGCTGCTGGAGAACACCCATATTCCTTGTCTCTGACTTCTTGCTTCTTTTGTCCATCTCCTATCTCCTTCTTTGACCTCCTTGTTTTCCTCTTATAAAGACCTTTGTGATTACATTTAGGACTCACCCCAATAATCCAGGATAATCTCCACATCTCGGATCTTGAATTTAGTCCCATCCACCAGTGTCTTTTGCCATGTAGTTAATTCACAGATTCCAAGGATCAGAAAATCTCTTGAGGATTGGTTATACAGCCTACCACACTAATTCAATCTCAAACTATCTCACAAAAATAGGAGTCTTGTTTCAGTAGTAACATTCATAGAATCCAAGAATTAAGGAAATCTCTTGAGGGTTAGTTATTCAGCCTACCACACTCATTCAACTTCAGACTATCATAAAAATAGGAGTCTCGGCCGGGCGCGGTGGCTCAAGCCTGTAATCCCAGCACTTTGTGAGGCCAAGGCGGGTGGATCACGAGGTCAAGAGATCGAGACCATCCTAGTCAACATGGTGAAACCCCATCTCTACTAAAAATACAAAAAATTAACTGGGCATGGTGGCGTGTGCCTGTAATCCCAGCTACTCAGGAGGCTGAGGCAGGAGAATTGCCTGAACCCAGGAGGCGGAGGTTGCGGTGAGCCGAGATCACGCCATTGCACTCCAGCCTGGGTAACAAGAGCAAAACTCCATCTCAGAAAAAAAAAAATAGGAGTCTCATTTCAGTACTGACAATCATAACAGGAAGATTTTTAACTTCATTTCATTCTTGAACACATATTCAATGATATCCCCTGCTTACCGGCTCCATTCTGAATTGTCTCTCACCCAACTTCACTATCACTGGCCTGGTCACATTTTCCATCATTCTGGAAACACCTTTCTCTTCTATTTCCTATACCCCATGACTTCTCTTTCCTAATTAGCTCTCTTAGTTTGGTGGAGCAACTCTTTAAGCAGCTTCCTGAGAAGGAGCTCGTAGAAATGAATTTGTTGTGTCCATATAGATCTGAGGATGTTGCCAGAGTGGTGGTAGAGCTTTCTGGTGGTCTCCCATATTTAATTTTCTTCTTTTGCCTAAGACATCGCTAGGGTTACAAACCCCAGGCCTCTTGTAGTTAGGTGGAGCCTTGCTATCAGTTTTGGATAATCAACTGTGAGTAGAGGTGATGTGCCACTTTGGGCGCATAACATTTAAGAGCCAGCACGGTCTGCTGACTTTGTTTCAACCACTGTCACAGCTATGCTGGAGGCTATAGATAGGGATGGTGGAATCACAAGTCTAAATAGCTCTGCCAAAGACACTGATTCACTGCTCATTATGAAGCTGCCCTGAAGAACTGCTGGCTTACAGTAGATTTTGTATGAGTGAGAAGTAAACTTATGTATTTAACATCTGAAATTTTTGAGGGTGTTTGTTATCACAAAATAACCTAGCATGTACTGACCAATAAGGTAAGTATTGAATTTTAGATTGGAAGTAATTTTCCTTGATAATTATGAAAGTATTTCTCTATTGTTTGCTGCCTTCCAATGTTCTGCTCGGGAGTCCAAAGTCATTCAGATTTTTTTTTTTTTGAGGCAGAGTTTCGCTCTTGTTACCCAGGCTGGAGTGCAATGGCGCGATCTTGGCTCACGCAACCTCCGCCTCCTGGGTTCAGGCAATTCTCCTGCCTCAGCCTCCTGAGTAGCTGGGATTACAGGCACACGCCACCATGCCCAGCTAATTTTTTGTATTTTTAGTAGAGACGGGGTTTCACCATGTTGACCAGGATGGTCTCGATCTCTTGACTTCATGATCCACCTGCCTCGGCCTCCCAAAGTGCTGGGATTACAGGTGTGAGCCGCTGCACCCGGTCTGTCATTCAGATTTCTGATACCATTTTTTAAAATTTATTTTTTGTTTTTTCAATATAATTGATTGTCTTTTTATAATCTGTTTGGAAATGTCATAAGAATGTGCTTTGTTGTGGGTCTTTTCTTTTCTGTGGGCTCTTTTATCCTAGAAATTCATTTCCAGTTCTAACAAATTGAATTATATTTGAAAAGAGTTTCCTTCTTTTCTGAATATGGTTTTTATTTATAACAACCTCTTTTTATTTTATGGATGTAATATGCTATTTTATCTTTTTGAGAATGTGGTATAGTTTTATAATATTCTCATCTGTTCCCCTATGCAGTCTCTAATGATTTTTTTTGTTTATATTTTGTGTCAGAGAGCTATTTGCTTTTATATTAAAGCCGTTCATCAAATATTGGCTGCCCACTTATATTTATGAGTAAGGCACTGAAGCTATAAGAAGTTTCTAGTGTTTGGGCAGGACTTACCCAGTGGCTGGCTTCAGCATAAGTGATGAAACAAAGATCTAGCCACTTTAAAAGATCCCCAGAAATACTTCTAGGTGTTTTTACTGGCTAGACTGTTGGTTTATCCAAATACAGTTTCCTGCATTAGTGCTATAAGCTGGATATCATTTTTCTCAGACCAAAGTATAGGAAGATTCTAGGGCTATTAGAGTTACTTAATTCTTTTTCAGTAAGACATTCAATGTGTTATGTGTTATCAAGTCCTGAGTTCCTCTGATTCACCTTTCAGAAAGTAAATATCCAGGCTTTTCCCAGGGAAGAGAAAGAAGTTTGTTATCTTGCCCAAGGAATGAAGGATACCTGAGGCTCTAACTTCTTAAGCTTTCAACTAATCCTCTTATTTTTAATTTTATTTGTGCTCTTTGGAGATAGCTGAGGCCTCAGACTTCTAAGCATGTTGGGGTTCTGTCATGAGAATAAGTATGTGTCTTGGCCTCTCCACACTCACAGCCTCCCGCCTCACTCCCCACAACTCTATGTTCTTGGCTTTCAATTTTCTGGGCTTAGCCATCAGTTACTGCTACTTTCTATGTACTTTCCAGCTTCCATAGTTTTGTTGACACCACTCCTCAGTTTCAGTGCCTTCTCCCACTCTCTTTATTTCACTGTAATATTAAACTATTGGAGGAAGGTTGGGAGCAGAGATAAAAATCGTGTGTTTAATCTGACATGCTTCAGCTGACGCCACCAGATCCCACCCCAAGTTATTCACTGAATCTTTGGAGAATTTGACCATGGTATCTTCCATCCACCTTTATTCTTTATTTCCTATTCAGAATGAAAACTTTTTTTTTCATTAGAATAAAACAATAAAGTCTTACCTTTCTTTTACCCTAGGAGATACTTGCCATATAAAAAGGTATAGATTTCCAGGACTCTGATTAGACCCTATGCTTTCCCATAGGATGACCTTGTAGCTAACAGGTGGACTAATATACAATAATGGGCAGGAATCAGCTTTCTCATATATTTACATATAAGGAGACAATATATAATGAGATGTCTCTTGTTCACCATATTGCTCTAAAAGATAGGCACATTTTCTTTGCAGTTACTTTGCTGTTTTTACAAAAAAATATTTTTCAGTCTCCTACCTCCCATTCCCTATTTATACAGGATAAATCCATGAAGTGTAATGTATCTGCATGATTGAGATTTGATTGCATGAGCATGGATTAGAGGGTGTCTGGGGATGAGGACAAGAACGTGCTGAAGGTTTTTGTTTTCTATGATGGCCTATCTAGGTCCTGTCGTTTCTGAGCTTGGATCCTGTACCATGGCTAGATGAATAGTTCCTACCATTTTCTACCATTTTCAGGCTTGCTATTCTGTTGAGAATTCATCCATTTTTTAAAATTATTTTGTGGAAATTTCATTTGTTATCTTGTATCTAGTCCTTCAACTTTGTTTTCAGGAGTAATTCTAAGAAAAGAAAATGTTGATTGCTAGGGAATCTCCAACAGGTTTGTGTTAATAAAGAATAAAATGATTTGTAAGCAAATATAGATTCTTAAGTAGCTTTAAAAATAAAATAAATTATTGCCTCATAGAGCTAAAACCCTTGTCTACCCAAGTCTATACAATTCCACACAAATATCACATTAATTGTTGATTAGGCAAGTGATCAGTTATTTTCTGATCATCCCTTCAGCCTCCCAAACACCACGGTAACCAATATTTCTTATTATTTTTATACAAATGATTAAAAAGGAGATGCCAAATTACTTGTACTGTGAATGATGCAAAGTGACCACAATTGAATGGAATGGAAACATATATGTCTATGCAGTTGATTAAAGATCTCAAAGTGAATTCCAAATGTTTTGTTGTCAATCATGTTAAAGCTTAGCAAAAAATGGATTTAAGAAGTTGGTATTGTGTAGATTACCATTTTATAGATAGATTTTTTTAAAGCATCCCTGACACTTTATAAGTATGTGGCACCTAACTCCAATAACTTACTTGATGTTCATGAGGTTCTGTAATATAACACAAAGTGAGATACAGAAGAAGACTAACAGAATTATCATTTGTTTTATGGAAAGGTAGACTTTCAGTTTTCCTGTCGTGCAGTAATAGTCCTGGTATATTTCCTTATAGCTATAAACAAATTACCCCAAACTTACATGGTTAATTGTGAATGAGGGAGTTGGAAACCAGATCACCCATGTCTTGATTTCTTTTTTCTTTGATTCCTTCCCTTTAGCTTTCTCTCTCTCTTTCTCTATCTCTCTTTCTTTCTTTATCTCTTTCTTCCTCTCTCCCTCCTTCCCTCCCTCCCTTCCTTCCTTCTTTTCTATCTTTCTCTCTCTCTCTCTCTTCTTTTTTTCTGTTGAGACATAGTTTCATTCTATTACTAGGCTGGAGTGCAGTGGCACAATCTCAGCTCACTGCAACCTCTGCCTCCCAAGTTCAAGCGATTCTTCTGCCTCAGCCTCCCAAGAAGCTGACTTTACAGGAGTATGCTACCAGACCCAGCTAATTTTTGTATTTTTAGTAGAGATGGGGTTTCGCTGTGTTGGTCAGGCTGGTCTTGAACTCCTCACCTCAAGTGATCTGCCTGCTTTGGCCTCCCAAAGCGCTGGGATTACAGGTATAAGAAACTGTGCCTGACCTTGATTTCAAGAGTTATATTCTTATATAGAATTCTGGTAGAGGACGAAATTTATGGATACATTATAAAATTCTGTTTTACCTTTAGTTAGAGTTACCATTGCCTCATCAAGCAAGAAAGATTCTAGTATTAAGTTCATATTCATATAAGTGTCAAGTAAATTTTTGTCATTGTTACGTTAAATTTCTCTCAGATCTTAGAATCAATACAGAGTTTTCCATGGGACAGTTCAAATACATTGCTTATTGGATATTCCTATTTTGAATAGAGAATTTAAGTACCTAAGTACCTTTGAGATAGAAATAGCACTGGGTGGTCTCAGGACGATGCAAAAATCAAAATAACAGGTAAAACAAGAACTAGGCAAAGAAACCACAGGATAACAGCATACCCCAAATAGGGAGATAAAATGGCCAAAACCCCAGTCAGGATGACATGTCCATGAGTCTTCCTGGCAAACTCAAATAAGGGAGAAAGGGGCTTGGTAACTGGGCAGGGGGAAAGGAGGAGCAGTCTGAAATCTCCTTTTTTACCCCCTAATTAAAGAAACTGATAAAATTAGAAACCAGAACTCCATAGTGCGGGACTCCTCACAAGCACACCTCACTTCTCTCTTAAGTGGGTACTTCCGCTTTGCAGTAAAAGCTTCTTGCTTTCCCCTTCATTCTGACTCTTCATCTCTGAATGTGTTAGGAACTTGGAATTCTTTCTGTGGAATGTGTCAAGAACTTGGAAAATGGGGCAGAGGTCTCACCAACATCTGGAGATCCTCTTGAGCCCTCATGCAACACCTTCAAAGGAATTGTTTTTGATGCAGAAACTGTAAAGTTGGGCCATTTTTATTGAGTATGACCCAGCTACCTGGCTAAACGAGGCTGTCAGGGATGAGGCAGGATAAAGAGAAAGAGGAAAGGGAAGGGGAACTTTCCCAGCTTCTTGTCCATAGGACCTGTGACTGAGGGGCTTTCATGTGAATGTGGATAAGTGAAGGGGCAAACTTCCACAGGCAGGATATAAAGGGTGGTGATTGTGAACGTGCTTTGAGACAATCGGGCTTAGAGTTCTGAGATTAACATCTGTAAGGAAACAGTGATTTAAGAGGAAAACTAAAATGTTTCAGTTTATATTAATAACACAGTTTAGTCATTTATTGTCAGAGCTAGAATTTCGTCATTTGGGAAACAGAAAATAACACCTAATTCAGTTTAGTATGGAGTTTAAATTAGCAGTAAGAAAGCTATAGGCAGTGTGTGGTCCAAAAATGCTGTTCCCACCTACTTGTGGCTACCCCGTAGGGCATACTGGTGATCTGGTTATGAGCTCAGACCTTGAAGTCACTTGCTATGTGGCTTTGGGCCAGGGAGTTAACCATTGTGGGCCCACAGTTTCCTAATCCATAAAAAAAAAGCACGTAGTAATCATATCTACCTGACAAAGTTATTTAGAGAGTTGAGAGAAATGCATATTAAAAGTCTAGCAAAGAGCTGGAGGGAATGCATGCTTCCTAAGTATATTAGCTGTTATAAGGTGTTTAGCTATATTTGCTTTCCAAAAAAAAGTTGTATTGCCCTGTTTACAGGGAGGTAACTGTGTGGATGTTGCAATATTAGATGAACACTATTGACATGAGGAAGTTAAGGGATTATTGACACCATGTACCAATCTAAATAATAATATGGATATTAGTTTATACCTTTTAGTTCTTAGTAGGTGCTATACCTTGTATTCCTTTAATCTCTATTATGACTCTGTGAGGTAGATATTGTTGTTATCCCCATTTTATAAATTAGTGAACTGGTCTATGACCTTAAGTAGCTTTTCCAAGCTACCCAGAAACAACTAGTAGGTTGTGGAGCCAGGATTCAAACAGGAATATTATATCCCACAGTCTGCCTGTTCAAATGCTATGCTATACGGCCTCTAAAGAGTATTTCAGTTTCGGCCGGGCGCGGTGGCTCAAGCCTGTAATCCCAGCACTTTGGGAGGCCGAGGCGGGTGGATCACGAGGTCAAGAGATCGAGACCATCCTGGTCAACATGATGAAACCCCATCTCTACTGAAAAAAAAGTACAAAAAATTAGCTGGGCATAGTGGCGCATGCCTGTAATCCCAGCTACTCCAGAGGCTGAGGAAGGAGAATTGCCTGAACCCAGGAGGCGGAGGTTGCGGTGAGCCGAGATTGTGCCATTGCACTCCAGCCTGGGTAACAAGAGCGAAACTCCATCTCAAAAAAAAAAAAAAAAAAAAAGGAGTATTTTGGTTTCCGGGGTCTGGAACAGATCCTACTGGTGTACTGAAAAGTTTACAGGATGATGTTATGAATATGGAAAATCACCAAAATAGTGTAGGGAGAAAGTCAAGGCAGACAAGGTCACAATGTAGTGACGATCAAACAAAAATATTAACAGATTGAAATCCTTTTTAAGGTAAAATTGTCATGAGTTGAGGAATAATTGCAGTTTCTTTTTATTTGGGCTTACTGATGGGTAATTTGCATACAATAAACTTTGCCCTTTGTAAGTGTCTATGTGTTTTGGCAAACTCACACTGCAGTCAAAATAAAACTAGAGCCGCTGGTCACTCCAAATTCTATATCCTCACACTCCTCTGCACTTCACACTCACAGATATCAGGCTTTCGCCCCTGACCACCACTGATTTGATTCCTGGTTTCACTTTTTTAGAATCTCATATAAGTTAAATCATACACTATGTAGCCTTTGTGACTGAATTTTTTTTCACTGAGCATAATGTATTTGAGATCTATTCCTGTTGTTGCACATATCAGGAGTTTACTTTGTTTTTATTGCTGTGTGGCATTTCATTGATTGATTGACATTCTCCCCTTTTTTGCTGTTATAAACAAAGTTTCTGTAACCATTTTGAGGGGAGTTCTTTGTGTGAAAATATATTTTCATTATTCTTGGGTAAATATCTAGAGGTACAATTGTTTTACAAGAAACTGCCACTTAGAAACTATTGTCTAAATTTGCTATAGTATTTTGCATTCTCAACATCAAAGCATGAAGATTTCAGTTGATCTGTCTCCTCACCAGCACATGATACTGTCAGTTTTCTTAATTTTAATCATTCAAATAAGTGTGCAGTGCTACATCATTGTGGCCTTTATTGTGATTCTCTAATGACTAATAAAGTTGAACATGTTTTCATGTATTTAACTGCCATATTTTCAACGATGATGTAACTGCTAAGTTCTTTTGCCAACTTTTTTTTTTAATTATGATTGAGTTTTAAGAATTCTTTATATATTCTGAATATGAGTCTTCTATTGGATATTTATTATGTTTTTCAGACTATTGTTTTCCAATTTGCCAAACAGTGTCTAACAAGAAGAATATTTTTAGTTTTAGTTTTTTCTTTGTATATTCTAAAACATATTTTGTTTAGCGCAGTACTGGAAAGATATCTCTGTTATAACTTCCTATAGAAGTTTTACAGTTTTAGCACTGGCATTTTGGTGTAAGAATTTTGATAAACAATTTTGAGTTGGATATTGTGTAATGTAGGTGCTGAGGATCATTTCTTTTTCCATACAGTAACCAATTGTTCTAGCATTGCTTGTTAAAAAAGGCTATCTTCATGTATCAAATTAACATGGTACTTCCGTTGAAAATTAGTTGACGTAATATATGGGTCTAAATCTGGGCTCTCTATTCTGTTCCATTGATCTGTGTGTTTACTATTTTTTATATCAAAATGTATTGATAATTATAGCTTCATAGTAAGTCTTGAAGTCAGGTAGTTTGTCTCCAATTTTGTCTTGCTTTTCAAAATAATTTTGGCAATTCTATATTCTTTCCCTTTTCGCAGAGGGTTGAATTGTGGCTCACAAAATGACATGATCAAGTTCTAAACTCCACGGCCTCTGAGGGTGAGCTTGTTTAGAAAAATGGTTTTGGCTGATGTAACTAAGGTAAAGATCTTGAGATAAGATCATCTGGATTAGGGTGAGTCCTACATCCAATGACAAGTGTCCTTCTGTATTAGTCTGTTTTCAGGCTGCTATGAAGAATGCCCAAGACTGGGTAATTTATAAAGTAAAGAGGTTTAATTGACTCACAGTTCTGCAGGGTCATGAGACATCAAGAAACTTATAATCATGGCAGAAAGGGAAACAAACTCATTCTTTTTCACATGGTGGCAGGAAGGAGAAATGCTGACCAAAGAAGGAAAAGCTCCTTATAAAACCATCAGATCTTATAACAACTCACTCATTGTCATGAGAACAGCATGGGGTAACTGCCTCATGATTCAATTACCTCCCACCAGTTCCCTCCCACGACACGTGGGGATTATGGGAACTACAATTCAAGGTAAGATTTGAGTGAGGACACAGCCAAACCACATCACCGTTTTTTTTTTTTTTTTTTTTTTTTTTGAGATGGAGTTTCGCTCTTGTTACCCAGGCTGGAATGCAATGGCGCGATCTTGGCTCACGGCAACCTCCGCCTCCTGGGTTCAGGCAATTCTCCTGCCTCAGCCTCCTGAGTAGCTGGGATTTCAGGCACGCGCCACTGTGCCCAGCTAATTTTTTGCATTTTTAGTAGAGACGGGGTTTCACCATGTTGACCAGGATGGTCTTGATCTCTTGACCTTGTGATCCACCCTCCTAGGCCTCCCAAAGTGCTGGGATTACATGCGTGAGCCACCGCGCCCAGCCCACATCACCTTTTAAAAGAAAAGAAGACACATAGAGACACAGAGAAAGCCTGTGAAGATAGACGCAGACATTGGAATGATGTGACTAAACCAAGAAATGGCAGGGATTATTGGCAGTCACTAGACAAGATTCTCCTCCAAAGCCTCCAGAAGAAACCAACTCTTCCAATACCTTGATTTCACAATTCTGGCTTTCACAATTATGAAAGAATAATATTCTGTACTTTGAAGTGACACATAGAGACTAATCAACTTTCTATATACATTTTAGAATCAATTTTTTAATTTCTATTTTTAAAAAGCCTTCTGGGTTTTTCTTTAATGTGATAGCAATGCATCCATAGAATAATATTGAAAAGTTGACATCTTAAAAAATTGAGACTTTCAATCATAAAAAATGATGTGTTTCTACATCTACTTAGAGCTTTAATTTCTTTTAGCTATGTTTTGCATTTTTCAGTGTATGATCTCACATTTTGTTGAAGTTATCACTAAGTATTTTATGTTTTGTGATGTTTTATGAACATTTAAATATTTCTGCTCAATGAATTATTGCTAGTATAAAGAAATATAATTAAGTTTTGCTTATTATCTTTCCTGTAACCGTGCTAAAGTAACTCATTAGGCTAGATTGTTTGGAATTTTGTACAAAGGCAGTTATGTCACTTATGTATTAAGATAGTGTTACTTCCCAACCTAAACGATTTCTATGGTTACTGATTTTTGCCTTACAGCATTGACTTGGTTCTCTAGGATGGTATTGATTGAATAGAGAGATGAAAGGAGCATCCTTAACTTGACCCCAGTCTTATTCATAAGACTTATGAATAAGACTGGGGTCTTTTTCATATTAGTGATAGGTTTTGCATTATCAACTCGGAAAACCTCTAAGCTATTCATATTTCTTGAGAGTTTTATCATGAATATTTGTTTAATTTTGCCAAATAATTTAAAAAAATTGATTCTGTTGATCACATGGTTTGATTTAGCTTTTTGTCAATATGATAAATCATATTGATTGAATCAACCTTGTATTTTTGTATCCTAGAACAAATCTTGCTTGGTCAGTATATGTTTTTCTTGTCACAAATTGCTAGATTTGATTTGCTAGCAATCAGGCTTTATAAAATGAATTGAGATATATTCCCTCCACTTCCATTGTCAGGAAATATTTGTGTAGGATTAGTATTGTTTCTTAGTTAAATATTTGGTAAAATTCACCAGGCGAGCTATGTGGACCGGAATTTTTTATCAAAAAGTTTTTAAAAGTCATTTATTTAATAGTTTAAAAATATAATAAATTTCAGAAAACTTATGCATTCATGTAAATTCTTGAATTTATTGGCAAAGAATAAAAGCTTGCTTCATTTATTGTTCTTTTAATGTCTGTGTGAACTCTAGTCATGTTCCTTTCTTTATTCTTGTTACTGATAACTTGTGCTTCTCACTTTTCACTTTTTGATCAATATGTCTGAAATGTCACCTTTATCATTCTAAAGAATGCAAAAACATATAGTTCCTACATTTTAGTTGTTATTATATGCCATTCATATTGACATTGGGGACAAATATACATAATGACAATTTTGTGTTCTGTCAAGATTAGTATCATAGAGATTTTGGTTTTATTGTTTTTATTTGTTATTTGTTTTTTTAATTACACATTAATTTATTTTCTTTCTTCTTCTTCTTTTTTTTTTTTTTTTTTTTGAGACAGAGTTTTGCTCTTGTCTCCCAGGCTGGAGTGCAATGGTGTGATCTTGGCTCACTGCAACCTCTGCTTCCCAGGTTCAAGCAATTCTCCTGCCTCAGACCCCTGAGTAGCTGGAATTACAGGGGCACAAATTACAGGTGCAAAAATTAGGCACCACACCTGGCTAATTTTTGTATTTTTAGTATAGCTAAGGTTTCACCACATGGGCCAGACTGGTCACGAATTCCTGACCTCAAGTGGTTGGCCTGCCTTGTTCTCCCAAAATGCTGGGATTACAGGCATGAGCCACCACACTCAGCCAATTATGTGGATTTCTACCCTTGTTTTTTATTATTTCTTTCTTCTTGCTTTGGCTTTAATTTTCTCTTATATCTAGTTTCTTAAGGCGGAAGTTGAAATAGTTGATTTGAGCACTTTTTCTTTTATAGCTTAAGCATTTCATGCTACAAGTTTCCTAATGAACAGTTTTAACAACATGTCAAATATTTAATTTTGCAGCTTTCTTTTTAATGAGAAGTATTTTCTAATTTTTCTTGTGATGCCATCTTTGGCCTATGAGTTATTTAGAAGTGTGTTTGTAGTAGGCCAAATGATGCCCACCCAAATGTATCAGGTCTTTGTCCCTGGAACCTGTAAATGTTACATTATAAAGAAAAAAGTTCTCTGCAGATGTGATGATGTTATGGACTTGGACATTAGGAGATTATCTTGGATATTTTTCTGGAATACCCTATATCTAATTCCAGGTGCCTGTAAGATAGAGGCAAAGGGAGATTTGATAAGCACGGAGAAAGGGGAGAAAGAAGTCATGGATGCAGAAATTGGCATGATGCAGCCACAAGTTAGGGCAGCCATAAGAAACTGGAAGAGGCAAGAAACAAGTTCTTCCCTAAGCCTCCAGAAGGAGTGCGGCTCTTCTGACACCTGGGTCTGGTCCCCTGATACTGATTTAAGAGTTCTGGCCTCTAAAAGTGTGAAAGAATAAATTTCTGTTGTCTTAAGCCACTAGATTTGAGGGAATGTGTTACAGCAGCCTCAGGAAACAAATACAGTATTGCACTAATTTCCACAATTGAGGATTATTAAAAGATATCTTTCTGTTATTGATTTATTGTTTATTTCCTTTGTGATCAGAGAATACATTGCATGATTTCAAGCCTTTTAAGTTTTTGAAGTATTTCTTATGGACTCAAATATGATCTATCTTCACAAATATGTCCTATAATCTTGAAAATAATGTACATTTTGTTTTTGAGTGATATGTTTTATAAATATCAATTAGGTTGAACTGATTGATTAAATATGATTAATTTTCATAACTTCTACTTTTGCCATGTATCCATTAGAGATAGTGGAGAACTGGGGCTCTGCTTTGCAATGTGTGTGGAAAAGTGCAAAATAAGTGTCTTCTCCATGATATGATTATAATTACCTTGAAAGAGCATCACTGGCATTGCATCCAACTGGTCAGATGCCAGGATAGATGTTACAAATGTCAGTACTCCTGGGATTCAGATTTGTTTAGAAAGTTGCTCTGATTTATTTAAAGCCATAGAATAGGAATTAATCTAAGAACTAAGAATGGTTCTCTTATTCAATATTGCATTTAACTGAAAATACTTATTAACTACATGTAAGGCAGCAAGATTATAATAATTTTAACCAATTGTATAGCTACACATTTGAATTTTTTTCAATCTTCATTATCTATACATAAAATGTTCAAGAAAATATGAGATTTCCTAATAAATAAGGGAATGAAATCAACTAAAATTATTGAGAACTTAGATTTTACAAGTATTGGTCTTACATATTTTTATTTTTCTATTTTAGACAATGTTATACAAATATTATACTATTGTGTATTTGTTGTCACTTGTCATCAATATTTAATAATATTTGTTAACAAGTTCATATTTTTGGTGAAACATTCATAGGTTGCTATGTAAAGAGTAAATCACATTACTCAGACATTTTTTCATTCTTTCAAAAATTAGTTGAGTATCTTGAGACATTTAAATTGCATAAGAGTTAGGGAAAACTGAGACCATAAACATTTTTCATTTCCTAGAGCATGGGGAAAGCTCATATGAATATAATATTTCTACAATTTATGGTGATGATGGTTTGATTAAATAAGTAACACAGAGCCAATTAAATCATTTTGAAAGTAAATACATAACTGGGTGTATTCAGTACTCCAAAAATACATTTATTTGTGACCATATTTTCTCTCAGTTTAAATAGATTAACGTAAACATCAGGGTAAAAAAAAGGTTTTTAATTATAAAATATTTCAAATATACAAATACAAATAGATAGCTATTTAATGAATATATGTTCAGGATCCAGATTTAACAAATGCCATTAAAAAATTACTGTAGATTTTAAAAAACAATAAAACATTAATAGACTGGAACTTAAGCTGTGACTCTTTTTACCCTATTTCCATTTCTCCTTTTCTAGAGTTCTCATTCTTCTAAACTTGGATATGCTTTTTGTTTTTTAAGTTCTAGGGTACATGTGCAGGATGTGCAGATCTATCAACCCATCACCTAGGAATTAAGCCCAGTATGCATTAGTATTTATTCTAGTGCTCTCCCTCACCCTTGCTCCTTGACAGGCTCCTATGTGTGTTGTTTTCCTTCCTGTGTCCATGTGTTCACATTTTTTCAACTCTTATTTATAAGTGAGTACATGTGGTATTTGCTTTTCTGTTTCTGTGTAAGTTTACTTAGGATAATGGCTTCCAGCTCCATGCATAGCCCTGCAAAGGACATGATCTCATTCCCTTTTATGGATGCATAGTATTCCATGATGTATATATACCATATTTGCTTTATACAGTGAGCATTTGAGTTGATTACATGTTTGCAATTGTGAATAGTGCTTCAATGAAGGTGCATGTATCTTTATAATAGAATGATTTATATTCCCTTGAGTATACACCCAGTAATGGGATTGCTGGGTCAAATGGTATTTCTGGTTCTAGGTCTTTGAGGAATCACCACACTGTCTTCCATAATGGTTGAACTAATTTATATTCCCACCAACAGTGTAAAAGCATTTCTATTTCTCGGTAGCTTTGCCAGCATCTGCTGTTTCTTGACTTTTTAATAATCTCCATACTGACTGGCATGAGATGTTATCTCATTGTGGTTGCATTTCTCCAATAATAAGTGATGTTGAGCTTTTTTTTCACATGTCTGTTGTCCACATAAATGTTTTCTTTTGAGAAGTGTCTGTTTATGACCTTTGCCCACTTTTTGATGGGGTTGTTTTTTTCTTGTAAATTTGTTTAAGTTCTTTGTAGAGTCTGCATATCAGACCTTTCAGATGGATAGATTACAAAAATTTTCTCCCATTCTGTAGGTTGTTTGTTCACTCTGATGATAGTTTCTCTTGCTGTGCAGAAGCTGTTTAGTTTCATTAGATCCCATTTGTTAATTTTTGCTTTTGTTGCAATTGCTTTTGAGTTTTTTATTGCAAAATCGTTGCTCGTGCCTATGTTCTGAATCATATTGTCTAAATTTTCTTCTAGGGTTTTTATAGTTTTCGGTTTTACTTTTAAGTCTTAAATTCATCTTGAATTAACTTTTGTATAAGGTATAAGGAAGGTGTCCAGTTTCAATTTTCTACATATGGCAAGCCCATTCTCCCAGCACCATTTATTAAATAGGGAATCCTTTCCCCATTGCTTGTTTTAGTCAGGTTTGTTAAAGATCAGATGATTGTATATGTGTGGTCTTATTTCTGAGTTCTCTGTTCTGTTCCACTGGTCTGTGTATCAGTATTTGTACAAGTACCATGCTTTTTTGGTCACTGTTTTCTTGTAGTATAGTTTGAAGTCAGGTAGTGTGATGCCTCCAGCCTTGTTCTTTTTTGCTTAGGATTGTCTTGGCTATACAAGCTCTTTTTTGGTTCCATATGAATTTTAAAGTCATCTTTTTCTAATTCTATAAAGAATGTCAATGGTAGTTTGATGGCAATAGCATTGAATCTATAAATTACTTTCAGCAGTATAGCCATTTTCACAATATTGATTCTTCTTATCCATGAGCATGGAATGTTTTCCCATTTGTTTGTGTCCTCTCTGATTTCTGTGAGAAGTGGTTTGTAGTTCTCTTTAAAGAGATTCTTTACTTTCTTGTTAGCTGTATTCGTACTTATTTCCCTTGTTAGCTGTATTCCCATTTATTCTCTTTATAGCAATTGTGAATGGGAATTCATTCATGATTTGGCTGTCTGGTTGTCTGTTTTGGTATATAGGAATGCTTGGTAATTTTTGCATATTGATTTTGTATCCTGAGACTGCTGAAGTTCCTTATCAGCTTAAGAAGCTTTTGGTCTAAGATGATGGGGTTTTCTAGATACAGAATCATGCCATCTGGAAAGACAATTTGAGTTTCTCCCTTCCTATTTCAATGCCCTGATTGCCCTGGCCAGAACTTCCAGTACTATGTTGAGTAAGAGTGGTAAGAGAGGACAACTTGGATATGCTTTGATAATTTCTATATGGATGTCCATATGATATGTAACATTTTTTTTTGTATTTTTGAATTTACATAAATTTAACTTGTGTGTATTATTTAGGTACTTGTTTTGTTTTTCAGATTTTATATTTTAAATATTTATTTATATTGATATATGTGGTACTAGCTCATTTATATTTATTGCTGTAAAAAAAATCATTGTGTAATTCCACCACAATGTATTCGTTTTTCTACTAAATATGTATTGTATTAATATAGGCATATTCATTTGCATATATATTATTTTGCTGTGATAACTCAGGCTTAATAAAAATATGTATATATACACATATATATATGTATATTTTACTGTGATAACCAATGCTTAATAAATATTCCAGGCATAGCCTTTTGTATAACTGTCTAAAGATTTCTCTGCAGTGCATTTCTAGAAATAGAACTGCTAGCTCAATTGTTATGTTCATCATCAATTTTGTTATAGCTACTACTATATGGCCAATTATTATTATTATATTACATGGCCATTGTAGCTATATTGATATTATTGTCAGTAGCCATTACAAAGTGTTTGTATAAGTTTATTCTCCTTATAGTAGTATTTGGAAAGTCTCATTTCTTCACATTCATGTCAACACTTGGTATTACAAACTTTTAATATTTGTGAACATGATAAATGTAGAGTAATAATATTTTACTGTTGTTTTAATTTTGATTTCTCCGATTACTAGTTGATTAGTCATCTTATGTGAATTGTCTGTTATATTTATCATTTTTTCATGTTTTTCTTGTTGATTGAAAAGTCATTGAATAGTTTTATTATGGATAATAATCTTTTGACAATTCCATGGTTTTAAAATATCCCTTTTCATTCAGTGTCTTACAATTGAACTGTGTTTATGAATGTTTTTTCATTTAATTCCAATGTAGTGAAAAATTGCCACTTGTGCATTTTATATGTTTTTTAACAGCCCCCCCGCCTTTTTTACCCTGAGGTTCCAAGTTTTTAAATTTTGCTTTTTCCATTTGAATTATTGATCTTTCTGGAATTTATACTTCTTTGTTTTAGATTTTGAGTCCCATTTTCTCCCATAAATGTAAGCACTTGTTCCAGGCATATTGAAGCAATTTCATATTGTACTTTCTCCTGCTTCTTTGTGGTAGCAGTTAGAAAATTCTGATATTTGCATGGATCTCTGCCTGGTCTCTTTTTTCTGCTCTCTTTTCTATGCATCAGAAACACATAGGGTTATTTTCTGAAATTTCTGTGTCTTAATAACAACTTGATTTGTATGTTCTTTATTTTTCTTATTCGAAATATTTGTGTGTATTCTTGGTCTTCAAATTCTATAAAAAATTTCAGGATCAGATTTCAAGTTTCATGAGCAACCTTTTTGGCATATTTATTAGAAATATATTAATATCTGGAGAATTAGTAAATATATTTATAAATTCAGGTGTTCTAGTCATCTTTATTTTAAATAGTACCCTTCAGAAGAGTACTGTAATTTTCTCATGTAAATCTTTTCTAACATGTTTCTTTTCTTCCTTTTTTTCTTTTCTTTTTGTGAGAATGTTCCTTTTTGCCAATTTGTCTCCTTCAACTGGTTGTCATTGGGATAAAGGAATGCTATTAATTTTTGGATTCTGCTCTTGAATCCACCCTTGCTCAATTTTCTAATTAGTTTGAATAATTTATTCATATATTTTCTTGAGTTTTCTGTATAGATAATAAATAATGACAAATTTATTTTTAATCTCACATTAAATTTCATATCTTGTGGCATTAACTATTTGTTTCACTAAAGCATGTACTAGCAGTAGTATCTGGCTTTATTGAAAATGTCTTATAACTGGCTTTATGAGCAGTCACTAATTGCTGAAAATATACATAAACGGGTTTTAGTTTTTCAAGTATGCCTATTGCATATCTGCTGTATGTCCACTATTTGTGCCCATTGAATTTACCTTTTTCTAGGTAAGACTATCAGTGTCTCTTTCCTATTGTGTAATTTTCTGGTCACTTTTGGTTATCAAAACAATTTCACTTCTCTTCTTTTAGACCAGTCTTATATATTTTCTTTTAAAACTCTGATCTGATTCTATCAAAATATTCTTTTTCTTTCCTTTCCTCCTCCTTCAGTACAAGCTAAACTTTTTTTTTTTTTTTTTTTTTTTTGACAGAGTCTCGCTCTGTCACCCAGGCGGGAGTGCAGTGATGTGATCTCCACTCACTGCAACCTCCACCTCCTGGGTTGAAACAATTCTCATGCCTAAGCCTCCCGAATAGCTGGGACTACAGGCACGCACCACCATGCTGGGCTAATTTTTGTATTTTTAGTAGAGACGGGGTTTTACAATGTTGGCTAGGCTGGTCTCAAACTCCTGACCTTAAGTGATCCACCTACCTTGGCCTCCCAAAGTGCTGGGATTACAGGTGTGAGACACCATGCCCAGTCCAAGCTAAACTTTTTGACATTAATGCAGGAATTGAACTTTGTGTTCTGTGCTTCTTTGGAAATCTGATACCTATGGACTCCCAGAACAATGTTTTCAGAGGTATGCAATAAAATACGTAGAATTTATATGAAATCTTCTCCATATATATACACACATATATACACATATACACATACACACACACACACACACACACACAGACATACATATATATATATATATGTATATATATATATATATATATATATATATAGAGAGAGAGAGAGAGAGAGAGAGAGATGTATATTTGTCTGTCTGTCTATCTATCTATCTATCTATCTATCTTCCTTCCTTCCTTCTAGGTACAGGTGCGTACCACCATGTCCAGCTAATATTTTCATTTCTAGTAGAGATGGGGGTCTTGCTATGCTGCCAAGGCTGGTCTTGAGCTCCTGGCCTCAAGTGATGCCCTTTCTTGGCCTCTCAATACAATAGAATTACTGGTGTAAACCACCACACTGGCCCAAAATTTTTAGAAAAGGAAAATATTGTGAGAAAAATGTCTTCATATAGTCAAGATACAAAATCAATGTTCAAGAAAATACAAAAACATCCATTCTTTTGAAACTTCTGAAAAATGGCATGCTGGCAGGCAAAAGCTTCTAGAAGTTTAAAAAAATAGTTAAAATAGGTAAAAGCTTCAAGATCAATGAGCAGATCCAGATTTTAGAATTAGGATTTCTTGCTATACTCTGAGCCTCTACATTTATTCTTATACTAGGTGTTTTTAGGACTACAAGGCACATTGTTTTGCCTGAGTTTACCAACCAATTCAAGTGACTGGTTGTCTGATTTTCCCACTAAACTACATCAATACAATGTCTAAACATTGTGAACTTTTCTGTAGAAACCTTATGGTTCTTTGTGGAAACCAATTTTAAATTTTCTGTAGACAACTTATTGGCACTGCAGATAGACTCTTTAGAAATTAAATTTTAAAAGAAAGATTCATGGCAGTGTATATCTCCCTGTCTTTCCCACAAATATAAACAACAATTGCCATGTGTCAGATTCTTAGCCATTTGTAGGAGTTTAGGTGCCTCAGAATCAATCCTGGGAAAACATTTTACATCAAGTACTTTTTGGGAGATCATCTCAAGACTGGCGTAGGGACCCAAGGAAGTGAGCCAAGGATATGACGGCAGCCAATGCAGGGTACATTATCAAGCTAAGTACTGCTATTGGTGATCAGAGCTGAATCCTGTTGGAGAACTCGGTGTCAGTATCTAACATGTGCCTCAGGCTGTTCCCCCACCCACAAGGTGGGGAGTTGGAATGTTTACACACCACTCCTATCAAGTATTAAGTATTGCTGGAGTTTGCTCCTTGGTGGCAAGGGAGGTTCATATTTCCTAGCACTTCTGTCCTACTGTGGAAGGAGAAAGAGACCACTCCACTTTCAGGGAAGACTCACAGTTAAAAGAACTTTATGTAAGGTTCAGGTGGGTATAGACAGGCAGGCATCAATTGCATTTATTACAAAACACTTTGGGTGACTAGTGCATGGACATATTAACTAAGTATATTAGATGCATCCAGTAAAATGTGAATATAAATATAAATTTAATGTTTCTGTTTAACAGGGTGGATTTTCAAGAGAATAAAGATAGTGAAAAAAAACTATACAGCTGTAGACATGGCACACAATGCGGAAGCCAGATAACATTGTGTTATTATGATGGATAAAGGCTAGTTAAACAATATTAGTTAATAATTAGATAATTTAAAAATTCATAATTGATAGCCCAAAAGCCACCTGGGCTAATACTGTCTGTTGGAATGCAGAATTATAGTAATAAGAATTTATTTTAGAGGCTCAGAAAAGAGAAAATCAATGTTTTAAAATGGATCACTTTAATTATCAAGTATAGAAAGGAAGAAGAATTTGTAATATCAAGAGGGCAAATAAGGTAACCTGTACAAAATTCTGCCAAGTTATCTCATTCACTGAGGGTCAAATGGGAATAAGTGGTGAGAAATGCTTGGGAATTTACAATGTCAGGATGAGGCTGTCAGAAGTGTCAGCTGACTTGCTATTCTGCTAACTCATTTTATTAAGTTCATAGTCTCACATATTACAGACTGTGAAAATACCTGACTTTTCATCAATCACTGACAGTGGAGGAAAAGGCTAGAAAATTCTAACAATGTGTCAAAAACTTTGTTTGCCAATTTAGCGAAAACAACTGATGTTACGGTCAGTGCCCTTATGAGGGCCACAATTATTGAGTTAGGGGGCTCCTAATTAATAGTACTAACTTTATTTTTGGTTGAAAAAAGAGGTACACCCTAATACAATTTCATAGTGTTTGGGTCATAGAGCATTAAAGTCAAGAACATTATTCTTGGACCCTATGAGTGGTAGAGAAAATAGATTCACTTTAATTTTAGATAATTTTATTCTAAATAAAGCTAAAATAAAAACTCATGTCTGGCAATAAGTAAACAATTAAAAATAAAAAATCTATAGAGTTAAAAATTAAGCAAACTCAACATCAGACCAAATATATAAATTAGTAACCCAGTTGAAATATAACTTGTGAATGATGTTCTCTGGGCGGTTGGAGTACGCATATCTGAAAAGTGAGACATTTGTTGTTTTCAAGCAAAATGCCATTATTTTACTGGGATCATAATTTTTCCTCAAGTGGGTATATCACTTGAGGTCAGGAGTTTAAGATGAGCCTGACCAATATGGCAAACCCTGTCTCTACTAAAAATACAGAAAATAAGTAGCCAGGTGTGGTGGTGTGCACCTGTAATCCCAGCTACTAGGGAGGCTGAGGCAGGAGGATTGCGTCAACCCAGGAGGCAGAGATTGCAGTGAGCTGAAATCACACCACTGCACTCCAGCTTGGGTGACAGAGCAAGACTCTGTCTTAAAGAAAAAAAAGAAATATGTCAAAGTCCTTGTGACTCCTGGTTTTCTCTTGTAGTTTTTACGATTTTTATTCATTCACTGATTTTAAAATTTAACCTATTAATAAGTTTAGGGTAGGAAAGGAGAAATACAATTCCCTTCCCTGATTGTTTGCCAGGTATTTCCCCTATGTAATATGCAGTTATGAAACTGCAGTTCTTTCCATGATGTAGGCTCATACTTCCATTTTCCCTATCCTCCAATTTGCAGAGAAGCAACTTACAGAAACATTTTACATGAATCACCTTATGCATGTTGCATAAGCCATTTGAAATAATTTACATGAAATATGGGTGATATACATGAGAAAAACTGAATAATCTTGTTTTCAAAAATCCCTCATTGGTTTTGAGGAAAGCAATCAACAGAGCAGATGTTTTGAAAATAATGAAAAAATGTGAAACCAAGAGGAGTGTGTTTTAAAATAGTGTAGCATGCAAAGGATGTGACAAATTTACTTGAACCCAGCTGTAGACAGAGGACAACGATACAATGAAATGGACTGAAAATAAGGAAACCACAATAAATAAAGATTAAATTCTAAAATAGTACCTTTGTTTCTTAAAAATCAAGATTGGGAAATCATTATAACTAAAAGTAAGATAAAGGACCTGAACTGACACTTCTCAATAGAGGACATAAGAGTGGCCAAGAAACCTGTGAAAGAATGCTCATCATCAGTAATCATTAGAGAAATGTAAGTCACAATGAGATAACATCTCACCCCAGTCAGAATGGCTATTATTCAAAAGTCAAAAAAAAAAAAAAAAAAACAACAGATGCTGACGACACAGAAAAGGGAATCACTCACACACTATGGGAATGCAAATTAGTTCAGCCACCGTGGAAAGCATTTTGAGATTTCTCAAAGAACTTAAGACAGAGTTGCCAAGACTCAGCAATCCCATTGTTGCTGACCCAAAGGAAAATAAATCATTCTACAAAAAAGGCACATGAACTTGTATACTCATTGCTTCACTATTCCTAATAGCAAAGACAAGGAATCAATCCAGATGCCCATCAGCAGTAGATGGGATAAAGACTACGTGGTACATATAGCCCATGGAATACTATCTAGCCATAAAAAAGAATGAAAAATGATCAAAAAACATTAATAGACATTTATCAAAAAAAGGACATATGAATGAGTGCTCAATATAACTAATTATCAGGGAAATGCAAATAAAACTATATTGAGACATTACCTCATACCTGAAAAAATGGCTATTATAAAAAAGAGAGATAACAAATATTGGTCGGAGTATGGAGGAAAGGGAATCTTTGCACACCGTTGGTGGGAATGTAAATTATTGCAACCACTATGGAAAACAGTAAGATATTCCTCAGAAAATGAAAAGTAGAACTATGACTGTAAATTATTGTAACCACTATGGAACACAGTATAGATACTCCTCAAAAAATAAAAAATAGAACTATGACCCAGCAATTTTACTTCTGGGTATGTATCCAAAGGAAATGAAATCTGTACCTCAAAGAGATATCTGCACCCCCATGGTCGGCAGCATTAGTCATAATAGCCAAGGTATGGAATCAATCTAAGTGTCCATCAGTTGATGAATAAATAAAAATTTTGTGTATATATGTACAATGGGATATTTGTCATTAAAAAAAGGAGATCCCACCATTTGAGATGACATCTGCAGGATATTAGACTAAGTGACATAAGCCAGATATAGAAAGACAAGTACTGACTGTATAATCTAATGTATATGTGGAATCTAAAAAAGTCAAATTCAGTAGCAGAGAGTAGAATGGTGGATTCCAGGGGCTGGACCAGGTATGGTGAGAGGGGGATGGGAAAATGTTGGTCAAAGAGATAAACTTTCGGTTGTAAGATGACTAAGTTTTGGGAATCTAATGTATAGCATGGTGACTGTAGTTAATAGTTAATGCTATATATATAGTTACTAACACTACATTTCCTTGAAATTTGATGAGAGCAGATTTTACATATCCTTACCACTCCCACTTCTGCCAAATGGCAACTATAGGCAGTGATCAATATGTCACTTTCATTGTGGTAATTTATACAATGGGTTTATGAGTATGTATGTATGTTATAATCATATATGCATTGAATATACATGATTTTATGTGTCAGTTTAATTTTTTTTTTTAAAATATAGGGAAATGACATACACATAAAATCTGTCAAATCTCCAAGCCTCTCAAAGATTACTTAGTGGTCTTTTCTTATCATTGCCATTAACATAAATTCAACTCCAACCAGCTTAAGAAAACAAAAAAGAGATTTTTAGAGTCATAATTAGAACATCCTTTGTAATCTAAGTTCCAGGATGCATTCCAGGAATAGACCAAAAAGGAACTAGAGCTATGTGTGGGACCAGGGATAGCTATTGCTTTTCCTATCTTTTGTCTTAATGTCTCTCTGTGTAACAGCATACATCAGCTCTAATTTACATATACGCAGTTGACCCTTGAATAATGTTGGGCTTAGAGGCACTCTGAACTTTCATGCAGTCAAAAATCTGCACATTAATTTGACTCCCCAGACTTAACTACTGAAAGCCTTGCTGATATCAAAAACAGTTAGCACATATTTTGTATGCTATATGTATAATATATCTGTACAATAAAGTAAGCAAGGGAAAATAAGATGTCATTAAGAAAATGGTTAAGGAAGAGAAAATATATTTACTCTTTATTAAGTGGTAGTGGATGATCACAAAGGTCTTCATCTTCGTTAGCATATTCACATTGAGTAGATTGAGGAGGAAAAGAAGAGCAAGTGGAGGGGTTAGTCTGGCTGTCTCAGCAGTGGCAGAGGTGGAAAAGGTGGAGGAGGAGGAAGGGAAGTCAGGAGAGGCAGGCACACTCAGTGTAAGTTTTGTTGAAAAAATTCCATGTATAAGTGGACCCACGTGGTTCAAAGCCATGCTGTTCAAGGATCAATTGTATATATGTGTGTTTTTTATTGATTTCATATATAATGAATAAAAGTGATATGCTGATACACACACAGACATACACATATATACATTTTTTAAAATTGTACTTTAAGTTCTGGGGTACATGTGCAGATCATGCAGGTTTGTTACATAGGTATACACATGCCACGGTGGTTTGTTACATCCATCACCCTGTCATCTATATTAGGTATTTCTCCTAATGTTATCCCTCCCCAATCTCCCCACCTCCTATTATGCCCCCCAACCCCCAACCCCTCGACAGCCCCCTGTGTGTGATGTTCCACTCCCCGTGTCCATGTGTTCTCATTGTTCAACACCCACGTATGAGTGAGAACATGCCATGTTTGGTTATCTGTTCTTGCGTCAGTTTGCTGAGACTGATAGTTTCCAGCTTCCTCCATGTCACTGCAAAGACATGAACCAATCCTTTTTTATGGTTGTATAGTATTCCATGTTGTATATGTGTCACATTTTCTTTATCCAGTCTATCATTGATGGGCATTTGGGTTGGTTCCAAGTCTTTGCTATTGTGAACAGTGCCGCAATGAACATACCTGTACATGTGTCTTTATAATAGAACAATTTATAATCCCAGTAATGGGATTGCTGGGTCAAAGGGTATTTCTATTTCTAGATCCTTGAGGAATTGCCATACTGTCTTCCACAATGGTTGAACTAATTTACACTCCCACCAACAGTGTAAAAGCATTCCTATTTCTTTGCATCCTCTCCAGCATCTGTTGTCTCCTGATTTCTTAATGATCACCATTCTAACTGAAATGACATATATCTCAATGTGGTTTTGATATGCATTTCTCTAAAGACCAGCAATGATAAGCTTTTTAAAAATGTTTTTTAGCTGCATAAATGTCTTTTTTGGAAAAGTGTCTGTTCATATCCTTTCCCCACTTTTTGATGGGGTTGTTTTTTTCTTGTAAATTTGTTTAAATTCTTTGTAGATTCTGGTTATTAGCCCTTTGTCAGATGGGTAGATTGCAGAAATTTTTTCCCATTCTGTTGGTTGCTGGTTCACTCTAATAATAGTTTCTTTTGCTGTGCAGAAGCTCTTAAGTTTAATTAGATCTATTTTGAATTTTGTTGCCATTGCTTTTGGTGTTTCAGTCATAAAGTGCTTGCCTATGCCTATGTCCTAAATGGTATTGCCTAGGTTTTCTTCTAGGGTTTTTATGGTGTTAGGTCTTACATTTAAACCTTTAATCCATTTGGGGTTAAATTTTGTATAAGGTGTAAGGAAAAGATCCAGTTTCAGCTTTCTGCATATGGCTAACCAGTTTTCCAAACACAATTTATTAAGTAGGGAATCCATTCTCCATTGCTTGTTTTTATCAGGTTTGTCAAAGATCAGATGGTTGTAGATGTGTGCCATTATTTCTGAGGCCTCTGTTCTGTTTTGAGCCTATGTGTGTCTTTGCATGTGAGATGGGTCTCCTGAATGCAGCACACTGATGGGTCTTGACTCTATCCAATTTGCTAGTCTGTGTCTTTTAGTTGGGGCATTTAGCCGATTTACATTTTAGGTTAATATTGTTATGTGTGGGGAGGCCCGGCAAGATGGCGTCATAGAAGCAACTCAGGATTGCAGCTCTCAGTGACGGCGCAGAGGGTGAGTCCTAGCCGCATTCTCGGATGGACTTTTCTAGCCCACAGAGCGTTGAAAGTCCCACAGGATGCTAGTAAAGTAAAACCGGTTAATGCAGCCCTTTGGCGCGGCCGCTTAGGCCGGCGCCGCTTAGGCCGGCGCCGCAGCAGGACCCGGCATGGAACTCACTGGTCTGGGCGCCCTGTTAAACCGGCAATCTGAGAGTTTGAAGGGCAGATTGGCACGTCCATCTGATTGAACGGGACTTGGACAGTGAGCCAGACTAGGAGTTTCCTGGGAGTTTCCTGGGAAGTGTGATCTGAGCCGGTGAAGTGGGCAGTGGCATGGGAGATTGCACGGATCCCAGTGCCCTATCGGCAGGCTCCTGGGGCGCCAGTGAGAGAGTCAAAATTTAAGCTTGCGGAGAGGCAGGGAGAGAGAGAGAGGACGGACTCTGAGGCAGGGAGCTGAGTAATCGGGCTCAGCGGGTCCCACCCTCACAGGGACAAGCAGGGCAATGACTGGAGATGCTTGGCGCTGAGAGTTTTGCTGCCGGCATCTAGGACGGTGCAGCCCGGTGAGGGAGGGGCGTCCACCACCACTGACACAATCTGCCCCTATTGAAGTACCGCCCAGGGCCGAAGCAGCCTGCCGTTGCCGAGGCAACCTGCCATAACAGAGAGACTCCCAGGAGACGGGAGCTCTCCACAGCAGAAGGGAGCCCAGCAGCAACAGGGCAGAACCGCGCTAGTGGGTCAGAGCCCCGGCAGGCAAATAGTGAATAGACTGCCACCTAGTGGGGCAGGACAGTGCAACAGATACTCATAAAGAAAGCCCCAACTCCCTGAAACAGTGCATATAAGGGGGGGAAATAAAAGGGTGGTGTTTTATGAGTTCTATTGCAGCAGACATAAACAACCTCCCAACAACCCTGAATGAACAATGGAGCTCACAGCTCAGCACTGGAGCTACTATAAAGCACAAACCATCTCCTTAAGCAGCTCCCTGACCCCTGTATATCCAAAGAGTCACCACAAAAAAAGGACTAATCAGACTGACATTTGGCGGGCATCATTCTGGAACAAAGACAGCAGAAGAAGAAACTGGTATCATCCCTCACTCTTCCACAGCTGCTACAGGTATACTCCAGACAAACGGGGCCTGGAGTGGGCCTCAGCACTCATACAGCAGAGGGGCTAGACCACTAGAAGGAAAACTAAGTAACAGAAATACTTCATCATCAACAATCTCAGCATCCACACAGAGACCCAATTGAAAAATCAGCAACTACAAAGACGACAGGCGGATAAATCCATAAAGATGGGAAGAAACCAGTGCAAAAAGGAGAAAAACACCCAAAACCAAAACACCTCACCTCCTACAAAGGACCAAAACTCCTCACCAGCAAGGGAACAAAGCTGGACGGAGAATGAGTGTGACGAAATGACGGAATCAGACTTCAGAAAGTGGATAATGAGAAACTTCATTGAGCTAAAAGAACATGTTCTAAATCAGTGCAAAGAAACTAAGAACCTTGAGAAAAGATTTGAAAAAAAATTCGAGGAATTGATAACAAGAATGGAAAACTTAGAGAGGAATATGAATGAATTGAAGGAGCTGAAAAACACAACACGAGAACTTCGTGAAGCATGCACAAGTTTCAACAGCCGAATTGACCAAGCAGAAGAAAGAATATCAGAAATTGAAGATCAACTCAATGAAATAAAACGTGAAACCAAGATTAAAGAAAAAAGCACAAAAAGGAATGAACAAAATCTCCAAGAAATGTGGGACTATGTGAAGAGACCCAACCTACGTTTGATAGGTGTACCAGAATGTGATCAAGAGAATGAATATCAGCTGGAAAACACTCTTCAGGATATTATCCAGGAAAATTTCCCCAACCTAGCAAGACAGGTCAATACTGAACTCCAGGAAATACAGAGAACACCACAAAGATACTCCGCAAGAAGAGCAACCCCAAGGCACATAATCGTCAGATTCACCAGGGTTGAAACGAAGGAGAAAATACTAAGGGCAGCCAGAGAGAAAGGTCGGGTCACCCACAAAGGGAAGCCCATCAGACTCACAGCAGATCTCTCGGCAGAGACTCTACAAGCCAGAAGAGAGTGGGGGCCAATATTCAACATCCTTAAAGAAAAGAGCTTTCAACCCAGAATTTCATATCCGGCCAAACTGAGCTTCATAAGTGAAGGGAAAATAAAATCCTTCACGAACAAGCAAGTACTCAGAGATTTTGTCACCACTTGGCCTGCTTTACAAGAGCTCCTGAAAGAGGCACTGCACATAGAAAGAAACAACCAGTTCCAGCCATCCTAAAAGCATACCAAATGCTAAAGACCATCAACAAAATGAAGAATGTACATGAACCAATGGGCAAAACAGCCAGATAGCATCAAAATGGCAGTATCAAATTCACACATAACAATATTAACCCTGAATGTAAATGGGCTAAACGCACCAATAAAAAGACACAGACTGGCAAATTGGATAAAAAACCAAAACCCATCAGTGTGCTGTATCCAGGAAACCCACCTCACACACAAAGATACACAAAGGCTCAAAATAAAAGGACGGAGGAAGATTTACCAAGCAAATGGAGAGCAAAAAAAAAAGCAGGAGTTGCAATTCTCATCTCTGATAAAATAGACTTTAAAGTAACAAAGATCAAAAGGGACAAAGAAGGTCACTACATAATGGTAAAAGGATCGATACAACAAGAAGAGCTAAAGATTCTAAATATATATGGACCCAATGTAGGAGCACCCAGATATATAAGGCAAGTTCTTAATGACTTACAAAGAGACTTAGACTCCCACACAATAATGGTGGGAGACTTTAACACTCCACTGTCAATAGCAGACAGATCAACCAGACAGAAAATTAACAAGGATATCCAGGACTTGAACTCAGACCTGGAACAAGCAAACCTGATAGACATTTACAGAACTCTCCACCTCAAATCCACAGAATATACATTCTTCTCAGCACCACATCACACCTACTCCAAAATTGACCACATAATTGGAAGTAAAGCACTCCTCAGCAAATGCAAAACAACGGAAATCATAACAAACAGTCTCTCAGACCATAGTGCAATCAAGTTGGAACTCAGAATTCAGAAAATAACTCAGAACTGCACAGCTTCATGGAAATTGAACAACTGGCTCTTGAATGTTGATTGGATAAACAATGAAATGAAGGCAGAAATAAAGAAGTTCTTTGAAACCAACGAGAATGAAGACACAACATACCAGAATCTCTGGGACACATTTAAAGCAGTCTGTAGAGGAAAATATATAGCAATAAGTGCCCACGTGAGAAAAGTGGAGAGATCCAAAATTGACACCCTATCATCAAAATTGAAAGAGCTAGAGGAGCAAAATCAAAAAAGCTCAAAACCTAGCCGAAGACAAGAAATAACTAAGATCAGAGCAGAAGTGAAGGAGATAGAGACAAGAAAAACCCTTCAAAAAATCAACAAATCTAAGAGCTGGTTTTTTGAAAAGATCAACAAAATAGACAGACCACTAGCCAGACTGATAAAAAAGAAAAGAGAGAACAACCAAATAGATGCAATAAAAAACGATAAAGGGAAAATCACCACAGATTCCACAGAAATTCAAACCATCATCAGAGAATACTACAAACAACTCTATGCACACAAACTAGTAAATCAGGAAGAAATGGATAAATTCCTGGATGCCTGTGTCCTCCCAAGCCTAAACCAGGAGGAAGCCAAAACTATGAATAGACCAATAACAAGGTCAGAAGTTGAGGCAACAATTAAGAGCCTACCACACAAAAAAAGCCCAGGTCCAGATGGGTTCACAGCTGAATTCTACCAGACACACAAAGAGGATCTGGTACCATTCCTTCTGAAACTATTCCAAATAATCCAAAAAGAGGGAACCCTTCCCAAATCATTTTATGAGACCAACATCATCCTGATATCAAAACCTGGCAGAGACTCAACAAGAAAAGAAAACCTCAGGCCAATATCCATGATGAACATAGATGCAAAAATCTTCAATAAAATACTGGCAAATCGATTGCAACAGCACATTAAAAAACTTATCCATCATGATCAAGTAGGATTCATCCCGGGGATGCAAGGCTGGTTCAACATACGCAAGTCTATAAATGTAATTCACCACATAAACAGAAGCAAAAACAAAAACCACATGATTATCTCAATTGACGCAGAGAAGGCATTTGACCAAATTCAACAGCCCTTTATGCTAAAAACCCTCAATAAACTTGGTATTGAAGGAACATATCTCAAAGTAATAAAAGCTATTTATGACAAACCAACAGCCAATATCATACTGAATGGGCAAAAACTGGAAGCATTCCCTTTGAAATCCGGCACTAGACAAGGATGCCCTCTCTCACCACTTCTATTCAACATAGTACTGGAAGTTCTAGCCAGAGCAATCAGGCAAGAAAAAGAAATAAAGGGTATTCAAATAGGAAAGGTGGAAGCCAAATTGTCTCTATTTGCAGACGACATGATAGTATACCTAGAAGACCCCATCACCTCAGCCCAAAAGCTCCTGCAACTGATAAGCAACTTCAGCAAAGTCTCAGGATATAAAATCAATGTGCAAAAATCACAAGCATTCCTATACACCAATAACAGACTTAAAGAGAACCAAATTAAGAACGAACTGCCATTCACAATCACTACAAAGAAAATAAAATACCTAGGAATACACCTCACTAGGAATGTAAGGGACCTCTTTAAGGAAAACTACAAACACCTGCTCAACGAAATAAGAGAGGACACAAATAGATGGAGAAACATTCCATGTTCGTGGTTAGGAAGAATCAATATTGTGAAAATGGCTATACTGCCCAAAGTAATTTACACATTCAATGCTATCCCCATCAAACTACCATTGAATTTCTTCATAGAACTGGAAAAAACCACCATGAATTTCATATGGAACCAAAAAAGAGCCCGCATAGCCAAGTCAGTTCTAAGCAAAAAGAACACAGCGGGAGGCATCACGCTACCAGACTTCAAACTATACTACAAGGCTACAGTAATCAAAACAGCATGGTACTGGTACCAAAACAGAGATATAGACCAATGGAACAGAACAGAAACATCGGAGGCAACACAACATATCTACAACCATATAATCTTTGATAAACCAGACAAAAACAGGCAATGGGGAAAGGATTCCCTATTTAATAAATGGTGTTGGGAAAACTGGCTGGCCATGTGCAGAAAGCAGAAACTGGACCCCTTCCTGACACCTTACACTAAAATTAACTCCAGATGGATTAAAGACTTAAATGTAAGACCTGACACCATAAAAACCCTAGAAGAAAATCTAGGCAAAACCGTTCAGGACATAGGAGTAGGCAAGGACTTCATGACCAAAACACCAAAAGCATTGGCAACAAAAGCCAAAATAGACAAATGGGACCTAATCAAACTCCACAGCTTCTGCACGGCAAAAGAAACAGTCACTAGAGTGAATCGACAACCATCAGAATGGGAAAAAATCTTTGCAGTTTACGCATCAGACAAAGGGCTGATATCCAGAATTTACAAAGAACTCAAACAGATTTACAGAAAGAAAACAAACAAGCCCATTCAAAAATGGGCAAAGGATATGAACAGACAGTTTACAAAAGAAGACATACATGAGGCCAACAAACATATGAAAAAGTGCTCATCATCATTGGTCATTAGAGAGATGCAAATCAAAACCACATTGAGATATCATCTCACACCAGTTAGAATGGCGATCATTAAAAAATCTGGAGACAGCAGATGCTGGAGAGGATGTGGAGAAATAGGAACACTCTTACACTGTTGGTGGGAGTGCAAATTAGTTCAACCATTGTGGAAGACAGTGTGGCGATTCCTCAGGGACCTAGAAATAGAAATTCCATTTGACCCAGCAATCCCATTACTGGGTATCTATCCAAAAGACTGTGAATCGTTCTACTATAAGGACACATGCACACGAATGTTCATTGCAGCACTGTTTACAATAGCAAAGACCTGGAACCAACCCAAATGCCCATCGATGATAGACTGGACTGGGAAAATGTGGCACATATACACCATGGAATATTATGCAGCAATCAGAAATGATGAGTTTGTGTCCTTTGTAGGGACATGGATGAATCTGGAGAACATCATTCTCAGCAAACTGACACAAGAACAGAAAAAGAAATACTGCATATACTCACTCATAGGCGGGTGAGAAAAATGAGAACACATGGACACAGAGAGGCGGTCTACTATACACTGGGGACTGTTGGGGGAAATGGGGGAGGGACAGCAGGGGGGGCTGGGGGGGATAGCCTGGGGATGAATACCAAGTGTGGGTGAGGGGGAGGAAGGCAGCAAAACACACTGCCATGTGTGTACCTATGCAACTATCTTGCACGTTCTGCACATGTACTCCCAAACCTATATTGCAATAAAAATTAAAAAAAAAATACAAATTAAAAAAAAATATATTGTTATGTGTGAATCTGATCCTGTTATTCTGATGCTAGCTGATTGTTTTGCCCATTAGTTGATGCAGTTTTTTTTTTCATAGTGTCGATGGTCTTTACAATTTGGTATGCTTTTGCAGTGGCTGGTACTGGTTGTTCCTTTCCATGTTTAGTGCTTTCTTCAGGAGCTCTTGCAAGGCAGGTCTGGTGGGGACACAATCTCTCAGCACTTGCTTGTTTGTAAATGATTTTATTTCTCCTTCACTTTTGAAGCTTAGTTTGGCTGGATATAAAATTCTCATTGAAAATTATTTTCTTTAAGGATGTTGAATATTGGCTCCCCCTGTCTTCTGGCTTGTAGGATTTCTGCTGAGAGATCCACTGTGAGTCTGATGGGCTTCCCTTTGTGGGTAACCAGACCTTTCTCTCTGGCTGCCTTTAGCATTTTTTCCTTCATTTCAACCCTGGTGGATTTGGTGATTATGTGTCTTGGTGTAGCTCCTCTCAAGGAATATCTTTGTAGTGTTCTCTGTATTTTCTGAATTTGAATGGTTGCCTGCCTTGCTAGGTTGGGGAAGTTCTCCAGGATAATATTCTGAAGAGTGTTTTCCAACTTGCAACTTCATTCTTGCTGTTACATTCAGGTAGACAGATCAAATGTAGATTTGGTCTTTTCACATGATCCCATATTAATTGGAGTCTTTGTTCATTTATTTTCATTCTTTTTTTTCTCTAATCTTGCCTTCTCACTTTATTTCATTGAGTTGATCTTCAATCTCTGATATCCTTTCTTCCACTTGATTGATTTGGCTATTGAAACATGTGTATGTTTCAGAAGTTCTCATGCTGTGTTTTTCAGCTCCATCAAGTCATTTATGTTCTTCTCTATGCTGGTTATTCTAGTTGCATTTCATCTAACCTTTTATTCAAGGTTCTTAGTTTCCTTGCATTGGTTTAGAACATGCTCCTTTAGCTTGGGGAAGTTTGTTATTACCCACCTCCTGAATCTTGCTTCTATCAGTTTGTCAAACTCATTCTCCATCCAGTTTTGTTTCCTGCTGGTGAGGAGTTGTGATTCCTTGGAGGAGAAGAGGTGTTCTGTTTTTTTTTTTTTTTTTGGCAATTTCAGCTTTTTTGGGCTGGTTTCTTCCAATCTTCATGGATTTATCTAATTTTGGTCTTTGAAGCTGGTGACTTTCCGATGGGGTCTCTTAGTAGACATCCTTTCTGTTGATGTTGAAGCTATTTCTTTCTGCTTTTTCAAAAGTTTTCCTTCTAACAGGCCCCTCTGCTGCAGTTCTGCTGGAGGTCCACTCCAGACCTTGCTTGCCTGGGAATAACCAAGGAGGGCTGCAGAGCAGCAAAGATTGCTGCCTGTTCCTTCCTCTGGTAGCTTTGTCCCAACAGGTTACCCGCCAGATGTCAGCCAGAGCTTTCCTGTATGAGGGGTCTCTTATCGTAAATGGGGTTCAGGAAGCCACTTGAGCAGGCGGTCTGTCCCTTATCATAGCTCAATTGCTGGGCTAGGAGCTCTGATGGTCCCTTCAGAGCTGTTGGGTAGGGATGTTTAAGTCTGCTGAGGTGGAGTCCACAACTGCCCCTTTTCACAGGTCCTCTGTCTCAGGAAGGTCAGGGCTTTACTCATAAATCCCTGATGGGTCCCACCCCCACAAACACCAGCAATCTGAAATGCTTTGGATTGTGAGTTTCACAGCAAACTCAGCTGGACCTGGGAGGGTTCAGGTCTGTTGAGGGAAGGGCATCTGCCATTACCAAGGCAGTTCACCACTACTGAGGCAGTCTGCCATTACTGAGGTAATATGGCAACACTGAGGCAGTCTGCCATCACAGAGGCAGTCCGCCATTACTAAGGCAGGCTGTCATTACCAAGGCAGTTATAACTATACCTCTATAAACAGAACCACAAGGAAATTCACACAGCAGCTGGGCAGAGCCAAGGGCAGTTCAGCAACGCCTCTGCAGACTGTGACTAGGCTACCTCCTTGCTTGGCAGGGCATCTCTGAAAAAAAGTCAGCAGCACATCAGGAACTTTTAAATAAGGCATCACCTTCCCAGGACAGAGCACCTGGGAAAAAAGGTGGTTATGTGTTCTGCTGCAGTAGACTTAAACATACCTTCCCAGCAGCTCTGAATGGAACAGCAAAGCTCACAGTTCAGCACTTGAGCTCCTATAAGGGACAGACTGTCTCCTCAAGCAGCTCCCCAACCCCTGTATATCCAAAGAGACACCTTATGAAGGAGAGCTCAGGCTGACATCTGGCGGGTATCCTTCTGGGACAAAGATAACAGAAGAAGAAACTGTCAGAAACCCTTACTGTTCTGCAACTGCTGCAGGTGATTCCCCAGGCAAGCAGGATCTGGAGTGGACCTCCAGCAGTCCTACAGCAGAGGGGCATGACTGTTAGAAGGAAAACTAAAAAACAGAAAGAAATAACTTCACATCAACAAAAAGGACATCCACTCAGAGACCCCATCCAAAGTCACCAACTACAAAGACCACAGGTATATAAATAAACAAAGATGGAAAGAAACCAGTACAAAAAGGATGAAAATACCCAAAACCAGAATACCTCTCCTCCTCCAAGGGATCACATCTCTTCGCCAGCAAGGGAACAAAGCTGGATGGAGAATGAGTCTGATGAATTGACAGAAACAGGCTTTAGAAGGTGGATAATAACAAACTTCTCTGAGCTAAAAGAACATATTCTAACTGAATGCAAAGAAACTAAGAACCTTGAATGAAAGATTTGATAAAATGCTAATAAGAATGAACAGCTTAGAGAAGAATATAAATGACCTCTTGGAGCTGAAAAACACAACATGAGAAGTTCATGAAGCATACACATGTTTCAATAGCTGAATTGACCAAGCAGAAGAAAGGATATCAGAGATTGAAGATCAACTCAATGAAATAAAATGATAAGGCAAGATTAGAGAAAAAAGAGTGAAAAGAAATGAACAAAGCCTCCAAGAAATATAGGATTATGTGAAGAGACCTAATCTAGGTTTGATAGGCGTACCTGAATGTGATGGAGAGAATGAATCCAAGCTGGAAAACACTCTTCAGGATATTATCGAGGAGAACATCCCCAACCAAATAAGGCATGCCAATATTCAAGTCCAGGAAATACAGAGGAGACTGTAAAGATATTCCTCAAGCAAAGCAACCCCAAGGCACATAATCATCAGATTCACCAGGGTTGAAATGAAGAAAAAAATGCTAAGGTCAGCCAGAGAGAAAGGTCAGGTTACCCACAAAGGGAAGCCCATCAGACTCACAGTGGATCTCTCAGCACAAACCTTACAAACCAGAAGAAAGTGGGGGCCAATATTTAACATCCTTAAAGAAAAGAACATTCAACCTAGAATTTCATATCCAGCCAAACTAAGCTTCATAAGTGGAGAAATAAAATCCTTAGGAAGGATTTTAGAAAGAACCAGTACCAGCCACTCCAAAATGTACCAGATGCTAAAGAGCATTGACACACTGAAGAGACTGGGTTGACTAATGGGCAAAACAAGCAGCTAGCATCAAAGTGGCAGGATCAGATTTACACATGACAATATTAACTTTAAATGTAAATGGGCTAAATGCCCCAGTCAAAAGACACAGACTGGCAAATTGGATAAAAATCAAAAGCCATCAGTGTGCTGTATCCAGGAAACCTGTCTCACATGCAAGGATACACATAAGCTCAAAATAAGGGGATGGAGGAAGATTTACCAAGCAAATGGAGAGCAAAAAAAATGCAGGAGTGCAGTCCTAGTCTCTGATAAAATAGACTTTAAACTAACAAAGATCAAAAGAGACAAAGAAGGACCTTACATAATGGTAAAATAATCAATGCAACAAGAAGTGCTAACAATCCCAAATATATATGCAACCAGTACAGGAGCACCCAGATACATATAGCAAGTTCTTAATGACCTGCAAGAGACTTAGACTCCCATACAATAATAGTGGGAGGCTTTCACACTCCACTGTCAATATTATTCAGATCAAAAAGAAAGAAAATTAACATGGATATCCAGGCTTGAACACAGGTCTGGACCAAGCAAACCTAATAGACATCTACAGAACTCTCCACCCCAAATCCACAGAATATACATTCTGCTCAGCACCACATCACACCTACTCTAAAATTGACCACATAATTGGAAGTAAATTACTCCTCAGCAAATGCGAAAGAATGGAAATCATAACAGTCTCTCAGAACAGAGTGAAATCCAATTAGAACTCAGGATCAACAAACTAACTCAGAACTGCCCAACTTCATGGATACTGAACAACTGGCTCTTAAATGTTGACTGGTAAACAATGAAAGGAAGGCAGAAATAAAGATGTTCTTTGAAACCAATGAGAATGAAGACACAATGTACCAGAATCCATGGGACACATTTAAAGCAGTCTCTAGAGGGAAATTTGTAGCAATAAATGTCCATATGAGAAGCAAGAAAAGATCTAAAATTGACACCCTAATATCAAAATTGAAAGAGCTAGAGGAGCAAGATCAAACAAACTCAAAACCTAAGTAACTAAGATCAGAGCAGAACTGAAGGAGAGAGAGACACAAAAAACCCTTCAAAAATTTAATAAATCCAGGAGCTGGGTTTTTTGAAAATATCAAAAAAAGAGACAGACTGCTAGTCAGATTAATAAGAAAAGAGAGAAGAATCAAATAGATGCAATAAAAAATGATACAGGGGAAAAAGGAATCCAAGATGGCTGATCGCTGACAGCTTGGGATTGTAGTTCCCAGTGAAAGCTCAGAAAACGTGAGGATGCCACACTTTCAGACAAATTTTCGTCACTCATGGACCAGAAGATTTCCAGTGGAGGAGCCCCGCGGGTAGCCAGCGTGACTCTCATGGCTGGCGCAGCAGTTTTGCTGTCGCCTTGGTCTGGCAGCTCTTCGTGCACAGTAAATGGGACTCATTCCCCTACTGACTGGTGTTTGGAGCTCCCAGAAGGCAGAGCTGCTTGTTGCAGACTCAAGAAAGAAGCCAGACCAGAGATTCCCAGGCAGAAGAGCACCAACAGTTTTATTGCTGCTGTTTTGGCTGGCTCAGTGGGCTGCTCGGATTCCAGCACTGGGAATCAATAAATTGGACGTCCACTCAGAAACCTATTTAGAAAGGTGGTAATTGTAATGACAACAGATGGATAAATCAACAGTAAAAGGAAAAAAACAGCCTAAAAAGGCCGAGAATACCAAAATTCAGAACCCCTCTCCCTCTACAGGTGATTGCAATTCCTCATCAGCAACTGAACAAGCCCTGATGGAAAAGGACTGTGTTCCATTATCTGAAGTAGGCTTCAGAAGGTGGATGATAAGAAACTTTTGGGAGTTGAAAGAACTTGTTCTAATCCAATGTAAAGAAACTAAGAACTTTGAAAAAAGGTTTGACGAAATGTTAAAAGGAATGGACAATATATAGAGGAATATAAATGAAGTAATGGAGTTGAAAAATACAACACGAGAACTTAGTGAAATATGCACAAGTTTGAGTAGCTGAATTGATCAAGCAGAAGAAAGGATATCAGAGGTCAAAGACCAACTTAATGAAATGAAATGAGAAGACAAGAATAGAGAAAAAAGGATAAAAAGGAATGAGCAAAGCCTCCAAGAAATATGGGACTATGTGAAAAGACCTAATCTACATTTGATTGGTGTACCTGAATGTGATGGAGAGAATGAATCCAAGCTGGAAAATACTCTTCAGGATATTATCCAGGAGAATTTTCCCAATCTAGCTAAGCAGGACACTATTCAACCCCAGGTAATACAGAGAACACCACAAAGATATTCCTCAAGAAGAGCAACCCCAAGGCACATAATCATTAGATTCACCAGGGTTGAAACGAAGGAGAAAATACTCAGGGCAGCCAGAGAGAAAGGTCAGGTTACCCACAAAGGGAAGCCTATCAGACTTACAGCAGATCTCTCAGCAGAAACCCTACTAGCCAGAAGAGAGTGGGGGCCGATAGTTAACATCCTTAAAGAACAGAACTTTCAGCCCAGAATTTCATATCCTGCCAAACTAAGCTTCACAATTGAAGGAAAAATAAAATTTTTAATGAACAAGCAAGTACTCAGAGATTTTATTACCACCAGGCCTGCTTTACAAGAACTTCTGAAAGAAGCATTACACACAGAAAGAAACAACCAGTATTAGCCTTTCTAAAAATATACCAAAAAGTAAAGAGCATCAACATAAAGAAGAATTTACATCAACGAATGGATAAAATAGCCAGTTAACATCAAATGTCAGTAACACTAAATTTAAATCGACTAAATCCCCCAATCAAAATATACAGCCAAAACCTAATGATATACTACATCCAGACCCATTTTATATCCAAAGATACACAAAGACTCAAAACAAAGGGTTGGAGAAAGATTTACGAACCAAATGGAGAGCAAAAATAAATAAACAAAAAGCAGGAGTTGCAATTCATGCATTTGATAAAACAGATTTCAAAGCAACAAAGATAGAGTGGTAAAAGGATCAATGCATCCTAACACCCAGATACATAAGACCCATAAAGAGATTTAGACTCAACGAGACAGAAAATTAATAAGGATATCCAGGACTTGAACTCAGATCCAGAACAAATAAACTGAATAAGTACTTATAGAGCTCTTCACTTTAAATACACAAAATATACATTCTCCACTTTAAATACACAAAATATTGATCGGCCATTATTAATACCCATTCATAGAATAAAGCAATATTCCTGTTCTCTCTCCCTCTTTTTCTTCCTCTCTTTTCCTCTCCTTTTTTTACAAAAAAAAAATTATATATATATATATATATATATATATATATATATATATATGATACAGGGGATATCACCACCGATTCCACAGAAACTTAAACTACCATCAGAGATTACTACAAGCAACTCTATGCACATAACCCAGTAAACCTGGAAGAAATTGATAAATTCTTAGACACTTGAACCCTCCCAAGCCTAAACCAGAAAGAAGTTGAAACCTTGAATAGACTAATAACAAGGGCTGAAGTTGAGGCAGCATTTAATAGCCTACCAACCAAAAAAGGCCCATGTCCAGATGAGTTCACAGCTGAATTCTACCAGACATACAAAGAGGAGTTTGTACCACTCCTTCTGAAACTATTCCAAACAATCCAAAAAGAGGGAATCCTTCCCAAATCATTTTATGAGTCCAACATCATCCTGATACCAAAACCCAGCAGAGACTTAAGAAAAAAAGAAAACCTTAGGCCAATATCCATGATGAATATAGATGCAAAAATCTTAAATAAAATACTGGCAAACCGATAGCAACAGCAGATCAAAAAGCTTATCCATCATGATAAAGTAGGCTTCATCCCGGGGATGCAAGGCTGGTTCAACATACACAAGTCTATAAAAATAATCCACCACATAAACAGAACCAAAGATAAAAACCACGTGATCATCTCCATCGATGCAGAGAAGGCCTTTGACAAAATTCAACAGCCTTTATGATAAAAACTCTCAATAAACTAGGTATGGATGGAATGTATCTCAAAATAATAAAAGCTATTTACAACAAACACACAGCCAATATACTGAATGGGCAAAACCTGGAAGCATTCCCTTTGAAATCTGGCACTAGACAAGGATGCCCTCTCTCACCACTCCTATTCAATATAGTATTGGAAGTTCTAGCCAGAGCAATCAGGCAAGAAAAAGAAATAAAGGGTACTCAATTAGGAAAGGAGGAAGTCAAATTGTCTCTATTTGCAGATGACATGATTGTATATTTGGAAGAACACATCGTCTCAGCCCCAAATCTCCTGAAACTGATAAGCAACTTCAGCAAAGTCTCAGGATACAAAATCAATGTGCAGAAATCACAAGCATTCCTATACACCAATAACAGCCTTAAAAAGAGCCGAATCAAGAATGAACTGCCATTCACAATTGCTGCAAAGAATAAAATACCTAGAAATACAACCAGCAAAGGATGTCATGGACCTCTTCAAGGAGAACTGCAAATCACTGCTCAAGGAAATAAGAGAGAACACAAACAAATGGAAAAACTTTCCATGCTCATGGTTAGGAAGAATCAATATTGTGAAAATGGCCATACTGCCCAATGTAATTTATAGATTCAATGCTATCCCCATCAAGCTACCTATGACCCTCTTCACAGAACTGGAAAAAACCACCTTTTACTTCATATGGAACCAAAAGAGAGCCCACTTAGCCAAGACAGTTCTAAGCAAAAAGAACAAAGCTGGAGCTATCATGTTATCTGACTTCAAACTCTACTACAAGTCTACAGTAATCAAAACAGCATGGTACTGGTACCAAAACAGAGATATAGACCAATGGAATAGAACAGAGGCCTTGGAGGCAATTCCACACATCTACAACCATCGGTTCTTTGACAAACCTGACAAAAACAAGCAATGGGGAAAGGATTCCCTGTTTAATGAATGCTGTTGTGGAAACTGGCTAGCCATGTGCAGAAAGCAGAAACTGTACCACTTTATGACACCTTACACTAAAATCAACTCCAGATGAATTCAAGACCTAAACATAAGACTTAACACCATAAAAAACCTAGAAGAAAATCTAGGCAAAACCATTCAGGACATAGGCATAGGCAGGTACTTCATAACTAAAACACCAAAAGCATTGGAAACAAAAGCCAAAATAGACAAATTGGACCTAATTAAACTCCAGAGCTTCTGTACAGCAAAAGAAACAATCATTAGAGTGAACAGGCAACCAACAAAATGGGAAAAAATTTTTGCAATCTACCCATCATCCGACAAAGGGCTAATATCCAGAATCTACAAAGAACTAAAACAGATTTACAAGAGAAAAATAAACCCATTCAAAAGTGGGGGAAGGATATGATCAGACACTTTCCAAAAGAAGGCATTTATGAGGCCAACAAACATATGAAAAAAATGCTCATCATCACTGGTCATTAGAGAAATGCAAATCAAAATCACATTGAGTGATTTTGATCACTCTAACTGGCCATCTCATGCCAGTTAGAATGGCAATCATTAAAAAACATGGAGACAGGGGGAGGAGGCAAGATGGCATCGTAGAGGTGACTCAGGATTGCAGCTCTCAGTGAAGGTGCAGAGGGTGAGTCCTAGCCGCATTCTCGGATGTTCCTTTTATGCCCACAGAGCGTTGAAAGTCCCAGGTGTGGGAGAGACACGGGACGCTAGCACAACCGGCTAACGCAGCAGGCTCCCGCCGCCTCTTCGGCCGGCGCTGCAGCAGGACCCGGCGTGGAACTCACTGGTCTGGGTGCCCTGTTAAACCGGCAATCTGAGACTTGGAAGGGCAGATTGGCATGTTCATCTGATTGAACGGGACTTGGACAATGAGCCAGACCAGGAGTTTCCTTGGAAGTGTGATCTGGGCTGGGGTAGTGGGCAGCAGCATGGGAGATCACATGGATCCCAGTGCCCTATTGGCAGGCTACTGGGGTGCCAGTGAGAGAATCGACCTTTCAGCTTGGGGAGAGGAAGAGAGAGAGAGAGAGGACGGACTCTGAGGCAGGGAGCTGGGTGATCGGGCTCGGCGGGTCCCACGCTCATGGGGACAAGCAGGGTGGTGACTGGAGATGCTTGGGGCTGAGAGTTTTGCTGCCGGCATCTAGGACGATGCAGCCTGGTGAGGGAGGGGCGTCCACAATTGCTGACGCAGTCCACCCCCACTGAAGTACCACCCAGGACTGACGCAGCCTGCCGTTGCCAAGGCAACCTGCCATAACAGAGAGACTCCGTGCTCCACAGCAGAAGGGAGCCCAGCAGCAACAGGGCAGATCCACGCTAGCAGGTCAGAGCCCCGGCAGGCAAATAGTGAATAGACTGCCACCTAGTGGGGCAGGACAGTGCAACAGATCCTCATAAAGAAAACTGCAACTCCCTGAGACAGAGCATCTAAGGGGGGAGAAAAAAAGGGTGGTGTTTTATGAGTTCTATAGCAGCAGACATAACCTCCCAACAATGCTGAATGAACAACGGAGCTCATAGCTCAGCACTGGAGCTCCTATAAAGCACAGACTGTCTCCTCAAGCAGCTTCCTGACCCCTGTATATCCAAGGAGTCACCCCAGAAAAGGACTAATCAGACTGACATTTGGCTGGCATTATTCTGGAACAAGGACAGCAGAAGAAGAAACTGGTATCATCCCTCACTGTTCCGCAGCTGCTACAGGTTTACTCCAGACAAGCAGGGCCTGGAGTAGACCTCAGCACTCATACAGCAGAGGGCATAGACCATTAGAGGGAAAACTAAGTAACAGAAATACTTCATCATCAACAATCTCAGCATCCACACAGAGACCCAATTGAAAAATCAGCAACTACTAAGATGACAGGTGGATAAATCCATAAAGATGGGAAGAAACCAGCGCAAAAAGGAGGAAAGCACCTGAAACCAAAACACCTCACCTCCAAAAAAGGACCAAAACTCCTCACCAGCAAGGGAACAAAGCTGGACGGAGAATGAATGTGACGAAATGACGGAATCAGACTTCAGAAAGTGGATAATGAGAAACTTCAGTGAGCTAAAGGAACATGTACTAAACCAGTGCAAAGAAACTAAGAACCTTGAAAAAAGATTTGAAAAAAGATTCGAGGAACTGATAACAAGAATGGACAACTTAGAGAGGAATATGAATGAATTGAAGGAGCTGAAAAACACAACATGAGAACTTCGCGAAGCATGCACAAGTTTCAACAGCCGAATTGACCAAGCAGAAGAAAGAATATCAGAAGTTGAAGATCAACTCAATGAAATAAAATGAGAAACCAAGATTAAAGAAAAAAGTACAAAAAGGAATGAACAAAATCTCCAAGAAATGTGGGACTATGTGAAGAGACCCAACCTATGTTTGATAGGTGTACCAGAATGTGACGAAGAGAATGAATCCAAGCTGGAAAACACTCTTCAGGATATTATCCAGAAAAATTTCCCCAACCTAGCAAGACAGGTCAATACTGAACTCCAGGAAATACAGAGAACACCACAAAGATACTCTGCAAGAAGAGCAACCCCAAGGCACATAATCGTCAGATTCACCAGGGTTGAAACAAAGGAGAAAATACTAAGGGCAGCCAGAGAGAAAGGTCGGGTCACCCACAAAGGGAAGCCCATCAGACTCACAGCAGATCTCTCGGCAGAGACTCTACAAGCCAGAAGAGAGTGGGGGCCAATATTCAACATCCTTAAAGAAAAGAGCTTTCAACCCAAAATTTCATATCCAGCCAAACTGAGCTTCATAAGTGAAGGAAAAATAAAATCCTTCATGAACAAGCAAGTACTCAGAGATTTTGTCACCACTAGGCCTGCTTTACAAGAGCTCCTGAAAGAGGCACTACACATAGAAAGAAACAACCAGTTCCAGCCATCCTAAAAGCATACCAAATGCTAAAGACCATCAACAAAATGAAGAATCTACATGAACCAACGGGCAAAACAGCCAGCTAGCATCAAAATGGCAGTATCAAATTCACACATAACAATATTAACCCTGAATGTAAATGGGCTAAATGCACCAATAAAAAGACACAGACTGGCAAATTGGATAAAAAACCAAAACCCATCAGTGTGCTGTATCCAGGAAACCCACCTCACATGCAAAGATACACAAAGGCTCAAAGTAAAAGGATGGAGGAAGATTTACCAAGCAAATGGAGAGCAAAAAAAAAGCAGGAGTTGCAATTCTCATATCTGATAAAATAGACTTTAAAGCAGCAAAGATCAAAAGGGACAAAGAAGGTCATTACATAATGGTAAAAGGATTGATACAACAAGAAGAGCTAACGATACTAAATATATATGGACCCAATGTAGGAGCACCCAGATATATAAGGCAAGTTCTTAATGACTTACAAAGAGACTTAGACTCCCACACAATAATGGTGGGAGACTTTAACACTCCACTGTCAATAGCAGACAGATCAACCAGACAGAAAATTAACAAGGATATCCAGGACTTGAACTCAGACCTGGAACAAGCAAACCTGAGAGACATTTACAGAACTCTCCACCCCAAATCCACAGAATATACATTCTTCTCACCACCACATCACACCTACTCCAAAGTTGACCACATAATTGGAAGTAAAGCACTCCTCAGCAAATGCAAAACAACGGAAATCATAACAAACAGTCTCTCAGACCATAGTGCAATCAAGTTGGAACTCAGAATTCAGAAAATAACTCAGAACCGCACAGCTTCATGGAAATTGAACAACTGGCTCTTGAATGTTGATTGGATAAACAATGAAATGAAGGCAGAAATAAAGAAGTTCTTTGAAACCAACAAGAATGAAGACAAAATGTACCAGAATCTCTGGGACACATTTAAAGCAGTCTGTAGAGGAAAATATATAGCAATAAGTGCCCAGATGAGAAGAGTGGAGAGATCCAAAATTGACACCCTATCATCAAAATTGAAAGAGCTAGAGGAGCAAGATCAAAAAAGCTCAAAACCTAGCCGAAGACAAGAAATAACTAAGATCAGAGCAGAAGTGAAGGAGATAGAGACAAGAAAAACCCTTCAAAAAATCAATAAATCTAAGAGCTGGTTTTTTGAAAAGATCAACAAAATAGACAGACCACTAGCCAGACTGATAAAAAAGAAAAGAGAGAACAACCAAATAGATGCAATAAAAAATGATAATGGGGAAATCACCACAGATTCCACAGAAATTCAAACCATCATCAGAGAATACTACAAACAACTCTATGCACACAAACTAGTAAATCAGGAAGAAATGGATCAATTCCTGGACACCTGTGTCCTCTCAAGCCTAAACCAGGAGGAAGCTGAAACTATGAATAGACCAACAACAAGGTCAGAAGTTGAGGCAGCAGTTAAGAGCCTACCACACAAAGAAAGCCCAGGTCCAGATGGGTTCACAGCTGAATTCTACCAGACACACAAAGAGGATCTGGTACCATTCCTTCTGAAACTATTCCAAATAATCCAAAAAGAGGGAACCCTTCCCAAATCATTTTATGAGACCAACATCATCCTGATACCAAAACCCGGCAGAGACTCAACAAGAAAAGAAAACTTCAGGCCAATATCCATGATGAACATAGATGCAAAAATCTTCAATAAAATACTGGCAAATCGATTGCAACAGCACATTAAAAAACTTATCCATCATGATCAAGTAGGATTCATCCCGGGGATGCAAGGCTGGTTCAACATACACAAGTCTATAAATGTAATTCACCACATAAACAGAAGCAAAAACAAAAACCACATGATTATCTCAATTGACGCAGAGAAGGCATTTGACAAAATTCAACAGCCCTTTATGCTAAAAACCCTCAATAAACTTGGTATTGATGGAACATATCTCAAAGTAATAAAAGCTATTTACGACAAACCAACAGCCAATATCATACTGAATGGGCAAAAACTGGAAGCATTCCCTTTGAAATCCGGCACTAGACAAGGATGCCCTCTCTCACCACTTCTATTCAACATAGTACTGAAAGTTCTAGCCAGAGCAATCAGGCAAGAAAAAGAAATAAAGTGTATTCAAATAGGAAAGGTGGAAGCCAAATTGTCTCTATTTGCAGACGACATGATAGTATACCTAGAAGACCCCATCACCTCAGCCCAAAAGCTCCTGCAACTGATAAGCAACTTCAGCAAAGTCTCAGGATATAAAATCAATGTGCAAAAATCACAAGCATTCCTATACACCAATAACAGACTTAAAGAGAACCAAATTAAGAACGAACTGCCATTCACAATTGCTACAAAGAAAATAAAATACCTAGGAATACAACTCACTAGGAATGTAAGGGACCTCTTTAAGGAAAACTACAAACAACTGCTCAACGAAATAAGAGAGGACACAAACAGATGGAGAAACATTCCATTTTCGTGGTTAGGAAGAATCAATATTGTGAAAATGGCTATACTGCCCAAAGTAATTTACACATTCAATGCTATCCCCATCAAACTACCATTGAGTTTCTTCACAGAACTGGAAAAACCACCATGAATTTCATATGGAACCAAAAAAGAGCCCACATAGCCAAGTCAATTCTAAGCAAAAAGAACACAGCGGGAGGCATCACGCTACCAGACTTCAAACTATACTACAAGGCTACAGTAATCAAAACAGCATGGTACTGGTACCAAAACAGAGATATAGACCAATGGAACAGAACAGAAGCATCGGAGGCAACACAACATATCTACAACCATATTATCTTTGATAAACCAGACAAAAACAGGCAATGGGGAAAGGATTCCCTATTTAATAAATGGTGTTGGGAAAACTGGCTAGCCATGTGCAGAAAGCAGAAACTGGACCCCTTTCTGACACCTTACACTAAAATTAACTCCAGATGTATTAAAGACTTAAACGTAAGACCTGACACCATAAAAACCCTAGAAGAAAATCTAGGCAAAACCGTTCAGGACATAGGAGTAGGCAAGGACTTCATGACCAAAACACCAAAAGCATTGGCAACAAAAGCCAAAATAGACAAATGGGACCTAATCAAACTCCACAGCTTCTGCATGGCAAAAGAAACAGTCACTAGAGTGAATCAGCAACCATCAGAATGGGAAAAAATCTTTGCAGTTAACACATCTGACAAAGGGCTGATATCCAGAATTTACAAAGAACTCAAACAGATTTACAGAAAAAAAAACAAGCCCATTCAAAAATGGGCAAAGGATATGAACAGAAACTTTACAAAAGAAGACATACATGAGGCCAACAAACATATGAAAAAGTGCTCATCATCATTGGTCATTAGAGAGATGCAAATCAAAACCACATTGAGATATCATCTCACACCAGTTAGAATGGCGATCATTAAAAAATCTGGAGACAGCAGATTCTGGAGAGGATGTGGAGAAATAGGAACACTCTTACACTGTTGGTGGGAGTGTAAATTAGTTCAACCATTGTGGAAGACAGTGTGGCGATTCCTCAGGGACGTAGAAATAGAAATTCCATTTGACCCAGCAATCCCATTACTGGGTATCTATCCAAAAGACTATAAATCGTTCTACTATAAAGACACAAGCACACGAATGTTCATTGCAGCACTGTTTACAATAGCAAAGACCTGGAACCAACCCAAATGCCCATCGATGATAGACTGGACTGGGAAAATGTGGCACATATACACCATGGAATATTATGCAGCAATCAAAAATGATGAGTTTGTGTCCTTTGTAAGGACATGGATCAATCTGGAGAACATCATTCTCAGCAAACTGACACAAGAACAGAAAAGGAAATACTGCATATACTCACTCATAGGTGGGTGAGAAAAATGAGAACACATGGACACAGAGAGGCGGTCTACTATACACTGGGGACTGTTGGGGGAAATGGGGGAGGGACAGCGGGGGGCGGGGGCTGGGGAGGATAGCCTGGGGATGAATACCAAGTGTGGGTGAAGGGGAGGAAGGCAGCAAAACACACTGCCATGTGTGTACCTATGCAACTATCTTGCACGTTCTGCACATGTACCCCAAAACCTATAATGCAATAAAAATTAAAAAAAAAAAATGGAGACAACAGACGCTGGAGAGGATGTTGAGAAATAGGAACACTTTTACACTGTTGTTGGGAGTGTAAAGCAGTTCAACCATTGTGGAAGACAGTGTGGCGATTCCTCAAGGACCTAGACATAGAAATTCCATTTGACCCAGCAATGCCATTAGTGGGTACATACCCAAACGATTATAAATTATTCTATTATAAAGATACATGCACACATATGTTCACTGCAGTACTGTTTACAATAACAAAGACTTGGAACCAACCCAAATGCCCAGCAATGATAGACTGGAGAAGGAAAATTTGGCACATAGACACCATGAAATACTATGCAGCCATAAAAATGATGAATTTGTGTCCTTTGTAGGGCCATGGATGAATCTGGAAGCAATCATTCTCAGCAAACTGACACAAGAACAGAAAATCAGACACCGCATGTTCTCACTCATAGGCGGTGTTGAAAAATGAGAACACATGGACACAGGGAGGGGAGCATCACACACTGGGGTCTGTTGGTGGGAAATAGGAGAGAGACAGTGGGAGATAGAGAGGTTGGGGAGGGATAACATGAGGAGAAATGCCAGATATAGGTGACAAGGGGATGGAGGCAGCAAACCATATTGCCATGTATGTACCTATGCAACAATCCTGCATGTTCTGCATATGTACCCCAGAACTTAAAGTACAATAATGTATAAATAAATAAATCCCTGACTGGCTGCTGCCTTTTTTTCAGAGATGCCCCACCCGGCAAGAAGGGAATCTAGTCACAGTCAGCCTGCAGAGGCTTTGCTGAACTGCTTGAGCTCCGCCCAGTTGCTGTGTAAACTTCCCAAATTTGTTTGCACAGGACAGTTTAGAACTCCCTACTGGAGCCTCAGTAATGGCAGACACCCCTCCCCACACAGAGCTGGAATGTCCCAGGTTGAGCTGAGACTGCTGTGCTGGCTGCAAGAATTTCAAGCCAGTGGATCTCGGCTTGCCGGTTTTTGTGGAGGTGGGACCCGCCGAGCCAGAACACTTGGCTCCCTGGCTTCAGCTCTCTTTTTTTCAGGGAAATGAGCGGTTCTGTCTTGGCATTTCCGGTGCCACTGAGTAGGAGGAAAAAAAAAAAAAAAACTGTTGGGACAACAGCCGCCCAGTTTTGTGCTGGAAACCTGGTAGGCACCGGAGGGGCTCTCCTGGTATGAGGGTTGTGAAGAACATAGGAAAAGCGCGATATCTGAGCCAGAGTGCAGGAGTGTCTGGAAAAGTCCCTAATGGCCTCCCTTGGCTAGGAGAGGGAGTTCTCTGGCCCTTGGACTTCCTGGGTGAGGCAACGCCCCCCCACCCCCACTTTGTTTTGCCCTCTACTCCCACTTTCTAACCAGTCCCAGTGAGATGAACTTGGTACCTCGGTTGGAAATGTGGAGATCGCTCGCCTTCTGGATGGCTCTTGCTAGGAACTGCAGACTGGAGCTATTCCTGTTCGGCCATCTTGGTGGAAGGCCTTTGTAGATACAACTTTAATAATGTTTTCAAACATAAAAAATACGGAAGATATTATATCAGACAACTATATACCCATCACTACTAAAATTTAGCAGTTTGTGGTATTTGTTGAAAATCCAACTCTCATCTTTCTTACTCTGCATCTCTATGTTGAAATAATCACTATTCTGAATTCTTTTAGAAATTGTTCCAACACATATATCTATATTTTGTACGTAGACTGTTATGGATACCATACCACATTTGCGGACCTTAAATGTTATGTAGGTGATGTCACAAAGTTCACATTCATTTAAATTTTCTTCTTTCTCCCCAGGTATCTTTCCTTGAGTTTTGCTTTTATTGACAGGCAAAACTGTAGTTTATTCATTGTAAATAATTTGCAATATCTGTTGAATGAATAGCTTTAGCCCATGCTCTGTTGGCTACTATGTTTTTGTGATTATTAAGGGTGTTGCGGCAGACATCTGTGTGAGTGTGTTTCCTGGAGAACATCCTAGAATTTAAACTGCAGACTCAGAGGGTTTGTGCCTTTCATCTTCAGCTTTTACTAGGTATTTCTAAATTGTTTTCTAAACTATCAATTTACTTTTCCATCAGAAATGTTCGAATTTGTCTATCTTCATGTCCCCACCCAAACTATTTTATAGAAGGAAATTAGCTTTCTTCTGCATGGTTTCTAGCAAAGTTGAACATTTCATTTTATTTATTTATAAGATAATTCATGAGTCTAATAATGTATTCCCCTGGAAATTGGAAAATATTAACACCATGAGCAATGAAACCATAACATATTAAAATATGTGGGATGGAGTGAAATCACCAAAGAAAAGTATCTTTGTTCCTTTGGCTCAGAGTGAACAAAGTCCTCCTCTGAGACTTTTGTCTGCAGGTGCCTTGCATGTGTTTGAGTTTAAAATGAACACTACTCACATGGTCCAGGAACACTGCAGCAGACTAAATGTTTTGTGGGAGCAGGGGGAGGTGTCCTTTGGGAGAGTGTGGGATGGGAGAGAGCACATCATAAATCCCGCTACCCTTATCCTGGCCAAGAGTCAAACACTGGATACTTGGGCTTCCCCAGAGTTAAAGCTCCAGCATTTCTAGTCCAGCTGTAAGGCAGCTCCAACTTTACCCCTGGTGTGTCCCTTGATGATGGAGTGAGAAATAGGCAGTTCCCACAAGAGGAGGCCTTCTGGGCACATACAGCAAAAAGGTGTCCATTGATATCAGAGTTCAGACTTATTCTTTAGGCAGCTACAACCAATCTTGGATTTATGAAAAATAGAATGCAAGGAGGCCAGAAGAGAATTTTATGTATGTGATCAGAAAAGAATTCTGTTATTCTCTTTTTCTGTGCCAAGAAGATTAATAATTTTTAAAGGCAGCATCTGCCCTCTCTGTCCTTGCGTATGTCCATCTATAATGATTTGTGGTATCTGAGTCTGCATGAAGGAAGCCTAAGGCCTATAGAGAATATAAAAGGATGAATGTACTCCTGTGATGCTGTTCTCACTATCAGAAATTTCCCAGTCCCTAAATCCCTGAGTTTCTACAGGTCCTGCTTTGCTCTCCAGCTCCTGGAAACAGCTCCTTTACTTACCTTCTCTCTGCCCTCACAGACTATTTCTGCTGAGGTTTCCCCACCCCCATTCTCATTTTTAAATCAGAACAAAACTTTCAGAACGCTGGTAATAGCCTGCTGTGTTCCTCAAGTTATTATACAATGACTTTGCCTTTTCAAAGCCTTTAAGTTAGCTAAAAAGACAAGAAAACAACTTGTGTGAAATAAAAAGAGGAGGCTAGAATTTTGAATAGTTCCAAGAATGACAAAGCAACACTGATGTATAAGTTTCAACTTTAGTGCCAGAGCAGGGCAATTGGTAGTGACCCTGTGTTTATGTAAAATGAAGAGTAATTGGTTACAGAGATGTGTAATAATTGGTTGTTGGAGATGACGACCACAAGAATACTGCCATCTGCTATGGGCCAGGCAGGTTACTAGGTCTTTTAATTCACCATTCAATTTTCACAACCATCCTATGATATAGACACTATTACAAGATGTAAAAACAGAGGCTTACTAAAGTTATGTAAATTGCTCAACTTCATACAGCAATATTGCCATGGATATGGGAGGGAGCAATGGTAGCACAAAAGTCACCGGGTTTTCAGTTCATTGTAAACGAAGCTGTACTTTATTACAGTGGTTGGTAAACTATAGACAGTGGGCCTTGCCTCTTTTTGTAAATAAAGTTTTATTGGTACAGAGCCACATCCTTTAATTTACATATTATCTATAGTTGCTTCCACACTACTGTGGTAGAGACTGATAGTTGTGACAGAGACTATGAAGCCTGCAAAGCCTAAAATGTTTGCTGTCTAGCTCTTACAGAGGACTAGCTCTGCCTTGTGGTTCGTTACCTTTAGAGCAACCTTGTCCAACCTGCGGCCCCATGGGATGCATACGGCCCAGGGTGGCTTTGAATGCAGCCCAACACAAATTAGTAAACTTTCTTAAAACATTATGAGATTTTTTGCGTGATTTTTTTTTTGTCATTAGCTATTGTTAGCATTAGTGTATTTTATGTGTGGCCCAAGATAATTCTTCTTCCAGTGTGGCCCCGGGAATCCAAAAGATTGGACACCCTTGCTTTGGAGCCTTTTGGGGAAACCCTGTGCTAATTTCTTCCTCTTCATTCCTTCATGTTGGATTCTAAGATCCAGCCTACAGTTGGAGGTGGACCATTCTTTCCAGCTAATTCTCCAGCGATTTTTAGAATCTCAAGTCTGCACAAATGATTCAAGTTTGGCAGCTGCCTTCTTTCAGTCTGCTTGATAAAGCTTCTAATATAGCCCCATAATTTTCCCTATGGCTTCAAGCAGAAGTGTATTTTTCTCTGTGCCTTTTAACATAGGGCTCCTTTATGATTCCAAGGCTTCTGAAAGACAAAGGTTCTCAAAAATCTGGAAGTGCTATTTTGCATTTTACTCACATCATTCTATAGCTCTTCTTCATGTTTTCATTATGGGGATTATAAGCATCAGTAACCAGTTCATAAATCCCTGCCTTTATCATCATGTTGAATCTGCCTTGCTCAAGTGCGTTTTTGGCATCTACTGAGCATCTGTTTTAGCATGTTCAGACAATTTTCAAGTAGAAAAAAAGTGAAGAGGCTATTCCTCATGAACAAGGGTTCTCACGTTTTATGGAGTTTGATGCACAGCTCCATGAGGTCAAGTATTTTAGCTGTTGTCTTCTCATCTCTGGCCCCAGCATTTAGCAGCCTGGCTCACTGAGTGTTTGTTAATGAATGAATGAAGAAAGGAATGAATGAATGAATAAATGAATGAATGAATGAATACAGAAACATCTCAAGGAATGAGATGACAGAGTTGACTCTTCTGTGGTTCTACTAATTTCCCGATTTCTTGTTCAGTGTCTCACTGGCTTCTAGGACCAACTGAACCCCTAGACAGAATAAATATATTAAAGCACTGGTTCTCTAATACTGTAGGTTGAGACAATCTCAGATTTGCAATTGGTCTCATTTAAACATTTTTAGGTCTTTACTGTGTGACCAACCACCACCTAGAATCCTGTCAAGTCACATTTATAAGAATAGACATATTTCTTTTCATTAGTTTCTCATTGCTGCTGTAGAAAATTACCACAAACTTGGAGATGTGAAATGGTACAACTCATTATTATACTTCTGAGGTCGGAAGTCCAAAATAGGCCTATTTGTGCTTAAATCAAGGTGTCAGCAAGGCTGTGTTCCTTTCAGAGGCTTAGGAGAGAAGCTGTTTCCTTGCCTTTTCCAGGTCCTAGAGTCTACCTGCATTCCTTGGCCCATGGCCTCTTTTCATCAACAAAACAGGCAGTTTAGCATGTTCAATCTCTCTCTTTCCTCCCTCTCTGATCTCTGCTTCCTTTGTCACATATCCTCTAACTCCAAGTATCCTCTCCCTCTTATAAGGACCCTATGATTTGTTGGACCCACCAGAATAATCCCCCCATCTTGAGATCCTTTACTAAGTCATATCGGCAAAGTGCCTGCTGCCCTGTAAAGTCACATATTTACAGGTTCTGGGGATTGGGAAATGAACATCTTTGAGAAGGTGTTATTCAGCCTACCATAGTATCTTTTCCTCCTTATCTAGATCGATCCTTCACTTTCTACCTTGTATTCAAAGCATCCCAGATAACAAAGTGCCAAAAAGGAGGCTTTCGTGGGCCTCTGCCTTTGGCTTGCTGCAACTCTCCTGAGGCCCTCCTGCAAGGCTTCCTGGGACCTAAAGTGACCGCATGATAGTGATGATTCTCTGCAAGTGTTAAAGGTAGAAAACACAAGTCAACATGAAAACACTGAAGCCAAACTGAAATCTTGAGTACACTTCATTTTCAAGAAAATTGTCAGAGAAATCCTTGACAGGAAGATTAACAAGTAAGGATGCTCATTTTAATCACTAGGAGATAAATAGAGTGTTTTACAGATTGAAAACAAAGACTCAAAAAATGAGAACTGATCATGTGTTCAGCTGATTTTTTTTTTAACCAATGGATTCAAAGCTTGACCCATCTTAATTATTTTCTTACTATCCACTGTTTTTTGACTTGATGTCATTATCTAAAAATATTTCAGAATCTTTGAAACTAATTAAAACAGAGAGCCTTTTGTTGAAGCAGCTGAAGCTAGTGACCTGCAGGCTCACACCAGGCTTTCTGGAAGGGTGTTTATTAGGAGAAACTCATGGAAAAGAAGTGGGGCCCCATCAGTGTTCATTACATTCTAGGTGGTACATGGGGATCTAGCAGGGTTAGAAGTAGGACTTGGATAGAGAAACCTGGCCAAGGTCTCTAGGGTTTTTAAACTTCATTACTGGAAAAGCACCTACTCCAACCTGGTCTAATCATGGACTGGGTCCAGGCTTGGTGGTCACAACCTCAGCAGTCTGCCCACACCGCTTGCCTTCACTTGGCTCAGCTGAGCAAGTTTCTCTGGAGCTCTGCAGGAGGCCAAACTCTGGGATGGCAATATTTAGTACATCAGAGAATGAATCAGAACAAGTTAACCTTACCCGTCAGTTCACTCCCCCAATCCCAAGGTTCATGATTCAGGTTGGAAAGCCTCAGTTCTGGTTGTAGGGTTGGCCAGGCAGTGCCTAGCAAAAGAGTGGTGTGAAGTTGAACAAGGCTGGCATCTGCAGCTGCAGCATGGGGTCAAAAACATGTGAAACAGGGCAGAATGACATGAGACAGGGTAAAGGCAAAACTCTCCCTGTTTTAATTGATTTCAAGGATTTTAAAATATTTTTAGATAGTGACATGAAGTAAAGAAACAAAACAAAAAACAATGACTAGTAAGAAAATAATTAATGAATGGGTCAAAATTTGACTTTTTAACTTCGTTGCTTTAGACAACTGATTGCCAGTTAACAGACAGCAGTGCCTGCGAAGTGTGCAGTTCCCCCCACAGTCTGATGGGGGCAATGTGTCAAGATTCCCCAGCTGGCCTAGAACGGTGGCTCACACCTATAATTGCAGCATTTTGGAAGGCAGAGGACAACAATCACTTGAGCCTAGGAGTTCGAGTCCAGCTTGGGCCACATAATAGACCTTGTCTTTACAAAAAAATTGAATATTAGCCAGGTATGGTGGTGTGTATTTGTGGCCACAGCTACTTGGACTATGTCACTGCTTTCTACCCTAGGTGATAGAGTGAGACCCAGTCTCAAAAAATACCAAAAAAAAAAAAAAAAGAGAGAGAGAGAAAGAAGAGAAAAAGATTCCTCAACTGCCCAAGAAAATCACAGGAGAGGAAATAAAAAGAAGCGTAGAAAAGATGTCTAGGATGGAGGACATTTTATGGGTGGGCTGGATGATATCTGGACATCCCAATAGCAAATTTCATTTTCACTCTAATGATTGAATCTTTCCGAGGTCAGTGGGGGTCTGGATAAAAGGGGAAGCTCATGGCATTTCAGTCTTCCTTGACTATCCATCCGCTAATCCTGTGCTGACTGACCACTTTGCTATCATAAACTCAGAAGAGAGATGCACGGCTTTGCCCTTTGGGTCCTCCACAGCCTCATCTTCTGGATATTATCTACCTTATGTCCTCTAAGGTGGGTCTGAGAGTTTCTGTTAAAAAGAAATCGTTCTTTTTTTAATAACGCAGGAGTAGGACATCATCTATCTCATTCCATCTGACTTCTTGTCTGAAAACCTGTGACCACATAGCCTAGCAGAGGTGCTTCATGAAGGGGTCTCACAGGATGCTTCTCTCAGGTCCATCTATTCCCCTTTGCCGTTACTTCTTTCCCTTTTTTCAGGCTGGCAGGTTTCCACTCTGGACTACACCTTGGTTTTCCTACTCCTGCTGCATGTAACTGGGCACATAGTCATTCTGGGTCATCTTGAACTCACCACCCTGTCTCAGGAAGAGAGTCTGGGAAATAACTTTGCTCAGATAAAATTATCTAGTATTTCTCTTGTAAGAAGGTGATTGACATGAGTTACTTTCTACCCTCCCAGGTGGCAGTTTATCTTTTCCTTTAATGAAATCTAAAGCTTATTAAGCAACCTTCTCCAAGCTTGTAAACAACCTGGTATATTTTCCTAGGTGGCAATCTCTTGTCCTACTTCCTCCTTTCATTTCTCCTGTTTGTGCTAGATTCCTGAACAGGAGAGCCTCAGGACTTTCATCAAGAGTTGTCATTTTTTCTTCTTTCTGTCCTTCTCATGCTTGGCAATTGTTTCTAAAGCCACTGTTAATAGCCATAACAGTGTATAAGTGTATACACAGGAGTATAGGTGATCACTATGAGCAAGTGTAGAACTTCATTGTTAACTGGGGACATGTGTGTGCCAGCACAGCCGTGGACATGATCATCTGTTTAGAAAATCTTGGAAGTAAGGTACGAAGCTCTTTGGAGTACTCATTCTTTACTGTAATTCCATTTCAAGTCCATTTTTAGTGAGAAGATCAGAAATCACTCTGGCTCCTTGGAGGAGGATTTTAGGCAGTTGCAAAGCAAGTTAATTTGCTTTTTCCCTTTTTGTTCTTCAATATAATAGTTTTGAATTTAGTTCCCTCTTTCCCTCCCTCCCTCCCTCCCTGTCTTCCTTCCTTCTTTTCATTATTTTTAACAGAAAATAAAACTTGTATCCATAGAGATAAACTGACTTCTTAAGATCACATACCTCATTAGGAACATAACTGTCACTAGAATCTAAATCTCTGACCTGGATTTGTATTCTGGTGACCCAGTCTAATTGGAAAGCAACCAGAGTGTCAGATTCTACCCCTGACTTTATCATAGAATACAGTAAAAAGAGGACTGAAGTCAAAATTGGAGTTCTCTTTTCTCATGCTAGCTCTGCAACTTAAGGGCTATGCAAGTTTGACAATTCATTTAAACATTTTAGATTTAAATTGTTCACCAGTATAATATATATAATACCTTCCTTGTAAATAAAACATAAAATATGTGTGGAATGTTCTGCATTTTTAAAGGCACTCAATGTAAGTTGTTATTTCATGGGGTAATTGCGACCCAAAAGATACTTCTTTGTCATAATTTCAGTTTCAATTTAAATTTTATTTGAATATATAGATTTAAGATCTCCAGAACCTTCAAGGGCTTTAGAGCTTCATTGTTGTGTCTTCTGAGATTTTTGTTTCTCTTATTTATTAATTTTCTAATAACGGCTCTCAAAAATGCAAATGAGTCTCTAATGACCTGCCTTAGGCTATATCCTCATGTATCTCTGGGAAGATGGAAGGTCATTAACAATCTGGATTACCGAATTCCTCATGTTAATAAAGCCACAGCACATGGATTTACACATTTGTATGCAGGAAGAGCAAACAGTTGATGGAAGCTCAGGGCTTCTCTGACCTTCAGTGGGTATTCCCTGAGTACAAAAGAAGCTCTATTGTGAACATTTAAAAACACAAGTGCAGTTATCTCTCCACAGGCTTTTTAAGTTGAGTGGATGAAACTCCTGAAACATATTCTATGAAAAGTTCAAGGTGAACTTCACCTAACTAAGAAGGATAAGTTTCTGTGGCAAAATGGCACATGAAACCCAACTCTGTTCATTTTTTCCTCAATGTCTAGAGACTTTACCCATAAGCTCCAGTCAGTGACTGAGAATCAGCTTTGCTCAGCCCTGTGAGGCCCTATATGCTGTTGAGCTACTGGTCATAGAAAGAGAGCCCCTTCTCAGATCACCTGAAGTCAAGAGTTTGAGACCAGCTTGGCCAACATGTTGAAATCCCGTCTCTACTAAGAATACAAAAATTAGCCCAGCGTGGTGGCTCATGCCGGTAGTCCCAGCTACTCTGGAGGCTGAAACAGGACAATTGCTTGAATCCAGAAGGCAGAGATTGCAGTGAGCCAAGATCATGCTGCTGCACTCCAGCCTGGGTGACAGAGAGAGACTTGTTTCAAAAATAAATAAATAAATAAATAAATAAATAAATAAATAAAGACCATGCTTCCCTGGAGGACAATTTTATTTACACTATAATCATGTTTTCTTGAGTCAAACACTATTTTTGGCAAGAATAAAGCCTCAGCATGTAAATATAAAAGGAAAAAAATGAAGCGACTAAGTGACTACAGTCATGATACTAAAAGTTCAAATACAAAGAAGTCAAATTGTGTATCTGGAGGAATTAAACATTAAGAAGTAGTGAAATGAATCTGTGTTACCTGTGTCTTGGGACACATCACCATCTAATTTTCTATTCCTGGGTTGCGAAGCACTGCAGGAAAAACCTGCTCTCTGTCTCTGTCCGCAGCTGCTCATGCTACCTCCCTTCACCTTGCTGTTCTCCACTTCATTTTATTCATCCCACATCACTTTTGTTTCCTCACAAGTTGTTCTCCATATTTACCATTCATGTCAAGCCAACAATTCTACCCCGTGTCTTACTAATCTTAACAGAAGATGTCAATCCAGTGTCCTTAGGAATAGTAAAGCTGCCTGACATTGACTGTTTGAACTTCTCTTCTCTCAGCTGCAAACTTTTTATTCTTACTTATCTTCCCACAAAGAACATTTGGGTCATTTTCTTTATTTTGAAATCCCTTTTCTTTTTCAGGTCTAGTTATTCTATCTTTTCTATCCATTTTTTAACCTTATCTGAATTTAGTTTCATAAGTTAATTTCATCTTGTTTGAGGAAGTTTCCTTTCAACTAGAGTTTTTTTTCTCTTTTTAAATGAACAGCTTCAACCACCTTATCCTAAACATAAAATGAAAGAAAAAAAAAAACCAGTAAAAAAAGTTTTCTAAAAAAATTTCCTTTGCCCTTGCAAATCTTTTCTTTTTTTTCTTTTTTTTTTTTTTTTTTCAAATATGGGATCTTGCATTGTCACCAGGCTGGAGGTCAGTGGTGTGATCCTAGCTCACTGCAGCTTTGAACGCTAGGGCTCAAGCAATCATCTTACATCAGCCTCCTGAATAACTGGGACTATATCACCAGACACCTGCACACTACCATGCCTGGCTAGCAAATCCCTCCTTTACTTCCAAACTTCACAGAACTCTAGTCTGTACATACTACTTGTGCTCTCTCACTTTCTACTCTACCTCAACCCTAACATTCAGCATCCAGATTTTTCCACTGTCTACTTTACTCAAACATGTCAGTTATGCCCAGCAATTTAAGAACAACCTCATATTCCAAAATCAAAGCACTAAATCACATGCAAAAGGAATACTGTAGCTGGATTCAGAATTTTGCAAAATTGGCCTTTTCTGCGTCAACACATCCGTTGATCTCTGTTAGATGCTGACCCCTAGTCTCTGTGGTTCATTTTGTTACCTGTACTTAAGATGTGGAATAGATACGAAGTGCAGGTAACAAAATTTTATGATCTGGAATCCCACTTTTCTTTGGTTATTTCTCTTTCTTCTCACAGGACCTTATCCTTCATCACTTCAGCAGTCTCAGAACCCACATGGGCTGGAGAAGTGTTGCCTGGGCTCTACCTTCCTCCCAAAGCAAGTTTAGACAGAATTCTTTACTTAACAATTAGCGGTAATCTTCTACTCATGACATCCAATGGCTTTATCTTTCTTTATTTGTCCTTCTCATCTTCTCTTCATCCTGAGCTACTTTTGACTACTTCCTTCTTGATTTTTGCCTCTGCTTGGACTCCATGACTATGATGTTTCTATTTCTTCTGGACTTCTCATCATTGCCTTGACCTCAGCCTTCTCACCCTCCCCCAGTGTCTTCCTTCTATTCCCTTCTACCATCTATCCATATGTTTTCTCTGGGAATTGTTATTTAGCTGATGAACTTCAAATATCACTCCAAAGAATGTCGGCCTTTAATGTCACTTCACGTTTTCTCATTCTAAGTGTGATCTACTTAGCAAACCCTCTTCAATTGTTACTTTTACCTCAATTTCCCCCATCTATTCTTACCACCCAGTGCTGGCTCAGGCTCTTCTTAACTCCTCTTTCTAGTGTTTCAGTAGCTTCCTAAGGAGTCACACCACTTCTACTGGTTCTCCCCTTCATTTCTTCATGATTAGCTGCTAAATGAGCTTCCCTTGATCATGGTTTTGATTCCAGACTCCTTTTCTTATAACCTGAAAATGACTGTTCATCATACAACCTTCTAAACTTCTCTTCACAATTCCTCATACTCTAACAGCTATCTATTCTACCACTCATTATCACATAAACCCTTCAGCCAGTGGCCTGCCCCTCCTGTTTCTTCACACTGCACAGTCTCCTACAGTGTTGCCCGAACTAAACAGTTTCTCCTTATTCTTGATGTTGAAGTTGTATCTCTTGTCCAAGGCCCAGGCACAATGCCACCTCTTTTATAATGCCTTTTTTTAAGGTATTTAGACTAAAAGGAGTTCTCCCTTTGAACTCCTTTTTTTTTTTTTTTTTTTTAAGGAGAGAAGGAGAGGAAGAAAGAGGAAGAAAAAGAGGGAGAAAAAACAGGAATATTGCTTTATTCTAAAAATGGATATTCATAATGACCAATGAATATTTTGTGTATTTAAAGTGGAGAATGCATATTTTGTGTATTTAAAGTGGAGAGCTCTATAAATACTAATTAAGTTTACTTGTTCTGGATCTGAGTTCAAGTTCTGGATATCCTTATTAATTTTCTGTCTCGTTGAGTCTAAATCTCTTTATGGGTCTTATGTGTCTAGGTGTTAGGATCCTTAGCTCTTATTATTGCATTGATCCTTTTACCACTGTATCTTTGTTGCTTTGAAATCTGTTTTATCAAATGCGAGAATTGCAACTCCTGCTTTTTGTTTATTTATTTATTTTTGCTCTCCATTTGGTTGGTAAATCTTTCTCCAACCCTTTGTTTTGAGTCTTTGTATATCTTTGGATATAAAATGGGTCTGGATGTAGTATACTGTTAGGTTTTGGCTGTATCTTTTGATTGGGGGATTTAGTTGATTTAAATTTAGGGTTACTGACATTTGATGTTAACTGGCTATTTTATCCATTCGTTGATGTAAATTCTTCTTTATGTTGATGCTCTTTACTTTTTGGTATATTTTTAGAAAGGCTAATACTGGTTGTTCCTTTCTGTGTGTAATGCTTCTTTCAGAAGTTTTTGTAAATCAGGCCTGGTATTAATAAAATCTCTGAGTACTTGCTTGTTCATTAAAGATTTTATTTTTCCTTCAATTGTGAAGCTTAGTTTGGCAGGATATGAAATTCTGGGCTGAAAGTTCTGTTCTTTAAGGATGTTAAATATCGGCCCCCACTCTCTTCTGGCTAGTAGGGTTTCTGCTGAGAGATCTGCTGTAAGTCTGATAGGCTTCCCTTTGTGGGTAACCTGACCTTTCTCTCTGGCTGCCCTGAGTATTTTCTCCTTCGTTTCAACCCTGGTGAATCTAATGATTATGTGCCTTGGGGTTGCTCTTCTTGAGGAATATCTTTGTGGTGTTCTCTGTATTACCTGGGGTTGAATAGTGTCCTGCTTAGCTAGATTGGGAAAATTCTCCTGGATAATATCCTGAAGAGTATTTTCCAGCTTGGATTCATTCTCTCCATCACATTCAGGTACACCTATCAAACGTAGATTAGGTCTTTTCACATAGTCCCATATTTCTTGGAGACTTTGCTCATTCCTTTTTATCCTTTTTTCTCTATTCTTGTCTTCTCATTTTATTTCATTAAGTTGGTCTTTGACCTCTGATATCCTTTATTCTGCTTGATCAATTTGGCTATTCAAACTTGTGCATATTTCACTAAGTTCTCGTGTTGTATTTTTCAACTCCGTTAGTTCATTTATATTCCTCTCTATATTGTCTATTCTTGTTAGCATTTCATCAAATCTTTTTTCAAAGTTCTTAGTTTCTTTACATTGGGCTAGAACAAGTTCTTTCAACTCCCAAAAGTTTCTTATCATCCACCTTCTGAAGCCTACTTCAGATAATGGAACACAGTCCTTTTCTGTCAGGGCTTGTTCCGTTGCTGTTGAGGAATTGTAATCCCCTGTAGAGGGAGAGGGATTCTGATTTTGCATATTCTCGGCCTTTTTAGGCTGTTTTTTCCCTTTATTATGAATTTATCCATCTGTTGTCTTTACAATTACCACCTTTCTAATTAGGTTTCTGAGCAGATGTCCAATTTATTGATTCCCAGTGCTGGAATCTGAGCAACCCACTGCGCTGGCCAAAACAGCAGCGATAAGACTGATGGTGTCAACATGGTGAAACCCTGTCTCTAATAAAAATACAAAAAAAAAAAAAAAATTAGCTGGGCATGGTGGCACATGCCTGTAATCTCAGATACTCGGGAGGCTGAGGCAGGAGAATTGCCTGAACCCAGGAGGCGGAGGTTGCAGTGAGCTGAGATCGCGCCATTGCACTCCAGCCTGGGTAACAAGAGCGAAATTCTGACTCAAAAAAAAAAAAAAAAAAAAAAGACTGATGGTGCTCCTCTGCCTGGGAATCTCTGGTCTGGCTTCCTTCTTGAGTCCGTAACAAGCAGCTCTGCCTTCCCAGAGCTCCAAACACTGGTCAGTAAGGGAACCAGTCCTGCTCACTCCACACAAAGAGCTCCGTGCCGAGGGGCTGGCAAAACCGCTGCACCAGCCACAAGAGTGGCGCTGGTGACCTGTGGGGCTCCTCCACTGGAAATCCTCTGGTCCGTGAGTGACAAAAGTTCATCTGAAAGTGTGGCGTCCTCTCGTTTTCTGGGCTTTCACTGGGAGCTACAATCCCGAGCTGTTAGCAATCAGCCATCTTGGATCTTGAACTCCTATAGTTCTTTGAATTATTAAAATGTCAGTTATTATGATGAACCTTCAATTACAACTTTTATGCACATATAAAGTCTTATTCCTCCAAATCTCCTGCAGTATCTATCAAACGAACTTGGAAATTGTAGGGAATAATATATGTTTCCTAAATGAATAGTAATTACTTATTTTGGAGTGTTCAGAGGCCGTTCCTTCATCGCAGGTCAGTTGCAGAAGGGAGAAACATAAAAGCTTTAACACATTTTATTCCTATGAATTAGCATTCATGTATACTGGTTATTGCTTTTGTTTTGTTTTTGGTCGCAATCTAGGATGACAATTAATCCTTGAAATGTTTGCGTCTCTCTCATCTTGCTTTCTCATGACAATTTTGTTTAAACACTTGTTTCAACTTGGTCTTCCTCATTTCCTTCCTTCTTTCCTTCCTTCATTCCTTCCTTCCTTCTTTCCTTCCTTCCTTCCCTCCCTCCCACCCTCCCTCCCTCCGTTCCTTCTTTCCTTCTATCCAGAAATTTAGATTTGGTGAGAAGTTTTCTTCCTTGGAGTATGTTTAAATCTAACTCACATATACTCTGAAAAAAATACTCTGGATATTCTTTGGCTTCACTTTTGTTATGAATCCTGAACTTTGCTGTCTGTTCACACACTGTGACCTTTGGTTCTGGTAATGAATGGTGTTCAGTATCCTGAAAAGAGCACACAAAGCATTTGCTAATCAAGTCAAGGCTTATCTGAGGAGTTTTTATTGCTGTCACATTCTCTCAATACAAGCTTAAGAAGCAAAATAAACCTAAGCTTTTATACTCGAAAGTTCAAATGTTACAAATTCAAAAATTGTGGCTACATTGGGAATATGCTGAACTGTGTAAGAGTTTCCATTTATTTCCTTTTAGGACTTCAGTTGACTAATCACAGCTGTTTTACAGTTTGCTGTTATGAATAGAATTCAGAATTAGTTTAGGGAATTAGCATTCACAGAGATAAAAATTACTTTTGCATAAACCCTTTTTACAATCCTTACGTAGTTTCCCATACAGGCAAGACTCCAGTGTGACTTAGTTACTAAAAGTCCCTTGCTGTTTTGCAATGCTGTAATTACACTTAGATATGTATACAATAGCATGTTGTTAGAAAGTTACTTCATGCCCATGGCAACAAGCAGGTATCTGGGAAGTGATAAGACAGTGCATTTGGTCATGTGTCAAACGACGTCTTAGTGTCTTTATTAGCTCCCCCTCCTCCCCTTTTTTCTCCTTCTTTGTCATGCCCAACAGCTTCAACTGTTGACTTTCCCATCATTCTGGAGGGGTCTCACCGCAGATTTCTTTAGGTTGTAACATGTTACACAGGCGAGTCACTTTATTTGGGGAGCAAGCAGGTTTGATAAATGAGCATTTGTTCCCCAGAATAGTGAGGCCAGCATGTTGCTCCACTGGGAACAGAATCCATGAACATCCATCTCTCAAAACTCAAAATCTCTTCAGTTTGGTTTTTCAGCCTTCTTGATAAATCTGATTTTTATTGATTTCATCTGCAAACTTTCTGGTATACTATCTTAGTGGTCATAGCCTTTCTTTCCCAACATTTAGTTGCTTGGATGTGTCTCTGCTTCCACAGGCTAGATGCTAGGTGCATTGGTTAGCCAATAAGAATTCATACATAAAGGAGCTCTTATTGTGAAGGAAATATGAAGTATGAAGAAATTTTATTAACTTTCTTTATAAACCTTTATGAGAAAGATATATATATATATGTGTATATATATATAATACATATAATATATACACATATAATATTATATTTATATATTATATATATGGGTTTGATGATAGTATATAGTAGGGTTCAGGGTTGGTTACATGACTAGGATGCTGTTGGTGAGACCACTCCAAATTAGAAATGTGTTGAAGGACTCCATCACCACCTGGGTCTTGGTTTTGTTTTCATTGAAAATAAAGACGCCAGAAAATGCTGGTAAAATTTGTATATTATGTGAAGTGTTGATGAGAGGTTTATCCATACCTAAAAGCATACTGGCAAGCATAAATGTCAAGATCTAATAGGATAACAATGTGTAGGAATAAAATTTTCAGCACATGCTCCAAAGGGCAAGTTCATAGGTATGCATCAGAAGAGACGTAATTTGCCAGTAAGTTGACTTGTCGAGAAGGCCTGGAGTATTACTGATTGGTTCAAATGCCTGTAGGGAGTTACGTGTTCCATCACTGGTCATGAAAATCTCAGGTGTCACTAATGAAAGCACTTTCAGACTAAAAGAGATTACAGTCAAGTTTGTGCTGGACAGATCATCCCTAGAATATTGTATTCTGAATGGGGCATTACATTTTGAGTGGAATAATGAAAGGTTAAAGTAACTAGGATGATGCACTAGCTCAAAGCCAAGAAATATTAGAAAAACATATGGATGGCTCTGAGCTTGACATAGAAGAAAATAGTGAAGATATTATAGCTGTCCTCCAGCATCAATACATGCTGTCTTTACTCTGCATCACTCCTGAGAGAATGAGGGCAGAAAGAAATCACATGTACTTAGTACCCACCACATGCCCAGCCTGAGCTAGGCTTGTTTTACACACACACACACACACACACACACACACAATTTTATCAAAATCTCACAGCAACTTTATGAAGTAGGGGTTGTTATATTACTTTCTAATTTAGAATCCTGAAACACAGAGAACTCTAGAGACTTCTTCAAGGTAACATGAAGTATTTAGATTCTATGGCAAATACCTGTGATTCTCTGGGGATGCAACTCCTCTCCCTCCTCATTCCATGTGGTCTGGGGGGCTCTGGACTCCCTTCCTGAATGGAAGGATGAGTAAGACAGTTCAGTCTTGCTCAATCACAATATGGGTCTCTGTATTTGAATGACTCAATCCATGCACATGGGATTCATTCTAAGACCTTTGCTAGTTATGTCAGGGAAGAGGCATGCTTGTCTTCCAATGGGATTCAGAAAGTCTAAGATGTAAGCCTTGAGCTGCTGGGAGACGTTTTGCCATCATAAGGCATAGTATGGTACCTGACAATGGTGCCAACCCAAAGGAATATGTTGTTAAATTTAATCTGTTCCATGTTTGTTAAGGGTAATTCCATTATCATTCTAATCTCACAACGAATAAAACGGGGTTGTTGACAATATCAAGTTCACAGTGTTATTCTGGGCAGAGCCAAAATTCATATCCACTTTGTCACATTTCTTAGGTACTCATTGAATATTATCACTGTTTTTACTTGGATCTTAAAAACCAAAATAAGACTGAATACATGATTATCCACAAGCTATCTGTCTCACCTCATCAAATCTGACCTAATTATAGAATTTCATGTTTTGGGGGTGGGTTAACAGAGTACCACATTTAGGTAGGGATGCAAAATTAAGTAACTTTTCAGACAAGCTTTCTCTTAGAGTATAACATGACCATTTAGATTGACATATTACTTTGGTAATTTTGCCATTCCTCCTTGTCTCTACTGCTGAGAAAACCAAAGAAAATTATTTATCATCTGTTTGCACTGTCTCTTTCAGTAAGATGCATAGTGGTTGCCTTTTTTATTATGATTTGCTAGTAATTGTATGAACATCTAAGGACTCAAAACAGGTGTTGAACTGTTGCAGATTGCTTGGGAGTGGTGAGAAATGGTGCTAATTGCTCATAGATTAAAATGATTTCTGAGCTTTTTTTTACTAAATTCTAGATCTTCAGCTAACAGACTCATAATGGAAAGAAAAATTAGAAATCCAGCAACACAGAGCACAGGTCCTATGCTCTGCACAAAAATCATGTCTCTAAATCAAGTTTCAACTCTTGCTTGACGGTTATGAACCTTTAACTGCTAGCGAAAGGTAAAAGTAATGGAGGTCTTTATACAATAAATGAGAAATACTATTGACTCCTCTTTCCCATATGACACTGAAATCTAAATGTCATTATTTTAGTAGTTTGTAATTTGTCACATTTCACCAAGTCTCTCTTTTAAAAACAACATTTTAATACCATGCGACAGTGAGTGTCCTCATTGATAGTCCCATTCATTTAAAAGCCACTAAGTTTTCTGGCTTATTCAATAGAGCATTTGAAGCTGAATTTATATAAAGACACCAACAATGATAGGATATGAACCTTATAGATTAGTTATTTTTAAATATGTTACTTTATTATTCATATAGCTCTAGAAAAAAATAGAAATATATTATGCACAGATGATTTAGAACTGAAGTATGCTAACGCTAACCTAGCTTTTATAATCATTATATTTAACTTTCCTTTTGTTCTGCCTCTGCCAAATTCACTGCATCAGGAAGTGTTCGCAATTCTCTAATTATATTTGACTACACATGTTTTATTTGTTTATTTTTTAAAATTATGATCGTTATTATTTTTCCTTCAAACTTTTATTTTAGGTTCAGGGGCTACATGGGAAGATTTGTTACATAGGTAAATTGTATATTGCTGTTGTTTGCATGGGAGGATGGGAGGAGGGTTAGGATCCAGAAACTACCATTAGTTACTATGCTCTCTACCCAGGTGATGAAACAGTTTATACCTACATTTTCTAAACCCTTGTTGCTAACACCTGACAGCTCTTGGCTAGGCTGTTACCACAGTCTTAACCTAGTCTCTCACCTTCTCCAACGGTCCTTCTATGTTTCATTCTTCAAACTCCAACCAGAGTGATGTTTTTAAGAAATAAATCAAGTTACATTATACTCTGCTTAAAATCCTTCTGGGATCCCTATGGTACTTTTGAGAAAAATTCTAAGCCTCTTTATCTTGCCTCCAAGGTCCTATGTGATCTTGGCTCTGCCTCTTCTTTCTCCCTTGTCAGCATGTTCCAGCCCTAACAGCCTTGTTTCTGTTCCTCAAACAGACCAAGTTCATTAATGTCTTGGGGTTTTCCATCTGCCTCATCTGCCTGGGATGCTTTTTTTTGTGATATCCTCATGGCTGGCTCCTTGTCCTTCAGATCACAACATGTATAGTATCTCATGAGCAACAGCCTTTCCGATTGCCCCACCAAAGCAGCCAGTTCCAGTCTGGTTTAGTTTTATCACAGCAATCATCACTTCCTGTATCTTTGCTTATTTATTTGTTTATTGCTTAGGTTACATTACTAGAATTTAGTTTCCCCAACAACTTGGAAGAGTGGGTGAGATAGCTTCTCAGCACGTTTGGTGAGAGTTTATATTTTACCGCTTTTGTCAATATTATACTGAAGGTTCTAGCTAGTGCAAAAAACCAAAACAAAACAAAAACATGAAAAAGAAATGAAAACTGCATGAATTGTGTTCTCTGTCTCTCTTTCTCTCTGTGTGTTTGTAATTTATGTCTGACAAATATAAAGAATGTGTTAGAAGATTTTCAATAAATTTTAATTTAATAAATATACTTGGTGTCATATTTTAAGTTAACCAAGTTTATAAAAAGAGCAGTTCTTTTATCAGATTTTGAACTAGTGAACACTTGAATAGTCTATTTGTTCATTTCCAATACTTGCTATTAAATCGTTTTTGAGCCTTTACTTTGTACCTGTACTGAGTAGTTTATCTGCATGACTCTTACTACAGTACTATTCATTCTACTATACAAATGAGAGGATTAAAGAGGTTAAGGTCCCACCGCAAATAAAAGTAGAACTGTTACGGAAACTCAGATAATCTAACATATATAAATACCCTCCAGTGGATACTACAAGAGTCCAGAAAAAGAGAGAAAGAATAAAGGTTGGGAACGATCAACAAGCTCCACTTAAAGTCATAAGAAAATCAATCTCAGGAAATCCGAGAAATATGTAAGAATCAATGTTAGGAAACAGATTAAGAGTATCACCTTCCCTTTATTGATATCTCTATATAGACAAAGAAAAATATTAAAGGTTTTCGAGAATTCGGGATGATTGGACCATGTTTGCTATTTGTTTATAACATCCCCTTTACCCAAGAAAACTCCCAGAATATATTTAAAACTTAAAAAAATTGAAGTTATTTCTACATTAAAAAGGAAGGACGAATGTTGCATTCTAAGTCAGTTTTGACACTGAATATATTTAATAAAGTAGGCATATGTAAGTAGAACAAATAAAAATGAGTAGGCAAAACCCACAGAACTTCAGGAAGAATAAACAAAAAAGAATAATCAAGGATTTCAGCTTCCATCTGAAGAAACTGAGAAGAATAAACCAAAAGCAAGCAAAAGGAAAAAAAAATCAGAGCAGAAATCAATGAAATATAAAGGAGGAAAAAGAAACAAAAGAGAAAATCAATTGAACCAAAGGCAGATTCTCTGAGAAGCTGAATAAAATTGATAAAATTCTAGAAGACTGATCAGGCAAAAGAGACAACGATGAGACAGATAAATAGAGATAAGGATATAAGGAGAAATACATAGAGATGGGGAGAGAAAAAGAGAGGGAGAAGACAAAGTACTAATATCAGGAATGAGAGCAGAGACATAGCATAGATTCTACAGATATTAAAAATATAATAAGTGAATATTATGAACAACTACTTGTCAATAAATTCAATTAAACAATTTTGGCAAAATGTGCAAATTGTTGAAATTAAAGAAAAAACCTGACTTGCTCTGTATCTATATCTATGAATAAAATTAAATTTGTAGTTAAGTTTCTTTCTTCAAAACAAACCTCCAAGTTCAGATAGTTTCACTGGCAAACAAAACATTTAATAATAGCAGTGCTACCCAAAGTCCTCCACAAAATTCCAGAGATTAGAACACTTCCCAACTTATTCCATGAGTCCAGAATTACCCTGATACCCAAACCAGGAGGAGATAAATACAAAAAAACTTTGCATCTCATAAATGTAGATGCAAAGTTTTCTAATAGATATTAAGCAAATAAAATCCAACATTATATAAATAATACATCATGACCAAGTGGGCTTTATTCAGGATTACAAGATTAGTTTAACAGCTGAAAATAAATCAATATAACTCAGAGTGGATGAAAGACATAAAGATAAAAACTAAAGCTATAAAACTCTTAGAAGAAAACAGAAGAAAAGCTTCATGACATTGTATTTGGCCATGATCTCTTAGATATAACATCAAAAGCAAAGGCAATAAAAGAAAAGACAGATAGTTACATAAAAATTTAAAACTTTTGTGCATCTAAGAAAACTATCACCAGAAGGAAGGCAACCCACAGAATGGGAGAAGATTTGCAAATTATATATCTGATAAGAGGCTAATGTGGAGAATAAATAAAGTGCTCCTGCAGCTCAATAACAAAAAAAAAAAACCTAATTCAAAGATGGACAAAGAACTTGAATGAACATTTTATCAAAAAAGATAGACAGATGGCTGATAAGTACATGAAAAGATGCTCAACGTCACTAATCATCAGGGAAATGCAAATCAAAACTGTGAAATAAGATGGAAAGTAAGAAGTATTGGTGAGGATGTGGAGAAATTGGAACTTTTGTGCACTGCCAATGAGAATGTAAAATTGGGCAGTCATTGTGGAAAACAGTCTGGCAGTTTCTCAAAACAATTAAATATAGAATTACCTTATGAACAGCAGTTTTACTCTGAGGTATATACCTCTAAAGAATTGAGAACAATAACTCCAACAGATTTTGTACACTAATGTTGTTTATAGCAGCATAATTTGCAATAGCCAAAAGGTGTATGCAGCCTAAGTGTCCCTCGATGAATGAATGGATAAACAAAATGGAGTGTAGCAATTACAATACACACTACACTAATAAAGCATAAAAACATATGTAAAGTGAAATAGACAGAAAAGGGTAATTGTACATTTCCATTTCTATGATTCTGTGGTCTGAATGCTGTGTCCTTCACCTTCCAAATTTATATGATGAAATACTAATCCCCAAGGTGATGGTATTAGGAGGAGGGACCTTTTGGAAAGTGGGTCCTAGGGGTAAAAGCCTCATGAATAAGTTTAGTGCCCTTATAAAAAAAGCTCTGGGAAGCTTATTTGCTCCTTCCACCACGTGAGGACAGAGCTAGAAGGCACCATCTCCTGAACCAGGGCATAGGCCCTCACCAGATACCAAATCTGTCAGTGTCTTAATCTTGGACTTTCCAGGCTCCAGAACTGTAAGAAATAAATTTCTGTTGGTTTTAAGCTACTCAGTTAGTGGTTTTTTGTTATAGCAGACCAAACAGTCCAAGACATATGCAGTACTTAGAATAGTAAAATAATAGTGACAGAAGGTATGATTGTGGTTAACAGGGACTTACGGGAGGGAGTAATGAAGAGTTATTGCTTAATGGGTGTAAAGTTTTAGTGTGGGATGATCAAGATGTTCTTGAGCCTGGGAGCGGTGGCTTATACTGCCAATCCCTGCACTTCGGGAGGCTGAGATGGGAGAATTACTTGGGGCCAGGAGTTTGAGGTTACAGGGAGGTATGATTGCACCACCACACTCCAGCCTGGGAGAAAGAGAGAGATCCTGTCTCTAAAAAAAAAAAAAAAAAAAGACAAAAATGTTCTGGAGGTGCATAATGGTGATAGTTGCACAACAATGAAATGTACTTAACACCTCTGAATTATATACTAAAAAATAATAAAAATTATAAATTTCATGTTATATGTATTTTACCACAATGAAAAAATTGACTATAGACTTACATTTAAAACTGCAAACTATAAAACTTCCTTAAGAAAGCATAGTAGAAAATTATGTATGACTTTGAATTAGGCAAAGATTTCTCAGATATGACATTTAACACAATTTAGTAAGGAAAATGATGAAAATTAGACTTCATCAAAGTTAAAAGCATTTGTTCTTCAAAAGAGAGACTTAAAGAAACTATTTAAAAATACATATCTGTTAAAGGGTTTGTAGTCTGTATTATAAATTACTCTTAAAACACAATAATAAAATGAATAACCAATAACATTGAGCAGAAAGTTTGGACAGTCACCCCCCTAAATATGAGATATGGATGACATAGATGAGAAAAGCACATCATTCATTGTTATGGAAATGCAAGCCAAAATCACAGTGAAATATCACTATATTATAATACTAATTAAATTTAAATTTAATGATTAAAATGGCTAAAATTTAAAAGGCTGAGCATGCCAAATGTTGGTAAGAATGTGGAAAAATTGGAGCTCATACACTACTTAAAGGAAAGTAAAATCGTACAACCACTTTGGAAAGGAGTTTAACAGTTTCTTAAAATTTTAGACATACACTTGGCATATTATTTAGTCATTATAATTCTGAGTATTTACCCCCAAATATTATATCATGTACAAGTGATGGCAGCAGTGGGCCTTTCGGAGTGGTTGCTGCCATTGTGCTGGCTGCAGTGGGTTGTGGGGGGGCAGTGGCCATGGCAATGGAAATGGCAGCAGGAGTGGCTGTGGGAGCAGTGGGAGCCCTGTGTCCCCTGTGCCCTGTACCCTGGTGTCCCTGAGACATCTGACTGTACTGTCCCTACCTTCATGCAGCTGAGCAGGACCTGCTTCCAGGCCCGGAACTTCCACCACTCTGGGCCCTGGCCCCCCATTTTCACTCTTGCCTGCCACTCTGCTGCAGGTATGGTGTGGGGAGGAGGCAGACAGTCCCCAGAGCCCATTCCTTGGAGACCCTGGAGTCTGCCATTCTAGGGGCTGTGGCAATGGGGCTGGGTAGAGTCATCAGCTGGTGGGGGAGCAGTGCAATTGGGCATGGAGGGGCAGGCAGAGAGGGACCCCAATGTGGAGATGGGCCTGAGTGGTGCCACGTTCCATGGAACCAGCAGGAGCCAGAGCAGGCATCAGCCCAAGTCGTGTCCAGGGCTCTCTCTGATCTTGGAGCAAGGATGGGGCCAAGCCCAGGTGCTTATGCAGCCTGGCTGGATGTGTATGTTCCTGGGACAGCACTGAAACACCAACCCCTTGCCTTTTTGGCCATCTCTGAACTTTGGGCACCAACGAGCATGGGAGGGAGATCAAGGGCAGCCTGAGGACAACCTGGAGTTCGCCTGCAGGTGCCCCTTGACATGAACAGCCTGGATACCACAAATGGCTGCAGGAGGAAGACAGGCTCCTGGGCAGAAGGGGGCTAGTCCCTGGTAAAGCCCCACCTTCAAACCAGGGAGGGCCTTAAGCCTGGGGGCTGGGCCACTAGTCCCACCGACAGAGGGGGATCTTGTGCTTTTCCCTGGGTCCACCCACAGCCAATGACGGACCAATAAGCACCCACTTCCTTTGCTATGAGGCCCATAAAAATGCCCAGACTCAGCCAGAGTGTAGCAGAGGATGAAGAAAGGACAGGAAGACAATGGAATGACCAGTTGCTGAGGGGCAGTATCCTCTCTGCTGAGAGCTCAACACTCATGGGGATGACCTGCCTAGCAGAGAGGAGCTACCCTCTCTGCTGAAAGCTGAATGCTGGTTGCAACACCCTAACTACAGAGAGGAGTTGCCCCATGCAGATCTCTGAGCTGTTCTCAGTAAAGCTCCTCTCATTCTTCCTGGAGGCAGGACAAGAACCTGGCCCACCAAATGGTGAGGCAAAAAGAGTTGTTATATGAACAGTGCTGCCACATTGTGGGCAACAAGGAGGAGAGAAGAGAGGGGAGAAGAGCTGCGGCCCTTCGGGAAGCCCAAACCTGAAGCTCCCTGAGCCATGGCTGTGAGTCCTCCTTTGGGGCCCTGTGGTTCCTGGAGTTTCCAAGCTTCTGGGCACCACCGCATTCTCTGGTGCCAGCCATGGAAGCTGCTTGCCAGGTCCTGTGCAGACTTGCAGTGTGTTAGCACCTGGAGCTGCCTGCCCCATTGCAGCAGCTGGAGTGCCTGACTGACTGTGCCGTGGCTGGACCCCATGCCAGCTTGCTCATGTACCCCTCACTGCTCCACTCCAGTCTCTTTGGAAGTGTAGAATCTAGGCTGGCAGCACGAGCCAAGTGCAGCCTGTCAGGACGAGTGGGCCCAGTGGGCCTGAGCAAAGCTCGGGCAAATGTGTCACCAGCCACAGAGGTTTCCAGCCAGAAAAGCAACACCCCCTTAGGATCCCATAACACAAGGCAGTTAATAGCAGCTGTGTTTGTAATAGTCAAAGACTAGAAACAACCCACATGCTCACCAGTAGGTGATTGGCTAAACAAATTGTATATCCACACAATGGAATACTGCTCAGTAATAGGAAGGAATGCATTATTGATATTTGAAACAAGATGGATGAAGCTCAAAATAATTTTGCTAATTGAAAAAGTCAGATAAAAAATACAGTCTTTGATGTCATTTATATAAAACTCTTGAAATTACAAGCTAATATAGGGACAGAAAGCAGATCAGTGGTTGCCTTCTGAGAAGAGAGTAAGAGAGGGAAGGATTCAACACAAAAGGCCAAGAAGAAACTTTTGCTGGTGTGAAAATAGAGATCATAAGACTGACAGACAGTCTTTCAGACAATCAGATACAAATTATAAATAAGACCTAAGGCTATGCCAGACAAGGGTTATGTCATGCACCTCTACACTTAAAGAATAAGCTCTGTTCTCAGGGCCACAGGGTTTTTCCTTTTTTCTGTAGCACCTCAGAACTTCACTGGCTTTGAGATAAACAATATTGAAACAATTGTAGCTCACCTGTCACTGGACACTGATTGACACCCCTGTTCTATAAGCCATAACTACAGCTTTGATTGGACAAGAGACTGAGTTCAGTAACTTTCCCTGATGAGACACAATTGACCATAAACTAGTCTTGGCTTGTACACAGAGGTTGTACACTGAGTGCTTTCGTGTCCTTCTTTCACTTTTCAGGTATAGAACCTAATTGTAATACATTTACATGTTAAGTCTCCACCCTAAAGTGAACATAGGATGCATGTAACATGCATGCTTGCTTATTATGCATGTGCACATGCCTGTCTTTGTGAATATTCATAGCTTCCCTTATGGCCTGTTGAATATGTATACTTGGCCAACCAATCCTGCATAAATTCCTGTCTGCCTTTCTTTCTGTGGCGTGCCAGTTTTTGGTCTGTGCTGGAGGGTATGCTTTCCAGCTGTCAGGATGGCCGGCCTACATGCTGCAACCCTTTATGAGAAACAAAGCTCTCCTCTCCAAATTTATGAATCTTGAGATTCTTTGATTGACAATGGTGATGTATGTGTTCTTTATCTTGATTGTGATGATGAGTTTACTTGTGCATGCAAGTTATACGCTATTAAACTGTGCCCTTCAAATAAGTATAGTGTATTGTATGTCAATTATACCATAATAAAACTGTTTAAAAACATAATGAAAGAGAAAGAATGAAAGAAGAAAGAAAGAGAAAGAAAGAAAGAAATGCATGTTGATGTAACTATTACCCTTCAGTAGTTTGGTTATTACTTAAGTTCTATTAAGTGTTAGTATTTAAAAGTTTAGAAACTACCTTAGTCTTCTTACTTAAAACTCCCATATAAGAATAATCTTTAAAAACAGAAACTCAATCTTGTGTGAAAGAATTTTATTCATGATTTTGTCACTATTTTGGAAGGGCTCCTATTGATAATGTTTAGGATGAATGAGAAAGAAATTTAATCAAGATTTGTTTTTTTAGCTTGCTTTGGAAAAAATTTTCCAAGAGAAATACAGCTTTCAGCTTTTCCTTCCCAATTGCATTGACAGATGTCCAATTTTGTCTTTTCTCCGTATACTACAATAAAAGTATTCATCTTAATAATGTAATAATTGGCTATAAAGCATTCTACATTATTTTATTTTAAAATAATCACAACTATACATAAAGTGTTAAATGCTTGTCTTTATAATTTTCTATCCTAAAACTTAATACGTTTTTATAGAAACAGCCTTACATTTTACAGTATTAATACAGCACAGCTAGCATGTGGAGTGGAGGATCTCTCCTGCTTACTGTTCTCATGCTGCCTCATGTTTAGTATCTTCCGATGAGACCATTAGATACACAGTAAAAGAGTGAGATTTTGACTAAATTACTCATTCTTAAGTCAGTTTTTCCTGCTGTTCCTGGAGTGCACTATAGTGCTAGCAAAACAGACAATCTTCCTGTCTCTTTTATCTGTTTCTTTCTGTTCTTCCTATTCTACATGGATTGAATGATGTACAGAGACACACACAATTTTACACCGTATCTTATATTTTAAAAATGACTTTTACATGACAAAAAGGTGGATGGCTTAACTTTACCACCCAGTATGTAGGCTTTGAAGCTAATTAAAATCTGGTGGCTTCTGAATTACTTGTGGGTCCCTACAGTGATGGAAATTGCCTCTTTCAGTATTATTGACTGACAGAACAGGTGATAACTTGTTTGCATCCTTTGAACAAATTCGTTAGTTTCCCATGATGGCTGTTTCAGGTAAATACTCCAATATTTAATTAGCTGACTCTCTTTGGTGAATGCATAAACAATTATAGAACCTTTTCTCTCCCGTTTGTATTCAGGACTCCAGTGCTTTTTATGGCTTGTCTGACTCATCTTCAGTCAATAGTTGTATGCCTGACAGTTGCCATTAATAACTATTAAAGCAGCTGCCTATATATTTTTTCATGATCTAAAAATAAGATTCCATCAATCTTGAAGATTAGCTGCTTGAACACCAAAAGTTTTAAGCTTCTTCAATCCAAGTTTTCCGGTTGACATCACTTAATCTAAATAATCTACATCACTGCCTCATACACTGCAGTGACTTGTCAATGTTGAAAATTTCTATACGGAGCTCATACAAGTGTTATATCGACAATAACCTGTGCAAGTGAACATTCAATGTCAACATATATTGAGTACCATCCATAAGCATGTCCCTAAGGATACAAGGGGCACTCAAGACCTAGTATCTGCCGTAAAATAATAGAAGAATAAATATTCAACCATATTACATTTTTAAAATGTAATGTTAATCTGATGAAACTCAGAGAAGTAACTCAGGGGAATATTTGCACACTGGACAGTAGGACTTTGAGGTAGTTTCTGTTACCACTTGTAAAGGGGGGAATGAAGAGAATGTCATAACATTGAAAACAGGTCTTGAAGAAAGAAAATAGCAGTTTTTTAAAAATAGCACTTTGTGTGACTCTCTGGTAGGATGGAGATATCTCTAAAGAGGATGTTAGGAAAGTTTTTGTCAAAATGCTTTCCCTTGAAAAGTGGAAGCCTATAATGAATATCTAAATTATTACTCAAGGCTTCTTTTTTGGACTTGTTTTTCCCTGGAATGTTCACTATACCCAGATTAATCACTTAACTTAGCTTTATAAGATGGACATTTTAGAAAGCATCATGTTCTATTTTAGGCATTAAGGTAAAGACTCAGTGGCCTTTTGAATACAACCATTACTCTGGAACTGAACCAAAAGCCCACCTTTGCAATGAGCACTCAAATGTTGAAATTACAGGCAAGAAATTGGATATTCATAGGACAAAAAGTACACCTAGTTTTTGAAATAACCTATATCAGGAATAGGACTTTATGGGATTAGAATTATAAAGTTTGTAAGAATTTGCTCTTCAACGCTGGATTTTAGCTAGGTATGGTGGCTCATGCCTGTAATCTCAGCACTTTGGGAGGCCCAGGTAGAACAATCCTTTAAGCTCAGGAGTTCGAGACCAACCCCGACAACATAGTGAGATCCTGTCTCTACAAAAAAAACAAAAAAAAATATGTGTACATGGTGACATGTGCCTGTAGTCCCAGCCACTCTGGGTGACAGCGCAAGACTGTCTCAAACAAACAAACAAAAAAACAAAACAAAACAAAAAAACAGGGTTTTATTAAAAGCAAGCAGAACTAAATTTATTCAAAACTTGTCAAGTCACTAAATTGTGGAAAGTTAAGCAGCTCCTCCTTTATGAAGTTGTAAACTGAAAAGTGTTTTTTATGCAACAATCTTAGATGCAAACTTTCCTAACAAATTAAGTCTTTCTTGGATAGAGAGAAAAAGACAGTTGTTCAGTTGAAGAGTTTTACTTTCTAAGTCATTAGCACCTGATCCTCAGGAACTTGGCAACTCCTGGGAGATTCAGAGATGACTAGGGTTTGGTATTTGAGGTTTGGGTTATTTGCTACTGGAGTAAACCAAGACTGCTAGAGGACTTTAAAGCAGGTGTCTCAAACTCAGTGCCAGCATTGGTCAACATAAATTAATGCAGCAGGTGGGTGTCTCAAGACAAAAACTGAAAAGCACTGGTCCTGTCTCTCTAAGGAGTTCAGTCACTATGTGGGTCTTGTGGACTATTGCCATGCAAGAGCTAGTGCCTAATTTTTGCCATATCTTCTAAATTTCAGAGAGCAACTGAAATACAGCATTTAAAAATATTAAATTCCCCAATTTAAAAATATCATATACCAAAAATGTCACCAATTTTTAGCATACTCTGGACAATCGTTATTAGAACCAATAAAGCAGCTCTGCAGCCCAAGTCTTGCAGAAAATTAGTACATACAGTCAATAACCTTTGTTGGCAGGTTCAATATTTGCAAATTCATTTACTTGCTAAAATTTTGAAACCTTGAAGTCAATACTGTGACAGTATTACTGTTATTTGCGGATATGTACAGTGGCAAAAAATTTTAGTTGCCTGAAGCATGTCCTCCCAGCTGAGGTTGACCCTATCAACACTCTGCTTTCGTGTTTCAATTATTGTACTGTCAAGAGCAAGAAGACTGTGATGTGCCTTATGGAGAAAATACCAGTGCTAGAGAAACTACATTTGGGCACACCATGAGTTATAGTGCCTTTGTTTGTGAGTTATTTGTGAATAAATCAACAATATATATTGATATGGTTTGGCTGTGTCCCCACCCAAAATCTCATCTTGAATTGTAATCCCCATAATCCATATGTGACAAGGGGGAGACCAGGTGGAGGTAACTGAATCATGGGGGCAGTTCCCCCATGCTGTTCTCATAATAGTGAGTTCTCATGAGATCTGATGGTTGTATAAGGGCCTCTTCCCCCTTAACTCATTCACCCTTTCTCCCTCCCACCACCTTGTAAAGAAGGTGCTTTGTTTCCCCTTTGCATTCTGCTATGATTATAAGTTTCCTGAGGCCCCCTCAGACATGCAGAACTGTGAGTCAATTAAACCTCTTTCCTTTCTAAATTATCCAGTCTTTGGCAATTCTTTACAGATGTGTGAGAATGTACTAATCCATATATTAAATAATATGTCTTTAAACAGAAACACATAAGTTTATATATTGACTGGCTTACAAATATGTTGTGACCAGAACCTTGCATGACCCAAACACTGTATTTCCTCAAGGAGAAATGGCACAGTATTTGCTAATTCAGCACTTGTGGTGACTTTTAAGAACATAACTACTGCAAATAATAAGAAGCAACTGTAATCTTTTGTTATAGTTATGAGTTACTAAACAAAGCCAAGCTTCATCAAAAACTCAGAGTCTCAGTTGGTAAAGCGAGTTGGGACAGAGGAATAGTGGATCAACAAGTGGAGCTCTGAATGACATGCCTGGCAGAGTGGGGAGCTCTGAGTGACCCAAGTGGTCCTCCCACTCCCAAAGATGTTTCTCCTTACACACATGGTTCTGCTGAGTGTTGGGGAGAAAAGATTTGCTCAGTCACCTATGAGGAAATTCCCACAGCTAGCCCAGCATGCAAGTCAGAGATTACCCCTTCTAATTTACTTACAGAGCAACTGAATTAGTAAGAGGTATGACCACTATATGACAACCTGGGAATTAAGTCTCTGGCATTCTGAGTTTCTATTAGTACATTGAAAATTGAGACATCCTAACATCATTGTACTCATGAGGTAATGAAGGTATTTGTGGACTAACCACACTGACAAAGAAGAAGATAGGGCGAATCTTCCACTTTGTCTCCAAACTGATGACTTAGACATGGAGATGCTGGATTGAAATTGAATTCTAATAATAATACGTTTGCTCATTTGTACGCTTCAAATATCCCAATTGCAAGGTTTATTAGAAGAAGCTTTATTATTGTAGCCAGGCAGACAAAGGTGCCCCATCAGTAAGAGAGAGGATTAAACCAGCATGCAAAGAGGAAAGGGGAGTTTGAAAATCAGTCAGAAAAGGCTGAGGTGTCTCAAATCAATCTTGAGCTTCTTCTTTTCTCCTGTTCATTTGAAAGAGTTATGCAATAGCTTTGTTAGGGTGTCAAACAGATTTTTCAGAGAGAAAAGATAGCAAAATGAATAAAATGAATGATTTTATTCTCCAAGCTTCCAGACGCCTCTTCTTAAGAAGCAGTCAGTTCAGAAATAAATTGTATCTCTTGGGGGACTTCCCATGGACGAGAGGATTGCATGACTGAAAAGCAGGGCTTTAGAAATGGGTGATTGAGTGGATCTGAGGAGGAAGGGAAAAAAGGAGCATGAAAACTGGTTAGTAGTGTAGCAAAAATAGTAATGTGAACAGGTTAGGAGAAATTTCTGGTAGCTGCCGTAGGAAAAAACTGCAATTGGATGTTAAAAAGCATAAATTATTTACTCCTGATTCATCATTTCAGTCTTACTTAAATCAATAATTGAATCAGTAACCTTCAGCTCCAATTGAATAATCATGAAAACACCTGCTGAAGTTTTATTCTGCAGACATCTTTATCACTGGTTTCTGTTTGTTTGCTTGTTTGTTTGTTTCTGAGACAGGGTTTCACTCTGCTGCCCAGGTTGGAGTGCGGTGGTGCGATCACAGCTCACTGTAGCCTTGACATCTTGAGTAGCTCGGATTACAAGTGGACACTACCGTGCCTGGCTAAGTTTTGTATTTTTCATAGAGATGGGGTTTCGCCATGTCGCCTAGGCTTATCACTGTTACTTTAAAATTTCTCTTTAAATCCCACAATGCAATATTTGTTTCCAGCCTCTTGTCTTGCCTTAATATATCCTCTGGTTTATCAAGGATTTGTCTCTGATTCTACCAGGCAACGACTCACACTTCTAAGCCAAGTCATGCATAATGAGGTAAAATTCCATGGACAGCAACCCTTGCCTTATGATGTAAGCAGAATCCTCTTCAGAGCCTGCTTTTTCCTTGGTATTTCAGAGTCACTGATTGAGAAGTGACTGTTTGAGAACATCTAAAAGAGTCACTCCAATATTTTATTTAGCTTGCTGAAGCAGAAGAGACTTCAGAACAGTTTCTCACACTGCTGACCTTGTTATATTTCCGGTTTGCTGGAGTGGGATGCATATAAGACAATAAGACAGCATCTCATGGGAAGCTATACACATGAGATTTGATTCTGGCTTCAAACTGGGTCAATTAACTCTCCCACGCCTCTCCTCCTGTCATGCTATGCTAGAAGATATAATAATGTAAGGTCTGCAATGAATTCACTTATAGTTTTTTTTTTTTCTGAAGCAGTGTCTCACTCTATCACCCAGGCTGGAATGTAATGGTGTGATTAAGGCTCATCTCCTGGGCTTGACCTCCTAGGCTTGAGCAATCCACCCTACAGTTATTTTTATATTGTGTGAACCCTCCATTTTAATCTTCTTCCAACTTTTGATTTGATTCCAAATTTATATTACTATAGCCTCTAAAACAAACAGTTCCAGCCAGGCATGGTAGTTCATGCCTGTAATCCCAGCACTTTGGGAGGCTGAGGTGGGCGGATCATGAGGTCAGGAGTTTGAGACCAGCCTGGCCAACATGGTGAAACCCCATCTCTATTAAAAATACAAAAATTAGCTAGACATGGTGGCATGTGCCTTTAATCCCAGCTACTTGGGAGGCTGAGGCAGGAGAATTGCTTGAACCTGTGAGGCAGAGGTTGCAGTGAGCCAAGATCGTGCCATTGCACTCCAGCCTGGGTAGCAGGGAGAGACTCCATCTCAAAAAAAAAACAATTCATTATAAATGTATACACTTATTTTCTTAGACTTCCTCTGAGCTTTTCAACCCTTTGGCAGAAAGGAAACCCTATATTCCTCAAGGCACAACCTCCTGGAGTGGCCTGCACTCTCAATTTTGGACTTATATTAACTCCATATTCCCTGTACAACTGAACCACGTAGCAGCCATTTTCATAGTATTCCATCCAGCCATTTCACAGTATTCCCTTAGGTGCTATTAATCCTCCTGTATGCAAAGCCTTAGCCTTTTATGAGGCTTAGCCCCAACTGTACTACCATCTAATACTCTTTATTTTTGTTATTTACTGATTTGATATTTTCAGAAATTATTGAAGCTCTTGGCCTTTGGCTCCTACTCTATCTTCTTATGGTAACCACTGCTTTCCTCTTCTCTACTCCATCCTGTGATATTTGAAACTCCAAGTGGCTGTGGAGTTTGAAATATCCTACTAATATAGCTAAACTATTGCTTCAAAGTTTTGTGACTTCCTCAGTATATTCTACTGTATCTTGTTTAAGAAGATACAACTCTTTTCTTTCCCAAAAGTCATAGAAAATTTTCTATTGTCTTCTAAAATTTTATAATTTTGCCCTTCACACGTAGATTCACACAATTCCACTGGAATTGAATTTTACGTCTTAAAAGAAGTAGGGACCAAACTTTATATTTTTCTATGGTAGATTTCTAATTTCTACCACATTTATTGAACAATAGATATTTCTTCAAAGATCTAGATTTCCAGCTATGTGATAAAGCAAATTTCATTCTCTATGGGTAGATCTGCTTTTGATATTTTTGTTTTATTTTATTGTTTGATTTATCATTGTGCTTATGCTATACTAGCTTAATTATAGCTTTATAGATATTATTGATATATGTTAAGGCAATTCTCGCTATGTTGTTCTTTTGCAAATTTTTTTGTGGGGGCAATTTTAGGCCCTTTGATCTACCATATCAATTTAAAAGTCAGCTTGCCAGGCTTCATAAACACTCTGTTCGTATTTTATTGGGATGGCACTGAAACTATAGATCAATTTTGGGAGAACTGACATCTTTATTATGCTGAGACTTGCAATCCATAAACATGGCATATTTCTTCTTTTATTTAGGCTTTCTTAAATGTCTGTCAATAAAGGTTTATGATTTTCTCTGTAGAATTCTAGAAATACTCTGTTTGACAAATTCCTATATAGTCTCTGATGCTACCTATGATAAATGATATTTGAAAATGAAATTTTTAAAATCTTGGTTCTTGGCATTTAGATACACAATTAATTTTTGTGTATTAATTTTAATCCAGATAATTTGATATACTGAAACATGACTGAGGATATACTGGGTCTGATATACTGACTCATGAAGATTCATTTGCAGGTGACATTATTATTTTTTCCTTTTTTATTTTGTAATGTTTATTTCTTTTTTGGTCTTTATGTGCTACTGTGATCCCTAGTATAATATTTATTAGAACTTGTGATAGTTCATATACTTGCCTTGTTCCATAAATTTAAAAAATTCTTTTGAATTTTGCACCACCCTTAAATAAAACATATACTTTAGAATTTTGTATAGTTATTCTTATCAGCATAAGGCTATTATGTTCCATTGCTGCTTTTCTAAGAATTTTTACTATATTGTACAGCAAAAGAAACAATCAACACAATGAAAAGACAACCTAATTATTGGGAAAAATATTTGTAAACTATATATTTGATAAAGGATTAATATCTAACGTTTATAAAGAACTCTGACAACTGAAAAAAATGAACAAAAATTTGACTAACATGAATGGACAAAGGAATGAAATAGACATTTCTCTGAAGAAGACATAAAAATGGCCCACAAGTATATTAAGAAAGTACCACCTCACTGATCATCAGAGAAATGCAAATTAAAACCACAATGAGATATTGCCCTACACCCATTAGAATGACCATAATCAAAAAGACAATAGTTAAGTATAGGTCAAGGCTATAAAGTAAAAGAAACCATTGTACAGTATTAGTGAAAGTGTACATTGGTGCAATCATTATGGAAAACAGTATGGAAGTATGTTATAGTTCATTTTGTGTTGCTATAAAGAATACCTGAGGCTGGTAATTTATAAGGAAGGGAGGTTTACTTGGCTCCTGGTTCTGCAGGCTGTATAAGAAGCATGGCATCAGCATCTGCTTGGCTCCTGGTAAAGCCTCAGAAAGCTTTTACTTGTGGCAGAAGGCAAGGGCGAAGTAATTGTGTCGCATAGAGAGGGAACAAGATGAGGGCAGAAATGGCAGGTTCTTTTTAACAATCAGATCTCATGGTGACTGATAGAGTGAGAACTCACTTATTACTATGAGGACAGCACCAAACCATTCATGAGGGATCCACCACCATGACCCATACTCTTAACTGCTTTGCCCAACTCCAACTTTTGAGATCAAATCTTAACATGAGATTTGGAGAGGACATACATTCAAACCAAATCAGTTTACTCCTGATCCCCTAGTCTCATGTCCTTTCCACATTCAAAGTACAATCATCCCTTCCCAATAGTTCTCCAATGTCTTAACTCCTTCCAGCATCAGCTAAAAAGTCCAAAGTCGCATCCAAGACTTGAAGACTAAGCTCTGATTTTTTACACAATTTCCTGCCTAATTGGTCTAGGGAGTCATGCCCTACAAATCATGTTATCATCAGATGGGATTTATTTGACCCTGTATATTGTAACTTACTTTTTGAACTGACTCTGCCATAACATTATGAGACAAGGAAAAAAAAATATTTAACCCCCAAATATATTTCCTTGCCATACCTTGAAATTGCCCTGCAAAGTCTCTTGTGGGAAAAATCCACATTCTGTAGAGAACCTTCTTGCCCCTTTGTTTTTCTTCTTTCCTTTTCAGATCCAGGAGATTAATATCTAATCAACTAAGAGCCAGGCACTCTTTTAAGTCTAATAAAAACAATTTACTACCTGCTCTCTTTAAAGTCTGCTATCTAAAGGCTTCCTCTGCACAATAAAACTTTGTATCCACAATCCTTGATCTTTAAACTGAACATTCCTTTCTATTGATCTAGGTCTTTAGAGAAACTCAACCAATTGTCAACCAGAAAATGTTTAAATTTACCTATAGCCTAGAAGCCCCCACTTTGAGTTGTCCCACCTTTCTAAACCAAACCAGTGTATCTCTTAAATGTATTTGATTGATGTCTCATGCCTTCCTAAATATATAAAGCCAAGCTGTACCCCAATCACCTTGGACACATGTTCTCAGGAACTCCTGAAGGTTGCGTCATGGGCCATAGTCACTTGTATTTGGCTCAGAATAAATCTCTTCAAATATTTTACAGAGTTTGACATGGAATCAACCTAAATGCTCATCAATTGGACTGGATAAAGAAAATGTGGAAAATATACAATATAAAATACTGTGCAGCCATAAAAAGGAATGAGATCATGTCCTTTGCAGAGACATGGATGGAGCTGGAGAATATTATCCTTAGCAAACTAGTGCAGGAATAGAAAACCAACTACCATATGTTTTCACTAATGGGAGCTAAATGATAAAAACACATGGATACATGGTGTAGGGGAACAACACACACTGGAGCCTGTCAGAGGGTGCGGGGTGGGAGGATGCAGAGGATCAGGAAAAATAGCTAGTGGAAGCTGGAATTAATACCTGCATGATGGGGTAATCTGTGTGGCAAACCAGTATGGATACACATTTACCTGAATAACAAACCTGCACATCCTCCTCATGTACCCCTGAACTTAAAATAAAAGTTGGAAATAGAAAAATAAAATAAAATAAAAGTGGGGTCAAATTTTATTTCTCCTTTCTAAACTTTAATTTGCTATTTTATATCCTTTGCATTTCAGTTTAAATTTTAAAATTAATTTGTTGATCTCTAAGGAAAACTTGACATTTGTTTTAGAATTGCACTGATTCTACAGATCAGCTTGAAAAAAATCGAATCTTTTAATTTATGTACCTACTCTCTACATCTAGTAGAACTAGTTAACTTTTAGAAGTGTTGTTACGTCTTTTGATGGGTTTACTCCTTTATCATTATGACACATACCTTTTTCCTAATTTTTGATAATATTCCCTATCCTAAATTTTTCTGTCTGATATTAATACAGTATTCTTCTAATAATTACAGTTTTCATGACATTTTCCCTATACTTTCAACTTGTTTTTGTTGTGATATTTGTGTCTATAATGGTAGTGTCTTTGTTCCCCTATTTGTAATGTATTCATCTACCTCTGGCAATTTTTTCAGATTTATTTTTTCCTTTATCACAGTCATTTGTTAGTTTGTTTGTTTTTTTCACTTTAATTATCATATATGTTGATTTGTGTTTAGTTTTTTTTTTTTTTTTTTTGCTTAGAGTTCAGATATATGGAATTTAAGTTTGAGTTTTCATCAAATTTGAAGTTTTTGGCAATTATTTTTTTCAATATACTTTCTGTCTAATTTAGATCTCCAATTAAACAGATTTTGGACTGCTTGATATTGTCTCACACATTTTCCTTTTCTTAAGGCTTTCGTTTAAAAAAATGTATTTATTACAATGCTTTAATTTAGATAATTTCTGTTATAATGTCTTTAAGTTAACCAAGTCATTTATTCAGCCCAATCTAAACTTCAGCTAAGTCCATTTTGTGGATTTTTCACCTGAGATAATTGGTTGTTTTTTTTAGCTCTGGGAATTCTTTTAAAAAAATATATGTCTTTCCTTCATTTCCTTGTTATGTTTATTCCTTTAAAACATTACAGATATTTAATATTAGTTTCAAGTTCCTGGGTTTTGCTAGGTCAGCTTCCAGGCTTCCTATAGGTTACTCAGGCCTTGCTAGAGAGTCCTTGTTTATGTCATACCCGTTGGGCATGCAGACTAAGTTTCCTGTAATGAAATGGATATCATTTTATCTAGCAAGCTATATACATGGGTATAAGCATTAGTGATTTATCACTAAGTGGAAAGGGCATAACAGACAATTGACTGAGTCAGGTATAGAAGGTACAAATAAGTTGTGAGTGGGTAACTCAGACTCCGTTATCACCAACTTCCGCTGCATTGCCTCCTCTCTCAATCCATGTGGGAAGTATTTTATGATCAGTTGACTAAAGAAGAAAAAACTCAAAGCCTAGTTGCAGAGAGGTAGGTCTGCAAGAAATGCTGATGCCAACTGAAAGAGGATGACTAGAGCATTCTAGCCCCACTCAGAGGTGATCATAAAGGAAAGCAGTGAAGAAAACCTTTCCCTGTGGGCAAAATTTCGTTGCTTAGTTTGAAGCAAGTTGCCAGAAATATACTGTTGACCCTTAAGCAACAAAGGTTTAAGTGTGCAAGTCCACTTATACAAGGATTTTCTTCTCTGCCACCACTGAAACAGCAAGACCAATCCTTTTCCTCCTCTTCAGCTTATTGAATGTGACAATAATGAGGATAAAGACCTTCATGATGGTTCACTTCCACTTAGTAAATAGTAAATATATTTTATCTTCCTTATGATTTTCTTAATAACACATTCTTTTCTGTAGCTTACTTTATTGTCAGGGCATGATATATGATACAGGTAACATCCAAAATAGGTGTTAATCAATTGTTTATGTTAATGGTAAGGCTTCCCATCAACAGTAAGCTATTAGTAGTTAAATTTTGGGAAAGTCAAATGTCATACGTGGATTTTCGACTTCATTAGTGTCTCTGACCTTAACTCCTGTGTTGTTAAAGGGTCCACTGTGTATCTACAACAGTTTGAGGGCAGTTGCTAAGTCTGGTTGAATGGTCGGAAGCTTAGAAGAAACAGGATTGTAAAGTAGATAAAAGTAAGTTGGGGGAGAGGCAAGTAGCTGGATTGCTTGGAGTTGTCTCAGACTATGAAGATAGGTATGTCTCATGTGAATATCATAAAAGGGCATCTTACTAAGGAGGGGGCTGGTAATATTAGAAGGCCAAAATGAAGCACTCAGAGGATGCCGGTTAGCCTCTTTCATCAGCCACCCTGGTGCTTGCTCAATGGGCCTGTGGACATAGTGGCCATGGTGGCAGCAATGAAGGCTATGCCTAAAGTCTACAACATGGCATCCCTTTGTTGTCTGGTTTGGCTGCTGTGACTGCTGAGTGTCCAATCTGCCAAAATAGATACTGACATTGAGCCCCTAAGATGGCACCATTGCTTGTGGAACCAGCCAGCTACCTGTGGGTGGCTGATTACATTGACCTTTTGCATTATGAAGGAGGCAGACTCAGACTCGTCCTCACTGGGACAAACAAGTATTCTGCATATGAATTTGCCTTCCCTGCCTGCACCACCACCTATGAACTCACAGAATGCCCTACCTGCAAACTTGGTGGTGCTTCATAGCATGTCACTACTCATCAAGGAATTTATATCACAGAAAGAAAGTGACTTGGTCATAGTTTAGTTTAATGGTGACATCTTTTTCTTTCTAAATGGTTTATAAGATAATAGTCTGAAAATCATCACATATATTCTATGAATATGATGATAAATTATGTTTACAGATTTGAAATGACATCCTACATTAATTAAAAACTTGCCTTCCTATAATCTCTGTTAAGTTGACCTTTTTCTGAGATCTAGCTATATTGATTCAGAATAAATGTGGAAACTAAGGCTGAAAGAGGTTAAGAAATTAGCTCTCATGTCACCCAGTTGGATAGTGGCAGAGACAGGTCTAGAGCTGATTTCCTTGTCATACAATAGTGAAATGTATTACCACCTCAAATTGCCTGGGCAAACAAACATAAGGAAAGACATCAGATTTCAGAGTTAGAAAGAACATCTTTTTGTCACTTACTTGCATTGTCTCCTTAAACAATTCATTTAACCATTCTTGAGTTAGTCTCAATTTCCTTGTATTCATTATTAAGCAAATAGTGCCTACATTCACTATAAATGAAATGTGTCTGGCATATAGATGGGTATACAGTAAGTAGTTATTAGCCGAGCAAAGAATGCAAAAATTTTAAACCTTTCATTTTGACACTATTATAGACTATCACAGAGTATTTTCTAAGGAATCAGTGAGTTCCTGACAGTAGATGCCTTGCAACTTGCTGTTTGGCACTAGAAAACACCTCAAGTGAGTCCTGAGTTTTAGATTGTTTTATGTGTGTTGCTCAGTTCAGGAAGGAGAGGAAACAACATTAGTTTTATATTTTTTACACCTCTGAACATATTTTTTTATGTGAGAATTTTTTCTATAATTGATACTGGACCGTGCTTTGCTACTAAAAGAGTAATTTAACCACTTCTTGGGAAACTAGATTCAGGTCTTCTCTGTTAGTTCTTTTTTTGGATGTAGACATATTTCAAATAGATGGTGATGTTAAAAGTATCAATTTGCTAGATATTCACTTCATTAAAACTATACACTGGAGGCCTGAGTGGTCTAGACTGCTAGTCATTTTATGCTGGAGGCCTGAGTGGTCTAGACTGCTAGTCATTTTATGCTGATCAAGAATGTTCGGTCTCCTGCCATTTCCCTTGGTACTGCAGAGACATATTCTGGGGCTTTTAATAGCTATAGATGAAAACAAAAATACAAAACTGTCAATACGCAAGCTCTGGTTATAAAAACCATAGAAACAAAAGAACTATTAGTAGGAGTATTCAATATATCAAATGGGAAAAAAGCTCTCCTTAATATGATATTAGCCCATTTTTGAAGCTCTAATCTTTAAAGCAGGTAACAGATCCTTAACTTCTGTGCTGTAGGTGAAATACTTTTATAATTATCGAAACAAATATAAGCACATCTGAGTTTCACTACTTTTCTACTTATCTAAATGTGTGATGTAACCTTCAAATGTGTCTTTTTTTTTTAACCATTTTTTGGGAGGTATAAAATAAATTAAGTACAAATATATATAATTAAGCTAAAACCCATATAGTATAAATTAATTAAAAATTATTTTAAAGTATTTTAGTGAATTAGTAAATATAAAATTAATAACAAAATTCTATTGACAAATCAAAATTCTTTAGTAATGTTAATTTTGTTCATGTTTATTTAATGTCATATTTTACATAAAAATGAGAAAATCATTCTCAGGAGTTAGCTTTGCTGCTAACCGAAAACCATTTAATGTTTGGTTCCCTGTAATAAATAGTGTGCTTCTAAGATTTTATCATCTGAAAAAGATTTAGACTTAAGGTGGAGATTTATTTCTAGTTCTGGGATGATAAGGACACTGGGACAAATTATAATCTGCTTCAACCTAGTTTTCCTTTCTTAAAACATCAAAGAATGAGTTTTGAGGACCCTTTTAGCTCTAAAAACTAAGATTGCTGATAAAAATTGATTTGATGGCTATTACAATCAGTCTGGGAAAACTTATTTTTAGGAGCCTATCTGTATCCCTTTTTTGCTTGTAAATTTTACAAATGCAAGATTGCAACGTGTTTATCTTAGTACATCAATGACAAATATGATGTCCAGTATGTATCCAGTGCTCCATAATTGCAGGATAAATAATTAATGTCATTGCATCAAAGTTAAAACCAGAAAATAGTGTTCTATTGTGACTTGCTAAAATAAAAATGTAGAAAAAAAAATGCACACACCTCCCCCCTACACACATACCCTTGAACCTTGTTAAAGGACGTACAGGATAACGTGAAAAGTTTCACATGGTGATCGTTACATGAAATCTTAAACACTGTGACATTATAAGTGGTGCAAACATTCAATTAAAACTATAAAACCCAAACTTAAAAGATCATGTGTGATTTGTCTGGTGAAACAGTGTCTTCTAGCTTGATGCAGATTCTTCTTAAATTGCTAATGAGCTAGACCTTTAAAACCACTTGGCAAGATAGTTTTATTTGCTTGCTAATCAGGCTGCACAGTTTTACAACACACTCTTATATAAAACTGAAAAACTCAACAACTTTTCAGATATTTGAAAAACAAAACTCAGCATTTGCCCAATTCATTGATTCTCTTCTTATCCTTTCTATTTCGAGATCATTTTCTTGCATTTAAGGTATGTAGATAACACTGGAAATAACAAGAATCTAATTTTTTCTTATAGAAAAGCTTTCATTTGGGCCTTTTATTATGAGTTTCTTTAGCCACTTTTCTTAATGCTTCACTGCTAGTGAATATACATGATGTTTCCTGTTCTGTGGAAAGTCGAAACATCAAACTATTTGGCAGGACCAATTCAGAATTTCGTATTGCTATCTTTTCAGGCCCCAATTCTTGTTATCAGAGAGCCTGTGGTGAAGTTTTACTGGGTACAGGGACATCAAGTGGTCCTGTCCCAGGGCCTGTGCCTGCAGTGGCAGATTGAGCCCAGAGTGCCTGTCCTTGGGCCCCAGGGCAGCACGCCCTGTCCCCAGTAGTAGCTGGTTCAGGTGGGCTGGTTGTTGGGCTTCCAGGTGTCCTGCTCCCATACCAGCAGTGGCAGCAGTGGGCAGGTTCTCAAGGCCTTGGGCAGTAGGTGTGGTATGGGGGACAGCAGTAGCAGAGGATGAACAAACCCTTGGCTCCCAAGCTATCCACACTGGTGCTGGTGTTGGCTGTGATGGGCTGAGAGCCCGTCCCCAGGGCCCTGACAGGAGTGCTGAGGTGACACCAATGGTGGACTCAACTGAGTACTGAGTGGCTCCTAGGTCCCCAGATGAGACAGCATGCTCTGGCACTGGAGGTGCTGAGCCGGCCCAATGGACCTGACCTAGGGGCCCTCAGTGGTGCCTACAGGGGCTGTGGTAGGCAGGAGCAGGGTGATCCCTAGGACCTAGGTGAAATGGGGTTGTTTTCAGTGGCAGTTGTCCAATGCAGGTGGCTGGGGAGCTCACGCTTCACTGAGGTTTTGGCCCTAGCTGCTATAGCAGCTCCTGTGGATAGGGGAATTTGTCTTCAGGGCATGTGAAAACATACAGTTTCTTCACTGCTGCGGGCAGTAGGGTCAGCTGAGTCTTTGGAATGGTTCACCACGCTTCAGCCCTGGCAGCAACAGCACCAGCCAGTCACAGCAGGGGCTGCAGGCAGGGAATATTGATGTGTGGAGGATGTGTGGAGGCAGGGCTGTTGGGGCCCCCAGGCAGGATGCCCTTTGGTGGTAACTGAACTCTGTATGGTAGTGTGCTGTTGTAGGGATGATATTGTATCCAGCTCTGGAGCAATGCCATCCTGAGGCCTCCAGGCGGCACCCTATGTTAAGTCTGTGGGTGGTTGGAGGGCTTTCCTGTGGCTGGGATTGCAGGAGCCTGTGGTGAGAACGTGGACTGCTGGGATCACCCACTTACTCTGTCCTACATTGAGGAGCACTCTTAGGCTCCCAACTGATCCAGCCCAGCAGGCTGCCTCAACTCCTTCCTCCTTGCTGTGTTTCTTGTCACTTCTCTGTTGAATTCCAGTGTTCTTTCAGTGATCTCTTCAAAGTGTGATTATCTGCTCATTATGTTGATTCTTCTTTGTGGTGGTGGCAGTTCCAGATGCCTCTAGTCAAGCATCTTGAAGCTCTTCCTCCTTTTGTATAGTTTTGGCTTTTAAAGTATTTATCCCACATATTAGAAATGTAAGATTAATCAGGAAGCATGGGAAGGGGGAACAAAAACTGAAAGCAATGTGAAACAAAGGAACCTACTATGTTCCAAATAAACACCACAATCACACTAAAAAGAGAAAGAGAGAGAGAAAAGACGAGTGGTTGCAAATAAGCTTGTGTGGCTCCTTGGAGGGTGGCAGAGTTTGCTATAGTGGTTCCTCCTGGCCCTGTGAATACTGGGGTCAGGCCCAGCCAGGATGGTGCCTAAAAGCTCAGCCTCGCTAGGGTAGGAACAGGAAGGGATGGGGTAAGAACTGGTTAACTTTGTGACCCAGAGTCTACAACAGCACTGGGGAACCAGTTTTAGGAGAGGCACCAGCTTTGACTCTTGGAGCCACATGGTGGAAGTGATAGACAAATATTAGATATTAACAAGACTTCTACAAAAAGAGGCCCAAACTCAACACAAGAATTCACAGAAAAACAAGAAAACCACAGGCAATGTTGCCACATGCTTGGAATTGTGAAGTGCAGCTTTACGCTCCACACAGTCTCATAAAGAACTGAAACTGGAGGACCTGAAGAAGCTAAACCAATATTAAAGAATATTTTGACATATAATAAAGAATTTCCGTTTGATGTTCAGCCTGTTCTGTTAAAAAGAACGTTAGTACCTGGTGAAAAACAACATTTGGAATTTGAAGAAGATGAAGAACAGGTTGGTGCTGGAGCAGGATCTCCCGATTATTTTCCTGCTAGAGTTCCTGGCACTTTACTACTTGTATTAGTCTGTTTTCATGGTGCTGATCAAGACATACTTGAGATTGGGAAATTTACAAAAGAATGAGGTTTAATTGGACTTACAGTTCCACATGGCTGAGGAAGCCTCACAATCATGTGGAAGGCAAGGAGAAGCAAGTCCCATCTTACACAGATGGTAGCAGGCAAAGAGAGAATAAGGAAGATGCAAAAGGAAAAGCCTCTGATAAAACCATCAGATCTTGTGAAACTTATTCACTAACACGAGAACAGTATGGGGGAAACCACCACCATGATTCAATTGTCTCCCACCAGGTCCCTCCCATAACACGTGCGAATTATGGGAGTACAATTCAAGATGAGATTTGTGTGGGGACACAGAGCAAACCGTATCACTATTTTATTACCAAAGTTGCTTTCAGACCCAAGAGCAGTGTTACTCACTACAAGAACTAAGAAAACTGGTCTAAATGATGCTAAGAAGCACTTATCAATACTTTATTACCAAAGTTGCCCTCAGAATCAGGAGCAGTGTTATCCATTATTAGAACTGAGAAAATTGGTCTGAAATATGCCATATTACAGTTAGTATAAAGGAGCTGAATGACATAGATTTAAGTACTGTGCAAGATACTCCTATGGCTTTAAGAAGATACATATGTTCATTTTAATGAACATTGAGCTGCAGAATTATATTTAAAAATTAACCAAACATGCAGCTCTCTCCTTTAAATTCAAAGACTGCAAGCCTACAAAAATGTTTACCAGCACCAAGTGTTCTGCCTTCATGGAGATGGATGTAATTAAATCTCGGCCACTTGTAGTAGAACAATACAAGAAACCTACTGACTTTAAAAAATGAAATTGCAATTACAGACCAAGAAACCACTTGATCTTCATTTATTAATACATCAAACTTTGCACAAGGAATGATCCTGACATGAATAATTTGGAACTTTTGTGAATTTTATTACTCATTAGAAACCATCATAGCTCTGTGTATCACTTTCACTCTCAGTAGACAGGAAGCATGCCATACCCATGTCAGTAGGCCAGAGTTTCCACACATCTTCTGAAATCTAGGTGGAGGTTCCCAAATCTCAATTCTTGACTTCTGTGCGCCCTCAAGCTCATCACTACATGGAAGCTGCCAAGGGTCAGGGCTTGCCGCCTTTTAAACCATGGGCCGAGCTGTACCTTGGCCCCTTTTAGCACTGGTAAGAGCAGCTGGGACACAGGGCACCAAGTCCCTATGCTGGACACAGAATGGGGACCCTGGACCCAAACCACAAAACCATTTTTTCCTCCTAGGCTTCTGGGTCTGTGATGAGAGGGGTAGCCACGAAAACCTATGACATGCCCTGGAGACATTTTTCACATTGTCTTTGGCATTAACATTCAGCTCCTTGTTACATATGCAAATTTCGGCAGCCAGATTGCATTTCTCCTCAGAAAATGTGTTTTTCTTTTCTACTGATCATCAGGCTGCAAATTTTCTAAACTTTTATGCTCTTTTGCCCTTTTAAAATGGAATACTTTTAATAGCACCCAAGTCACCCTTTGAATGCTTTGCTGCTTAGAAATTTCTTCCACCAGATACCTTAAATCATCTCTCTCAAGTGCAAAGTTCCACAAATCTCTAGGGCAGGGGCAAAATGCCACCAGTCTCTTTGCTAAAACATAACAAGAATCACCTTTGCTCCAGTTCACACCAAGTTCCTCATCTCCATCTGAGACCACCTCAGCCTGGACCTTATTGTTTATATCACTATCAGCATTTTTATCAAAACCATTCAACAGGTCTCTTAGGAGATTCCAAATTTTTCCACATTTTCCTGTCTTCCTCTGAGCACTCTAAACTGTTCCAACCACTGCCTGATCCCCAATTTCAAAGTTGCTTCCACATTTTCAGGTATCTTTTTACCAACGTCCCACTCTGCTGGTATCAATTTACTGTATTAGTCCATTTTCACACTGCTGACAGGCCAGCGAAGACTGGGAAGAAAAAGAAGTTAAATTGGACTTACAGTTTCACATGGCTGGAGAGGCCTCAGAATCTAGCACTACTTTCATGGCAGCAGCAAGAGAAAATGAGAAAGATGCAAAAGCAGAAATCCCTGATAAAACCATCAGATCTCGTGAGACTTACTCACTACCATGAGAAGAGTATGGGGAAACTGCTATCATGATTCAAATTATCTCTGGCCTGGTCCCTCCCACAACATGTGGGAATTATGGGAGTAAAACTCAAGATGAGATTTGGGCAGTAACACAGCCAAACCATATCACCTGTGAACAACATAAAGCTACATCAGTTACCCAGAGCACCTTTTAGTGGGAGAGTCCATTTACACATTTACAACTGATTGCAAATTTACAAATTTAGATTGTGTTCTATTTGCTTTCAATCCTGCCATATATATATATATATATATATATATATATATTTTTTTTTTTTTTTTTTGAAACGGAGTTTCGCTCTTGTTACCCAGGCTAGAGTGCAATGGCGCTATCTCGGCTCACTGCAACCTCTGCCTCCTGGGTTCAGGCAATTCTCCTGCCTCAGCCTCCTGAGTAGCTGGGATTACAGGCACGCGCCACCATGCCCAGCTAATTTTTTGTATTTTTAGTAGAGACGGGGTTTCACCATGTTGACCAGGATGGTCTCGATCTCTTGACCTCGTGATCCACCCGCTTCGGCCTCCCAAAGTGCTGGGATTACAGGCTTGAGCCACCGCACCCGGACTGCCCTATATTTTTAACTTCTTTTCGGGTGTCTATATTTATAGTTCTGTCTTTCCTCCTTTTCCTTTTTCTTTCCTTTGACTTGGAATCCATTTCCCTTCACATTCCGTTTTATTTTATTCTTTGTTACTCTAAAATTTTTGGTTCGAATATTTAGCTTAGATTCTAGCCTTAGTAACTATGTTTACTCACTTCTCAAATAGTACAAAGGACCCATTACAAAGACTTACTTTACTAGTTGGTGTTCAAGGACCTCTGCGGTTTATTTATTGAGAAAACCAGAATTGCCAAACTGGTTTGAGTAATCCCCAGTTCAGATCAACTGCCAGATTATGATATCAGGGGATTCAGGAGACACCAGTCAAACTGATGTTTCATTTTTATGAATGACCGCAGTCATTACTTCATTACTTCAACTAAATATGAAAGAAGCTGCAATCAAAGATTTTGAAAACGTTGAGATGCACAGTCAGAATGCAAGAACAGAAAGAGTTTGAGGGTGTTGAGCAGGAGAGGCCAGGAGGCACAACTAGGTGAGAGAAACAGAAGAAAGAGGGGACCAACAAAAGAAAAGCAGACTTTATTGACAGCACACTTTGCCTAAGCAGTTTTCACAGAGATTTTAGACTCAAAAGCTTGAGGAAATATGGGTGGGATGCAGTGGCTTACAACTGTAATCCCAGCACTTTGGGAAGCTGAGGCAGGCGGATCACCGGAGGTCAGGAGTTTGAGACCAGCCTGGCCAACATGGTGAAACCCCATCTCTACTAAAAATACAAAATTAGCCAGGCATGGTGGTGGGTGCCTGTAATCCCAGCTACTCTGGGGGCTGAGGCAAAAGAACCATTTAGAACCCAGGAGGTGAAGGCTGCAGTGAGACGAGATTGTGCTACTGCACTCCAGCCTGGCTGACAGAGCAAGATTCTGTCTCAAAAAAAAAAAAAAAAAAAAAAAAAAAAAAACTTCAGAAAAAATGAAATTGTAAGATGTGGTTAATGTTTTCCTCAACTAATCCTAACACAGAAATGTCAACAAATTACTTTTTGTTCCTTATACAGAATCTAGTGACATGTAATTGTCCCTGGTAACAGGCAGATTTGGTCAGCAATCTCCTTGGGGTCAGCTCATGGATTTCTTTTTTTGTTGTTGTTCAGCATGAATGCAGAGGAAGTGTCAGACCGCAGGTACAATTAGGAAACAAATGCAACTTCTATTAAGAACAAAAGATAAATTAAAAAATATTACCACCACACTTGCTTGACCTTATAAAGTAATCAACTGTTTGAACTTATCTTAGTTTTCAAGGTAGAAGCTACTTAGGGATAATTTTTTATAGGAATGAGTGGGAGACTTTTTTTTTTAAAATGAATGTCACTGTGACTTACACTTGCATTCATTTTAACCTTAGGAAAATATTGAAAGAAAGAAATTATACATGACTAGAGATATTTAAATTTCCAGTAGAGGTTTCTATAAAGAAGATTTCATAATGTATAAAGGAACAGGATTTGTTATAATATATTGAAGCAAAGATCAATTTTTGCTGCTTCCATCTTGACTAAGTAAAGACAGTTGGATTTTCTACCTCAGAGAGACATTATAAAGTCTAATGTGCAGGAGATTTGTAATAATGACCTGGGAAATGAAATGATAACTGTGGGGCTACTGACACTTTTTTTTAGATCTACCATTTTACTTCTGACATCCTACTTACTAGAAAAGAATATATATATTTTTAGTTTTCTATGCAAGAACTTGGCTATTTCATTGAAATGTCGAGACCGATCATTTTTTCCTTTTTTTAAAAAAATCGAGTATAATTATTTTTGTTGTGCTTCTAACTCAGCCTGCAGAATTTCTCATTTAATAAAGTCTCACATGGTCTTATATACAATTTTTAAATTCTAACTCTGTACCAAAAGAAAGAAAGAAAGAGAGAGAAAGAAAGAAGAAAAATCTACCAAGACAGAATTGGGAAGGAGACATGTCAGTCAAATTTTGGATTGCCCATTCTTTCTGGAAGGAAATTTTGAAATGATCTCTAATTCCTCATTTCTCATTTGCTGTTTAGTTTGGGGTTTTATCTGTGTGAATATAATGCATCTCAACATTGTCTTTTACATGTTTATCCTGCTTGGTATTCATTGAGATCTTAAATAAGTATCAAAATTGGGAAATTTGGGGCTATCTTTTCAGATATACTTCTTTTGTTTATTCCAGTTAATTGCATGTTAGATACTTTGTTTCTATCTCTAATGGGTCCATCAGGCTCTGTACGTGTTTCTTTCTGTTCTTCATATCAGATGAGTTCTATTAATCGATCCTATCATTCATTTGCTCTTTCCTCGAATTTGCTGTTAAGTTACCTCAGTGAAAATTTTATTTCAAATATTGTATTTTTATTTCCAAAGTTTCATTTCTAAAGTCTTTTAGAAATCATTTCTCTTCTACTGAAGATATTTGGTATCTTTTGATTAATTATAAGCCATCTTTTTTCATGTTTGAGCATACTATAATAGCTGCTTTAAAATTCTGTCCTGCACATGCACACAAATGTTCATTGCAGCACTGTTTACAATAGCAAAGACCTGGAATCAACCCAAATGCCCATCGATGATAGACTGGACAGGGAAAATGTGGCACATATACACTATGGAATATTATGCAGCAATCAAAAACGATGAGTTCGTGTCCTTTGTAGGGACATGGATGTACCTGGAGAATATCATTCTCAGCAAACTGACACAAGAACAGAAAATGAAATACCACATGTTCTCACTCATAGGCGGGTATTGAACAATGAGAACACATGGACACAGGGAGGGGAGCACTACACACTGGGGTCTGTTGAGGGGAATAGGGGAGGGACAGTGGGGGTGGGGAGTTGGGGAGAGATAGCATGGGGAGAAATGCCAGATATAGGTGAAGGGAAGGAAGGCAGCAAATCATACTGCCACATGTGTACCTACGCAACTATCTTGCATGTTCTTCACATGTACCTCAAACCCTAAAATATAATAAAAAAATTTTGTCCTGATAATTCTAACATGTGGTTCAAATCAAAGTTGATTTCAGGTTGATTTGCGTTTTATCTGGAGTTTATATCATTTTCATGACTTATCAGCTGTCACATAATTTTAAATTGTATATTGTACATTATGACAAAGTTGTGAAGGCACTGGATTTGGTTATTTGTGATGCATCATTTTGTTTATCTCAGCAGGTAATTATGTCAATTAAACTTTAACTACAAACTCTGCTCCTTGGACAGCAGTTCTCATCTGAGTTCAGATCTGTCATTAGTTGTGTGGCTTTCAGTTTCCCCAGAACATTTGTGATCTGGGATTAACCATAGATATGGTAAAATAAATTTGGTGATGCCCTTCTGGCCATTTTGGGATCATTCTTTTTTCCAGTGCCCATGTTTTTCTGAATTTATTTTTCTTGCACCCCAGAAAAGTTTGTGTGTTTCCATCACTGCCCACCTGCTATGCTGATTGTGTATAGCTCTAGGCTAACAACAAAAGAAAAAACATCCATAAAATTGTGAATGCTTAACATGCAAGTCTCCTCTACTTTTAAACACTTTAAAGAATCTTCCATGCTTTATGTAACTGTGCTCATCATCAGGTAGGTATCCCTTTATAAAATGTTTGAGACTTATGGCTGTTATATGAGGAAGATCTTTCCAGGAGAATCTTATCTCTTACTAGATGTAGAAATTCTAGATGTTTTAATACTGTCTGTTGTTGTTTTTTTTTGTAATCAGTAGTTTTAAATTGCTCTGTAATTCCTATTTTATTTTATTTTTGAACCCAAGTTTTTTTTTAATTGTACTTTGATTTCTGGGGTACATGTGCAGATTTTGCAGGACTGTTGCATAGGCACACACATGCCATGGTGGTTTGCTGTCTCCATCCCCCTCATCACCTGCATAAGGCATTACTAGTAGTGTTATCCCTCCCCAACCACCGCTCCCCACTGTCCCTCCCCTAGTCCCCCACCCTCAAATAGACCCCAGTGTGTGATGTTCCCCTCCCTGTGTCCATGTGTTCTCGTTATTCAACACCTACCTATGAATGAGAACATGTGGTGTTTGGTTTTCTGTTTTCGTTTCAGTTTGCTGAGAATGATGGTTTCCAGATTCATCCATGTCCCTACAAAGGAAATGAACTTATCATTTTTTATGGCTGCATAGCATTCCATGGTGTATATGTGTTACATTTTATTTATCCAGTCTATTATTGATGGGCATTTGGGTTGGTTCCAGGTCTTTGCTATTGTAAACAGTGCTACAATGAACATACATGTGATTGTGTCTTTATAATAGAATGATTTACAGTCCTTTGGGTATATTCCTAGTAATGGGATTGCTGGGTCAAGGTATTTCTGTTTCTAGATCCTTGACGAGTCATCACACTGTATTCCATAATGGTTGAACTAATTTACACTCCCACCAACAATGTAAAAGTGTTCCCATTTCTCCACATCCTCTCCAGCATGTGTTGTCTCCAGATTTTTTAATGATTGCCATTCTAACTGGCATGAGATGGTGTGTCAATGTGGTTTTGATTTGCATTTCTCTAATGACCAGTGATGATGAGCATTTTTTCATGTTTGTTGGCCTCTTGTATGTCTTCTTTTGTAAAGTGTCTGTTCATATTCTTTGCCCACTTTTGAATGTGTTCCTTTGTTTTTTACTTGTACAGCTTCTTTAGTTCTATGTAGATTCTGGATATTAGGCTTTTGTCAGATGGGTACATTGCAAAACTTATTTCCCATTCTGTTGGTTGCCGGTTCACTCTAATGATTGTTTCTTTTGCTGTACAGAAGCTCTTAAGTTTAATTAGATCCCATTTGTTTATTTTGGCTTTTGTTGCCACTGCTTTTGGTGTTTTAGTCATGAAGTCTTTGCCTATGCCTATGTCCTGAATGGTTTTGCCTAGGTTTTCTTCTGGGTTTTTATGGTGTTAGGTTTTATGTTTAAGTTTTTAATCTATCCGGAGTTAATTTTAGTGTAGGGTGTAAGGATGTGGTCCAGTTTCTGCTTTCTGCACATGGCTAGCCAGTTTTCCCAACACCAACAGGGAGCCCTTTCCCCATTTCTTGTTTTTGACAGGTTTGTCAAAGATCAGATGGTTGTAGATGTGTGAAGTTGCCTCTGAGGCCTCTGTTCTGTTCCATTTGTCTATATCTCTGTTTTGGTACAAGTACCATGCTGTTTTGATTACTGTAGCCTTGTAGTATAGTTTGAAGTCAGGTAGTATGATGCCTCCTGCTTTGTTCTTTTTGCTTAGGATTGTCTTGGTTATGTGGGCTCTCTTTTGGTTCCATGGTGTTTTTTTTCCAACTCTGGGAAGAAGGTCAATGGTAGCTTGATGGGGATAGCATAGAATCTTTAGATTATCTCAGGCAGTATGGCCATTCTCACAATACTGATTATTCCTAATCATGAGCATGGAATGTTTTTCCATCTATTTGTGTTCTCTCTTATTTCCTTGAGCAGTGGTTTGTTGTTCTCCTTGAAGAGGTCCTTTACCTCCTTTGTTATTTGTATTCCTAGGTATTTTATTCTCTTTGTAGTAATTGTAAATGGGAGTTCACTCCTGATTTGGCTCTCTTTAAGTCTCTTATTGGTGTATAGGAATGCTTGTGATTTCTGCACATTGATTTTATATCTTGAGACTATACTGAAATTGCTTATCAGTTTCAGGAGATTTTGGGCTGAGACGATGGGGTCTCCTAGATATACAATCATGTCATCTGCAAATAGAGACAATTTGACTTCCTCTTTTCCAAATAGAATAACTTTATTTCTTTTTCTTGCCTGATTGCTCTGGCTAGAACTTCCAATACTATATTGAATAGGAGTGGTGAGAGAGGGCATCCTTGTCTAGTGCCAGATTCCAAAGGGAATGCTTCCAGTTTTTGTCTATTCAGTATGATATTGGCTATGGGTTTGTCATAAATAGCTTTTATTATTTTGAGATAGGTTCCATTAATATCTAGTTTCTTCATGGTTTTTTGCATAAAGGGCTGTTGAATTTTGTAAAAGGCCTTTTCTGCATCTATTGAGACAATCATGTGGATTTTGTCTTTGGTTCTGATTATGTGGTGAATTACATTTATAGATTTGTGTATATTGAACTAGACTTGCATCCCTGTGATAAAGCCAACTTGATCATGATGAATAAGCTTTTTGATGTGCTGTTGCATTTGGTTTGCCCATATTTTATTGAAGATTTTTACATTGATGTTCATCATGAACATTGGCCTGAAGTTTTCTTTTTTAGTTGAGTCTCTGCTGGGTTTTGGTACCAGGATGATGTTTGTGTCATAAAATGAGTTAGGGAGGATTCCCTCTTTTTGTATTGTTTGCAATAGTTTCAGAAGGAATGCTACCAGCTCCTCTTTGTACTTCTGGCTGAATTTGACTATGAACTCATCTGGACCTGTCCTATTTTGGGTTTGTAGGCTGTTAATTTCTGCCTCAATTTCAGCCCTTGTTATTGGTCTATTCAGGGCTCTCTCTCCACTCTCACCACTCCTATTCAATACAGTATTGGAAGTTCTAGCCAGAGCAATCAGGCAAGAAAAAGAAATAAAGTTATTCTATTTGGAAAAGAGGAAGTCAAATTGTCTCTATTTGCAGATGACATGATTGTATATCTAGGAGACCCCATCGTCTCAGCCCAAACGTCTATTCTTCCTGGTTTAGTCTTGGGAGAGTGCAAGTGTTCAGGAATTTATCAGTTTCTTCCAGATTTACTCATTTATGTGTATAGAGTTGTTTGTAGTAATCTCTGATGTTAGTTTGTATTTCTGTGGAATCGGAGTTGATATCCCCTTTATCATTTTTTATTGCATCTATTTGATTCTTCTCTTTTTTCTTTTTTATTAGTCTGGCTAGTGGTCTATCTTGTTGATTGCTTCAAAAAACTAGCTCCTGGGTTTATTTTTTTTTTGAAGGGTTTTTTATGTCTCTATCACCTTCAGTTCTGCTCTGATCTTAGTTATTTCTGTCTTCTGCTAGCTTTTGAGTTTTTTTTGATCTTGCTCCTCTAGCTCTTTCAATTTTGATGATAGGGTGTTGATTTTAGATATTTCCTTGCTTCTCATGTGGGCGTTTTTTGCTGTAAATTTTCCTCTAGACACTGCTTTAAATGTGTCCCAGAGATTCTGGTATATTGTGTCTTCGTTCTCATTGGTTTCAAAGAACATCTTTATTTCTGCCTTCATTTCATTGTTTATCCAGTTGTCATTCAAGAGCCTGTTTTTCAGTTTCCATGTAGTTGTGTGGTTTTGAGTGACTTTCTTAATCCTGAGTTCTCATTTGATTTCAATGGGGTCTGAGAGACTGGTTGTTATGATTTCTGTTCTTTTGCATTTGCTGAGGAGTGATTTGCTTCCAATTATGTGGCCAATTTTAGGGTAAATGTGATGTGGTGCTGAGAAGAATGTACATTCTGTGGATTTGGAGTGGAATAGTCTATAGATGTCTATTAGGTCCACTTGGTCCAGGTCAGTGTTCAAGACCTGGATATCCTTGTTGATTTTCTGTCTTGATCTAATATTGACAGTAGAGTGTAAAGTCTCCCACTATTATTGTGTGGGAGTCTAAGTCTCTTTGTAGGTCATTAAGAAATTGCTTTATGTATCTGGGTGCTCCTGTATTTTGGGTGCATATATATTTAGAATAATTAGATCTTGTTATTGCATTGGTCCCTTTACCATTATGTTATCCCCTTCTTTGTCTCTTTTGGTCTTTGTTGGTTTAAATCCGTTTTATCAGAGACTAGGATTGCAACTTCTGCCTTTTTTTGCTCTCCATTTGCTTGGTAAATCTTCTTCTATCCCTTTATTTTGAGTCTGTATGTGTCCTTGCATGTGAGATGGTTCTCCTGAATATAGCACACTGATGGTTCTTGACTGTTTATCCAGTTTGCCAGTCTGTGTCTTTTGACTGGGGCTTAGGCCATTTACATTTAATGTTAATATTGTTATATGTGAATTTGATCCTGCCATTTTGATGCTAACTGGTTGTTTTGCCCATTAGTTAATGCAGTTTCTTCATTGCATTGTTGGTCTTTACCATTTCATACATTTTTGCAGTGGCTGGTACTGGTTGTTCCTTTCCATGTTTAGTGCTTCCTTCAGGAGCTCTTGTAAGACAGATATGGTGGCAACAAAATCTCTCAACAATTGCTTGTCCATAAAGGATTTTATTTTTACTTCATTTATGAGGCTTAGTTTGGCTGGACATGAAATTGTGGGTTGAAAGTTATTTTCTTTAGGGATGTTGAATATTGGCCCCCACTCTCTTCTGGTTTGTAGGGTTTCTGCCAAGAGATCTGCCATGACTCTGATGGGTTTCCCTTTGTGGGTGACTCAGCTTTTCTTTCTGGTTGCCTTTAGCATTTTTTCCTTCTTTTTCAACCCTGGTGAATCTGACAATTGTGTGCCTTGGCGTTGCTCTTCTTGAGGAGTATCTTTGTGGTGTTCTCTATACTTCTTATATTTGAATGTTGGCCTACCCTGCTATGTTGGGGAAGTTTTCCTGGATAATATCCTGAAGAGTGTTTTTCCAGCTTGGATTCATTCTCCCTGTCTTCTTCAGGTACACCTATCAAACATAGATTAAGTTTTTTTCACATAATCCCATATTTCTTGGAGGCTTTCTTCATTTCTTTTCACTCTTTTTTTTTCTTTTCTTGCCTTCTCATTTTATTTCATTGAGTTGATCTTCAATCTCTGATATCCTTTCTTCTGCCTGATCGATTTGGCTGCTGAAACTTGTGTATGCTTCATGTAGTTCTTGTGCTGTGTTTTTCAGCTCCATCAAATTGTTTATGTTCTTCTCTAAGCTGATTATTTTAGTTAGCATTTCATCTAACTTTTTTTCAAGGTTTTTAGTTTCTTTGCATTAGATTAGATAATGTTCCTTTAGCTCAGAGAAGTTTGTTATTACCCACCTTCTGAAGCCTCCTTCTGTCAATTCATCAAACTCATTCTCCTTCCTGTTTTGCTCCCTTGCTGATGAGGAGTTGTGATCCCTTGGAGAAGGAGAGGTGTTCTGGTCTTTGATGGTTTCATCCTTTTTGCACTTTTTTCTTCCTGTCTTTGCAGGTTTATCTACATTTGATATTTTAATTTTATAATTTCAGATGAGGTCTCTGAGCAGATGTCCTTTCTGTTGATGTTGAAGCTACTTCTTTTTGTTTTTTAATTTTCCTTCTAACAGTCTGGATCCTCTGCTGTATGAGGCTTTTTTTTTTTTTTTTTTTTTTTTTTTTTTGTTATACAGGGATCAAAAAGCCTCTTGAGGAGGCAGTCTGTCCCTTGTCGGCCTGCAGAGATGCTGCTGGGGTAACAGACTCAGCCTGGCTGCTGTGCAGGCTTCCTCTGGATTTTTTTTTACACAGGTGAGATTAGACCTGCCTTATCGATGGCAGATACTCTTGCCGCCACCAGGCTTGACCATCCTGGGTCAAGCTTGAACTAATATGCTGGCTGTGAAACTCTCAAGCCAGAGGGCTTCAGTTTGCTGGTCTTTTTCTGGGTGGGAACTGCCAAGCCGTATGACCTGTCTCCTTGATTTCAGCTCTCTCTCTTTCTGGGAGGGAGGAGGGTGCAGGCAGATCCATCCTGCAGGTGCTCTTGGTGCTAGCTAAAACCTCTGCCTAGTTCTGTGCAGACATCTCGTGGTACCAAGCTGGTCAGAGCTGTCATTCAGATCTGTGCTGACAACTTGTGACACTTCTCAGCCCAGCGGCGTTCTCCTGGACTGTGGGTTGCAAAGGATATGGGAGAAGAGCAGTATCTGAACTGGAGTGCTGAGGGTATAAAGTCCCCAATCCTCTGGTCAGTTGCAGTTTCTGGGTGGGGTGGTGCCCTGTCCTGCCTCAGTTCACCCTCCCTGGGGTACACCCACTGAGCCCATTGAAATGAACCTGTTATCTCAGTTGGAAATGCAGAGAGCACACATCTGTGTCTCTCTCACTGGGAGCTGTGCTCTGGAGCTCCCATTTTTTTTTTTTTTTATAATAACAGTGAATCTCTTTTAAAGCAATTAGATTTTCTTTTATCCATTATCCTCCCTTTTGTTAATTTGTAGTTTATTGTTTTGTTGTCAGAGAATATATTGCATGCTATTTTACTTTTTGGAGTTTGTCCATGTATTCTTTGTGATCAAATATCACATCAAGTTTTCAAATTTTTAAAACACTTGAAAAGAAGTTAATTTCTGCTATCAGCATACATAGGTTGATATAAAACATTATTTATTTTATTTTTCTTCCAAAATTCTAATATTTTGGTTACTCAAGCTCTTTTCTACACAGGTAACTTAGTATTTCTCTTTTCCATAATATTTCTGTGGCTTTCTCTTGCATTTCCTGCTGTTTTACATTTAAATATTCCCACTGATATATTATTTGTTATATACATTTATGGTAATTATCAAATGTTCTCATTTTTAATATAAAATTTTTTGTTAGGAAGTGCCTTTTATTGTCTAATTTATAAATTTGCCCTGAATGCAACAGTTTCATATAACAAAATTACTATTTGAGCTATCTATTTGCTGTATATTTTTAAGTATAATTTTCCCCATCTTTTTGGGGTTAGGTTTTTTCGTGTATTTCTTATTTATGACACAGATTGAATCTTCTGTTTTTTACTCAACCTGATACTTGTATTTTTTAAATAGTGGGTTTTTTCCATTTATGCTTATTCTTTTTTTATATTGCTTTTTGGTTGTTTTTATTATTGTTCTCTGTATTAATATTGTGTTAGTTTAACCCCTTCTGGTGACTTGAAACACTGATTTTCCCTTTTTAATTGTGACAGAGACTACTGGTTGCCAATCCCACATTTGTACACCCTGATTTTTTCAGGAGAGCAGCACACACAGTTAGGAGACGGCTTTTCCAGTTTAGTTTGCAAATAGGTGCGGCATATAGTTAAGTGTGATTGAGGAAGTGTAACAGAAGTGTGCTATGGGATTTCTGAAAACTTGTAAAAAGAAAGAAGGCATGTATTTCTTCTGTCATTTTTTTCTTCCTGTCACCTGGAAAGTGAATAAAATTGCTAGAATTTGGGAAGCCTTTGTGGACCAGGAGGTAACATACAAAGACAGCAGAGTCACAAGGTAGAAGAAAGAACCGTTTTCTTGACATCAGGCAACTCCAATCCAACCCCTTAACAATCAGTTTATTTATATGGAAGAGAAATAATATTTCTTTATACCTGTGTTATTTTAGATTTATCTACTTCATATAGAGGAACAAAACCATAACCAATGCATAATTCTTTTTCCTTTTATAAAATTTATACTTGACTCTATGTTTATCAAATTTAAAAATGAAATAGTATATTTTGACTTCTGAAAATGGAAGATGAAGAAATTGTCTCAACTACAGGTTAGTTCTGTCTCATGACTAGAATTAATTAGCACTGGATTTTTTGGTTTATTTAATTATATTGATAAAAGTATTATTTTGTTTACATTATGAAGCTTTTGCTTCAGGATTGATCACATTTTTTTATATTCATTTATATTATGTTCATGCCTATGTAACATTTATTTCCTCCTTCCCTATTAGTAACTGAATTAAGACTTTTGAGGGGTGAAGTTAATCAATGTACCCTACTAAATACAATATTTTCCTTCCTGCTTTGTAATTAGGGATGGCCATATGATTGCATTATGTCCAATTAAACATAATTGGAAATCTGAAGATGTGTAGGGAAGTTTTGCATTTCTTATATAGGCCCTGCCCTTTCCTAAAATTAGAACATGATGGCTGAAGCTGCAGTATAATGCCTCCTAGAACTATGAGGGAAAGGTCAAAGGAATCACAGCAATCTTGCATTTTGCATCTTTGTGCAGCTGCAGCAGAGCCAGCAATCACTCACTCTGAATCTCTTGTTTCATGAGAAAAAACTAATTTTTACTGTCCTTTGAATGCAACTGTATAACCAATGTATTCTCAAAATATGTTTTTTAAATAAACTGAATACATTTCTTTTAGGCGATTCAGTTTGTTGAGGTACAGTTGTTCATAACCGTCTTTCATGATCCTTTTTATGACATCAGTTGTAATGTTTTCTCTTATATTTTTTTGAAAAAAAAAAAAAAAAAAAGAAACAAATAATAAAGAATAGGATGAAATAGGGAGAATGACCCTCCTTTCAGGCATGCTGTATTTTTTATGGCACCTCTACTTGTCAGAGTTGATATAAAAAGGAAGTAATATGGTTTTAGGGCACGTTGACATTAAGGAGAAATAGTCCCAAGGTCGACCTGCAAATCACAGAGTTTCTGGATTCTATTTTTTTGTGCCTGCTTTAAATCAGCTGTTACATTTCTACAGAGATGAAAACCACTGTTTGGATCTAAGAGTGTTGTGTTGTTTTTGCAATCTGGCAAAACTGTATTTATATCATGGCTAAAGTACTGAAGTAATAGCTATGGGAACTTTGTGTGTGTGTATGTGGGTATGTACATATATGTCTATATATTTTAAGGTGTTTGTAATAGACTTCTATAATTTTATTTTCAGTTGGCAAATGAATCTATTTTAAATTTCTAGCACGCCAGACTATCTCTTCTTACCTGATGATGTAAATTTTGCTATCTGATTTTCACCTGAATTTCCTTTAATATGCAAATTTAAGGTTATTTAGCTGACAGCTGCCTAGAGTAAGGAAAAAAGTGGAAAGAAGATCTTTATGAATCTATATGATGTGCACCATATATGTATATGTTGTGTACATACATTTTAACTTCTAAAAATATATAAAGAACTCTAATCAATTGGCTTAAAAATACATAAACGTGCTTAATGTTAGATGCGTAAAAGACTAGTCAAATGCTTTCTCAAGTTCACATGACTTAAGTAAGATCTTTCCTATAATCCAGTTTTTAAATTATTGGCAAAATAATATCAGCAATATCTTTAGAATTGTTCTCATTTTGTTTGCATTTATTAAGTCATTTTATGTTTATTCCTGCAGACAACTGTAAGATTTTCCATAAGGGTTATAAACTGTAAAACCCGGCCCAAGACAGAATGAATTTTGCTTGTATATGCTTAGGAAATATTGTTGCCTTAAATAAAAACAGCTAAATCCTGAGTTATTGGTATAAATACCCTTAAATTTAACCATAAGTTTTAATACTTAAGTAAGTACCGAAATCCATAGCTATAAAAATGGTAATTAGGAAAATAACTTTAAATATCAGCTATCACAGTTTATTATAAATAATCTAGGTAAACTATTAAATTAATCAGATAAATGTAATGGAATAAATGCTTGCAAGCAAACTTGTCATAATTTAAGATCTACGGTTATTAATTGATATTAAGTATCTGGGCAATTTCCAATTTAAGAATTATAAAAAATCATTTAAAAAGTTCTTATTAAAGATAAAGCTTATTTAAGAGTTAACAAGGTAAAGAAATCAGGAAATAAGAGCTGTAGAGAAAGTTAAAGATATAAAGCGGTATTTCTGATAAAAGAGGAAAGTAATTTTATATAAGACATAATCTTGTGTGGTAAAGTTTTGTCCTAAAATGAAAATAATGAGGTTGTTCAAGAAAGAGAGATATTTAAGGCAAGACAGTCTAAATGTGTTGTGAATGAACTATGTAAGTTGTAATAAGGTTAGTAAGAAGGACTTTTTAAAGGGTGTAATGTAAAGGAATTGTTCCATTTTGTAGATTGGTATCATTCAGCTTCTTTAAAATAACCACTTTAAGGACAACATTCTTAATTTTAAATGCTATAGAATTTAAGAGCTTGTCTGAATTAATGCAGGATGTACAGCTCATTACTGAGCAATCACTGAATACATGTGATCCAAATGCACAGGGGATTATTCCTGAGAAAGGAATCAGCTTAGTGGGCCAGATAATGCCATTATAAGATCTGTTTTCGGCCGGGCGTGGTGGCTCAAGCCTGTAATCCCAGCATTTTGGGAGGCCGAGGCAGGTGGATCACGAGGTCAAGAGATCGAGACCATCCTGGTCAACATGGTGAAACCCCGTCTCTACTAAAATACAAAAAATTAGCTGGGCACGGTGGCACGTGCCTGTAATTCCAGCTACTCAGGAGGCTGAGGCAGGAGAATTGCCTGAACCCAGGAGGCGGAGGTTGCAGTGAGCCGAAATTGCGCCATTGCACTCCAGCCTGAGTAATAAGAGCAAAACTCCGTCTCAAAAAAAAAGATTTGTTTTCCCTGAGAAGGGGACTGCTCAGCTCCCCCAATAAAGTATCAAGTGGAGTGTCCAAGATGCAGCAGTTAATATGTTTCATATGCAAGCCATGTTAGACTAGCCTCATAACAACTGGGATATCCTCCCATCAAATAATGTCTGTTACCTTGGTCATGGTAAATTTGGGGGTTAAGGGAGTTTCCTTTACATGGTTGCCCCTCCCACAGAATCATAGGTCTGTTTAAGAAGCCTAATCAAATCTGCTGTCCCTCAGATCTTGCAGATGCAATTCTCTACTGGGGAATTGCAACCAGAAAAGGTAAAGTCCAACCCTTTTCACCAGAAAAGGTAAAATGGTCTGGGGAAAAAAAATGCTTCCTGGGACCAGAATATAAAAGTGTACAGGTTAATAGAATTATCAAATGTTTAAGCAAGTTTTATGTAAGATAGTTGTAACTCCTTTTACCTAAATGTCTTATGAAAATGAACTGTATCTAAATGGAGGATATTTTCCCCTTTCTAATACTGTAAAACTGAAGACACGTCAGTCTGCTCATGTAAATCCACCACTGTATAGTCTTTTGTGTGGAGAATTTATTGGGGCTGATGGCAAAAATTGTGAGTACTTTTCCATAACAACATCTGAGTTAGAGAAGTTCTACTTGATGGGACATTTACTGCCTTGCTTTAACTGGCACTACTGCTATATGAATGGAAATGTTTCCCAAAAAGTTCCATGATAAAATAACAATGGTTTACATAGAATCTTGCTACCTAATAAGCAGAGGGCCTTTCTCTTAGGACTAATTGTAAGAGGCTGCTAAATTATATAGTGCCTAATAGCTCTCAATGAGCTGTTTGGTTTGTAAATAACATTTCCAAGATAAGCAAACATCTAGTCTTAAAAGCTGCTGCTCTGGTTAAAGGAGGGTCAGGAAAATTTTCTTCTTTTAAGTTTTGAGTAAAATATGTTTTTGTAAGCAAACTTAGCTTTCTGAGTTCTCCAAAATTCAGATCGTAATTTTGTAACAGTATAGTTGTCTGCACAAGTTCAATAATAGTTAAAATTGTGACACTTAATATTAGATTTCAGCCCTAACCTTTTAAGTACAGATTAAATAATTATTTCTTGGCTACAATAATCCTCTAAAAGGTACCAGATTACAATTTTTATTCAGGTTTTTAGTTAGTACCCTAATGAAATAGTTTCCTTTTTTTGCTCTAAGACACAATTACTCTTATAACTGTCAAACTATAAATGTTATTTATCTCTCCTTGTTTTACTTTCAAGAAAACCAAAATCATGGTATTCTGAAGCCCAGAGGTATCAATCTCCCTCATTTGACATCCTACTGGGTCTGAATCTGTTTGACTGCTAATGCTCAGCTGCCAAAACTATACAAGATATTTTATCCTGACTCCCTCTAGGCCCAGGGCCTATCATGGAAGAGGTGGGAGCAAAAGATTTTAAGGGCTGGTTTTGAGGGATAAAATTAGGTCAAGATCAAACCCTCTGAATCAAGAAGGGATACAAAAAATGCCCAAACAGTTGGAAAAACAGAATTAGTTGCCTTCTAAACTATGATGTGTCACTTTTGCATCTACCTCAACTGTAAAAATTTTCTGCTTGTATAGCATTAAAGGAAAATATTTACTAACAGGATAAAATATCTTGTAACAAAGCCTCCTGGGTATAATACTCCCAACTACACTTTGTAAAGATCTCTCTCTCTCTCTCTCTCTTTCTAATTACTTTTCAGAACAATACTTATATTTTGTATAGCTAATTGCTATAAGTTTGTAACAGAAACTAAGCTTACAGTAGCTCAATGCATAAAAGTTAAAAATAAGTCAGTCTTGTAACCTTTTTGATTTTATTGTCTTTTTTTACTTAAAATAATAATTTAAAGATATAATGAATGCCTGTCCATATGCATTCCTCTATGGCCTAGAACAATTAATTGGCTATAAGTCTTTTGACTCCGTACGGCCCTTAGCCATAGGGAGTCCTGGCAAGAAAAAATAACACTGAAGAATTATGTAACTTCTCTTATGACAAAACCTTTTCTCTCCCAAATACCAATATATGGTGTAATACAAAAGTGCTGGGATAAAAAGATTTGTCTGTTGTTATCAAGTCTCTAACAATTTAGACTCTGAGGACCAGGCATTCTTTGCATTTAATTTATACCCTTCTCAGGATGCTATACCTATGGAGATAAATTGGCCAGAAGAGAATTTAAGTTTATTAAATTCTAATTTAATGTTGGTCCTACAATTTTTAAATAAGATTTATTGTTGGGATTCACTCAGGGTGGTTGGCAAAATATTAAGGGAAATATTGGGGAAAGTTGTATATAGTCTCAAACCTTTTGGAGGGCTGAAAGGTTTTCATTATCTTGTAATAATGAGGCAGGCTGAAGGCAACCAGTTCTTAACCTGAGAACATTAAGTCATAGGTTGAAGGTTAGGGATAGTAGAAGCTTCCCCAGTTAAGTCTATTTACCCTACATTCCTTTGTCTCTACTCTACTTGTTTACTCACGTAAACTTTGTGCTGGATGGTCCTCTCAGGGGGTGGCCAAAGGGGGATTAACCATTCATAGTGTTTACTCTGGGCTCTGAAACCAGGCCTTTTATTATTCCTAAAACCAGTCTTTTAACCATGTTAATGATCCACAAGCATGCTGATTTAGAACCTCTGTTATTAAATCTATACTGAATACATGCAAGGAGGAACAGCTAGTAAAGGGTTGGATAGCTATAATCACCCTCTGAGAGCAGCTGACGGCCTCCCTAGCCCACTTGTTCACTGCATTTTGTGTGTTTGAGAGCATTTATTCATCTGTCTTGGAGTCAGGGTTTGCAGGACAGACCCCTAGATCCCCACAGGTGGTGATCAATGTCTCAACATATCACGGGATTCAAATAACCCTTAAGGAGGGTAAACACATTGTGAGTCTGATAAAAAAAATATTATGATGTATGTAGGGTTTCTCCTGGCTATTGGGCTGTTTACTGCCCCCTGACTCTAACTGTAGCGTTCTTGGACACCTAATCTTTGCTATCTTTATGGTATTTGTCATTGTATTAGTGTTATATATCTCTTGTAAATGTCATGCCAATACAGCAAAAGAAAGAAGGCACAACTAAAGACCCAGATCATGATAGCTTGCAAAATAGATATGATGTAGGATTTTTTTAGACTAAATTTGAGGCCTGACCCCATTTCACCCCTTAAATGATTGGCTATCACATCAGGTCAAACCATGTCCTCCCCCTTATCCAAATTGCTAATACTTAAAACTATTACCATCAAATCAGAGGACTCTAGGAAAAAGCCTTCCAGATGGCCACATTAGACAACTCTAGGAATAAGACTTCCTAGTGCCATGGGATGGTATGGCTGTTTGTTGGTCTGCACATGCATTCTATGGAATGCTTTTTGGCCAAGGCAGGGACTGAGGAATAAGCTCTGATTTTTTATTATCTTGCCCAATTTCCTACCTAAGGGGTCTAGGGAGTCATGCCTTACAAACCATAAATTCTCCTCTGATGGGTTTTATTTAACCCTGTATATTGTGACTTATTTTCCAATCTGACTCTGACATAACAAGGAAGAAAATAAAAATATTACTTTGGGAGGCCGAGGCGGGTGGATCATGAGGTCAAGAGATCGAGACCATTCTGGTCAACATGGTGAAACCTCATCTCTACTAAAAATACAAAAAATTAGCTGGGCACAGTGGCATGTGCCTGTAATCCCAGCTACTCAGGAGGCTGAGGCAGGAGAATTGCCTGAACTCAAGAGGCGGAGGTTGCAGTGAGCCGAGATTGCGCCATTGCACTCCAGCCTGGGTAACGAGCGAAACTCCGTCTCAAAAAAAAAGAAAATAAAAATATTTTACCCCAAAATGTGTTTCCTTGCCATACCTTGAAATTACCCTGCAATGTCTCTTGTGGGAAAAATCCACATCCTGGAAAGAATCCTCTTTCCCCTTTGTTTTCCTTCGTTTCTTTCCAGGTCCAAGAGAAGATCAACTAAGAGCCAGGTACTCTTTTAGGTCTGATAAGAAAACATTTTACAACCTGCTCGCTCTCTGTCTGAAGTCTCCTATCTGCAAACTTTCTCTACACAATAAAACTTGGTCTCCACATCCCTTATCTTATCCTGAACATTCCTTTCTATTGATCCTAGGTCTTGCGATAAATTCAACCAATTGCCAACCAGAAAATGTTCAAATTTACCTATAGCTTGAAGCCTCCACTTTGAGTTGTCTTCTCACCTTTCTGAACCAAACCAATGTATTGCTTAAATGTATTTGATTGATGTCTCATGCCTCCCTAAAATATATAAAACTAAGCTATAGCCTGACCACCTTGGGCACATGTTTTCAGGACCTCCTGAGGGCTGTGTTGCAGGCCATGGTCACTCATATTTGGCCCAAGAATAAATCTCTAAAAATATTTTACAGAGTTTGACTCTTTTCATCAACAGCCTAATGTACAGTATAAAGACTAAAGCTAATAATAATATTGTGTTGTATATGAAACATTTGCTAAGGGAATAAAGTTCAGGTGCTTTTACCAGATACACAAAAATGTTAACCATGTGAAGTGATGTAAATTGAATTTATTTGACTATAGTAATCATTTCACTGTATGGGAGAAATACAGATAGTGGTTAATATATATTCATAAATACATTTCAAAATATCTTCTTTAGATTAAAATTGATGAGTGTATGGATACTCCTACTCCTCGATTCTCCCATATATGTCTTCTTTTTGAGATGGAGTCTCACTATGTTTCCTAGCCTGGAGTGCAGTGGTATGATCTTGGTTTACTGCAACCTCTGCCTCCTAGGTTCAAGTGATCCTCCCACCTCAACCTCTCAAATAGCTGGGATTACAGGCATGCACCATGATGCCTTGTTTATTTTTTTTATTATTGTTATTTTTTTTAGTAGAGACAGGGTTTTACCATGTTGGCCAGACTGGTATTGAACTCCTGATCTCAAGTCATCTGCCTGCCTTGGCCTCCCAAAGAGCTGGGATTATAGGTGTGAGCCACCACACCCAGCTGACGCTCCCATATATATCTTACTATGAGTTTGAAAAGGCAATACCTGTGAATGGAGGAACTCTCCAAGAAGCACAGTCTAATTGGGTCTTAAAATGTGAACAGAATTCAGAAAGGTAGTATTAATGTAAAAACCAAATTATGTAAAATAATTTGAAAAGGTTTATTCTGAGCCAGGATGAGTGACTTCATGGTTTGTATGATGTGACTTAACCCTTGCCTTTCACAGCCCTAACTCTTGTTTATAATTTGGTATCTTATCACCACAAACAGTCTGTTTTGTCAGTCTTATGATCTCTATTGTAACCTTAATGCTGGTTGGTAGTGCCTAAATTCTAAAAGAAAGGTGGTATAACAAGGTACGTCTAACCTTTCTCATGATGTCCAGGAATTCAATTTTTTAGGTTTCTTTAGGGTTCCTGTGGCCAAGAGTGGATCTGTTCAGTTGTTTCAGGGACTTAAGATTTATTTTTGGTTTACAATAGAAACACAGAGAGTAGAGGCCTGCAGTACAGTGCAAAGTGTAATAAAAGAATGAAGACATTGAATTCACTACTCTCTTATGACCAGAGAAGGCCCATTATTGTCTCAGAATAAGTTTTCTTTAATTCACGGCAGTCTTTTTAAGTGAATATCTTAAGAACCTATACAAACCTTCAGATAAGAGTTCCTGTAAAATATACCTTATATATTTTTAAATTATAATAGCTATCATTTTAATTCAGCCATACTAGTGCCAAGTAATAAGTACATTTAATGTGTGTTATCGCCTTTAACTGCAGGCCCTAGCTGCTATTGTTCTTTCCATTTTTATTTAAAAGGCCACTAAATTTCAACTCAGTTTCATAACAGCAACTCTATTGATAAGCAGTACTGCCCTCAGACAAGTACCTGGGGCCAATGATGGCCCTGCCCCTCAGAAACCCAGTTATTTGGAGTGCCTTCCTGGAAATTATCTTGAATTCCTACCTGGTGCCTGAGACTTGCTAAGCCAGCAATGCTATTTAGGTGGGGTTGCCTGTGCCTGCTCCAGGACGGAGACAGGTGGTAGGTGCAGGAGCTAGTACTAGTCTTACCCCTTGTGAGTCTCTTAGGTTCTATATCAGACATAAGATCGACCTGTTACCCCGAGGAGCTCTAAGCTTTCCTGCTATAGAGTAATTGGCTACCCTGAAATCTAGGGGGGCTTCCAGGCAAATAACTCTCTCCCACTGGGCTTGTCAGTACTATTTTTCCTGGAATTGTGTGATAACTGGGCTACCAGCATGATCCTGGCTTGTTTTGGGCAACTCAAATTAGTTAGAGAAGACAGAAAATTGTCTTCTCAGTTTTCTTATTCTCTCTTATAATTTACTGTAGCTTAGTATAGTCTCCTTCTTCCCATTGATGATTCCAGGGAATTGGTAGTTAGGGTATCTCCCAGGTCACTGCCTTTTCTTTTGTCCTCTGAATCTCATCCTCCATCCACTCAATTGCAAAACTCAATCAATTCTTTTTGGAAACTTATATTTGTTTATGTACATCTTTATCTTTTAAGGAAAACTTTCAGACACTCTGATCTTCAGTCTTAAAATTTTGCCTTTTTTTTTTTTTTTTCTGTTGGGAAATGTTTACTTGTCTCCTCTGTTGGAATTCCCATGACTTTCTTTTGTGCTTTCTGAATCAGTAGCCTGGATATAACTGTGAATACTATCAGCAGTGTATAGGTGGTGAGGCAGTTGCAGATGTGAATGTCTGGTCTTATTACCAGTGTATGACCCTTTTCTCCTGTTCCCAATTTATAACATATCCACAGCTCAATGTGAGATCATTGCTAAAGGGTAAACTACTAATTTATATGGAAAACTAATAAGTCCAAATATGTGTGTTCTCATCTCTAAGGGAACTAGCCAGATCAGGTAAAAGCATGCATACAATTAATGTGCAAATAGAGGGGAAGAGTGAAATAATATAAAATGAACAATTAATATAACAACAGAAAATATTTTCTGGTAAGAAAATAGGCAAAATAGAACAGATAGTGCAAGTAAAACACAAATAGTAAGATGCTAAATTTAAACCCAAATATACGCGAAATAATATTAAATATAAAGTAGGCTATCTCAATATTTTATAAACAGCCTATTTGTATTTTTAAAACAATCCAGAATAATCTAAATTATTAAAAATAAATGAATTCAGTAAGGTAAATATAAAAAGTCGATTTTGTCTTCATATACTGTCCCAAAAACAATAGCTGAATTGAAAAAAAATACCATTCATCATAACCACAAAGTATAAGAAATACTTAGAAATAATAAAATGTGTGTAGGATTTTGCCAATGAATGTGAACTTTGTGCCTCCTTCCCTTAAATTTGGCTTGGTATTTGTTACACACTTGTTGTGGACAGAAGGCAATAGAAGTGACATTTACTGTGAGAGTTTTGAGTTTTCACCTGGTTCATTGGGAATCCTTGATTTCTGAATGTTCCATGATAGGATTCTTCCACTCAGAAACCATATTCCATGCTATGAGAAACCCCAGCCATATGAGAGGCAGCGTGTAGGTGTTCCAGTCAACAGCCCCAGCTAGGCCCCGATTTTGAGTCTTCCCAGGCATGTGGTAGACGCACAAATGAAAGAGACACTAGGTGATTCTAAAGTCTTTCCAACTGAGGCCTCAGACATGATGGAGCAGAGAACGGCAAGGCATCCCCACTGTGTCCTTTCTGAATTCCTAATCCACAGAATCTATGAGCATAAAAACATAGCTGTTTTATGCTAATAGTTTTTTAAGTAGTTTGGTAAGTAGCAGTAGTTAACCAGAAAAGGCCTTTGAATAAAAATTTATAAATTATTCTTAGGAGAAGACAATGTTAATGGATTAAAAGACTTAATATAGTAAACATGTCATTTCTTCCTGTATAGATTAATATAATCAGCAAGATGACTACAAAAATCCAGAAATATTCGTATCGAATTTGACAAGCTGATTTTCACATTTATATGAAATGCAAAGACCAATATTAATGAATTTCATATTGAATAAGAAAAAAATGTAGTTTTCACACTACTAAGATCTACTACAAAGCTACCATAAGTAGACTGGTTTTAAATCTATGGCTAGATAGACCAATGGAATAGAGTTAGAGGGTCCATGAGAAGACCACACACATATAGTTATCTCATTTATGATAAAGGTGACTCTGCAGAGCAGCAGGGAAAGTTGATCTTTCAATAAATAGTGTTGAGTTCATTGGATATTCACACATGGAAAAAGGATTTTTATCCTTAGTGGATACCATGCACAATGATCAATTCTGGTGGCTTGTAGATTTAAATATGAAACAGTTATAGAACCGTGCTCTACAGAAAGTGAAACTTTCTGTAATGATGATACTATCCCACATCTGTGTCATCTAGCATGATGGCCACTAGCCACATGTGGCTACTGAGGACATGAAATGTAGCTAGTGTGACTGAATTAAAATAGAGAAGATATCCAAATAGTCAATTAACATAATAAAAAGGTGTTCTTTTTAGGATTAGGAAGTTATAAAATAGAACCACAATGTGTTAATACTAACTTCACCCACTACAATGGCTGAAATCAAAAAAACCAAGGTGTTGGCAGAAATATGAAAATTCTGGAAATTTCATGTGCTGTTTGAGTAGGCATGCTCTCTTAAAGTTGAACATATGAGTGCCTGTGAACCAGTCATTGCACTCACTTATATACCCTAAAGAAATGTTTGTATGTGCACCAAGGCTTCTATGTAAACATTTATATCAGCATTATTCATTATATCCTCAACAAAACAACAGATGTCCATCAACAACAGCACAAACACACAAGTCATGGCATATTTATATAGTGGAAGACCATACAACAGTGAATAAGATCAAACTGCTGCTATACCCAGCAGTGTAGATGACTCCCACAAACATAATATGCAGGTAGGTAAACCATGCAGAGATAAATGTGTAACATATGATTTCGCTTCAAAAAAATTCTAAAACAGAAACACCATTCTATAGGGTCACATTTTTATTTTATTTATTTATTTATTTTCCTATGTAATTAGGGTTTTTCATTTCTTCTTATGATTTCTAGTCACTATCTAATGTCCATTCATTTTACCTTGAAGGATTCCCTTTAGCATTTCTTATAGGGCAGGTATACAAGCAAAAAACTGCCTCAGGTTTTGTTTACCTGAAAATGTCTGTTTCTACTTCATTTGTGAAGGCTACTATTTCTAGTTAAATAATTCTTAATAGTCTTTTTTTTTCTTTTGGCACTTTAAGTACGTCTTTCCACTTCCTTCTACTTTCCAAGATTTCTGATTAGAAATTATTATTAATTTTATTGAGGAATCTGTTTAGAGGAAGAGCTGTTTTTTTACTCGTTGCTTTCAAGATTTTTCTCTATGCTTTTGGTTATCAAAAATTTTACTATATTGTGTTTTGGTGTGCCTCTCTCTGAGGTTATCCTTGGAGTTTGTTGAACGTCTTTGGTGTGTATGTTTATTTGTTTCATCAAATGTGGTAAGTTTCAGCCCTTATGTCTTCAAATATTTTTCTTCCTTCCTTCCCTTCCTCCCTCCCTCCCTCCCTCCCTCCCTCCCTCCCTCCCTCCTTTCTTTTTCTTTCCTTCCTTCCTTCCTTCATTCCCTCCTTCCTTCCTTCCCTCCCTCTCTCCCTCCCTCCCTCTTTTCTTTCTTTCCTCCTTCTCTTCCTCCTTCCCTCTTCCTCCCTCCCTCTCTTCCTCTCTCTCTCTCTCTTTCTTTATTTCTCTTTTTGTTTTAGATTCAGGAGATATGTGTACAGATTTGTTACATGGGTAGATTGTGTGTTGCTAAATATTAGTATATGAATGATCCTACCACCCAGGTAGTGAGCAGAGTACCTGACAGGTAATTTTTCAACCCTTACCCCCTTCCTACTTTCCCACCCTCTAGATGTCTCCAGTATCTGTTGTTTCTATCTTTATGTTCATGTGTTCTCAATGTTTGGCTCTCACTTATTAGTAAGACTATACAATATTTGGTTTTCTGTTCCTGCATAAATTCACTTATGATAATGGCCTCAAGCTGCATCCATGTTGCTGCAAAGGATATGATTTCATTCTTTCTTTCACTTAGTAATAATCATTCACATAATAACCACACACACGAAATACTACCATGGCATGTATGTGCCATATCTTCTTTATCCAGTCCACCACTGATAGGCATCTAGGTTGATTCTATGTCTTTGCTGTTGTGAATAGTGCTCTGATAAACACACAACTGCATGTTTCTTTTTGGTACAGTGATTTATTTTCCTTTGGGTATGTACTCAGTAATGAGATTGCTGGATCAATTTTAAATTCTATTTTAAAATTCAATTTTATATTTTATTTGAAATTCCATTTTAATTTTTTTGAGAAAGTTTAAATTCTTTGAGATTTTAAATTCTATTCCAAATTCTTTAAGAAATCACTAAATTGCTTTCCATAGTGGCTGAACTAATTTACATTCCCACCAACAATGTATAAGTGTTTTCTTTTCTCCAAAATCTCATCAATATCTGTAATTTTTTGCTATTTAGTAATAGCCATTCTGATTGGTTCAAGAGGGCATCTCATTGTAGTAGTTTTTGATTTACATTTATCTAACAATTAGTGATGTTGAGCATTTTTCATATATTTGTTGATTGCATGTATGTCTTCTTTTGAGAAATATCTTTCATATTCATTGAACTTGTTTTTAATAGGGTTGTTTTTTGCTTGTTGAATTAAGTTACTTATCCTCTAGATATTACACCTTTGTTGGATGCATAGTTTGCAAATATTTTCTCTCTTCTGTAGATTGTCTGTTTACTCAGTTGATAGTTTCTTTTGCTGAGCAGAAGCTCTTTAGTTTAATTAGGTCTTGTGTGTTTTTGTTTTTGTTGTGATTCCTTTTGGAGATGTCATCATTCAATCTTTGCCAAGGTTTGTTCCCAGAATGTTATGTCCTAGGTTTTCTTCTAGGGTGTTTATAGTTTTAGGTCTTACCTTTAAGCCTTTAATTCATCTTGTGTTAATTATTGTATATGGTGAAAGGCAACCAGTTTCAATCTTCTATATGTGGCTACTCAGTTATCCCAGTACTAATGTTTTACAGTGATTTTGTATGCTGAAATTATACTGAAGTTGTTTATCAGCTCTAGAAACATTTTGATAGCATCTTTAGTATTTTCTAGGTGTAGAATCATAGCAACAAAGAGATAATTTGACTTCTTTCTCTCTTTGAGTGCCTTGTATTCGTTTTTCTTGGCTAGTTGCTCAGGCTAGAACTTCCAGTACTGTGTTGAGTAGGAGTTGTGAGAACGGGCATCCTAGTCTTGTTTCAATACTTACATAGAATGCTTCCAGATTTTGCCCATTAAGTATAATGTTGCATGTGGGTTTGTCAACACAAAGCACCTTACAGTAAACAGAGATCTTGTCCATACCCACCTGCTTGTGAGGGAGCTGACTCTTAACTGCAAATGCCATTTACTGGCCTATAGGTTGAAATGAACAGCCTCATACAAAGTCTGCCAACAGAAGTGCATGGGTCTACAGAAGAAAACCCAAAAGACTCTACCCAACACAATTCTCCATAGATGAGAAGAAGCCAGTGTAAGAATTTTTCCATCATAAAGAATCTGAATGTTGTGACATCACCAAAATATCACTCTAGCTCTCCAGCAGTTATCTCTAACCAATTAGAAACACAGAAATAATAGATGAAGAATTCAAAGCATGGATTGCAAGGAAGCTCAACAAGGTTAGAGATAAGGTTGAAAATCAGCACAAATAAACTTCTAAAGAATTCAGAAAAGTAAGGAGATAGAAACATCTTAAAAAATCAATCAGAGCTACTGAAGCTGAAAAGCTCACTTAAGGAATTTTGAAATACAATTAAAAATTTTCCTTACCTTGCTAGATGAGTAGATATCCAGACATAAGAAATTTAGATAAGACATGCTGGATACTATAAAAAACAAATATCACCAAGTCATATAGTTACCAGATTGTCTAAAGTCAACACTAAAGAAAAAAATCATAAAGGCAGCTAGAGAAAGAGTGCAGATCACATACAAAGGAATCTCCATTAGACTAACAGTGGATTTCTCTGCAGCAATCCTACAAGCCAGAAGAGACTGGAGAACTATTTTCAGCATTTTGAAAGAAAAGAAACTCCAACAAAAAAATTTATATCCTGTCACAGTACATTGAATAAGTGAAGAGGAAATAAATTATTTTCAGACAAGCAATTGCTAAGGGAATTTATTACTACTAGACCAATCTTACAAGATATTCTTAAGGAAGTACTAAACACGGACATGGAAGAACAATACCTGCTACCATGAAACCACATGCAGATCCTTTTAAGCAACTACACAATAGAAACTGCAAAACAACTAGCTAACAACTTCACAATGGAGCAAAACCTCACATATCAACATTAAATAAATGATCTAAATGCTCTGCTTAAAAGGCAAAGAATATCATGTTGGATTTAAAAACAAGATTCATCCATCTGCTATTTTCAGTGGACCCATCTAACACATACCAACACCCGTAGGCTCAAAGTAAAGAGATGGAGAAAGACCTATTACACAAATGGAAAGCATAAAAGAGCAGGGATAACTATTCTTACATTAGATAAAACAAACTTTAAACCAAAAACAGTAAAAAAAGACAAAGAAGGATATTACATGATGACAGATAAATGTTCAATTCAACAAGATGACTTAACCATCCTAAATATATATGGACTCAAATTGGAGCACCCAGATTCATAAAACAAGCACTTCTATGACTATGAAAAGACTTAGACACCCACACAGTAACAATGGGAGACTTCAACACCCCACTGACAGTATTAGGGAGAATCATAGAGACAGAAAACTTACCAAGAAATTCTGTACTTAAATTTGACACTTGGCCAGTTGGACCCAATAAACATCTGTAGAACACTCCAGTCATCAACTACAGGATATACATTCTTCTCATTTGTACACAAAACATACTCCAAGATCAATCATATCCCTGGCCATAAAATAAGTCTCAGTAAAGTAAAAATAATCAAAATCATACTAACCAAACTTTTGGTCCATAGTGAAATAAAAATATACATCAATACCAAGAAGATCTCTCGAAACCACACAATTACATGGCAAGCAAACAACTTGCTCCTGAATGACTTTGGGTAAACAATGGAATTAAGGCAGAAATTAGAAAATTACTTGAAATAATACCACATACCAAAATATCTGGGATGCAGCAAAAGGAATGTTAAGAGGAATGTTTATAGTGCTAAACAGCTCTATCAAGGAGTTGGAAAGATCTCACATTAACAATCTAACATTGCACCTAGAACTAGAAACACAACAAACTAGCTCCAAAGTAGTAGAAAAAAAAATAACAAAAATCAAAGCCTAATGGAATGAAACTGAGAACTGAAAACTCACACAAAAGTTTGACAACACCAAAAAATAAGTTTTTTGAAAGGATAAACAGGATTGATTGACCATTTGCTATATTAAGAAAAGAAAAAATGGGAAAAGATCCAAATAAGCAAAATCAGAAATGGCTAAGGTGACATTACAATCCCACAGAAATATTAAGAATCTTCAGAGTATTAGAAAAACCTCTATGCACACAAACTGGGAAACTAGAGGAAATGGATACATTCCTGGAAACATACAGTCTTTCAAGACTGAATCAGAAAAATTCAAAACCTTGAAGTTTTGAAACTTCGATATCAACTTCTAAAATTGAGTCAGTAATAAAATAAATCTAACAACCAAAAAGAGCCCTGAACCAGATGGATTCAGAGCCAAATTCTGTCAGACATATAAAGAAGAGCTGGTGTGAATCCTACTGAAGGCATTCACAAAAATTGAGGAGAGACTGCCCCTTAAATAATTCTATGAAGCCAGAATCACTCTGATACCAAAACCTGGTAAAAACACAAGAAAAAAAGAATCTATAATTCAACACCTCCAATGAGCATAGACACAAAAATTCTCAACAAAACACTTTCAAACCAAATCCAGCAGCACAAAGAAAAGTTAGTTCACTACAATCAAGTGGGCTTTATTCCTTTTCAATATCTGGTTTATTGTGATATAGCTGGGTCTTACATTTGTTTCTGCATTCAGTTATTAGCAATATGTTGTTTCTATTTAAGTACATAAAGAAAATTCAGTCTCACAGAGGTTTAGAGATGAAGTATTTTAATTGCTTTTCTGAGAAGATATAAATATCTTTCATTTTTATACAAAAACTCAGTGTTTTTTTTTTCCCTGTTATAAGTGAGGTGAACTATGGGATCTGCAACCTTATCAATGAATGTTTTATTCTTTGTTATAGTAAAGTCTCCTGACCTTCTTGTATGCTCACAGTTGCAGATATATTTTCCTAAATTCTGAGTTTTTATTGAAAGCTCAAATTTTGTAATATAAAATAATAACATCAGTTGTTTTCCTGACAGTGACAAATACACCCTATTTTTGAGAAAATGCTTGTTAAATTCGCAAGTCTGTATGGCCTCGCTTTGTCCTTCCAAATTTATTTTCAACAATACAACTTCTATTTCATGAGAAAAAAGAAAGCTAGTTCAGTTTCCATTTTAAACAATGGCATGAGTCATTTACTTCCAGGCAGCCATTGTATTTAGATATGCTACAGCAGTGCTTTGTATATATCTCCCATTTCGTCAGATAGAATATTAAAAATAACTTGGTTTCAATACAGACATTTTATACAATGAAAGATTTTTACTGCTTTATCAAGAACATTCTTGAGTGGAGCTGACATTTTCTCTTTGTGAATGGCAGATGGCAAAAAAAAAAAAAAAAAAAGGACTGTTATTACAGTTTGGTACCCTGAGGTTGTGCTAAGTGCCGGTAGATTTACCCACCATTCATTTTGCAACATTAATACAAATGTTAACCCAGTCAATAAGGCAAAAAATGTCATAATATTATTTCAAAAATAGTTTTTAATCTCATAAACTTCCTAAAAACAACTTGGGTTTCCTTTAGAGGTCTGTAGACCACACTGTGAGAACTGCTGGTCTACATGCTTTGAGGGTCCTTGTGTGTTTTTATAAAATTTTCTTATAAGCCAGTTTGTAATATGCAAAACATACTGGTCTTATTTCTAAATTATTTACTCAGTATGCAGTAATGGAAATACTCTGTGGACAAGAAGAAAAGTGGGCCACCATCTAACTCCCTGGAGTACTGTGTAGTCCTAAAAGAATTAGAAAGACTGACACAAAAGTCAATGTTGTCAGCATATGTGAGTTATATGACTGGATTGCTGCTTAGGCAGGAAGGCATTTGAATTATCTGGCTAGAGAAAAGCATGAAAAAGATAGAACCAATTTCATGCAAATTTTCTAGGCATCGATGTTTTCTGTTATTTATGAGCCTGATCCATTGTATAATTATATTCTCAAAACAAACAGCAAATTTCTTTGGGAGAAAGTTAATTCCTGCTCAATGTTACAAACCTTTTTAAATTTCTTATATACTTTTCTTATCTGAATAATCAGTGATATTCATAATTTTTCAGCATTAACATTTAACTCAAAGGAGCAGGTTTACAATTATCCTGTGAAAACATTTAATGAATATTTTAATAAAAACATTCACACTCCAAAGTGGAAGAAAATGATTTTCAGTCTGACTCACACATTGAGATTTACTAGGCCTGTGCCCTAAAGGATATAATTGTAATTCAATTACCTTGTATCTATCTACATCCATTGCAACTAGAGTCAAGAGACATTTATTGTTGGTAATAAAATAATTTAGTGATGCATATAGAGATTTTTTAATGGATCTTTGCTTGGAGAAATAAATTACTATCAAATTCAATACAATTCCATTTGATTTTTGTAGGTATTATGAATGCTGAGTAGCATTTGTTCTGAAATCGAAACTCAAATAAGGAGAAAAACAGAATTGATCCTAAACAAAACTTGTTTCATATGATTTTGTTTTAATTTTATTGGCCATTCAGTCATTAGCACTTTGAATAAGCACTGTGCATTATTGATGAAACTATTTCTAGTTAACGTTTTAAGGGATTGGCAAATTAATACACATAGAGAAGAATTTACTGCAGGAGGCCTAAGAAAAACGTGTTTATCTCTCTCACTTAGTTCTCTTCAAAATGAAGGAGCTTAATGATAAGAAACAGAGGTTTCAATTACTAAGAGTATACTATTTTAGAAAGGAGTAAAGGAAGAAAAGAGAAAAGGAAGAAAGGGAAAGAGGAAGGATTTTAAAAGTAATGGTTTCATATTTATTTGTATCTTTCACAATGTCTAGCATAATGCTTCGTGCATGGTGGATGTTGGAATGTTTCTGCATCTCTCAGTGATCTGAAGAAAGTGACATCACATTATGATCTAGCCCCACTGGATATATTTGTAGTTTATTTTTTAAATGTTATTATTATTTATCATTGTAATAAAACTGCTCCACTGACATAAAGCTTAGTATCAGAGAACTGGTTTAGTTATTAATATTAGAGATAAAAGGTGACTTTCAGAAAGAAAAATAGATAACAGTGCAAAGGTAGTGAGGGCCAAGGAAACATCAGGGTTCCTCATGCTTTGAGAAAATACAATGTCCTGCAGTGATCCTGACATTTAAATAAAAAATTTCAAGCAACTTTAATGTGCTTGGCTTGCAGATTGCCGGAGGTCAGAAAGTAAGACAAATAACAGCTCACCTGTCTGGGTTGTTGGAGCAAGAAGAAACTTTAAGAGCAATCCTCCGTTTGCCAGGTGAGGACATGACATTAACAGCTGGAAACATTAATATGTTGGTGAAGGACCAGGAAAAATAAAACTGCCAGCTTCCTATACCAACCACAGAGTTAAAGTTTGCACTATTGTTTCAAAGTTTCCTTGGTAATTAGACTTGTCAATAGAATAAACTCTGCATCCATAATACATAATGTTGTGTAAGGTATGTCGGTATGTTGAGTAAGATCACCACCTGAATGAATAGAATAACTGTTACGAGGTACAACATATAATGAACAAAGTGGGAAATTAACAAATTCTTTTTTTTGTTTATTGCGTTTTAGGTTTTGGGGTACATGTGAAAAACATTCAAGATTGTTGCATAGGTACATACATGGCAATGTGGTTTGCTGCCTTTCTCCCCATCATCTATATCTGGCATTTCTCCCCATGTTATCCCTCCCCAACTCCCCACCCCCACTGTCCTTAATTTGTACATTCTGGCCCAGGAAAAAGAAATGCTGAGATTATCTTAGATTGTGTTTAGATAACTGTTTTGTGTTTCAAAATACTTTCAGAATCATCTCATTTTAGCTTTATGATCTAGAGGTTTTTAAAAACTTTTTTTTTTCTGTTTCAGAATACTGACAAATATTGCTTAAACAAAGGTTAGCCTGGCTCCTGAAGCTTCTCCTACATCTATGTGTGCACTTCCTTGTAAAATCCAGTTTCAGCAAGAACTCTGGTTAAATCATTTTAACCAGAACTTCCCATTCTTGCTTGATGCCAGATCACCTCAATATCTTCGTAGGTTCTTCAACCTCCACCATCTTCCAGGGGATGTCTGGTCACCCTGGCCTGTCTTCAGCAAGAACCCCATTTAAGTCAGTTTAGCCAGAATCCCCCATACCCCTGATGTTTCCTCTGAGTAATTTTCCACCCACTGCCCCTGACTCTATGCTCTGCCTGTAAGCTCCCACTTGGTATGCTGTGTTAAGATTTGAGCCCAATCTCTCTACCCCACTGCAAAATCCCGTTGCAGTGGTCCCTGTAGCAAACATGATTGTCCTGAATAGTCTTTCTTGCTGTGTTGTAACAAGCATTATTGAGTCATTTTTTTCTTTAGTAATACCAGTGGTTTCTAAATAATTCTGAATTAGGTGCTGTTGGGTGGTGATTTTCAAGGATGCTCCTTTCCAGGGAAGATTTAGCTTGGACATCCGTATCACTTTTGAATCTGTTAGATAATACAAATAGAGATCCCATTTTCTATGGTTAAAATTTAAAACATTATCAAACATGTTATTTGTTAAATACAATATGCTTTGGTCTTATATGTTGACAAATATGCCTTCATAATATATTAATAAAATATTTTTAAAAACCCATGGTCTTAATATGATTAAAAGTCAGGAAAATATAAAAAAAAACACAGAATATATTTACTATCTTTCTACAGAATGGTGATTGAGGAAGAAGGCACACAACTCATAAATCATTATACGTGTATTTCTTGAAGTGTTTTTCATTGACTAAAGATAAGCAAAATTATAAATCATTCTATTATAAAGACACATGCACATGTAGGTGGCACTGTTCATAACAGCAAAGACATGGAACTAACCCAAATGCCCATCAATGATAGACTGGATAAAGAAAATGTGGCACATATACACTATGGAATACCATGCATCCATAAAAAAGATAGAGTTCATGTCCTTTACAGGGACATGGATGAAGCTGGAAACCATCACTGTCAGCAAACTGACACAAGAACAGAAAACCAAACACCATATGTTCTCACTCATAAGTGGGAGCTGAACAATGAGAACACATGGACACAGGGAGGGGAACATCACACACTGGGGCCTGTTGGGGGGTTGGGGGTATGGGAGGAATAGCAGTGTGTAGGGGGATTGGGGAGGTTTAACAGGAGAAATACCTAATGTAGATGACGGAGTGATGGATGCAGCAAACCACCGTGGCACGTGTATACCTATATAACAAACCTGCACATTTTGCATATGTACTCCAGAACTTAAAGTATAATAAATTAAAAAAATAAAAATAATTATAACAACTAATAAAGATCAGCAAAATTATGCCTTATAGAGTTACAATTAAAATGCTCACATAACTTGTGGATTATTAATGGAAATGGCACATTATGCAAAATTTCCTGATTTATTGTGGTTCTTAGTTAAGTTTCATTAATTTCAACTTGGAGATATTTTGATCTGTGAAGCAGTAGCAACTGGAGTTGTCAATAAGACATCTAATATAATACTTTGGAGATAAAATAATATCTTTATTCAAAATGATTTCATAATGCAGGTTGAAAAAAATGATGAGGTCAAATATGACATCACCATAACCAAATAAACTAATACAAATTATTTTAGTTTAGTATATATATTTCTGTTGCTTATATTGTGCCTTTTACTGTTTCCTAAATAGATAGATCAAGACAATATTCCTTATGTTCTCATTCTTTAAAATACTTCAGTGCTGTAAAATTTAAAAATACCAGTTTGTAGCTACATTTAATTTTTTAAAAAATTAAGTCTATGTATTTGTCTTTAATGACCAGAAACTAATCGTTACAGTCAAGATTATTTGCACATAAATCTTCCACTTTATGCTTACAAAAATTATTTTGTTTCATGTTTTTAATTTATTTAAATTTGGTTGGAATGCTACTTTTGTTTCATTGATGTGGAGCTTCTTTCAAATTAGAAAAATTTTGTGTCTAAATCTTTTATGTGATAGTTAAGTCATTTTGAAAGTTAGTGTAAAATTTGAATTTGTTTGTTTTTTGGTATGCTTTGCAAATATTAATAGGAAGGAATATTTAATAAATATGACTGGATAGCATAAATTCAAATAGTTTCATTTTTCCACAAAGTTCACATTTTTTAAAATTTGAGAATCTTCCATTATTTTGTAAAAGTATTCTTTTTTTAAAAAAAAATTATTTATTTTACTTTAGGTGCTTACTATATCTGGCATTTCTCCCCATGTTATCCCTCCTCTCCCTCCCCACCCCCAGCTGTCTCTCCCCTACACACCCCCAACTGCCCCCAGTGTGCGATGCTCCTCTCCCTGAGTCCACATGTTCTCATTGTTCAACACCCACCTATGAGTGAGAACATGCAGTGTTTGACTTTCTGTTCTTGTGTCAGTTTGCTGAGAATGATGGTTTCCAGATTCATCCAAGTCCCTACAAGGGACATGAACTCATCGTTTTTCATGGCTGCATAGTATTCCATGGGATATATGTGCCACATTTTCCTTGTCCAGTCTATCATTGATGGGCATTTGGGTTGTTCCAGGTCTTTGCTATTGTACACAGGCTGCAATGAACATATGTGTGTATGTTTCTTTATAGTAGAACGATTTATGGTTCTTTGGGTATATACCCTCTAATGAGATTGCTGGTTCAAATGGAATTTCTATTTCTAGATCCTTGAAAAATCGCCACACTGTTTTCTACAATGGTTGCACTAATTTACACTCCCATCAACTGTGTAAGAGTGTTCCTATTTCTCCACATCCTCTCCAGCGTCTGTTTTCTCCAGATTTTTTAATGATCACCATTCTAACTGGTGTGAGATGATATCTCAGTGTGGTTTGGTTTGCCTTCCTCTAATGACCAGTGATGATAAGCTTTTTTTCATATCGTTGTTGGCCTCATATATGTCTTCTTTTGAAAAGTGTCTGTTCATTTCCTTTGCCCACATTTGAATGGGGTTGTTTTTTCTTGTATATCTGTTTTAGTTCTTTGTAGATTCTGGATATTAGCCCTTTATCAGATGGGTAGATTGCAAACATTGTCTCCCATTCTGTTGGTTGCCGATTCACTCTAATGATGGTTTCTTTTGCTGTACAGAAGCTCTGGATTTTAATTAGATCCCATTTGTCTATGTTGGCTTTTATTGCCATTGCTTTCGGTGTTTTAGTCATAAGTCCTTGCCTTTGCCTATGTCCTGGATGGTTTTGCTTATGTTTTCTTCTAGTGTTTTTATGGCATTAGGTTTTATGTTTAAATCTTTAATCTATCTAGAGTTAATTTTAGTGTAAGGTCACAGGTAGGGGTACAGTTTCTGCTTTCTGCATATTGCTGGCCAGTTTCCCCAACACCATTTATTAAACATGGAGTCCTTTCCCCATTGCTTGTTGTTGCCAGGTTTGTCAAAGATCAGATGGTTGTAGACATCTCACACCTTATCTAAATAAAGTCGAATTGGTTTCATAGCATTTAGTCATGAATGATTGTAAAGTCTATTTGACTTGTGTTTTGTCAAGTTGTTCTTATTTTTCAAAATTGTATTCATTATTCTTTGTCTTTTTCATTAAAGTGTAAACTCTCCAATCAGATTGTACATTTCCACCAAAAACAGCACCTTCAGGAATATTGATTTTGACTGCTTTAAAACTACTTAACAAATTTGGGAGAATTAATATAATTTATAATCTATGAACAAAGTATGTTTCTCCATTAACTTAGATCTTTTTTGATTTATATCCATAACTTTATTTAGTTTTCTCTGTGAAGGTAAAGCACATTTTTTGTTACATTTATTCTTGGAATTTGACTTTTTGGATGCAAGTCTAAATAACATAATTTTAATATTTTTTTCTTTTCATTTTTTGCTAGTAAGAATTCAATTTATTTTCATACACTGAACTAATATCAAGCATTTATCCTAAATTCTACGTTAATTCAAATACTTTGAATAGAGGTCATGGTAGGAGATATCCTTATGTTCTTCCTCATCACAGGGGAATAATTCCAATCTTTCATTGGCAGATATGTTTTTCAGCAGATTTTTGGAATTTTGATCAGATTAGGGATGTGCTCTTTTATTCTTGGTTTATAAATAATTTAAAAAGATCATCAATGGGCATTAAATTTTATCATGTTTTCTATGAATATTAAGATAAGAAGAATTATTTTCTCCTTTATTTTATTAATGGTGTGAGTTATACTGATTTTTATGAATGTTAGAATAAATTTTCAGCCTTGGCCAAGAAAACAAACAAAAAACAAAAACGAATTTAGTCACAATGTATTGTTATTTTTATTTTTACCATATTCAGTTTGCTAATATTTTAGAGGTGTTTTATTCCATATTAATGGCATGTGCTTTTGTAATATCCTTGTTGGATTTTGGTATCAAGGTGATGCTGGCCTCATAACCTGAGTTGGAAAGTATTTTTTCTCTGAGAGATCTTGTGTTAGATTGTAGTTTTCCTTCTTACTTAGATGTTTGTGAGAATTCACAAATAAAGTCATCTGAAGTTTTCTTTGTTTAAAGGCTGACTATAAATTTAATATCTTTATGGAATATAAAGATATAAGATACTTCAATATTTTTTCTAGAATAAGTTATAATTTGTTTTACCCAGATGTTTTGCATTTTATCTGAATTTCCAAATTCATTTACATAACTTTTTTCATGAATTCATATATATGTATATATGTATATAGTTTAAAAGTCTGTTTAATGTATAATAATATTCTGTTTTTTAATTTTTTATGTTATTTGTACCTTTTCCTTTTTTCCTTTATCAGTCTTCTGAGCAGGTTTAACAATTAGCCAATTACTGACTCAGTTGGTTTTCACTTTGTTGATTTTCATTTTATTTATTTATATTTTCTTTTATTATTTTTCCTCACTTTTCTTTGGATATAATTTTCATTATTATTCTAACTCCTTGAAATACATCCTCAGGTAATTTATTTTTTATTTTCCTCTTGAATGCCATAAAATTTTCTCCAAACACTAGCTGCATCCTATACATTTTGACTACTTATATATTAACTATCCTTCATTTCAAACATCTTTTAATTTCCATTTTGATTTTTTTCTGTGATCCATGGAGTTTTTCAAATTAATTACTTATTTTCTGTACATTTGTGAGTCTTTACATTCAGAGATATCTGTTTTATTTCACTCCTTTGAAGTTAATTGATATTTGCTTTGGGGTTTAATCTGTAGAACATTTTGGTAAATGTTTCTTATATACTTGACAGGAATATACACTGTGCAGTTGTTGGAGACTGTGTTTTATATGTATATTATTTTACATTTATTCTATTTCTTTCTTGATATCTTGGCTGCTCATAGTGTCAGTTACTGAGAGAGAGGTGCCAAAATTTTCTTCTAAGCTGGTGGACTTATCTCTATCTCCTTTTAACTTTTGCTCTCTATAGTTGAAGGCAGTATTTACAGGTGCATATAAGTATGCATCTTTCTATAGAGTAGACCTTTTTATAAGTTTCCTTTCTTATCTGTCAGGATCACATGGTAGCTATGTCAGAACTGACACTAGAAATTCAATCTGTATCAACCATTAAGTATGTATTAAGCACTGTCTATGGGTGGTAGTGGGTCTGAATTTGACATATCATGACTCAAACCTTCACTGGAAAATGTCTTAGCCTTAAGAAACTCCAGGCTCAACATTGAGAAGGCATCATTTTTGACAGGAATTTTTCCTGTTGTCCATGTCGAAGGAAAAAGTCAGCCAAGATTAACTAATATTGATTATTAATCAGTTAGAGGAGAAGAGTTACAAAACCTTAACTTAAAAGGCATGCCTTACATATTTAGTGAATAAACCATTTATGCTTATGTTGTCTCTTACTTTGGAAAATTACAAGTAATCATAAAAAAAGATGGAGCTTTGAGTTAACAACTGAACAATATGGATGAGTTGTAAATACAGGCTTGCATATTAAATTATGGATACATTTTTATCACAACTATAATTTTCCTTATAAAAAGGGTAATTAAATATTAATCCTTTGATGTTTGCATGTTGTTTTGTAATGAAGTTTTAACCACTCATTCAAAATGTATTTCATGCCTACCATGTGTGAAACCCTCATTATAGATTTAACCTATAAGCCCATTCTTTCCAGGTATAAACAATCATATGAACTTTATTTTAAGAGCACAGAAAAATTACAGACTGAATCTTATTGCCACAGAAAATAAAAACAAAACATCTAGATATTAATAAATTGACTTGGCAAAATTTTCCTTCCTTTGTAGACAGAATGTCAGCTTCTCATTCCTAATTTTTTAAAAAGTAAAACATATTCAAAGGTAAAATACAAGAGGCTCCCAATTATGTTTCGACTCTTAGCAGAATGCAAGAACAGAGCAAAGAACAGACTTAGCAAAACTAGTTATAATGGACACACCATTAGCAATAGAAGGTTTGCTTTTTAGATGGTGGCAGAAATATTTAGAAATATGAAAGAATTGCCTACCAAAATATCTATGATTATTTTAAACATTAGAGTCTTTAAATCAGCTAATGACATGGCAGCAAATATTGAGTGGAAGTAATGTAAGATGGCAATTATTAATTTACAGATGGCCTTATCTCTGGTTGACTGAAACCACCATGACATGGGAACAGAAGTGTAACTCCAAACGCCAGAAGCCATCCCAGGTGGCATAGCAGATCTACAAGAGAATGCATTTCAACGATCATTTCCATACAAAAGTAACACTTAAAAAATTGAGATTCACTTTCATTTCCATGCAGGGTATCATTCTGTCATGGGGCATTTACAGGAATATCTAAGAGCCAGAATCTAGGAAAACAAATTCCACTAGATTTCTTTTTCTGAAACTTGATATCCAAGCATGAAGTCTTGACGAGTCATCTTTTAAGATCTTAACTTATAAAATGAACACATTTATGCAAAGCAGATTTCTAGGCATCTCAAGAAAAGAACAAAGTTAAAATGCATGGTATATATTACTATACTCTTGTAGCCAATAATTACTAAGGAAAATCCATGTAACAGTACAGATTTATGTATACAAATGTGTACAAATTTATGGTTTCCAACTTCAGTTTGGTGCAGCATAGCAATCTTTTATATATTCCTATTTTACTTGATCTGTTTTTTGTTTTTCACACAGACAGCTCCTAACACTTAACGTGGTTCCAAATGTTTCATGTTTTCAAAACTGTTTCTACTTTCTTACTCTCAAAAGCTAACTGTGCATTCTATTTCATGGAGAAAATAAATATTCCCTTACACATTGCCCAGTTGGAATATTATTTAGTTTTACATTATTTTCTTCCTTCTTAGTGGAAACATTTATCTTCCTTCTTATTTTTCTCTTTGTTTCCTGAATCCTCCTTTCTCTAATCTATACAACTTCAAATTATCTTCTCTTTCCCAAAACATTTACCTCTTCTCATTATTTTCTTCTCATTTTATACTTTAAATATGCTCTCCCTCTAGCCACATTCTTTTCATGAAAGTACTTCCTAAGAGCATCACTGATGTCTGATTCTTCCGGTTCCTCAAACCCACTGACTCCTTAACCCAACACATTCTGTATTCTGCCTACATTATTCTACCAATACTATTTCTACCAGTGTTTATTGTATTTATCCTCTTTCTCGCCTTTGGTCCTATTGAGACATCCTTTGTTCTTCAATCTTTTCTACTTTCTTAGACTTATGGAGTTTTCTTACCAATTTCTATTCTCATCCCTCTGTTTCAGTCTTCTTACATTTGCCTTTGAGTAATTGTGTTTCTCCAAGTGCCAATCTTAAACTTGTTCTTCCATTAATCTTCACTAAATCATCTCTTCTACACTGATGGTTTTGAAAGCCAAAGATACATAACTGTGCCCTTTCTTGAGACCCAAATGAATCCACCCTTTTAGGGAGCTCCCGTGAGTATTATGTAAACATTTCAAGTTCAGTATGTGAATTCATTATCTCTCATCTGAGCCTCAAAACTGATCCTTCTTAATAACAGTATCATAATATTAATTGCTAAGATCTCTTCAAGATTTTCCTAAATGTTTTATCAGTATCATCTCCATTTTCAGATGAGCACAGTAAGATGAAAACATTAAGTAGTGTACCCAAGATTATGAGCCTAGTAAGTGACTGTATGTCCAGGGCCCATGCTCTCAACCATGATACCCATGGCACACTGAGATTCATAGTTCCTCCCTTCTGCCATTTTTAGACAGATTACTATTATTATTATTCTTTGAGATGGAGTCTAGCTGTTGCTGCCCAGGCTGGAGTACAATGGTACAATCTCAGCTCACTGCAACTTCTGCCTCCAGGGTTCAAGCGATTCTCCTGCCTCAGCCTCTGGAGTACCTGGAATTACAGGCATGTGCTACGACACCCGGTGAATTTTTGTATTTTTAGTAGAGATGGGGTTTCTCCATGTTGGTCAGGTTAATCTTGAACTCTCAACCTGAGGTGATCCACCCACCTCAGCCTCCCAAAGTGCGGGGATTACAGCTGTGAGCCACTGTGCCTGGTCCAATTTTGTCTTACTCGATCAAGACAATACCATCCCAAATGGTCCTCTCGAATCTAGTTTATCGTCCTTCCATTCTATTTTCCACATAGCTGCCAAAGTTATCTTTCTAGAAGACAAATGTGATCTCAATAAAATCTTTTCATGGTTTCCAGATATTTAACATGGATAACAAGATCCTGCAAAGTCTCATCTTTGGCTGATGGCTCACTGATTTTGCTTCTGATATTTTGCTCATGTTGTTTCTTTGAGTGGTCCTTCTCCAGGTATATTCACCTGGGGAGCATCTTCTCATTTTCAAAGTTGCCCAAATGTGAACTTCAAGCCCCTCTTACCAGATTATGTATTTCTTTTCATACCTTCCTGTAACACTTTGTACATATTTTTATTGCAGTTTATGTGAAATTGCTATGCTTAAACTTGCTTACATTTCTCTTCTGCACTAATCTGTAAGTCTCTGGTTTGTTTTTATATATGTTTTCTCAGCATCGAACATACTGCCTAGCAGGCAGTTGGCATTTTATGTGCCTTTTATGTATGGATGGAAGGAAAGAAGGAAGGAAGTTTGGAAGAATGGAAGAAAAGAGAAAAGGGAGGGAGGAGAAAAAAGGAAGAAACTGACTTTTGGAAATATAAATCAATGACTTTAATATTGAATCAACAAAATTTTATAGCAGGTTATTAAATACATGTTTCTAAATATTTAAAACAGAAATAATCATTGAAATACAACATTGTTTTATTAAAATAAATCAGACTAGGCTGACATCATTTACTTTTTTAATAGGGTTAATAGTTTTATAAACCTACAGTATAAGTACAGAGTAAATCAAAATTTCTATAAAGCCTTTGGTCAATACCATTGTTATATTCTTACCAGCAAGATATTTAGAACCAAATGAAATAATAATGCTGTTAAGTGGATCCATAGCCGATTCAATTCTCCATTCTAAAACGTTTTGATTTCTACATTTTTTCACCCTTGGAGGGGATCTTTACTGGCCTTTTATTCTCATTTTGCTTTTTGACATTTTCATCGCTATGAATAAAGTTATAAAAAATATGTCAAATTTGTCAAGTGACAAAAAGCTACAGGACTGTACAATATTGCAAAGAACTAAGGTTTTGGAACCAGACACATTTAGGTTTAAATTTCACTGCAACATGTAGTTGTACTGTAACTTTAGGTCCCTTAATCTGACTCTAGCTTTCCTTATCCATAAAAAGAGAATAATATCTAATTCACAGAGTTGATATGGACATTCATTAGATAAGACTTGTAATGCCTGAGAAATCAAAGACTCATTAAAATATACCTTCTAATTATTTTTAAGGGTTATGGTTTCAAAAAATAATAACCTTTAAAAATGCTCAGTTAGCTCTGAAACTGACAATATATAATCTAAACAGGATAATTGTTAACTATTATGTCTTAGTATAAATATTAACTGTCATGCAGTACTCTGATTTATTAGCTATTTATATAAAATCGGGGGCTTTAATCAAGTACAAACTCATTATGCATCAACAATGTAGCATGACTGACAGGCAGAAAAATGACAAATTTAATTTTAGCCTGTATAAAAAGAAACACAGCATCTAGAACAATTTGTGGAATATCCCCCTTCTTCCCTGCCCTGCTGCCTGATTATATTAGTCAGTCCGCAGTGGCATATTATGCTCCATTATGGATGTAAAAGGAGTGTGATTAGACACCATGTCATGGAGAAACAACAGGAAGATGCAGATTTAATGGAAATAAGAGATACTGGAGGTTCCAAAGGGGAGATCTTGGGAAGGGGGTGAGTGTTGAAAGATTGCCTGTTGAGTACAATAGTCACTATTTGGATGATGGGAACACTAGAAGCTCACCCTATGCAGTATATCAATGTAACAAACCTGCACATGTACCCCTTGAATCTAAAATAAAACAGTGAGGCAGCTGTAATTCCAGGCAAAGACAGGCTTTGGAACAAGTATTATAGCTGTCTTGCCATTTTATAAAAGAGTGTTATGTGAAATATGTACTAACTTTATTCAGTGTGTTGTGAGAGTAGAAAAGATAGACATCAAGGGAGGAGCACTTTTGCTTGAGGTAAGTAAACACTTTCTTACATGAAGAGATTTTCAAATATTGAATGAGCTGCTTTATAACAGTCTGTTTCTTGTCATGGTGGCCCCAGGAATATTCAAACTTGGACATTCCCCATTTAGACCATTGCAGGAGCTTTCATTGCATGGAGTTGGAAGTGAAATAGATGCCCTCTAAGAATGAACATGCTTTGAGGGCTCACAAATTATGAAGCCACAGAGAGCCTCATATTTTTAAACTTGTTTTGTACCTTAGAAATGCATTAGGATATACATCACGTTATCTATAAGAAGTAATTGTAGGTCCATAGAGAGTGTTGCCCTGGGTTTACACAGCTTTAGTTTGATGCTCAGTTCCTACCCTTACTAATTTATAACCTTGGTCAACTTATTAACCTCTCTGAATCTAGTTTCTCATTTGAAATAAAAAAGGAAATTTATGGGATATCTGGCAAGATTAAATACAATCGAGCATTTAATGAATATTTTGAGCACATGTTAGCTCAATACAGATCTGTTTTGCTTTACCCTCGGTACTATGGGTGGAAACATTAAATTATAACATTGGAGAAAATCCACCACCAAATCATTCATTGACAGGTGGTGCAGCAGTAAGAGTCTGTCACATACATTTTAATACCAGGTGGGCTTCTGGAGACAGCTTTGTTTTCATGGATAATACCGTTGGACTGGGGAAAGAATCTAAATTTTCAGCTTCTCCGGGGACTGACATAACAATGATATGGGCTACACAGGTTGTAGTCAAAGGCCACGTTTTCCCATATCATCCCAGCCTGGAGAACAAAAACAGAATAAGTTGTCAGAGTAAACCAAGGCAAAAGCACTGAAGGGATTTTACAGTGCTGATGTTCTCAATCAAGAGCAAGTGCTGCCTACGTAACTGCTCTATCTCTGTTTTGCTGTGACAGAGTCCATAGTAGTAGTAACAGCACTGTGCAAGCTATGATCTCTGACAGGCTTGAAATGAAGACATCTGCTTTCCTTTGGAAAGTGTGAGATAATATGGTTGACACAGAAGCACTATTTAAATCTAGGGAATATACATACTTGAGCTTATCCAAAATTATATATGATAATAGGGGATTATTTCATCCTCTTCTCACTTGCTTTTTTTCTAGGTATAGGAAGGCAAATTTGAGCAAGATTGGCTGGGAAATTATTGACCCTTTATTTTTCTGTGTTTGGGTGTCATAAAGCATAAGCTCTTAAAAGTTGAGAAGTGAGCAAGGAGTGAAAATGAAGACTTGTGTCATTTACTTAATAATCAAAAGTTAATAATATGCTTTTAAAGTTTCTGAGGTTCTGCTTAATTTTGGATTGAGCTTGAAGAGGCTGTTAATTGATTCATGTCTTCATGTTTTTCTTTGTGAACTGGAGCTTACGTGGCCTACATCTTAGAGCTGTCATTTTGATTGAGATAAGCTGTGAAGGCATAAGCAATGCCTGGCTCACATAATTCCTGGCATCCCATGATCTTAGATGGCGAGACTCTATCATGCCTGAAAAAGGATTTTTGCAATGAAGCCTTGGCCATCCCTGAGCCTTTCAGTGCTTCTCCAGGTATAGAGACACTCAAATGATCCAGCCTGGGTTCACAAGGCAGGGCTGTCAGCATGTTATTGATAATCCCACTATGAGGAAGGAGAGTGTTTCAAGATTACAAGAAAGCTTCTATTATCAGAAAAAAAGGAAAGTGAGACTGAACAAGCAAAATAGCACATGCCCACTGTAAACTTTTGGATTTTTTAATCTCATTCTGGCTTTTCCTATAATTAATCTTTTACTTTATATGTTTTTATGTTTTAAGATGCACATTTTCTAATAATTTCTTGTTTTGGAAATAGGAGATCAACCTCAAAAGTGTACTCTTTGTTGGGGACCTCAACTAATACTTCTTTCTTTTTCTTTTTAAACTTTTTGTACAGACAACGTCTTACTATGTTGCCCAGGTTGGTCTTGAACTCCTGGCCTCAAATGATCCCCTCTCCTTGGTCTCCCAAAGTGCTGGGATTACAGGTGTGAGCCATCCTGCCTGGCCATGTGCTTATTTCTTTTTTATTTGAAAATAAAAATACAAATTGAATATATTATTTTTTTTTCTGTTTACTCATTGTCATGTATTTTCAAACAGATAAAGTATACAAATTGCCTGAGGTCCATTTCCTATTCGATTGGTTTCTGATGTATTATTTCTTCCATATTGAGAGTTGAACCAGAAATTTATATTTGTAGCTTCTGGAGCATTCCAGAAGATTCGAGATCATGCGGATCTGTGGAATCTCTCCTATTTCCACTTTATCTCATTTTGAAATTTCAAACAAATAAAAACATTTAAAAAAAATGAACAATCCCAAAATATATTGCTACCAGAGTTCTTACACTTTCTTCCTCCAAGTACGTCATCTGAGGATGCTTTCCATGAAGGGGCTGTCGTTCAGTGTGTCACTACCACAGCCACTTCCTCTACTACCACCTCCACCACCATCTCCTCCTAAGTCATCACTGTCAATTCTAATACTGTACAATTGCTTTCAGAAGTTCTAATCTCTGGGAGGATGAATGGCAGGAAGTAGGGCAGCATAGAAAAGAGTCACTCTGAAGAGCATCACTAGCATTTCCTTTTTGCTGATCCAAGGTCAGAGAGTGGGGATGTATGAAAGACCTGTTTAACGAGCTGTCTCACTCAGCCTAATAACGTGAAATAGTCCAAAGTGAGAAGTTTCCAACGTTTCATTTGCTCTACAGGAAATCACTGCCTTCTTCTGGGTGAAAATGTTGATTCTTGATTTCAGTTTACCTTATTTAATTTTCCATTTTTAGGATGAAAATTAAGAGCATTAAAAGCCAACAGTACCACTCAATTTAAAACCAGAAGACCAATCTTTTTCATAATTTCTAATTAAAAAAAAGATTCAACATGTAATGGCATTAATGATCTATATGTAGTTTATTTCTTGGAATATTAAAAAACATGGAAAGATTCTGTAGTTTTCTTCATATAATATTAACATCTAATGGATGGGTTCTACTTTTGCATGGTTCTTTAACTTCTTTTATTCATTCAATTATTTCTTATTTTGACATAAAATAATTATTTAAAATAGTTTTCCTAAACTTTTTTCATTTATATGTATGCATAAATATATAGATACAGAACTATATATAGTATATATGCAGACATACATATTAACATTTATATTCTTAATTCCTAGTAATTCCTGCATTTCTCCACTTTTGTAGTCTTGATGTTTCATCTCATACATTTTATTTTTAAATTTTAAGGTTTCTTACGTTTTTAATTTTTTATCTCATTGAAATTGGCTTTTATTTTCTTAAATTTATTTTAGAATAATTTTAGATTTACAGAAAATTTGCACAGACAAAGTCAAGTTTCCATACTCCTTTCACCTAGCTACCGTGACTGAAGACCTTATTACTTAATAATGGAGTCTTACATGTCCATGACATATTTGTTGAAACTAAAATACTAACGTTGGTACATTAACCTTAACTAAACTGCAGACTTTATTTGCATTTTACCAGGTCTTCCACTAATGTCTTTTTGGTTTGTTTGTTTCAGAATCTAATTCAGAATATCATATTGCACTTAGTTGTCAAGTCTCCTTAGTTTATTTTAATCTGTGAAACATTTTCAGTCTCATTCTTCTTAAAGACATTGATGGTTCTGAAGATTACTGGTCAGATATTCCGTAGGACATCCTTCAGTTTGGTTTTGGCTGATGTGTTCTCATGATAGACGGGACTTATAATTTTCTACACGAGACAATACAAAGATGAAGTGCCTCTCACCTCCTTATATCAGGAGGTCCATGATATCTAGATGACATCACCGATGTTTAATTCAGTCACTTAGTTAAGGTGGTGTCTGCCAGGTTTCTCCACTGTTACGTAAATTTGTTTTCTCTTTTCATACTTTATTCTTCAGAAGTGAGTCACTATGGCCAATCTACATTGAATGAGAAGGCACTTAAACTCTACCACCTGAAGGGGTTGCATCTACACAATATAATTTGAAATTCTTCTATAGGGAACATTGTCTTTCCCATTTATTTATACAATCATTTATTATTATAATTTGGGCTAAGATCCAATATGCATTTTTTAATTTATTTTTTAATTTTATTTTTTTAATATATATATATATATTTTATTGCATTTTAGGTTCTGGGGTACATGTGAAGAACATGCAGTATTATTGCATAGGTACATACATAGCAATGTGGTTTGCTGCCTCCATCCCCATCACCTATATCTGGCATTTCTCCCCATGTTATCACTCTCCAACCTCCCTCCCCACTGCTGTCCCTCCCCTAGACCCCGAACAACAGACCCTAGTGTGTGAGATGCTCCCCTCCCTGTGTCCACATGTTCTCATTGTTCAACACCCACCTATGAGTGAGAACATGCAATGTTTGATTTTCTGTTCTTGCATCAGTTTGTTGAGAATGATGGTTTCTAGATTCATCCATGTCCCTACAAAGGACACAAACTCAGTGTTTATGGCTGCATAGGATTCCATGGTGTATATGTGCCACATTTTCCCAGTCCAGTCTATCATTGATGGACATTTGGGTTGGTTCCAGGTCTTTGTTCTTGTTAACAGTGACGCAATGAACATACGTGTGCATGTGTCCTTATAGTAGAACGATTTATAGTCCTTTGGATATATACCCAGTAATGGGATTGCTGGGTCAAATGGAATTTCTATTTCCAGGTCCTTGAGTAATCACCACACTGTCTTCCACAATGTTTGAACTAATTTACACTCCCACCAACAGTGTAAAAGTGTTCCTATTTCTCCACATCCTCTCCAGCATCTGCTGTCTCCAGATTTTTAAATGATCGCCATTCTAACTGGTGTGAGATGGTATCTCAATGTAGTTTTGATTTGCATTTCTCTAATGACCAGTGATGGTGAGCATTTTTTCATATGTTTCTTGGCCTCATAAATGTCTTCTTTTGAATAGTGTCTGTTCATATCCTTTGCCCACTTTTGAATGGGTTGGTTTGTTTGTTTCCTTGTCCAATATGCATTTTAAAAACTTTTGTTTCTCAAGTTGTTTTAGTTTTGGCCATTGGAAGCCCTTTCAATTTGGCTTCTGTTTCTTTTGAACAAACCTCATGCTTGTTTCTGGGATATATAAGAATTTACTTTGAATTTTTCTATCTATGTAAGTTATAGAAATATGAAACAAAAGCTTTGCTATTTCACAGGACATACATGTTGTGCACTTGACTTTTTAAAATTCACTTAATAATTCTTAAAGAGGAAATTATATTAGATATAGACTAAGAAACTGAGACTTTGTCCTTGGATAACTTTCACAGTAATACAACTAATAAGTAGTAAATTTAGGATGGAACCCCATATCTGTCTGAATCCCAGGCAATTTGGCATTTCTGTAAATTGGGGGAGGCATGATTAAAACAGAGGGTAAATTAAACACAGGTAATCTAGGATCTACTCTTAAAAGAGTTTACAGCAATTTTAGAACATCATATTAGTCCTCTCATGTTTGAGGAGTTTCTTTCTATGTCATTTATATATTTTGTGGCAATATGGGAGCTAGATTAATTTAAATAATCACTATTCTTTCATTACATTCTCTGAATGCTTCCAATTCATCTCTTGGCCTCAATCCAATCTGTGTTCCATCTCCTGGCTGTTTTCTTCCTCATTATTTATTTTTTCTATACTTGCTATTATGGATAAGTTCTACTTTATTACTTTCAGTATTTAACTCCCTAGACAAGCAAGAAGATTGTTGAAAACATATTAACTGTTCCAAATATGAAGATCTACTTTAGAACATTTTTAGTTTTAGAGAAAAATTGCAAGTTAATACACAGAGTTTTCATATACTCCACATCTGTTTACTAACATCTTATACTAGTATGATATTACAACAGCATTTAATATAATCAATGAATGAGTATTAATACACTATTATTAACCAAAGTCCAAACTTTATGCAGATTTCCTCAATTTTTGTATAATGGCCTTTCTCTTTTCCAGGGTCTCATCCAGGATACCACATTATGTTTAATTGTTATTTAGTTGTTTTTATTTTAGTTAGGCTTATTATTGAATATGACAGTTTCTCAGACTTGCCTTGTTTTTGATGACCTTGAGAGTTTTGAGAAGTATTAGTCATATAATTTTTAGAATGTACTTAACTTGGACTTTGTCTAATGCCTTTGTGTGATTTTCTTTCAAATAATATAAAATGGAAAGGGAAAAAAAGAGTAAAGAAGCAAATACTTAATGAATAGGGAGTTGTGCTTGAAGGAAGAGTATTTCAAGTACTTCCAAAATAGTATTTGGAATTACTTTGCATTGAAAATTTGTTTCTTCCCCTCCATTTATTTATTCAATCACTTATTTCTATCAGTATGGACATGTGAATGTTTATGTTATACATTGGGTTATAATCTGATACTACTTTATTTTATTGCTGAAATTTTTCCAGCTTTGGCCACTGGGTGGTCTTTCAGTTGACTCCTGTGCTTCTTTGATATACCCTCATCATTGTAACTTTTTTAGAACATTTTCTTACATTTTTGACACTACAAAATGTTCCAGGTTTATCTTGTATATTTCCTGTACCCTTCCTCCAAGTAGCCTTTGTTCTTTTCACTGGAGAATTAGAAACCAAGATCTGGGCATTAGATGTGCTCATTGTTATTGGGTTGTCATTGCTTCTAGGCCCCCTTGACAAAGCAAGGAAATATGTGTTTATACTAACCTGTGTATATAGAAATATCTATAATATTTCCAAATGTAACCATCTGTGTATATATGCATTAAGCTAACCTGAGTTTATACTAATCTTTCCAACTATCCTCTATTATGGCACAAAACACTCTAGCCTCTATTTTAACCTCCTCCCTTTGTTTATCTCTAAATTCCTATTCAAACAGTAAGAAAACAGGCTCCCACTGTCTGCCATCCATTTACCTGATTATTCAATTCCATTATACATGTTAAGTTATATCAGAATTGTCAATTCATATTTCCATGGGAAACATTGTATGGGCTAGGAACAGTGTTTGTATTCAGTTTCTTTTGACTGTAGTCTTACAAACATGGCTCAATTCCATAATTACTTAGGTTAGCACCCTTTCCCTCAACTCTTCACTTAGATTATTGCATACATTTGTACAAAAGCCATTATGCACTATACACATAACCCTCTCATTCTACCCCTGAGCACCTGAGAATCTTAGTTTATCTCTAGAAATTTTGTCATTCATCTTGAGTTAATTTTTTGTGAGATCTCTGTCTAGATTAAGTTTTTGCACGGGGAGGTCCCAGTTGTTTAGCACCACTTGTTGAAAGACAATACTTTGTCTATCAAATGGCCTGTGCTGTTTTGTCAAAGGTCAAATTACTGACTATATTTGTTTGGGTCTATTTCTGTGGTCTCTCTTCTGCTCCATTATTCTATATGTTTGTTCTTTAATGCCACACTGGCTTGATTACTGTAGCTTTATATCACATCTTGAAATCAGATAGTATGTAACCAACAATTTTGGTGGGTTTTTTTTTCAGCATTTTCATAGCTATTCTATGTCTTTTGTCTTTCCATGTTAAATTTAGAACTAATTTGTTGATGCGCACAAAGACAGTTGTTGTATATTGTTTGGAATTGTGTTGAATTTATAGACAAACTTGGAAATAATTGGTATATTAATTTCACTGGACATGGAATGCTAGGTTTGTCATTGTCTTTCCTTTGACAGCAAATGTTTTACTCTATACTCTTATTGCTTTCTTAATGTGTAATGAGAAGTCTGAATGATTCTTACCCTGTCTCTTTATATGTAAAATATTTTTATTTTCTCTCTGCCTTTTTTCAAGGTTTCCTCTCTGTCTTCGGTTTTCTTTAGTAAATATGGCTTTCACAGTTGTAAATTGTTTTGTTATTTATTTCAGCTTGGCCTTCTTGGAGCTTACTGGATCTGTGGTTTGTTCTTTCTAATTAATTTTGGAAAGTTATTCATTGTTATTACTCCAAATACTTTTTATTTTCTGTTGCATTGTCATTTCCTTCTCTTTCTGGTATTCCTCTTACAGGCCCATCATAACTACTGAAATTGTCCCATGATTCTTGGATATTTTAATCTATGTTTTTTAAATAATTTTTTTGTGCATTTATATTTGGGAAATTTTTATTTATCTATCTTCAAACTCATTATACATTACTCTGTCATATCTAGTCTACTGATGTTCCATCAAAGACTTTCTTCATTTCTGTTGTAATGTTCTTTATTTTTAGTATTTTCTTTTTATTCTCTCTTCCAGATTCCATTTCTCTGACCACATTGCCTTTCTGTTTTTACATGTAGTCTACTTTTTCCACTAGAGTCCATAATATATTAATCATTGCTCTTGTAAATTTTCTGTCCAATAATTTTGGGTCATATCTGAGTCTGGCTCTTTAAAGGAAAACATAAAATCTCAGGACCTGCAAACTTCTTATATAAAAGGGAAACTTAATCCCAGAGATGGAATCATTGCAACATCCTCTTCCAAATGAATAGCTGTCACTAGCACTAAGTGAAAGGCATCAGACATCTGGGAATAACTGTCACATAGATCATTTATAAGTAAATTATTTACTGGCCTCCCACACACACACAAAAGACATGCTAATTGTAACTTTAGGTACACAATGTAAGTCTAGCTCCTAAAACTAAAGTCTGTTCAGTTCCACACTGATAATGTCCAGTACAAGCTTATCTTTGCAGGTACAGAACAAAGTCAAAGCTCATTCCTTCACCTCTCTAGAAACATTTACATAGACTTTTCCTTTATTCTCTTTTTTCTCTTCAGACATTTACCTTATCTTATGTAAAATGTAGATTTACTGGGCACTAAGAAAAGTCTCACAGAAATATAAATAACTATTGGCTTTACCATCTATCTGCCTCAGTTCCTGCAGGCCTTTCTCTGCTTCTAAGAAAATGTATAACTGAAAAGCCTCCTAGAAACCTCTGTAAAAACAACTACAGCTGTGTGTATAGCTCATGTTTTTCCTGGATGTGCCCTAAAACTGGCTTCAGAAACCTTGATGATCTGGCATATGCCTCAGTTACTGATTTCGGTCATCACTCTGATGCTCGTGTTGTCTCTTTAGACTGTGCTTTTTCTTGCCTTTTAGTACGTCCTATAATTTTATCGATGTTGAAAGCTGTATATGATGTATCAGATAACAGGAACAGAGAAAAATATGCCTTCGATGTGAGGGTGTATGTTAATATGACTGGGAGTTGTACTGTGTTTAATGTTTGCTGTGGTTATATGTGTCAGAGGCTTTAAATTCCTTGGTGTCCTCCTTTTCCTCTTATTTTGACTAATCTTTTTAAAGTACTACTGATCAGAGAGAGTCTGCATCTTTTAGCTTCTTCAGCTGTAATCTACTATTATACTGGAGTCTTGTCAGTGTGGTAGTAAGTTGTTGGGAAGGTAAAGAGTTCTGTAATGCTGTGATTAAATCTCAGTCGATTAGTGGCCTCTATTCCTGGCCTGTGACCTTCACAAGTGTTTTTTAGTTCCTTCTTTAAATGAGACAAGAAATCTAGAAGAGGGTGGAGTGGGAAAAATCCCTTTCCCTGGGGGAACAAGGGACCAGTGAAATCTTTTTCCCTGGATAGTGGGCTTTTGCTATGGAGAACTCTGAGGATGTTTCCTAATGACTATGCTTTCTGTCCCCCTGCCAGAGCTGTACTGGGATCTTTCACAAGTCTTCACTATGAGAGGCTGCTGGGGTTTCTGGAATAAGACCTATAAATGTGCAGGTGCTATCTCAGACTGTAGCCACTAAGAGTTTCTCACATTCAGGGCACATCACATTGAGCACCTAGAAATTCATTAAAATATTATTTTCATATTTTTACTAGTTTATGACTCTAGCAGCTTCAGCTATAAGTAAATTGATATCACCTGCAATTCTTTGTATTTACTTATCTCTCCAGATTTTAGGGTGGTATTTTGCCCTGCAACCAGAATTTTCTGATTGATTCCAAAAAAGTTAATGATTTTCAGTTTGTTCAGCTTCTTTTTTTTTGAGACGGAGTTTCGCTCTTGTTACCCAGGCTGGAGTGCAATGGCGCGATCTCGGCTCACTGCAACCTCCACCTCCTGGGTTCAGGCAATTCTCCTGCCTCAGCCTCCCGAGTAGCTGGGATTACAGGCATGCGCCACCATGCCCAGCTAATTTTTTGTATTTTTAGTAGAGATGGGGTTTCACCATGTTGACGAGGGTGGTCTCAATCTCTTGACCTCGTGATCCACCTGCCTTGGCCTCCCAAAGTGCTGGGATTATAGGTGTGAGCCACCGCGCCTGGCTGTTCAGCTTCTTAAGTAAGGACAAGAATGGTGACTTCAAAGTTCTTTATCTGTAGGAGCTGAAACTGAAGGTTATTGGGATTTCATTTTTATAATTTTTGAAGCAATTTTGTTTTTTATGTTTCTTATATTGTATTCATTTATTCATGCTTTCACTGTTTCACTCATTCCTGCGATCCTTATTAGCTGTCATTTATATGCTAGGCATTTAGCAAGCTCCACATGTGCACTGACCAAAAGTACTAATGTGAAAATTACATGTGTGTATCTATACAGACACACCCACAGAGTAAAATTTAGTTTATAAATATCTCCATTATAATGATCACATCTATCTATTTATCTATCCATCTATTCATCTGTCCAAACAGGACGATGTAGTTTGGAAACCAAGAATTGGTTTAATATAGTTAGTGTATAAAATGCTAGTGTAGGATATGAGTCTGAAAATAAGGTGGGTTTCATATGGCCTGTTTAGGGATTTAGATTTATCTGCAGTATTGAATTGCCATTAAGCCATTTCCAGATATGAGTTTCAAAAAGTCAGATTTTATTAAGTTATTTTGACTGAAGTTTTAAAGGTGGGGGTTCAAGGTCAAAAAGGAAGCATTTGATCAGCCCTTATTGTCAGTGGAAAAGCTGGTGTAATTCAGTAAACATAGAGAAAAGCTAAAAGTTCAATGCAAGGACACCAAGTTCTTTAGGCAGAAACACTAATATCTGGATATTTTAAGAATTAAGTTTTTTTTCTTTATCAGGAGAAGAGAACTGGAAAGCTGAGCTGGAATTTGAAAGACAAGGTAATGTGGAGGAGGGAGACTCTTCTAGCTGTGTTCTCATGATCAGTTGCAGAAGTATGGGCTCTAGCATCTCCATATATTACTTTTTATAATGAATATATTTGCATTAATTTTAAGTGCTCTTTAAAATAGTTTTCATCTTCTCATTCTTCATTATTTTTAAGGAAGGTGTTGGAGAGAGAGAAGCTTGTAATTTAATTCATTGATTATGGAATATGTACATGATGCTACAGCATTTTTCTTAGGGGAAGAATAGGTAGGAGCAGAGAACCAGTTGTAGTTGTTAGAGCTGAATGGAGTAACTGACAAGAATTTAATTTGTTTCCCTTTGAAATGAAAGGGAAGTTTCATTTGAAAAAGTGGTAGAGGGAGTTTTCCATTGCATAGCCATTTTTATGTTACATTAGGACAAAGCATTTTTTAAATATAAGTTGGGGAAAAGGATGGCTGTACATTTGGGCATTCAAAGAAGTAGATTATGACTAATATTTGCCTTTTGTTGTTTACTCAACTTTCAAATATAATTCTCAGGTATAAAAGTACCAAGCTAGGTGGAGTGATTAAAAGGGGGTAGATTTTTCCTCTCTAAATTTCTGCTTAGGTTGCACTTGAGTTCTTAACTGAAATTGATCACATGCTGCCCATATAATCTTGCTGTCTAGAGGAAGTAGTGACAAGATGAAAGATTGATTTAGAATTCTGTCTGCAGCGGTGGCAGTAGCATTTGTGTCTGTAGGCAGAGGTGCCAGTAGCAACATACAATGGACAGTCACAACAGCATTGTTGATGGCAGTGGCACAGGAACTCCATGGAGGTATTGGTGGTGGTGCAACCCACTGTCACATACACAAATTGGCAGCTGTCCTACAGCAGTGGTACTATCCAGTGTTGCCAGTGGCAGTGGTTCCAGAGGGCAAGGCAGTGGTGTTTTCTCCAGACTCACCTGATGGCAACTGAAGTTTTAGTTACTTGGGTTCTAGTTTTTTTGTCCACTTTGAAACATGTTTCTTCAGCCTTCCAATTGAGTCTATGAGATTTCTGAGATTCTTTAGTTACCAGAGCAGTTTAAGAAGAACTCAGACTAGAACAGATGGAAAGAGAATTTCAAAATAAAATCTCAACTAATAAAATCCAGAAAATAGAGGGAGGAAAATGTTTTCAGATATTCCCTGGTCATTCTTCTAATTGAGTTCCCCTATATTGATTTTTCAAAAAACTCCTTTAGTTAAGCACCCCAATAGTCTGTATGAAGCTTGAGCAGCAGATTATTATCATTCCAATTGTTTCACCAGCCCTGACTGAGAGCTACAGTCAAGCTTCCTATTTATACATTTATCTAGAGTATACTGAGCTCTTTCAGCTCCCACAAGCCTGTGTTTGTAGGCTTTGGAATAGACAACATTTAGTACAATATATTTGTGAACAATAAAATAAAAGATGCCCAGTAAGGTTTCAAGTATTAGAGGAACTTAATAAATGTTGTTCACTGTTAAAATCTGTGGGCTAAAGAAAAACAAAACCCCTAAACTTTAGAGTATCTAAAGCACTAAATGGTGGGAAATTATTTTCATATGTTTTAAATATCCAAAAGTCACTATCTTTTTAAATTATGTATTCTTCTCTTACAGATGTATTTCAAACTTTCCTTCAACTTTCTCCAGTAAGTATAATTGTGTGCCTCTTGTCAACCCAGTCTTAGTCCTTGTTATTACAGGTTCAGTAGCTGCAAAGGTGAAATGTTTTGACAAATATTGAACGTCATCTATTTTACACTGTGGATCAGCATGGATGTTTTTTAGCTTCTTCAGATAGCTCTGTAATGGAGTTATATTTGGAAGTTTCCCAGTATGGTGCAAAAGCCTCATAGAGAGAGGAAGTTTATACACTGCAGTTCTACAAGAAGAAGAAAGACCAGATGCTCATCCTGCATGACTCCTCCTTGAGCCTTTGTATTTTCCCAGCTAGATCTTTCAAGCTTCCTATTTATACATTTAATTTGAGTATACTGAGTGGTGACAAAGATGCAAATCGGCCAGCATATTTTCACTCAGTGTAGAGAGAAGCCATTTAAAGACTGAGATAACATTTCAAGGAAACAGTAAAACCTAACAATAAGGGAAGATGTGAGAAAAGGAGCATTCCTGACTGGTTCTGACACAATGTTTCAATCTGTTTGTTTCACTGAAACAGTGTTTTCATGGTCCGGTTTGGCTTATTTAAAAATGTATAAGTTAAAAGTTCTGTTAAAAATGGTCCATATCTATAAAATTATCTGGAAAATTCCACAGAAAATTACAAGTTTTTTCCTCTGGTTGCAAATGAAAAATAACATATGAAGATCCTTTTAAAAAAATATTCAATTATTTATAGTGTTATTTTATAACCCAATTATATATTAATCTTATTAATATATAAAACTGAACGGTACAAAAGATGCAAATTATATCATATAACTATTGTGAGTTTTTCATTATTTAAACAGAGAAATTAATACTGGGAAGCTACCAATTTAAGGAAAAAAGATACTTAAAGTTATTTCTTTAATAATATTACAGAAAGTATTATAGAAAGTATTACACTGACAGTTGTAGTGACATTTACAAACCCTAAGGTTAAATTATGTCTGTTCTACCTACACATTTGGAGTGATCTGTGGGAATGATCATGGATGATAAATTCTCTTCCCAATACTGTATGGAGTACATCAAGAGTCATCTCCTATTTTTATTCCCCTAATCAAAAAGTGAATTCCACTGTTTAACCCTAAATCTTGAGATATTTGTATTAGTTAGATTACTTACTAGGTTGGTTAGTAGCACTTACTGTTTTTTTTTTTTTTTTGAAAGAAAAAAAAGGAGAGAAGGAGAGGAAGAAAGAGGAAGAAAAAGAGGGAGAGAGAACAGGAATATTGCTTTATTCTAAAAATGGGTATTAATAATGGCCAATCAATATTTTGTGTGTTTAAAGTGAAGAATGTATATTTTGTGTATTTAAAGTGGAGAGCTCTATAAATATTTATTAAGTTTACTTGTTCTGGATCTGTGTTCAAGTCCTGGATACCCTTATTAATTTTCTGTCTCGTTGAGTCTAAATCTCTTTATGGGTCTTATGTATCTGGGTGTTAAGATCATTAGCTCTTATTGTTGCATTGAACCTTTACCACTGTATCTTTGTTGCTTTGAAATCTATTTTATCAAATGCGAGAATTGCAACTCCTGCTTTTTGTTTATTTATTTATTTTTGCTCTCCATTTGGTTGGTTAGTTTTTCTCCAACCCTTTGTTTTGAGTCTTTGTGTATCTTTGGGTATAAAATGGGTCTGGAAGTAGCATACCATTAGGTTTTGGCTATATCTTTTGATTGGAGGATTTAGTCTATTTAAATTTAGGGTTACTGCCATTTGATATTAACTGGCTATTTTATCCATTCGTTGATGTAAATTCTTCTTTATGTTGATGCTCTTTACTTTTTGGTATATTTTTAGAAAGGCTAATACTGGTTGTTTCTTTCTATGTATAATGCTTCTTTCAGAAGTTTTTGTAAAGCTGGCCTGGTGGTAATAAAATCTCTGAGTACTTGCTTGTTCATAAAATATTTCATTTTTCCTTCAATTGTGAAGCTTAGTTTGGCAGGATATGAAATTCTGGGCTGAACGTTCTGTTCTTTAAGGATGTTGAATATTGGGGGCCAATGTTGAATATTGGGGGCCACTTTCTTCTGGCTTGTAGGGTTTCAGCTGAGAGATCTGCTGTAAGTCTAATAGGCTTCCCTTTGCCGGTAACCTGACCTTTCTCTCTGGCTGCCCTGAGTATTTTCTCCTTTGTTTCAACCATGGTGAATCTAACAATTATGTGCCTTGGGGTTGCTCTTCTTGAGGAGTATCTTTGTGGTGTTCTCTGTATTACCTGGGGTTGAATAGTGTCCTGCTTTGCTAGAGTGGGAAAATATTCCTGGATAATATCCTGAAGAGTATTTTCCAGCTTGGATTCATTCTCTCTGTCACATTCAGGTACACCAATCAAACGTAGATTAGGTCTTTTCACATAGTCCCATAATTCTTGGAGACTTTGCTCATTCCTTTTTATCCTTTTTTCTCTATTCTTGTCTTCTCGTTTTATTTCATTAAGTTGGTCTTTGACCTCTGATATCCTTTCTTCTGCCTGATCAATTCGGCTATTCAAACTTGTGCATATTTCACTAAGTTCTCGTGTTGTATTTTTCAACTCCGTTAGTTCATTTATATTCCTCTCTATATTGTCTATTCTTGTTAGCATTTCGTCAAACCGTTTTTCAAAGTTCTTAGTTTCTTTACATTGGGTTAGAACAAGTTCTTTTAACTCCCAGAAGTTTCTTATCATCCACCTTCTGAAGACTACTTCAGATAATGGAACACAGTCCTTTTCCATCAGGGCTTCTTCCATTGCTGATGAGGAACTGTAATCCCCTGTAGAGGGAGAGGGGTTCTGATTTTGGGTATTCTCGGCCTTTTTAGGCTGGTTTCTTCCCTTTATTATGAATCTATCCATCTGTTGTCTTTACAATTACCACCTTTCTAATTAGGTTTCTGAGTGGATGTCCAATTTATTGATTGCCAGTGCTGGGATCCGAGCAACCCACTGCGCCAGCCAAAATAGCAGCGATAAGACTGATGGTGCTCTTCTGCCCAGGAATCTCTGGTCTGGCTTCCTTCTTGAGTCCATAACAAACAGCTGTGCCTTCCCAGAGCTCCAAACACCAGTCAGTATGGGAACCAGTCCTGTTTATTCTGCATGAAGAGCTACCGCGCTGAGGCGCCGGAAAAACTGCTGCGCCACCACAAGAGTCACGCTGGCGACCCGTGGGGCTCCTCCACTGAAAATCTTCTAGTCCGTGAGTGATGAAAATTCATCTGAAAGTGTGGCGTCCTCTCATTCTCTGCACTTTCACTGGGAGCTACAATCCTGAGCTGTTAGCGATCAGCCATCTTGGAAGTATTTTTGGAATAAGTAGCACTTATTATTTGCTAAGCATTGCTCTAAGTATTTCACATATGTAACTATATACATATATAATATATATATTAGAGTATTATATATATATAACTACATATGAGTTATATTTATATAAAATCAATTTTCTTCTCAAAATAACCCTAAAAACAGGTCTGTAACTATTCCCATTTTACCGATGTGAAAATTGAGGCAAAGAAGTGAAGCAATGTGGCTAAATTTACACATTAGGTGGCAAAGAAGGGATCTGAATCCAGTCTGTTTCCAGAATCTGTATTATTAACCACCATATTTCGTTGAACCCAATTTTTGAAAATTAGCCTGAAGATAATTGTATTCAGTCTTCATGTGTTTCAAATATGTCACATTTTTGTCCAAGAATATAATTTGTTGGTTTTAATCTCAACTTATATCTATACCTGATGCTAGTTTTGTGACATTACACTTCACTTTAGTGGAAGGTACAATATAGCAAAGGCAATGTTCAATCCTAGGGATATTAATGCAGAGGACCAATATTTCAATTACGAGCGTGCATAGCTATGAGTGACAAAAAGACGCAAGTGATACCGAAGTAAGCAAGATGCTTATTTTTCTCTTGTGAGAAAGATGACTGGAGGTTGGAAGTTCAGGTCTGGTGGAAAAAAAATCACAGCTTCACAACAAAATCATCAAGGACCCAAATCCTTTCAAGGCTGCCACTTTGCTTTCCATAGCACTTGGCTTCCATTGCATGGCTCAGGATATTACCTCAGTTCCAGCCATCACAGGTAAAAGAAGGAAGGGTGAAAAGGGCAATTAAAGGCACTTCCCAGAAGTAATACATTTCACTTCTGCTTGCATCCCATGAATTATAAATTAGTAACAGGCATACATCTAGATTCAAGGAAGGCTGGTTAAACATTTATTTATGCAGCCATGTATGCATCTGAAATCTGGGGTTCTATTTTAGGAGAGAAAGGGTGAGCCAAGAGCTCTAAAGGGTTTAAAGGGACATCTAGCAGTTTCTTCTATATCTAGAACCTAACTCTGAGTTTCCATTTGTAACTTGGAAAATGATGAATTCTGTAAACTTCTCAATTGTTAAATTTTGTAACTTTAGTATTTTACTCTCTTAAACATAGTCAATTCCTTTGGTTATATTTTCGAATCTCCTTCTTCATAAATCCTTGTGCAGTTGAAAGATAATCCAAGGTACAAATCCTGACTAGTTACCGTTATCAAGCAAAGACTTTTCCCTTTCAAATGCTACTACACTCTTACCATTTACCCTACCACTCTGCTTTTGAATTGGAGGAAATTTCAAGTTTCTAAAATACTTTTTGCCTCCTTCTCTTACCTGACTGTAACATTGCATGGTCTCTTGACACTGTGTAAGAAAGTGAACTTAATCAATAAATGATGTGTTTATTCTGACTGCTCCATTGACCAGTTTGTTTCCACATCTCTCTCTCTCTCCTCAGGCCTCTCTATCCCCCGAGAAACAGCAACATAAAGCTAAAGCCACATAATAATCCTGCAATGGCCTCTACGTGTTCAAGTGAAAGGAAGAGTTACTTCTCTCACTTTACACCCAAAACTACAAATGATAAGACTTAGTGAGGAAGACATATTTAAAGCTGAGACAGGCCAAAACTTGGCCTCCTGTGCCAAGTAGTTAGCCAGATTGTGAATGTAAAAAAAGTTCTTGAAAGAAATTAAAAGTGCTACTCCTTTCTAGGCTGCCACTTTGCTTTCCACAGCACTTGGCTTCCATTGCATGGCTCAGGATATTACCTCAGTTCTAGCCATCACAGGTAAAAGAAGGAAGGGTGAAAATGGGGCAATTAAAGGCACTTCCCAGAAGTAATACATTTCTTGGAAATTAAACAGTGAACAAACAAATGACAAGAAAGCAAAACAGCCTTATCGCTGCTAAGGAGAAAGTTTGAGTGGTCTGGATGGAGGATCAACCAGCCATAACATTCCCCTAAGCCAAAGCCCAATCCAGAGCAAGACCCTAACTCTCTTCAATTCTCTGAAGTCTGAGAGAGGTGAGGAAGCTGCCGGAGAAAAGTTTGAAGCTAACAGAACTTTGTTCATGAGGGTTAAGGAAATAATTCATCTCCATAACATAAAAGTCTATAAGGTGAAGGAGCAAAGGCTGATCTAGAAGCTGTAACAAGTTATCCAGAATATCTAGCTAAGATAATTGACAAAAGTGGCTACACTGAGCAACAGATTATCAGTGTAGATGAAATAGCCTTATTTTGGAACAAGATCTAGTGCATTCTAGGACTCTCTAGACAGAGAGAAGTTAATAGGTGGGTTCAAAACATCAAAGTCCACCCTGACTTTCTTGTTAGACGCTAATGAAGCTAGTGACTTGATGTTGAAACCAGTGCTCATTTACCATTCTAAAAATCCTAGAACTCTTTTTTTTTTTTTTTTTTTTTTTTATTGCATTATAGGTTTGGGGGTACATGTGCAGAACGAGCAAGATAGTTGCATAGGTACACACATGGCAGTGTGCTTTGCTGCTTTCCTCCCCTTCACCCACACTTGGTATTCATCCCCAGGCTATCCCCCCCAGCCCCCCCCTGCTGTCCCTCCCCCATTCCCCCCAACAGTCCCCAGTGTATAGTAGACCGCCTCTCTGTGTCCACATGTTCTCATTTTTCTCACCCACCTATGAGCGAGTATATGCGGTATTTCTTTTTCTGTTCTTGTGTCAGTTTGCTGAGAATGATGTTCTCCAGATTCATCCATGTCCCTACAAAGGACACAAACTCATCATTTTTGATTGCTGCATAATATTCCATGGTGTATATGTGCCACATTTTCCCAGTCCAGTCTATCATCGTTGGGCATTTGGGTTGGTTCCAGGTCTTTGCTATTGTAAACAGTGCTGCAATGAACATTCGTGTGCATGTGTCCTTATAGTAGAACGATTTATAATCCTTTGGATAGATACCCAGTAATGGGATTGCTGGGTCAAATGGAATTTCTATTTCTAGGTCCCTGAGGAATCGCCACACTGTCTTCCACAATGGTTGAACTAATTTACACTCCCACCAACAGTGTAAGAGTGTTCCTATTTCTCCACATCCTCTCCAGCATCTGCTGTCTCCAGATTTTTTAATGATCGCCATTCTAACTGGTGTGAGATGGTATCTCAATGTGGTTTTGATTTGCATCTCTCTAATGACCAATGACGATGAGCACTTTTTCATATGTTTGCTGGCCTCATGTATGTCTGCTTTCGTAAAGTTTCTGTTCATATCCTTTGCCCATTTTTGAATGGGCTTGTTTGTTTTTTTCCTGTAAATCTGTTTGAGTTCTTTGTAAATTCTGGATATCAGCCCTTTGTCGGATGCGTAAACTGCAAAGATTTTTTCCCATTCTGATGGTTGCCGATTCACTCTAGTGACAGTTTGTTTTGCTGTGCAGAAGCTGTGGAGTTTGATTAGGTCCCATTTGTCTATTTTGGCTTTTGTTGCCAATGCTTTGGGAGTTTTGTTCATGAAGTCCTTGCCTACTCCTATGTCCTGAATGGTTTTGCCTAGATTTTCTTCTAGGGTTTTTATGGTGTCGGGTCTTACGTTTAAGTCTTTAATCCATCTGGAGTTAATTTTAGTGTAAGGTGTCAGGAAGGGGTCCAATTTCTGCTTTCTGCACATGGCTAGCCAGTTTTCCCAACACCATTTATTAAATAGGGAATCCTTTCCCCATTGCCTGTTTTTGTCTGATTTATCAAAGATAATATGGTTGTAGATGTGTTGTGTTGCCTCCGATGCCTCTGTTCTGTTCCATTGGTCTATATCTCTGTTTTGGTACCAGTACCATGCTGTTTTGATTACTGTAGCCTTGTAGTATAGTTTGAAGTCTGGTAGCGTGATGCCTCCCGCTGTGTTCTTTTTGCTTAGAATTGACTTGGCTATGCGGGCTCTTTTTTGATTCCATATGAAATTCATGGTGGTTTTTTCCAGTTCTGTGAAGAAATTCAATGGTAGTTTGATGGGGATAGCATTGATTGTGTAAATTACTTTGGGCAGTATAGCCATTTTCACGATATTGATTCTTCCTAACCACGAACATGGAATGTTTCTCCATCTGTTTGTGTCCTCTCTTATTTCATTGAGCAGTTGTTTGTAGTTTTCCTTAAAGAGGTCCCTTACATTCCTAGTGAGTTGTATTCCTAGGTATTTTATTTTCTTTGTAGCAATTGTGAATGGCAGTTCATTCTTGATTTGGTTCTCTTTAAGTCTGTTATTGGTGTATAGGAATGCTTGTGATTTTTGCACATTGATTTTATATCCTGAGACTTTGCTGAAGTTGCTTATCAGTTGCAGGAGCTTTTGGGCTGAGGTGATGGGGTCTTCTAGGTATACTATCATGTCGTCTGCAAATAGAGACAATTTGGCTTCCACCTTTCCTATTTGAATACCCTTTATTTCTTTTTCTTGCCTGATTGCTCTGGCTAGAACTTCCAGTACTATGTTGAATAGAAGTGGTGAGAGAGGGCATCCTTGTCTAGTGCCAGATTTCAAAGGGAATGCTTCCAGTTTTTGCCCATTAAGTATGATATTGGCTGTTGGTTTGTCATAAATAGCTTTTATTACTTTGAGATATGTTCCATCAATACCAAGTTTATTGAGGGTTTTTAGCATAAAGGGCTGTTGAATTTTGTCAAATGCCTTCTCTGCATCAATTGAGATAATCATGTGGTTTTTGTTTTTGCTTCTGTTTATGTGGTGAATTACATTTATAGACTTGCGTATGTTGAACCAGCCTTGCATCCCCGGGATAAATCCTACTTGATCATGATGGATAAGTTTTTTAATGTGCTGTTGCAATCGGTTTGCCAGTATTTTATTGAAGATTTTTGCATCTATGTTCATCATGGATATTGGCCTGAAGTTTTCTTTTCTTGTTGAGTCTCTGCCAGGTTTTGGTATCAGGATGATGTTGGTCTCATAAAATGATTTGGGAAGGGTTCCCTCTTTTTGGATTATTTGGAATAGTTTCAGAAGGAATGGTACCAGATCCTCTTTGTGTGTCTGGTAGAATTCGGCTGTGAACCCATCTGGACCTGGGCTTTTTTTGTGTGGTAGGCTCTTAATTGCTGCCTCAACTTCAGACCTTGTTATTGGTCTATTCATAGTTTCGGCTTCCTCCTGGTTTAGGCTTGGGAGGACACAGGCATCCAGGAATTTATCCATTTCTTCCTGATTTACTGGTTTATGTGCATAGAGTTGTTTGTAGTATTCTCTGATGATGGTTTGAATTTCTGTGGAATCTGTGGTGATTTCCCCTTTATCGTTTTTTATTGCATCTATTTGGTTGTTCTCTCTCTTCTTTTTTATCAGTCTGGCTAGTGGTCTGTCTATTTTGTTGATCTTTTCGAAAAACCAGCTCTTAGATTTATTGATTTTTTGAAGGGTTTTTCTTGTCTCTATCTCCTTCAGTTCTGCTCTGATCTTAGTTATTTCTTGTCTTCGGCTAGGTTTTGAGCTTTTTTGATCTTGCTCCTCTAGCTCTTTCAATTTTGACGATAGGGTGTCAATTTTGGATCTCTCCACTCTTCTCATGTGGGCACTTATTGCTATATATTTTCCTCTACAGACTGCTTTAAATGTGTCCCAGAGATTCTGGTACGTTGTGTCTTCATTCTCATTGGTTTCAAATAACTTCTTTATTTCTGCCTTCATTTCATTGTTTATCCAATCAACATTCAAGAGCCAATTGTTCAGTTTCCATGAAGCTGTGCGGTTCTGAGTTATTTTCTGAATTCTGAGTTCCAACTTGATTGCACTATGGTCTGAGAGACTGTTTGTTATGATTTCAGTTGTTTTGCATTTGCTGAGGAGTGCTTTACTTCCAATTATGTGGTCAATTTTGGAGTAGGTGTGATGTGGTGCTGAGAAGAATGTATATTCTGTGGATTTGGGGTGGAGAGTTCTGTAAATGTCTATCAGGTTTGCTTGTTCCAGGTTTGAGTTCAAGTCCTGGATATCCTTGTTAATTTTCTGTCTGGTTGATCTGTCTGCTATTGACAGTGGAGTGTTAAAGTCTCCCACTATTATTGTGTGGGAGTCTAAGTCCCTTTGTAAGTCATTAAGAACTTGCCTTATATATCTGGGTGCTCCTACATTGGGTCCATATATATTTAGAATCGTTATCTCTTCTTGTTGTATCGATCCTTTTACCATTATGTAATGACCTTCTTTGTCCCTTTTGATCTTTGTTACTTTAAAGTCTATTTTATCAGAGATGAGAATTGCAACTCCTGCTTTTTTTTGCTCTCCATTTGCTTGGTAAATCTTCCTCCATCCCTTTATTTTGAGCCTTTGTGTATCTTTGCATGTGAGGTGGGTTTCCTGGATACAGCACACCGATGGGTTTTGGTTTTTTATCCAATTTGCCAGTCTGTGTCTTTTGATTGGTGCATTTAGCCCATTGACATTCAGGGTTAATATTGTTATGTGTGAATTTGATACTGCCATTTTGATGCTAGCTGGCTGTTTTGCCCGTTGGTTCATGTACATTCTTCATTTTGTTGATGGTCTTTAGCATTTGGTATGCTTTTAGGATGGCTGGAACTGGTTGTTTCTTTCTATGTGTAGTGCCTCTTTCAGGAGCTCTTGTAAAGCAGGCCTAGTGGTGACAAAATCTCTGAGTACTTGCTTGTTCGTGAAGGATTTTATTTTTCCTTCACTTATGAAGCTCAGTTTCGCTGGATATGAAATTCTGGGTTGAAAGCTCTTTTCTTTAAGGATGTTGAATATTGGCCCCCACTCTCTTCTGGCTTGTAGAGTCTCTGCTGAGAGATCTGCTGTGAGTCTGATGGGCTTCCCTTTGTGGGTGACCCGACCTTTCTCTCTGGCTGCCCTTAGTATTTTCTCCTTCGTTTCAACCCTGGTGAATCTGACGATTATGTGCCTTGGGGTTGCTCTTCTTGCAGAGTATCTTTGTGGTGTTCTCTGTATAAAAATCCTAGAACTCTTAAAAATTATGCTAAATCTACTCTGCCTGTGCTCTGTAAATGGAACAACAGAGTCTGGATAACAGCTTACAGAGTGGTTTACTGAATATTTTAAGCTCACTGTTGAGAACTACTTCTCTTCAAAATATTGCTACTCACTAACACCATACCCAGTGACCCAAGAGCTCTGATAAAGATGTATGGAGATTAATGTTGTTTTCAGGTCTGCTAACACCACATCCATTCTGCAGTACATGGATCAAGGAGTATTTTTGACTTTCAAGAGTTATTATTTAATAAATATATATTTTGTAAGGCTATACCTGCCATAGATAAGTGATTTATTTGATCTAAACAGTCTATTGAAAATATTCTGGAAGCAATTGGCAAGAGAAAGAAAGAGAGGGCATACAAATAGGAAGAGAGAAAGTAAAACTATCCCTCCTTGGAGACAACGTGATTCTATATCTAGAAAATACCATCATCTTCACCCAAAAGCACCTTCAGTTGATAAACAACTTTAGCAAAGTTTCAGAAACAAAATCAACCTACAAAAATCACAGGCATCCCTATACACCAACATCAGCCAAGCTGAGAGCCAAATCAGGAATGCAATCTCATTCACAATTGCCACAAAAAGAATAAAATACCTGGGAATACAGCTAACTAGAGAGGTGAAAGAGCTCTACAAGGTGAGTTACAAAACGCTGCTCAAAGAAATCAGAGATGACACAAATGGAATAGCATCCCATGCTCATGAATAGGAAGAATCAATATCATTAAAATGTTCATACGGCCCAAAGCAATTTAGATTCAATGCTATTTCTATGAAACTACCAATAACATTTTTCAAAAAAGTAGAAAAAACTATTTTAAAATCCACATGGAAGCTAAAAGGAGACTTAATAGCCAAGGCAATCCTCAGCAAAAAGAACAAAGCTGGAGGCATTATGTTACCCGATATCAAATTATTCTACAGGGCTACAGTAACAAAAATATCAAGGTATTGGAGGAAAACCAGACCAACGGAACAGAAAAGAAAGCCCAGAAATAAGGCTACACCCCTATGACCAAATGATATTGGACAAAGCTGAAAAAAGCAATAAGGAAAGGACTCCCTCTTCAATGAATGGTGCTGGGATAACTGGCTAGCCAGGTGGTTTCTTGAGAGGGAATCTACTCCTGGTGAAGATACTGTGAACTTTGTTGAAGTGGCAACAAAGAATTTAGAATATTACATAAATGTGTTGATAAAGAAGTGGCGGGGTCTAAGAGGATTGACTTCAATTTTGAAAATAGTTCTACTGTAAATAAACTGCTATCAAGCAGCATCACATGCTATAGAGAAACCTTTTGTGAAAGAACAGTCAATTGATTTGGCAAACTTCATTGTGTCATTTTCAGAAAGTGCCACAGCCAATCCAGTCTTCAGCAACCCCCATCACGGTCAGTCGCCAGCCGTCAACATCCAGGCAAGACGCTTCACCAGCAAAAAGACTGCAACTCACCTAAAGCTCAGATGATGGTTAGCATATTTTAGAAACAAAGTATTTTAAATTTAAGTGTATACATTTCTTTTTTGGGGCATAAGCTATTCACACTTAACAGACTACAGAATAATGTAAACATAACTTCTATGTGCACTGGGAAACCAAAAAATTTGTGTGACTTGCTTTATTGTGATATTTGCTTTATTGTGGTTGTCTGTATATGAACTCACATTATCTCTAAGATATGACTGTGTAAGTTGATAAAAATGCAGTTTCAACTAAGTTTGGGAAGTTGCATTCTCTACTCTGTAAATCAGTAAAATCCTCATTTGTTCATTAAGAAAGGGACTTAGTTCTGCAAATCTTAAAACCACAGACTGTCAGAAACTTTGCTGTTTGATGCCATTTCACTAAGAATGGGACAGCCTACTCTTGCTTGAATGATACAAGTCTCTGGTGCATAGAGGCAGTCTTGTGGGTTCCAGATTAAGTGATTTACAGACACAGCATTTCATATTCATCTCCCCATTGTATTTTCCACAGAACCATAGCCCTGAACATGCTTTTCAGCCAAAGACTGAAATTAACCTCTTTACACACAGACCTGCTTTATTTTAAGCCAAATACTGCTGAATATAATTATCTAAACTCCTCACTCTTCCATCACCTTCCCCTCCCCCATTGCTATAAGAACCTTAGTGTTCTTTGTTGGGGAGAGGTGTTCTAAGTTTCTTTTTCTGTGCTCTCCCTTATTGCAATATATCAATAGATCCTAATTTTTTTGAGCTACAGTTTTATCCCTGAGAACCTGTAATAGACAGACTTTTTAATGCCCTATCATGATGCTGAAATCCTGAGGTCAACAGATGTTATGTTTCATGCGCTGGTTCTACTTAGCTAACCTACAACCCCAGAGAGTTAAGGCTAACCATCCAGAAGTCCTAGTGTGAGTAAATATATCCAGACAAAAATCATAACTATGGAGAGTGAGGAGTGCTACAGTCAGCCCTTAGAGTTTGAAATTATACAGATGGGTTTCTATCTTGGCTCCAGCCATTTAAATTATGTGCAATTGGTTATTATTTTTCACTTCATTTTTCTCTTCTGTAAAGTGGAAAGTAATAATACTTATTTACAGCATTGCTGTGAGGATAAAATGCAATTTATTTATTATAAGCTTGGGACATAGTAAACTCTCATTCAGTGCTGGGTGGATTTTAGTTTTTGGTGTTTTGTGCTTCATATACAGTCAAAGATAAATAATGTCACATCTCCACATTTCCATTTATAACTTTCTAAAATCTTAGGTAAGTCACTTTATGTCACTTTGCCTCAGATACCAAAAGGGAATAAGAAGAGAAATCTGGCAAAGTTTTGTTATTAAGTATGATATCATACTGAACATGGCTAGTACAACATCTGGTAAGTAGCAGACATTTTATTAATGCTTGTTTTCTTTTATCCTACACTTGTTTTCCCGTTATGCTTTGAGAAATACGATAATTGAAAGGAGTACAGTTTGAAGAGAATGATGTTTTATTTAACATGTGTTTTAGTCTGTTTGTGTTACTATAAAAAAAAGAACAAAGTCTGGGTTATTTATAAAGAACATAACTTTATTTCCTATAATACTGGAGGCTAAGATGTCCAAGATGAAGGCACCAGCATGTTTAATGAACTGGTAAGAGCTTTTTCCATTGATGGCATCTTCTCTAGGCAGCATCCTCACATGACATAGGGGGAAGGGCAAAACAAAAGAGGAATTCTGCCTCTTCTCATGGCAGAAGAGAAAGAGATGGAATGGCCAGTGGAATTCTAGGGTTCTCCCTTCAATCTCTGCTATAAGGTAACTAATTTCATTTACAAAGGCTTCACCATCACAACTTAGTTATCTCCTAAAGGCCCCAGTTCTTAATATTATCACATTGAGGATTATATATCAACATATGAAATGTGGGGGATATATTTATCTTATAGCAATATGTATCTGTAATATGGAAGTTGAGCTCTATATAATATGGTTTTCTCCTTGCTCACCTCCACATAGTATGTCTCTATCTATTGTCTAGAGCAAGGATTATTCTTATAGATGAGCAATCATATGTGGATGGAACTCTTGCCAACCCATTGTCCCTCAGGAAAGTGTTTCTGAGGCTTCTGATAACTGCACATGTGTGTGTGTGGTGGCGGGCAGGCAGGGGGGTGTAGGTAAATGTGCTAAGGTGGTGATTGTGCTGATAGTCTCCTTTCCCTTGCAGATATCAACTTGATCTTAATTCCCCCAAAGTAAGAAGAGAAAAATTAGCCATTAGAAATGTTTAAGCAGTTTATATTTCAGGAGTTCTGGTAATAAATATAAATAGCAAAGTAGAAGAGAACACAGTGCCAAATTAAAAATATTTTTGCTCTTTGCAGTTAGAATTTTAGGCTATTTAGAATGTACATGTGGTTTTTTTCTTTTTCTTTTTTAGATTCTTCCTTTCACATATTCAGCCATCCCTGTTTCCAGGGACCTAAGACTCCTCACTCAGAATTAATAAAGGTACAAGTGCACTGTTCTGTCATCTGTCTTACATATACTTTTACTTTTCAAATTTTCTGTATATCAAAGGCATTCATGTATATGTATGACATATAGCTTGAAGTTAAAATTAATTATTATAAATCCTTCTCTTATGAGATTTATTTTAAAAGTTGGAGCAAAGGTGTCAATATCCTTCTTGAAAGCAGAAATATTATCTATTTTTGTGCCTGAATGCTTACCTCCCATTCTTAGGTTTCTTAGTTTTGCTTTGCTTTGTTTTTATAAACTAATTAAAAAGCAGTAGAACAAACCAACCAACAAATACATAAGCTTCTGAATCACTTTAGTTCTTTTATCTCCAATTTGTAGAAGCAGTTCTGATTCCAAGGTATCTTTTATAGACCAAGGAAATTGAGAATAATATAAGAAAAAATTTGGAAATATCACTACATATTATAAAGCAGCCACTCTGATTCAAAATAATAGATGGGGTCTTCAATCGAGGTTTTGTGAGATTAACACACAAACCAGAGAGAGTTTAGTTTATGAAGCACCTCCATTTTATACTCTAGCTTATGTGATATTTTCCAAGGAGCCATTCATTCTTCATGAGCCCACTGATTCTAGGAATCTGTAAGTAATCCTTAACCAGAAGCATGTGGGAGAAGAAAGTGCACATTACAATTGCCTTTGAGAGGATAATATCTCATCCCCTAGTAATGCAGCTCAATACTTATAGCAAAATCTGCTCAATAAAATTGGCCATTTAGAGGCCTCAGGAGGTGCAAATATGGGTACTAAGAGCTAAGCTAGATATGTTCCCTCTAAAATTGCCTCAAGACGTCCAAAAAAGTTCTCTCCTCTGTGTACTGAAGCTAAAACATGAGAAGGAACTATGCCTCACTCGTTCCCCACTTTAAAAATCTATACCTTAGCTTGTAAATAGTCTATTCCATGAAAAACATGGCATAGCTGTCACAGTTTCGCTATTCACAATGCAGACATATTGAAGATTCTTGGTCTGTTCTTTGTGCTGAGACAATACAAACAGTCATGAATGATGCAAAGTTCAGAATGATGTTGTCTCACAACTTCTGTGTAGCTTCAAGTTTGCTGGCCTTTAATTTCTGCTGCCATGGAAACTGTCCTGAATAGCACAGACTCTCAGTGTTTTCCTGCAGGCGGAGTGACAACATATCTAAGAAGAGTGATACTGTCCCTGTTACCATCAATCAATATTTATTGAACTCCAGCAGCCTGTCTTGAGCCACATTAGGAGCTCTGTGCTGAAGCTTGCCCCCAGCTTGTGTATGGTTGACCTGAGACCCAGGAGGTCAGACAGGTGAAATGAAGCGGCTCCAGAATATGGCAAAGTATTAAGGCTATAAATTCTGCAGAATTAGAGCTTTAGTGACTGAAGCCCTTAGGTCTTGGTGAAGATTTAAAAACACTCTAAATGTCAAGGTATGAACCAAAGGAATTTAGGTCTTATTAGAAATAGCAACATTGAAATTATGTACTTTGAGAGTACACGAGTTTGGTAGCTGCTGCTTTTGTTAATTTTCCTTACTGTGTTTTCTACTGTTTGATATTTTAGATTCCTATTCTGTGAACATCCTTTTGAATGTCTGGAGGCTTTGTTATTTACCAAGTGTTTTACAGAACCACTGAGCTTGAAGCATCTACAAGTCAGGGTAAAGTTTCTGGATCAACTCCTTCTGTCGTGATTTCATGTCTTAATTATAAATTGTGTCTTAATTTTGAGTCTCTCATAAGTCCTCTCCCCACAACTTCACCCTCTATTTCTTTTCATGGCCTGTTTCTTGGAGCAGAGTATCCCATGGCAGCCTGAGATGAAGCATTAGTCTTTCCTTAAGTTTTTCCTTCTCTAAACTTACATCTCAACTCTTGCATTTCATATCTCTTGGTGCTCTTGCTCTTTTTCTGTTCCTTATCCCATGAAAAAATGAAAATTAAAGTAAAACAGCATCAAAACCCAGCATTATGTTCTGCTCATTTACTGTTTCTCTTGTGTGGAATTTTCTTTCCTTTACTAACTTTATCTGTTTGGGCCTGACTTTTACGATTCTATGAGTTAGTTAGATTGATTCCTCCCCAGTGAAGCTTTATCCCATTTCTAATATCTAGTTACTTACTTCTTCCCTGTTTCTGCTATACTTAAAAATATTCAATGATAGCATTTAATCCATTGTATTATATTATTTAAATTTCTGACTGTGTTTTCCTGAGAGCTCCTTCACTGAAGTGCCTATATCTAGATCTTTTATCCTGACAGCTGCTTTAAGCTCAGTGACTGGTATCAATATGGACATGTTTATTGAAATCAATGTACTAATAAAATGTAAGATTTAACAAAGAAAACAAACAGACTTTCTCCAACCTTACTGTTTGTTCCTTTAGAGTAATGTACTACCTTACACCTATAATCTATCAGAGGTTAGAAACTGTTAGGGTTAGGAGCTAAAATATCACTGTTGTTGACCTTATATGTCAGTGCATGATACATACTCAACCAATATTAGTTTATATTAAGTTATATTGTCAGTTGATAGTGATGAGTTAAAACTGTTAAACACTCACAATATAATGCCTGGATCCACCAAATGATTCAATGGCTGCAATTCCTGGCAACAAATAGTGACATTAGCAGAAACTATGAAAAACTGCTTTTGTATCCAGAAAGCTTGATTACAAATATCATACCACTGCATTTTAGTTTTTGTGGAATATAAAGGTTTTGGCAATGGAGAAGAAGAATTGATATTTTGAGACATTCTGCTAGCATATGAATAACTGCAACCTTAGCTCATGGTGAGGTTTGTTTTGTTGTTTTTGTTTTACCTAGTTCTGTTTTCCATTTTCCAAATAGAGAAATTTAAAAAAAACAGGGTCGTACATGTGTTCATCTGTGAAAACTCTGTTGCTAACATTTTAATGACATGATCACATTATCTGCTACATTTTTTTTAAGCATAGTCACCATTTCATTCTGACTAGAACAGGTAAGTAGAAAGCTTGAAGATAATTTTTTTTCTTGTTCGAAAATGATATATATTTTTTCAGGTTGGTATTGTTTGAACCACAGTCAGACAACACAGAAAAAGACACTACCTTCTTCCACATAGGTTGGCACATAGTAAGTCAAATAGGTAGCACTCCTCAAGGGTAGATTGGGCAGTATAGTACAAAGATATAGCTTTTCAAATCGTCTTATATGTCTTGACTGTGATTTCATCATTTATTGTGAAGTGCTGTGATACTCCTACATAGCCATTCAAACGTAAAATCTGGGACGTTACAAAGTTAAATAAGAATGGGAAGTTATTTGCTATTTTAGCTTATTTTCCACCATTTTTATCCTTCGACTATATAAGTCAACATATTAAATAGATTGCTGATAAGAAATAAAGCTAGAAACCAGGGGGAAGAATCAGAATTAGATATTAAACCTGAGTTTCTAATCTGTTGCCTAGTTACTGAGCCATGCTGTTTCCATAGTATATTGGTGTCACAATTATTAACTGTGGTATTTACATTTGTAACCCTATCTTTGTTTTGTACCTTTTTCATAATGGTGCCAAGATATGCAGATTATTGCATTAGACTCGAATGATATCAAGCTCCTGAAATTTTCTTTGTTTAAAAAAAAATCCTAAAGTCATTCCAAAAAATGTTTTAGCAAAATTCATAAATAGAGAAATAATGTTCCCCATGTAGCAATTTTAGATCCTAAATGAGAGGTAACATTTAAAATATGAATATTAATGTCAATTTATAAATATGTAGTCTTTCAGGCCATTGTATCATCTTGTTAAATACCTTCAGGCACTTTGAAACATATATTTTCTGAATGACCATATTTTTGAACATGTTGAAAGCACTAGTCACCATATTTTACCAGTAGGTTCCACTATGTTTTCTTGCCATTAGGACTCAGCTGCTTCTTTCTCTGAAACCTGCCAGAATATTCATTATGGAGGCTTTCTTTTAATGTCTTTGTTCCCTTTCTTTCAATTACATAATTCTTTAACACCTGCCATCCTTCTGTTGCCCTAAGGTGGTATTAAGAATTTGATGATTTCAACAACGTACTGTTTTCTCCTCTCCCATCTCCTCTGTTTTCTATAGTGATTACTAAGCAAGAATATTTACTTTCCAGGAAAGAAGAATAAATGAAAAATTAAGCACATAAGCCAAAGGAGGGAAAATATGACAGTTGCACACAGTGGATACTAAAAGCTCATTATCATCTTGCTGTGACTGGTAACCAATCAGTGTGATTGACAGAGGGGAAAGAGAAAGGTCTGCCATGGCCAGTTTTCAACTATAAAAATAAAAACAGTTAAGAAAATTCTATGTAGAACATCTGCTCTAAACTCTCAATTAATTTTAATGCTATTTATCATAAAGCTAATTACAGTCAAAGGTTAAAAGTATTAATAATCCTCATTAAATCAACACATTCTCAAGAATGCCTACTATGTGTCAGGAGTGGTCTTAGATATTGAGTACACAGTACTGAGTAGATGGACAAAGTCTTTGACCTCATAAAGCTTAGCATATAGCTATAATTGATATTATACGATGATTTTTATGGCCTTTGTCAGTATTTGGGCTTTCTGTTCCCATTTCTAAAGAGAACTGGAGTCTAAGGGAACATCGACCTACCTCCAAGTTACCTATCTTTGATATTCTGAGAATCTCTTGTAATCCTTCCTTCACACTAAATAGGGTTTCCTGTGTCTTCTTCAGCAAAGTATTTCTTCTTATTTAATAAATGAAAATAACAAATCTGGAAAAAATAAGAGAAGATTACATTTACATTAAGTATAATATCGACATACTAGTGATGAGTGTGTTTTCGTTTTGGCCTCTGCTTTAAATTCCTAATCATCAAGGTTATGGTTACTACCTTTCTGAGACTGAGAAAAGACACCATCCTTCCCTTTTTTTAACGATCATTCTTCTGCTTTGCAAATTAACAGATTTATATCAAAAAAGCTAATAAAAAAGATAATAATACCACACACAAGTATTTATTTATCTCATGATGTTTATCTCTGTTATTCATCAGAATGTTAAAAGACATACCTGCCCTCAAGACTTTCTTAATCTAATTATGAACTATAATTTCCATAAAGATACAGGATCCCCAGATGATCTTTATTAGGAGAAAATATATCAATGCCAATTAATTTGGGTTACTGTTGTCAGGGAATACCTCAATGAAGAGAAATGTAACCTGATACTTAAGGGCTATATACAATAAAACTGCTGGATCTTTGAAGTTAATAAAAGAAGTTAGAAACGAGGTGTAAGAATTCACAGTATTGTCCAGGATTAGTGCAGTAGCTCCCCACTTTTCTGTAGTTTCACTTCCTGCAGTTTCATTTATCAGCAGTCAACTGTGGTCTAAAAATATGAAATGAAAAATTCCAGAAATAATTTATAAGTTTTTAATTGCATGCTGTTTTGAGTAGCATGACATTGTGTCTTCTCGCTTTGTTCCACCCAGGATGTGATCACCCTTTGGTTCAATGTTTCCATGCTGTCTGTACTGCTTGGCCACTAGTCACTTAGTAGCTGTCTAGGTGATCAGATCCAGTATCACAATATTGTAGTGTTTGTGTTGAAGTGACCTTTATTTGACTTAATTATGTCCCTGAAGTGTAAGAATAGTGATGCTGGCATGTTGTTATCATTGTTTTATTTTATTATTAGTTATTGTTGTTAATCTCTAACTGTGCCTAATTTATAAATTAAACTTTATCATAAGTATGCATATATTGTTATGAGATTCAGTATGATCCATGGTATCAAGCATCCACTGGGGTCTTGAAAAGTATCTTTCATAATTAAGTGGGGACTACTATAAAAAGAAAAATCTCGTATATGATGAGCGGTAGGAATTGGAGTTAAGTGTAGTAATTACTTTATAGTTGCTATTGAATTTAAACTTATAGATAACAGAGAACTAGTGAAAGTTGTTGAAAAGAAAATGATGAATGAAAGAGACTTCAGTGCTGCAACTATCTTGCACGTTCTGCACATGTACCCCAAAACCTATAATGCAATAAAAATTAAGAAGAAAGAAAGAAAGAAAGTGACTTCAGCTCTGTAAGATAAATTAGCCTATAGTTACACAAAAGGCTAGGGACAAGATAGGGAAATAAAACAATAGTTGAAGATAATAAATCCATTGTAGTGTAAGTAGTAATAACATATGGGTTTGGGAGCTATTAGGAAAGAAAAAATGACTGTACTGACTAATTTGATAAAGGATAAAGTTTGAAACTGGTCAACTGAACAATATTTGAGGATTTACTCATTCAACTAGAAGAAAATAGTAAAACTTCAGTGATCCATTACTTCTTTTCAACAGTTTGTTTCCTTAATGGAACAGTAGAAATAATATCATAGGACAAGAATTATGTTAATTAACATCTCTTTAGCCCTTTCATGTTTTCTTTACAAGTTACTTTCTTTAGCACCTGCTTCTTAACACAATAAACAAGAGTTTGTAAGCTCTACCAAGATTAACATTATTCTTCTGACCTTAAGCTGATCATTGTATTAGAAGTGTCTATTCCAGCCAGTACAATGAAGCAGCTAGACAAACAAATGATCCTTCTTAATGTTTTTTGTTTGTTTGTTTGTTTTTTTAGAGAGTCTCCCTTTGTCACCAGGCTGGAGTGCAATGGCACAATCTCAGCTCACTGCAACCTCTGACTCCCAGGTTCAAGTGATTCTTCTGCCTCAGCCTCCGGAGTAGCTGCAACTACAGGTATGCACCACCATACCCAGCTATTTTTTGTGTGTTTTTAGTAGAGATGGGGTTTCACCATGTTGGCCAAGATGGTCTTGATCTTCTGACCTCGTGATCTGCCCACCTCAGCCTCCCAAAGTGCTGGGACTACAGAGGTGAGCCACCTCGCCTGGCTTCCTTCTTGATGTTATTGTTAGAATGGCATACACTACACTCTGATCTTAAAGAATAATGTATTATACTTTCTGGAGACAGTTCTGACATTGTCCTCAAATAAGCCACTCATATTCTAATTAATATGCACAATGGCTCTGAAATTTGGTAAAAGCTTTATTTAAGTGGACCATAGTCAGCTGCAACTCAGCCATGCTGGGAACTACAAGGTCTCATTTGATCACATTTTAAATTGGACATAAGTAATGAAAACTCAAATGGAGCCTTAAATGGCTGTCATTTTATATCAACCCAGAAGTTCATTTCAAAACTCATTATATACCATCAGTTATCTTGCTGAGATGAGTGGAGTTTCATATTCTAAAATGCATGTCTGAATCTTACACACAATATATGTAAGTTTACTAGAAAGCAATGCTTTTGTGTATAGAATTGTAAACTAAGAAATGTTAATTTTTAAAAAGCTGAGCAACATTTTGATGTGATAGACTGTATTGTGAAAGTTTAATTTATGTAGAAAGAAAATGTCACTGTTTTACTGATAATTAAAACAATGAAACAATTTCAATTGCAGAAATGTTGGAAGATAATTTCCAATTATTGTTAATAAAATTTCTTTGTCATTGCTCCTTTTTTTTAATTAAACTCTGATGTATTGAAAATCTCCACACCTTACCAATATTTAAACGTGCATGCTGGATAAGCTTGTGACATATCTGGGACCCATAGGTTTATATATTAAAATTTTATAACTCTGTGTGCTATTTTTATTGGCATTTTTCTTATCAATAATAATTCTCCAAACCATCGTTTTTGCTGGTTACATAATATTCAATTGTATGAATATACAATTCCCCTAATCTTTGTTTTGTTTGTTTGTTTTGAGATAGGGTCTCATTCTGTCACCCAGGCTGGAGTGAAGTGATGTTGTCACGGCTCACTGCAGCCTCCACCTCCCAGGCTCAGGTGATCCTCCCACCGTAGCCTCCCAGGCATGGTGACTACAGGCATGCTCCACTTTCTACTTTGATACTAATCTAGCCACACTAATTTCTTATGCTTTGTGTTTATGTGGTGTATCTTTTCTACACTTTTATTTTCAATCTGTCTTTTATTTAAAGTGTTTTAAGTGTATAGTTAAATGTTGCTCTTTCATATACAGTCTGAGCCCTCTGTTTCTCAATTGGAGTATGTCATCCATTAACATTTAATATGACTATTTATATATCTGAATTTGAGCTTCTGGTTTTTTTTCTCTGTTTTTCCTTTCTTGTTTTCTTTTATTTACTCAATTTAATTTCTCATGTAATGCCTTGTGTTATTTTGGTGGTTGATTTAGAGATTACCATATGTATCCTTATGGCCTATCTGTAAATAACAACAATTGAGCAATGTAATTAACTTCACAATAGTGTAATTCTGTTTGCCCTCTACCTACCTGTATGTTCTTGGATATTTTATTTCTATATATCATAAACCCAATAATATCTTATTATTATTGATTTACACACTCAAGAGTCTTTTAAAGAAATTTAATTATGTACGTATAGGTAGATCATTTAATAGCATAAATTTACTCTGTAGGTCTTAACATACAGTTAAAAAATACAGATTATTCCAAACTTTACAGTAAATTTTTATCAAAACTGAGTTTTTTCCCACATAAAAATTATGTTTGTTAAATGCAAATTATGATTCTGTTACTGGAAAATGTCACAATCTAGACCCCAAAAGATGGTTCTTGGATCTCATGTAGGCAAGTATTCAAGGCAAATCCATAGAGTAAAATGAAAAGAAGTTCGTTAGGAAAGTAAAGGAATAAAGCATGGCTACCCCATAGGTAGAGCAGCCCCAAGGCCTGCTAGTTGGCTATTTTTGTGGTTATTTCTTTATGTAAACAAGGGGTGAATTATTCACAAGTTTTCTGGGAAAGGGGTGAGCAATTCCCAGAACTGAAGGTTCCTCCCCTTTCCGACCATATATCCTAATGTTGCCATGGCATCTGTAAACTGTCATAGCACTGGTGGGAATATTTTTTAGCATGCAGATGTATTATAATTGACATATAATGAGAAGTAAGGATGATTTTCAGAGGTCACTTTTTTTTATTATATTTTAAGTTCTGCGGAACACATACAGATCTTGCAGGAGTGTTACATAGGTATACATGTGCCAGGGTGGTTTGCTGCCTCCATCCCCCCATCACCTACATTAGGTATTTCTCCTAATGTTATTCCTCCCCAATCTCCCTACCGCCTGCTATCTCTCCTCTAGCCCCTCACCCCCTAACAGACCCCAGTGTATGATGTTCTCCTCCCTGTGTCCATGTGTCTTCATTGTTCAACACCCACTTATGAATGAGAACATGCGGTGTTTGGTTTTCTTTTCTTGTTGTCAGTTTGCTGAGAATGATGGTTTCCAGCTTCATGCATGTCCCTGCAAAGGACATGAACTCATTATTGTTTATGGCTGCATAGTATTCCATGGAGTATATGTGTCACATTTTCTTTATCCAGTCTATCATTGATGGGCATTTGGGTTGGTTCCAAGTCTTTGCTATTGTAAACAGTGTCACAATGAACATACCTGTACATGTGTCTTTATAATAGAACAACTTATAATCCTTCAGGTATATATCCTGTAATGGGATTGCTGGGTCAAATGGTATTTTTTATTTCTAGATCCTTGAGAAATTGTCACACTGCCTTCCACAATGGTTGCACCAATTTACACTCCTACCGACAGTGTAAAAGCATTCCTATTTCTCCGCATCTCAGAGGTCACTTTTCTGCAATCTTTGTTTTTGTGGCTTTTGGCTGGCTTCTTCACTGCATCCTTTTATCAGCAAAGTCTCTGTAGCTTGTATCTTATGCCAACCTCCTATCTCATCCTGTGACTTAGAATGCTGTGATGGTTAATACTGAGCATCAACTTGATTGATTTGAAGAATACAAAGTATTAATCCTGGTGTGCCTGTGAGGGTGTTGCCAAAGGAGATTAACATTTGAGTCAGTCGGCTAGGAAAGGCAGACCCAACCTAAATCTGGGTGGGCACAATCTAATCAGCTGCCAGTGCAGCTAGAATATAAACAGGCAGAAAATGTGAAAAGAGAGACTGGCCTAGCCTCCCAGCCTGCAGTTTTCTCCTGTGGTGGATGCTTCCTGCCCTCAAACATTGAACTCCAAGTTCTTCAGTTTTGGAACTAGGACTGACTCTCCTTGCTCCTCAGCCTGCAGATGGCCTACTGTGTGGCCTTGTGATCATGTGAGTTTATATATAAACTCCATTACTTATGTTCCTCTAGAGAACCCTGACTAATACAGATTTTGATACCAGGAGTGGTTCTAGAGGAAAAGAATATTAAGGATAATATTCTTTTGCTGTCTTTGATGTTTCTGGAGTTGGCTACTAAATATGATTAGACAAAAAATTGCTAAGGACTCTCCTTCTAATAGTATGGAGAACACTGATAGTCCGTGGCATGAACTGTTCAGAGTTATGCAAAGTAAATGCATTTGACACTCCTGATTCATCACTCCAAAGAGGCAAAGAGTTTAGTGACTCCATACATATTACCTTGAGAAGGTATTGGAGAACCAAGGAACATAATGAAGCTGGTTGTTTGCTGCTAAGTTCAGTGGAAAACGTGATGAAAGAAAATGATGAATTCTATCTCCTGGCTTTAGAAGTAAATACTGAGCCTCAAATCTGCTAAGATTGCCCTGAGTGAGAGTCTTATCTCCTGTAGCAAAAAAGCTGAAATTGTGGAAAAACAGACATAGGCTCTTATCATGTGAGTGGCTGACCTGCAATGAAAGGTGCATGCACAGCCTCAACAAGTGTCTACTGTAAATGTAAGGGCATCGATTGGAAAAGAATGGGTCCCTGCAACTTGGAATAGGGACATGTGGGAGGACCCTGAGGAAGCTGGGGACACTGATTTTGTAAACTCTGATGAACGTTTTTTGCCATAAGAAACAGCTTCCCCATCCCCAGTAATGGCAACATTACCTTCCCAACCCATGCTGCCTTCAGCCTTTCCACATTTGAGGAGCTAAACCCTGCACTGCCTGAGGCAACAGTGATGGCCTCCTCTGAGGCAGTTCTGGGCCAGATAATGTTAATTTTCCTCAGGAGCCACCCCAAGCATGCTGTTTGCTTCTAGACCTATAACTAAAGTCCTGGTGGGCCCCTAGAGATGAGGTTGAGAGTGCGACCCATGAGAAGGTTGAGAGTGTGACCCATGAGAAGGAGTTATTTTACTCAAAAATAACTGCTTGAGTTTTCTAATTTATGTAAACAGAAATCTGGAGAACAGGCATGGGAATGGATATTAAGGGTGTGGAAGACTCTGCATTTAATATTGCAGCTTGGAGAGTTAAAAAAGTTCTAATAGTTTATTTGCTTGGTTAGCTGAAATATGGATTAAAAGACGGTCCACTGTGAGTGAGCTGAAAATGCCTGATCTCCCTTGGTTTAATGTAGAGGAAGGGATTCAAAGGCTTAGGGCATTGGGATGGTGGAGTGGATTATCACTTTAGACCTACTTATATCAACTGGGAGGATCCAGAAGATAAACCCTTGACCAATTCAAAATAAATTTGTGAGTGCAGTACAATTTCTGCATCTTGAAGAGCCCTGTAATTGCTCTTCTCTGTATGTCAGATCTAACAGTGAGAACTGCAGTCACTCAACTACAAAATGTAAATGCAATGGGAATGATTGGATCTCAAGGTGGCAGGGGCCAAGTGGCAGCACCCAACCATCAAAGACAAGGTGGGTGTAGCTACTGTAACAGATAGCAGAGGCAAAGTGGCAGTCAAAGTAGTCTGACTCATGTAGAGCTCTGGCATTGGCTAACAATACATAGTATTTCTAGAAGTGAAATTGATAGGAAGCCTACTGCATTTCTACTTAATTTATATAAGAAAAAAACTTCTAGGTCAAATGGACAAAAGAGTAATTTGCATTATAAACACAGAGAATCATGTCCCCTCAATTAATTTCCAGACTTAAGCTAATTTATAGACCCAGAACCCCTTGAATGAAGGGGAGGCTGGGTCTCTGTAGGAAAGACCCTACTACACTACCAAAAATTCATGCAGTGAATCTTTCTCCCAACGTTCCCTAGGGAGACCTCCAGCCTTTTGCCAGGGTAACAATGCACTGGGGAAAAAGAAATGATCAGACATTTCAGGGACTACTGGACACTGGCTCTGAGCCAATGTTGATTCCAGATGACACAAAGCATCATTGTAGCCCTCCAGTTAAAGTGGGGGCTTATGGAGGTCAGGTAATTAATGGAGTTTGAGCTCAGGTCCTGACTTACAGTGAATCTAGTGGGTCTCTGGACTCATCCTGTGTTTGTTTCCCCAGTGCCAGAGTGCATAATTGGCATAGACATACGTAACAGCTGGAAGAACACCTACATTGGCTTCCTGACTGGTAGAATGAGGACTATTATGGTGGGATAGGCCAAATGGAAGCCATTAGAGCTGCCTCTACCTAGAAAAATAGTAAATCCAAGACAATATCACATCCCTGGAGGGACTGTGGAGATTAGTGCCACCATCAAGGACTTGAAAGATGCAGGAGTGGTGATTCCCAACACATCCCCTTTCAACTTTGCTATTTGTTCTGTGCAGAAGACAAATGGATCTTGGAGAATGAAAGTGGACTACTGTAAGCTTAACCAAGTGGTGACTCCAAATCCAGCTGCTGTACTGGATGTGGTTTCATTGTGTGAGCAAATTAACACATCTTCTGGCACCTGGTATGTAGCCATTGACTTGGCAAATGCCATTTTCTCCATTCCTGTCCATAAGGCCCACCAGAAGCAATTTGCCTTCAGCTGAAAAGGCCAACAATACACCTTTACTATCTTACCTAAGGGGTGTATCAACTCTTCAGTTTTGTCTCTCATCATAATTTTATTTGGAGAGAACTTAATTGCTTTTCACTTCCACAAGATATCACAGTGGTCCATTACATTGATGACATTATGCTGACTGGATTCAGTGAGCAAGAAATATCAAACCCACCTAACTTATATAGGTGACACATTTGTGTGCCAGAGGATGAGAAATAAATCTGACTAAAATTCAGGGACCTTCTACCTCAGTAAAATTTCTAGGGGTCCAGTAGTATGGGACCTGTCGAATTACTCCAAGGTAAGGAATAAGTTGCTGTATTTGGCCCTTTCTACAACCAAGAGTGACCAAGGCACTCACTTTGTGGCTAAAGAAGTACATCAGTGAACTCATGTTCATGGAATTCACTGGTCTTAACATGTTCCCCATCATACTGAAGCAGCTGGATTGATAGAATGGTGGGATGGCCTTTTGAAGTCACAATTACAATGCCAACTAGGTGACAATACTTTGCAGGGCTGGGGCAAAGCTCTCCAGAAGGCCTTGTTTGCTCTGAATCAGCGTCCAATGTATGGTACTGTTTCTCCCATAGCTAAGATTCCCAGGTCCAGGAATCAAGAGGCGGAAGTTGAACTAGCACCACTCACCATCACCCCTAGTGATCCACTAGCAAAATTTTTGCTTCCTCTTCCTAAAACATTGCTGTCTGCTGACCTAGAAGTCTTTGTTCTGGAGGGAGGAATGCTGCCAGCAGAAAGCACAATGATTCCATTAAACTGGAAGTTAAGATTGCCACCTGGACACTTTGGGTTCTTCCTATCTTTAAGTCAACAGGCTAAGTAGGGTGTTACAGTGTTGGCTGGTGTGACTGATCTGGACTATCAAGATGAAATCGGTCTACTACTCCACAATAAAGTTAAGGAAGAGCATACATGGGATACAGGAGATTCATTAGGGCACTTCTTAGTATTACCGTACTCTGTGATTGAGGTCAATGGGAAACTATAACAGCCCAATCCAGGCAGGACTACAAATGGTCCAGATCCTTCAGGAATGAAGATTTGGGTCACTTCACCAGGGAAAAAACCATGACCAGCTGAGGTGCTTGCTGAAGGCAAAGGGAATATAGAATAGGTGGTAGAAGAAGACAGTCATCAATACCAGCTACAACCATGTAACCAGGTACAAAAATGAGGAATGTAATTGTCAAGAGTATCTTCTCCTTTTGTTCAAAACCTGTTTGTGCATGTATACACTTGCACTAAGAAAATATCTTCATTTTATTTCCTTTCTCCTTTATCATTTGACATACATTTATTGACTTCATATCAGCATTTAAGTATTGTTAACTTTATGTAATAGTATTTGGGTTGGGGATTGGTGCGTTTCCAGTTGTATGAAGAATAGTTGTATTATGTTAGGTATAATTATGACTTTATTATTGTCTTTATTTGAAGATTATGATCTCAGAAGATGTGTATGGGTGCAAGATGTGTATGGGCTCAAAAGGGGTAGACTTTTTATGGTTAATACTGTCAACTTGACTGGATTGAAGGATAAAAAATATTGATCCTGGGTGTGTCTGTGAGGGTGTTGCCAAAGGAGATTACCATTTGAGTCAGTGGGCTGGGAAAGGCAGACCTCCCTTAATCTGAGTGAGCACAATCTAATCAGCTACTAGTGGGGCTAGAATATAGGCAGGCAGAAAAATGTGAAAAGAGTGATTGGCCTAGCCTCCTAGCCTACATCTTTCTCCTATGCAGATGCTTCCTGCCCTCGAACATCAGACTTGATGTTTTGAGCTGTTCAGTTTTGGAACTTGGATTTGCTTTCCTTGCTCCTGAGCCTGCAGCCAGCCTGTTGTGGGACCTTGTGATCATGTGAGTTAACACTTAATAAACTACCGTCTACATGTATTATATATTCCATTAACTTATGTTAATTCCATACGTTAATGGAATATATATATATTCCATAAGTTATGACCCTTTAGAGAACCCTCACTAATACAAATGCCTAACCTCCTGATAGGACAGCCCAGTAGATCTAAGTCTTATTTTACCCACCCTGTATTCAAGATGGAGTCACTGGAGTTCAAACACCTCTGACAATTCCATAATATATGGGGATGGGGGTGGGCAAGGCTGGTATTTTATGTCTCATATGCACTTAGTTAACAACTGTGCTGCCTGTCTATGGTCCAGACTAATAAAAGTAATACATTAGCTTGCCCAGTTGCCCTCTCTAGCATAATATCTAGCATCTATTTGGATGCCTCCACTCTCACAACCCCTTGGAAATACAGAGCTGAGAATCTGGCTTTGTGACAATGAGAAAACCTAGGGATAAAGGAAGGCGTTTTTTTGTCTCATTGTTTCAAGATGCTTACTGGTAATCGGCATTGCTATTGTTATTTTCATTAGGCTAGGGGAAATTTTCTACAAGATAGGAATTCTAATAGTTACCTCATTTTTTTAAAAGTCAACCTATACAGTTTAATTTATTTTTTCTTATACTTTGGCTAAAACAAAAAATATTCAATGATACTATAAAATACTAAGCATTTTTTGTATAATTGGCAATCAAGAAGAGCTTAACCACCTTCTACATGACAACTGAGAAGGTGGGAAAATATTGTAGCCTATAACATATTTAAATCACTTGAGCACTTTGATTTTTCCATGTCCTTTGCATCTAGATTGAAACACATCACAGGAAATTTCAAAGACCGATGGCTGAATCTCCCTATCTTCAGAATTGTAGACTTTGCAGATGAACCTTGGGATGTGCAAGGACAAATTTCAGCCAACATGTGGAGGAACCCCTTAGTTCAGAAGTAAACTTAGCTGACAATATCCAAATGTATCATGGAAGCAGCACACTTATCACTTCTCCGCCACGTGGGCACACAGGCCATGGACACTCTCATGGCTCTTTATTTATTTATTTTTTTGACACAGGGTCTCACTTTGTTGCCCAGGCTGGAGTGCAGTAGCTCGATCTCAGCTCACTGCAACCTCTGCCTCCCAGGTTCAAGCAATTTTCCTGCCTCAGTCTCCCCAGTAGCTGGGATTATAGGCACTTGCCAGCATGCCCGGCTAAGTTTTATATTTTTAGTAGAGATGGGGTTTCATCATATTGGTCAGGCTGGTGTCAAACTCCTGACCTCAGGTGATCCACCCGCCTTGGCCTCCCAAAGTGCTGGGATTACAGGCATGAGCCATTGTGCCCGGCCAATAGTTACCTCATTTATCTCTTTCTTCCTGCCAAAAGCCACCCCCAAACTGCCAGATTCTCACAGGAGCAGACTGTCACTTGTCATAGAATTGGTGGCAAGAAATGGAAGTTCCCTCTTCGTATCTTCATTCTGCTTCTTTGTGAAAATTATAGTAAGGCATTTCTCTGTCTAAGCACTGATGTACTCAGTGAAAAGCAATTGTCACTTCCACATCATAGGAGCCCAGTACTCTCCCTATGGAGATATCACACACAAAAAATGTGTGATATTAAAGAGATAGACTGCTCTGTGAGGCTACAGGTCAAAGGATAGTTGGGCCCTTTTAGATTTTTGGGGCCCCCCAAATCTGCAAATAGAGGACAGAGTGCTTGCTTATCAGCCACTAATGACTTCAAAACCTCAAAAATTGGAAATAGAGTTAGATAACTTGTGGGTACTCTCCCCATCCCCCCAGTTCTCTCCCCTCAATGCTGGCTTTTCATTCTCCTATTGAAAGGAAAAGTACCAGAAAAGGAAATTTCCAGCAGATTAAAAAACGCTGGACAGCAACAAGCCACACAACAGCCTCTGTGGATTTTCTTTTTGTGTGTTCTTTCTCTATTCCTCACAGCAGTGTAAAAACCATGCCCTCTGAAATAGAGGCTTAGCTGAAAGCTAATGCCATCTAAAGATGGAGGATTCATACCCCCATTTGAGAAAGGCCCTGAGGCCACCAAGAATTTTCCGTTAGCAGCTCTGACTTTGCAAGGGACTGTGACAATGCCTACAGAAACTACAACTACTTCTTAGCTTTAGAAAAAAATGCTGCATGAAAAAATTATGATTCTACTTTTTCTCTCATTTGGTTAAAAAAGTAAAAAATAAAATAATAAAAAATGCTGTTAACCATTTTACTCCATTCTAACCTTGACTGAGATCTTTCTCCTAAAAATGGTACTGTTCAGAATAGTTTAAATGATACTTGATGATATGAAAGCTTCTTGTTCTAGTGGCCTTTTGCAAACACAAATTTTCTTATATCACTATTCTTTAACATTCTCTTATACTGATGACATCCTAAAACTTCAAATACTTCCTGGGTATCTTAAATGGTTCCTTTTCTACCTGACAACCATCCTTCATCTCTGGGCATTTATGGGGACAATGAAAGTCCGACAGAGGCTTTCATTTTAGATTGAGACTGATAAATCTCAAACAGTCCACATCAATCAATTAATTATTCACTGAGCATTTATTGTATATCTTCTATGTAGGTCATTATGCTTGGGGTAAAGGTGAGGGGAGAGGGGCACAAAATAAAAAGAAAATTATTTCATTCCTGACACTCATGAGCTAACAAGCTATTGTTGAAATTAATAGTTAAGTAATAACTTAATACAAAGTTCAAGTCTTTGGCATTTCTTGGCTATTCTTTCTTATATCTACAACATCTATTTTCTTCACAGTTTGTAGCACTGCTTCATGTCAACACATATTGAACAACCTGGACACAGTTACCTAGTATTAGAATACTTCTTAACTATTGATGAGATCTTCCCATGCCCCAGTATCTGCTGCAATTTCATTTATAATGCATATGTTTGTAAACATCATTCAATATAAAAAATGGCTATTATCTCAAGTTAGCATGTATGATTTTATTTATGCAATATTTTACCTTATTTATACTGGGAATTTAACATTGTCTTGTATCAGGAATGAATTTTCACCTTTTGTTATGTATGTTTCTACTTAGCTATATGAACAGCTACAGTAAAGAAATTTGTTTATTACAGGACAGGCAGCTTTTTTTTTTTCTTTTTAAAGAAATTAGGAGTACATATGCATTTCAAATTTTAAAAAGTGAATAAATGTGTTCACAGAATGCTTTTTTAATTAAAAAGGAGTTTTTTTTTTTTTTTTTTTTTTTTTTAAAGAAAAGAAAGCATCAGAGTGTCTCTGCTTCCAGCTTTATAAGCACCAAAATAATTGCTTGGGAGTTTTGCAGTGTAAGCAAAGAGTGTATTATAGAAATGTATGAATCTTGGGTCATACTGAACTTCTCTGGAGCCCTACTGAAACGTCTGCTTCCTGGGTTCAAGCAGTTCTCTTGCCTCAATATCTCAAGTAGCTGGGAATACAGGTGTGTGCCATTATACCTGGCTATTTTAAAAAATATGTTTTAGTAGAGACAGAGTTTCACTGTGTTGGTCAGGCTAGCCTTGAACTCCTGACCTCAAGTAATCTGCCTGTCTCAGCCTCCCAAAGTTCTGGGATTATAGGTGTGAGCCAATGCACCCAGCTGCTAGTTTCTTTCCTCATGAAATGCGGACAGTAGTGGCTAACTCTCAAGGTTCTGGTACAGAGTCAAGTGTTCAGCTCTTTAAGTCTACTAAGGCCTCCTTAGGTTGTTGAAAAGTGCCAAGCATTCAGAATACCATAAAATGAGTGGCATGGGCTGTGCTGCTCTGATCCTTATGGTGCCTACTGGAGACTGGGTAGAAATATATATGTGCAAACTGTGATTTAGAACTCAGGCTCCCAGTCCCACCTGTCAATCCCTCACCCAGGATGGGGTTTCTGATGCTCTTCCAACTCTCTAAGTAGGGTCCCTGCCCATCCCCTCTGCGCTGGGCACCTTTGTGTTTTGGCAGCAGAATTTTACTTTGTATTGAAGAATTTCCATCCCCCATGCCCTGCTATGCCCTCCACCTCCCAGGAACAGATTTTGTTTCAGTCTCCAGTTTGGTCCAAAATGTTTATTTGATCTGTATTTCATTAGCTGATACAACTATTTTCTAATTCTAATAATTTTCATACCCATCAACCATACTTACAAACAGCACACCTACAGCCATTGTCAAATAGAAAAGGAATCACTAAAAACTGAGAAAAAAATAATTGGTAGAACAGAAGGTCTTTGTCATGTTGTGAATTTTCTCTTTGGTGCTGGCCTCCTTAAGTGGCTGCAGAAATTGCTTGCTGTACAACAGTCACCCATAGTCCCGCATTCTCTGAGGTCCTAGACCTATGGTGGCTACAAAGTAACCAGGCAAACTGACCTGTGGATACTCTGTTTTCCTGGACTTCCTGCTCCTGCTAAATTGTAGAACCTTTCCTCTTTCCCTGATTTGAGATGAGTTTGACACAGCACGGGTGCAGGAAGGGCTTATTATGGTTCCGCAGTTTGTATTCTCTTTTTATTAGGCTACTTTTCTATCCCTGCCTCCCATCCTCACTGTCTGTATTCCTTCCTCTGAAATTCTTATTTAAAAAGCCATAATCAAAATTATATTAAGTCATTTTTCTATGACAAGAAACTAAAATATATATAAATATAACTTTTTAGAGAACTGTACAAGTTACGGCTTTTCAGGAAAAAGAATTGAAACGCTGTTTTTCCCCTGCATAGAAAAATTAATTACATCGATAGAAAGAAATGCTTTTGCCTTTCTCTCTCTCCAGTCCTCCCCAACACTCCTCCCTAGCCAGACCTTTAGAAAGTAAAATAAAGGTGGAGATCAATGAACTGTGAAGTTAGTGCACTACAAGAACTTCTGGAGGTGTTGCAAGTGGGACCTTGACATCAGAGAATTCTCTTGAAGATGAGATTCTTCTCTGACAATTTGTGGGGGAGGAAACCAGCCTATTCTAGGGCTTTAGTGTCCTTATGTGTCCCTATTTGCTCATAAATGGATAACATCTGAAGGAAAAATCACTGTGTTACTGGCATCATGATGTATGCCATTTTTCAGTAACAAAATAATATTATTTGAGAAATGTGATTTTTCAAAATGGGACTATTAAAATTGAAAAAATATTCTGATTTGAGGTCTGTGAGTCCTAAGGCTAAATGGCAGTAGCACTTAAATTGCATTTTTGTGGTTGTGCTTTTATTCTACTCAAGAAACCAAGAAAAAAAAACCTCGTCAGAAATTGAATCTACATTAATATTTTAAGAGACAAACACAATCATGCATGTCTGAAATTAATGAAACAAAACAAAATTTGTGGTAAGAAGAGGTAAATTTTAATATGAAGGAAAAACACCTAATAGTAAAAAATATCTTAAAAATTTAAATGTATATTTTTCTTATGTATAAAACAAAACAAACCTTACATTTTAAACCCTTTTTGTATTAATGTAAAGACTAATGTTTATTTGTTTAAACAAGAGGAAGAATATATATTTTTTAACCTGGATGAATAAAATCTCTAACCCTGGAGAGTTTATAACAATACAATGCATTTGTAGCACCTGTTGCCATGGATACACACTGCCCCTGTTCGGAACGGTAAAAATGGCCCAATTACACTGAGAGACTGTGCTCTCTTTCTGACCAGTACTTATATAATGTTTATAAGTTACATTACTTTCATACACTATTCTGTTTTGTATGAAAATCTCAAATAGGAGTTTCTAGCACTCTTAGATTAAAGGGTGTCTTTTGCAGTGTAAAATTTAAAAATTCCACCAAAACCAACCTTCTAAGCATGTAGTTTTTTCTGACCTAACTATTCTTCATTATTCTCTAATTTTGTTCATAGAATGGTGATTTTAATGTATTTGTTTTATAAATAACTTTTTCCCAAGTGAGATAATGTAATTCTAATGTTTGAAATTCTAAGCACATGATTTAACCTGATGGCTTTGAGAATCAATAGTATGCCTTCAATATAATTTTATCTGTAGTCTTGGTCAGGTTACTTAGCTACTAAACCTCTTTTGAACAATAATTAAGGTAGGGATAATAATATTACCTGACTCTTAAATCTTTTGTGAGCATCCAATGAGATAACCCAGGAAGTGTTTAACACATTCCCTGGCCCAGGGAAAATTCAGTCACTGTTTAGCTACTGGTGCATAGGAAGAATCACTGGCAATCACCTTTGTAACACTTTAAGGTAAGCCAAGTAGTAAGCCAGGGAAATCAGTGGCCATGCATGTGAAACATTGAGTCAGCTCTGGAAATAGTCAGAGATGCTTGTGTTTATTTTCTTAAATATTAGTCATATGACTTCAGTATTTCCCCTACCACAAATCAGTTTGAACTCATTATTCATTACAGTAAAATATTTGAGTAATATTTGAGTCAACATTGTTAGCAGCACAATCTAAATACCCAACTTTTCTTCCTTTCTGTATTATGTCTGTGACCTTGGCTATCCTCTCCTTGTCTGAAAATTAGGAGCATTCTTAACCTGAGCATGAGATTCGCTGGCACTGTGGACAATGCAGGGTGAAAAAAGAAAAAGCAGGAATATGGACCTAGGCTGGCATTGCCATTCTGCTTCTCCATCTCTGTGTGACCTTGGTCTGGAGTCTTCCCCTCCCTCATGTTCAGTTCACTTTTCTGTACAGTGAAAATAATATCAGTCTTGCTAGTTGTTACAGAAAGACATAATGAATATGGAGATTCTACTAAATAGCAGGTACTTTCTTGAGAAGGCTGGGCTTCTTAGTGTTTTCCATATTCCTCACTATTCCCTCACCTTTTACCCTAATATTCTTTGTAACTCACCTTAAATATGCTCTAACTGTAATTCAGTTACATAAAAAGACCTGAAGAGTTTGACCTCATTCTTTCTGTGCCTAATGAGTGGCCATATGCAATTCTGATTCACTTGTCATTTTTTTCTTCCAGTATCTGAAAGGATTACTTACTCTTTTCCCAAAGACTGTGTATATCTGAACCTTCTCTCATATTAATTTTCAAATAGTTGTTAGGGACTACTTCTTCCCCTGGGAAAGGGAAAAACAAAGACATAAGACATGTCAGTAAATCTGGCAGGCTTGAAAATATTGAGATGTCTTCCCTTGAAGAAGACCATCTCATATCCTTTCTCTATATTTCTTGGTCATTGAGGATTATCACTCTTACCCAGAAGAAGATTTAACAAACTTAGACTTATGCTATCAGGAAATTGAATGGGCGGAAAATACTGATTGAGTCTGCTCCTATAGCTTCATAGCATTGAGATGTGAAGATCTTTCATGTCCAGAATACTGCACATTCCACAATCAGGCAGATAGTGTCTGGGAAAGGAGGTACTACAGAGACAGGAAACTCTTGGAATGGAGAGAATTGGGAGATGGTGTAAGACCTCAGAGAAACGGGATCTTCATGAAACAATGAGAGTACTATTTGAGAACAGATTGATTTGGTAGAAATTTGTGAAAGATGAAGCAAGGATGAAACCCTGAAAGAAGAAGAAAGCTTGTGACTGCGACTGTATGTGTGGTAAAATCGTAATCTACTAACAGGCAATAGGATGGCCGTAGGATACCAACCTTTTGGCACCAGGGACTGGTTCCATGGAAGACTATTTTTCCATGGATGACTGCGGAATGGTTTTGGGATAAAACTGTTCCACCTCAGATCATCAGGTGTTAGAGTCTCATAAGGATCACATAACCCAGATCCCTGGCATGCACAGTGTAAGATTTATTGCCGAGGTAAAATAAGGAAACTGAGGCAGGTATTAAAAAAAGTGAGAAGCCAGTTTATTCAGCTCCCGGGCAACCTCAGTGGTCCAAGAGGTGCCAGAGAAGTCACACCCGGCTGTTCAGGGCGTGGGGTTTTATGGGGTGTGCAGGCAATTGATTGGTTACTGGGGAAACAAAGAGAAGGCATTTCTATTGGCTGTTGAGGAGTAGGAAGTACATGGAGTTAAAGTAGGAAGTACATGAAACTAGCTGCCATTGGTAGGTGGGACCTTGGGTAAGTGGGCCTTGATTGACTACTGGGGAAACAAAGAGAAGGCATTTCTATTGGCTGTTGAGGAGCAGGAAGTACATGGAGTTAAAGTAGGAAGTACATGAAACTAGCTGCCATTGGTAGGTGGGCAGGACCTTGGGTATGCAGGCCTGCCAGGGGTGTACGGGGCAGGCTGTTGCTGGGCAGGGAATGGTGGGGCTTCTTTAAAAAAAAATTTCTCTGCAGGGTTTTTTAACAGTGGGCTGGACGTTGGATGCATAATTTAGTGCTGAGTGTGGGCTTGGTCATGGTATGCAGAGGCAGGTGCGGGGAAGCTTTGTGGGGAAGCCAGATAATGAACTCGGGTGATGATGCAGTTATCAGGCGTGGAGAGTGATGAATGTGTCCGTTTGACTCCCAGCAAGGCAACCGGCCTTACACATAGTTCACAATAGGTTTCACATTCCTATGGGAATCTAATGCCTCTGCTGACCTGACAGGAGGTGCTGTTCAGGTGGTAATACTGGCTTGCCTATTGCTCACCCTCTGCTGTGCAGCCTCATTCCTCACAGGCCTCTGACTGGTACCAGGGGTTGGAAACCCCAGCTATGGGAAACTAAGTTGGTAGCCAATCCTTAGTGAAAAAGTGTGTGTCATGCTTTACTTTCATTCTTTTGGAAATGGGTTTATAACATCAGGAAAAATCCACACTGAGACAATGGATCACTCAGCAAAGCTAGTTTGCTTCCTGAAGGAAGTGTGCAAATTGCTTCCAGTCTTGCCACAAGAGTACCCCTGAACAAAGGAGACAGGGACATTTATAACTCATAATCTGAGCAATTGCCCTACTGCTATGTCCTGTTTCCATTGGCCAGAACGGGGACCTCACATTCTATGCTTGACGCGATTCGCTAAAATTTTGGAAATTTCCTGAATAAATAAGGGGGAAGAAAAGACAAAGAAGAAGAGGAAGCTAGTCAGGAGAAGGTTAGGAGGGTTTCCAAATAAGGAACGGCATGGGTTTAGAGCTTGCCCTCTTCTGTTCAGACATGCTGGAGTGAGTCAAGGTAGCTAATTTAAGATGTAGCTGATTTAGAGAATATATATACATGGGTATATGTTTATGCTAATAATGGATAATGGCCATAGAACAAGGCATTGTAACTCCTCATAATGTAGTCTAATATATAAACTTTGAAGAAGAACTTTCCCATCTCTCACAATTCACTCATTCATTCATTATTATTTTTATTATTATATGTTATTTTAATACTAGAGAACATGAAGGAGTACAACATTCCTTATTCTTGAAGCTATATAGTTAAAAAGAAATACACAATTAACCTTCAGGCTGTGCTAGATTTTTTAAATTGGAAACAGCAAATAGCTTCACAAAGAAGACAGAATTTTAGTTTGGCTTTGATTTTCATGTTGATTTGATTTGATTTTTTGAAGTGAAGGATGATGAGAAATGTTTTTAGGTCAAGAGAACAACATAATCAAAGTTACAGAGGTATGAAAGTCCCTGATATGCTCAGGAAACCACAAGGTTTCTGTGGTTTCCTGTGTGAATGAGGAATGGGATTTATTGGAAAAGATGGCAGAGAGGAGTCTGGCCACAAAGGTTCGAGCTGGATTGTGACGGGCATTTTATGACATCCATAGAGTTCAGATTTTGTCTTGTATAGCAAGGGAGGCCCCTCAAATTTTATTTATTTTAGTTTTATTTTTATACAAATAAAAATATTTTTGTAAAGAGCATGAGAGTAACTTATATACATTATGTCCCAGAAAGATAGCTACTGTTGACATCGGTTTATATTTCCTAGAATGTATTACATAGAAAGACAAGTATATAGCTTCCCCTCTCTGAGAAACGTAGCCATGGTAGAACTGCTTAGTCTTACTGCTTCCTTTTTATAGTTGAGTGGACAGGAGTAAACACTTGATCCACGTTCAGATCTCCTCTCCTTGGAATGTGGAAGCTGAGCTCAGGGAATTTACATATTCTGTTCATTGAATGAAGATAAATTCAGGGCTGGGCCAGCCAAGCCCTATCACTGATGTAACAGAAACAAAGAAAGCTATGGACTTCTCCAATTGACTCAGCAATTTTACTTCTGGGAAATTATTCTACAGAATACTTTGAGCATATGCAAAGTTATAAAACTATTCAATGCATCACTGTTTAAAGTAGCAGGAAAATAAAAACAACCTGACTGTTCATTAGTAGATGGTCTGACTGCTCATTAGTAGATGGTCAATTAAATAAATTATAGCTAATTCCTAAAATTAACTTCTATGAAATCTTTTAAAAGCATGAGTGTAGGCATGGAAAGTTGTGTTTCTGTTATGTGAGACAAATTATAATATTATAATGCTCTACATATAAATGTAGATAACTACATAAAAAATGTAATTTATACTGTATTCAATGATACAAACTTAAGCAAAGACTGAAACAGTTACAATTTTCTTTTTTTTTTTAATTTTTATTGCATTATTACAGTTACAATTTTCAGTTACATGCTACTCATTCTTTGCAAATACAAAATCATGTAACATGTAAAGAGATGAAGTATAATTGTGATTTTAAAGAAGGATACTGCTTCAAGCTGGGGAAATCAGGGTGTCAGTGAAAAGAGCCAAAGTCTATAAAATATTTGTGGAGATTTATTCTCAGCCAAATATGAGTGACCACGGCCTGAGGCATAGTCTCAAGAGGTTCTGAGATCATTTGCCCAAAGTAGTTTCACTACAGCTTGATTTTATATGTTTTAAGGAGACAGAAGTGACAGGCAAATACATAAATCAATACATATAAGGTTTACGTTACATAAATCAATACATATAAGGTTTACATAAATCAATACATATAAGGTGTACGTATTGGAAGGGCGGGACATCTTAAGAAGGTAGTCAGGGCAGAGGGCTTAGAAAAAATATATGGCAAGTGTTTCCTATTTAGACCTTTAAAAGGTGCTAGACTTTCAGATCAGTTAATTTCCTCAGGATTGGGAGGGCCTGGAAAGAAAAAGATCTAATTATGTTAATAGATATTCTTTACAGATATCAATTTGCCCTCACAAAAGACAGCTTTGCAGGGCCACTTCAAAATAATAGTAAAGAGACATATTTTGGGATAGAATATCTTTATTTCCTTCTTTGTCTAGTGATGTTTTGCCAGAATCAGGTTGGAAAATAAGTCACATTATATAGGGTTAAATAAAACCTCTCGATGAGACTTTATAGTTTGTAAAGTGTAACTCCCCAGGCCCCTTAATAGGAATTTGGGCAAGACAGAGAAAGGTCAGAGTTTTGTGCTCAGTAGTAAGCTTTGTGGAAAAGGAAGCATAAAAATATAGACTAGGCCAGGTGTGGTTGCTCATGTCTGTAATTCCAACACTTTGGGAGGCTGAGGTAGGAGTATCCCTTGAGCTTAGGAGTTGGAGACCAGCCTAGGCAACATAGTGAGACCTTATCTTTAAAGTATATACACACTGATTCATAAACATGAAACTCATTTGTGTAGGGCACATGCCAATATACTTTTTAATTGCTTCAGTATCAGCATATGTGCTGAGGAAGCGAAGCCTTAAAATACAATGAAAGAACCATAAATACCATTTGACCCATCAATCTCATTACTGGATATATACCCAAAGGGTTATAAATCATTCTACTATAAAGACACATGCACACGTATGTTTATTGCAGCACTATTCACAATAGCAAAGACTTGGAAGCAACCCAAATGCTTATCAATGATAGACTGGGTAAAGAAGATGTGGCACATATATACCATGGAATATTATGCAGACACAGTCATAAGAAGGGATGAGTTCATGTCCTTTGTAGGGACGTGGATGAAACTGGAGACCATCATTCTCAGCAAAATAACACAGGAAACCAAATTCTGTAAGTTCTCACTCATATGTGAGAGTTGAACAATGAGAACACATGGAGACAAGGAGGGGAACATCACACACTGGGGCCTTCTGAGGGGTCAGAGAGTAGGGGAGGGATAGCATTAGTAGAAATATCTAATAAAGATGACAGTTTGATGGGTGCAACAAATCACCATGGCACGTGTCTACCTATGTAACAAACCTGTACATTTTTCACATGTATCCCAGAACTTAAAGTATAATAATAAAAAAAATACATTGAAAGGTTATGTTTATACTCTCCAACTGATGTTCTAAAATTTAAGTAAGAAGTAAGTCTCAAATTGTACCTATGGAGGACTATTTAAAGCTTACTCTTTAGAATTCACACACAGACTAACTAGTACAACCATTTATAGGTGAGGAATTCTGAATTACTTTATTGTTACATAACCAGTTGGTGGCAAGACTAAGCTTGGAGTACAAAATTTATTCAATTATGCCCTTACCCACTTGGTGCCCCCTTTAAAGGAACTGTAGAACTATTAATGAGAAAGGCTAATGAATTAAAATGTTCAAATATTATTAAAATGCAGTTTTTCAAAATGTTAAAAAAAGTGATTTCCATACAAATATATATATGCATATATGTCAAAGATTGTATTTAACTCATTAATATTAATGAACCAGTTAGATGGCAAAACCAGCCTAAAAAGCATTTCAGAAGCTAAATATTTATAGGCAGAGTGATAAAGAATTGTCAAAATGAGATAACTAAATTTGATACAAAAATGGTTACAGTGACTATAATTTTGGGGTGCTTTCTTTCATGATACTGAAATTATTTGCATCTTTACCAGAAAAAAATCTATAAATCAACCTATGCTCCAAGGGAATTATAAAATACCTGTCATCATAAAGTCAATCAAAGCACAAGATTGGTGCTGAGAGAATACTCAGTAATCTTTTCCTGTTTTTGAGTTCCAAATAATTTTTTCTCACAGTGGTTTACAAAGCCCCATAACTTTGACCTCAGTTATCTTTTTGGAAGATTATATGAATATGTTGATTTATCTCTACTACAGAATCTTTCAAATATAAATAGCCATTATTCTGAAAGCAAATAATATTGAAAGTCCACAGGCTTGAGTTTCATTTTCTTGGATCGTTATTCTGTTATAAGAATCACAGCTCCAGTGAAATGTGTTTGAGAACTTGTTAGAATAAATTCTTTATTCTGCATTTATATTTAGTCAGAAGGCTGAAGATGAGATTTCTAACAAACAACATAAGGAATAAGATGGAAGTAGCTCAAACAATAATTATTTTACTATTTCTCAATAAAGCATGTTTTTTGACATCTGCATTTCATATTTATTCAAATGTCTGCTTGAATCTTTGGCCTATGTTTTTATTGAGTAGTAAGTGTTCTTTATATATTTGGTATACAACCCATTTATCATATATATATATATATACACACACACACACACACTATATATATATATATATATATATATATATATATATATATTTTTTTTTTTTTTTTCTTTATCCACTTATTGATTGATGGGCATTTGGACTGGTTCCATATTTTTGGAACTGCAAATTGTGCAGCTATAAACATGCATGTGCAAGTATTTTTTTGCATAATGACTTATTTTCCTCTGGGTATATACACTATAGTGAGATTGCTGGATCAAATAGTGGTTCTACTTTTATTTCTTTAAGGAATCACCATACTGTTTCCCATAGTGGTTGTACTGGGTTGTGTCACTATTAGCATTCAGTTCAAATAATCTTTTAATCTCCTTCTTGATTTTGTTTTTCATCCAATGATCATTCAGGTTATTCATTTTCCTTGTATTTGCATGGGTTTGAGGGTTCCTTTTAGAGGCAAATTCTAATTTTATTCCACTTTGGTCTGAGAGAGTACTTGCTATAATTTCAAGTTTCTTAAATTTCAATTTTTTTTTTAATTTGTTGAGACTTGTTTTGTGCCCTATGATATAATCAACCTTAGATAATGTTTCAAATGCTGATGAATAGCATGTATATTCTGTAGTTTTTGGGTGGAATGTTCTGTATATATCTGTTAGGTCCATTGTTATAGGGTATAATTTAAATACATTGTTTCTTTGTTGACTTTCTATCATGATGACCTGCCGAGAGCTGTCAGTGAAGTATTGAAGTCTCCTACTGTTATTGTGTTGCTGTCTATCTCATTTCTTAGGTTTAGTAGTAACTGTTTTATAAATTTGGACAGTCCAGTGTTAGGTGTGTATATATTTAGGTTGTAATATTTTCCTGTTGTACTAGTCTTTTTATAATTGTATAATGTCCTTTTTTGTCTTTTTTTAAAACTGCTGTTGTTTTAAAGTTTGTTTTGTCTGATATAAGAATAGCCACTCCTGCTCACTTTTAGTATCCATTTGCATGGAATGTCTTTTTGCACCATTTTATCTTAAGTTTACATGAGCCTCTTGAAAGCAGCAGATATTTGGTTAGTGAATTCTTATCCATTCTACCATTCTGTATCTTTTAAGTGAGCATTTAGGCCATTTACATTCAATGTTAGTATTGAGATATGAGGTACTATTCTATTCATTGCACTATTTGTTGCCCGAATACCTTGTTTACTTTTTTATTGTATTATTCTCTTATAGGTCCTGTGAGATTTATGCTTTAAGAAGATTCTATTTTGGTACATTTCAAGAATTTGTTTCAAGATTTTGAGTTTCTCTCAGCAGTTTTTGCTGTGCTGCCTTCGTAATGGCAAATTATCTCAGCATTTGTTTGAAAAAGGCTGTATCTTTTCATTTATGAAGCTTAGTTTTGCTGGATACAAAATTCTTGCCTGATAATTGTTTTGTTTAAGGAGGCTAAAGATAGGACCCCAGTGCCCTCCAACTTGTAGGGTTTCTGCTGAGAAATGTGCTGTTAATCTGATAGGTTTTCTTTTATAGGTTATCTATAAAATGTCTGTGCCTCACAACCCTCAAGAATTTTTCCTTTGTCCTTACTTTATATAACATGATGACAGTGTGCTGAAGCCATGATCTTTTTGTGACGAACTTCCCAGGTGTTCTTTGAGCTTCTTGTATTTGGATGTCTAGATCTCTAGCAAGGCCAGGGAAGTTTTCCTTGATTATTCCTGAAAATTTATTTTCCAAACTTTTAGATTTCTCTTCTTCCTTGGGAATACCAATTATTCTTAGATTTGCTTGTTTAACATAATTCCAAACTTCTTGGAGGCTTTTTTCATTTTTATTTATTTAGGTTTTGAGACTGAGTCACTCTTTCACCAGGCTGAAATGCAGTGGTGCAATCTCAGCTTACTGCAACCTCCACCTCCTGGGTTTAAGTGATTCTCCTGCTTCAACCTCCTAAGTAGCTGGGACTACAGGTGTGTGCCACCATGCTCAGCTAGTTTTTGTATTATTAGTAGAGACACAAGGTTTTACCATGTTGGCCAGGATGGTCTCAATCTCTTGACCTCATGATCTGCCTGCCTCAGCCTTCCAAAGTTCTGGGACTATAGGCATAAGCCACCACACCCAGCCTATTCCTTAAATTTTTTTTTTCTTTGTCTTTGCTGAATTGGGTTAATTTGAAAATCTTATCTTTCATATCTGAAGTTTTTTCTTCTATTTGTTTGATTCTATTGCTGAGACTTTCCAGTGGATTTTGCAATTCTCTAAATGTGTCCTTCTATTCCAGAAGTTGTAATTGCTTTTTATTTATGCTATTTTACTGGAGATTTTTCCATTCATATCCTGTATCTTTTTTTGATTTCTTTAAGTTAGACTTCACCTTTCTTTGGTGCCTTCTTGATTAGTTTAATAATTAACCTTACTGAAATATTTTTCTGGCAATTCAGAGATTTCACCTTGGTTTGGATCCATTACTGGTGAACCAGTGTTAACTTTTGGGGGTGTTAAAAAACCTTGTTTTGTCATATTACCAGAATTGTTTCTCTGGTTCCTTCTCATTTCAGTAGACTATTGTCAGGAAAGTTCTGGGACTCAAAGACTGCTGTTCAGATTCTTTTATCCAATGGGGTGCTCCCTTGATGGGTGCTCCCTTGATTGGTGCTCCCCCTGTCCCCTAGGGATAGGGCTTCCTGAAAGCTGAGCTGCAGTGATTCTTATTTCTTTTTTTGATCCAGCTCCAGTGGAGCTACCAGGCTCTGTGCTAGTACTGGGAAGTGTCTGCAAAGAGTATCATGATGTGACCCATCTTCAGGTCTCTTGGCCATGGATACCAGCACCTTCTCCAGGGGAGGTAGCAGGGAAGTGAAGTGAACTCTGTGAGGGTCCTTGGTTGTATTTTTGTTAAGTGCACTAGTTTTGTGTTGGCTAGCCACTGGCCTCCAGCCAGTAGGTGGTTTTTTTAAGAGCATATCAGCTGCAGTGGTATAGGGAGGATCAGGAGGTAGACAGAGCCATAGAGCTTTCAGGAGATTATATCCTTTGTCTTTGGCTACCAGGGCAGGTAGAGAAGGAGTATTAGGTGAGGGAGGGGTTAGATATGTCTGCGCTCAGACTCTCCTTGGGCAGCTGCTTGCTGCAGCTGCTGTGAGAGTTGGGAGGGTTGTTCCTAGGCCAATGGAGTTATGTACCAAGGGAGACTGTGGCTACCTCTGCCGTGTCACACAGGTCACCAGGGAAGTGGAGAAAGCTGGCAGCACTGGCCTCCCCAAGCTCCTACACAGCCTGCAGCCTTAAAGGCCAGTTTCACTTCCACTGTGACCCCACAACAGCACCAAGTTTATTTCCAGGCAGTGGGTAAGCAGGGCTGAGAACTTACCCAAGGCTACAAGTCTCCTAGCTGAGAAAACAAGCTGACTCACAGTTCCTTGGCTGCCCCACTGAACCTGCAGCAGCAACCCACTGTCTTCAGAGGGTCTTTGAATTCTCTTGGCTTTCCTGGTATGTTCCCGTGGTAGTTCTTGGATCAAAAGTTCACACTGTCAGTCTCCACGTGGTGCTCCACATGCTGCTCCTCTCTCTCTCAGTGCACACTGTAGGTTAGTACTGCCTCTATCTGCCATATTTTCCAAGACTCCCATTCCTATTACTTCTTTCTGATTTAATTCCTTTGTGTTTGAGAATATACTACCTATGACTTGATTCCTTTTGAATTTAAGGAGGCTTGTTTTCTGGCCTATAAGTTCACCTGTCTTGGTGAATCTTCGATTATTTGGTCATTATTTCATCAAACAGTTTTTTCCCTCAGCTTTTTCCTTTTCTTCACGGAATTCAATTACATGTATATCAGCTGCCTTAAGTTGTCCCACAGCTCACTGATCTAATTTTGTTTCATTCTTTTTTCTCTCTGTATTTTGCTTTGGGTAGTTTCAGTTCCTATTTCTTTATTAATATTTTCTTCTGCAATGTTTAATCTACTGTTAATCCATTTCAGTGTAGTTTTCATTTTTTTTTTTCTGAGACAGAGTCTCTGTCATCCCGGCTGGAGTGCAGAGGTGCGATCTTGGCTCACTGCAACCTCTGCCTCCCGAATTCAAGCGATTATTCTGTCTCAGCCTCCTGAGTAGCTGTGATTAAAAGCACACACCATCACTCCTAGCTAATTTTTGTATTTTTAGTAGAGATGGGGTTTCACCATGTTGATCACACTGGTCTTGAACTGCTGACCTTGTGATCCACCCTCCTCGGCCTCACAAAATGCTGGGATTACAGGCATGAGCCACCATGCCCAGCCAGTTTTCATCTTAATGTGTAGTTTCAATCTCTAGACATTTGATTTGAGGGTTTGGTATATTTTCCATGTATATTTAACTTTCTGAACATCCTGAACAGCTATAATACCTATTTTAATGCTCTTGTCTCCTAATTCTAATATTGGTGTCACTACTGGGTTAGTTTCAATTGTTCCATTTCTCTCCTGATTATGGGTCTTTGGTTACATGGTAATCTTTGATTGGATGCCTGATATTATGAATTTCATCTTTCTGGTTGCTATATATTCTTGTGCTTCTCTAAATATTCTTAAGTTTTCAGATGCAATATAGTAACTTACAAAGCAGTTTGTGTCTTGCTGATAAGAGTTCTCAAGCTGGAGCAGAGCAGCATTTTTGCCTGGGAATAATTTTTTACTCCTACTGAGGCAGACCTTTATGAATTATCTAACCAACACCTCATGAATTATGAAGTTTTCCTAACTGGCTGGTGGTAGAAGGTACTATCTCAGCCCTGTGTGAGTGCTGGCACTGCACTCTCTAATCCTGTTGGATGGTTCTTTCCTCAGCCTCAGTTAGTTTCCATACATGCATCAGCCAGTCAGGACACTGAAGAATACCAACAGGATGCTCTGCAGATGTTCGGAGTTATCTCTTTGCATAGGTTTCTCCTCTCCACTTTTCTGGGTTGCAAATTATACCTGCCTTGGTCCAGCTGGACTTTCAGTTTCATCTACTTAACTCTGAAAGTCTACTGGACTCTACCTGGATTCTTTTTCACTCTGTTGTGGCCTACAAATTCTCCCAAGGCATTAAGTTCTAAAAATTGTAGGACAGACTCCATTTGTTTCCATTTCTCAGAGATCACTGCCTTTTGTTGCCCAATATTCAGTATTTTGAAAACCACTGGTTTGTATATTTATCTTTCTGTCTTTCTCTGTCTCTCTCATTATTTCTTTCTATCTCTTTGTCTTTGTCCTCTCCCCATTCACTGGTTTGCTTCCATGAAATAGGATAAATTTGAGGACTCCATTCCATATTGGCCACAAGTGGAAATTTATTTTTAAGCAAGTACTATTTTAAAATAATATAAGGAAATGAAGATGGGTTAACCATCCTGAGGCAAAGTAGACTTCATGCGGCATGCTACTGTAACTACAAATGTGATCAAAGAATGACCTCTTAAAGAGTCAGGAGATTTACTGCTAATGTACTAAATAGAGTGCTGCTGCTCTTGTAGATTATGAGAAAGTGACATAAATATAGAGTTACTTAGCATCAAATGATGGATTATTTTATAAGCACAGTGAAGAAATTAGACTTAATGGCCACTGGGTACTTTCTAATGTTTGCATCAATAAATTGTATTCTTTTCTGTGAGATTATTTTCACCAATTTTTTTAGTATTACACACTTTCACAAAATATTTACATTAAAATATTCAAGTCTATTTTCTTACTGAATTTTCAGTGAGGAATTAGTGCATTCAGTGAGGAAATAGCCTGGCAGTGTGTTTCCTCACTGAATTTTACCATCATATACTAAACAGCACTGATATTTACTAATGACTACTCAATAATCTCATATCTCTTATGTCTCTGTGTTAAACACATACATTATTTGAAATTGGAGTCAGACTAATTTAAATAGAGTTTTACAAACATGGAATGTCTTGAGGCTGGCTGAAAAATAATAAAGGCAAAAACCCCACTCAGAGCCCAACTGACCTTTCCTGTTACTGATTTAACAAAATATTTCAAAGAAATTCAAAAATGACCTTTCTGCTCCACATTTTATGGCTGCGTTTCTGCCCATGGAACTAATCAGTACAATTCTCATTGTGCTCAGAACCTGGCAGAGAAAGAGAAAGAAAAAAGTTTTCTTAGCAAAGGCTGAGGGATAATAGAATAAGGCAGAAAAAGTCAGTTTTAAGTGAATAGCTTCCTGAAAGAGATATTTTTATTAGAACCTTTTTAACATTCGTCCTACCCAAACTTTAAGTTTTTTTTTTTTTGTCTCTCAAAGTACATGCATGGTAGTGGAGAGGTTATTTTGGTATGCTTTTGAACTCAGAAGAGAATGAAGTTATCAAATTTGACAAAGAAGTTGTGGGAATGTTTTTAGTTAAAATGTGAACATTAAGTAACGTTTTTGGAAGTGGAGAAATTAAATCATTTTAGCCATCTTTTTTTTTTTTTTTTTTTTTTTGAGGCGGAGTTTCGCTCTTGTTACCCAGGCTGGAGTGCAATGGTGTGATCTTGGCTCACCACAACTCCACCTCCTGGGTTCAGGCAATTCTCCTGCCTCAGCCTCCTGAGTAGCTGGGATTACAGGCACGCGCCACTGTGCCCAGCTAATTTTTTTGTATTTTTAGTAGAGACGCGGTTTCACCATGTTGACCAGGATGGTCTCAATCTCTCGACCTCGTGATCCACCTGCCTGGGCCTCCCAAAGTGCTGGGATTACAGGCGTGAGCCACCATTTTAGCCATTCTTATCTCTATCTTTTCAAATGATTGACAGTAATAAGAAATAGAATAATTTATTATTAGTTGTAAATAACGAGCATATTTAGTTTGATTAGTTTGGCCAAAAGCAATGAGAATTTCTCTATGATTAAAAATATCACAAAGTCAGAAGATAAACTATGACATGAAATAATATTTGCAACACAATCACAATTTTCCTTAAAAGCCAGAATCTCTTGTAAGGAATTAAAAAAGTGATTCTAACAACAAGACAAAAATTGAAAAATGTACAGCCATTTGTTGAATGAATAACAGTGACTTAGAAGCATAAAAATATGACTGAGATAATATTTTCTACCTATTAAGTGCAGAGATTAAAAATCTGATATGCACAATGTTAGAAAAATGGGAATTTTTCACCTACTTTGCTGTAAGATAAAACTGATACCAAGTTTTTGAAGGACAATTTGGTAATTCTTATTAGCTGTATGGCATGTTAATGTATAACACGCATCTTAAATTTACCATTCTACAAATAAGAAATTGATTGTTTGCTTTGACATTTGGTTTTGTTGCACTCTTCCAATAAGAGCACTTCTTTTTAGTGTGCACAGAACAATGTGTTTAACTGATGTTCAATGTGTACGCATAATTTACCTAATAATCTTCTATTGTGATTTTAAAAGAAGTTGCAAATAGAGTATATTTTTGAAAGATTGCTTAGGACAGTAAAAAATGTGACAAAAATGATCATGTTTCAAACAGTAATTTCTAAAATAATATCAAACTGTAACTGCAATGGCTGGCATTATCATTGGTACTCCAGTGTAGAGACTTACCTTGGCTTTTGGGGATGGCTGGCTTTCCATGCATTCCCCAAAAAGCAAACCCCACTCAGCTACATAGATTGGAAAAGTATATTTTTAAAATATAAAAATACAGTCAAGGATCCCGAGATAGTTATAGGGAGCAAAGAATGTGAATGAGAAAGACAAACATAAATTAGCAGAGGGTGAGAAAAAACCCACAAATTAACAATTTAATTTAGACAATAGAAGATAAATCAAAAAGAAAGCACTAGTATGTATCCTTGGAAAGATTCAAGAATCTTTTGTATTTTTAAAAATGTAATTCTATATAAAAGGAAAAATCAAATACCAAAAACACTGAAAATTAAAAGTACATTTGCAAAATAAGCAATTGTATAGCACAGTAGAAGAATTAGGTGGTCCCATACCTCACTAGTAAAGAGGGATCACAGAGAATAACAGGAGGAGAATTATAAAAGAGGTAGAGTAGAAAAATTCACCCAGAGAAAAAGTAAAAAGTTCCAAAAAGCTTCTAGGAAGAAAAAAGATACATTATAAAGAATTAAGAATCAGACTATTGTTTGGCTTGTCATTATCATCAGGATTATGAAGGAAATGGACTCTACAAGTTCTAAGGAGAAAAACACTGAACTTGAGGTTTATGTCTAGACAAATGTGAGGGGGTACATAGCATTCCAGACATGGTAAAACTACAACTAATAACGTCCTGGGAATGGAAGAATAAATTAAGAGCAGAGGCCGTCATGGGATCCAAATGTACATTAGATCAATCCAAGAGAGTAGGTAAGTCCTGTCCCCGTAAGGCAAGTGTGCCTGTCCCAATAAGACAGGTGTGTAGTAGGACTAGGAATACCCACTTTAGGCCAGCACTGGAAAGTGGACCCCTCTTGGTGAAAGTATTGAATAAAGAAAATAGAATAAACAAAATGACTGCAAACATGCAGAAGTATTGAAGACGTGTTAGAGGGTAAAAAAAAAAAAATATATATATATATATATATGACTATTTTCCAACCTGACGTTGTGTGGCATTGGACCTATAGAAGGGGTTGTAATCTTTGTATGTGGCTTGACTCTGTAGTAAATAGTATATCATCATAAAAATGCAAACACTGTTTATTCTTTTTCTTAGAATCAACTTATGGTTAAGTAACAACATACAGATATTAGCAATCATGCCAAATCAGTGCGTAGATAATGGGTTGGGAGTGCAAGAGATGGTAGATGACATGGAAGGAAGATTATCAAATGAAGCATCAAAGATGTTGTTCCATAGATGATGGGAAAATAAAATAAAGGTTTAAGAATCATTTGTGAAATTCTAGAGCTCACTGGTGACAGGAATGGTGCTGCAGTGGAATTTTACCAGTTAGATGTGGGGTTTGAAGAGGCAAGATATAGTAGGTGTAAGTGATCTAGATCCTTGTCTATCTCAGGAGACAATCAACAGGTAACGTCAAATTTGACCAAAACATAGCAGTGCAAGCACAATACTGGAAAATATAAAAATATTTTAAAAAGTTAAATGGAAATAACCAAAATTTCTGCTGTTGAGATTTAGGACTAGACGAGTGGAGGAGTAAGACAGAGGACTATCTTTTTTTTTCATTATCTAAGCTGGTGAATTTTAATCAATTATGTGTATTAGTTTAGTTTTTGAAACTTCAAATTGTACATATATGTCAATTATAAATAGGCCCAAAATGGTCAATTTTAAAGAATTGTGTTAAATGTAAGTTATTTAGTAATTTCTTCATTATTTCATCATTCACTCTACAAATGGATTTTGAATGCGTACTGTATACTAAGTATTTCAGGAGCTGAGAATATTGGAAAAAAATAAAAATAATGAAACAAGATAATAAGGTTCCTGCTTCCATGGGGTTTATATTCTGAAGAGAATAAGCAAGCAAGGCCATGAAGGAGAGAGGGGATTTTGAATAATTTGCTAACATGCTGTCAAGAAAAGCAAATAAGGTTAGGATGATAAAAATGCTGTTTTAGATTTGGTGACCAGAGAAGGATTCACTAAGGATCCAGCCTTAGGACTGAGAGCTATATAAGAACCCGCTAGTCAAATGAGGACCAAGAAGCAGAGCTGTCTGCAAGGATGTGTATTTTTTTTTTTAACAATAATTGAAATTTGTCATATACTCTTATATTGTCTCTGTTAGAAAATCACTAAAGGAAAACGTGCTTTTTATTCCACAATAAATCTTACTATACATAAATGTATCTCTCTATATTTAAGCAGATAATGCTTTTCTTACATGGTGAGAGGAAGCAGTAAACAAAATGACTGACTATTGCATTGATGAAGGCCTATGCTTACCAAAGGCACACACACAGACAGACACACATACACACACACATTATGATACAACCCTATGATCATATATACAATTGGGAAAAATTAATGATTATTAATGTGTTAATGAGATGTGAAATGTTTGTGTCTTATGAAAATTTGTTTATGATATAAAGATTTAAAGATTCTTCCAATGTTTTGAATTCCAGAATATATTTCTCTTAAAGAGATCTGCACCACTATGACCATCACCCTGCCAAGAAACTGCAAGATGGTTTGACAAATATTTAAAGACAGATGTTAATATTTTATATTGATTATTTCAAAGAAATGATCAAAGGTAAGTTTCATCTGAATTTAGAGTGAATGTAATACATTTTAGTTTTTTACCTTTATTACATACATCATTTTAAATTTGGAAATTTGGATTTTTTTTTTTGCATTTTAGGTTTTGGGGTATATGTGAAGAACATGCAAGATTATTGCATAGGTACACACATGGCAGTGTGATTTGCTGCCTTCCTCCCCATCACCTATATCTGGCATTTCCCCCAATACTATCTCCCCCCAACTCCCCACCCCCCGCTGTCCCTCCCCGATTTCCCCCCAACAGACCCCAGTGTGTAATGCTCCCCTCCCTGTGTCCGTGTGTTCTCATTGTTCAACACCCACCTATAAGTGAGAACATGTGGTGTTTGATTTTCTGTTCTTATGTCAGTTTGCTGAGAATGATGGTTTCCAGGTTCATCCATGTCCCTACAAAGGACACAAACTCATCATTTTTGATTGCTGCATAATATTCCATGGTGTGTATGTGCCACATTTTCCCTGTCCAATCTATCATCAATGGGCATTTGGGTTGGTTCCAGGTCTTTGCTATTGTAAACAGTGCTGCAATGAACATTCGTGTGCATGTGTCCTTATAGTAGAACGATTTATAGTCCTTTGGATATATACCCAGTAATAGGATTGCTGAGTCAAATGGAATTTCTATTTCTAGGTCCTTGAGGAATCGTCACACTGTCTTCCACAATGGTTGAACTAATTTACATTCCCACCAACAGTGTAAAAGTGTTCCTATTTCTCCACATCCTCTCCAGCATCTGTTGTCTCCAGATTTTTTAATGATCGTCATTCTAACTGGCGTGAGATGGTATCTCAACATAGTTTTGATTTGCATTTCTCTGATGACCCGTGATGATGAGCATTTTTTCATATGTTTGTTGGCCTCATGTATGTCTTTCTTTTTTATTTTTGAGACAGAATTTCACCCTGTCACCTAGGCTGGAGTGCAGTGGAGTGATCTCAGCTCACTGCAACCTCCTCCTCCCAGGTTCAAGGAATTCTCCTGCCTCAGTCTCCCAGGTAGCTGGGATTACAGGTATGTGCCACCATGCCCTCCTAATTTTTTGTATCCTTACTAGAGATGGGATTTCATCTGGCCATCATGTTGGCCAGGCTGGTCTCAAACTCCTGACCTTAGGTGATCCACCCACCTTGGCCTCCCAAACTGCTAGGATTACAGGTATGCACCACCGCGCCCAGCCAATTTGTTTAGCTTTTATGCTCACCTGCAGAGTGTGTGTTCATCAACTCCTGAATTCATAACACATTATCATTAGTCCATGCAGATCTCTCTCTTGTTCTGTGCATGTATTTGCATGTGTACTTCATAGGAAGGCATATGTATTATGCATGTATGAGTTTAACACTAGTGGGCATGAATGTTTGTATTCCCTTTTATTCCTATTTCCCAGGTCCCTTCTTTTGCTTTCCATAGGCAACCATTATTTAATGTGTTTTATTTCTATGTATTGTAAACTTTGCTTTGAATGTTAATATTAATTACTTTTAATTATTGTAAATATAATTGTGCTATAGAATGCATTCTTTTTTTCTTACTTGTAAACTCAGAAATATATTTGAAGATCCATATACGTTAAATATTTAGTTTGTTGCTTCCAAGATTTACCCAATACTCTACACTATAAAGTCACTAAAATTTACTTATCTCCATTTGCTAAGTGGTAGTTAACAACATTGCCTCCAATTTCTATTACAAAAAACATCATAATTATCCCATTGAATTGGTGTGAGAATTTCTCAAAGATGTAAATATTCAGGAGTAGAAAGCTGAATTATAGTGTATACACATATTTAATATCACTTTGGACCATCAATACTTGGCAATATCAAACTTTTGACTTTTTCCCCAATCTGATGGGTGCAAATTAATATCTCATAATTATTTTAATTTGCATTTATTTAATTACCAATGAGCGTAAGTATCCGATCATATGCTTGTTAGTCTTTTGGAATTCATCTTTTGTGAATAATCTATTGATATCATTTGCTTATTTGTCTGTTGTGGGTTCTTATCTTTTTATGTTCATTTCTAGAAATTTCTTCTAATTTCTAAATATCATGCCCTATTTTACATAAGGGGAATATATTTTTAATCTGTCATTTCTTTTAAAATTTTGCCCATTGCATCATTCATTGAAAAGAAGTACTTTTTATGATTTTTGCCATATACTTCATATTTTGGGAGTTTTAATTAAGACTATGTTTCAAAGATAGTGTTCTGTATGAAATAATTAGGTCTTCAATCTATCTGGATTCCACTTTTCTATGTGGCATTAGTTAGGATGCAGTTTTGTTTTTTTCTATGGAGGGAACCTATATTTCCAGCAAGTATAAATTGCTCAAGCTCATTTCTCTGCTGATTGAGATGTTATACTTTTTATGTATTAGATTTACCTACTGTTTTGAAAGGTATGATGCTCCATTGGGATATTTGTCTGTTTTTTTCCCAAAGAACCATACAGTTTTATATTGCTGTGTCTTTGTAATATAAATGTTCAGTCCTTGACGTTTGCTTTTATTTTCAGAGGTTAATAAGTGCTCCAGTGATCTTTTATCTTCTGTATAAATGTTAGTAAGAGTTTAATAAATTAGCAAAAGATCCAGATTTATATCTGCTTGGGATTACGTTTACTTTAGGTTAATTAGGACCCAACTTTTTAGTTTCTCAGGAATCAGATGTTCCCCTTTAATATATAGATACAGGTCTCCTCTCATTTGTGGAAATATGTCTAAACCTATAATTTCAAAGGTTAATTCTGTTTCTTTGTTTTGTTTTCTTTCTTCTGGAACATAAATTATATAAATGTTATTATGTAAATGTTTCTATATATATAATCATAGAATTGCTTCTTTGCCTGTCTTCAACTTCACTGCTTTTCCTTAACTGTTTTGATTTCATTATTGTTCTCTTATTTGATTACCTTTTTTTAATGTCCCACATTAAATTCAAGTTTAAGGATATTCTACCTTGGAAATCTTGGTATTGAGAAAATTTGTGGTTTTTTTTCTTATATGTTTTTCTCCTGATTTTAATCTTATTCTCTTTATATTTCTTTTCCTTCTTACTTTTTGAATTTCCAATTCAAGGTAATTTTTCAAAAACTCTGAGCGTTTGTTTGAGTACACATAATTCAGTCTGTGGTGGTGTGTTTTATTTTTCTTCAGTTTTCTTTGTGTGTATATCATTGGAGAGAGGTTCTCATTAGTTGAGGTATGTTGAATTTTGCAATGCTTCATAAATCTGAAATCCAAAGTTTGCATTACTACATGAAAAAACTACAAAAAATTCTAATGCTTTGATATATGAATTCTTCTAAGGAAAAAAAGTCTATGCTTTTAATCATAGTGAAATGCACATATGGAGTATTCAGTTCTCCTTTTCCAATATAAACATTTTATATTGACACACAAAATAAATCTTAAGAATCAGGTAAAAATCGGTGTTTATGTCTAAGCTTCTTTAGGCTTCTAAAATATTATTTATTTGCATTTTAAATGACTATGCACCCTAGTTATCAAAATGTCTTCATCTAACATCAAAGTATACATAGTGCGTCACCAATAAATGACAAGCATTAGGCTTTATTAAGGAAATGAGTTCCTTAAGGGACAGTCAAGCTGTATCAAAATAGTAAATGGTTTAAGAGTACAGAAAATAAAGCAAAACATCATTTATTTTTATAAATTCAAATACATTTGTTCTGAATTTGTCTAACAAAGAGTTGCCCTGCATATGTAATGAAATTCACACAATGACCTTCTTCTCTCACCAGGTATGCCCTAAGTGTTCATTTCTGGCTGTTGAATAGCTCTTCCCTCTGGGGTAAGCTATAGAAATGACAGTGGTAGGCCTGGCGCGGTGGCTCAAGCCTGTAATCCCAGCAGTTTGGGAGGCCAAGGCGGGTGGATGACGAGGTCAAGAGATCGAGACCATCCTGGTCAACAAGGTGAAACCCTGTCTCTACTAAAAATATAAAAAATTAGCTGGGCATGGTGGCGTGTGCCTATAGTCCCAGCTACTCAGGAAGCTGAGGCAGGAGAATTGCCTGAACTCAGGATGCAGATGTTGCGGTGAGCTGAGATAGCGCCATTGCACTCCAGTCTGGGTAACAAGAGCGAAACTCCATCTCAAAAAAAAAAAAAAAAAGAAAGAAAGAAAGAAAAAGAAATGACAGTGGTAATAGTAAACCACTGAGACACTGAGACTCGGGTGGGAGGTGGGGTTGTTGGACAAGTAATATCTGAATCCACATCCACATCCACATCCACATCCTAGCTGGAACCACATTCTATGAAAGGGGGAAATCAATTTTATTGCACAACTAGCCACTTCTGCCTGGTCAAATGCTCTAATCTCTCAAAGGTTTTTGTTTTATTTTGTTTTATACTTACTTTTTAGGGTAGAGATGTCAGATTCTTCACACACCCCCTTATAAACAGATGTCTCTCTCTCTCTCTCTCTCTCTCTCTCACACACACACACACACACACACACACACACTCACACACTCAGATGCTAACTTTTCTCAAGCAAAGCAATAAAATGACGAAACATTTTCTTTTGGAATTGGAAATGGTGTCCAGGTTTTTGTGTGCTTCAACTTTTGGGGAGCATTGTATTATAAAAATATTCCCAAAAGGTTTTATTGTTTATTCTGTACAAGAAATTCCCCTCCCCCACCAAATTAGTGGTATAACATTATCATATATTGTGATTTTGGATTCACTGGGTCAAGAACTCATAAAAGGCACAGTAGGAATTTATTACTCGGGATCTCCTAAGCATTTGCAATTAGACAGTGGCTGGAGAGGCAGCATCTGAAGACCCGGCTGTGTCTGCAGGATCCAATTCTAAGTTGCCTCACTCACATGGCTGATAAGTTGGTACTGGCTGTTGACCGAGGACATTCGCTCTGCTCCATCTTGGTCTCTCTGTGGGACTGCTTGAGAATCCTAATGGCCCAATGGCAGGCCGCCTGAAGCTTTGGTGCAATGTCTTTTAGAACTTACCCTCAGGAACCACATACCCTCCCTTATGCCATATCTATTGGTTACAAAGAGAGAAATAATGCCATTTTTCTCTCTCCTTCCCTCCCTCCTTCCCTCCTTTCCTTGCTCCCTCCCTCCCTTCCTTCTTTCCTTTCAAGTGATTCTCGTGCCTCGGCTTCCTGAGTAGCCAGGATTACAGGTGTGCGCCAGCATACCCAGCTAATTTTTTTTTTGTATTTATGGTAGAGACAGGGTTTCCTCATGTTGGCCAGGCTGGTTTGGAATTATGGTCTCAAGTAATCCACCTGCCTTGCCTCCCAAACCTCTGGGATTACAGGAGTGAGCCACCACACCTGGCCATAGGAAAAAAAAAGTTGGTGCAAAAATTATTACAATTTTTGCGTTTTTGCCTTTAAAAAAATAATAACAGAAACCATAATTAGTTTTGCACCAACCCATAATGCCAATTCAATATGGCATTTGCAATGAGAGCCACCTTGGAAACTTGCTACCAGATATAGTTGAGGGAGACTGATCATCTTTTGGATACAGCAACTCTCAGAAGTACTGGGACCAATGTGTTTATGACTTTCATTTGAGATAAGGACCCAAAGCTCATTTGTAATAAATATTTTGGCCCATCAAACATTGAGAAAAATTTCTGAGAATCTTGAGAAATCTCATTGAAGTGGTAATGGAAATGTCATTAACACGAAGGTTAGTCTCTCTCTAAAGATAAAAAACTAGATACTCTCTTAGAAGGTAAAGAGGTTACAAAGGATAAAGTCTACTGACTTGTATTTATCAACATTTTTATGGTCATATCTTGAAACTTCTAATTACTTTAAATATGATATTGGTAATTATCTTAACATTTGAATAAGATCACTGTTTTTCAGATCTTGTCCTACATGTTTAAAATTCATCTTGAAAATACCAAGGCTGGTGATAATAATGGTGATTCTGTGATAGTGTCATTGAAACAGTGATGGTAATGAACTCTACACCTGTGCAGTATTTTTAGATGAGAAAGTGCTTCTCACTGGTATTATCTTTTCATCATAGTTTTGTGACATAGATATTCCTGTTTATTTTACTTATGAAGAAAGGTAAAATAATTCACCCAACATCAAATATGACTCAAATGTTTCCTAATTGAAAAATTATTTCCTAGCTTTGCAATAGTTTTCCTGCTATTAACATTATAAGTACTTAAAATAGTACTCCTATTATCATTTTACATTTCTTTATTCTTAGAAAACATTCAGTCTTTACATTTATGATTTTGTATTGATAATCCAATAGAGAAAGAGAGATTGGTATTATTATCTCTGTGATATACGTGAAGAAACTGAGGGAGTGGGGAAAGAAGTCACTTGCTTAATGTCACCAAAGGTAATAGCATACAAGTATAATTTGGTGTTCTGTGAATTAATAGCAGTGAAGTAATGATAAACAGTGCTGCATGCTTGATTACAGTGCTTGAATTCAGTCATTTTGATATATAGCTCAATGACTCAGTTCCTACAGTGTTCTGCTTAAGATTCTGACCTGTACACATTTATCACCTGGCAATAATTTTGTTTGTGTAACTGAAGAGATTGCTTAATAGCAATTTTCTCACTCATCATTTTGTGATGAAAAATTAACAAAATAGATTATAATAATTTACTCTCTACCTTAAGCAATGAATAAATTACTATTTGTGTATCACTTTTGACTTTGTGGTATTGCTTTTCAGTTCCAAATATTTATAATTTTCAACAAAATTTTGTGTGCTTCAACTTTTGGGGAGCATTGTATTTTAAAAATATTCCCAAGAGGTTTTATTGTTTATTGTTCAATGAAACCAGACCTTTAAAGGTGTTTTCTGTTTCTGTGCAATTGCCTTTATAGTTGTACAGCATCTTATTTTATTTTATTATTTATTTTTATTTTTTATTTTTTTATTTTTATTTTTAATTTTTGTTGCATTTTAGGTTTTGGGGTACATGTGCAGAATGTGCAAGATAGTTGCATAGGTACACACATGGCAGTGTGTTTTGCTGCCTTCCTCCCCTTCACCCACATTTGGCATTTCTCCCCAGGCTATCCCTCCCCAGCCCCCCCACCCCGCTGTCCCTCCCCTATTCCCCCCAACAGACCCCAGTGTGTAGTACCTACCTCCCTGTGTCCATGTGTTCTCATTTTTCTCACCCGCCTATGAGTGAGAATATGTGGTATTTCCTTTTCTGTTCTAGTATCAGTTTGCTGAGAATGATATTCTCCAGATTCATCCATGTCCTTACAAAGGACATAAACTCGTCATTTTTGATTGCTGCATAATATTCCATGGTGTATATGTGCCACATTTTCCCAGTCCAGTCTATCATCGATGGGCATTTGGGTTGGTTCCAGTTCTTTGCTATTGTAAACAGTGCTGCAATGAACATTCGTGTGCATGTGTCCTTATAGTAGAACGATTTATATTCCTTTGGATATATACCCAGTAATGGGATTGCTGGGTCAAATGGAATTTCTATTTCTAGGTCCTTGAGGAATCGCCACACTGTCTTCCACAATGGTTGAACTAATTTACACTCCCACCAACAGTGTAAGAGTGTTCCTATTTCTCCACATCCTCTCCAGCATCTGTTATCTCCAGATTTTTTAATGATTGCCATTCTAACCGGCGTGAGATGGTATCTCAATGTGGTTTTGATTTGCCTCTCTCTAATGACCAGTGATGATTAGCATTTTTTCATGTGTTTGTTGGCCTCATGTATGTCTTCTTTTGTAAAGTGTCTGTTCATGTCCTTTGACCATTTTTGAATGGGCTTATTTGTTTTTTTCCTGTAAATCTGTTTAACTTCTTTGTAAATTCTGGATATCAGCCCTTTGTCAGATGGGTAAACTGAAAAGATTTTTTTCCCAATCTGTTGGTTGCCGATTCACTCTAGTGACCGTTTCTTTTGCCGTGCAAAAGCTGTGGAGTTTGATTAGGTCCCATTTGTCTATTTTGGCTTTTGTTGCCAATGCTTTTGGTGTTTTGTTCATGAAGTCCTTGCCTACTCCTATGTCCTGAATGGTTTTGCCTAGATTTTCTTCTAGGATTTTTATGGTGCCAGGTCTTATGTTTAAGTCTTTAATCCATCTGGAGTTAATTTTAGTGTAAGGTGTGAGGAAGGGGTCCAGTTTCTGCTTTCTGCACATGGCTAACCAGTTTTCCCAACACCATTTGTTAAACAGGGAATCCTTTCCCCATTGCTTGTTTTTGTCTGGTTTATCAAAGATTATATGGTTGTAGATATGTTGATTTGCCTCTGATGCCTCTGTTCTGTTCCATTGGTCTATATCTCTGTTTTGGTACCAGTACCATGCTGTTTTGATTACTGTAGCCTTGTAATATAGTTTGAAGTCTGGTAGTGTGATGCCTCCCGCTGTGTTCTTTTTGCTTAGAATTGACTTAGCTATGCGGGCTCTCTTTTGGTTCCATATGAAGTTCATGGTGTTTTTTTCCAGTTCTATGAGGAAATTCAATGGTAGCTTGATGGGGATCTTGTTGATTCTGTAAATTACTTTGGGCAGTATAGCCATTTTCACGATATTGATTCTTCCTAACCATGAACATGGAATGTTTCTCCATCTGTTTGTGTCCTCTCTTATTTCGTTGAGCAGTGGTTTGTAGTTTTCCTTGAAGAGGTCCCTTATGTTCCTTGTAAGTTGTATTCCTAGGTGTTTTATTCTCTTTGTAGCAATTGTGAATGGCAGTTCATTCTTGATTTGGTTCTCTTTAAGTCTGTTATTGGTGTATAGGAATGCTTGTGATTTTTGCACATTGATTTTATATCCTGAGACTTTGCTGAAGTTGCTTATCAGTTTCAGGAGTTTTTGGGCTGAGGTGATGGGGTTTTCTAGGTATACTATCATGTCATCTGTGAATAGAGACAATTTGGCTTCCACCTTTCCTATTTGAATACCCTTTATTTCTTTTTCTTGCCTGATTGCTCTGGCTAGAACTTCCAGTATTATGTTGAATAGGAGTGGTGAGAGAGGGCATCCTTGTCTAGTGCCGGATTTCAAAGGGAATGCTTCCAGTTTTTGCCCATTCAGTATGATATTGGCTGTTGGTTTGTCGGAAATAGCTTTTATTACTTTGAGATATGTTCCATCAATACCGAGTTTATTGAGGGATAAAGGCATGTAATATGTAACAATCACATCAGGATTCATAGGGTTTGCATTCCCTCAAGCATTTATCTTTTGTGCAATAAACAATCCAATTATATTCTTTTAGTTATTTTTAAATGTACGAGTAAATTATTTTTGACTATAGTCACTCTGTTGTACTAGGAAATGCTGGGAATTATTCTTTCTATTTTTTGTACCCCTTAACCGTCCCCACTTCCCACCATCATCCCACAGCTACCCTTCTCAGCCTCTGGTAGCCATTCTCCACAAGTTCAATGGTTTTAATTTTTAGCTCCCACAAATAAATGAGAACATCCAAAGTTTTTCTGTGCCTGGCTTATTTCACTTAACATAGTGACCTCCAGTTCCATTCATGTCATTGCAAATGACAGAACCTCATTCTTGTCTTATGACTGAATAGTACTCCATTGTGTATATGTACCACATTATCTATTCATCTGTTCATGAACATATGGGTTGCTTTCAAATCTTGGATATTGTGAATAGCCCTGCAATAAACATGGAAGTGTCTCTTTGATACACTGATTTCCTTTCTTTTGTATATATTACTTGGATATATACCTTTGGATATATAACAAGTCAGGTTTCTTGTTCATATGGTAGCTCCATTTTTAGTTTTTTTAGGAACCTTCCAACTGTTCTCCACAGTGGTTGTATTAATTTACATTATCACCAACAGAGAATGAAGGTTCCCTTTTCTCCACATCTTATCCTCATCAATGTTTGTTATTGCCTGCTTTTTGCATAAAGGCCATTCTAACTGGAGTGAGATGGTATCTCATTGTAGTTTTGATTTGCATTTCTTTGATGATCAATAATGTTGAGTTTTATTGATATACTGTTTGCCATTTGTATGTCTTGTTTTGAGAAATTTCTATTCAGATCTTTTGTCCACTTAATAGGATTATCAGACTTTTTCCTATAGAGTTGTTTGTGCTCTTTATATATTGTAGTTATTAATCCCTTGTCAAATGGGAAGTTTGCAAATATTTTCTCCCATTCTTTGTCTTGTCCTTTCACTTTGTTGATTGCTTCTTTTGCTGTGCCTAAGCTTTTAACTTGATGTGATTCCATTTGCTGATTGTTGCTTTAGTTACCTGTGTGTGTGGTGTATTACTTGAGAAATATTTGCCTATTCCAGTGTCCTGGAGAGCTTCTCCAGTGTTTTATTTTTAGTAGTTGCATATTTTGAGGTCTTATATTTAAGTCTTTAATCCATTTTTATTTGATTTTTTTTATATGGCAAGAGATAGGGGTCTAGCTTAATTGTTCTGCCTATGAATATACAGTTTTTCCAGCACCAGCTGTTTATTGTATGTGCTTCTCACCTTTCTTCAAAATGAGGAAGATCCATGGAATTTTTTCTGAGTTCTCTATTCTGTTCCATTGGCCTATGTATCTGTTTTTAAGCCAGCACCATGCATTTTGGTTACTATAGCTCTGTAGTATAATTTGAAGTCAGGGAATGTGATTCCTCCAGGCTTGTTCTTTTTGCTCAGTACAGCTTTGGATATTCAGTGTCTTTTGTGGTTTCACATACATTTTAGGTTCTTCTTTCCTCTATTTCTGTGAAGAATGTATTGGTATTTGGGTAAGAATTGCATTAAATCTGTAGACTTCTTTGAATAGTATGGACATTTTAATAATATTGATCATTCCAAATGAACATGGAATATCTTTTCATTGGTGTCCTCTTTAAATTCTAATGTTTCACAGTTTTCTTTGAGAAGATCATTCACATCATTGATTAATTCCTAGATATTTTATTTTATTTGTAGCTATTGTAAATGGGATTAGTTTACTGTTCCCTCTGCTTGTCTCATACAGAAGGAGTCTTTCACCATAGCTACCATAGCTGGGAATATGCTAGATCTCACTTGAAGTCAGCACATCTCAGAGTCTCACTCAAGGTCTATGGTGTACCCCTGGGGATTGCTGCTAGTTATTAAGGACCCAGGGGCTCTTTAGTCAGCAAGTGATGGATTCTTCCAGGACTGGAACCTTCTTTGCAAGGCACTGGGTTCTCTTTTGCTTCAGGGTGTGTCTAAAAATGTAATCTGGGGGCAAGGATACAGAATGGGGGCCTCATTACTCAATCAGTGTCCTATCCTACTCTAGCTGAGCTGGCATACAAGATGCAAATCAAAACTCCTCCTTACTTTTCCCTTTCCTCCCCTCAAGTGAAAGAAAGAGCATCTTTTGGAGATGTGAGCTGTGCTGCCTGGAGTTGGAGGAGGAGTGGCACAGGCTCTCTCTTAGCTGCCCTAGCTGGTGTTATACTAAGTCACATGCCTCCCAAGTCCAAGTTGCAGTCCTAGTGGCCTCTGAATTTTGGATTCCAGAGCACTTCAGCCCACAATGGCGAGGCTTGCATGAACTCAAGCTCCAACCAATGTAATGGGCAAATCCTCTGTGGCTAGGGATTGTCTAGTTACTTCCTCTGCAAGAGGGTGTCAGCTGAGTTCAGCCCAGGTTTACTTTCTGCTATGATAGGGTTATGCAAAGTTTTGCAATTGCTTCACTCTTCCTCACCCAAGTGTATAGATTATCCCCAACACTACAGAGCTGCTATGGAAGGATGGGGGGAGGGATGGCACTGGTATTTTACAGCTGTCTTTTCTACCCCCTTTAGTGCCCTTTTCAGCAATATGAAATCAAAACCAGGTACTATGAGTGATCACATAATTTTTGGTTCTTACAAAGATGCTTTTTTTTTTTTTTTTTTTTTTTTGGTATAGTCTTTAAATATGGTGTTTCTGTGGAGGCGACAATCAGTGGAGCCTTCTATTTCACCATCTTGTGCTCCTTTGGCATTTCCAAAGGTTGTGTTTTTAGGTGGAATTGTCAGGGAAGGACTCATTAATACTGTTATTGAAGCAACAATCCAATGGAGACAAGAGTGAGTAAGAACTAAGCCTATGGATAAGAGGTAGAAGTGTTTCAGGTAGAAGAAACAGAATGCCTTTTACTTGCATAGTTTCTTATGAGAAGGCTGTTGTGTTCTTATCTTTGCCACTGTGCAGTTACAGGAAGTATTTGTTGTTGTTGTTTATGGCTTCTTTCAAGATATTCTTTTCATCTTTGGTTTTGTGTAGTTTGGATATGATATGCCTAGAGCATTTGCTCTCTCTCTCTCTCTCTCTCTCTCTCTCTCTCTCTCTCTCTGTGTGTGTGTGTACATGTGTGTGTTTAGAATCTGCTTTGGTGTCTACATTAATTTTGGAAAGTTGTCAGCTGTTATACTTTAACAATTTTTTTTTTCTGTTATATTCTCTCTTGCATTATTTGTGGTATTCTAATTATATATGTGTTACACCTTTTGAGATTGTCACATTTTTTGAATTTTTATTTTTCTGTTTGTTCACTTCATTCTTTTTTATTGTATTTCATTTGGGGAAGTTTCTATTGACCCACCTTCAAGATAATTGGTATTTTCTTTAGCTATATCCCATTTACTGGTGAGCTCTGTGAAGGCATTCTTTATTTCTGTTGCTATATATTTTTTATTACAATAATTTTCTTTTGGTTCTTTTTTAGAATTTCCATCTCTTTGCTTACAGTAACCATATGCTCTTCCTTGGTATCTACTTTTACATTAGAGCTCTCAACATATTAATTATAGTTATTTTTGGCTTTCTGTCTGATAATTCTAACACCTGTGTCATATCTGACTCTGGTTCTGATGGTTGTTTTTTCTCTTTAGTCTGTATTTTGTCTTACCTTTGACATACCTTGTAATTCTTTTTAAACTTAAATATGTATTGGTGAATAGAAACTGAGGTAAACAGGTCTTTTGTGGGAGGATTTATGTTGAGAGAAACAGAATTGAATTGTGTTTAATGTTTGTTATGACCATCCTTGCCAGATCCTTCAAATCCTCTAGTGGATGGTTGCTTTGGTCTCTCCTCTTGACTTTGGTTATCCCTAAGTACTTTCAGAGAGACTCTGTGCCTTGTATCTCTTTCAGCTGCAGCTCACTATTGTTATATCACGTCTTTGTTGTTGGGGTGCTGATAAAGTGTGTGGGAGTGGAAACTTTCTATTGTCTTGTGATTAAATTTGAGATTTTTAAAAGTGGGTTTATGTCTTTGAGCTATGACCTCACAGGTGTTTATTCCATGGCATAGTATAGCATCTGAGTTATACCTTCTTTAACTGTTCTGTTAAGGGTTACCGTATATTACTAGAATTTAAGAATCCTTCAGTTACTCCATTGTTTAGGTTTACCACATCCAAATAAATGCTGGGATGTGTGGATACTTTAAGTCCATTCCCCACTGTCTCACCTTCTCTGTAATATCATCATGTACTTTACTTCTTGTGATTATTGGTTTCATGTGCCAACTTAGCTAGGCTATAGCTACTGTTACTCAATAAAACACCAACTTAGGTGTTTCTGTGAAGGTATTTCACAAAAATAATTCACACTAACAATTGGTTGACTTCATGTAAAGGAGACTTTCCTTGATAATCTGAATAGACCCTACCTAATTAGTTAATAGACCTTAAAAACAAAAGAGAGATTTCCCTGGGTAAGGAGAAATTCCACCTTGATTGGCAGCTTTAGATCCTGCCCAAGTGTTTCCAGCCTCCTGGCCTTCCCTGCAGATGTCAGACTTGCCTTGTCAGTCTTGTAAGCCAATTTACAATAAACTTGTAAGCCAACTCACTTCAATAAATAACTCTCTCTCTCTCTGCTTTTTTTTTTCCTGACACTTGTTAGTGAAGATCACCAGAGTAGTTTACTTTCAGCTGGCAAGTCTAGGAATCCACCTTTGTTGTCTTACCCCATGGGTATGGCAATTCTCCAGCCCTGTGGCATAACTGAGTCCAGTCCTCAGCAGTATTGACTATAGTTCTCTTCCCCAAGACATCACACTGGTCCATTACATTGATGATATTATGTGGATTAGACATAGTGAACAAGAAATAGTAACTACTCTAGATTTATTGGAATGATATTTGTGTGCCAGAGTCTAGGCAATGAACACAACAAAATGTCAGAGAACATTCATGCAGTTAAATGTCTAGGGGTCAATTGGGACAGAGCATGTCACATCTGGCTGCTCCTATGGAAAAAAAATAAGGAACAAATCCTGGTGGATCCCTTTAGATTTTGAAGGCAACTTATTCCTCATTGGTGTTCTACTTTGGTCCATTTCCAAGTGATCCCCAAAACTACTTTTGAATAGGGGCCCAAATAAGAGAAGAATACAACTTGCATCATGTTATCCATCAGATTCGATGATGTGTGAAGTGTCAGTGCCAGACACAGATGCGGTTTGGAGATTTTTAGCAGGCCTTTCAGTGAATCACAGTTCAGACTCTTCAAATCTGGGGGCAAATTTCTGCCATTCTCTGAGGATAAATACTCTCCTTTTGAAATAAAGCTTAGGCTTGATTCTGGCCTTAGCAGAGAGTGGATTTAACCATCAGCCACCAAATTATCAGGCAATCTAATCAGGAATAACCTCACTTCTAATTTCTTGGGTTTACAATCCAGTTCCTCATAGCTATACCTGTCTAAAACCTGATTTCCCAGTATCCAGGGCCTGATTGGTTCAAATTCTATAAACATTTTGCTCTAACCTTAGGGAATGGCATCACAGTTGCCTGGCTTCCTGGGATGTAGATAGGACTCTGTCTCAGCATTTTATGTAGGAATTTTCAACAAATGCTACTATTTTGTTCAATCCCCATCCCCACTTCTTTTTTTCAGGGACTCTGATGGCTTGACTCTCATTGGAATTCTTTGGCAAAGAAGTAGACTAACTTTTTCTGCTACGTGATTTTCAAATGATTATTTTCTCCACTCTCTGTCTTCCAAAGATTACTCGAATTTTCCTATGCTCTTACTCATGTCTAATTGTCTTTTTCCTGGGAAGTTAATTTTTAAAATTCTTTTGTGACATTTTATTGAGTTTGAAGATAAGGTAAATTCATGTAGTCAGTTTATCTTATTTAATAATGTGTCTGTATTCATTTTTTAAATGAGATTCTAGTGCCATTTCCAACGTTTCCAAAACTTTTAATGATGAGATAATATTAAATGAGATATATTAAAAAGCTATTAGATTTTTGTGAACAGTATAGTCGGCACTATTATCAGTTAAATAGGAAAGGTAAAAAAAAGATATTTTCAGTTTTATCACTGATTTGGAATGAGCAATATAAAAAGGAAACAATCTGGGTATTTTTCTTTGCACTTTACAACATTTGTGCAACATTTTCTCTTGGAATTAGGTCTGTTTTGCTTCTCTTTCAGGATAAAAGTCTGATGTTTGCCTTCACAATCAATTCTCATTCCTTTCCATTTGGAGCTGATAAATCTTTACTGCAAATGGCAAGTGAGGTCAAAGGCATCCCAGGAGAGAAGTCTTCAGTCTTCACCAGATGCAATTTGACACTTGGAAAGCTGGTGAGAATGATGAGGAGGGAGCCAGTGAGGGAATGAGAATCATTTGCTAAAAGTTGTTTGGTAATTTGGTTTAAGATATTGGTGATTTATCAGACCCTTGTCAGTTATAAATCTCCAGGAGTCTAAATGAATAAAAAAACATCTAGATAAAAAATCAGGGTCAAGCCTAGAGGGGAGATTCTATTCTACTAAAAATTTCTGTTTATAAGATATGTTCAGTACTATATTGTTATAAGTAACCGAGACTAACATATAGAAGTCATGTTCTGGTGAGATGAAACTAGGAGCAAAGATAAATAAGTTTCAAGAGAGAATCAAAATCTATAATATCTCAATATGCTGAATTATGGGAATGATCCAAATGTAATAGACACATGTTGAGTACTTACTGTGAGCCAAACACTGTACTAGATGCTTGAAATGTATCAGTGAACAAAGCAGATGAATACCTAAGCCCTTGAGTAGGCCAACAGGTGTGTTCCAATACTATTTTTTCCAGTTTTTGCATGAAGAGGCAAGGTAAAAGATATTCTGTAAATTAAATTTATCAGAGCAAGTGTACTGAGGCTAAGTGGATTCAATCATTTTTTCTCATTAACATGTAAGTTATGTTTAACAAAAACAAAATAACTGTAAAGATAAAGAGGCAATGTGAATCATGTGAAATAGGCAAATATAATTGACAGTAGATTCAACATGTGTCAATGCTTTAATGTGGTTGCCAAGCATCTGTAAAGGCAGAAATAAAATAATGATTAAAAGTCTGAACTTTGAGATTAGACAAATTTGGTTTCAAATCTTGTTGCCTCATTAACTGACTGAATGACCTTGAGCAAATTGTTTTGCTTCTCTGGCTTCAGTTTCTTAAAATAATAAATAAATAAATATCTTCCATCTCACAGAAAAGAGTGAAAATTAAATGAGGTAATATGTAATGTATTTAGCATAGTTCCAAGTACGTTATAAGTGCACAATAAATGGTAGCTAACAATCCTGTGCCACACTGATATATTTATATTTTGGAGCAAAAGGAGGCCTCAAAACGTTCCTTTTCTTATACTACTTCGAGGTGTCAGAGGTTTTTCATTTTGTTCTTAAATTTATAGTTGAAAAAGTCTTAAGATAAATTTGAGATGCCTAAGGGAGAGCTTTCGATATTGAAAATAGAATTCAAATCCAATATCAATTAATTATGCAATAACAACATATATTGTAGGCGCAGTACTCAAGACTGTCTCCTGAGGCATATTGTTGTAGCAAAGGTTGGTAAGTCTCGAAGCCTCCTATGAGTAAATATCATTGATGCCTTCAAACAACCGTAGGAGCAGTCATAAGAAAGATATACCCCTTGCAGTCCTAGGAGGGATATTTAGATATAAGCTATTGAAACCCTACTCAAGCAGGCAATAGAAGTTTAAACTTTATATCAGTTAAATCCTAAGGATGAAAGATGATATTACAAGAGCACATCATAGGTGACTTCTTGGACAGGGAAGGAAATTCAAGTATCAGGCATATGGTAGAACTAGGTCCTCTTCTGGATCTGAGATGCTATGTTTCTGTGAAACAATAGAAATGTGCATATGTGACCAAGTCTGGCACTTCCAAGTTATGATCAGATTGTCATGGAGTAGTGCTTCTTGCTCTCATAGCATATTATAGTTATGCATAACCCTAAAATAGTTATGCATAAACCCTGAGAAGAAGATGATGAAATAAAAATAGGAGTGCAAGAATTTTATCAGAGAGTGGGGCCTGTGAAAGCTTCAGGAGGAGTAAGCAAGATTGAGGATATAAAACTGTTAGCCAACAATGTAAATCTCTGGAAATAAAAGAGAAAAGAAAAATGGGCAGAAAGAGTCTCAGATGGTGAAGATCTGACAGTCTCAGCCAACTCAAATGAAAGTTCCAAAACAAACATTAGAGGAATCCCATGTTGGGTAGAAATAGAAGACCCTATTACTCACTAACACCCTACCTCCAGCTCCGTGCTCAGGTACTGGCTGGTGGTTGCCTGGAAAGCGTGTGGTGGCCTCAGACTGAGTAGAAACAGCCCCTAACGTCTCTGTAGCTGGAGGTTCCGTGCCAAATTAATTCCTCACTGATGAACACACACTCCTTGAAAAGGGATTCAGGTACTTTATGTCTATATCTCACACATCCCTATTACACCAGGCTAAAAATTTTCTTTTTACTTTCCTGTTTTCTTGATGGGCTATAGGATAGTGGAATCTGCATACCATGTTCAAATCTCATTATCTCCAGTACATATTAAAATGTTGATAGATGCTCAGTGCTAATTAAATTAATGCATGAATATAGGTGGAGGTATTTGGAGAGCTATGAAAAACTGAAAAACTTGTCATACTCAGAAATAATAACTGATCAACCTGTTGACCTTAAGAATCTTCTGGTAATATATACTTTAAATCAAATTGAGTAAGATTTTAATAGCCAGGATTTGCTTATATATTTAGCTAGTAAATATCTTTTCTACACACATCATCTCCTACTAGAAAGAGGTACCTTAAAGGAAAGAAAGAGCAGGGAGGTACATGGCAATGGAGAAGGGAATTGAGAGAAGATTGACACTGTGGCTGCAAGAGATAAGGGGGGATGTAGACTGGATCATTGGTGGAAGGTGTAGGATAGAAAGGCAGACAGGATATAAGCTGGATGTCTTTTCTTTTTTGATGCCTCCAGATCACTCCTCAACCCTGTTCTCTGCCCCAGGAGGCTGAGCTGTCTGATTTATAGCCATGAATGCCTGTGTTCTCTAACTTTGAGTTGGGCAGTGAAATGGTTATTTTAATGCATTAATTTGAGTGGGCTAAGGGGATGCCCATAAAGCTGATACAGCATCATCTCTGGGTCTGTCTGTGAGGGTGTTTAGGGAAGAAATTAGCATTTCAGTCATCAAGAAAGATCTGCTTTCACTAATATGAGTGGACTCTAATCCCTTAAGGGCCTGAGCTGAACAAAAACGTGGAGGAAGGGTGAATTTGTTTTCTCCATCTTCTTCAACTATCTTTCTTCTTCAGTTCTCAGATATCAGTGCTCCTGGTTCATGGGCGTTCAGGTTTAGACTGAGACTTAGTCCATCAGTCCCCGATTCTCAGAACCTTTCCTGCTTCTCCAGCTTGTCAATGGGAGATCGTGGGACTTCTCGGCCTCTGTAATCACATGCCCCAGTTTCTATAATACATCTCTTCATAGGTATATATCTTCCTATATTTTGCTGGTTCTGCTTCTCTGGAGAACCCTAACAAAGACAGAAAACCTTGCAGAAAACTGGAGGGAGGGAAGAGCGTTCAGTCAGAAAATTTATTGCCTGCTTCTATCCTTGGGAAACTGCCTTCTCTACTGTGTTTTCTCACCTGCTGGGTTTTGATGACTATTCCTTTTCCTTGTCCATTTAGACCTATAATTTTAACAACTCTGTTGCTTCTAGCCCTGGGTCCCTGTGCTTCTGGTTATCCTATGTAGCATCCTATACCTTTGCACTTTCTACAGTACTATGACCACATTGATATATAAATTATGTACCAATCCCTTTCCCCACACACCACAACTGTATGCATTTCAAATGGAACCAAAACAACTCTGGCATATTTTACCCCTTTGCTCTTGACTCAGAAGGTCTGGCAGGTCCACCCTTAGGTCACATGAGTTTCTCCCAAATGAAGGTGCTCAGTGAATTGTAAGTCAAGACCAGATTGGTATTACAATATAATTGCAGTCTCTGTAAAAGGGCAAATAGATCAAATGTCTAGAGCCAAGGGTGCATCTCACCTCATGCTATAAGAGTTCCCAAGGCTCACAATACTATTACATTCCTGTGACCAAACATTTCAGAGTTCAGCATTCATTTTGTTTTTCCAGCAATTCCCATAATGGAATTTATTGACATCTTTTTTTCACCATAAAATTAAACATCCTTCCCAATTTCATGCATAAAAAGGAAGCTCTAATTTTAGGGATAAGCCTAGAATTCCACACTCTGATCTGTAGTCTCTAAAGCTACTATGATCTTTCCTTTAATTACACTGAAATGAACACTTAATTTCCCTAATAATTTGTAAATTTTCAGTATGATTCAAATTCTTTAAAATCATCTGCTTTCCTTTATTAATTCAGATGACAGCTCAGTCTAAACCAGGGATATCCAATAGTTTGGTTTCTTTGGGCTGCACTGGAAGAAGAATAATTGTCTTGGGTCATATATAAAATATACTAACAGTAACGATAACTGATGAACTAAAAAAATCACAACCAAAGCTTATATTTTAAGAAAGTTTACAAGTTTGTGTTGGGCCACATTCGAAGCCATTTTGGGTCACATGCGAGTGCGGGTTGGTCAATGCATTTGTTTCTTTGTATCTCACTTTCTTGTCTGTTATTTCAGTTCATCCTCATTGCTGTGGAGGTTAACAGTTCTGACTTTATCTCTTCACTAAAGTGTATCTTTGCTACCTCCCTAGACTAATTTATAGACACCATCTATTAAATTCTGACTGATACTAAAAAATTAATGGTTGAAAAATAAGCAGTTTCAAATATTATGGTAATGTGAAATTTCCAATGCTCTCATAGACTGAATATTAGTAGAAATAAGTTACAGAAATTACATTAATAGTCACCTGGTTTCTTCCTGCTCTACTAGATACATGAGGAATATATGATCAGATAAAGAGCAATAGGGAATTCAATACACAGACCTTCTCAAAGCTGAAGCTTATTTGGTCTTCCAGACTGTTATGTACCCATTATGTTAGAAAAGGTATTCTTTAAAATCTTTTTCTATTGATCAAATGTCATTGAGAGCATTTCTGTAAATTATTTACCAGGAAGGAAAGAACAGTTCATTTATTTTTGTAAAACATACTTAAAGAGAAATTCTGTGATAAATTTCAAGCAAAGAAGAGAAAATAAAGAGGAAAAAAGTTCATCCTACACACATACAAAGTCAACTATAATAATTCTGAACAAAAGACAATTTAATAGGAAACAATAGAATCTTTACTTTCTGTCTACTAATCTAGGTATAGGATGATATTTTCCAAACTGCTTTTCCAGACCACAGTGGTTTCAATTTAGTCTTGTGGGACTCCATCAACTGTCTTCAAAGTTTAAACACCTTAAAAGAAATAGTTTATTAGCCTACAAATCTATTATGTGGTATCAGATAACTGGAAAAGAAATTTATACTTAGAAGTGGGTTGTAGTAATAAGACACACCTAAAACCTGTCCTTGTTTCAGAACCTAGCAGTGAACAGAACTTGGAGAATATTAATGTAAGATGGAAGGAGGAGAAGCTATAATTTGTTGAGGCTAGCAAGAAAGCAACACTTGTTATATTGAGGCAGAAAGTTCCACCAGACTGTTGCCTACAGTAACATGGAAAATTGAAAGGGATCACAGTTTTAGCTAAGAAGACTTCCAGGCAGAATGTTAAAAGTCCCAAATGCTTCCACTAGCTGTCTATACTTAAATATGTAGAGAGAAAGATATCCTAAAGAAACAATTATTCAAATTTTAAGCAAAATGTATAGGATATTCAAGTGATCTGGGTTCAAAATAAAATAGTTTCTTATTCCTAGACCCTTCCAGTAAAGAATCTCGAATTTATAAATGGCCTAGGACACCATCAGTAAAGCATAGCCTCAGGAAAAAGATTTCAAGGCTGTGGTTAAAAGACTATTTATTGAGCTTTCTGAAAGATTTAAATCATGCTTATTTGGGCTTTTAAGAGTAAGTATGAGCCTTGTATGCCCTCTATCACAGAGAAGAAGAGATTTGCAAAAAATATTAAGACTTTTGATTATGTATATTTTAGAATAGACAAAGAGGTTTCTACGAATCTTAATGATTTGTTCCACAAGACTCTATCAGCATAATCCAGAGAAGGACTTGTCTTGAAGATTGTTTGTGGGGGTGGCATTTGTCTAACAGAATGTAATGCAATAAGATGCATTCTAAAACTCCAAAATATTTTATGAGAATTATATTGGGAGAAGCACCATTGATTAAAATTAAAACAATTTAGAAACATTTTTAAATACAAAAAATTGTCAGAATCCTCTGGCTCTTACAGGAAGAAGCTGAGACTATTACTTAAATTCAAATACAGCTGTAGTTTCTATAGAAAAGAAAGATGACTCAGAACACAGGGAAAGTCTACAGAATGGAACCCAAAGCAAAGGCGATGGAGAAGCACTTTCAGGGAGTGCATTAATTTGTTCTAATATTGCTAGAAAGAAATACCTGAAACTGGATAATTTATTTTAAAAAAGAGGTTTAATTGGCTCGTGATTCTCCAGGCTATAAAGAATGGCTGGGGAGGCCTCAAGTAACTTTCAAATATGGTGGAAGGGAAAGCTATCACGAAAACAGTAAGGGGGAAATCTGCCTCCATGATCCAGTGGCCTCCCACCAGGCCCCTCCTATAACATTGGGGGTTATGAGATGAGATTTGGGCAGGGACACAAATCCGAATGATATCAGGGAAGAAGACTGGGTCCCAATGAAGCAACTGGCAATATGTTCTCTTCTGGATTTCAAAACTACATGGATCAGTGAGAGTTACCTTTATTTTTTGAGATTTTTTTTTTTAACTGGAGTACAGTAGTCCCTTCATATTCATGGGGAATTGGTTTAAGTACCCCTTGCAGATGCAAAAATCCACAGATGCTCAAGTCCCTGATATAAATGACATCATATTTGCATATGACCTATGTCATTTTAGGTTAGATCCCCATTTATGTCACATTTAAAGATTATACTTTAAATCATCTCTAAACTGCTTATAATACCTAATGCAGTATAAACACTGTGTAAACAGTTGTTATACTATATATTTTTATAAAATAATCACAAGGGGGAAAAAAGCCTGTACATGTTCAGCACAGACACAACCATCCTTTTTTTCTCAAATATTTTTAATTTACTGTTTGTTGAATCCATGCATGCAGGACCCATAGATATAGAGAGCTGACTGTACCTATCCAGGTATCATCTTTGTATGTTGGCTTTGCATGTGTGTCTGGAGGGGGAGATAATTTATCTTTTTACTTCACAGATTATTTGTAGGAAGAAAACTTATACTTGAGGAACTTCATCTGAGAACCTCCCCTGAAGAGCTCAGCTTTGTCTAGACTCTGTTTGGATGACATAATTTTGGACTTTGGGCTGATGCAGTAAGTGGATGAGACTTGGGCGGGGGACAAGGTTTGGGACACTTTGAGTGTGTTTTGCATGTGCGAATATGAATTATTTTTTACTAGAGGATGAAGTGGGAGATGCTGAGGTTTGCACTTCTAATAATACTGTCACCCAAGCAGTAAATATAGTACCAAGTAGCTTTTCAAGCTTTGCTCTCCTCCTTCCTTCCCTGCTTTTGAAATTCCCTGTGCTTATTATTCCTATCTTTGTGTCTGTGTGTATCCAGTGTTTAGCTCCCATTTATAAGTGAGAACATGTTACCATGTTGGTTTTCTGTTTCTCCATTAATTTACTTAGGCTACTGGCCTCCTGCTACATCCATGTTGCTACATGGATGATTTCATTTTGTTTGTGGCTGTGTAGTATTCTATGACTTATATATATCACATTTAATAATCCATCCCACCATTGATGGTCACTTAGGTTGATTGTGTGTCTTTGCTATTGTGAATAGCTCTGTGATGAACATAGGAGTGTATGTGTCTTTTCAGTAGAATGATTTATCTTCCTTTGGGTATATACCCACTAGTGGGATTGCTGGGTCAAATGATAGTTCTATGCTTAGTTCTTCCAGAAATCTTCACACTTCTTTTTGTAGTGACTGAACTAAGTTTAATTTCCACCACAGTGTATAAGCATTCCTTTTTCTCTGAAACCTCACTGGCCTCTGTTATTTATTTATTTATTTGTTGGCTTTTTAGTAATAGCCATTCTGACTCATGTGAGATGGCATCTCATTCTGGTTTTGATTTGCGTTTCTCTGATGATTCATGATGTTGAACACTTTTTTATATGTTTGCTGGTGCAGCAACATTTCTATAAACATTCTCAACTGGTGTTTCCAGGAATTTCTTGTGTCACTTTTCTTCATTTGACGTGTTTTGCTGTAGAACCTTGACTTTTACTACAAGTTATCAATAGAAGATTTTCTATATAGTAACCATAACTATATCCCTTTTTCAAATGAATCTAAAATGGTTTTATTGACTGAAATATCAAGATGTTGGAATTGTCCATCATGATTATCCACCACATGACCATATTTTTTATGCAGGTTTATTCTTCAGTTGCTCAAATAAATGCTCACAAAATATAATATGAACAACATCCTTGGGAATTACGTTAGTCTTCTGGCTATCTCAAGTAGCTTAGCCAGTTTCGTTTTTTTCTGTTCCCAACTATTGGAAGAATCTATTTCTAGTTCGAGGTAAATTATGTTTGAGAGGGTCTGCAATGCCTATAAATTCCCTTCTCTTTAGGACTAAGGCTTTACTTATGAGAACAATGTCTATTATTCATTTGAATTGCTGGTTATGTGAACAGCTGTGACCAAGTTTGCACATGTGTAAGGAATAAAAGTTATTAGTGTGACTAGCCCCTATCAGTGATTACAAGTTACTTTTGTTGCACATTTAGATTTCTGTGAGAAAATGTACATCTTAAAATGATGAGGTATAGTATATATTTAAATATACATGTACTATATAAATATATTTAATATGTGAATACTATATATACATGTACAAATATCCACATATATCCACATATTAAAAACTATTGTTGCTGATATTGCTCTCAGAGGATACATAAACATTAAGAGAAATCCTCAAAACAATAATTTAGGAAGTGTTCAGAAAGTGCACTAATCAAAGATTTCTAGTGTCTTTGATTTGGAAAGAATTTTAGGGAACCATCAATCCAGATTTGAGTTCCAGATGAAGAAACTAAGTCCTTTTATACACCACAAAGAAAATCATGCTTCACACTCTGACACTAATTTCTTATGAATTAGAATTTTATTTTATACTAACAAAAAGGTTTTATACTGATTTAGACATACAGTGATTCATCATATATCACTTTATATTTAGAAAAATGTTAATCTAAGCAAAATAAATTGTTTAACTTTTTTCTAAAACATGTATGATCAGCTTAGGCTTCTGAATCACTTTCCAGTGCAAAGTCATAATATTTTCCCAAGCTTCATCAACAGCATGTTTTCCTAAGTTTCCTAAGACACCACTGGTGTCTTAGAATCTATAATCTGCATGTATGTTTTCTTCATTACAGGTCACAGAGATACACAAGTTGCCAACCTTTCTAATCTGTCTTCCCATTGTCCTATGTTTTGAAAGATTTTCCTTAAAAAAACAAACTCAATGTGTAAATGATACAATTCTGTATTTCTGTAATCTATCTGCTGATCTATCACAATACCAAAATTTAGTGAATTAAAACAGTGATATATTATTTCATTTTTTAATTGTAAATTAGGTTCTGGGGTCCATGTGCAGATCATGCAGGATTGTTGCATAGGTACACACAAGGCAATGTGGTTTGCTGCCTCCATTCCCCCCATCACCTATATCTGGCATTTCTCCCCATGTTATCCCTTCCCGACCTCCCCACCTCCCCACTGTCCCTCCCTTGGCCCCGCTGAACAGACCCCAGTGTGTGATGCTCCCCTCCCTGAATCCCTGTGTTCTCATTCTTCAACACCCACCTATAAGTTAGAACATGCGGTGTTCGATTTTCTGTTCTTGTGTCAGTTTTCTGAGAATGATGGTTTCCAGATTCATCCATGTCCCTACAAAGGACACAAACTCATCATTTTTTATGGCTGCATAGTATTCCATGGTGTATATGTGCCATATTTTCCCTGTCCAGTCTGTCATCAATGAGCATTTGGGTTGGTTCCAGGTCTTTGCTATTGTAAACAGTGCCACAATGAACATACGTGTGCATGTGTCTTTGTAACAGAACCATTTATAATCCTTTGGATATATACCCAGTAATGGAATTGCTAGGTCAAATGGAATTTCTATTTCCAGGTCCTTGAGGAATTGCCACACTGTCTTCCACAATGGTTGAGCTAGTTTACACTTCCACCAACAGCGTAAAAGTGTTCCTATTTCTCTACATCCTCTCCAGCATCTGTTGTCTCCAGATTTTGTAATGATCATCATTCTAACTGTCTTGAGGTGGTATCTCAATGTGGTTTTGATTTGCATTTCTCTATTAATCAGTAATGATGAGCATTTTTTCATAAGTTTTTTGGCCTCATAAATGTCTTCTTTTGTAAAGTGTCTGTTCATATTCTTTGCCCACTTTTGGTTGGGTTTGTTTTTTTCTTATAAATCTGTTTTCATTTTTTGTAGATTCTGGATATCAGCCCTTTGTCAGATGATGGGTAGATTGCAAATATTTCTTCCCACCCTGTTGGTTGCCAGTTCACTCTAATGATTGTTTCTTTTGCTGTGCAGAAGCTCTGGAGTCTAACTAGGTCCCATTTGTCTTTTTTGGCTTTTGTTGCCAATGCTTTTGGTGTTTTAGTCACAAAGTCCTTGCCTATGCCTATGTCCTAAATGGTATTGCCTAGATTTTCTTCTAGGGTTTTTATGGTGTTAGGTCTTATGTTTAAGTTTTTAATCCATCTGGAGTTAATTATAGTGTAAGGTGTCAGGAAGGGGTCCAGCTTCTGTTTTCTGCACATGACTAGCCAGTTTTCCCAACACCATTTATTAAACAGGGAATCCTTTCCCCATTGCTTGTTTTTGTCAGGTTTGTCAAAGATCAGATGGTTGTAGATGTGTGGCGTTGCCTCCAAGGCCTCTGTTCTGTTACATTGATCTATATCTCTGTTTTGGTACCAGTACCATGCTTTTTGATTACTGTAGCCTTGTAGTATAGGTTGAAATCAGGTAGCCTGATGCCTCCAGCTTTGTTCTTTTTGCTTAGGATTGTCTTGGCTATGCCAGCTCTCATTTGGTTCCATATGAAGTTTAAGGTGTTTTTTTCCAGTTCTGTGAAGAAGGTCATTGGTAGCTTGATGGGGATAGCATTGAATCTATAAGTTAATTTCAGCAATATGGCCATTTTCACGATATTGATTCTTCCTAAACATAAGCCTGGAATGTTTTGCAATCTATTTGTGTCCTCTATTATTTTCTTGAGCAGTGATTTGTAGTTCTCCTTGAAGAGATCCTTTACATACTTTGTTAGTTGTATTCCTAGGTATTTTATTCTCTTTGTAGCAATTGTGAATGGGAGTTTGCTCATGATTTGGCTTTCTGTTAGTCTGTTATTGGTGTATAGAAATGCTTGTGATTGCTGCACATTGATTTTGTATCCTGAGACTTTGCTGAAGTTGCTTATCAGTTTCAGGAGATTTGGGGCTGAGACAGTGGGGTCTTCTAAATGTACAATCATGTCATCTGCAAATACAGACAATTTGACTTTCTCCTTTCCTAACTGAATACCTTTATTTATTTATTTTTTTGTACTTGCTTAATTGCTCTTGCTAGAGCTTCCAATACTATATGGAATAGGAGTAGTGACAGGGCATCTTTGTCTAGTGCTGGATTTCAAAGAGGATGCTTCCAGCTTTTGCACATTTGGTATGATATGGGCTATAGGTTTGTTGTTAGCAGCTTTTATTATTTTGAGATATATTCCATCGATACCTAGTTTATGTAGAGTTTTTAGAATAAAGGGCTGTTGAATTTTGTTGAAGGCCTTCTCTGCATCTATTGAGATAATCATGTGGTTTTCATTTTTGGTTCTGCTTATGTGGTGGATTATGTTTATACACTTGTGTATGTTGAACCAGGCTTGCATCCCTGGGATGAAGCCTATTTGATCGTAATGGGTAAGCTTTTTGATATGCTGTTACAATCAGTTTGCCAGTATTTTACTGAAGATTTTTGCATCTAGGTTCATCATGGATATTGACCTGAAGTCTTCTTTTTTTGTTAAGTCTCTGCCAGGTTTTGGTATCAGGATGATGTTGGTCTCATAAAATGATTTAGGAAGGATTCCCTCTTTTTGGATTGTTTGGAATAGTTTTGGAAGGAATGGTACCAGCTCCTCTTTGTATATGTGGTAGAATTCAGCTGTGAATCCATATGGACCTGGGCTTTTTTGTGTGCTCTTAATTGCTTCCTCAACTTCAGCGCTTGTTATTGGTCTTTTCAAGGTTTCAACTTCTTCCTGGTTTAGGCTTGGGAGGGTGGAGATGTCCAGGAATTTATCCATTCTTTCAGGTTTACTGGTTTATGTGCATGGAGTTGTTTGTAGCAATCTCTGATGGTAGTTTTTATTTCTGTGGAATTGGTGGCGATATTCACTTTTTTGTTTTTTATTGCATCTATTTGAACCTTCTCTCTTTTCTTTTTTATTAATCTGGCTAGTGGTCTATTTTGTTCATCTTTCCAAAAAGCTAGCTCCTTGATTCATTTATTTTTCAAAGGCTTTTTTGTGTTTCTATCTCCTTCAGTTCTTCTCTGATCCTAGTTATTTCTTGTCTTCTGCTAGTTTTTGAGTTTTGTTGATCTTGCTCCTCTAGCTCTTTTAATTTTGTTGATAGGGTGTCGATTTTAGATCTTTCCTTGCTTCTCTGATGGGCATTTATTGCTATAAATTTTCCTCTAGACATTACTTTAAATGTCTCCAAGAGATTCTGGTATGTTGTGTCTTCGTTCTCATTGGTTTCAAAGAACATCTTTATTTCTGCTTTCATTTCATTGTTTATCCAGTCGACATTCAGGAGCAGGTTGTTCAGTTTCCATGAAGTTGTGCAGCTCTAAGTTAGTTTCTTAATTCTGAGTTCTAATTTGATTGCCCTGTTGTCCGAGAGACTGTTTATTACAATTTCGGTTCTTTTGCATTTGCTGAGGGGTGATTTACTTCCAATTATGTGGTCAATTTTAGAGTAGGTGTGATGTGGCGCTGAGAAGAATGTATATTCTGTGGATTTGGGGAGGAGAGTTATGTAGATGTCTATTAGGTCTGCTTGGTCCAGTTTTGAGTTCAAGTCCTGGATATCCTTGTTCATTTTCTGTCTTGTTCATCTGTCTAATATTGAAATGGAGTGTTAAAGTCTCCCACTCTTATTGTGTGGGAGTCTAAGTCTCTTTGTAGGTTAAGAATTAGCTTTATGTACCTGGATGCTCCTGTATTGGGTATGGGTATATTTAGGATCATCTGCTCTTCTCGTGCATTGATCCTTTTACCATTGTGTAATGCGCTTCTTTGTCTCTTTTGATCTTTTTTGGTTTAAAGTCCATCTATTAGAGAGTAGGTTTGCAACTCCTGCTTTTTTTTGCTCTCCATTTGCTTCATAAATCTTCTTCCATCCCTTTATTTTTAGCCTAGGTGTGTCCTTGCATGTGAGATGAGTTTCCTGAATACAGCACATTGATGGGTCTTGACTTTTTATCCAATATGCCAGTCTGTGTCTTTTCATTGGGGCATTTAGCCCATTTACATGTAAGGTTAATATTGTTATGTGTGAATTTGGTCCTGCCTTTTTGATGATAGCTGTATGTTTTGCCCATTAGTTGATGCATTTTCTTCATTATGTCGATGGTCTTTACCATTTGGTATGTTTTTGGAGTGGCTGGTACTGGTTGTTCCTTTCCTTGTTTGCTGCTTCTTTCAGGAGCTCTTGTAAGACAGACCTGGTGGTGATAAGATCTCTCAGCAATTGCTTGACCAAAAAGGATTTTATTTCTCCCTCACTTATGAAGCTTAGTTTGGCTGGATATGAAATTCTAGGTTGAAAGTTCTTTTCTTTGAGGATGTTGAGTATTGGCCCCCACTCTCTTCTGGCTTGTAGGGTTTCTTCTGATAGACCCACTGTGAGTTTGATGGACTTCCCTTTGTGGATGACCTGACCTTTCTCTCTGGCTGCCATTAGCATTTTTTCCTTCATTTCAACCCTGGTGAATCTGATGGTTATGTGCCTTGGGGTTACTCTTCTTGAGGAATATCTTTGTGCTGTATCTCCTGGACTTGTATGGTGGCCTGCCATGCTAGGTTGGGGAAGTTCTCCTGGATAACATCCCAAAGAGTGTTTTCCAGCTTGGATTCATTCTCTCCATCACATTCAGGTACACCTATCAAATGTAGATTAGGTCCTTTCGCATAATCCCATATTTCTTGAAGGTTTTGTTCATTTTATTTCACTCTTTTTTCTCTATTCTTGCCTTCTCATTTTATTTCATTGAGTTGATCTTCAGTCTCTGATATCCTTTCTTCTGCTTGGCTAATCAGCTATTGAAACTTGTGTGTGTGTCACAAAGTTCTTGTGATGTGTTTTTCAGATCCATCAAGCCATTTATATTCTTCTCTAAGTCATTTATTCTAGTTAGCATCTTATCTAACCTTTTTTCTAGGTTCTTAGTTTCTTTGCATTGGCTTAGCACATATTCTTTTAGCTCTGAGAAGCTTGTTATTACCCACCTTCTGAAGCCTGTTTTTGTCTATTCATTATATTCATTCTCTATCCATCTTTGAACCCTAGCTGGTGAGGAGTTGTGATCCCTTGCAGGAGGAGAGGCATTCTGGTTTCTGGAGTTTTCATCCTTTTTGCTCTGGTTTCTTGCCATCTTAGTGGCTTTATGTACCTGTGGTCATTGTAGTTGTTGGCTTTTGGATATGGTCTCTGAGTGGACATCCATTTTGTTGACATTGAAACTATTTCTTTCATTTTTTAGTTTTCCTTCTAACAGTCTGGCCCCTCTGCTGTAGGACTGCTGGAGATCCACTTCAGACCCTGCTTGCCTGGGTAAGGGTTGTTGCAGGTTTCTTTTTCTGTTATCTTTGTCCCAGTAGGGTACCCACCAGATGTCATCCTGTGCTCTCCTTTATGAGGTGTCTGTTTGGGTATATGGGGGTCAGGGAGCTACTTGAGGAGACAGTCTGTGCCTTATAGGAGTTCGAGTGCTCTGCTGGGAGCTCTATTGTTCTGTGCAGAGCTGCTGGGCAGGTACTTTTAAGTCTGCTGCACTGGAACTCATAACTGCCTCTTTTCCAAGGTGCTCTGACCTAAGAAGGTCGGCTTTATTTATAAGTTTCTGTTATGCTGCTGCCTTTTTTCAGATATGTCCTGCCCTGCACAGAGTAGTCTAGTTACAGTCTGCTGGCAGAGGTGTTGCTGAGCTGCTGCAGGCTCTGCTCAGCTGCTATGTGAACTGCCTTGGTATTGGCAGACTGCCTCAGTAGCGGCAAACACCCTTCACCCCGCTGAGCTGGACCATCCTAGGTCCAGCTTCACTTGCTATGAAACTCTCAATCCAGAGCATTTCAGATTGCTTGTTTTGTGGGGGTGGTACCCGCCAAGCCAGATCACCTGGCTCCCTGTCTCAGCCCACCCCTTTCAGTTGAATAGGCAGCTCTGTCATTCAAGCATTCCAGGTACCAGTTAAAATGGCCACCCAGATTTGTGTGAGTTTCTGAGTGCCAACCCACAGCACCAGCTGTTCTGAAAACTCATGGCTTTTCTTGGCCCAGGAATCTCCTGGTCTGTGGGCAGTGAAAACTTGTTTGGAAATGCACTGAGCACTCACCCTCTGTGTTGTTCTTGCTGGGAACGGCACTCCAGAGCTGTTCCAATTCAGCCATCTTGGATCTTCTCTGTCAATTTATTATTTCTTATAGCTCTGTTGGTTGACTGGGCTCAACTGAGTAGTGTTTGATTGGGATTTTTATGTAGTTGCTGTCCAAAGGCAGCCATGGCTCAAGTCATCTGAAGGACTCACTGGGCTAAACATCTGAGGTGGTGCTCTCACTTGATGGCAGTTAATGCTGCCTGGTGACTGACAGCTCAGTTGAGCCTGTTGACCAGAGCACCTATATGGGGTAGGTTCTCCAGGTGGCTTAAGCTTCTCTCTTCATGGCAGCTGTGTTCTGAGAAAAAGCATCCCAAGAGCAAGCATTACAACAGGCCAAGGTGGAATTTGTGAGGTATCTCCAGATCTAATACATAAAGTTCCAGAATATTTTTTCTTCTAAATTCTCTTACTCAAAAAAGTCACAAAGACCATCATAAATTCACGGGGGAAAAAAAAATGAGACTCCACCCCTCAGTGGGAGAGGTAGCAAGGAATTTGCAGCCATCATTATTCTACCACTTTAATCTCTATTAAAAAATAATTTGTATTTGCACATACAAAACAGACTCACACTGTCCCAAGCCTTGTACCCTATAAGTCTCATCCAATTATCATACAGCTTTTGGCAACATCAATGCTGGTACTAATTACTCTAGATTAGCATCCAAGATGGCTGATCACTAACATCTCGGGATTGCAGCTTCCAGTGAAAGCACAGAGAACAAGAGGACGCCACACTTTCAGACAAATTTTTGTCACTCACAGACCAGAAGATTCCCAGTGGAGGAGCCCCACAGGTCGCCAGTGTGACTCTTGTGGCCAGTGCAGCAGATTTGCTGGCACCTAGGTGCAGCAGCTCTTGGTGCAGAGTAAATGGGATCAGTTCCCCTTCTGACCAACGTTTGGAGCTCCGGGAAGGCAGAGTCGCCTATTACGGACTCAAGAAGGAAGCCAGACTGGAGATTCCTGGGCAGAAAAGCACCATCAGTCTTAACGCCACTGTTTTGGCTGGTGCAGTGGGTTGCTCAGATTTCAGCCCTGGGAATTAACAACTTGGACATCCACTCAGAGACCTAATTTGAAAGTTGGTAATTACAAAGATACAGGTGGATAAATTTAAAATGATGGGAAGAAACCAGAGTAAAAAGGCTGAGAATACCCAAAATCAGAATGCCTCTCTCTCTAAAGAGGATCACAGTTCCTCATCAACAAGGGAACAAGGCTTGATGGAGAACGAGTGCATTCCATTAACAGAATCAGGCTTCAGAAGGTGGATAATAAGAAACTTCTGTGAGTTAAAAGAACATGTTGTAGCCCAATGTAAAGAAACTAAGAACTTTGAAAAAAAGGTTTGAAATCCTAATGTGAATAGACAATTTAGAGAGGAATATAAGTGAATAATGGAACTGAAGAATACAATATGGGAACTCCAAGAAGTATGCACAGGTTTAAACACTCGAATTTATCAAGCAGAAGAAAGGATATCAGAGGTCAAAGACCAACTTAATGAAATAAAACAAGAAGACAAAAATAGAGAAAAAAGGTTAAAAAGGAATAAGGAAAGTCTCCAATAAATATGGGACTATGTGAAAAGACCAAATTTACGTTTGATAGTGTACCTGAATGTGATGGAGAAAATGAATCCAAGCTGGAAAATACTCTTCAGGACATTATTCAGGAAAACTTTCCCAACCTAGCAAAGCAGGACAATATTCAATCCCAGGTAATACAGAGAACACCACAAAGATATTCCTCAAGAAGAGCAACCCCAAGGCACATAATTATTAGATTCACCAGGGTTGAAACAAAGGAGAAAATGCTAAGGGCAGCCAGAGAGAAAGGTCAGGTTACCCACAAAGGGAAGCCTATCAGACTCACAGCAGATCTCTCAGCAGAAACCCTACAAGCCAGAAGAGAGTGGGGGCTAATATTTGACATCCTTAAAGAACAGAACTTTTGGGGAGACTCGCAAGATGGTGTCGTAGAAGCAACTCAGGATTGCAGCTCTCAGTGAAGGCGCAGAGGGTGAGTCCTAGCCGCATTCTCAGATGGACCTTTTTTGCCCACAGAGTGTTGAAAGTCCCAGGTGTGGGAGAGACACGAGACGCTTTGCTGGCTAACGCAGCCGGCTCGTGAGACCGCTTCCGCCGGCGCCACAGCGGGACCCGGCATGGAACTCACTGGTCTGGGTGCCCTGTTAAACCGGCAATCTGAGATTTGGAAGGGCAGATTGGCATGTCCATCTGTTTGAACAGGACTTGGACAGTGAGCCAGACCGGGAGTTTCCTGGGAAGTGTGAGCTGAGCCAGTGCAGTGGGCAGTGGCACGGGAGATTGCACAGATCCCAGTGCCCTATTGGCAGGCTACTGGGACGCCAGTGAGAGAGTCAACCTTTCAGCTTGCGGAGAGGGAGAGAGAGAGAGAGAGAGGATGGAATCTGAGGCAGAGAGCTGGGTGATCGGGCTTGGCGGGTCCCACCCTCTTGGGGACAAGAAGGGCGGCAACTGGAGACACTTGGGGCTGAGAGTTTTGCTGCTGGCATCTAGGACAGTGTAGCCCAGTGAGGGAGGGGCGTCCACCATTGCTGACACACTCTGCCCCTACTGAAGTACCGCCCAGGGCTGACGCAGCCTGCCATTGCCGAGGCAACCTGCCATAACAGAGAGACTCTGCCAGGAGGGGGGAGTGATCCACGGCAACAGGGCGGACCCGCGCTAGCAGGTCAGAGCCCCGGCAGGCAAATAGTGAATAGACTGCCACATAGTGGGGCAGGACAGTGCAACAGATACTCATAAAGAAAGCCCCAACTCCCTGAGACAGAGTATCTAAGTGGGGGGGAATGGTGGTGTTTTATGAGTTCTATTGCAGCAGACATAAAAAACCTCCCAACAACCCTGAATGAACAACGGAGCTCACAACTCAGCACTGGAGCTCCTATAAAGCACAGATCGTCTCCTTAAGCAGCTCTCTGACCCCTGTACATCCAAAGAGTCACCCCAAAAAAGGACTAATCAGACTGACATTTGGTGGGCATCATTCTGGAACAAAGGCAGCAGCAGAAGAAACTGGTATCATCCCTCACTGTTCCACAGCTGCTACAGGTATACTCCAGACACGCAGGGCCTGGAGTGGACCTCAGCACTCATACAGCAGAGGGGCTAGACCATTAGAAGGAAAACTAAGTAACAGAAATACTTCATCATCAACAATCTCAGCATCCACACAGAGACCCAATTGAAAAATCAGCAACTACTAAGACAACAGGCGGATAAATCCATAAAGATGGGAAGAAACCAGCGCAAAAAGGAGGAAAACACCCAAAACCAAAACACCTCACCTCCTACAAAGGACCAAAACTCCTCACCAGCAAGGGAAACAAGCTGGACGGAGAATGAGTGTGACGAAATGATGGAATCAGACTTCAGAAAGTGGATAATGAGAAACTTCATTGAGCTAAAAGAACATGTTCTAAATCAGTGCAAAGAAACTAAGAATCTTGAAAAAAGATTTGAAAAAAGATTCAAGGAATTGATAACAAGAATGGACAACTTAGAGAGGAATATGAATGAATTGAAGGAGCTGAAAAACACAACACGAGAACTTCGTGAAGCATGCACAAGTTTCAACAGCTGAATTGACCCAGCAGAAGAAAGAATATCAGAAGTTGAAGATCAACTCAATGAAATAAAACGTGAAACCAAGATTAAAGAAAAAAGCACAAAAAGGAATGAACAAAATCTCCAAGAAATGTGGGACTATGTGAAGAGACCCAACCTACATTTGATAGGTGTATCAGAATGTGATGAAGAGAATGAATCCAAGCTGGAAAACACTCTTCAGGTTATTATCCAAGAAAATTTCCCCAACCTAGCAAGACAGGTCAATACTCAACTCCAGGAAATACAGAGAACACCACAAAGATACTCCACAAGAAGAGCAACCCCAAGGCACATAATCGTCAGATTCACCAGGATTGAAATGAAGGAGAAAATACTAAGGGCAGCCAGAGAGAAAGGTCGGGTAACCCACAAAGGGAAGCCCATCAGACTCACAGCAGATCTCTCGGCAGAGACTCTACAAGCCAGAAGAGAGTGGGGGCCAATATTCAACATCCTTAAAGAAAAGAACTTTCAAGCCAGAATTTCATATCCAGCCAAACTGAGCTTCATAAGTGAAGGAAAAATAAAATCCTTCATGAACAAGCAAGTACTCAGAGATTTTGTCACCACTAAGCCTGCTTTACAAGAGCTCCTGAAAGAGGCACTACACATAGAAAGAAACAACCAGTACCAGCCATCCTAAAAGCATACCAAATGCTAAAGACCATCAACAAATTGAAGAATCTACATGAACCAATGGGCAAAACAGCCAGCTAGCATCAAAATGGCAGTATCAAATTCACACATAACAATATTAACCCTAAATGTAAGTGGGCTAAATGCACCAATCAAAAGACACAGACTGGCAAATTGGATAAAAAACCAAAACCCATCGGTGTGTTGTATCCAGGAAACCCACCTCACATGCAAAGATACACAAAGGCTCAAAATAAAAGGATGGAGGAAGATTTACCAAGCAAATGGAGAGCAAAAAAAAGCAGGAGTTGCAATTCTCGTCTCTGATAAGGTAGACTTTAAAGCAACAAAGATCAAAAGGGACAAGGAGGGTCATTACATAATGGTAAAAGGATCGATACAACAAGAAGAGCTAATGATTCTAAATATATATGGACCCAATGCAGGAGCACCCAGATATATAAGGCAAGTTCTTAATGACTTACAAAGAGACTTAGACTCCCACACAATAATAGTGGGAGACTTTAACACGCCACTGTCAATAGCACACAGATCAACCAGACAGAAAATTAACAAGGATATCCAGGACTTGAATTCAGACCTAGAACAAGCAAACCTGATAGACATTTACAGAACTCTCCACCCCAAATCCACAGAATATACATTTTTCTCAGCACCACATCACACCTACTCCAAAATTGACCACATAATTGGAAGTAAAGCACTCCTCAGCAAATGCAAAACAACTGAAATCATAACAAACAGTCTCTTAGACCATAGTGCAATCAAGTTGGAACTTAGAATTCAGAAAATAACTCAGAACCGCACAGCTTCATGGAAACTGAACAGCTGGCTCCTGAATGTTGATTGGATAAACAATGAAACGAAGGCAGAAATAAAGAAGTTCTTTGAAACCAACGAGAATGAAGACATAATGTTCCAGAATCTCTGGGACACATTTAAAGCAGTCTGTAGAGGAAAATATATAGCAATAAGTGCCCACATGAGAAGAGTGGAGAGATCCAAAGTTGACACCCTATCATCAAAATTGAAAGAGCTAGAGGAGCAAGATCAAAAAAGCTCAAAACCTAGCCAAAGACAAGAAATAACTAAGATCAGAGCAGAACTGAAGGAGATAGAGACAAGAAAAACCCTTCAAAAAATCAATAAATCTAAGAGCTGGTTTTTTGAAAAGATCAACAAAATAGACCACTAACCAGACTGATAAAAAAGAAAAGAGAGAACAACCAAATAGATGCAATAAAAAACGATAATGGGAAAATCACCACAGATTCCAGAGAAATTCAAACCATCATCAGAGAATACTACAAACAACTCTATGCACATAAACTAGTAAATCAGGAAGAAATGGATAAATTCCTGGACGCCTGTGTCCTCCCAAGCCTAAACCAGGAGGAAGCTGAAACTATGAATAGACCAATAACAAGGTCTGAAGTTGAGGCAGCAATTAAGAGCCTACCACACAAAAAAAGCCCAGGTCCAGATGGGTTCACAGCCGAATTCTACCAGACACACAAAGAGAATCTGGTACCATTCCTTCTGAAACTATTTCAAAGAATCCAAAAAGAGGGAACCCTTCCCAAATCATTTTATGAGACCAACATCATCCTGAAAACAAAACCTGACAGAGACTCAACAAGAAAAGAAAACTTCAGGCCAATATCCATGATGAACATAGATGCAAAAATCTTCAATAAAATACTGGCAAACTGATTGCAACAGCACGTTAAAAAACTTATCCATCATGATCAAGTAGGATTCATCCCAGGGATGCAAGGCTGGTTCAACATATGCAAGTCTATAAATGTAATTCACCACATAAACAGAAGCAAAAACAAAAACCACATGATTATCTCAATTGACGCAGAGAAGGCATTTGACAAAATTCAACAGCCCTTTATGCTAAAAACCCTCAATACACTTGGTATTGATGGAACATATCTCAAAGTAATAAAAGCTATTTATGACAAACCAACAGCCAATATCATACTTAATGGGCAAAAACTGGAAGCATTCCCTTTGAAATCTGGCACTAGACAAGGATGCCCTCTCTCACCGCTCCTATTCAACATAGTACTGGAAGTTCTAGCCAGAGCAATCAGGCAAGAAAAAGAAATAAAGGGTATTCAAAAAGGTAAGGTGGAAGCCAAATTGTCTCTATTTGCAGACGACATGATAGTATACCTAGAAGACCCCATCACCTCAGCCCAAAAGCTCCTGCAACTGATAAGCCACTTCAGCAAAGTCTCAGGATATAAAATCAATGTGCAAAAATCACAAGCATTCCTATACACCAATAACAGACTTAAAGAGAACCAAATCAAGAAAGAACTGCCATTCACAATTGCTACAAAGAAAATAAAATACCTAGGAATACAACTCACAAGGAATGTAAGGGACCTCTTTAAGGAAAACTACAAACCACTGCTCAACAAAATAAGAGAGGACACAAACAGATGGAGAAACATTCCATGTTCGTGGTTAGGAAGAATCAATATCGTGAAAATGGCTATACTGCCCAAAGTAATTTACACAATCAATGCTATCCCCATCAAACTACCATTGAATTTCTTCACAGAACTGGAAAAAACCACCATGAATTTCATATGGAACCAAAAAAGAGCCCACATAGCCAAGTCAATTCTAAGCAAAAAGAACACAGCGGGAGGCATCACACTACCAGACTTCAAACTATACTACAAGGTTACAGTAATCAAAACAGCATGGTACTGGTACCAAAACAGAGATATAGACCAATGGAACAGAATAGAAGTATCGGAGGCAACACAACCTATCTACGGCCATATTATCTTTGATAAACCAGACAAAAACAAGCAATGGGGAAAGGATTCCCTATTTAATAAATGGTGTTGGGAAAACTGGCTAGCCATGTGCAGAAAGCAGAAACTGGACCCCTTCCTGACACCTTACACTAAAATTAACTCCAGATGGATTAAAGACTTAAATGTAAGACCTGACACCATAAAAACCCTAGAAGGATATCTAGGCAAAACCATTCAGGACATAGGAGTAGGCAAGGACTTCATGAATAAAACACCAAAAGCATTGGCAACAAAAGCCAAAATAGACAAATGGGACCTAATCAAACTCCACAGCTTCTGCATGGCAAAAGAAGCAGTCACTAGAGTGAATCGGCAACCATCAGAATGGGAAAAAATCTTTGCAGTTTACACATCAGACAAAGGGCTGATATCCAGAATCTACAAAGAACTCAAACAGATTTACAGGAAAAAAACAAACAAGCCCATTCAAAAATGGGCAAAGAATATGAACAGACACTTTACAAAAGAAGACATACATGAGGCCAGCAAACATATGAAAAAATGCTCATCATCACTGGTCATTAGAGAGATGCAAATCAAAACCACATTGAGATACCATCTCACGCCAGTTAGAATGGCCATCATTAAAATATCTGGAGACAGCAGATGCTGGAGAGGATGCGGAGAAATAGGAACACTCTTACACTGTTGGTGGGAGTGTAAATTAGTTCAACCATTGTGGAAGACAGTGTGGCGATTCCTCAGGGACCTAGAAATAGAAATTCCATTGACCCAGCATCTCATTACTGGGTATATATCCAAAGGACTATAAATCATTCTACTGTAAGGACACATGCACACGAATGTTCATTGCAGCACTGTTTACAATAGCAAAGAACTGGAACCAACCCAAATGCCCAACGATGATAGACTGGACTGGGAAAATGTGGCACATATACACCATGGAATATTATGCAGCAATCAAAAATGATGAGTTTGTGTCCTTTGTAAGGACATGGATGAATCTGGAGAACATCATTCTCAGCAAACTGATACAAGAACAGAAAAAGAAATACCACATATACTCACTCATAGGAGGGTGAGAAAAATGAGAACACATGGACACAGAGAGGCGGTCTACTATACACTGGGGTCTATTGGGGGGAATGGGGGAGGGACAGCGGGGGGGGGGCTGGGGAGGAATAGCCTGGGGATGAATGCCAAGTGTGGGTGAAGGGGAGGAAAGCGGCAAAACACACTGCCATGTGTGTACCTATGCAACTATCTTGCACGTTCTGCACATGTACCCCAAAACCTATAATGCAATAAGAATTAAAAAAAAAAAAAGAACAGAACTTTCAGCCTAGAATCTCATATCCAGCCAAACTAAGCTTCACAACTGAAGGAAAAGTAAAATCTTTTATGAACAAGCAAGTACTCAGAGATTTTATTACCACCAGGCCTGCTTTACAAGAGCTTCTGAAAGACGCATTACACATAGAAAGAAACAACCTATATTAGCCTTTCTAAAAATATACCAAAAAGTAAAGAGCATCAACATAAAAATTTACATCAACGAATGGATAAAATAGCCAGTTAATATCAAATGGCAGTAACCCTAAATTTAAATCAACTAAATCCCCCAATCAAAAGATACAGCCAAAACCTAATGGTATGCTACATCTCGGCTCACTGCCACTTCTGCTTCCCGAGTACAAGCGATTCTCTTGCCTCAGCCTCCTGAGTAGCTGGGATTACAGGTGTGCACCACCATGCCCATAATTTTTTGTATTTTTGGTAGAAACAGGGTTTTACCATGTTGGTCAGGCTGATCTCAAACTCCTGACCTCAGGTGATCCACCTGCCGTGGCTTCCCAAAGTGCTGGAATTGCAGGCGTGAGCCACCACGCCCAGCCCCAACCTTTACATTAGATTCCGGGGTACACATGCAGGTTTGTTATATGGATATATTGCATGATGCTGAGGTTTGGGGTACAATTCAATCCATCACCCAGGAAATAGCATAGTACCCAACAGTTAGTTTTTCAACCCTTGCCTCTGCCACCACCCTGCCCCTGCCACCTCCTGAGTCTAGTAGTCCTTGGTGTCTATTATTGTATTTAATCTTCTTTTGATGTACTTCCATGTTTACCATCAGTGTCTGGCTTGACTGGGATTGAATTATAGCTGTGTGTGTGTGTGTGTGTGTGTGTGTGTGTGTGTGTGTGTGTGTTTTAATACTGTCTTGACCCAGTTTTGAAGCTCTTGCTAGAAGCTGGTGAGTTCTCTTCATCGATCAGTGAATAAAGTCTATATCTCAAACACTTCCCTTATCAGGACTCTCACACTCCAAACCATTATATACCAGCCCTAATTGCTGAAGGGTCATGTAGCAAACAATAGGCCAGCCCTTACTTCCTGGAGCCCATGAAATTAATCAAATTAGCCAATCTACAGGGAGCCTGCTAGACCTAGCTAACTTCACTCCACTTGCCCTATATAAACTGCCCCCTGCAACTTCAGTTTGCTGTTACTCTGTTCCTCTGTGCAACCCTCTGTGTGGCTCTGCCTGGCAGCCTTCTCTCCTTTGGAGCTGTAAGTAACAAAACAACTCTGCCTTTCATTTATCCAAGAGCCACTGTGTTGTGTCCTACTGTCAGTATCATCTTTAGCTCATAAACCAGAGATCTGGCTGGCCTGGGATGACTGCAACTGAGATGGCTTGTCTCTGTTCCATGTGGCCTTACATGTTCAAGCAAGCCAGCCAGACTTGTTAACATTAAGATGGCAGGATTCCAAGGTATAAAGCAATGCTCTTGAAATCTAGACTTGAAACCAGCACAGTGGTACTTCCACTGCTTTCTATTGGCTCAAAAGTCATAAACCAACCCCAGTCTTAAGGGCTGGAGAAATAGATTCCACCTCTGTAGAAAAAGCTGCAAATTTATATTTCAAAGACTATGAACACCAGAATAATTGAAAAATTGGGGCATTTTTGTAATCAATCTACCACAGAGGATTTGAAATTTAGGAATTATCAAAACACTATTTAGAGGTACGTGTGATTAATATGTTAGTAAATTTGGATACTAACTTTCAAAATTAAAAACAAACAAATCAACTGCCTGTGATTATGGCTTATGTACTCATCTTCTATTGCCTATAGTTGAGACAATTCCCAAACCCAGGTTCCAGATGTGTTTTGAGACCTAGCTATCTTGGCTTAATGAATAGTTTCAGTAATCTATTCTGCTTGCTACTCACATTTTTCATGATTTTTTTTCATAAATAAGCCCTCATGAGGGTGTATCTTATTTAAATTTTAAAATTACAACCAACAATCAAATAATAATTATTAATATTTGATTTCATTCTCTGGAATTCATTGCAAGGGAGTGATAGATACCTCAAAAATAGATCAACACAGTTTATTAAAAGCTTACTCTTTTACTTCATTTTTCATATCTGTGATAATATTTAACACTTTGTGTATAACTAATAATTTCTTATTTTTTGAATGTGGAAATGGGACTAAGGTGCTTAAAACTGAGTGAATCATTGTTCTGATCACACAGACATTAAACATATTAGGCTATTATTTTATAATTTTTATTCATTACTGTAATATGAAATTGTGTGTATATGTGTGTATGCATAGATAGATGATAGATAGATACTATATTCCTAATGATTTCCTATCTCCAGCTTGCTGACATTTTCTGAATATTTTAAAATTTGTATAAATAATATTGCATTATAAATCATATTATGTTTCTTTTTTACTCATCATTTTGTTTTTGAGATTTCTTCATGTTTCTATATGTAAATTTAACTCAGAATTTCTGACAGCTTACCTCAAAGCCATGAGCAATTAATCACGTTTCCTGATGGACTAGAGCAAAACTTTAACAGAAATACATACCCAAGGCTGTGATTGATGGTAGTACAATATATATGGGATGATCATACATCCTGATTTGAGTGAGAGGGTCATGTTCACTCCTATTTTTCATTATTATCTTAGTCTTCTCAGGCTACTGTAACATAATGTGGCTTAAACAACAGAAATTTATTTTCTAACAGGTTTGGAGATTGAGAAGTTCAAGATCAAGGAGCTACCAGTGTTGTTTTCTAGTGAAGACCCTTTTCTTGGGTTAGAGAAGGCCACCTTCTATGTGCTTATGCGACCTCCTCTTTGGGGCATGCATTGAGAGAGTGAGTGTGCTCTCTTGTGTCTTTTTGCAAGGACATGAATCCTATTGGATCAGAGCACCACCTGTCTGAGCTCATTTAACCTTAATTGCCTCTTTAGAGGCCTCCTATTCAAATTAGATCACACTAGGAAGTAAGACTTGAACATATACATTTTTGGAAAGACACAAACACTCAGTCTGTAACAGCTATTATTTTTTATTATTCTTACTTTTTTCCCTCTAAGACAGTGTTTTGTGCTTGATGGTAAGTTATATGATCACTTCAGGTATATGAATATTTGAATTTTCTAAGTCGTGTTAGACTGCTCTCTAAACAGACAATTGTACCTTATATATAAGTGTATGATGCTCTTTGTCTGTCCACATTTTGTAAGGACTTCTTATCTGATTTTCTAGGTTTGCCATTCTTATAGGTTTTAACAGGCATACTTAGAACAAAATCTTAAGGCTGTTAATTTCTGTCCTTTGTGAAAATTTCCATGTAGGACAATTTTCATTTAGAGCCATGTGGTAAAGATTGTCATAGTTCTAAGAGTTAATCTTCTCAGGTATTAATATGAACCCTCTATGTACTAAGTTGTTAGTATACCTCTGCAAAATTCAAAAAAGCACTCAGCATCTAAATAAATGAGATCTATTACTATGGTGTAAAACAGAAGAAAACTATTTTAGTGGAACCAATATCTTGCAACTGTATGATTTTGAGCAAAGTACTACTGCCTATAAGCCTATGATTTTTGTACCCATAATGAGGGATATTAACATGTACCTAGTAGAGAGTGTTAAATATAACCATGTAGTAGAGTGCTGATGGGTCACATTATAGGTTGCCCATACATGCGGATTCTCTAATCTCTGCCTGGAACATCTTTTATTGACTGCAGGAGAATGAATGACAACCTTTAACGCTTTGCTTCTGGCTATTAGTTCTCTGATCTTCATTTCCAGATTGCTTTTTCTTCCTTGCTAAGAAATGTTTAGTTTCCTGTCTTTGAAAAACATAGCTTTGATTCATGTTTGTTTTCTTCGATCCCAAGGCAACTTGAGAAGTTTAAATCATGTACGGTTGGGGACTGAGTATGTGGCAAAGGAAACAGCTGCACTGACTGCTCTGGAGCTAAGCTTCTCCTGGGGTTGAACCCTGTCCTCAGACTCAGAGTTAAATATTTCCTTTGCTATTTGGATAATCAGGTGGATCAAACCTTCTTTTACACTTACTGTCAAAAAGACATAGCTTTCTGGTAAACTAGATAGCTTTAGTGATGAAATTAACTGTGTATCATGAGGAATGAACAGCAGAAAAGGACAATAGGAGCTGGAAGGGAATGGGAGTGTGGAGGGGTGGCCAATGAGAAGGCTGTGCTCAGGTGCTGTCTGTCACATGTATGTGAAGCTGTGCAAGGACCTCTGCAAAATGCCTTTGCCCATCTGACATGTGAGAGTTGGAAAGATTATCAGTGTAGTCTTAACCATCTCTGCTAAGTGCCTTTCAGCAATCATAAACACAATTTTCTCCAGTCAGTTTTCATCCTAATAAAGGGCCTTTGAAATGAAAATGAGTATCTGAAAATTACCAAGTATTGATACAGATGAATAATCAGTTTTACAAAAACAATGTTTGCTTCTTTATTGATTTGTGCAAGCAATCAAATCTGATAATATGGGGCATTAATGGAGACTGGTTTCAACAAAAGTAACAGCTCTGCTTGCCTTAGCCGACCCAATTTATGTTTAGGACCTGCCACATTGACCATACCCACGATCCAACCTTCTGACATAAATCATTTGTCAGCTTCTGAAAACCCAACAATATAGACAAATGATGGTTATTTCCAACAACATGTACATTTGAAGTATTTTTGTTACTATTCATGCCAGAATGAAACACATATGCAACTTTCCTTGTCTTTTTCTCTATGTGTGTTCCTGGGTTTTGAAATTTTGAATAAAGCAGCACAGGGGAAGTTAAAAAATTTCTATGGTTTTAACAGCTTTGCTATTTTTTCTTTAACCTGATTCAGTCTGTTTGTTGGAACTGATTTATTTGAATTGGTGAGTTTTATTGATTTTTTTCATGCCTGATTTAATTCAATCAAATTGCCTTGTTCCAAGATGTGCAAATGAGTTTTATTTTCTAACCCAATTAGGAAAAGCTTATAGGATGTTGTTCATGTGAGAATAACTAATTTGTTATCCACTAGCTGAAGCCAGTAATGTATACGTAGAATCCTGGTGGCACAATCTTCAATGGCACAAATACCTGTTCCTAAAATATCTCAGAATTAATGATATATTTAGGGAATGGTGAATCATAAAAGATGACTAGTCAAAGTTACATGCATTATGGGATTTATTCTATTGTAGGAGCTAGACATCTGGGAAGTGACTCAAGATATTAGAGTCAGCAAGTCTGGTCCTCATCACCATAAAGTAAGCCCGAACATTTTCAGTGCTTCCAAAGGCACAACCTGGATGAAAAGTCTTTTCCACTTCCTTCCACCCCGCATTTCACAGTGTCAGGTTTACCCTGATTTTGCTTATAGAAAATGTCAGATATGCCAAGTGTGGGTGAAGGGGAGGAAGGCAGCAAAACACACTGCCATGTGTGTACCTATGCAACTATCTTGCACATTCTGCACATGTACCCCAAAACCTATAATGCAATAAAAATTTTTTTAAAAAAAGAAAAAAGAAAATGTCAGATATTATAATGCTAGTGAAAAACCCCATTATGATGAAATCTATTTCTGCATCCTATATATGTGGTTTTGTCTGGAGATTACAAAAGAGCCTATCTTGATTAATGTCAAATGTTTCAAAAAATATTTTTTCAGATATTTTGGTACATCGTTATTGCTGGGTAAAATAATGACTTACCAAATTTGTCTTGATTCATATGAAAAATTTTAGTTATGAAGCAAGTATGTTTCATAGATAAGGTTAATTTATTACCAAAGAAAGAAATTTTTTAAGAAACCACTTTATTTGATCTAGCCTGTGTACAGCGTCTATAATGTCAACAGTAATGTTCAGTAATACCCTAGACCTTTATGTTCAGTCACCACTCACTAATACATCCACAGCTTTCAGTCCTGCAAGCTACATTCATGGTAAGTCCCATAAAGGTTAACCACTTTATATCTTTTATACGGTATTTTTAGCGTACCTTTTTAATGTTTGCATATGTGTTAGATACACAAATACTTACTACTGTGTTAAATCACCTATAGCATTCAGTACAGTTACATGCCATATACATTTGTAGCCTAAGAGCAATAGGTCATACCATATAGCCTAGATGTGCAGTAGGCTATATCACTAGATTTCCATGAGTATACTCTGTTATGGTACAACAATGAAATTGCCTAATGCATTTCTCAGAACATATTCTTAAGCAACACATGACTATATATCATTTACAATAGCGATTAAAAGTATAAGATTTCTAGACATTATTTTAATAATGGTTATTAAAAATCTTAAGAAAATTACAAAATTTTATTTAATGAATTTAAACCTGATCTATAATGCATAGATATATACAAGTTCAGAAATAGTAAGATGCAGGGTTAAAATTATAATAATTATTCTGAGAGAATTTTGTGGAAGATCAGGCTTAATCTGAATTTTTTGTGGAAGGACAAAAGGCCATGAATATTCAGGAAAAGTTTCAAATGAACCTGCCTGTGAGGGAGGCAGGGATGTGACTGTGTATGTGGTGAGAGGTGGTAGGACTTGTTCTTCCAAGAAAATATCTAGTCTTATTTAAATTTAAAATAATTAAAATTGTGTGGTATTAATATAACTATGGGGAAATTAGACCTGCAAAATCAAATGTTAAAACCTGCCAAGATATATATATATATATAAATCAGATAAATTATAGAGATGGAAAACATTGGTAAAAGTAAAATGGAAAAGAATAAACTCAAAATATGGCCCTAGGGGAAGTGGCTGTCACATGGAAAATAATTAATTGGAAATATGTATCTTCCATAAATAAATAATTAATTTCAGATGGATATAAGAGACAATTGTGAGAAAAGTGAAATGAATGGAAGGAAATAGGGGAAAATATCCTTATGAACTTAGTCTCAATAATGATTTTAAAGGATACTAAAAATATAAAATATATTAGAAATGAAGTTTGTTACATTAAAATTTAAATTTTCTGTAGGTTAAAAGAGGTACCATGAGTGAAAAATCATCTGCACATTGGGAGAAACTATCTGCACTATGAGATTCCATACACAGGCATGTTATTTGTTATGGGCCAGTCATTCAGAGTTCTGAGGATACAGCAGTTAATGTAAGAGTGAAAAATTCTTGCCCACAAAAAGCTTACCTCCTAATCTTATAGCTGGTATGTGGCAAGATCAGCATTTAGATCTATTTCCGCTCACTCTATAGCTTGTTTCTATATCACTTTACAGATTGCAAGCTGGGTATGTATGAGGTCATCCTTGACAGCTGGATCCAGCTGGATCCTGACTTCAATAGAATCTAAACCTACAAACATTAAGCTCATGCTATGGTAATTCTCTAAAACAAAAGTAATCTTGGGAGCACTCAGACTTAACAGAAGACATTCAGTCTCATAATATATAAAGATATGAATGTATCAAGAGCTCCTGTAAGTCAATTAGAAAAAAAATTAAGCCTTAAAAAATTTACAAACCATGGGAACAGGCAATTGATTCATAAAAGAGGAGACACAAATAATGATTAAATGTATAAAACATACTTTACTTTACTAGTAGTCAGGGGCCTCAGCAATCAAAGCAACATGAGGTACTATTTCATTCTTATCCAATTGGTAAGACTTAAAGTCAGCCAATACAAGTGTTTGAGTAGATGAGGACCAATATGAACTTTTACACACTGCTGATGAGTATAAATTGTACATCCCTAAGGAAAGAGCAGATTGCTCATATTTAATAAAGCCAAAGCCACACATACCACATGACTCAACAAATCCAATTCCATATGGATAGCCTAGAGATATGTACAAAAATGCTTACTGCAACATTGTTTCTAATAGGAAAAATAGAAAAAAAAACCTAATTATCTGTTAACAGAAAGATGGATATACACATCAAAGATTATCCATTTAGTGAATAGTAAATAGCAGTGATAATGATGACCTAGAGCTCTATCAATGAAGATGAATCTCATGAACATAATTTGGGATAAAAAATATAAATTGCAGGCCAGATGTGGTGGCTCACTCCTGTAATCCTTTGGAAGGCCAAGGTGTGGGAATCACTTGATGTCAGGAGTTCTAGACCAGCCTGGTCAACAAGATGAAACTCTATCTGTACTAAAAATCCAAAAAAGCCGGGTGAGGTGGTACGCACCTGTAGTCTCAGCTACTCAGAAGGCTGAGACAGGAGAATCGCTTGAATCTGGGAAGTGGAGGTTTCAGTGAGTTGAGATTGGACCACTGAACTCCAGCCTGGGCAAAAGAGCAAGACTCTGTCTCAAAAAAAAAAAAAAATAGTGTGTGTGTGTGTGTGTGTGTGTGTATAAAATAGTATGTATATATAACAGTGTATATATATATATATAATAGTGTGTGTATATATATATATATTAGTGTATATATATATATATATATATCTGTGTGTGTGTGTATATATATGTATGTGTATATATCTGTAAATTTCAAAAAGCTGCATATACAGTTGCTTTTAAGTGATGTTTAAAAGTATAAAAAGCATTACTATATATTGATTATAGATTCATGCATATGTAGTAAACATTCTAAAAAGTATGAGAAAAACTTTAAATTATTATACTCTTTACCTCTTTGAAAGAGGAAGAAGAATTGGAGATGTAGATTAAAGAAATTTCATCTGAAACATGCCATTTCTCAGATCACTACAATAATCATATGCTTGAGTATTACAGACATGAAGGCCAATAAATCAGTTAAGCACAAAATATTGATTTGTTGATTTTTCTATTTAAAGAGGCAAAGCCAATATTACATTTATTACATGTTTATAATGTGTTGAGATTTTGAACTATAACTACAGGAGAAGTTTTAAAGAAAAGTATTACTGACTTATAAAACCATGAATATAGTGTAGAAACACCCACACATTACTTACTCTTTTTTTCTTTTTGTTTGAGACAGGGTCTGTCTCTGTCACCAGCCTGGGGTTGCGGTGGTGCAATCACTATTCACTTCACCCTCGACCTTCTGGGATCAAGTGATCCTTCCACTTCAATCTTCTTACTAGGCTAATCTTCCTACTGTGCGGCCGATCCAGATGGGTATTAGTACTGCCCTTGAAGAACACAAGAACACACTCACAGTTATCTAATCCAATATTCACTGCTCCCTTTCAAAGCACACTGTTTTATCAGAAAGTGAATAGAAGTGACATATGTTCTGAAATAATAATTTTATCTACTTTTTTAAATCTATGGTACAAAATTGAACATATGGGAAGCTTTCTCAAAATCTTCTTGCTTAAATACCACTGGAAACCTATTGAGTAAACAAACCCCCTAGATATCAATTCTAATGATGAATATGTTAAAAACATTCTTCAGCTCATTCTAATGTGAATTCCCAATTACAAACAATTGATTAATGCTATCAACATACAATTAAGCAAAATTGGATTATCTGCATTTAAAATTGCCTTTGTGTGTATTTCAGGAGATTTTTTTTTTTTTTTTTTTTTTGCTACACTCAATGCCATGACTATGTAAAAGGCATGTCTAGAAAGATAAAGAGCCTGGATAAGTTCAACACATTATATATAAACTTTTGTTCTTTTCCCTACATTCTAGTTCCTTGTGTTTTTTACATATCAACTGTGAATAGAATACACTTCTGAGACTGTTTCACCCAAGAATAGGTATCCTTTAGAATTAATTAAAGAGTTGCTTGGCAAATAGTAACTCAGTTTGATAATATAGCTATTGATTTATTAAATATTAAGATTTTGTCATTTTTAGTGTCATTACTCATTTTAGTGTCATATAGTGATTGATAGCTTTGTTTTTTAATTTTACAGATTTTAATTTCAGAGTTAGTAATAAAGTACTGATACATAATTTATGGGAAAAGTGATCAGTAACCTCTTCAGAAGGTGAATACATTTAAGCCTCAAAATATTTACTTCACATCCCCAACTTAGAAAAAAATTATGGAATAGAAACTACATTTTAAATACATATTAATTATTTAGAATTACCAGAGGGAGGACTACCATTGTCCATTTCACAACTGTCTGCATTCAGGAAGCTTCAAAAGATCTTACAGCTCAATCCAGAAGCAGTTTTCATCATGAAGGTAAAAAACTAAGGTGATGGAATATTATACCTTATTACACTTCATCTGAAAACAAAAATGACTTCTTTTCCTTTTATCCCTATTGGATATTTTGTATATCAAATAACAAATAAAAGCAGCTTCACTGAAAGACTGTGTTATGAGTTAAATTACATTACTAAATACTTATCTGTTTAAGGCACTTCTTTGGGCAATATCATGTAAATATATGTGTCATGTAAATATGAGTAAATATCATGTAAATATGAGTGTCAGATACAAAATGATACAAATGCTTATAACTCAAACAGATTAAGAGCTTTCATTTATTCCTTCTAACAACCTTGTACTATAGCTTTGAATATGTTATCTTTCTGAGGGAGAGATAAGAGAAAAGAAAGTATGCCCAAAACAATACCACCTTTCCAAAGACACATACAATTTAGGGGAAGAAAGAAAGAGAGGTTTCTGAAAAAAAAAAGGCACATAAATTGTCAGGAACAAAAAAAGAGAACTCAAAAAAGTAATGACCCAGAAGTCAGAGGAGAAAGATATAGCATTGAGTTTGGAGATGAAGTAGCATCTATCACAAGACTAAGAGCCAGGTGCTTCATAAGAAGTCTATCAATTAATAATTTTATCATCTAATTGGTCTATGTAGAAGCTAATAATTTTCTCAGTTTATAGATGATAAAATTTTAGACAAGACTCTCAAAATCTGTTTAAATAACAATACAATGTGTCATTTCATTTCCTTCTCTCTATGCATGTGAGAAAAAAGAAAAACCAATGACTAACTTATGCTTCTTCAAAGAAAATTATTTATATCTTGAGAAAAGAAAAGTATTTATACTTTTGAGAAAATAGAGATCTTCATTTAAATATCATTTTAGGACACTATGTTATTAAGTAAAGCAAGCTATTGGAATTACACACCTCAGAGTTTGAAGGTTAATTTAATAAGATGCAACAATAATATCAGAAGTGTGTTTTTTTTTTTAACAACGTCTCATTATTGGATTTAGCATTTTTTAAAGACTCTTTGATGCAGATTAAGAGAATATTTTTCTTACCTTCTGTAGCTTTTCTTTTAAACTGCAATTAGACATACTTTCAAGGGTAAGAACTGAAATTTTATTGGTTAGTCCAGAGGAATAAAAGAGGGCTGACTAGAAAACTCAACTTCTATGATATGAAAAGAAAAAGTCAGAAATGATAATTAAGAAATGGCATGTGGAGTTAATGGTTTAGTCCTGTATTGCTTTGAGTCTACCTAAGTAATCCAAAGTCAAACACTTACCAATGGTAGAACTGTTTGTTGGGTTCTAGCAGTGGATGGAAGCTGGGTCACCTGATCTATAGCTAGCTAGCTAGATAGATAGATAGATAGACAGAAAGATAGATTGATAGATATCTCTAGGGTCATGTGCCACTATCTTGCAATGATCAGGGACTAACCCAAGAGGAGCAAGACCTTGGCTTGTACACTGAGGTGACAAAAACAAGCAATGGGGAAAGGATTCTCTATTTAATAAATGGTGTTGGGAAAACTGGCTAGTCATATCCAGAAAACTGAAACTGGACCCCTTCCTTACACCTGATACAAAAATTCACTCAAGATGGATTAAAGACTTAAATGTAAGGCCTAAAACCATAAAAACCCTAGGAGAAAACCTAGGCAGTATCATCCAGGACACAGGCATGGGTAAAGACTTCATGACTAAAACACCAAAAGCCATGGCAACAAAAGCCAAAATAGACAAACGGGATCTAATTAAACTAAAGAGCTTCTGTACAGCAAAAGAAACTATCATCAGTGTGAACAGGCAACCTACAGAATGAGAGAAAATTTTTGCTATCCATCTTACAAAGGGCTAATATCCAGAATCTACAAAGAACTTAAACAAATTTACAAGAGAAAAACAGCCCCATCAAAAAGTGGACAAAGGAGATGAACAGACACTTCTCAAAAGAAGACATTCATGTGGCCAACAAACATACAAAAAACAGCTCATCATCACTGGTAGAGAAATGCAAATCAAAACCACAATGAGATACCATCTCATGCCATTTAGAATGGTGATCATTAAAATGTCAGGAAATATCAGATGCTGAAGAGGATGTGAAGAAATGGGAAATCTGTTACACTGTTGGTGGGGGTGTAAATCAATTCAACCATTGTGGAAGACAATGTGGTGATTCCTCAAGGATCCAGAACAAGAAATACCATTTGACCTAGCAGTCAATACAATATAATAATAGTATATATTACTGGGTATATACTCAAAGAATTATAAATAATTCTCCTGTAAAGACACATGCACATGTATGTTTATTACAGTACTGTTCACAATAGCAAAGACTTTGAACCAACCCAAATGCCCATCAATGTTAGAATGGATAAAGAAAGTGTGGCATATATACTACATGGAATACTATGAAGCCATTAAAAAGGATGAGTTCATGTCCTTTGCAGGGAGATGGATTAAGCTGGAAACCATCATTCTCAGCAAACTGACACAAGAACAGGAAACCAAATACCACATGTTCTCACTCATAAGTGGGAGTTGAAAAATGAGAACACATGGACATAGGAAGGGAAATATCACACACTGGGACCTGTTGGGGGTGGTGGTGGGAGGTTAGGGGAGAGATAGCATTAGGAGAAATACCTAATATAGATGACGAGTTGATCGGTGCAGCAAACAACCGTGACACGTGTATACCTATGTAACAAACCTGCACGTCTGCACATATATCTCAGAACTTAAAGTATAATAGTAATAAAAGAAAATGATTCTTCACATAAAACATTAGCCACAGCTAGCAGCTTCTAACTGGACATGCTGTGCTATCACCAGCATTCATACCAATAACATTAGGGACATCTTAAGTGACTCAAGCTTGAGCACTGGTCATGATGGTGGTGATTTCTGTGGGTCTCAATAGCTCCTGCTTGTGACTAAAGAAACCACCATGGTGATCTAGAAAAGTGGAAAAGAAGATGGCAGAGTTAGCTAATTTTTAAGCAAACCAACTCCAAAGTAACAATGAGGGTCTTAGGGAAGACCAGAACTATTTTGAAAGAATAAAGTCTGGTGTATCCAGAAAATAGAGGAAGTGCCACAGAAAAATATTCTACTAGACCCTCATTTTAGCCTAAACTTGGTGTGGCATGAGAATCATGTTTTGCAAAAATATAGAATAAGAAATCGACTTACACTATCATTTGTGTGTGTGTGTGTGTGTGTGTGTGTGTATACATATATATATATATAAAATATGGACAGAATGCTCCCCTGTCCCAAACTCACACACATATGGAAAATGTGTAGATCACTGGAAACCTGGCTGGCTTATTTTCTTTCTTCCGTATTCATGGGTGGAAAGGAATAAAAAAGATGGGCCCAGGAAGTGGACCAAAAAGACATTACATTGGATCTCTAGTTAGGAGGCCCAAATAAGAAGCCCTCATAAACACTAATACTTGCACCCTCATATTAAATAGCACTTGAAGACAATTAAATAGTCTAACACAATTTTTGTCTTTCCATCTTTTGTCCTCATCAAGATTCACAAAGACTTTGCAATGACATAATGGGAGATAAGCATATTAGAGGTGCAAAGTCAACCTTTTTGTCCCCATGTTGTATAAAATAAGCCATAGGCTACCTTAAAACCTGAGGAAAAAATAATGGCTCCTCAGAGGGCTAAACATAGAATTACCATATGACCCAGCAATTCTGCTTGTAGACATACAGTCATGTGTTGCTTAATGATGAGGATACATTCACAGAAATGCACCGTTAAGTGATTTTGTCATTATATGAACATTATAGAGTGCACTTTCCCAAACCTGGACATTATGACCTACTATAGAGAGTATGGCCTATTGCTTCTAGTCTACAAACCTGTGCAGTGTTACTGTACTGAATATTGCAGGTAATTATAACACAATGGTAGGTATCTGTGTATCGAAACATAGAAAAGATATGGTAACATACAGCCATTAAAGATGAGAAAGATGCACCTGTATAGAGCAGCTCCATTACAATCTTATGGGACTACTGTTTTTCATGCCATCCATTGGTCATTGACCAAAGTGTTATCATGTAGTGTACGACTGTATACTCAAAATAATTGAAAACAAGGACTTGAACAGGTACTTTTTTGCCAGTGTTTATGGTTTCATTATTCCTGATAGTCAGAAGGTGGAAAATACCCTAGTGTCCATCAACAGGTGAATGGATAATCAACAGGCGAATTTGCCTATTCAAGATGTTTCACATAAATGGAACCATAAAGTGTCTGTCCTTTTGGACAACATTCTGTAGGTTATTTTAGCATAACAATATCAAGGTTATTCCATGTTGTTACATCTATTGGAACTTTATTTCTTTTTAATGCTGAAAAACATATTATTGTATGTATATACCATATTTTACTCACAGTAGAACTTCCTTCAAAACTGGAGTCAAAAGCCTCACTAACTTTGCCACTCCTTTATCAACTAAATTTATGTAGTATTCTAAATTCTTTGTTGTCTTTTCAATAACATTCATAGCCTCTTCACCAGGAGTAGATTTTATGTCAAGAAACCACTTTCTTTGTTATCTATAAGAAACATCTCCTCATTCATTCAATTTTTATCAGAAGATTGCATCAATTCCTCACATCTTTAGGCTCCACTTCTAATTTTTCTTTGCTTGCTATTTCTACTAATTACTCAGTTACTTTCTTCACCAAAATTTGAATCCTTCAAATCATCCATGAAAGTCGGAATCAACTTCTTCCAAACTCCTCTTCATGTTGATAGTTCAGCCTCTTCCCATGAATCATGAATGGTCACTATGGCATCCAGAATGGTGAATACTTTTCAGGAGATTTTCTATCACCTTTTCCAGATTTCTTCAGAGGAATCACCATGGCAGCAATAGCTTCATTAAATGTATTTTTTGAATAATAAGACTTTAAAGTCAAAATTATTCCTAGATCTGTGGCCTATAGAATGAACCTTGTGTTAACAGGCATGAAAACATTAATCTTCTAGTACGTCTTCATCAATGCTCTTGTATGACCAGGTGCATTGTAAATGAGTGGTAATATTTTGAAAGAAATTTCTTTTTCTAAGCAGTAGGTCTCAACAGCAGCTTAAAATATTTAGTAAACCATGTTGTAAACAGAGGTGCTGTTATCTAGTATTTATTGTTCCTTTTATAGAACACAAGCTGAGTAGATTTAGCATAACATTTAAGGGCCCTAGGGGATTTTCAGAATAGTAAATAAGCATTGTCTTCAGCTTAAAGTTACCATCTGCATTAGCTCCTGACAAGAAAAGTCAGCTTGCCCTTTGAACTTTTGAGCCCGGCATTGACATCTCTCTAGCTGTGAAAGTCTTAGGTGGCATTTTCTTCCTATATAATGCTGCTTCATCCACATCAAAAATCTGTGGTTTAGTGTAGCTGTTTTCATAAATGAGCTTACCTAGCTCTTTTGGATAACTTTCTGCAGCTTCTACATGAGCACCTGGTGCTCTGTGTTATGGAGGCAGTTTCTTTTCCTAAACCTCATGAACCAACCTCTACTAGATTTAAACTTTTATTCTATAACTTTATTATCTCTCTCAGTCTTCATAGAATTAAATAGAGTTAGAGCCTGGCCCTAAATTAGGCTTTGGCTTAAGTAAATGTTGTGGTTGGTTTGATCTTCTATCCAGTCAACTGAAACCTTCTCCATATCAGCAATAAGGCTGTTTTGCTTTCTTATCATTCATATATTTATTGGAGTAGCACTTTTATTTTCTCTCTTTTGCATTTACAACTTAGTGGTTTGGCTCAGGAGGCCTAGCTTTTAGCCTTTCTCACATTTTGACATGCCTTCCTTACCCAGCTTAATTGTTTTCAGCTTTTGATTTAAAGTATATTACACGCCACTCTTTCTTTCACTTGAACACTTAGATATCATTGTAGGGTTATTAATTGGTCTAATTTCAATATTTTTGGGTCTCAGTGAATAGGGAGGCCCAAGGAGAGGGAGAGAGGTGGGGAATGGTGGAGCAGTCAGAACACACATAACATGTATTAAGTTTGCCATGTTATGTGGGTGTGGTTTGTGATGCTCAAAACAATTACAATAGTAACATCAAAGGTCCCTGATCACAGATTACAACAGATACAATAATCATGAATAATTTGAACTATTGAGATAATTCTCAAATGTGACACAGAGACACCAAATGAGCACATAATGTTGATAAAAATGGTACCATTGGTCTTGCTTGATTCACAGTTGCTACAAGCTTTCAATTTGTAAAAATCTCAATATCTGCCAAGAGCAAGAAAGTGAAGAGCAGCAAAATGAAGTCTGCCTATATTTTACTTAAGTCATTATAAAACCATGTAATGACAAACCATGTCATTATACAAGTTATCTCTAAGATTCTAAAAAAAAAACCTGCTCAATAAGATTAGCACCTCATATACCTAATCTTACAATGCAACCGAAGAAGATAATATTTTCTATTCAACATTGTCTAGGTTTAAAAAATTCACTTCAACATTATGTCTTGTAGAAAACAATCAGAGCTATGAATTTCTTTTGGAAATTATTCTCTTTATATTTTCTTTAATAGCAACAAGAAAATCAACTGCTATCCTCTCTCAAGGAGCTAAAGGGGAAATACACTTGCAGGTAAAATACATTGTCTTCCTTCTGTCAAAATGAAACTGCTATCTGTGTGCTTAGCAGCACACGTAAATAACAGATTTAAACTTGGTAATAGAGAATATTCTGCTCCTGACAACATCTGTTGTACTTGACAGATGCCCCAGTGCCAAAATTGAATCAAGTAAGGTGAGACTACATAGAAATTATGTAGTTGCAGAGTTGCAGAGTTGGCTCTCTGCAACCTCTGCCTCCCAGGTTTTAGCAATTCTCCTGCCTCAGCTTCCTTAGCAGCTGAGATTACAAGTGCATACTACCACACCCAGCTACTTTTTGTATTTTTATTAGAGACAGGGTTTCACCGTGTTGGCCAGACTGGTCTTGAACTCCTGACCCTGTGATCTGCCCACCTCAGCCTCTCAAAGTGCTAGCATTACAAGGTGTAAGTCACTGTGTTTGGCCCAGAGGTAAGAAATTAGAAACTCCCACTGTCTTACCTCCTTTCTGAACCAAACGCACCATTAACTCAAAAATGGGATTCTGAGCTGAATAATCTGTATATGATATCTGCAGTTTGTGGATGTAGAGGCATGTGTGATTTCAATGATTAAAATATCACATTCCTTACTCCCTGCTCCTGACAGACAGGTGGTCTGGTTTACTTAATCTTATATTTGAGTTCACAACATTTCAAAATGTTTTTATTTATTCTATCACAAGGAAAAAACAGAATATCTAAATAGTGTGAAATGTTTAATTCCAGTCATAAGACCAACATCATATTAATAAATGCATATGCAAAAACATGAACAGCAAAATGACTGAAAAGCAAATGCAAATAACAGACATTGTTTAATTTTGCTACTATTGCGATGAATGCAAATTAAAGCAAAATTGAGGTATAATTTACAAGGCATGCAATTTAAAATGACATATGTTACCAAAAGCTAGTGATAGCGCATTAAATCTTTAGTGCTGCTGCACTGATTGTAGAATGGCCATTTTCAAAAGCAATCTGGCACATCAAAGACCATTACAAATGTTTATAAGACTCACTTGAGGAAGCTGTTGCTTAATTCTGTGATGATAAACAAGGACTAGCTATTGACTTCCTTCATAAAATCCCATCCTGGAGCAACTGGGGAAACAAAAGGGAAATTCAAATGCCAGAAAGAAACCAAAAATCTAAGCAAGCTCTTCAGAGCATGGAATGTGTTTTGAGCAGTTTATGTCTGGAATGTGAGTGACTGAAGGCAGCAAAAGAGGGAGAGGGAAACAGCAGGGATAGGGCTAACCAGAGGTAAGCCTTTTTTTTTTTTTTTTTTTTTTTTTAGACAGTCTTGCTCTGTTGCCCAGGCTGGAGAGCTGTGGCACAATCTTGGCTCTCTGCAACCTCTGCCTCCCAGGTTCCAGCGATTCTCCTGCCTCAGCCTCCTTAGCAGCTGAGATTACAAGTGCATACTACCACACCCAGCTACTTTTTGTATTTTTATTAGAGACAGGGTTTCACTGTGTTGGCCAGACTGGTCTTGAACTCCTGACCCTGTGATCTGCCCACCTCAGCCTCTCAAAGTGCTAGCATTACAAGGTGTAAGTCACTGTGTCTGGCCCAGAGGTAAGCTTTTATTTTTAACTTTTTACTGAAAAATTGCATGTGTATTATAAAACATACTAAGTATTCAACTTAGCAATCACCAAGGTAAGTACTTTTCAGTTCAAGACAGGGAACATTGCCAGCATCAAGGTCCAGACAGCATAAATAATATCAACACCCAGGGTATTATTTATGGGTGTTCCCTGCCCTGCCCCACCCTGGGCTACTCTCCCCAGAGAAGTCAGTAATTAACTTTTGACTGTTTTGAACTTCCCTATCTAGGTAGAGTCATACCCTTTTTTATGTGGTATGTTTAGCTCAAAGTTACATGGAAGGATTCAGACATTCATTCTAAAAATTATTATGCATCAGTAGTTCTAAAAATTATTATTGATTTGTATCTTTATTATTTAATATTTTGTTTGTTATATCTTATTTATTATTTACATATTTCTATTGTTTGAAGGTTTGCATCCCTTTAAAATTCCTATTGAAACTTAATCCCCAATCCAATAATATTAAGAGGTAGGGACTTTACTAGATGATTAGGTCATGAAGGCTCTGCCCTCAGGAATATAATTAGCACCCTTATAAGAGGACTTGAGAAAGTCCTTTAGGCCCTCTTTTGCTCTTTGGCTCCTTTGCCATGAGAAGATGCATCATGTAGCACCACCTATAAGCAGAAGGCAGACTACTAGACAACAAATCTGCTGGCAGTTTGATCTTGGACTTCCCAGCACCTAGACCTGCAAGAAATAAATTTCTGTTGTTTATAAATTACCCAGTGTAAGGTATTTTATTTTAGTATTCTGGACAGACTAAGATATGTGTTACTTATTATACATTATTTATTATTTTATTGCATATAATAGTTTATGGAATATTACATATAAATATATCATTTTTTTTATCATACTCTTAATGGTTATTAGAGTTTTTTCTAGTTTTTGCTACTATGCCAAAAAAAAGTTGCTAAAATTTTCTTGTACATATTTTTTTGGTGCAAAGGTATGCTTATTATATTGGATCTATACCCAAAATCATTTAAATTCTTGCTACTATAGGAAGAAAATGAATAATGATGTTTAAAAATCATCAAATATAAAGAAAACAAATCATATAACTAATATTTTTTCTATTTTATATACATATGTCCAACAAAAGAAAACTCGATCAATCAATAGAAAGTGATAATGAAGGAAAAAGAGGAACAGGAAGACACAATAGATGAAAAGTATGAACTAAAATAGCAAGAATCATTTTTAAAATAATAATAAATATAAATGGGTTAAACATCAATTCAAAGACAGTGATTATTTGGTTTTATTTAAACTACACAAGATACAATAATACCGATGGGACACATTTAGATAAAAAAAGGCATAATAGTGGTTGAAAATCAAATATTGAAAAATTATACCAGATAAATATAAATATAAACAAAGACAGCTGGGGTAACAATCTTATATGATGAAGTAAAATTTAAAGCAAAATACAATATAAATACAGTATATGATGAAAGGATATTATATACATAAAGAGAGAAAAATTAGAAATAAATATCACATGACAGATGCACAAATTATACATCCTCAAGTCATAGTAAGCATCAAATGATACAGTTGCAAGTAGAAATGTATGTCATGTTAGTAATTGCCTTGGAATCTAGGTACAAGAAGATTAAACTTAAGCATTAATACCAGGATTCTAATTTATAAGTTTAATATATTAGATGTATGTAAAATTCTACATTTAAGAGAAAGTAAACATTTTTTAGCAGGATTAATATATTAACAAAAACCTATTTTTTGTTAAACCACAAAAGAAGTTTCAATTAACTTCAAGGTATAAGTAACAGAGCTTTCTTGCAAAATACTATAAACTTACATATTAAAGCAAAAAGATAACTAAAATATTCCATATGTTTTTAAGTGAGGAAATGTATTATTAAATAACACATTTGCTAAAAAAATTTCTAATGAAATTTAAAAAAAACATTTTTTCAAGTGATTAATAAAAACTATAGATCAGTGCTTGTGAGACACAGCTAAAACAGTAAGAAATCAATATATAATTCTAATCAAGATCTTAGTTGGATATAATGAGAAACTTGATAAACTTTTTCTAAGCTAAAAATAAACATATTAAAGTCTTTAGAATGTGGCCTATGGAACAGGAATAAAAGAGAAAATACAAAGAAAAATATAGTCATTGCTCTAGAAAGTCATCTAATTTAATTAGATAACTTGTAAGAAACCTATGATTTATGTAAATAATTCAAAAATATGTTTGCAGATTGATTTATTATTGGGTTACCTACAGTGAGACTATATTTTCATTTTTCTTAATGTCTAACAATAGGAGAATAACACACTGGATTAATACAAGGAAACATCATGTAGGCATTAGCATGAGGCAGATTACATACATGTCTGCAATGAACTTTTTTAAAAAAACAACTATTTTTGCTAAAAATAAATTTGCTTCATGAAATGCATTTATGATATTAGTATGCTTTATGATATTAGAGACCCTGATTCTATGTAAACTGGATGAGGTATTCTGAATAAAAATGAGATACAATCAGAGATAATATGAAGTGTTATGCTAGAGTGAGGTCACTGTAATAACCCTATAATATAACCTTTTAGTTTCTTTAAATATCATATGACACTGTCTTGACAAATTTAGACAAAGACACTTGTTTTAGTTTGCAATCCTAGGGATTTGCTTTAACATATTTATGAAAGTAAAATTAGTTATACAATATTAGATGGGATGTTATTCAGTTGTCAAGTATCCACGCTATGGTGGAATGCCCAAATGTGGCAATTAGATATAGAGTAATTTCATTTTATCTTCATTATACCCTGTGTCCATTTACTGATTCCATCCTCATGACCTTAGGTTTATTCTGTCTGTATATTATTGCATTCAATTTGCTAGGAAGTTGTGGAGAATCTAGTGCAAAAAGGTGGTGGATTAATCAGAAACAAGATTGTTTTCCTGAAGAAACTAACGACAATCTATCATTTATTGAGCACTGAGTATTTATCAGGTCCTATTAACATATAGTACATGGTATGTTATACTTACATTATAAAAAACCCAAGCACCTAAGAGCATGGCATACAAAGTGATAAGGAATGAGAATTTATGCCTGCCTTTTGTACACAGCAAACGTGGTATGTGTTATGTAAATAACACCGCAAGGAACTTGAGTAATATATTGGCCAATATTGTATCTCTGGCTTATTGCAGTGGTCTTCAACTGGTGTGCCATAGAACACTGGTGTACCAAGACCACTCAGAGGTTTACTTGCATATTGTTATTAATGTATGTGATTTATTTTGCTGCACAGTGGATTATATGTATTGTCATGGCAACTAGACACCTAACAGTTGATCTACTAAGGTTATGCAACTTGGTGTAGATCATGAACTTTGAAGAAAATGGGTGAGAGAACTTCGCTTCTTGAAGAAATAAAACTGCATCAGGGCAGTGAACGGTTCCAATAAAATAGAAAAACAGAGTTAAAGAGAATGGCGGGCTGGGTGCGGTGGCTCATGCCTGTAATCCAGCACTTTGGAAGGCCGAGGCGGGTGGATCGCCTGAAGTCAGGAGTTTGAGACTAGCCTGGCCAACATGACAAAACCTCGTCTCTACTAAAAACACAAAAATTAGGCAGGCATTGTGGCGGGTGCCTGTAATGCCAGCAACTCTGAGGGTGACGCAGGAGAATTGTTTGAAAAGCAGAGGTGGGCGGAGCGGATTGTGTAGGTTGCAGTGAGCTGAGATTGCACCACTTCACTCCAGCCTGGGCATAAGAGCAAAAGCCCTCTCGGTGGGGAGAAGTGGGGAAGAGAGAGAAATGAGGAAAATTACTTTTCTAGATACTAGGAGACATTGCTATACTGTAATAATAGTGTAGTGATTGTGGTTGACCTGTTTAGGTGTTACTTTCTCCCTTGTTTTCTTTAAGAATATGACCAAAATACAAATTTTGAAAGACGGTTGTGAGTCTAAGAAGGATAATAATGAATACCCTAAATTCATTTTCTTGTAATATTGAGCTCCTTTCTGGCCAAAGAAAGACCGAATAAACCAAAATAAATCTAGCCAAAACCACACCTACAAACAAAATTAATTACCATTATGAATTTCAGTCCCTTTGCTCTTATCATTTATTAAGCCCTATCTCTATTTTCTCAATTACTAGAAAAACCATATGTATCCTGCTACTCAAGACTTTATAGCAACTTTCCATGTCTTTAGAAACTTCACTATACACACATGCACACGTGCATATGCATGTGTGTGCACACACACACACACACACACACACACAGTGATGAGATAGGCATTTCAAGAAGTCCTTGTCAGCAACAGTCCAATTCAAAGCATCTGCAAACCTAGAGGCAACTCTAGAATTGTCCTTAAGTCAGAGCTTGAGGTGAGCAGCTGGCTTGGAAAGATTGGATAGATGAATTACTTTGTAGCCAGTTTCAATGGCAAGCACACCTGAATTGTTTATTTCAAGTGTCTTGTGGATGTCTAGTGGAGACTGCCTAAGGGGCAAAAGCGATAAACTTCAAGTAACCCACTGGAACTACTTACTGGCTAAAATCTCTTCTGTTGTATTAGCTGGATGTCAGATGACTCAAGTTTAAAGCTTTTAGAAACCATTTTGATTTCATAGTAGTCTATATATTTACTAATTAAAGGTAGTATTAGTTTTAAAATACATTTCTTTAAGGATATTTTAGTATTCAGAGGAGTTGGTTTTGGTAGAGATGCTGAAACCCGACAAATGGTACATTCTTGAGAAAGAAGAAAATACAAGGAAGCCTCATCTCCGTTAGCAAGAGAACTAAAGCTCAAAGTTCCAAAGACTATGAAAACTTCATCATCAAAGCCATTGGTGTGTAGGCACAGAAATATGCTGAGAAGTTACAGAACATTATATTGCCAAGAAATATTTAGGACACTCTGAGCAGAAGTCTGAGTGACAATCTCATCACTAGTACAAAGTCATTTAATAATGAATATTGTACCTTTTTAATTACATGATGATCATAATTACTGTTCTAAACAAGAAGCATAAACCACAATTTAACCTTGAGAAGTAATTAAAAATCTCTGGAGAGTTTCTGCATCTGTTGTATGAAGTGGCTGGAGTATATTCAGGTTCAACAACAAATTATTAACAACCTAGGATATGCAGGTGTTTTAACATAATATCTATTTTTAACAGTGTTTATTAAGTATCTTCCTTCTTCCTGGCACTGAGAGATAGAACAGTGAATGAGGGAGGCTTCCAAGATGGCGTTGTAGAGGCGACTCAGGATTTCAGCTCTCAGTGAAGGCGCAGAGGGTAAGTCCTAGCTGCATTCTCGAAAGGACCTTTTTTTGACCACAGAACATTGAAAGTCCCAGGTGTGGGAGAGACACGGGACACTAGCGCAGCCGGCACGTGGGGCCGGTTCGGCCGGTGCCGCAGCGCAGCGGCACCAAGCACAAAACTCACTGGTCCGGGTGCCCTGTTAAACTGGCAATCTGATATTTGGAAGGGCAGATTGGCATGTCCATCTGATTGAATGGGACTTGGACAATGAGCCAGACCAGGAGATTCCTGGGAAATGTGATCTGAGCTGGTGCAGTGGGCAGTGGCACGGGAGATCACATGGATCCCAGTGCCCTATCAGCAGGCTACTGGGGTGCCAGTGAGAGAGTCAACCATTCAGCTTGGGGAGAGGAAGAGAGAGAGAGAGAGGACAGACTCTGAGGCAGGGAGCTGGGTGATCAGGCTTGGTGGGTCCCACCCTCACAGGGACAAGAAGGGTGGCAATTGGAGGCACTTGGGGCTGAGAGTTTTGCTGCCAGCATCTAGGATGTTGCAGCCCGGTGGGGGAGGGGCGTCCACCACAACGGATGCAATCCGCCCCTACTGAAGTACCACCCAGGGCTGATGCAGCCTGCTGTTGCTGAGGCAACCTGCCATAACAGAGAGACTCCACCAGCAGGGCGGAGTGTGCCACAGCAGAACAGAGCCCTGCAGCAACAGGGCAGACCCGTGCTAGCTGGGCGGAGTGCCAGCAGGCAAATACTGAATAGACTGCCTCCTAGCTGGGCAGGACAGTACAACAGATACTCATAAAGAAAGCCCCAACTCCCTGAGACAGAGCATCTAAGGGGGAAAAAAAGGGGGGGGGTATATGAGTTCTGTTGCAGCAGACATAAACACATCCTCCCAACAATGCTGAATGAACAATGGAGCTCACAGCACAGCACTGGAGCTCCTATAAAGCAAAGACCGTCTCCTCAAGCAGCTCCCTGACCCCTGTATATCCAAAGAGTTCACCCCAAAAAAAGAACTAATCAGACTGACATTTGGCGGGCATCATTCTGGAACAAAGATAGCAGAAGAAGAAACTGGTAGCATCCCTCACTGTTCCGGAGCTGCTACAGGTGTACCCCAGACAAGCAGGGCCTGCAGTGGACCTCAGCACTTATACAGCAGAGGGGATAGACCATTAGAAAAAAAATTAAGTAACAGAAATACCTCATCATCAACAACCTGGGCATCCACACAGAGACCCAATTGAAAAATCAGCAACTACTAAGATGACAGGTGGATAAATCCATAAAGATGGGAAGAAACCAGCACAAAAAGGAGAAAAACACCCGAAACCAAAACACTTCACCTTCTACAAAAAACCAAAACTCCTCACCAGCAAGGGAACAAAGCTGGTCAGGGAATGAGTGTGACAAAATGACAGAATCAGACTTCAGAAAGTGGATAATAAGAAACTTCAGTGAGCTAAAAGAACATGTTCTAAATCAGTGCAAAGAAACTAACAACCTTGAAAATATATTTGAAAAAAGACTCGAGGAAATGATAACAAGATTGGACAACTTAATAATATGAATGAATTGAAGGAGCTGAAAAACACAACAGGAGAACTTCGTGAAGCATGCCCAAGTTTCAACAGCCGAATTGACCAAGCAGAAGAAAGAATATCAGAAGTCGAAGATCAACTTAATGAAATAAAATGAGAAACCAAGATTAAAGAAAAAAGCTCAAGAAGGAATGAACAAAATCTCCAAGAAATGTGGGACTATGTGAAGAGACCCAACCTACATTTGATAGGTGTACCAGAATGTGATGAAGAGAATGAATCCAAGCTGGAAAACCCTCTTCAGGATATTATCCAGGAAAATTTCCCCAACCTAGCAAGACAGGTCAATGCTCAACTCCAGGAAATACAGAGAACACCACAAAGATACTCTGCAAGAAGAGCAACCCCAAGGCACATAAATGTCAGATTCACCAAGGTTGAAATGAAGGAGAAAATACTAAGGGAAGCTAGAGAAAAAGGTCAGGTCACCCACAAAGGGAAGCCCATCAGACTCACAGCAGATCTCTCAGCAGAAACCTTACAAGCCAGAAGAGAGTGGGGGCCAATATTCAACATTCTTAAAGAAAAGAACTTTCAACCCAGAATTTCATATCCCACCAAATTGAGCTTTATAAGTGAAGGAAGAATAAAATCTTTTGCCAACAAGCAAGTACTCAGAAACTTTGTCACCACTGGGCCTGCTTTACAAGAGCTCCTGAAAGAGGCACTACACATAGAAAGAAACAACCAGTACTAGCCATCCCAAAAGCATACCAAATGCTAAAGACCATCAACAAAATGAAGAATCTACATGAACCAATGGGCAAAACAGCCAGCTAGCATCAAAATGGCAGTTTCAAATTCATACATAACAATATTAACCCTAAATGTAAATGGGCTAAATGCACCAATAAAAAGACACAGGCTGGCAAATTGGATAAAAAAACAAAACCCATCGGTGTGCTGTATCCAGGAAACCCACCTCACATGCAAGGATACATGAAGGCTCAAAATCAAAGGAGGGAGGAAGATTTACCAAGCAAATGGAGAGCAAAAAAAGCAGGAGTTGCAATTCTCGTCTCTGATAAAATAGACTTTAAAGCAACGAAGATCAAAAGGGACAAAGAAGATCATTACATAATGGTAAAAGGATTGATACAACAAGAAGAGCTAATGATTCTAAATATATATGGACCCAATGCAGGAGCATCCAGATATATAAAGCAAGTTCTTAATGACTTACAAAGAGACTTAGACTCCCACACAATAATAGTGGGAGACTTTAACACTTCACTGTCAATATCAGACAGATCAACCAGACAGAAAAATTAACAAGGATATCCAGGACTTGAACTCAGACCTGGAACAAGCAAACCTGATAGACATTTACAGAACTCTCCACCCCAAATCCACAGAATATACATTCTTCTCAGCACCACATCACACCTACTCCAAAATTGACCACATAATTGGAAGTAAAGCACTCCTCAGCAAATGCAAAACAACTGAAATCATAACAAACAGTCTCTCAGACCATAGTGCAATCAAGTTGGAACTCAGAATTCAGAAAATAACTCAGAACCGCACAGCTTCATGGAAACTGAACAACTGGCTCTTGAATGTTGACTGGATAAACAATGAAATGAAGGCAGAAATAAAGAAGTTCTTTGAAACCAACAAGAATGAAGATACAACGTACCAGAATTTCTGGGACACATTTAAAGCAGTCTGTAGAGGAAAATATATAGCAGTAAGTGCCCACATGAGAAGAGTGGAGAGATCCAAAATTGACACCCTATCGTCAAAATTGAAAGAGCTAGAGGAGCAAGATCAAAAAAGCTCAAAACCTAGCCAAAGACAAGAAATAACTAAGATTGGAGCAGAACTGAAGGAGATAGAGACAAGAAAAACCCTTCAAAAAAATCAATAAATCCAAGAGCTGTTTTTTTTGAAAAGATCAACAAAATAGACAGACCACTAGCAAGACTGATAAAAAAGAAAAGAGAGAACAATCAAATAGATGCAATAAAAAATGATAATGGGGAAATCACCACAGATTCCACAGAAATTCAGACCATCATCAGAGAATACTACAAACAATTCTATGCACATAAACTAGTAAACCAGGAAGACATGGATAAATTCCTGGACACTTGTGTCCTCCCAAGCCTAAACCAGGAGGAAGCCAAAACTATTAATAGACCAATAACAAGGTCTGAAGTTGGGGCAGCAATTAAGAGCCTACCACACAAAAAAAGCCCAGGTCCAGATGGGTTCACAGCTGAATTCTACCAGACACACAAAGAGGATCTGGTACCATTCCATCTGAAACTATTCCAAATAATTCAAAAAGAGGGAACCCTTCCCAAATCATTTTATGACACCAACACCATCTTGATACCAAAACCCAGCAGAGACTCAACAAGAAAAGAAAACTTCAGGCCAATATCCATGATGAACATAGATGCAAAAATCTTCAATAAAATGCTGGCAAACCGATTGCAACAGCACATTAAAAAACTTATCCATCATGATCAAGTAGGATTCATCCCGGGGATGCGAGGCTGGTTCAACATACACAAGTCTATAAATGTAATTCACTACATAAACAGAAGCAAAAACAAAAACCACATGATTATCTCAATTGACGCAGAGAAGGCATTTGACAAAATTCAACAGCCCTCTATGCTAAAAACCCTCAATAATCTTGGTATTGATGGAACATATCTCAAAGTAATAAAAGCTATTTACGAAAAACCAACAGCCAATATCATCCTGAATGGGCAAAAACTGGAAGCATTCCCTTTGAAATCCAGCACTAGACAAGGATGTTCTCTCTCACTGCTCCTATTCAACATAGTACTGGAAGTTCTAGCCAGAGCAATCAGGCAAGAAAAAGAAATAAAGGGTATTCAAATAGGAAAGATGGAAGCCAAATTGTCTCTATTTGCAGACAACACATAGTATACCTAGAAGACCCCGTCACCTCAGCCCAAAAACTCCTGCAACTGATAAGCAACTTCAGTAACATCTCAGGATATAAAATCAATGTGCAAAAATCACAAGCATTCCTATACACTAATAACAGACTTAAAGAGAACCAAATCAAGAACGAAATGCCATTCACAATTGCTACAAAGAAAATAAAATACCTAGGAATACAACTCACAAGGAACATAAGGGAACTCTTCAAGGAAAACTACAAACCACTGCTCAATGAAATAAGAGAGGACACAAACAGATGGAGAAACATTCCATGTTCATGGTTAAGAAAAATCAACATCATGAAAATGGCTATACTGCCCAAAGTAATTTACACAATCAATGCTATCCCCATCAAACTACCATTGAATTTCTTCACAGAACTGGAAAAAAACACCATGAACTTCATATGGAACCAAAAGAGAGCCTGCATAGCCAAGTCAATTCTAAGCAAAAAGAACACAGCGGGAGGCATCACACTACCAGACGTCAAGCTATACTACAAGGCTACAGTAATCAAAACAGCATGGTACTGTTACCAAAACAGAGATATAGACCAATGGAACAGAACAGAGACATCGGAGGCAACACAGCATATCTACAACCATATAATCTTTGATAAACCAGACAAAAACAAGCAATGGGGAAAGGATTCCCTGTTTAATAAATGGTGTTGGGAAAACTGGCTAGCCATGTGCAGAAAGCAGAAACTGGACCCCTTCCTGACACCTTACACTAAAATTAACTCCAGATGGATTAAAGACTTAAACATAAGACCTGACACCATAAAAACCCTAGAAGAAAATCTAGGCAAAACCATTCAGGACATAGGAGTAGGCAAGGACTTCATGACCAAAACACCAAAAGCATTGGCAACAAAAGCCAAAATAGACAAATGAGACCTAATCAAACTCCACAGCTTCTGCACGGCAAAAGAAACAGTCACTAGAGTGAATCGGCAACCATCAGAGTGGAAAAAAATCTTTGCAGTTTACGCATCTGACAAAGGGCTGATATCCAGAATTTACAAAGAACTCAAACAGATTTACAGGAAGAAAGCAAACAAGCCCATTCAAAAATGGGCAAAGGATATGAACAGACACTTTACAAAAGAAGACATACATGAGGCCAACAAACACATGAAAAAATGCTCATCATCACTGGTCATTAGAGAGATGCAAATCAAAACCACATTGAGATACCATCTCATGCCAGTTAGAATGGCGATCATTAAAAAATCTAGAGACAGCAGATGCTGGAGAGGATGTGGAGAAATAGGAACACTCTTACACTGTTGGTGGGAGTGTAAATTAGTTCAACGATTGTGGAAGACAGTGTGGCGATTTCTGAAGGACCTAAAAATAGAAATTCCATTTGACCCAGCAATCCTATTACTGGGTATATATCCAAAGGACTATAAATTGTTCTACTATAAGGACACATGCACACGAATGTTCATTGCAGCACTGTTTACAATAGCAAAGACCTGGAACCAACCCAAATTCCCATCGATGATAGACTGGACAGGGAAAATGTGGCACATATACACCATGGAATATTATGCAGCAATCAAAAATGATGAGTTTGTGTCCTTTGTAAGGACATGGATGAATCTGGAGAACATCATTCTCAGCAAACTGACACTAGAACAGAAAAACAAATACCGCATATTCTCACTCATAGGCGGGTGAGAAAAATGAGAACACATGGACACAGGGAGGGGGTCTACTACACACTGGGGTGTATTGGAGGGAGGGGGGAGGAACAGCAGGGGGGCTGGTGAGGGATAGCCTTGGGATAAATGCCAAGTGTGGGTGAAGGGGAGGAAGGCAGCAAAACACACTGCCATGTGTGTACCTATGCAACTATGTTGCACGTTCTGCACATGTACCCCCAAACCTATAATGCAATAAAAATTTAAAAAAACTAAAAAAAAGAAGAACAGTGAATGAGACATATTCCTTAGGAGAAACTGACAAGTGAAACATTAGAAGGTAGAATAATGAGCAGATAAACACAGAACATTGAGAGAGCTATAAGGACAAATAATGTAGGCTTAGACAACATAGAAAAAATTTTAAGAGAAAGGGACATCTATCCACATTGAGACAATTGCATGTGTTACTTCATCTTTATTAACAACCCTTTAAGTTAGGTAATGTGATCCCTATTTTATAGATAACATTGAGGTTTAGTATATACCTCATAATTAAGCATTTATAGAGAAAATGTTTTATATGCATACATATATAGTAAATAATATATATTCATATATAATCATATATATTCATATAAATGAGTTAAATAATATATATACATAGACAGATAGTTGGAGTGGTGTTCTTCAAATCTTTATAGTGGTTTTTTTTTTGGTCTCAGTGATGTGATTTCAAAAGGATTTTAATTTCATCTGTGTATCTTCCTGCATTTAAAACTTTTAAACATATAGTTGCATATGAAGCTATTTCAAAACATTTTATATAAGACATATATGCACAAGTATATGTGCTATGTGAATGTTATACATTATAAATATAAGAAATGAGATATATGATCATGGCATATATGAAGATATTACACACCTTTGCAACCTTTTCTTCTCTATTCTATAAAAGATGGGACACATGTACAGAACATGCCGGTTTGTTACATAGGTATACATGTGCCATGGTGGCTTGCTGCACGTATTGACCCATCCTCTAAGTTCCTTCACCTCACCCCTCACCCTCCAACAGGCCCTGGTGTATGTTCTTCCCCTCTGTGTCCATGTGTTCTTAATGTTTAACTCTCACTTAAGAGTGAGAAGATGTGTTTACTTGTATTCCTGTGTTACTTTGCTAAAGATGATGGCTTCCAGCTTCTTCCATGTTCCTGCAAAGGACATGATCTCATTTCTTTTTATGGCTGCATAGTATTCCATGGTATATATGTTCCATGTTTCCTTTATCCAGTCTATCATTGATGGGCATTTGAGTGGGTTCCATGACTTTGGTATTGTAAATAGTGCTGCAATAAACATACATGTGCATGTGTCTTTATAGTAGAATAATTTATATATATTTGAGTATATATCTAGTAATTGGATTGCTGGGTCAAATGATATTTGTGGTACTAGATCATTGAGGAATCACCAAACTATCTTCCACAATGGTCAAACAAGTTTACCTTTCTGCCAATGGTGTAAAAGAGCTCCTATTTCTCCACAGCCTCATGAGTGATTATTGTTTTATGATATTTTAATAATCACCATTCTGACAGGCATGAGATGGTATCTCATTGTGGTTTTGATTTGCATTTCTCTGATGATCAGTGATGTTGAGTTTTTTCATGTTTGTTGACTGTGTAAATGTCTTCTTTTGAGAAGTGTCTGTTCATATCCATTGTCCACTTTTTGATGGGGTTGTTTTTTTCTTGTAAACGTCTTTCAGTTTCTTATAAATTCTGGATATTACACCTTTGTCAGATGAGTTAGGTTGCAAAAATTTTCACCCATTCTGTAGGTTGCCTGTTCACTCTGAGGATAGTTTATTTTGCTGTGCAGAAGCTCTTTAGTGTCATTAGCTCTCATTTGTCAATTTTGGCTTTTGTTGCAATTGCTTTTGGTGTTTTTGTCATGAAGTCTTTGCCCATGTCTATATCCTAAATGGTATTGCCTAGGTTTTCTTCTAGGGTTTTTATGGTTTTGGGTTTTAAATTTAAGTCTCTCAATCCATCTTGAGTTAACATTTGTATAAGGTATAAGGAAGGGGCCCAGTTTCAGTTTTCCTCACATGGCTAGCCAGTTTTCCAGCACCATTTACTCAATAAGAGATCCTTTCCCCATTGCTTGTTTTTGTCAGGTTTGTTGAAGATGAGATGGTTGTAGCTGTGTGGTGTTTTTGAGGTCTCTGTTCCATTCCATTGGTCTATATGTCTGATTTTGTACCAGTACCATGCTCTTTCAGTTACTGTAGACTTATAGTATAATTTGAAGTCAGGTAGTGTGATGCCTCCAGCTTTGGTCTTTGTGTTTAGGATTTTCGTGGCTACACGGGGTCTTCCTCGATTCCATATAAAATTTAAAATAGTCTTTTTTTTCCAATTCTGTGAAGAATGTCAATGGTAGTTTGATGGGAATGGCATTGAATCTATAAATTACTTTGGGCAGTGTGGCCGTTTTCATGATATTGATTGCCCTCCATGGGGATGGAATGTTTTTCCATTTGTTTGTGTTCTCCTTTGTTTCCTTGAGCAGTAGTTTGTAGTTTTCCTTGAAGAGGTCCTTCATATCCTTTGTTAGCTGTATTCATAGGTATTTTATTCTTTTTGTAGCAATTGTAAATGGGAATTCATTCATGATTTGGCTCTCTGTTTGCCTATTGTCAGTGTGAAGAAATGCTTGTGATTTTGCACATTGATTTTACATCCTGAAACTTTGCTGAAGTTGACTACCAGTTGAAGAAGTTTTTGGGCTGAAATGTTGGGGTTTTCTAAATATAAAATCATGTTTGTCTGCAAACAGAGACAACTTAAATTCCTATCTTCCTATTTGAATATGCTTTATTTCTTTATCTTGCTTGATTGTCCTCACCAGAACTTCCAATACTATGTTGAGTAGGAGTGATGAGAGAGGGCATTCTTTTCTTGTACCAGTTTTCAGAGGAATGGTTCCAGCTTTTTCCCATTCAATATGATACTGGCTCTGTGTTTGTCATAAATAACTATTGTTATTTTGAGATATGTTTCATCAATACTTAGTTTATTGAGAGTTTTTAACATAAAGGGATGCTGAATTGTATCAAAAGCCTTTTCTACATCTATTTAGATAATCATGTTTTTTTTTTTTTTTTTTTTTTTTTTTTTTTTTTTTTTTTTTTTGCCTCTGTTCTGTTTATGTAATGGATTACATTTGTTGATTTGTGTATGTTGAATTAGCCTTGCATCCCTGGTATAAAGTCAACTTGACTGTGGTGGATAAGTTTTTGGATGTGCTGTTGGTTTTGATTTGCCATTGTTTTATTGAGGATTTTCACATCGATGTTTATCAGGGATATTGGCCTGAAGTTTTATTTATTTGTTGTGTCTCTTCTTTGTTTTGGTATCAGGATGATGCTGGCCTCATAAAATGCATCTGGGAGGGGGGCCTTCCTTTACAATTGTTTGGAATAGTTTCAGAAGGAATGGTACCAGCTCCTTTTTGTATTTTTGGTAGAATTCAGCTGTGAATCTCTCTGGTCCTGGATGTTTTTGGTTGGTAGGCTATTAATTACTGCTTCAATTACAGAGCTTCTTATTGGTCTATTCAGAGATTCAGCTTCTTCCTGGTTTAGTCTTGATAGGTTGTATATGTCCAGAAATGTATCCATTTATTCTACATTTTTTAGTTTCTTTGTCTAGAGGTGTTTATAGTATTCTCTGATGGTAGTTTGTGTGATCCAACTGCCTTGGCCTCTCAAAGAGCTGGGATTACAGGTGTGAGCCACTGCTCCCAGCCTGAGTGAGTTTCTTTATCCTAAATTCTAATTTGATTGCACTGTGGTCTGAGAGACTATTTGTTGTGATTTCAGTTCTATTGCATTTGCTGAGGACTGTTTTACTTCAATTATGTGTTGATTTTAGAATAAGTGCCATGTGGAACTGAGAAGAATGTACATTCTGTTGATTTGGGGTAGAGAGTTCTGTAGATGTCTACTAGGTCCACTTGATCCAGAGCTGAGTTCAAGTCCTGACTATCCTTGTTAATGTTTTGTCTCCTTGATATGTCTAATACTGACCAGCTATATCTATCATTAACTGAAAAAAAGATGTTGAAATCTCCAATGTAATACAATAGCAGATTTGTCTATTTCTTTTTGCAGCTCTATCAGCTTTTGCCTCATGTAATTTGAGATTCCATCATTAGGTACATACAAATTTAGGATTACTTTGTCTTCATGGAGAATGGATCCCTACATTATTATGTAATGTTCCTCTTTCACACTGATAATTGTCCTTGTTCTGAAGTCCACTTTGAAATTAATATAACTACTCGAGCTTTCTTTTTATTAGTATTAGCATATTATATCTTTCTCCATCCATAACCTGGGTACTTATACTAAGTAATTTTTTAGACAATTTAATACAGGTGGGTCTTGTTTTATTCATTTATTCAACAGTTTCTGTCTTTTAGCTGGTGTATTTAGACCATTCACATTTCAAGTGATTACTGATATAGTTGGACTAAAATCTACTATGTTTGTAAATATTTTCCATTTGTTGCACTTGTTCTCTATTTTTTTTCCCTCCTTTTCAGCATTATATGTTTGTAACTGAGCACTACCTACAATTCCGGGTTTTTCTCCTCTCTTGGCACATTATGTATACCTATTTTTATTCTTTGGTGGTTGCTCTAGAGTCTCCAGTATTCATTTACAAGTAATCAAAGTGGATTTTCAGGTAATGGTATACCACATCATGGATGGTAAAGGTATTGATAACAGATTATTTCCAGTTTCTCCCATCTATCTCTTATAATGCTGACGCCCCTCATTTTACTTATTCATATTCTATAATCACCATAAACATCATTACTAATGTCACTTTGAATAGTTATCTATTAGATCAATTAAGAATAAGAAAAGAAAAGAAATTATTTGACCCTCAGCGATTTCTTGTCTGATGTTCTTTCTTTATTTACATAAGTTACTGGCCTTATTTCTTATGTATTTCTTTCCTCCTGAAGAACTACTTTAAAATTCCTGCAATGTAAGTATGTTGGTGATGAATATGCCTATATTCTTGCCTAAAAAGGTCATTTTTCTCTTTCACTTTTGAAAGGTAACTTCACTGATATAGAACTCTGAGATGTTGGTACAGTTGACCCTTAAAGAACGCAGATTTTAACTGTATAGGTCCACTTCAATGCAGAGTTTCTTCTGCCTCCACAACCCCTGAAACAGCAAGATTAACCCTTCTTCTTCCTCCTCCTCCTTATGATTTTCTTATTTTTTTTCTCTAGCTTGCTTTATTGGAAGAATGTTGTATGTAATACATATAATATGCAAAATTTGTATTATTAAATAATTTGCATTATTGACAAAGTATCTAATCAACGGTAGCCAAACACTTAAATCTGGGGGAAGTGCAAAGGTATATACAGTTCTGACTGTGCAAAGCCCCTGCATTGTTCAACGGTCAAATGTATTTTTTTATTTCAAGACTTTAATGATTTAACTCATCTCTTTTTGCCTGCCTGGTTTCTCATGAGAAGTTTGCCATAATTCTTAATCCTCGTTCTTCTGTAGCTATGATTTCTCCCTTCTCTGAGTCCTTTTAAAAATTTCTCTTCCTCTTTGTTTTTCTGCAATTTGTATGCTTAGTTGTAGATTTCTTTGGGATTGACCCTTCTTGGCATTCTCTGGGATTCTTGGATCAGTAGTTTTGCATAGCACAGTTTCCTGCAATTCACATATTTATAAATTAATACAGAGATTTAAAAAAAATACAGAGCTTTTGAAAAAAAATAAATTTAATTCATCATGTTTTGTCAAATGCAGGAGTACCTACAGAGAAATAAAGTAAAATATTATCATAGGCAGAATGGTTGTATACCTAGGTGGTAAGGCTGACACTTTAAGTTAGTTGTCTTTTTTCTGTATTTGTATATGTGAGTCTGTGTCTATGTGTGTTTCCCTCAAATTACCATCAAACTCTGAATTTTTCTCATTCCCTGTCCCTGAAACACAAATCTGCAATTGACGGGGGAGATATTGTTATATTAGAGGAAAGAAAAAAATGTCATATTCTTCCATTTTAAACATTTCAAAAGATTTAATCCACATAAAAGACCAAAAAAAAAAAAAAAAGATACTTTGACTCAATGTTTTTTCTTTTCACCATGCTAAATAAAGGCCTTTCAAATCTGAAGAAGAGGAGTGAGGGGTGAGCCAGGATATTGAGACATCTGTGGTGTAGAGTTCTGAAAAAGGACCCCATTATTTTCAAACTCTACATTTCCTGATAAATATAAGAATGCTGGTCATAGAATTCACAGAGAAGTTTAAGGCTCTGAAAGTAGCAGAAGCTTTTACTCTCACATAGAACCTTAGAAAAGAGAGAAAGGTCTTGGAATTGCCCCTTTTTCTTAACACTGGACAGAAGAGCCCTATGGTAGGGATGGTGAGATTCTATGCCTAAGCAAAGATCTGAACATTTCCCCAGGTAACCCTTTCTGTGACCTCTGAATGGTGCAAAAGAACACTTGAAGGTTACCAAGGGCTCCATTATAATGGACTCAATGTTATCCATAGAGAGGTTTTTACAGATGCAGTCTTAGGAGATGCAGTCTTAGGATGAGTAATGGACTTATGTCAAGAGATTGAGTGGGAACATATATGCCTAAGTGGATGCCAGTGTGGAGGAATGACTACAGTTCAGGGCCATCTTGGGTCATATATATCCATTAGTGACAGCATAAGAAAGATGATCAGCCTAAAAACTGAGATAATAGCCACATCAGAAGACGCCAGTGTGGACAGATGCCTCCTCCTAGTGCCATGATACTAAGTAGAAAATGAGTCAAATGCCCCTCTCAGACTAATACAAGATTTTAATAGAGTGATAAAATATTACATATTTATATTCACATTATTTTTTTACATAAAATAATAATCTTCCCCTTAAACAGGAATAATTAGTTGATGATAAAAATAAGGAAAGAAGAATTATTGGGGGAGGATCCAAGATGGCAGATTAGACACAACTCAAGTGCACAACACCTAGCAAGAGAAACACAGAAACCCAGAGATCTCCCAGCTCCAACCGATGTACCAGGTGCATTTCAATAGGTCTGGTCTGAGGGTGAGCAAAGCCCACTCAGGGACCGAGGCGGGGAGGGGTGCTGCTTCACCCAGAAAGGGCATCTGACCAGTGAGTTGGAGGCTCCACCTCTGGTGCTCCAGTCCAGATAAGAGCTTCCCCCAAAGCCTCAGCAATACACAGAACAGGGGATCTTTGCCAGTCAAGCGCCAGGAATTACAAGTGCAGAGTTGAATAAGAGTCTGCACACTGAGCTATTGCCCCCTCCCCCAGCCTGGAGAGAGAGGGAGCTGTAAGCGGGAGCAGATGGGCAGCCCCTACCCCATGACCAGAGAGAGAAAGCTGAATGGGGGAGACTGCTGAGTGCAGCTGGGCGGGTCCCTACCCTCCCCCCACAAACCTCAGAGGGCTGCAGCTCTGACTCTAGTGGGTTGCATAGCCAGTGCCACAGTCTAAGATGAACGCTGAATGATCCAGCTCAGTGGAGAAAGGGCACAATCCACCACTAGAGGGGACTGGGCTACATTTTTTTTTTATTGCATATTAGGTTTGGGGGTACATGTGAAGAACATGCAAGATTGTCGCATAGGTACACACATGGCAGCCTGATGTGCTGCCTTCCTCCCCATCACGTATATCTGGCATTTCTCCCCATGCAGTCTCTCTTCAATTCACCACCCCCAGCTGTCCCACCCCTATTTCCCCCAAACAGACCCCAGTGTGTGATGCTCCCCTCCCTGTGTCCATGTGGTCTCATTGTTCAAAACCCACCTATGAGTGAGAACATGCAGTGTTTGATTTTCTGTTCTTGTGTCAGTTTTCTGAGAATGATGGTTTCCAGGTTCATCCATGTCCCTATTGTAAGCAAAGACCTGGAACCAACCCAATTGTAATCCAATGAACATTCGTGTGCATGTGTCCTTATAGTAGAACAATTTATAATCCTTTGAATATATACCCAGTAATAGGATTGCTGGGTCAAATGGAATTTCTATTTCTAGGTCCTTGAAGAATCGCCACACTGTCTTCCACAATGGTTGAACTAATTTAGACTCCCACCAGCAGTGTAAAAATGTTCCTATTTCTCCACATTCTCTCCAGCATCTGTTGTCTCCAGATTTTTTAATGATTGCCATTGTAACTGGCATGAGATGATATCTCAATGTAGTTTTGATTTGCATCTCTCTAATGACCAGTGATGATGAGTATTTTTTCATGTTTGTTGGCCTCTTGTATGTCTTCTTTTGAAAAGTGTTTGTTCATATCCTTTGCCCATTTTTGAATGGACTTGTTTGTTTTTTTTTCTTGTAAATCTGTTTTAGTTCTTTGTAGATTCTGGATATCAGCCCTTTGTCAGATGGGTAGATTGCAAAAATTTTTTCCCATTCTGTTTGTTGCTGATTCACTCTAATGACTGTTTCTTTTGCTGTTTAGAAGCTGTGGAGTTTGATTAGGTCCCATTTGTCTATTTTGGCTTTTGTTGCCAATGCTTTTGGTGTTTTGGTCATGAAGTCCTTGCCTACAGCTATGTCCTGAATGGTTTTGCCTAGGTTTTCTTCTAGGGTTTTGATGGTGTTAGGTCTTGTGTTTAAGTCTTTAATCCAATGGAGTTTATTTTGCCTGACTGCTCTGGCTAGAACTTCCAATACTTTATTGAATAGGAGTGGTGAGAGTGTAAGGTGTCAGAAAGGGGTCCAGTTTCTGCTTTATGCACATGGCTAGCTAGTTTTCCCAAACACCATTTATTAAACAGGGACTCCTTTCCCAATTGCTTGTTTTTGTCAGCTGTCAAATATCAGATGGTTGTAAATGTGTGGTGTTGCCTCTGAGGCCTCTGTTCAGTTCCATTGGTCTATATCTCTGTTTTGGTACCAGTATCATGCTGTTTTGATTACCATAGCCTTGTAGTATAGTTTGAAGTCCAGTAGTGTGATGCATCCTGCTTTTTTTTTTTTTCTTAGAATTGAATTGGCTATGCAGGCTGTCTTTTCATTCCATATGAAGTTTAAGCTGGTTTATTCCAGTTCTGTGAAGTAGGTCATTGGTAGCTTGATGGGGATAGCGTTGAATGCATAGATTACTTTGGGCAGTATAGCAATTTTCATGATATTGATTCTTCCTAACCATGAGCATGGAATGTTTCTCCATCTGTTTGTGTCTTCTCTTATTTTGTTGAGCAGTGGTTTGTAGTTCTCCCTGAAGAGGTCCTTTACATCCTTTTTTAGTTGTATTCCCAGGTATTTTATTCTCTTTGTAGCAATTGTGAATGGTAGTTCATTCTTGATGTGGCTCTCTTTAAGTCTGTTATTGGTGTATAGAAATGCTTGTGATTTTTGCACATTGATTTTGTATCCTGAGACTTTGCTGAAGTTGCTTATCAGTTTAAGGAGATTTGTGGCTTAGATGATGTGGTCTTCTAGATATACAATCATGTCATCTGCAAATAGAGACAATTTGACTTCCTCCTTTCCTATTTGAATGCCACTTATTTCTTTTTCTTGCCTGATTGCTCTGGCTAGAACTTCCAATACTATATTGAATAGGAGTGATGAGAGAGGGCATCCTTGTCTAGTGCCAAATTTCAAAGGGAATGCTTCCAGTTTTTGACTATTCAGTATGATATTGGCTGTTGGTTTGTCATAAATAGTTTTTATTATTTTGAGATACATTCCATAAATACCTAGTTTATTGAGGGTTTTTAGCATAAAGTCTGTTGAATTTTGTCTAAGGCCTTTTCTGCATCATTGAGATAATCATGTGGTTTTTGTCTTTGGTTCTGTTCATATGGTGAATTACATTTATAGACTTGAGTATGTTGAACCAGTCTTGCATCCTGGGATGAAGCCTACTTGGTCATGGTGGATAAGCTTTTTGATGTGCTATTGCAATCTGTTTGCCAGTATTTTATTGAAGATTTTTGCATTGATGTTTATCATGGATATTGGCCTAAAGTTTTCTTTTCTTGCTGAGTGTCTGCCAGGTTTTGGTATCAGGATGGTGTTGGTCTCATAAAATGATTTGGGAAAAATTCCCTCTTTTTGAATTGTTTGGAATAGTTTCATAAGGAATGGTACCAGCTCCTCTTTGTATGTCTGGTAGAATTTAGCTGTGAATCCATCTAGACCTGGGCTTTTTTTGGGGGTAGTAGGGTCCTAATTGCTGCCTCAACTTCAGCACTTTTTATTGGGTCTATTCAGAGTTTTGGCTTCTTCCTGGTTTAGGTGTGGGAGGATACAAGTGTCCAGGAATTTATCCATTTCTTCCAGGTTTACTAGTTTATGTGCATAGAGATGTTTGTAATAATCTCTGATGAAGGTTTGTATTTCTGTGGAATTTCTGGTAATATCCCCTTTACCATTTTTTATTGCATCTATTTGATCATTCTCTCTTTTCTTTTTTATTAATCTGGCTAGCAGTCTCTCTATTTTGTTGGTCTTTTTGAAAACCAGCTCCTGGATTTATTGATTTTTAGAAGGGTTTTCTTTGTGTCTCCATCTCCTTCAGTTCTGCTCTGATCTTAGTTATTTCTTGTCTTCTGCTACGTTTTGAGTTTTTTGTATTGCTCCTCTAGCTCTTTCAATTTTGACAATAGGGTATTGATTTTAGATCTTTCCTTGCTTCTTATGTGGGTATTTATTGCTATATATTTTCCTCTAGACACTGCTTTAAAGGTGTCACAGAGATACTGGTATGTTGTGTCTTTATTCTCATTGTTTTCAAAGAACATCTTTATTTCTGCCTTCATTTTATTGTTTATCCAGTCAACATTTAAGAGCCAGTTGTTCAGTTTCCATGAAGCTGTATGGTTCTGAGTTAGTTTTTCAATTTTGAGTTCTAACTTGATTGCACTGTGGGCTGAGAGACTGTTTGTTTGTTATGGTTTCTGTTCCTTTGCATTTGCTGAGGAGTGATTTACTTCCAATTATGTGGTCAACTTTAGAGTCGGTGTAATGTGGTGCTGAGAAGACTGTACATTCTGTGGATTTGGGGTGGAGAGTTCTGTAATTGTCTATTAGGTTTGCTTGGACCAGGTCTGAGTTCAAGTCCTGGATATCCTTGTTAATTTTCTGTCTCATTGATCTTTCTAATATTGACAATGGGGTGTTAAAGTCTCCCATTATTATTGTGTGGGAGTCTATGTCTCTTTGTAAGTCATTAAGAACTAGCTTTTTGTATCTGGGTGCTCCTGTATTGGGTGTGTATATATTTAGGATCATTAGCTCTTCTTGTTGCATTGATCCCTTTACCATTATGTAATATCCTTCATTGTCTCTGTTAATCTTTTTTGTTTTAAAGTCTATTTTATCTGAGATGAGAATTGCAACTCCTCCTTTTGGCTCTCCATTTGCTTAAGATTTACCAAATGGGCGACATGTTTTAACAAAAAACACCAGAAGCCTACATAGCAATGGTCAGCATTCTTGACAACCCAGCAGTGCCTACAGGTCAGCAGAAGAGGTGGGTCTACTCTACCAGTACAAACAAAAAAGACATAGGAAGTTTCCCTAGTAACCCAGTAGAGCCCCCACAGGCAGAGAAGCAACCTCATCAAGCAGCTCTCCGACACCATAGCAAGAAAAATCCACAAAGAAAGATGGGGAAAAAAAACAATGCAAAAAAGATGAAACCATCAAAGACCAGAACACCTCCTCTCCTTCAAGGGATCACAACTCCTCAACAACACAGGATCACAACTTGACCAAGAAGTAGTGTGAGCAGTTGATGAAAACAGGATTCAGAAGGTGAATAACAAACTTTTCAGAGCTAAAGGAACACATTCTGACTCAATGCAAAGAAACCAAAAACCTTGAAAAAAAGTAAGACAAAATGCTAACTAGAATAACCAGCTTAGAGAAGAACATAAACATCTTGATGCAGTTGAAAAACACAGCACGAGAACTACATGAAGCAAACACAAGTTTTAATAGCTGAATCAATCAAGCAGAAGAAAGGATACCAGATTGAAGATCAACTTAATAAAATAAAAAGAGAAGGCAATACAAGAGAAAAAAGAGTGAAAAGAAATGAACAAAGCATCCAAGAAATATGGGATTATGTGAAAAAACCTAATCTACCCTTGATCAGTGTACCTGAATATGATGGGGAGAATGAATCCAAGCTGGAAAACACACTTCAGAATATTATTCTGGCTGGAGAACTTCCCAAGCCTAGCAAGGCAGTCCAAATTTCAAATTCAAGCAATACAGAGAACTCCACAAAGATATTCCTCAAGAAGAGCAACCCCAAGGCACATAATCATCAGATTTGCCAGGGTCAAAATGAAGGAAAAATGCTAAGGGCAGTCAGAGAGAAAGGTCAGGTCACCCACAGAGGGAAGCCAGTCAGACTCACAGCAGATCTCTTGGCAGAAACCCTAAAAGCCAGAAGAGAGTAGGGGCTGATATTCAACATTCTTAAAGAAAAGAACTTTCAACCCAGAATCTCATATCCAGCCAACCTAGCTTCATAAGTGAAGGAGAAATAAAATCCTTTACGGACAAACAATTATTGAGAGATTTTTTTTCACCACCAGACCTGCCCTACAAGAGCTCCTGAAGGAATCACTAAACATGAAAAGGAACAAGTACCAGTCACTGCAAAAGCAAACCAGTTGGCAAAGACCAAAAATGCAATGAAGAAAATGAGTCAACTAATGAGAAAGAAAACCAGCCAGTAACAAAATGGCAGAATCAAATTCACACATAACAATATTAACACTGAATGTAAATGGCCTAAACACCCCAATCAAAAGACACAGACTGGCAAACTAAATATAAAGTCAGAACCCATCAGTGTGCTGCATTCAAGAAACCCATCTCACATACAAACACACACATTGACTCAAAATAAAGGGATGGAAGATTTACCAAGAAAATGGAGAACAAAAAAAAAAAGCAGGAGTTGCAATCCTAGTGTCTGATAAAATGGATTTCAAACCAATAAACATCAAAAGAGACATAGAAGAACACTACATAATGGTAAAAGGATCAATCCAACAGGAAGAGCTAATTATCCTAAATATATACACCCCCAATACAGAAGCACCCAGATACATAAAGCAAGTTCCTAACGACCTAAAATGAGATTTAGACTTTCACACAATAATAATGGGAGACTTCAATACTCCACTGTCAATATTAGATCAACGAGACAGAAAATTAATAAGGATATCTAGGACCCAAATGCAGAGCTGGACCAAGTGGATCTAATAGACATATACAGAATGCTCCACCCCAAATCCACAAAATATACATTTTTCTCAGCACCACATTGCACTTACTCTAAAATTGACCATAATTGGAAGCAAATCACTCTTCAGCAAATGAAAAAGAACAGAAATCATAACAAACAGTCTATCAGACCACAGTGCAATCAGACTAGAACTCAGGATCAAGAAACACACTCAAACCCACACAACCACTTAGAAACTGAACAACTTGCTTCTGAATGTTGACTGAATAAACAATGAAATGAAGGCAGAAATAAAGATGTTCTTCAAAACCAACCAGAATGAAGACACAACTTACCAGAATCTCTGAGACACCTTTAAAGCAGTATCAAGAGGGAAATTTACAGCAATAAATGCCCACCAGAGAAGAGAGGAAAGATTTAGAATCAACACCCTATCATCAAAATGGAAAGAACTAGAGGAGCAAGATCAAAAACTCAAAAGCTAGGAGAAGACAAGAGATAACTAAGATCAGAGCAGAACTGAAGGAGATAGAGACATAAAAAAACCTTCAAAAAATTAATAAATCCAGGAGCTGGTTTTTTGAAAAGATCAACAAAATAGACTGCTGGCCAGATTAATAAAAAAGAAAAAAGAGAAGAATCAAATAGAGGCAATAAAAAATGATGAAGGGAATGTCACCACTGATCCCATAGAAATAAATACAAACTATCATCAGAGATTACTACAAACAGCTCTACTCACATAAATCAGTAAACCAGGAAGAAATTGATAGATTCCTAGACACTTGTACTCTACCAAAACTAAACCAGGAGGAAGGTGAAACCCTGAATAGACCAATAACAAGGGCTGAAGTAGAGGCAGCAATCAATAGCCTACCAACCAAAACAAGACCAGGTCCAGAGGGGTTCACAGCTGAATTCTACCAACATACAAAGAGGAGCTGGTTCCATTCCTTCTAAAACTGTATCAAAAAATACAAAAGGAGAGAATCCTCTGTACCTCATTTTATGAGACCAACATCATCCTGATAATACCAAAACCAGGCAGAGACTCAACTAAAAAAAGAAAACCTTAGGCCAATATCCATGATGAACATCGACACAAAAATCTTCAATAAAATACGGCAAACAGATTGCAACAGCACATCAAGAAGCTTAGCCATCACGACCAAGTAGGCTTCATCCCGGGGATGCAAGGCTGGTTCAACATATGCAAATCCATAAATGTAATCCATCACATAAATGGAACCAAAGACAAAAACCACATGATTATCTCAATAGATGCAGAGAAGGCCTTCAATAAAATTCAACAGCCCTTCATGCTAAAAACTCTCAATAAACTAGGTATTGATGGAACATATCAAAAAATGATAAAAGATACATATGACAAACCTACAGCCAATGTCATACTGAATGGGCAAAATCTAAAAGAATTCCCTTTGAAATCAGGCACTAGACAAGAATGCCCTCTCTCACTACTCTTATTCAACATAGTATTGAAAGTTCTAGCCAGAGCAATCAGGCAAGAAAAGGAAGTAAAGCGTATTAGATTAGGAAAGGAGGAAGACAAACTGTCTCTATTTGCCGATGACATGATTGTATATCTAGAAGACCCCATCGTTTCAGCCCAAAATCTTCTCAAACTGATAACTTCAGCAAAGTCTCAGGATACAAAATCAATGGGCAAAAATCACAAGCATTCCTATATGCCAATAACAGACAAAGAGAGCCAAATCAAGAGCAAACTCCCATTCACAATTCCTACAAAGAGAATAAAATACCTAGGAATACAACTAACAAAGGATGTAAAGAACCTCTTCAAGGAGAATTACAAACCACTGCTCAATGAAATAAGAGAGGACACAAACAGATGGAGAAACATTCCATGCTCATGGTTAGGAAGAATCAAAATTGTGAAAATGGCCATACTGCCCAAAGTAATCTATGCATTCAATGCTATCTCCATCAAGCTACCAATGACCTTCACAGAACTGGAAAAAAAACACTTTAAACCTCATATGGAATCACAGAAGACCTGCATAGCCAAGACAATCCTAAGGAAAAAAAAAACAAAAAACAAAACAAAACAAAAAAAAAAACAAAAAACAAAGCTGGAGACATCACACTGCCAGACTTCAAACTATACTACAAGTCTACAGTAATCAAAACAGCATAGTACTGGTATCAAAACAGAGACATAGACCAACAGAACAGAACAGAGACCCCAGAATAAACACCATACACCTACAATCATCTGATCTTTGACAAACCCAGCAAAAACAAGCAATGTGGAAAGGACTCCATGTTTAATAAATAGTGTTGGGAAAACTGGCTAGCAATGTGCAGAAAGCATAAACTGGACCTCTACCTGTCACCTTATACTAAAATTAACTCCAGATGGATCAAAAATTTAAACATAAAGCCTAACACCATAAAAACCCTAGAAGAAAACCTAGGCAAAACCATCCAGGACATAGGCATAGGCAAGGACTTCATGAGTAAAACACCAAAAGCAATGGCAATAAAAGCCAGGATAGACAAATGGGATATAATTAAACTCCAGAGCTTCTGTACAGCAAAAGAAACCATCATTAGAGTGAATCAGCAACCAACAGAATGGGAAAAATTTTTTGCAATCTACCCATCTGACAGAATCTACAAAGAATGAAAACAGATATACAAGAAAAACAAAACAAAACAAAACAAAAAACAATAAAAAATGGACAAAGGATAGGAACAAACACTTTTCAAAAGAGGATATATATGAGGCCAACAAACATGAAAAAATGCTCATCATCACTGGTCATCAGAAATATGCAAATCAAACCCACACTGAGATATCATCTCATGCCAGTTAGAATGGGGATCATTAAAAAATCTGGAGACAACAGATGCTGGAGAGGATGTGGAGAAATAGGAACACTCTTACACAGTTGGTGGGAGTGTAAATTAGTTAAACCATTGTGGAAGACAGTGTGACGATTCCTCAAGGACCTAGAAATAGAAATTCCATTTGACCCAGCAATCCTATTACTGGGTATATATTCAAAGAATTATAAATTGTTCTACTATAAGGACACATACACATGAATGTTCATTGCAGCCATGTGTACAATAGCAAAGACCTGGAACCAACCCAAATGCCCATCAATGATAGAGTGGACAAAGAAAATGTGGTACATATACACCATGGAATACTACATAGCCATAAAAAACTATGAGTTTGAGTCCTTTGTAGGGATTTGGATGAATTTGGAAACCAACATTCTCAGCAAACTGACCCAATAACAGAAATCCAACCATCTTATGTTCTCACTCATAGGTGGGTGTTGAACAACGAGAACATATGGACTCAGGGAGATGAGCATCACACACAGAGGACAATTTGGGAGTAGTGGAGAGACAACAGGGGGTGCGGAGGGATAACACAGGGAGAAATGCCAGATATAGTATACACCTAAAATAAAATAAATATATTTTTAAAAATAAGGAAAAGAAAACATTATTAATAAAATACTCAGAAATACTTTTAAATTGAAGTTTCCATCTTCTCTAAAAAACCCTATAATATTTCACTGACAATTACAGATGAGTAATGAATGTTGAGAAGACTGCTTGATTAAAAGCAAATTCCTGACTACTTAACTTGTAAATTTAACACAATCAAAATTAATATTATACTGGATAATTTATAATTCTTAAAATTCTTTGGAAAATATCATTTTTAAAATTGTATAAACAAGCTAGGATTAGCCCCAAATTTCTAAGGTTTTAATAATTTGATAAAATAAATTTAAATCTATAAAAGTGGAAAAAGAAAACTAACTTTAAAAGGATGCTTTTATATAAGAAATTATTGGAGAGAGATCCAAGATGGCTGATTAGCAGCAGCTCAGGATTGTAGCTCCCAGTGAAAGCATAGCCAGTGAATGGATGCCACACTTCCAGATGAATTTTGGTTGCCCACAGACCAGGAGATTCCCAGCAGGGGAGCCCCATGGGTCACCAGTGCGACTCTTTTGGCCAGTGCAGCTGTTTTGCTGGCACCCCAGCACAGCAGTTCTCAGTGCAGATTATACAGGACTGGGTACCCTTTTAGTTGGTGTTTGGAGCTCCAGGAGGGCAGAGTCACCCATTCAGCTGATTGAAAAGGGTACAGAAGTGGGGAGCCAGACTGGGAGAGTCTCAGGCAGAAAAGTGCCACGAATCTCAACTCCACTGTTTAAGCTGGTGCAGTGGGTCACTGCAGGGGAAATTACACAGATTCCCGTGCCTTTTCAGTGGGTGACTGGAACACCTGGGAGAGAGTAGACTGTCCAACTAAAGAAAAGAAGAAGAAGAGGCTCTGAGACAGGGAGCCAGGTCATCGGGCTCAGCTGGTCCCACCTCCACAAAAAAAAAAAAAAGCAACTGGAAGTGCTGAGGATTGAGAGTTTCACAGCCAGCACCAGCTGAATCCAGAAAGGTCCAGCTTTGTGGGGGAGGGGCGTCCACCAAAGGAAAACTCAGAAACAGATAAAACTTCACCAACAAGCTGGACGTCCACTCAGAGACCCAATCTTAAAGTCAGCAATTACAAAAACAACAGGTGGGTAAATCCACAAAGATGGGAAGAAACCAGCGCAAAAAGGCTGAAAACACCTGAAATCAGAATGTCTCTCCTCCTACAGGGAATTGCAGCTCCTCATCAGCAATGGAACAAGGCCTGATGGAGAATGAGTGTGATGAATTGACAGAATCAGGCTTCAGAAGGAGGATAATAAGAAACTTCTGTGAGTTAAAAGAACATGTTCTAACCCAATGCAAAGAAATTAAAAACTTTGAAAAAAGGTTTGATGAAAATGCTAATGAGAATAGACAATTTAGAGAGGAATATAAGTGAATTAATAGAGCTGAAAAACACAATATGAGAACTTTGTGAAGTAAGCACAAGTTTTAACAGTCGAATTGATCAAGCAGAAGAAAGGATATCAGAGGTCGAAGACCAACTTAATGAAATAAAATGAGAAGACAAGGTTAGAGAAAAAAGGGTAAAAAGGAATGAGCAGTCTCCAAGAAATATGGGACTATTTGAAAAGACCTAATCTACACTTGATAGGTGTACCTGAATGTGATGAAGAGAACAAATCCAAGCTGGAAAATATTCTTCGGTATATTTTCCAGGAAAACTTTCCCTACCTAGCAAGGCAGGACAATATTCAACTCCAGGTAATACAGAGAACACCACAAAGATATTGCTCAAGAAGAGCAACCCCAAGGCATGTAATCGTTAGATTCACAAGGGTTAAAATGAAGGAGAAAATACTAAGGGCAGCCACAGAGAAAGGTCAGGTTACCCACAAAGGGAAGTCTATCAGACTCACAGCAGATCTCTCAGCAGAAACCTTACAAGCCAGAAGAGAGTGGGGGCCAATATTCAACATCCTTAAAGAAAAGAACTTTGAACCCAGAATTTCATATCCAGCCAAACTAAGCTTAATAAATGAAGGAAAAATAGAATATTTTATGAACAAACAAGGACTCAGAGATTTTATTACCACCAGGCCTGCTTTACAAGAGCTTCTGAAAGAGGCACTACACATAGAAAGAAACAACCAGTACCAGCCATCCTAAAAGCATACCAAATGCAAAGAGCATCAACAAAATGAAGAATCTACATGAACAAATGGGCAAAACAGCCAGTTAGCATCAAAATGGCAGTTTCAAATTCACACATAACAATATTAAACCTAAATGTAAATGGGCTAAATGCACCAATAAAAAGACACAGACTGGCAAATTGGATAAAAAGCCAAAACCGTCAGTGTGCTGTATCCAGGAAACCCACCTCACACGCAAGGATACACAAAGGCTCAAAATAAAGGGATGGAGGAAGATTTCCCAAGCAAATGAGAGCAGAAAAAGCAGGAGTTGCAACTCTCGTTTCTGATAAAATAGATTTTAAAGCAACAAAGATCAAAAGGGACAAAGAAGGTCATTACATAATGGTAAAAGGATCAATACAACAAGAAGAGCTAATGATTCTAAATATATATGGACCCAATGCAGGAGCACCCAGATATATAAGGCAAGTTCTTAATGACTTACAAAGAGACTTAGACTCCCACACAATAATAGTGGGAGACTTTAACACTCCACTGTCAATATCAGACAGATCAACCAGACAGAAAATTAACAAGGATATCCAGGACTTGAACTCAGACCTGGAACGAGCAAACCTGATAGACATTTACAGAACTCTCCACCCCAAATACACAGAATATACATTCTTCTCAGCACCACATCACACCTACTCCAAAATTGACCACATAATTGGAAGTAAAGCACTCCTCAGCAAATGCAAAACAACTGAAATCATAACAAACAGTCTCTCAGACCATAGTGCAATCAAGTTGAAACTCAGAATTCAGAAACTAACTCAGAACCGCACAGCTTCATGGAAACTGAACAACTGGCTCTTGAATGTTGATTGGATAAACAATGAAATGAAGGCAGAAATAAAGAAGTTCTTCAAAACCAATGAGAATGAAGACACAATGTACTGGAATCTCTGGGACACATTTAAAGCAGTCTGTAGAGGAAAATATATAGCAATAAGTGCCCACATGAAGAGAGTGGAGAGATTCAAAATGGACACCCTATCATCAAAATTGAAAGAGCTAGAGGAGCAAGATCAAAAAAGCTCAAGACCTAGCAGAAGACAAGAAATAACTGAGATCAGAGCAGAACTGAAGGAGATAGAGACAAGAAAAATCCTTAAAAAAATCAATAAATCCAAGAGCTGGTTTTTTGAAAAGATCAACAAAATAGACAGACCACTAGCCAGACTGATAAAAAAGAAAAGAGAGAACAACCAAATAGATGCAATAAAAAAACGATAAAGGGGAAATCACCACAGATTCCAGAGAAATTCAAACCATCATCAGAGAATACTACAAACAACTCTGTGCACATAAACTAGTAAACCAGGAAGAAATGAATAAATTCCTGGACGCCTGTGTTCTCCCAAGCCTAAACCAGGAGGAAGCAGAAACTATGAATAGACCAATAACAAGGTCTGAAGTTGAGGCAGCAATTAAGAGCCTACCACACAAAAAAAGCCCAGGTCCAGATGGGTTCACAGCTGAATTCTACCAGACACACAAAGAGGATCTAGTACCATTCCTTCTAAAACTATTCCAAATAATTCAAAAAGAGGGAACCCTTCCCAAATCATTTTATGAGACCAACATCATCCTGATACTGAAACCTGGCAGAGACTCAACAAGAAAAAAAAACTTCAGGCCAATATCCATGATGATCATAGATGGAAAAATCTTCAATAAAATACTGGCAAACCGACTGCAACAGCACATTAAAAAACTTATCCATCATGATCAAGTAGGATTCATCCTGGGAATGCAAGGTTGGTTCAACATATGCAAGTCTATAAATGTAATTCACCACATAAACAGAAGCAAAAACAAAAACCATATGATTATCTCAATCGATGCAGAGAAGGCATTTGACAAAATTCAACAGCCCTTTATGCTAAAAACCCTCAATAAGCTTGGTATTGATGGAACATATCTCAAAGTAATAAAAGCTATTTATGACAAACCAACAGCCAATATTATTCTTAATGGGCAAAAACTGGAAGCATTCCCTTTGAAATCTGGCACTAGACAAGGATGCCCTCTCTCACCACTCCTATTCAACATAGTACTGGAAGTTCTAGCCAGAGCAATCAGGCAAGAAAAAGAAATAAAGCGTATTCAAATAGGAAACGTGGAAGCCAAACTGTCTCTATTTGCAGACGACATGATAGTATACCTAGAAGACCCCATCACCTCAGCCCAAAAGCTCCTGAAACTGATAAGCAACTTCAGTAAAGTCTCAGGATATAAAATCAATGTGCAAAAATCACAAGCATTCCTATACACCAATTACAGACTTAAAGAGAACCAAATCAAGAACGAACTGCCATTCACAATTGCTACAAAGAAAATAAAATACCTAGAAATACAACTCACAAGGAACGTAAGGGAACTCTTCAAGGAAAACTACAAACCACTGCTCAATGAAATAGGAGAGGACACAAACAGATGGAGAAACATTTCATGTTCATGGTTAGGAAGAATCAATATCGTGAAAATGGTTATACTGCCCAAAGTAATTTACACAATCAATGCTATCCCCATCAAACTACCATTGAATTTCTTCACAGAACTCTAAAAAACCACCATGAACTTCATATGGAACCAAAAGAGAGCCCACATAACCAAGTCAATTCTAAGCAAAAAGAACACAGTGGGAGGCATCACACTACCAGACTTCAAACTATACTACAAGGCTACAGTAATCAAAACAGCATGGTACTGTTACCAAAACAGAAATATAGACCAATGGAACAGAACAGAGGCATCGGAGGCAACACAACATATCTACAACCATATAATCTTTGATAAACCAGACAAAAACAAGCAATGGGGAAAGGATTCCCTGTTTAATAAATGGTGTTGGGAAAACTGGCTAGCCATGTGCAGAAAGCAGAAACTAGACACCTTCCTGACACCTTACACTAAAATTAACTGCAGATGGATTAAAGACTTAAACATAAGACCTGACACCATCAAAATCCTAGAAGAAAATTTAGGCAAAACCATTCATGACATAGGAGTAGGCAAGGAGTTCATGACCAAAACACCAAAAGCATTGGCAACAAAAGCCAAAATAGACAAACAGGACCTAATCAAACTCCACAGCTTCTGCACGGCAAAAGAAACAGTCACTAGAGTGAATCAGCAACCATCAGAATGGGAAAAAATCTTTGCAGTTTACGCATCTGACAAAGGGCTGATATCCAGAATTTACAAAGAACTCAAACAGATTTACAGGAAAAAAACAAACAAGCCCATTCAAAAATGGGCAAAGGATATGAACAGACACTTTACAAAAGAAGACATACATGAGGCCAGCAAACATATGAAAAAATGCTCATCATCACTGGTCATTAGAGAGATGCAAATCAAAACCACATTGAGATACCATCTCATGCCAGTTAGAATGGCGATCATTAAAAAATCTGGAGACAGCAGGTGCTGGAGAGGATGTGGAGAAATAGGAACACTCTTACACTGTTGGTGGGAGTGTAAATTAGTTCAACCATTGTGGAAGACAGTGTGGCGATTCCTCAAGGACCTAGAAATAGAAATTCCATTTGACCCAGCAATCCCATTACTGGGTATATATCCAAAGGACTATAAATCGTTCTACTATAAGGACACATGCGCAAGAGTGTTCATTGCAGCACTGTTTACAATAGCAAAGACCTGGAACCAACCCAAATGCCCATCGATGATAGACTGGACTGGGAAAATGTGGCACATATACACCATGGAATATTATGCAGCAATCAAAAATGATGAGTTTTGTGTCCTTTGTAAGGATATGGATGAATTTGGAGAACATAATTCTCAGCAAGCTGACACTAGAACAGAAAAGCAAATACCGCATATTCTCACTCATAGGCGGGTGAGAAAAATGAGAACACATGGACACAGGGAGGGGGTCTACTACACCCTGGGGTCTATTGGGGGAATGAGGAAGGGACAGTGGTGGGGGGGCTGGGGAGGGATAGCCTGGGGATAAATGCCAAGTGTGGGTGAAGGTGAGGAAGGCAGCAAAGCACACTGACATGTGTGTACCTATGCAACTATCTTGCACACTCTGCATATGTACCCCAAAACTTATAATGCAATAAAAATTTAAAAAATTAAAAAAAAAAATGAAGCCCCCTATGCTACTAACCAAGGAAGGTTGACTTACTCTTCAATGGAAAATCAAGATGCTGTTATCAGAGGAAGAGGTTTGGAACAGGCAAGAAACAACTGATATCTGAAAGCGTTAGTCATTTAAAAACAAACACAAGCTAACAAATAATTAAGTTTACCAATGCATCTATGGAAAATTGAGAAAAACTGAATCATAAAACATATGAAGTAAGATAAATATAAATATTTGTTAAATTTCCAAAGGGAGAGGAATTGTTCTGAGTTTAATATTGATGGGGCAATCCATGTAGTAAAGACAAATACATAGAAATGCAAACTCATTTTTCCATATTTGAAATATATATAGCCACATTCTCTAAAATTTGTCATTTTTTCTGATTTTTTTGCTATATAATAATTTTTATTTTTATTTAATCAAACATGTAGGTTTCTATCATTTTTCTCACTGATTTTTACACTGAAAAAGTCTATCTCTCACTCATATCCCTGATTAAATATTTACAACAAATTTTTGCAATAAAATATGAAACAACATAAACAGAAACATAGAGGGTGAGCTAAAATGTAAGAGAAAAACATGATATAATATTATTTATTCATTGCTAACATTCTATATGTAAAGTAAATTTTCACATTGCATAGTGAAAATCTAGAGATAAAAATAAAGGAGGAAATGAGTTACTTGAGAAAGTAAAACTTGAATAAAGTAAGTGAAGGAGCAAAGCATGAGAATAGGTAGAGGAAAAGCATTACAGCAAAGAAACTGCAAGTGAGTTACATGCAAACCTGACACATTTTAAGACAATGTTTGAAAGCAAAGTGAGAAACCAGTTTTAAAATTTCAGTAAAAAGAACAATATATTTGTGCATATACACTCTCAATCATGTATAAATATGTACATAAAACTCCTAGTTGGAAAACTAGAAAATCAAAAAGTAGAGCTAAGGATGATTTTTGTTCAACTTTGGTTTTCTATAATTTCAATTTGTTACAAAGAAAATTTCCTTTTATACTAGTTTTCCTTTTAAAACTTATTGAACAAGGGCAGATTTAGCAACTAGAAGAATTGCACAATTTAAAAATATGAAATAAAACCATGTACCTGATACTGATTATCGAATTTCCAATGTAAAACCATGCCAAATTCTTAGTGTTGTACAAAAACTGATGAATAGAGATTCTCAACAACAAAATATTTTTCATTCTCTTCCCAGAATTGCTCAGCTAACAAAGAACCAGACAAGTAACTTACTGTCTTATGGTGAGAACATCAGCCTTGTGCTTAATGTAATTTATGACTTCATAGCAACTCACCAAATTTGAGATAATATCTTCTCATTCCTATTAGTTCAGTGAAATATCTGTAAAGGCACAATTGAACCCTTTAGCAGATGGCAAGGCTCAGTCCCTAAAATGGGATTATAGTTTCTTCTTTGCCAGAGAGTTGACAGATGGGTATCATTCCCATACCTCCAGGGCAGAGAATGCATGCACAGCAATTACACAGGGACAAATGTGTTTAAAGAGCACACTCTGCTTCTACCAGCTAAATCAATTAAGTGGCAACAGAGAGTTGGAATTATCAAGATGTGGGTCTGAAAATTGCTCTTAACCTTTGCCTTCATTTATTACTGCCAGCACCTTAGAGGAAACATTTAAAATATGAGTGACCAAATGGCAATATGACATTCTAAGGGAGCTACTATGTTTGTAGAGGGGTTACTGGAATTGTTAGGTGTTAAGCTGAGTCTCTTTCTCTTCACATATCACCTCCATCACATTCCAAAGAACACAGGTGAAAAATATGTGGTCCGAATTGTTTTTTCACGTGCTGGATGCCTTCAGGTAGCCAGATACATGTCCACAAAGAGAACAGCACATGGCAAGAATTTTGAAAGGTCAATAAAATGCCTACTTTTCTATTTGCTTTTAGTTTGTACTGAGAAAGGATTAGACTGAGCTGGTGCCTTTGTCCTCAGCTGAACTCAACCTGGAATTAACATCACCCTCACAGATTCCTGTGATTCAGCCAAATGTTTATTTGCATATATATATAGCCAATAATTGTTTCTTTCAGTTCTGTTTATTCCTTATTACCATTGGTGATGTGTTCATTGTTTCTGTTGGCTTTGGTAATCAGCTAGGGTAACATTAGCTGCCCTAACCACCAGTGACTAACACCAAAAAATTTATAGTGCGATAGTTCCAGTTGACAGTGCAATACAGACATACCTAGTCAATAGGTGAATTTCTTCCACGTAATCATTTAGGGATTCAGACTTCTGCCAGCTTCTTGTTCTGTCATCTGCTAGAACCCCCAGAGTCCTCTGCATAAAACCTGTGAGAGGAAAACAGAATGAAAATGTTCCAACTGATTCTAATAAACTCTAAGTTGAAACCATATCCTTTGTAGTCACATCATAATCTCAAGAGAAATATTGATTCTTTGGTTTTTTTTTTAAAAGGAGAAAAATATTTTTAAGGTCCACTATAGTACTCTTTAAAGTTTTTCTGGTAAATTAATTTGAGGGCCATAAAGATGGAGTAATCATAAATCAGGGTGAGTGTAAATATTCTTCAATCATCCTTCACAGGAGTAAGAGTGATGCTGGAGCCTTGTTTTGTTATGGCTGGCAAGATGTCCCCATTCAGCAGGACAACTGCTATTATTTGTCCTTTTCTGTGAGGTAATGATCAATTGTTCATTAACATTTATTTCTCCCCAGTCTAGAAGTATGGAATGAGTTGTTTCTAAGCAATCAGTTTCCATTCATCCTCCTTAATCACGAGGAGACAATATTGAGGCAATTATTTTCTTCTTTTCTTAAGTACTGTGTGCTATTTCATGTCAACCATTGAGCTTGAAACTGTAAATAAGACATTTCTGTATTTTTGAACTGCTTATTACACAGCTCTATTTGGATGTCCTTTGCATTCAACAGGTCCAAAAGTGAACTCCATATCAAGTGATAGATTTAACCAATAAAACTCAAATATGAGCCTCATAAACACAGGTTTCTTCCAGTGCCATGGAAGTAATATTGCAATATGTACACAATCATATGGTTTAAAAAAGGCAGACCAATTACATAAGCTTCAAGGACCACAAAACCTAGCTTCCCCTTTGTTCTTACCAAGTCTGGCTCTCTCTCAGTATTATCTGTCTTGGAACTATAATGCATTCAGTTGCTATAGCAAGACAACCTGGAAGACACCTTTTCTTCACTACTGTCTCTTCTTCATTCCCTTCAGACAAATCAACTATTTGATTTGTTTATCATCAACAATGCCACTCTTAATTCCTAAATTCAAGCCAGTCTATTTCTCAATATTCTATATATCCAAAGGACTATAACTACTATAAGGACACACGCACACGAATGTTCATTGCAGCACTGTTTACAATAGCAAAGAACTGGAACCAACCCAAATGCCCAACGATGATAGACTGGACTGGGAAAACGTGGCACATATACACCATGGAATATTATGCAGCAATCAAAAATGATGAGTTTGTGTCCTTTGTAAGGACATGGATGAATCTGGAGAACATCATTCTCAGCAAACTGACACAAGAACAGAAAAAGAAATACCGCATATACTCACTCATAGGTGGGTGAGAAAAATGAGAACACATGGACACAGAGAGGGGGTCTACTACACACTGGGGTCTATTGGGGGGAATGGGGGAGGGACAGTGGGGGGGCTGGGGAGGGATAGCCTGGGGATGAATGCCAAGTGTGGGTGAAGGGGAGGAAGGCAGCAAAACACACTGCCATGTGTGTACCTATGCAACTATCTTGCACGTTCTGCACATGTACCCCAAAACCTATAATGCAACAAAAATTAAAAAAAAAAAAAGTATCCTATTCAGACTTTCATTTTCTCACCTATATTAATATAATGGGTCCTTAATTAGTCCTGGTAGACTGACATGTGAGAAGTACTATTATAAAGTACATTGCCAAGCAGATAAAAAAATTCTTGAGATATATTAGCAACTATGAATGCATTGATGCAACTGGAAATTTATTCAATAACATAAGCAAATATATATAAATGTAATAAAAATCAAGTTTCAAAAGAATGTATATAGAATTTCCCTCATTTCCTATTTTTTAAAAATTGACCACCTCCCCACTCTTTCTTGTTCACCAAAATTTTAGCAGAGCTTTGCTATGGCTTATAGAGTTATGAATTATGTTTTTCTTTACTGTTAGTTTCTATTTTCTACAACAAGTATATATTACTTTTGTAAGTAGACAAGAAAAAGATAGCAAATGCATAGTCCAGAGTGTCTACAATGAAGTCTGCTTATTCATTTCAGGTTTCAAAAATAATACATTATTATCTGGTACACTGCAAAAGGCCATGGGCTTCCCAGAGACTGGAGGTTCCCAGACGTGGAGAAATAAGCAATGACAGTGTTGACAGCAAATGTACATTTTGGAAGATACAGCACAGAATTTTGTGTTATGAAAGAGATGGACCCTGAGATTCCCTGTGGTTCTAGTTCCTCACAGAGGAAAAGCATCCATGTATTACAGGCTCCTTGATCCTTTTTCTTTTTTTTTTAATTTTTATTGCATTATAGGTTTTGGGGTACATGTGCAGAACTTGCAAGATAGTTGCATAGGTACACACATGGCAGTGTGTTTTGCTGCCTTCCTCCCCTTCACCCACACTTGGTACTCATCCCCAGGCTATCCCCCCAGTCCCCCTCCACTGTCCCTCCCCCATTTCCCCCAACAGTCCCCAGTGTATAGTAGACCGCCTCTCTGTGTCCATGTGTTCTCATTTTTCTCATCCACCTATGAGTGAGTATATGCGGTATTTCTTTTTCTGTTCTTGTGTCAGTTTGCTGAGAATGATGTTCTCCAGATTCATCCATGTCCTTACAAAGGACACAAACTCATCATTTTTGATTGCTGCATAATATTCCATGGTGTTTATGTGCCACATTTTCCCAGAGCAATCAGGCAAGAAAAAGAAATAAAGGGTATTCAAATAGGAAAGGTGGAAGCCAAATTGTCTCTATTTGGAGACGACATGACAGTATACCTAGAAGACCCCATCACCTCAGCCCAAAAGCTCCTGCAACTGATAAGCAACTTCAGCAAAGTCTCAGGATATAAAATCAATGTTCAAAAATCACAAGCATTCCTATACACCAATTACAGACTTAAAGAGAACCAAATTAAGAACGAACTGCCATTCACAATTGCTACAAAGAAAATAAAATACCTAGGAATACAACTCACTAAGAATGTAAGGGACCTCTTTAAGGAAAACTACAAACAACTGCTCAATGAAATAAGAGAGGACACAAACAGATGGAGAAACATTCCATGTTCGTGGTTAGGAAGAATCAATATTGTGAAAATGGCTATACTGCCCAAAGTAATTTATACAATCAATGCTATCCCCATCAAACTACCATTGAATTTCTTCACAGAACTGGAAAAAACCACCATGAATTTCATATGGAACCAAAAAAGAGCCCGCATAGCCAAGTCAATTCTAAGCAAAAAGAACACAGCGGGAGGCATCACACTACCAGACTTCAAACTATACTACAAGGCTACAGTAATCAAAACAGCATGGTACTGGTACCAAAATAGAGATATAGACCAATGGAACAGAACAGAAGCATCGGAGGCAACACAACATATCTACAACCATATTATCTTTGATAAACCAGACAAAAACAGGCAATGGGCAAAGGATTCCCTATTTAATAAATGGTGTTGGGAAAACTGGCTAGCCATGTGCAGAAAGCAGAAACTGGACCCCTTTCTGACACCTTACACTAAAATTAACTCCAGATGGATTAAAGACTTAAACGTAAGACCTGACACCATAAAAACCCTAGAAGAAAATCTAGGCAAAACTGTTCAGGACATAGGAGTAGGCAAGGACTTCATGAACAAAACACCAAAAGCATTGGCAACAAAAGCCAAAATAGACAAATGGGACCTAATCAAACTCCACAGCTTCTGCACAGCAAAAGAAACAGTCACTAGAGTGAATCGGCAACCATCAGAATGGGAAAAAATCTTTGCAGTTTACAGATCTGACAAAGGGCTGATATCCAGAATTTACAAAGAACTCAAACAGATTTACAGAAAAAAAACAAACAAGCCCATTCAAAAATGGGCAAAGGATATGAACAGACACTTTACAAAAGAAGACATACATGAGGCCAACAAACATATGAAAAAGTGCTCATCATCATTGGTCATTAGAGAGATGCAAATCCTTGATCCTTTTTCACATTTTTTTGTCACTTATATCAGACAGGCCTACTTTCAATTTAGTCAGTAACACTTACAGTTCATTTAATTTCTCTGCAGCTTCTATAACTCAGCTGTAAAATGGAGATAATGAAATTAGCTAATACATAAGTTGGTTTTGAGTATAGTATCTGCTATGTCATAAACATGCCACAAATGTTACTAGTTATTAATATTCTTCTTCCTGTTGTAAGAATAAAATATTTATTTCCTCCCTTCACCTTTCTGAATTGGAAAAATGAAAACATAAGGTTAAGTTGCCCTAGTAAATATGACACTAAATTGTCAAATTGGATATAATATTATTTTGTTAAGAAGCAAACACTGTGTGACTAGCAATTACTCTCCCATTCTCCCCCCACACACAATGTATCCTACTTGGTAAGGCAATATTTATTTTCTGTACAAAATGAATCAATTACCCATAGTGTTAATGTCATATCTTAAATTTACATTTAATTGATTAAATTTGACAAGTTTTCTAGAGTTTACTAAAGATTTAAACCCTAATTTTTACATATTCATTTTTTGCCAAGCATTTATTATATATCTGATACAAGCCTAGATACCAGTGATATGGTATCTAGGCTTGTATCAGATATATAATAAATCTCTGTGTCCCCACCCAAATCTCATCTTGAATTCCCATGTGTTGTAAGAGGGACCCAGTGGAAAGTAATTTAATCATGGGGGCAGGTCTGTCCTGTGCTCTTCTTGTGATAGTAAATAAGTCTCATGAAATTTGATGGTTTTAAAAAGAGGAGTTCTCCTGCACAAGCTCTTTTCCTTTGCCTGCTGCCATCCATGTAAAACGTGGTTTGCTCCTTCTTGCCTTCTGCCATGATTTTGATGTCTCCCCAGCCATGTAGAACTGTTAGTCCATTTAAGCTCTTTCTTTTGTAAATTGCCCAGTCTTGGATATGTCATTATCAGCAGTGTGAGAACAGACTACTACAGCCAGGAACATAAAAATTAATAACATGGCTCCTTCTTGGATACTTTTGCTAGTAGGAATAAAATGGATAAATAAATTATTCTAACACAATGCAACATATCATATTTCAATAATGCCCAAGATACAGAAATAGAACATTCCACAAAGATAGAGTAAAAGAGAAAGTATCATGAGAGTGAGAAATTACATGGAGCATTTGGAAAACTATATAATCTGGAATAATTGGATAATTGGAGTAGGGGAATGTTGGAAAGTGGGATTAGAAATGCTAGCAGCGCCAATCAATTTGTCTTGAATTTCATGCCGAAGTTTTAAAATCTACCAGAGTAGTAAAATGAAATTGTTGATAGAAGTTGTTAAATTGGGAGTGATATTTTAGGTAAATAGTTTTTAAATATGGGGGATGAGTTTGAAGTTCATTTAGAGTAAATGTATCATTTAAATGATTCACATATAAGTGGCTGGCATTGTTCCTTACTCAATATGTGACCTTGGACAGTTTAAGTAACCTGTCTGTGCCTTAGTTTCCTTGGCAATAAGATAATGGTAATAGGTTCTGTCTAAGAAAGTAATACTAAAACTTTGGATTACAATGTATACAGTGCCTAGAATTGTATGTGGTGTTTAACAAAGGCTCAATAAATAAAAGCTAATAAAAACTGTCTAAATAAATTTCTCTCTTAATGATCCACAATTTGATAAATAAAGATCAGATGACACAAAAGAGAAAAAAAAACATATTATGGAGGAATAATTTTCCTGAATAGGATATAAATATATTCATATAAAAATTGCAGTATTAATTGTACTATACATTCTATGGTTTTATTTCTCAGTCAACTGTGTTAACTTTGTGTTTGGCAAGAATGCACAAAAAAAGTTATGCAAACTTTTGAAGAGAAAGACAACTTTTAATCAGAATTTGACATTCACATTCATTTACTTGCCTGCCAAAGTGCAGTTTCATCTTTGCAGAAATACCAGATTACTGTTTGCTCAACAGCTTGGAAATCACCAGGTAAAAGATCAATGAGCACATTTCAAGCTCAGAGAAACAATGAAAAGGGTAAATGAACTTTGTGTAAATCCTTCAACTCCCATGGCACTTTCTCTGGCCTCCTCCCCAGGATTTTCTATCAAAAAACTTAAAAAGCAAGCAAACTCCTATACCTCATGTACATTGAAATTAATGTGCTAGAAAAAAAGAAAATTTGATATAAATAGGGTGAAGGAGGCATCTATTTGATATCTTCAAAGTGATGCAATTCCAGAAAAGACTTAATCTATAAGCTAATTTTTATGCACTTTCAAAAAAGTAATACTATATGAATTTACCAAAATAAAATCTATATGTCTATAAAACTAAGAAACTGAAAATAAATATATTCAATATAAACATGAACATAATTAAATTTCAGCATGTTAAAATTAATTTTATTTCAAAGAACAGCATTTAATAGTTGAGAAATAGGTGGGAAAAAACGACAATAATCAGCATTTTAAAACAATTGCAAAGATGTTAAAGAAACGTTTAACTTTACTTTAAAATCCTGTATGAAATGTAAAATGGGATCAGGCTTCGTGGCTCAGCCTGTAATACTAGCACTTTGGGAGGTGGAGTGGTGTGGATTCTTTGAGCCCAGCAGATCAGCTTGGGCAACAGGGCGACACTCTGTCTGTCTCTGCTAAAAATGCAAAAATTAGCCTGGTGTGGTATAGCACACCTGTGATCCCAGCTACTTGCAAGGCTGAGGTGAGAGGGTTGCTTGAGCCCAGGAGATCAAGGCTGCTGTGAGCCGAGATTGCACCACTACACTCCAGCCTGAATGACAAAGTGAAAAAAAAGGTAATGTTGTTATACGGTAGAACATTTCTACATATCTCTATTTAATAAAGAAAAATATTATGATTTGCATTTTAATAGAAATATAATTTAAAAATGGAAATTGAATGCAAAGAATTATTTAGGGAAAATCTATTTTAAAATCCAAGATATAAGCATTCCAATTATTACAGAAATTGATTTAAACTCCAATAAACAAAATAGATGTCTAAAATTATGAAGAGTGATTTTTCACCAATTTCAATAAAGGAAAAACCTCTAGTAACTGTCTTTTTCAATAATGAAAATTGTGGAAAGAGGAACATCACGCTTAGAAACTATGTAAGAAATATCAAATTCTATTTTCTGAATATGTCAAAAATCACTATTTCCACATAGTCATTAAAATATGAGTGAACAGCAGCTTTTATTTTGTTTGTATATTGTTTCAGTTTCTGTTTCTGTGTAGCAAATCACCCCAACCAGTAAAAGCTTAAAAACAGCTATTTGAATATGCTTATGGACTGGGGGAGGTGGGTCAAGAATTTAGTAAAGCTTATCAAGGAGTGGCTTTGCCACAGTCTGCAGTCTAAGCTGGGAAGACTGGAAGGCTGGAGGTAACTGGATGATTTAGATTTCTCTAGCATATAATGTTTAACATGCTTTGTAAATCTGAACAAAACAGACAATGTAAATATAATTTTATCATCTGTAAAATGAAGAAAATAATACATTGTGTTTTTTCATAGTCATACATAACATGTACATGCATGGAATGTTTGTGTGTTTGTATATATATATGTGTGTGTGTGTGTGTGTGTGTGTGTGTGTGTGTGAGTACAAACATGATATCTCTATCTCTACCTCAAGCCATATTTCCTAAAATAAAGTGAATTAATCACTAAAATTTACAACAGCAGGAAAATTCAGTTTGCTTATTAACATGAATTCACCTATCTATGAAAACACTTTAAGTGTGTTATGGTGTCTCCAACATTAATAAATGTTGAAAAGTAATATATTTATGCATGTATGCATTTTAAAATTTTAATATAGCTTTCATTTAATTATTTTTGGCATTTTGAATAATTGCCAGGAATCACAGGATTTAATGAGGCACTGGATGTCCAATTAGTCTTGTCTTTGATGGGGATTATGTTGAAAATTTACAATCTTGCAATTCCTTGCTCTTACCAAGTAAGTCATTTAAAGTAAGAACAATAGCATAAGCAAAGGGATTCTTTTATTTCTAACACTGCAGGGCACTTTAAGATAATGATTGAAACTATTGGCTCTGGAGCAGGACACAGGTTCAAAAGTCAACTTCACAAATAAATGGCTGAAAGACGGGATTGTTCCTTAACCTGACTACATCTTAGTCCCCACATCTGTAAAATGGGGATAACAGTATTACATTATAGGTGTGAGAAATAGATGAATTAGTACATGTCAATGTACTAATGAATAAGAACAGTAAAAGGAATACTCTAAGCCCTCAGTAAATATTAACTGTTATTGTTGACATCATTATTATTACTACAATAGCATTTAGGAGGTAGAAGAATATTTTACAAGCTGAAATTTTATTTCGTAGATGTATTATGTTGTTTAAAATTAGAATGTACATGACTATAGTGATAATCCTTTTCTGCTCTTTTATCTCTACACTGTTGAACCACCCTTAGAATGGTTTTCATGGATTTCCTGACAATTTATCCGTTATAAGTTGAGGGAAAGAAACGGAGTGAGATTCCAGACACTATTCTCTTCCATACTTAATAAGTCAATTCTTATAAAAAAATCTACTGATTATATACCATAGTCTAAACACAGTGATAAGTCTGGGAGATGTTATATTAAACAATAAAGACACAGTTTATTCTATCAATGTATTCTCAGTTTTGGGGAGAATAAGGTGTTTTAAAAGATAAGAATTCCATAAGGTTATGTTCCATGACTAAAGAATCAGAGTAGTGTTTCAGGAATAGGAAGGAGGTTGGGATTCACTTGTTCATTCTCCCCTTCAATCATGTCCATATTTTTGTACTTCTCTGACCACTTCTTTCTGTTTCCTAACCCTACCCTATAATATGTGTTTGTTTAGTGGGTACATCGTCTCAGTTTGGGGTGATAAAAATGTCTGGAGATGGATGGTGGTGATAGTTGTACAACTACTTAACTGTACATTTAAAAATATTAACATTTTATACTATGCATTTATTATAACAAGAAAATAAAAACAGTGCATTTGAGTCCTCAATAACATTTAAAAACTAGAAAACTGTAGCACATGTATATACATTTCTATAAAGTTGTGTATATTTTTCATCAAGTCAAAGGCCTGTATTCTTTCATTGTACCTTGAATGATCAACACTGCTATATTACAAACTCAAGTGGACAAAGCATTGTGAAGAAAACACAAAAAACAATTTCTACTTATTGCTAAGGATGTTACTATAAGGAAACAAGCATACAAATATTAAAATAAAGGACAGAATAAATTAATTGCCATGATTTATATATAAAAAGTAATTTGGCAAGTCAGTGGAAGGACATATTAATTATGATTTGTGGAGATTGGACAATGTCATGTTGCAGAAGTGGTATTTGAGCATAGATGAAAATAATTAATAGGATTTGCTGGCTAATCTGCTTAGAATGGTATTTTAGAAAGAAGGAGTAGAACAAACAGTCACAGTCAGGAAGGTGAAAAGTTAGCAGTATAAGATAAGGACAGCACATGCTGGGAGGAGTAACGTATTGAGGTATTAGACTAGAGAAGTTGGAGAGAAAGCCAAATCATTGAAATAGCTAGATAATGTATTGGATTTTTCTGCAAGTTATAATGTTGAGGTGTTTTGTCTAGAAGACTGGGTGAGCCATTGTATTAGAGAATTGGCCTGACCACTTATATTGGACTTATTTTTCTGTTATTAATATATGAATATTACATATTATTAATAAAAAGAAAAATGGGTAAAGATTTCTTTTACCAGTTGGCAAAAAGGAAACTGGAACTGAAACCACTTATCTTGTTATTTATCTTGAAACAAATAGATATAAACATTTATCCTGTTACTTTCAAGGAGACAAGAAGATCAATTTGAACATCTACTATATGCCAGGCACTATGTTACACATTTAAAAAAATCACATCATATATATTAAGACTTGAGTTCTAGACTTGAGTTCAGTTGGGCTATTTGTTTAGCAGTCAAATCTGCATGCTCTAGTGAAGATACATTACAGGAAAATAGACTTTTAGGTGGAATTTTTACATGTTCTAGCAACGGATACTCACTCTCAGTTTTGAAAACAAAAACTATTAAGGTTAACCCACAGGCCTTTATAAAATATTTAATCTTCCACCCAAAGTTATTTAATCTTAACAATACAAAACTATAAATCTTATTTTAGAAAGCCATATTCTCATCTCATAAATGCTGTAAACTTTAAGTATTCCATTAAATACATTTGTATATAAATATTTATAACTTCTTCACTCGCTATTATCACATATTCAAGAATTAAAATTTTCTGATAAAATGCTTGCATGTTTTATTGATTAACACCAAACCTATTTCCACCATGGATTTATGTTATAAATTTGAATTATGTTTCTCTTTAAATATTTAGAAATAAACCTAAAATAAAAGGTCACAGTTATTATTTCTCATAAAATGTTCAGTAAATTCAGAATATAAAATACCAAAAAGATCATCTTGTTTTTTTCTGCTTTAATGATATTTGTGTGCTTAAAATTTTCCAATAAATGTTGAAATCACACGTGCTTCATAAAAGAACTGTAACAGCCTTATTGAAGAGAGTGACTATAAAATATGAGGTATGAAAAGGAAGTAAGGTAATGATCTTACCCCAATGTCAAAAAAAGTTATCAATATTGAAATGTCTTTATTTCTGGTTAAAATGCAATTTTCTAGTAGAACTTTCATAAAGCCTAGTAACAATCTCTCCAGCTAAAATGTGGATTTCTCATTCAATCAAAATTACTTTCATGCTAAATGTACGTGTATTTTCAAACCTGCAGTTCTTCACACTGAATACCTCATATGTGAAAATCTGGCCAGTGTAGAGACTGGAAATATTGAGAGAGAAAAATTACCTTCTGCTTTAGAGCAAACAAAAAACAACAACAACAAAAACTTCCTGCCACGAGGCCTAGCAAGGTGTAATAGACAGAACTAGAAATAACGTAAACGAAATAGCTTTTGCACCCCTGGAATGTCTCTTTGAACATGCCAAGCCAGAGATGTGGGGCCACAACAATGAAATCTGATTAGTTGGCAGGGAAGGCCAGGAATACCTCACTTTTGTGCATGGGTGTGAAGGTGCTCATGATCTGTGTCAGAATTTCAACAGCAGCTTTACAAGACTCTGAATTTGATCCACTTTCTCATAATACCCAAGACAGGAAGAGAGATACCATCTGTTGGATTACCAAGGTAGAAATTGCGTTATAATGTGAAAAATTAGCCATAAGGTCTGAGTCAGTTGGACCATCGCTGCAGGTCTGTCACAGCAGAAAATAAACTCTGACAAATGCACGCCATCCTCAGGATAGCAGTCAATCAAATTCAGTCCAAATATGCTCACGTTGGACATATGGACTTAATGCAATTACTAAGTTATTTTGATGATGATGTCTGAAATTTTGCAGTGTGAAATTATCAACAAGATGTCAACCATTGAAATGAAGTCATTTAAGTCCTGTTTTGGGGAAAAGTGAGTGCAATGGCTATGCTTGCTAGTGCATTACATCTACAAACTGTTGTCTAAATTAAGTAAAGTACCAGTACAGCAAGTAAAATATATATAATTTTGTGGTACAACATAAGCTAAACATAGGCATGTAGTCCAATAAGCTCTGAAAGAGCGCCATAAATACAGAAATGAAAGACTGATTGAGACTTCTCTTTCTTTTCTCCCCAATACACATCTCTGCTCCAGCTCCCTGTGCTCACGAAACTGCTGAAACATCTACTGCTTTTTGTATGCCATTTGAGTCTTAACTATTCTCGACTCACCTTATCAACCACAAATAAAGCCTTAGCTATCTCAGCTGTATTTATTTCTAATGTTCCCAACTTTGAACACATAGAGTTGTTCCTTAGTGTCCAGGAATAATTGGTTCCAGGACCCCCATGGACACCAAAATCAGCAGATTATCAAGTCCCTTATATAAAATGGTGCAGTACTTGCATGTAACCTACTCATATCCTGCAATATACTTGAAATCATCTCTAGATTCCTTACAATACCTAATGCAATGTAAATGCTGTTTAAGTACTTATTATATTGTATTGTTTAGGGAACCATGACAAGAAAAAAATGTCTGTACATCCTCAGTACAGACACAATCATCTATTTTTTCTCCCAAATATATTCTATCCATATTTGGTTTAATCCATGAATGCAATCCCCAGAGAAATGGAGGGCTGGTTGTATATCATTTCATCATAGAAAGTAACTGCTTGGAGTCACTGTTTGAAATTACTTTCTATAATACGCATTTCTGTATTTGATCATAACCTATAATATGTTCTGATCCGCTTACACACCACCAACTTTTGAAAACATTCTCTCCTCTATCTCCCTCAGGAATCAGTGCCTCTCCTGTGTACTGTCTGAGTATTATATTGCCACTATTTATTTTTCTGATAGCATTTTGTATACTGCATTTTACTGCAAGTTCCCTAAAGGAATGCACATTGTGTTTACCGCCAGTGTATCGCGAGCATTTAGCAGAGTATCTAGAACAGATTGCTGCTCCATAAATGTTTGATGAATGAATGACAATTCCTTTTCTAAACTCTAGCAGTTATTGTTTCATGGCCTGTTAGGAACCAGGCCTCAGAGCAGGAGGTGAGCTGTGGATGACCAAGCCAGGCTTCGTCTGTATTTACAGCCACTCACCATTGCTTGCATTACCACCTGAGCTCTGCATTCTGTCAGACCAGCAGTTGCATTAGATTCTCATAGAAGCACAAACCCTATTGTGAACCGTGCATGCAGGGGATCTAAGCTGTGCTCTTCTTATGAACTCTAATGCTTGATGACCTGTCACTATCGCCTATCAGCCCCAGGTGGGACCACCTAGATTCAGGAAAACAAGCTCAGGGTTCCTACTGATTCTACATTATGGTGAGTTGTATAGGTACTTTATTCTAGAATACAATGTAATAATAATAGAGTATGTATGTATGTATGTATTCAATATGCAAGCATAATGTAATGCATTTGGATCATCCTGAAACCATCGCCCCCAACCCCAGCCTCACTGCGCTGGTTTATGGAAAATTTGTCTTCCATGAAACCAGTCATTGGTGCCAAAAGAGTTGGGGACCACTGTTCTAGAACACAACAAAGTGGGGCAATTTCTTAACTGTTGCTGCTTTCCAGGAACATTCAGGCAAAGTTTAACATTGTCAATGTAAAGTGAATATTTGGCCCCAAGTCTTGCCATTTGCCAGGCACTGTGACCATTTCTGAAAACAACATCTCTGACTGGTCAGAAATCTAAACGATGGCCTTAATTTGATTGATCTTATAATGGGGAGACAACTGTTAGTAGAAAGGAAAGCAAGTGTGAAAGTCTTGAGGAAAGAAATAGCAATGAATCGTCTGGAATAAAGAGAATCTACTCATATGGAAAATATTTATTAAGTATAAAAAAACTATATGATCTCTGGGTGAAGAAGCTATTTTAAAGATTAAATTGGAAACCAACTAAAAAAATATTAGTTTTGGCTTTATGAAAAATAGAAACTTATAGAAATCAAAGAACATTTGTAGATTCAGTCTTTGCTCTTTTCTGCCTTGTTTTTTGTTCCAGGAGACTGACTCTGTCAATGACAACACTTGGTTTCCACCCACTTCTGGCTTCTGGATTACGGGGCTAAGGGGAGGCACCAGCAGGAGAGCAGAAGGCTCCTTTCCATGGCTCCAGCACTTGCTGAACTCTGGTAACATCCCTCTTGCCTCTCTAGGCTTAGAGATGGTAACAGCTCCCTGCTGTTGATAATCCTTGGGTGTTTCATTATCTGTTCTTTTGCCTCTTAACTCTTCTCATAGTTTGGTAAACTTATTAAATTCTTTTAAATGAAACCTTTGGGTATGCCATCTGTTTTCTGCAGTGATCCAGACTGAAATATCATAACCAAAACAGCAGGTAACAAAATTGAAAAGAAAATACAACCTGTATTACCGAAGAGTTTGAATCTATTTTATAGGTGCTGTGTTCAATTTTATAGAGTTCTTTACAACTGTTATAAAAATACAAGATGAACATTTAAACAAAAATTTAAGTGACTAGAATATTTTTAAATTAACATTACTAGATAACTAAGATGTCTGTCTGAATGCTTGAACTATAGAATTTTATTTTATGTGAATTGCTATATTACCTGAATTCGCTACCAAAATTATTCTTCCTTAAAAGAAAAATAACAAATGTGATATACTAAGTAAGCCTCATACAAGTATATTTTACACATTTTTAATAAGATTAAATTCTGCAGCACAGAGGTCACTGATCTGCCCACTTGGGCAATGATCAGTTTGAATAGAATTGTTAAAAGAAGACTTTTTACAATGGCTTGAGGAGTAAAAAAAAAAAAAAGGCACGAGAGACAGCCAGTGTACACTGTCCTTTTAACCCTCTACAAAGGCTGCCTCGAAAAACTCACTCCTATAGAATCTGTCATTTTCTTCTTGGTGAATATATAGCACCTTGCATATGATGTTTTATAAGCTTATTTTTTATTGCTTCTCTGTTGTGAAATCCTTGAGGGCGTTTTTGAACAAAATATATGTTTAGTAAATGGTTCTTGAATGAATAAGCAAATAATTATGAACAGTAAAACAGAGGGAAGGTATGTGAGACTGTCCTCTGTGGGGTTCTAGTGGCTCTTTAAGTAGTAATTGATTCTGAAAAAGATCTTGAGCCCTATTGCATATGAGCTGGAAATTCACAATCAGAGTCACAGAGTAATCAAGAAGATAGGCTTATGAACAATATTTAAAGTAGTAAATTATCATTATCTGAGTTATATCTTAAATTTATTCACATCATTGAACTTTTATGTCTTCTTGGGTAGTCAAAGTCCTATCAAAGTACACACACACACACACACACACACACACACACACACACAAAAGGATAATATATATGTATGTGCATATTCTTGAAAATTGTGCATCTAACTGTGAAAATGTGTGAGTGTTGTGAGTGTGTGAGGAAGACAGAGTGAGAGAGCATTCCAGGGTTCATTCAGGGTAGCAGAGCACAAGAAATGCTAAGAGATGTTTGGGGTAAGTGATTCATAATAGAAATTGGACTTACACAGTTGTCAAAAAAGCTAGGAAAGTGAATGGTCAGAACGGGTAACTGGAGGATTAGAGAAAAATCACAGCTTGCCAAGAAAACTGAAGAGCCAAGTCCAACCGCCTATGTGGAACTGTGAAGGGGAGGCTCACAGAGAGACCCATGTGCAGCTGCTGCCCCTTTGTAAATAGTGCTTCAGTGGGTCCTTAGTCAAGTGTATGGTGGATACATAAATACACCTGGCTACTGGATAGCAGAAAGATGAATTAGACAAAATGCAGAGGAAATAAAAGAGAAGCTGTAACCCATCATGAATCTCCCTGACTGACAGTCACCATCTCTGATCATGAAGACTTTCAGTGGTGTCGGCTGCTTTACTTCTCTCCTTTATTTCAGCCAACTCACACGTGGACCCCGAGGAGGACCAGCATTCATGGAAAGGCAATTCTCATCTTATCCAAACTGACAATACAGCAACCTGGCATAGTGTGTATATAAAGTGCCCAACATCTAGCACAATCAGTAACAGCCATTATTATTGTCTTTATGAAGGAGGATATTGTCAAGTGAAAGAAGACTTCTTCTTAATATATTGAAATATTTTTGCATGGCAAAGTAAGCACACACTTTTTTTTTTTTTTTTTTTTTTTGAGAATGAGTTCTCTGTTGCCCAGGCTGGAGTGCAATGGCCTGATCTCGGCTCACTGTAACCTCTGCCTCCCAGGTTCAAGTGATTCTCATGCCTCAGCCTCCCAAGTAGCTGGGATTATAGGCACATGCCAACATTCCCTGCTAATTTTTGTATTTTTAGAAGAGACAGGGTTCCACCATATTGCTCAGAATGGTCTCGAGCTCCTGACCTCAAGTGATCCACCTGCCTCAACCTCTCAGAGTGCTGGGATTACAGAAGTGAGCCACCATGCCTGGCCAGCACACACGTTTTCACTGATTTCCAACCCTGGTTACAGTCAACTAATTATATATTTCCTTTAAGATAAATTACTTTTGCATATTTGAGAATTTTATGTAGAAAGATTTACATTTTTTTCTTTTTTATTTTTTCCTTTCTTTTTCGTGATGCAGGAATAAGATTTACATTTTAAGTACTGTTTTTTGTCTGGTTTCTTTTGATCAGCATAATCATTTTAAGATTTATCCAAGTTGCATTTTGCAGCTCTTTTTTATTGTGAGTGAGTAATCTATATATGGATATTGACTCAAACATATAACACAATTTGTTTGTTGAATTCAACTTTTATGAGTCATAAAATTCCTATAAAATTCTTTGTGTGGGCATCTATTTTCATTTTTCTTGGTTAAATACTTAGGAAGGGGACGCTGGGTTACTTGGCTTTTAAGAAACTGGAAACAATTTTCCAAAGAGGTTATATCATTTTGCACTAGCAATATTGAAGATATCCAATCGCTTGATATCTTCCCCAACATTTGGTATTGTCAGGATTTTTTTTTTTTTTTTATCTTAATTTTAGACTTTCTACTGTGTGGCAGGTAGTATCCCACTGTAGAGGAATTTGCATTTCCTTGATGTTTAATGATGAACATCTTTTTTATTTTTGTGTTTTTTGGCCATTCATGGTCTTTTCCTGTGAAATGTTTTCTTTGCCTGTTTCAAATTTTTGCTCTTTTTCCTTATTATGGAATTGTAAGAGTAATTGTATAATCTCTATACAATTTCCTTGTCCAGTTATGGAGTTTGAGTATTCTCTCCTGTCTATGGCTTACCTTTTCATTTACTTGGCAGAGTATGCTAAAAAACAAAAAGTTTAAATTTGACAAAGTACAATTTAGCAATTTGTGATGGTTTATACTTTTGTTTTCTAATAAAATATTCTTGTTATCTCAAAGTGGCATTCTAGTATATTCTTCAATAAGTTTTATAGTTTCCATTTTTACATTTATACAGATGATTCATTTCAAGTTAATTTGTGTATAGGATGTGAGCTAAGGGCTAAAGCTTGTTACATTTAAAGTGGAGATCTGGCCAGGTGTGGTGGTTCACGCCTGTAATCCAAGCACTTTGGAGGCAAAGATGGGCAGATCACCTGAGGTCGGGAGTTCAAGACCAGCCTGACCAACATGGTGAAACCCTGTCCTTTTTAAAAATTATTAAAATAATATAAAAATAAATAAATAAAGTGGAGGTCCAGTTGTTCCAGTACCATTTCTTGCATAAATGATTCTTTCTCCATTAAATACCTTGGTACATCCATGTTATCCATTGAGTATTTATAAGCATATTTCTAAGTTATCTATTCTTTCCCCTGCACCAATATCTCTACTCATACATTACTATAGTCTTGCCTACTGTAGCCATATAGTAATTCATAATATGAGGTACTCTAAATCCTCCAAGTTTGTTCTTTTTCAGACTTGTTTCAGTTATTCTAGGTCCTTTTAATTTTCTATATAAATTCCATGAATGTCAGTTCTCCTATTCAAAGTTGCTATTTTTCCCTTCCTGAATTTAGTCTTTGGAGGTATATCACTAAGTGCAGCAAATCCTCAAGGGTTTTCAGGAATTAGGTTTCACCTCTTAAAGGGGGAAATTTCTTGTTTGGAATTCTGTAGAAAAAGTTTGCCTGCCCCCTCATTTACTTCTGTGCAATCATTTATCTGTTTATATTATCATGGATTCATTTACATTTACTTTACACTTAAGTTGTTCATGCTTACTGCAATTCTTATTGTGGTTGGGTTCATGTTTATAGACTACCTTTTTGCTATTTATTTTTTTCTGTCCCACATGTTGTTTCCTTTTTCCTCTTTTCTGGTTTTCTTTTGATCTGAATATTTTTTATGATTCCACTTTATCACCAATATTTGCTTATTAGCTGAACATGTTTGTCTTATTTTAGATTGTTGCTTTAGTGATAGAGATATATTTACACAGATATGTAGATTGATATGTATCTAGTAAAATGCATCTTTAACTTATTACAATTCACATTCAAATTATATCATTTCTTCTACAATTTAAGTGTCTTACAACAGAATATCTTTATTTACCTTATCCTGTGTATTGTACTGTAATATATTTTATTATTATAAACCTCAAAATATTGTTGATATTTATAAAACTATGGTTCACATTTCATTTTAAATATTTATTTTAAAAAATAAGATATATTTTAAAGATTGTTTTTAAAAAAGTCATGATATTCACCACATATTAAATATTCCTGACATTTTTCATTCCTTTCCATAGATCCAAGTTTCTCTTTTTCTCTTCAACCTCAGAGTTCCTTTAGCATTTCTTAAATTGCAGAGCTATTTTGCTAAGGAACCTTGGATTTTATTGTCTGAAAATATTTTAATTTCACTATCAATTTTGAAGGATATTTTGCTGAATATAGAATTTCAAGTCAACAAGTTCCTCCACTCCCACTTTTATATTTTATGATGTCATTATACTGTAATCTAGTCTACATTCTTTCTAGTCTAGTCTCTCTGTGATATATATTTTATCCATAGCTGTTTTTCAGATGTTTCTTCAAAACTGATTTCATTAATTTGATTTTTATATTCCTTGATATGTCATTCTGTTTATACTTCTTGGATTTCATAGGACTGCTTGGATCTATTGGTTTATATTTTTCATGAAATTCAAGGATTTTTGGCCATTATTTCTTTAAATATTTTCCTCTCCAACTCCTGACACCCAATTTCATATTTATTAGATGTTAGATATTTCAAAGTTATGTCAAAGGTAATTGAGGTTGTCATGTTCTTTTTTAGTCTTTTAACTCTGAGCTTCATTTTGCAGGCTTTTTAAAAAGTAAGCATAACATCTCAATAAGTGACTGTTGAAAAAGAAAATCAAAGAATCTGCAATGTTATGCATGCAACTTCACAGAGAAGAATTTAATAACATATTACACTGCATGGTTGACACATCTATAAAAAGAGAAATTGTATTTCCAAACTCCATCCTATAGAATACCCTACAGAGGCAAACCAAGCTAAGGTCTTTCCATCTTTACAAACTGCTGATCAATAAATTACACTTTAAAAGCACCTGAGCAATTTCCTGATAAGGCTTGAATCTGTAGAATTCTCATTTACATATTAAGCATATTATTGTAATAATTTTTGTCATACATTTGTGTGTGTTAAATATGATAAATTATACCAGTAATACAGATTAATTTTTGTAATAAATAATAAAGTCATTGTAAAGTCTGAAAATACATGTTTATTCACTATAGAAGAAAATGCAGCACTAATTTAAAAATTACATATAGTTATTCTTTAAAAATGTTTAAGTATTTGAGATAGGTATATTCCTAAATTTTAGGAAGGATAAATGTCATTGAAGGCAAATATATCATTAGGTTTTTGTTAATATCAGTTAGATTTAGATTTTTTAACAAACAGGAGGACAGTATATACCCAAAATCTTTCAGAGAATTGATACCACTATGCAAATTTCCAACTGGAAATCTGAAGAGACAGTAGAATAACAGAATCATAGCCAAGGTCAGCTTAGAACAGAATATATTAGAACCATAAACCAGAGAAACACTTAACCTGCAATTTTGATGAATTGTTTAAGAATAAATACAGAAACTTATAAGAGTGATAAATTACTGAGAACCTAATATTTTGAAGAGCACCGTATTTACAGGTTTTACCTCCAGGAACCCTACCAGGTTCTCACATGAAGAGCCAAGGAAAAACTGTCATGGTACTGACTGAAGAAGGAAAAAAGTAAACACTTTGAAGTATGCCCAAGAATTCTCCTTTGCAAATGCTTATTCTTAAGGGGAAAAGATAATACAGTGTCTTATTCAATCTGGGATTAGGGAAATTATATAAATCCAGCATGTCTAGCCCTTCTATTTTTCCTAAAAAGGTGGAAAAGAATTAAGAAGAATTTGTAAAGTTCGTGCCTCAGTACACAAGCCCGCTGAAAGATTGAGATTTAATCATAAAGTTATGGAAAACTTCTCTCCAACACCTTAGCACTAGATAAACATTCTTTGGTAAAATAACAGTAGAATACGAATGAAATAGCTGCAAGGCACAGACTCTAATGCTCTTAATAGAACCCAAAGACAACAGGAGAGAGAAACAAGGATATCAGAGTAAATTAAACCTTCTGCTACCTAGGACAAGCATTGAATACAGACCAAATAAAACCTCACAATATAGTTTTATTGTCTCAACCTCTATCGCCTAATACATCTTGTCAAGTTTTAAATCAAATTAACAAGGTATGCTGAAAGCAACACAGACACGTGCTGAAGAAACAAAACTAGCCTGAGAGCTAAACTCAAATATGAAATCAATTTCAGAATTATCTTAAAGGGAAATTAGATTAACTACAATCAATATGATGTCTTATGAAAAAAAGGAGATAACTTTAAGGAACAGATGGGTAATGTAAGCAGAAAGATGAAAACTCTAAGAGAGAATGAAAATAAAGTGCTACAAATGAAAACACTGTAATAGAAATGAAGAATGCCTCTGATGGGAACATCTGTAGACGGGACCTCGATGAGGAAATAATTGAGATTGAAGATAAGTCAATAGAAATGTCTCAAATTGAAATGCATAAACAAAAAAGAATTAGAAAAGAGAACAGAATGTCCAAGAACTGTTAGAAAATATAAAAAAGTTTAAGATACTTGTAATTGGAATAACAGAAGGACAAGAAAGAGACAATAGAGCAGGAGAAATATTTGAAGTAAAAATAATTAGGAATTTTCCAACACTAATAACAGATCCCAAACTGCAGATCCAAGAAACTCAGAGCACAAAGGAAAATGAATACCAAAAACAATCTATAACTGGGCATATCACGTATCATATTCAAACTACAGAAAATAAAAAAAATCTTAAACATCAATTAAAGAGAAACACCTACCTATAGAAGGACAAGGATAAGAATTGCGTCAGACAAGGTAACACCATACAAGCAAGAATTTAGTGAGAGTGAAGTATTTAAAATGCCGAATAAACTCACCAATATAAATTTCAATTTCCAGCAAAATAATTCTTCAAAAATGAGAGAGCAAAAGAATGAGAAGACAAGCCACCTGACTTGGATGAAATGATTATGAAAGACATATCTGATATCTTGGCTAACAGTATTTGGCTATCCACCAAAATATGCAAACCAAAAACTTCTAAAACTTAAAAATGTGTTAAATGAATAACTTAATTAAAAATTGGGAGAATAACAACTAGCAACACAGAACAGCTAGTCCCTTGCACAAGAACACTTGTCTGACACAGTTTCCACTAATGAACTGATGTCAACTCCTGCAATAACTCTCCATAGCCAATGTTCTCTTTGTTTCAAGACAAGTTATATGTGTTTCTTGCTTTTGTCTATAAATGCTGCCCCTTTCCCCAACCTCCTCAGAGGTATCTATAATCCATCATAGCTCAAATTGCAATTTCCTGCTCTTCCCAAATAAGGCCGGCCTCTCTCTGTTGTTATTTTTGTCAACAAATTTCTTCTCGAAGTAGTAGATATATTCTAAAATTAGATAGTGATGGGTGCAAATCTCTACGAATATATTAAACACAGAATTGTACACTTTAAAGAGGTAGATTTTATGGTATGTAAATTATATCTCAGTAAAGCTCTTATTTAAAAAAGACTTAGAGAAAAACATATTTACAAAAATTTAAAAGAGTTAACTAAACCCCACTCAGCAAAAGCAGTTAATAAAATCAGGAATTTAACAGTGACAGGTACTTAGGACAGTACCATATGGTTTTGATTATGCTATCTTTGTAACATAGTTTGGAATCAGGATATGTGAGGCTTCCACCTTTGCTCCTCTTTCTCAAAATTGCTCTATTTGGGATCTTTTGTGGTTGCCTTCAATTTTTGATTGTTTATTCTATTTCTGTGAAAAAAATGCTATTTGAATTTTGATAGGTATTGTACAGAATGTGTAGATCACTTTAGGTAATATAGATTTTTTTTAAAATTTTTATTGCATTTTAGGTTTTGGGGTACATGTGCAGAACGTGCAAGATAGTTGCATAAGTACACACGTGGCAGTGTGTTTTGCTGCCTTCCTCCCCAGCACCCACACTTGGCATTTTTCCCCAGGCTATACCTCCCAAGCTCCCCCTCTCTGTCCCTCCCCCATTCCACCCAATATACCCCAGTGTGTAGTAGGCCCCCTCCCTGTGTCAATGTGTTCTCATTTTTCTCACCCGCCTATGAGTGAGAATATGCGGTATTTGTTTTTCTTTTCTAGTGTCAGTTTGCTGAGAATTATGTTCTCCAGATTCATCCATGTCCTTACAAAGGACAAAAACTCATCATTTTTGATTGCTGCATAATATTCCATGGTGTATATGTGCCACATTTTCCCAGTCCAGTCTATCATCGATGGGCATTTGGGTTGGTTCCAGGTCTTTGCTATCGTAAACAGTGCTGCAATGAACACTCGTGCGCATGTGTCCTTGTAGTATAACGATTTATAGTCCTTTGGATATATACCCAGTAATGGGATTGCTGGGTCAAATGGAATTTCTATTTCTAGGTCCTTGAGGAATCGCCACACTGTCTTCCACAATGGTTGAACTAATTTACACTCCCACCAACGGTGTAAAAGTGTTCCTATTTCTCCACATCCTCTCCAGCAACTGTTGTCTCCAGATTTTTTTAATGATCACCATTCTAACTGGCATGAGATGGTATCTCAATGTGGTTTTGATTTGCATCTCTCTAATGACCAGTGATGATGAGCATTTTTTCATGTGTTTGTTGGCCTCATGTATGTCTTCTTTTGTAAAGTGTCTGTTCATATCCTTTGCCCATTTTTGAATGGGCTTGTTTGTTTTTTTCCTGTAAATCTGTTTGAGTTCTTTGTAAATTCTGGATATCAGCCCTTTGTCAGATGCGTAAACTGCAAAGATTTTTTCCCATTCTGATGGTTGCTGATTGACTCTAGTGACTGTTTCTTTTGCCGTGCAGAAGCTGTGGAGTTTGATTAGGTCCCATTTGTCTATTTTGGCTTTTGTTGCCAATGCTTTTGGTGTTTTGGTCATGAAGTCCTTGCCTACTCCTATGTCCTGAATGGTTTTGCCTAGATTTTCTTCTAGTATTTTTATGGTACCAGGTCTTATGTTTAAGTCTTTAATCCATCTGGAGTTAATTTTAGTGTAAGGTGTGAGGAAGGTGTCCAGTTTCTGCTTTCTGCACATGGCTAGCCAGTTTTCCCAACACCATTTATTAAACAGGGAATCATTTCCCCATTGCTTGTTTTTGTGTGGTTTATCAAAGATTATATGGTTGTAGATATGTTGTGTTGCCTCCAATGCCTCTGTTCTGTTCCATTGGTCTATATCTCTGTTTTGGTACCAGTACCATGCTGTTTTGATTACTGTAGCCTTGTAGTATAGTTTCAAGTCTGGTAGTGTGATGCCTCCCGCTGTGTTCTTTTTGCTTAGAATTGACTTGGCTATGCGGGCTCTCTTTTGGTTCCATATGAAGTTCATGGTGTTTTTTTTCCAGTTCTGTGAAGAAATTCAATGGTAGTTTGATGGGGATAGCATTGATTGTGTAAATTACTTTGGGCAGTATAGCCATTTTTACGATATTGATTCTTCCTAACCACAAACATGGAATGTTTCTCCATCTGTTTGTGTCCTCTCATTTCGTTGAGTAGTGGTTTGTAGTTTTCCTTAAAGAGGTCCCTTAACGTTTCTTGTGAGTTGTATTCCTAGGTATTTTATTTTCTTTGTAGCAATTGTGAATGGCAGTTGGTTCTTGATTTGGTTCTCTTTAAGTCTTTTATTGGTGTATAGGAATGCTTGTGATTTTTGCACATTGATTTTATATCCTGAGACTTTGCTGAAGTTGCTTATCAGTTTAAGGAGTTTTTGGGCTGAGGTGATGGGGTCTTCTAGGTATACTATCATGTCATCTGCAAATAGAGACAATTTGGCTTCCACCTTTCCTATTTGAATACCCTTTATTTCTTTTTCTTGCCTGATTGCTCTGGCTAGAACTTCCAGTACTATGTTGAATAGGAGCGGTGAGAGAGGGCATCCTTGTCTAGTGCCAGATTTCAAAGGGAATGCTTCCAGTTTTTGCCCATTCAGTATGATATTGGCTGTTGGTTTGTCATATATAGCTTTTATTACTTTGAGACATGTTCCATCAATAGAAGTTTATTGAGGGTTTTTAGCATAAAGGGCTGTTGAATTTTGTCAAATGCCTTCTCTGCGTCAATTGAGATAATCATGTGGTTTTTGTTTTTGCTTCTGTTTATGTGGTGAATTACATTTATAGATTTGCGTATGTTGAACCAGCCTTGCATCCCCGGGATGAATCCTACTTGATCATGATGGATAAGTTTTTTAACGTGCTGTTGCAATCGGTTTGCCAGTATTTTATTGAAGATTTTTGCATCTATGTTTATCATTGATATTGGCCTGAAGTTTTCTTTTCCTGTTGAGTGTCTGCCAGGTTTTGGTATAAGAATGATGTTGGTCTCATAAAATGATTTGAGAACGGTTCCCTCTTTTTGAATTATTTGGAATAGTTTCAGAAGGAATGGTACCAGATCCTCTTTGTGTGTCTGGTAGAATTCGGCTGTGAACCCATCTGGACCTGGGCATTTTTTGTGTGGTAGCTCTTAATTGCTGCCTCAACTGCAGACCTTGTTATTGGTCTATTCATAGTTTTGGCTTCCTCCTGGTTTAGGCTTGGGAGGACACAGGTGTCCAGGAATTTATCCATTTCTTCCTGGTTTACTAGTTTATTTGCAGAGAGTTGTTTGTAGTATTCTCTGATGATGGTTTGAATTTCTGTGGCATCTGTGGTGATTTCCCCTTTATCATTTTTTATTGCATCTATTTGCTTGTTCTCTCTTTTCTTTTTTATCAGTCTGGCTAGTGGTCTGTCTATTTTGTTGATCTTTTCAAAAAAAAAAAAAAACGCTCTCGGATTTATTGATTTTTTGAAGTATTTTTCTTGTCTCTATCTCCTTCAGTTCTGCTCTGATCTCAGTTATTTCTTGTCTTTGACTAGGTTTTGAGCTTTTTTGATCTTGCTCCTCTAGCTCTTTCAATTTTGACGATAGGGTGTCAACTTTGTATCTCTCCACTCTTCTCATGTGGGCACTTATTGCTGTATATTTTCCTCTACAGACTGCTTCAGAGAGGCGGTCTACTATACACTGGGGACTGTTGGGGGGAATGGGGGAGGGACAGCAGGGGGGGGCTGGGGGGGATAGCCTGGGGATGAATACCAAGTGTGGGTGAAGGGGAGGAAAGCAGCAAAACACACTGCCATGTGTGTACCTATGCAACTATCTTGCTCGTTCTGCACATGTACCCCCAAACCTATAATGCAATAAAAAAAAAAAAAAAAAAAAAACAAAACCAACATACCGCAAAACAAAAACAAAAACAAAACAAAAAAAAAATGTGTCCCAGAGATTCTGGTATGTTGTGTCTTCCTTCTCATTGGTTTCAAAGAACTTCTTTATTTCTGCCTTCATTTCATTGTTTATCCAATCAACATTCAAGAGCCAGTTGTTCAGTTTCCATGAAGCTGTGTGGTTCTGTGTTATTTTCTGAATTCTGAGTTCCAACTTGACTGCACTATGGTCTGAGAGACTGTTTGTTATGATTTCAGTTGTTTTGCATTTGCTGAGGAGTGCTTTACTTCCAATTATGTGGTCAATTTTGGAGTAGGTGTGATGTGGTGCTGAGACGAATGTATATTCTGTGGATTTGGGGTGGAGAGTTCTGTAAATGTCTATCAGGTTTGCTTGTTCCAGGTCTGAGTTCAAGTCCTGGATATCCTTGTTAATTTTCTGTCTTGTTGATCTGTCTGCTATTGACAGTGGAGTGTTAAAGTCTCCTACTATTATTGTGTGGGAGTCTAAGTCTCTTTGTAAGTCATTAAGAACTTGCCTTATATATCTGGGTGCTCCTGTATTGGGTCCATATATATTTAGGATCATTAGCTGCTCTTGTTTTATCAATCCTTTTACCATTATGTAATGACCTTCCTTGTCTCTTTTGATCTTTGTTGCTTTAAAGTCTATTTTATCAGAGACGAGAATTGCAACTCCTGCTTTTTTTTGCTCTCCATTTGCTTGGTAAATCTTCCTCCATCCCTTTACTTTGAGCCTTTGTGTATCCTTCATGTGAGATGGGTTTCCTGGATACAGCACACTGATGGGTTTTGGTTTTTTATCCAATATGCCAGTCTGTGTCTTTTGATTGTTGCATTTAGTCCATTTACATTTAGGGTTAATATTGTTATGTGTGAATTTGATACTGCCATTTTGATGCTAGCTGGCTCTTTTGCCCGTTGGTTCATGTAGAGTCTTCATTTTGTTGATGCTCTTTAGCATTTGGTATGCTTTTAGGATGGCTGGTACTGGTTGTTTGTTTCTATGTGTAGTGCCTCTTTCAGGAGCTCTTGTAAAGCAGGCCTAGTGGTGACAAAATCTCTGAGTACTTGCTTGTTCATGAAGGATTTTATTTTTCCTTCACTTATGAAGCTCAGTTTGGCTGGATATGAAATTCTGGCTTGAAAGTTCTTTTCTTTAAGGATGTTGAATATTGGCCCCCACTCTCTTCTGGCTTGTAGAGTCTCTGCCGAGAGATCTGCTGTGAGTCTGATGGGCTTCCCTTTGTGGGTGACCCGACCTTTCTCTCTGGCTGCCCTTAGCATTTTCTCCTTCATTTCATCTCTGGTGAATCTGATGATTATGTGCCTTGGGGTTGCTCTTCTTGCAGAGTATCTTTGTGGTGTTCTCTGTATTTCCTGGACTTGAGTATTGGCCTGCCTTGCTAGTTTGGGGAAATTTTCCTGGATAATATTCTGAAGAGTATTTTCCTGCTTGGATTCATTGTCTTCATCACATTCTGGTACACCTATCAAACGTAGGTTGGGTCTCTTCACATAGTCCCACATTTCTTGGAGATTTTGTTCATTTCTTTTTGGGCTTTTTTCTCTAATCTTGGTTTTTCATTTTATTTCATTGAGTTGATCTTCGACTTCTGATATTCTTTCTTCTGCTTGGTAGATTCGGCTGTTGAAACTTGTGCGTGCTTCGCAAAGTTCTCGTGTTGTGTTTTTCAGCTCCTTCAATTCATTCATATTCCTCTCTAAGTTGTCCATTATTGTTATCATTTCCTCAAATGTTTTTTCAAATCTTTTTTCAAGGTTCTTAGTTTCTTTGCATTGATTTAGGACATGTTCTCTTAGCTCACTGAAGTTTCTCATCATCCATCTTCTGAAGTCTGATTCCGTGATTTTGTCACACTCATTCTCCATCCAGCTCTGTTCCCTTGATGGTGAGGAGTTTTGGTCCTTTGTAGAAAGTGAGGTGTTTTGGTTTTGGGTGTTTTCCTCCTTTTTGCACTGGTTTCTTCCCATATTTATGGATTTATCCACCTGTCATCTTAGTAGTTGCTTATTTTTCGTTTGGGTCTCTGAGTGGATGCCCAGATTGTTGATGATGAAGTATTTCTGTTATTTAGTTTTCCTTCTAACGGTCTGGCCCCTCTGCTATATGACTGCTGAGGTCCACTTCAGGCCCTGCTCATCTGGGGTACACCTGTAGCAGCTGCGGAACAGTGAGGGATGCTACCAGTTTCTTCTTCTGCTATCTTTGTCCCAGAATGATGCCCGCTAAATGTCAGTCTGATTGGTCCTTTTTTGAGGTGACTCTTTGGATATACAGGGGTCAGAGAGCTGCTTGAGGAGATGGTCTGTACTTTATAGGAGCTCCAGTGCTGAGCTGTGAGCTCCATTGTTCATTCAGCGTTGTTGGAGACCTGTGTTATAAAACCCCTTTTTTTCCCCTCAGATGCTCTGTCTCAGTGAGTTGGGGCTTTCTTTATGAGTATCTGTTGCACTGTCCTGCCCCGCTAGGTTACAGTCTATTTACTATTTGCCTGCCGAGGTTCCGTCCTGCTGCCACGGGGCTCCATTCTACTGTGGTGTGCTCCACCCTGTTGGCGGAGTCTCTCTGTTATGGCGGGTTGCCTCAGCAACAGCAGGCTGTGTCAGCACTGGGCATGTTCCTCAGTAGGGGCGGATTGCGTCCATAGTGGCAGTCGCCCCTCCCCCACCAGGCCTCACTGTCCTGGCCAGCAGCGAAACTCTCAAACCCGAGTGCCTCCAATTGCCGCCCTGCTTGTCCCCGTGAGGGTGGGACCAGCCGAGCCTGATCACCTGGCTCCCTGCCTCAGAGTCCATCCTCTCTCTCTCTCTTTTTCTCCCCAATTTGAACAGTGAGACTCTCTCACTGGCACCCCAGTAGGCTGCTGATAGGGCACTGGGATCCGTGCAATCTTCCATGCTGCTGCCCACTGCACCGGCTCAAATCACGCTTCCCAGGAATCTCCTGGTCTGGCTCATTGTCCAAGTCCTGTTTAATCAGATGGATATGTCAATCTGCCCTTCCAAATCTCAGATTGCCGGTTTAACAGGGCACCCAGACCAGTGAGTTTTGTGCCAGGTGCCACTGTGCTGCAGCGCCGGCCAAAGCATCGGCCAAACTGGCCGCGCGAGCCCAATCACCGGCTGCCCTGGCATCCCGTTTCTCTCCTACACCTGGGTATTTTCCCGTTCTGTGGGCAACAAAGGTCCATCTGGGAATGCGGCTAGGACTCACCCTCTGCGCCTTCACTGAAAGCTACAATCCTGAGTTCTTTCTATGATGCCATCTTGTGAGAGTCCAGTAATATAGATATTTTACCAATGTTAATTCTTCATATCCAGGAGCATCATATATATTTCTTTTATTTATGTTTTCTTCAATTTCTTTAATCAATTATTCATAGAGTTCAGTGTACATATCTTCCACCACCTTAGTTAAATTTATTTTCAATAATTTTATTTTTCTTGATGCTGTTTTCAGGGAGATTGCTTTCTTAATTTCTTTCTTGAATAATTAATTGTTAATATATAGACTTATAAATGATTTTAACATTGATTTGTTTATTAGTTCTAGTAGTTTTGTGATTACATATTTAGGGTTTTCTACATGAAATATCATGCTATCTAGGATAATAAACAAGACACAAAGACTAATGGAACAGAACAGAGAACCCAGAAATAAACTCACACAGATATGGTGAACTAAGCTTTCACAAGTGTGCTGAGAATACACAATGGGTAATATATGATCTCGTCAATAAATGGTGTTGGGAAATCTGGATATCCAAATACAAAAAGATAAAATTGAACCCATATTTTATACTATACAAAACTCAAATCAAAATAAATTCGAAACCTAAATTGTTAGACCTGAAACCATAAAGGCCCTACATGAAAACACAGTGGAAAAGTTGCTTGATATTGACCTTGGTGATGATATACTGAAAATTATACCAAAAGAACAGGCAACAGAAGCAAAAATAAGTACAATGACATCAAACCAAAAAGCTTCTGTATAGCAAAAGAAAGAATCAACAGAGTGAAAAGGATACCCACAGAATGAGAGAAATACTTGCAAACCATATATCTAATAAGGGGTTACTATCAAAAATACTTAGAAATGCCTACAACCCACTAACAACAATAAGAAAAGATCTAGAGTGAAAGCTAGTCTATATTTGTCCTTATAAATCTCAAAAACAATTTATTAAAATTTGAAAATGATTAGCAAGTAGTGTACTTGCTTAATAGCAAAAGCTTGAAAACTGTTCAAAGAACACAACAAAATATATTAACTCAACAGCATAATAATCAAAATGTCTACCATCAAATGAAAAATTACTAGACATCTAAAAGGCAGGCAAATGTGATTTGTGACAAGTACAAAAAAGAAGTTTATTGAAACAGACTCAAAATGACAGTATAATTAGTAATAAAAGAAGACACTATTATAAAGATGCTAAAGATTTAAAGAAAAACATGAGTATAACAGAAAGTGAGACAAAAGACATGCAAAATACCAACGTGGAACTTCTAGGGATAAAAGCACAATATTTGAGTTAAATATTTGCTAGAAATATAACAACAGTTAAATGAAGAAGAAAAGGTAAGTGAACTTCAAGAAACAGCAAGAAACTATCCAAAAAGAAGTACTTTGATTCTACATGTAAGTGAGGTCATGCAGTATTGATCAAAGGGTACAAAATTTCAGAGAGACAGGAGGAATAGGTTCTGAGGTTTCTTGCACAAGAGGGTAACTATAGTCAATACTAACACATTAAATATTTGAAAATAACTAAAAGAATAAATTTCTAATATGCCATAATTTCCAATGTCTAAAATATGATAGGTAAGTGAGGTGATAGCTATCTAAATTAGCTTGATTTAATCATGTTGCATTGTATACATATATCAAAACATCACATTGTACCCCATAATATATGCAACTGCATTTTGTCAATTTAAAAAAACCAACAGACGGTAGAAAGTTAAAAGTTGATTAATATAGTTGTACCTCAGAAATCAAAGTAATTATAAGCTTACTAGTTCTGTTGTTTTCTCTCTTCTTTTTTTTTTTTTCTTTTTTTGAGATGGAGTCTTGCTTTGTTGCCCAGGCTGGAATGCAGTGTTGCAATCTCAGCTCACTGCAGCCTCTGCCTCGTGGGTTCAAATGATCCTCCTGCCTCAGTCTCCTAAGTAGCTGGGATCACAGGGGCCTACCACCACATCTGGCTAATTTTTGCATTTTTAGTAGAGATGGGTTTTCACCATGCTGGGAAGGCTGTTCTTGAACTCCTGACCTCAAGTATCTGCCTGCCTCAGCCTACCAAAGTTCTGGGATTGCAGGTGTGAGCCACTGCACCTGTCCTGCTTTCTGTCTTCTAATATGTTTAAAATGTGTGAGCATGCAGAATTTGGAAATATGTTGAGGACTAGAGAAAGCAAGATTTTTTTGAACATCCCACCTGCAAAAATATAAATAAACAAATTAAGAAGTAAGACAAAGAAAAGGCAACCAAACTACTTCATATAAACTATTGAGGAAATTAAAAAATGGTTTCACAGGTTAGTCATACAGATCAAATGAAAAGTAAATTTATTTTCACAATAAGTATTATTAAATAAAGGAAAGGAAAGTAATTCTTGCCATGTAAGTGTAAGAGTTAGTATTTTCTAATGTTCCAAATAAACTCTCTATGACAAACCATGTGCTCCCAAATTCCCCCTGAAGGAAAAGTTATCATCCAGGTTTTTAGCACATATAACACAATCCTAAAAATTCAAATGAGCACAAAATATAGTATTATAAAAAGCTGAATTTTAAAATTTCAGATTCTGCCCTTAAGGGTATTTCCCATATGAGTTTAAGTTTCTCTCATCACCACCCCCAACCAAAAATAAAGGTAATAGGTAAAGAAATTAGATAAATTTTCACTATGTCAATGAAGAATTATTTTCTTGACCTCAATTTCTTGCAAAATTGGAATAGACTCCATGAAGTGTCTTCTAAGCAAGAAAGTATGATAAATAATTTTTTCATCTATACAGTGATGTGTAATAACTGATTGAAGGCAAAAATTAATAATGATAGTATAAAGCCAGCAGTATCTAATACAACCTCTTTATCTTTACATTGGATAACTTAGTTTGAAAGAAATTAAATTGGAACAGTTCAAGGGCTGAAGAAGTTTAGAAATTTTGTGTATTTCTTTGTCCATTTATGCAATTGAAGAAAAATTATATATCTCCTTCAGATTATATGTGGATTGAAAATTGACAGTAAGAAATTCATGTAGTAGGAATAGGAAATTCTTCCTCAGCCTATAAAATTCACCTCAAATAAGGTGCTAAAGCATGCAAAATATATTAAAATATTCAGCACATATAGCACGTATTTGGCTTAAAATTAAGGTGAATACTGCACATCAGCCTCCTAAAATAGGAGGCTCCAGACTCTTCCTCCCACCATGAACACACTAAATAAGCAGCTACACATAGATCAGTGGACAGAACCTTCACTAGACGACTGAAACTGTGGAGAGCAGAGCCACAATTTGAAAAAGCATCTGGTTTGAATAAGCATGCAGGCATCTACCAGATCGCCTCTCCCTCACTCAGTGTGGAGCAAGCTGATAATAAACTCCAGATCTCAGCTTCTCCTTAAAGAGAAAAGGAATTGTACCATATGTCTAGAACCCTGAATTTTCTGGCACCGACTTGAGAGACGTCTCAGGCACTAATGGGATTTGGTATATTTTAGACTCCTGAGGGCCAGTAAGACAGCAGATTGAGCACAAAGATTTAAGAAGTATGCACAATATCTTGCTGGGCCAATTGGTGGGATTTGTCTTCTGTATGAGGACAGTCTTCTATATGAGAATTGTCTTCTATATGAGGACAACTTCCAAACTTATTTGATGAGGCCAGCATCACCATGTTGTCAAAGCCAGACAAATAAACCACAAGAAAAGAAACTATTGACCAATATCCCTAATAAACATAATATGTTCAACAAAAAATTACAAAATCAAATGCAAAAAGAATTAAAAAGAGATGAGAAGATAAAACATAAAAGAAAACCAGCTGAAAGGTAAATATGCAAAAAGAGCTGGATAAGAAGAGGTTTTCAGGTAAGAAGAGGTTTTAAAGAAACAAAAAAAATATGCAAAGTATTTTGAAATCTGTAAGAATACACATCAAACTGTTTTAAATTTTTAAACAAAAAATATAAATTAATGTCATGAAACCGAGCAGAGAAGCTCCTTCAAAATGTATAAGATAAAGACAAGGAAATGGCATGTGTGTCAGAAATACATGTGCACATGGCCAGGCATGGTGGCTCACACCTGTAATCACAGCACTTTGGGAGGCCAAGGAGCAGAACACTTAAAGTCATGCATTCAAGAGCAGCCTGGCTAATATGACGAAACCCGGCCTCTACTAAAAATACAAAAATTATCCAGGTGTGGTGGTGGGAACCTGTAATCCCAGCTACTCAGGAGGCTGAGGCAGGAGAATCTCTTGAACCCAGGAAGTAGAGGTTGCAGTGAGCTGAGATCATGCCACTGTGCTCCAGTCTGGGTGACAGAATGAGACTCTGTCTTAAAAAAAAATGCACACAGACATTATAAGAAAAAAGGAAAACATAAAAATAACTAATGTGAGAAAAAAAGAAAAGAAAAGCAATAAAAAAGATATAACAGACTAAATGTTTCCCCAAGAAAGATATGCTTTGTATGTATGAATCACTGAACAAGTGCCATGCAAAACTGATTTTAAATTCTATATGTATTCTAGTTTAATTTTGTTCACACCTGTAATCCTAGCACTTTGGGAGGCCGAAGTGGGTGGTTCACGAGGTCAGGAGATGAGACCATCCTGGCCAACATGGTGAAACCCCAACTGTACTAAAAGTACAAAAATTAGCTGGGCGTGATAGCGAGCACCTGTAATCACAGCTACTTGGGAGACTGAGGCAGGAGAATCGCTTGAACTTGGGAGTTGGAGGTTGCAGTGAGCTGAGATCATGCCACTGCACTCCAGCCTGGTGACAAAGTGTGACTCCCTCTCAAATTAGAAAATAATAATAATTTTAAGGATAAAATAGGGACGATAAGCAATTTACCTACAAAGGGAAAAGAGACTAAAACATGGCTAAGGCTATAGGAAATGAGAGAAGAAAACAAAGAAACACCAAGATATGTTGAAAGATAAAAGATTGCACACATACATTTTATACCAAATTGTATTGCTGTTATTGTAGAAAATAACTTAAATTTCCTGAGCTTCAGCTTCTAATCTTTAAATGTGACCAATAATAATTTCTTTCTCATTATTACTTTCTCATGGTTACTGTGAAGACCAGGGTAAGTTCTACGCAGTTACTGCTATGGGACTGAAAATTGCTTTCGTACAAATGTGAAAAATTATCTCAATGTAAATATCAATAAAAACATCACTGAATAACACTAAAAATTAGGAATAACTTAGATTATAAAATAAATTTTAAAATAGTCTGAACAACATTAAAATATTGATGATAGGCCTGGCACGGTGGCTCACACCTGTAATCCCAGCACTTTGGGAGGCCGAGGCGGGCAGATCATGATATCAAGAGGTCGAGACCATCCTGGCCAACACAGTGAAACCCTGTCTCTACTAAAAATACAAAAATATTAGCCGGGCATAGTGGGAGGCACCTGTGGTCCCAGCTACTCAGGAGGCTGAGGCGGAAGAATCGCTTGAACCCAGGAAGCGGAGGTTGCAGTGAGCCGAGATTGCGCCACTGCACTCCTGCCTGGTGACAGAGCAAGACTCCCTCTCAAAAAAAAAAAAAAAAAAAAAATTTGATGATAGTGATCAATTCTTTCTCTCTTCTGACTTTTAATAGGAATTTCTGTATGGTTTCATTGTTGAGTACATAGAGTCAGATTATTATATCTTCAATACATTAATCCTTTCATACTTAAAATGAGTTGAATTATAGACATATGTTTAAATAAAAAAATTAATTAAAACTTTGAGTGTAGAAGTTGCTGAGTTGTGATTTTGAGAATGCAAAAAAAACTGAGTTAGCCATTACCTTAAATTAGAAAGACAGCAAAATTTACTTACAAAATAGTTACCAAAAAATTAAATTCAATCTGTTCTTTTCCTATATCTTGATTTCTTAAAACTAAATTTTGCAATAATGCAAAATTATTCTATCTTTTGTTACCATAAAGTTTAATTCTGACTAAGCTTTACTTTTATTTTAATAATTATCAGCCAAGTACTGATAATTCCATGGTGATTGTAACCTTCACTGATTTACTACAATCAAATAAATATATATTAATATATATACATGTGCATATTTTGCTATCTCTTGTCAAGCAAGAAGCAATTATCAGAAAGCATTTTCTTCTGCAGAATTTATTTATCCAGATAAAGTAAACTTATAAAATTATACTAATTTTAAAGCTTTAGGTAACATCTTGTGCTTCCATAAAGTTAATGTTAATTCAGATTTATGATAAACATCTCTGTCATGTTAAAGGGATCAACTTTATATTTGGGGTTGACTGGTAGTTTTATTTTACCTCCAGTGGTTTTAGCATAAATGTAACAGTAGAAAGTTGTGGAAGCTGTTTCTAGTTGTGAATTTTCCTGTCCAGTCAGAAAGCCCGAACACTAATTTTTCCTATCCTACAAGCCTCTATTTGCTAATGCAGTGGCAGGATGGGCAGGGGGAAACTGTGCAGTCTCACTAATTGTGTGTGTTTTTATCTGAGTTATTTAGAGAGCTACAGCAGTTGAGATAGGAGTTTGACAGAACTTGTTTCTCAAAACACAGGTCACAAGGACCCCACTGATAAAACAGGATTTGGTAAGGAAGCTGGCCCAAACCCCCGAAAACTAAGATGGCAACAGAAGTGACCTCTGGTCCATCCTCACTGCTTATTATATGTAAAGTATAGTGTATTAGCATGCTAAAAGACACCCCCACCAACTCTATGACAGTATACAGATACTCTGGTGACACTTAGATGTTACCCTGCATGGTCTAAAAAGGGACAGAACCATAGGTTCTGAGAATTTTCTGCCCTCTTCACAGAAGAAAATCATGAATAATTTTCCCCTTGGTTAACATTTGATCAAGAAACAACCACAAAGATAGCCAACCAGGAGCCGTTGGGGTTACTCTGCCTATGGAGTGGCCATCTTTTTATTTCTTTACTTTCTTAATAAATTTGATTCGCTTCACTCCGTTGGCTCGATCTTGAATTTCTTCCTGCAGGAAGCCATGTGACACAGCTATTGTGGTTTTGTACTTTAATTTTTAACATAGTTTCAGATTTTCAGTGTCATAAATATCTAACTCAAACCCTTCACACATATTAGCCTCTTGCAACAGTGTCTTTGTGAAACATAGAGCATCATTTATAGCTTTTTCAAGAGAAAGCTTAATCTAAATATTATCAGATGGAAGACTTTAATGGTTTTACTGATTTCTAGTAGCGAACATGATAACCGAAGTGGATCCAGATAGCTGTATCTGAACAATGGAGACCTGCTGTGATATTACTAAGACGTTTTATTTAAAGCAAGCCTGAGGAAATTCTGGGCTGAAATAAGCATTTCAACTGCCAAATTCTAGGAGAAAATTAAGTAACAATATGCACAATTGATCTGAGATTAAAATCAATGCTTCAGAAAAATACATATTTTTACTACTCTACTTTCATACCAGGGCATCATTTTTGTAGCTTGTTAAACTTCTCATTCATAAACTAAAAATACAATTCTAAGCCCTGCAACTGACTAAGTGGATCCCTCCTCTCAGCCAAGGATATTCTGAAATCTGAAAAACGAATTCAGGCCATGATGGGAAGAGGCACAACTGACCAGCATTAACATTAAAACGGAGCTCTTAAGACTGGCAAATGGACTCTTGGTAGCAATAAGATACCAAATTCCAACCTGACTAGTATAGCATCTCACATGACAGCAGACCTTGAAAGAATTCAAGGCTGGCTGTGGGTGCTCACACCTGTAATGCCAACACTTTGGGAGGCTGAGGCAGGTGGATCACTGGAGGTCACGAGTTCAAGACCAGCCTGGCGAACGTAATGAAATGTTATCTCTACTAAAAATACAAAAATTAGCTGGGCATAGTGGCACACACTTGTAATCCCAGCCACTCAAGAGGCTGAGGTACTAGAATCACTTGAAAACTGGAGGTATAAGTTGTAGTGAGCCGAGATGGTTCATTGCACTCCAACCTGGGTGACACACTGAGACTGTGTCTCAAACAACAAACAAAAGAAAGAATTCAAAGTATGTTACCCCAAAATATATTTCTCTGACATATTTTTAAATGGTCCTGCAAAACCGTCTCTTACAAGGAAAATCTATATTTTGTAGAGAATCCCTTTCTCTTTCCCAGTCTTTTCCTAACAGTCTGGCCCCTTTTTAATTTGATAAGAAATATTACCATCTATTCTCTCTGAAGCCCACTACCTTGAGACTTTATCTATATAATGAGAACCTTGGTCTCCACAACCCCTTATCTTAGCCCATACATTCTTTTCTGATGATTCCAGGTCTTTAGATAATAAATTAACTCTTTCAACCAATTGCCAATGAGAAACTCTTTGAATCTACCTATGACCTGGAAGCCCCCACTTCAAGTTGTCCTGCATTTCTGGACCAAACCAATGTTTACTTTCTATGTAGTGATTGATTTCTGCCTGTAACTTCTGTCCCCCTAAAATGTATAAAATTAAACTGCAACCCAACCACTTTGGGCACATGTTCTCAGGACCTCTTGGAACTTGCCTCAGGCCTTGGTCACTCACATTTGCACTCAGAATAAATCCCTTCAAACATTTTACAGAGCTTCACTGCTTTTTATTGACACAACAAATGATTTGAAGTGCTCCATTCAAATACCCATACATATTTATCCATCTCTCTTCTCCTAGGCAGAAAAAATTAACTTTTCTTGAGAAAATGTAGTTTATTGGAATATCTAGCATTTTATATTTCAGTTAGAATAAAGAATTATAAATCATAAACCAAGTGGTGCATTTTTTTTAGAAATATAGTTCCTGAATAAATTTTAGAAGTATTTATCTTATTAAAATTAAATGCATCTGATGATTTTTGTTTGAATTTTTTTTCAAAATGTTTAAGAGAGTAATAAATATTAGGCACTTTCATTACATTATAAGGAAAATGGCCACTTACGGAAGCAGGAAATCCTGTTTGATATGTAGCTCCACTTCCTGCAGGCCTTTCTCAAAGTGGCTTCAGGCAGCCCCTCACTTCCCACATTGCTCGCTGGTTTGACACTGGGAGTCTAGGTTACTACCATTGTTCTGATAGAGATGGTTTTATCAACTTTGACAAATCACTTTGATCAGTTTTTTTCCTTCAGGAAAACATAAAATGTAAATCTCCAAATTATAACTTATGTGCTATTTTATTTCCAAAAATTTGGAAATAAAATAGCACATAAGTTATAATTATCACCCACTGTAAGAAATTATAATTAGGCTACTGTTACTTGCAATCAATGTTATTTTCTGTGACTGGTGAGAGAAGTTACTAGCCACACCCTTCAAAAGTTTTAGAAAATATTTACTCTAATAAAAGATGCATAGTTAATTTTTTATAATTAACTCAATTGTCTGAGTCTCTTCTAGTACACACTAAGCATATTCTTAGCAAATAATAATGTTTAAAAATGAAGTATTTAGATTATAAAGTGCACTGTATAATCTATTTAAGAAAACACTTGATAGCCAGAAGTGGTGGCTTATGCCTATAATCCCAGCATTTTGGAAGGCCGAGAGGCAGGCAGATCATTTGAGGTCGAGAGCTTAACACCAGCCTGGCCAACATGGTGAAGACCCGTCACTACTAAAAATACAAATATTAGCTGGGCATGGTGGCATGTGCCTGCAATTCCAGCTACTCGGAAGACTGGTGCAGAAGAATGGCTTGAACCTGGGAGATAGAGGTTGCAGTGAGCTGAGATCATGCCACTGCACTCCAGTTTGGGTGAAAGAGTGAGAATCTGTCTCAAAAAAAAAAAAAAAAAGAAAAGAAAAAGTGAAAAACAGAAAACACTCGATGAATTAAATTATCTTAAATATGTATATCACCAACTAATAATTAAATTATAAGATATAAGCTACAGTATCAAAATGTCAGAATTTCCCTGACTGCTTGAATTGGGACATTTAGTCTTTTGCCCTCAAATTAGGACTTATACCCTCTGATTCTAATGCCTTTGAATTGAGACTGGAATTACAGCTGAGCCAAATGTGAGTTGTAATTACCAGCTTTCCTGAGCCTCCAGCTCACAGATGGAAAATCATTGGACTACTAGTCCTCCATAAATGTATTGGCTAATATTTCTCATAATAAACTTATTTGTATATTATCTTTAAATAGAAGCAACATATATAGAGGGAGGAATCTCTGATACAGATAACTTTGACGAATACTAGTTCAAGGGACAGAAAATTGGCAACTTTCCTACTAATATAAAGATCAATATTTTTACCTAGGATTGCAATATTTTACACAATCAATGTTTTACTACCAGGGTTTCTATGGATGTTTAAAATGATAAAGGGAATCAACAGAAATATAATTTTTGTTCATGTAAAAATAATGAAGTCAAGTTAATGGATGTTTTATTTTCTTCTAGTTGGTTTATTATCTATAAAATAAAAGGAAAGATTCTGTTCTCCTTTTGTAAGAAAAGAGTAAATTAAGAAATGTTTCTTATATCAAAAGTTATTTTTCTAATCTTACACTATCATAATCAAAAGTGATTTTTCTAATCTTGCATTATCACACTTATTTTCTAGACTGCCATCTTTGGTTATGAGGGTTTTCACTGAATTTGAGCATTATAACATCTTTCAAAGTCAATTCTACATGTCCTACATATGATTCTGTTAATGGTGATGGGAGAACATTGTGTTTAGCATAAAATTAATGTAACTCAACATTTTCATATTATTCAACATTGCTATCTTAGTCATTGTGTTTTAAAATAGTAGAAAGAAAACTACTTGGAAGTGTGGTCATAAAATTGATAGTCCCTTTATAAAAATTTGAAACTTTTTGAATGTTTGCATGTGACATGATGAATTAAAGAATTTAAAGTATGCTTAAAATACTTAAGTACCCAAGTGAGCAACTATTATCTTTTAGACTTTTAAACTTTGATTAGTTTTTTTATAGAAGCATCTATATAATTAAAAATAAAATAAGTATTAATGATACTAATGTAAGTACTAATAATTACAAAGACAATTATTATTTTTAATTTATTTGGGTAATTTTTGATTAATGTTCTATTTTGTCATTCAAATCTAAACTGAAGACTATAATATCAGTATTTTTCTTGCTCACTTTGTAGCCCTGTGTTGCTGGAATGCTTGCCACACAGTAGGCCCTAGAAAATGTTGGCTTAATAAAAATCATTTATGATTTTATAACAAATAATGATAAAAAATACATTAAACAGATTATTTATGATAATTGTGTTAATATAAATTTTTCATGACTCTCCCAGCAACCCTGCAAGGTGAATGCAGTTGTCCTGTTTAGCAGTTGAGAAAACTCATGCTCAGAGAGATTGTGTTACTTACTCCAAAGTTATGCAGATAGAATTTCCCCAGTCAGTAGTTTCTAGTTTTATTTGTTTATGACTTTTTCCACACACAAATCAGAGATGCTCTGTGAAGAATCTTGTTGTCTAAATTCTCTGCACAGTTCTCACTTTGTGCTTCTCTCCACTGTGGTATCATTTTATGAACACTGATAATTTTACTTCCATAATTACCAATGGCTATAAGTTCATATATTCTCCAATTATCTTTCATTGATTCAATAAATACATATTGAGCCATGTACTATCCTATTAGGGTTTTGTACCAAATGAGTCAGATTGTAGCTCTGCCTTTACAGAAGTTACATTTTAAAGGAGAAGAACATATACAATGTATTAAAATGCCCCTGAATGATTTAAAAGTCATGTTTATCCCACAAGCTCTTGGAAATTTCATTAACTTTTCAACAGCAAAGTAGGGTTTTGAGCAAACTGAATTTTAAAATTACCTGAACTAATGAATGTATGGTAGCCGATACACAGTAAATATAATGATTAGTAGTTGCTTAATTCACTTCCCATCTACGTAGTTATTTGAGTATAGGGATATAAAATGTCAATCATACCTACATAGGGATGAATAATAACTGGTTAAGCAGTAGCTATAGGTGAAAGAAATGAGGACTGATGTTGTCTGCCTAATAGCATAATCTTTCATAATGCCTATTGTTTTAAAGCCATTTTCCTCATGACCAATCTGAGATATCCCTTCCCATTGCTATTGCATTCAGTGAGCAAGCCAAAGAGTACAGAAAGGCCAAACGAAGCACAAAAAGGCCATTCTTGGTATAATCTTAATGCTGTCACAAATTTGATAAAGGAAAACAAATCCAATTAAATTTTAGCATTTAAATATATTTGACATTAGTGAAGATATTTTGTGGGTATATGCTTATGTTGAAGGCTAAGCTTCTTGTTAACAATGAGGGTTCACAGAGACCTCAGTTCTCTGTTCCTAGAAAAAAATATCAATTCTGATTCCATTGAATTGGCATGTAAAAGACACTCAAAAAAAGGCCAGTAAATAAAAATGGTCCAAGAAAATGAAAAGATGAGTTAACAGAATAAAGACAAAGACCTGTACCCCCAACTACTTATCTTTGATTAAAAAAAACAATAAATTATAATATTAGAGGAGAAGGAGGGAATAGATGCTAATGTGAGAATCACATTAACAGTAATAAATATTTATTGAATACCTGTTAACCGCTATTCATTGTAGTTGTCTCTGCAGAAAGAGATCAGATCAGAAATTCAGTTTTCATAGGGTTTATGAGTTGGTTACAATTTGTCATAAATATGCTTATCTGAAGTAACCTTTTAATAATATTACCTAGGTAAGTCCATAGAAGAGATTAAGCTATTCTCAGTTAAACCCTTTCATGGTTTTTGTAAAATTTCTCATTAGGAAAGGGATCAAGAAGGCTATGTCATATAATAGACTATCATATTATCAACTCCAGCCCTAAATATATATGACTTCTCAGCTCAACAAGCCACCATCAACTTACTGCTTTCTGGTTTCATACTTGCGTTCTTAAAAGAAAAAAGAAATCAACTCATCTTCCTCTCTATTCACAGGTGTAGCTGAAATCACATAGCATCTGCCAAAGCATTAATGGCTTTGAAAATGACAGAATCTGCCAGAAAAAGAGGCTCTGAATCTGCCAGAAAAAGAGGCTGTGTGTGAATAGACTATTTTCTCTGAAATCTATCAATTTAAATTATATTTTAAAATGTTGCAGTTTGATTATTCTGTGATATAAAATAATTACTTTTTAGCTAGTGCTTTAATAAAAAATAATAGAATCCTTTTTTGACTTACTTATCACTTATTTTCTTTAAAAAACACTAATAGGTTTTATTTTTAATATACTGCTCTTCCATATCGAAAGTTGCTGGGTGTTTAATGCTCTGTTCAGTAGGATTTTTCATTTAGAAATAGATAATGAAAGTACTTCAGCTATTATAAACTCTTTTCTACAGAACAAAACAGTGAATCAGGTATATGAGGCAATAAGGTAATATTCAAGAATAGGTGAGATCAGACAGAGAAAAAAGTAAGAAAGATGTAAAGAGTAAAGAGCAGTCTCCTGAAAATGCATACTCTGAGGTTATTAGACTTGAAAAGTTCTTTTTGACCTTTTGCCCTTAAATACCTCTGAACTTTAAATTTAGTAGTTTGCTTTTCAGCAGAAACTTCAAGTTGAAAGAATAGCATGTGTGATTTTGAAGTGGCTACCTTGTCTGGAGTATATACCCTGGGGTTTGTTGTTGCCAGGAAAATTTAGGACATGGACACCCATGAGGAGTTTAGGAATGGAGGCTTAATAAGTAGAAGACAAGAGAAAACGAAATAGCTTTTTCCACAGAGGAAGGGGTCTCTGAGCAGAAAAGACCAGTTTAGAACTCATAGATTGGTTCAATCAGGCATGACATTTACATAGCACACAGGGAAGGCTGGTCACTCCACCCTAATCTGGGCTTTCCAGTTGATCAGTGCCATCTTGTCTGCTCTGCTTACAGCACATATGGCTGGTAGAAAAGGGAAGATGGAGCTGCCACCTTGAAAATGTCTAGTCCTGGCTGAGGCAGGAGAATTGCCTGAACCCAGGAGGCAGAGGTTGCGGTGAGCCCAGATAGCGTCATTGCACTCCAGCCTGGGTAACAAGAGCGAAACTCCATCTCAAAAGAAAAGAAAATGTCTAGTCCTTAGTTCCTACTAGAACTCATCCATGCAAGCTCCCAGGTTGCAGGATGTTCTCTGTTAGAAAATGATTTGAGGCTGCTTTTCATTAAAAAGAGAAGCCTTATCAGGGATTCCCATGCCCTTGCTATCTGCCTGTGTAATTTCTTCTTTACACCTGTATCAATTTCACAGACACAAAGCAGCTTTAAAAAACAGGCATTAAAATGTATCTCTTTTTCTTCTAAACTCATTGAACAGTATCCTCTTATACTATTCCATATTTCTTTCTTTTCTTTTTTGAGACGGAGTCTCACTCTGTTGCCAGGCTGGAGTGCAGTGGCCAGATCTCAGCTCACTGCAACCTCCGCCTCCCCAGTTCAAGCGATTCTCCTGCCTCAGCCTCCCCAGTAGCTGGGACCACAGGTGTGCCATCATGCCCAGCTAATTTTTGTATTTTTAGTAGAGACAGGGTTTCACCATGTTGACCAGGACGGACTCCATCTCTTGATCTTGTGATCTGCCTGCCTCAGCCTCCCAAAGTGCTGGGATTAGAGGCGTGAGCTACTGTGCGGGGCCTACTATTCCATATTTCTAACATTAAATGTTGCAAACTTACTGGATTATAAAATTTTAAAATAATGCATGAAGGAAAAGAGTTAAGCTGCAATTCTAATCTGTTATCAATATTATGTACCAGATCCTCTCTCTTCCAAATTTAACTATTGATTTAATATGGCAGTCAATAATTGACACTAAAATACCTTAAAACTCTTTTTTTTTTTTTTTTTTTTTTTTTTTTTTTTTGCCAATCAATGAGAGCTTGTAAGGTTGCTGAGGTTGGTTGGCCTTGAACTCTTGGCCTCGCCTTCGCAAGCGCCACGACATCCGGCCGGAGCCACTTTGGGCCCCCTTAAAACTCTTGAATAGCTTTTCATACATAGGCAGATAGCAAAGAAAATGTGAAGAAACAATGAACTTTTATAGCAAAGAAAATAAGAGAATGGCTAAATAAAATAATTTAGAAGTCACATTGTAATTAAGATGACGATATAGAACTACAAGAATAAAACAGTGACTAATTTCAAGTAGGTTCACATTGTCAAGAGCATTCTTTGATGAAAAGGTAGATTATTTCATCAAATCAAGTTTGCACAAAATAGTTCAGCTGTTTTATCACCTAAATCAAATGTCATTGTAGATAATATTTTCATTTATTTTCCTGTCCTTCTTATTATTCTGAATGCCTTTTTGATTTCTAGGCAACCAGCTAATACTTCTCTTTTTAAAAGGTCCTCTGCACAAGAATACTATTCTTAAAAAAGGTGGGTGGCCTTCCTAGAAATTTTAAAGTTAGAAATAAATGCTAATCATAAAGTAAGAAAAAAAATACAATATTTTTGAATACATGGTACAGAGAGTTAAAAAATATGTGGCTTGCAAAGCATAATGAGCTCAACAATGACACAAGAAAGAGAAAGAAGTTACAAGGTAAATTTATTTCCAGGAAAGATGTACAAAGGAACTCCATATACCAAATTCTGGGAAGATATTATGATAGTCATATTTATTAAAGACCTGTTAAGGGAATAGGGTGGCTCTTTTGATACAATCATTAATAGAAAATCATTTGAGATGGGAAGCAAATGATGCTTAGCCTGGACAAAAAAAAAAAATCATGAGGTAAAAGTTTTTTTGTTAATTTGTATAGCATATGATGAAAGAGAGATTAAATTTGTTCACATTTCTTCTCCAGAGATAGAATAATGATCATTAGGTATAAAGTAGAAGTAGGATAATTTTGGCTCAATTTAATAAACTTTTTCACCATTAGGGTTGGCTGTCAGGGTATTGGGTTACCTCAAAAGGTTATGAAATCTGTGACTCTCAGTGTTTAGGATAGATGACCATCTTTGTGCACAATCTCACTGTGCTCCAACTCCACTTCTTAGATATTTAATAGGCACCCAAAATTTAACATGCTACAAATAAATCTAAATCTTTTCAATTAGCTCTTTTCCTATTTTCCAACTCCAATAATAATTGTTCAGGCTAAAAATTGAACCATCATCCAGAATTCTCATTTTCCCATATTTAACAGCAAATACTATGGCTCAACATGCATAATAAATATGGCTTCTCTCCCCACATTTCCCCCTTTACATCACCTGCACTAACAACACCCCACACCTACCTACTGCCATGTCTTGGTTGGGTTGTTTTGATGCTCTGAATGATATCCCTGCACTTACATGTGACCCCTGAAGTTTATTCTCTACAGAGCAGCTAAAGCAATCTTTAAAAAAAAGTGTCTAATTTTGCCAGTCCTTTGTTCACATCCCTGTGATAACATACCATTTCATCTAAAATAACAGTTCTTAGTACATTAAAAGGCAGCCACATGTGATTGCATGTCTGAGTAACTCTCTGACATCACTTTCTGCCATTCTCTCCCACTTTTATTCTGTTCCAACCTCTCAACTATCATTGTTGTCCTTAGAATTCACTAATTACAGTCTTGACACAAGGGCTTGGTCCTCACTGTTCCTTCTGCCTGGAATGTCTTCTCTCAACTTTCTGCATAGCTTGATCTCTCATTTTAGTTAAAGCTTTGCTTAAATATCAGCTTATCAAAAGACTTTTCTTAAGTGCCTTTCATAATGGAGACTACCATGTCACTCACTCTTTTTCTTCTTATTCTAGAGTAGCAACTAACATGTTATACTTTGTTTAGCGTCTGACTCTGATGACTAGACTAGAAATTCTATCATCTCTTTTATTGATTATTCTATTGCTGGACTTAAAAGGGTGCTGTTCCAAAGAAGAAGCTCAAAAATATTTTTGAGTAAATGTTATGGAAGGAATTTTATTGTGAGTAAGAGATTGGAATACACAACTTAATAATGTTCTTCCTAACTCTGCAATTCTGATATCAAAACCAAGAGATATATTTTATTTGTTCTTCAACTTGGCTACCGTTTGGAAATTAATTTGAGTGTTCTCTTAACCTTAATTATTTCTTGGTGTGTGTACTCTTCCTATTAGAACACTCCAAAACTTCTCAGGAAGTTCAGTTCATGATTTTTATAGAAAATGTTTACAACATACTAGGTTTTTGTTTGAAAATATTAGATTCTTTTCACTTCCCCTGACATTACCATTTTAACCAGCTGTCTCTCTTCCTGAGGAGACTTTCAAGGATAATTATAAGAAAGTTGTAATCATTCCTTAGCAAGCAACTTTACTAGAAGGATTGCCACTTGAGGCTGTTTGTCACAGCTTTAAGTTTTACCTTAACAGAATTATAAGTGCTATTATTATCCCTCTGAGCTCTTACTACAGGAGTTATATAAGACTGGTTTTGTTTTAGAAGTTAACAACTTCCAGGGATTTATGAAGTCAAGACACTGTTTTACAAAGATCTCTAAAAACCAATGGAAATTGTCAAATAGATCAGTTAACTTATTTTCAGATAACTAAAGTGAGTGTTATATTGATCACACTGTATTTTTAGCACCCAATGTGATCTAAAGATACAGGAATGATAGCAAATAAACAGGCCAACCATTGATAAGTGGTACCATTGATTTACCCATCCACTTTTTATTTATTCATATTTGTTATAAATTAACACCTACTATGGCCCACACAAATTTCTGATGATACAGTGATTTTTTCAAAGTTTGCAATCTCACTGGGAGACATGCAAATGGTTCCAAAGCATTGTGTTTTATGCCATGGTAGCAATGAATACAAGTTATATTAAATGAACAAGGTCATTATTCTCTACTGACTTATACTTGTTTATCTTTCAGCTCTGTTAGAGAAATGGAATTATAATTGTTTATAAGCAGGAAGCATATAAATTATTATTATAGGGAAAAATGGTAGCTACAGGACATTTAATTCTCAGTTTGAGTCTAGAAATAATGTGCTGTTTTCCTATCTCAATGAAAATAGCTTCTGGTAACATAATTTGACCAATAATCAGTGATTGCACACTGAGGTACTGACAACTTGATCATTGACTTTAATGTTTCTCTGTAGTTAGTAAAGTACCAGGAGTGAACAAAAATCTTAAATATAGCAGTGTAGAATAGTAGAATAAGCAGTCAACATCATGTCAGGAGACTTGAATACCAACTCCAGCTTCATCACTAATTTGCCAACCAATAGCTTATTTACTGCCAAATAATAACCCTCCCTGGGATGACCTATTTTTATCTAATCAATGAGTTGGAAAAATAATTTCCAAGTGAACTCAGAGGACATATCTTGTTCTAAAACATATTTAAAGGGAAACCAGTGCAAGAACTCAAAAGTATTTTCATTAGTTTTGCTCAGACTTTTCAAAGAAAAGCAAACGTTCTAATCCCAGCTTTTTGAAAACTCTAGTCAATGCTGTCTAAAATACTTTTCTGTGTTAACAAAAATGTTCCATGTCCACACTGTTTAAAATATGATAGCATCTAGCCACATTTGGCTATTAAGCATTTGAAATAAGGCTGGTGCAATAGAGGAAATAATTTTAAGACATTATTATTATTTAATTTTAATTAACTTAAATGTAAATAGTCATATAAGGCTGGTGACTAGCTAATTAGGCAGCACAGCTAAATTCACTGTGTATAATTAGTATAAAACATATCTGATAACAATATACATTTAAAGAGCAGGGGCAATGTTTATTGGATCTGCTTTCAAAGGTTCTGTCCTGTATTTACATTTTAATAAAGTACTATCATTTATAGAAATAAACTATTAATGAAAACTGGAATGCTAGTAAAAGTACTGAGAGTACATTGCATATAATGAAAATTATCACTCATGACTGCTATGCCTTTGACATACGTTTTTAATAGCATTTATATAAATTGAAAAGGATAATTTCTTTCATTAACCTTCTAAGTGAGGTTTTCTGCTCATTTTCTTTGAATGTGCAAGAATGTCATTATAGTTTAAAATAGGAAGACACACTTAAGGGCATGAGGTTAGTATATGGATAGTACACTTTTTCCATTTTACTGTAGGAAATTATATTTCCTATTTTTCAGTTTTGATCTGCATAAATCTATATTAGATGAAATAAACTTCAATTAAATAAGTTTAAAATGACTCCATATTTCAAAAATGTAAAAATATATGAAACAACATGGATGGATCTGGAGATCCATGGAACTGGAGATTATGTTAAGTGAAATAAGCAGGCACAGAAAGATAAACATCACATGTTCTCATTTATTTGTGGAATCTAAAAATCAAAACAATTGAACCCATGGACATAGAGAGTAGAAGGGTGGTTCCCAGAGGCTGGGAAGGGCAGTGGGGGTCTGGTGATGGTGGCAAGGACAGTTAATGGATTTAAAAAATTAAAAGAATAAATAAGACTTACTATTTGAAGCATAATAGGATGGCTATAGTCAATAATGACTTAATCATACATGTTAAAGTAACTTAAAGAGTGTAATTGGATTGTTTGTAACTCCAAGGATAAATGCTTGAGGAGATGGATATCCTATTCGCCTTTATGTGCTTATTTCACATTGCATGCCTGTATCAAAACATCTCACTTACCCCATAAAAATATACACCTGCTATGCCCCCACAAAACTTTTTTTAATTAAGAAAAAATAAAATAATAATATGGATATTTTTCAATAGCTCTAAAAGAAATAGAAAAAAAAATTTATAAAGAGGCAATTATACACTTAATAAATCATTAACAAGATTTAAATAAAAATACCTAATGCTACTGCATTTGTGATTAAACTTCCTGTTGCCATTGTCTTTATTGCAAAAGTACTGCATATGCTTTAATGCTGAGGTTTGTTCCTGGGCTTTAATCCAATAGAGGAGGATAATAACCCTGTAAATGAACATGTGCATTTACAGTATTCCCTATAATGTTTATAAAATTAGAATAATTAACAAATCTAGTTGATTAGCTATTCTTATACAGTCAATAAAACATCATGATACAAAAGACATTAAAGTAAAAGATTCTTATGATATAATGACTATATATTTTACATTCATTAACAAGACTACCTATCTTGTGCATGGCATTTGAAAATATAGTGAAAAAGTATGACAGTTTCTGCCTTCAAGAATTTTACAGCTTAGGGGGCAGAAAAAAAGGAGTTATTCAGTAACAATCTATTGAAATACCTGCTAGGGTGAAGGGTATACACAGAGGGACGTGCATGGCTGCTGTGACAATCAGGAAATTTGAGAAGACTCAAACAAGCCTGGTTTCCCACAGCTGAATTCTGGTGCTAGTAAGGAGCTGGACAACTACACCAACCATTTCTAAAAGGCAGAGTGAGAACTCCTGCAGGGATCTTGAAATGATTTGGAAAAATAGCATTGTTGTCAATTAGGGAGTTTACCAGATTTTGAACATTAGACTTCAGAGTTGGATCTTCCTCATCCTTTGAGGAAGGAACTAATGAGCCTTCTATAATAATGGAAAGTGATTCCTCATTAGATATTCAAGATGGCAATACTTGAGGATCAGGTACTAATCAAAGTAGGTTGAATATTACTGATGTCCCAACCTAGCTCTGACCCATCTCAATTTCCTCTTAGACTGAGGTGTTGATTGAAGTGCTCTGTCATCTTCTCTGCATAAAATTTTAAAAAAGGAGAACCTTCTCTACTAGAAGATATCATTAAAGCCCCTATTTTATTTACACATAATGTTCAGCATTCCATAAAGTTTTACCAGATAGAGGAGGCTGAAAGCAAATATGATCAATAGTCAAGATCAAAAACAGAGAACAAATGCAGTCTACAATTGATCCAGATATTGGCATTAGCACACAAGGGCTTCTATTAAAGAAAATTGAGGAAAAGTAGAACAAGAAAAAAAATGGATGAAAGATTTCAATGGAAATTTGAAATTTATAAAATGAATTATATAAACATCTCAAAAATAAAAATATGTGATTTAATATTTAGAAATCAATGTGTATTTAAACACAGGCTAAGCGCAAGAGAAGACAAGATTGACTAATTTGGTCTGGTCAATATTTAGACTGAGAAAACTTAGAAAATATGTTGTGAACAACAGGTAAGCAGAATGCCAGATCATGAATGAACTCTCATTCACAATTGCTCAAAAAGAATGAAATACCTAAGAATATAGCAAACAAGGGAAGTGAAGGACCTCTTCAAGGAGAAATACCACTGCTCAGGGAAATCAGAGAGGAAATAAACAAATGAAAAAACATTCCATACTCGGGATTAGGAATGACTGACATCATTAAAATGACTATACTGCCTAAATTAATTTATATTTTCAATGCTATTCCCATTAAACTATCATTGACATTCTTCACAGAATTAGAAAAACACTATTTTAAAAGTCATATGGAACCAAATAAAAGCCTGAATAGCCAAAGCAATCTGAAGCAAAAAGAACAAAGCTGAAAGCATTATTCTACCTGACTTCAAACTATACTACAACTCTACAGTAAACAAAACAGCATGGCACTGGTATAAGAACAGACCCATAGACCAGTGGAACAGAACAGAGAAATCAGAAAGAAGACCACACACCTACAACCATCTGATCTTTGGCAAACCTGACAAAAACAAGCAATGGGGAAAGGATTCTCTATTTCATAAATTGTTCTACGAGATCTGGCTAGCCATATGCAAAAAATTGAAACCATACCCCTTTCTTCCACCATATACAAAAGTTAACTCAACATGGATTGAAGACTTAAAAACCCCAAACTATAAAAAACACAGAAGGAAATCTAGGAAATACCATTCAGGACATAGGTACAGGCAAAGATTTCATGACAAAAAAAGCCAAAAGCAATCGGATCAAAAGCAAGAATTGACAAATGGGATCTAATTAAACTGTAGATCTTCTGCACAGGAAAAAAAACTATCTGCAGAGTGAAGAGACAACCTACAGAATAGAAGAAAATTTTTGCAATCTATTAATCTGACAAAAGTCTAATATCCAGAATTTATTAAACAAGGAACTTAAAATTATAAGAAAAAAACAAACAACCCCATTAAAATGGGGGCAAAGGACATACACAGACACTTCTCAGAAGAAGACATGCACGCATCCAAAAAACATGAAAAAAAAAAAAAGCTCTACATTAGTGATTGTTAGAGAAATACAAATCAAAACCACAATGAGATACTATCTCATGCTAGTCAGAGTAGCTATTATTAAAAGTCAAAATAGTAATAATAATAAGATTTGCTTGCAAGTTTATAGAGAAAAAAGAAGGCTTTTACATTGTTAGTGGGAGTGTAAATTGGTTCAACCATTGTGGAAGACAGTGTGGCTATTCCTCAAAGAACTAGAGGCAGAAATACCAGGTGATTTAGCAATCTCATTACTGGGTATATACCCAAAGGAATAGAAATCATTCTATTACAAAGATACATATTGACATATGTTTATTGTGGCACTGTTTCTAGTAGCAAAGACTTGGAACCAACCCAAATGTCCATCAGTGATAGACTGGACAAAGAAAATGTGGTACATGTACACCATGGAATATTATGTAGCCATAAAATGGAGTGAGAGCATGTTTTTTTTGCAGGGACATGGATGGAGTTGGAAGCCATTATCCTTAGCAAACTAATGCAGAAACAGAAAGCCAAACACTGTATTTTCTCACTTATAATTTGGAGCTGGACATATGAAAGATAATGAGAATACATAGACATATGGAGGAAAACAGCACACACCGGGCCCTGTGATGATGAGGGATGGTGGGAGGGAGAACATCAGGGAGAATTGCTAATGGATTCTGGGCTTAATACCAGGGTGATGTGATGATCTGTGCAGCACACCACCATGGCACATGCTTACTTATATACCCAACCTGCACATCTTGCATATGTATCTCTGAACTTATAAGTTGATGGAAAAAATTTTTGAGTAGACTGGACAGATGAGCTTTGATTTTTATTGATCTTATTCTGGAATAATAAAAACCATGCTAAAGAAAAAAGGAGGAATAAAAGAATTGAAGGTTGCAGATCAAATTGAATTAAACCAAATTCATTAAGACTATAAACCTTTCCTATAGAGAAAAGAATTCATCTTATACTCTGATCTCCAGATAGATAGAATAACTATGGTATAGAATAGCTTGCTAAATGGTAAGATAGCTAGTGCAAAGTATTTTATTGGATAAGTTTAGGACCCTGGGACAGCTGAGATGACTTTCTCAATATACCTTGGACCCAGAAAGCAGAACCATGTATTGGAATACTTAAATTTCATAATGTAGCTTAGAAGAGAATATACTTCAGAGACAATGGAAAGGAATTAAGAAGTCACTTGCAATAATAAATCATGTAAAAATGTTATATTTAATATGCAAAGCTGAGCTGAGCTTTGCATATTAAATATAAAATTTTTAACTCATCATGTAAAGTAGATAAATGTACTAAATACACCACATACAATAAAGCTTTTTGAAAAGAAAGAAAGAAAAAAAGTTAAAAGAAAAAGAATACAAGAAAAGAAAAGAAGCAAGCCAGCAAAGAACAAAGAAAAACTAGCAAGAATAGAAACTGAAGAAAATATTCCATCTTTTTGTCAGAGGGATATGCAATAAAATAGTGAATTACCCTTCCAAAAATTAATCTCAAGAAAGAAATGAAAGAACATGAGATTGACAAGAACAGAGAAATTTGGGGAAATAATATTCACTAGAAAAATTAAAACTATATAAACAAGTAATAGAACGAATACAACAAAAAAAGTCAAATAACTGATATAGAGGAAAAATTTATAAAAATCCAATTGAATGCAAAAAATTCCACAAAGGAAATAGAAACCAGAAAATAATAAATATGAAATTCATCTAAGAATGATTCGGTATAATGCCAGTTGGTAAATTGAAAGGTAGATGCATAACATATAGAATGAAAAAAATATGTATTCACAGATATAATACTGGGAACAGCTAAAGCCTAAGAAAATAAAACAAAAATCCTGAAGAAAAACAAAATGGAAATTTGCTATTCTGGGTATTGAGAATTGTTACAAATATACCATAATAAAGAATGTCACATTGTAATAATTCAATAATCCTTTTGTAGTGAATATATATATATATATATATATATATATATATATATACTTGAACTCTCTTTTATTGTCTATTTTTATATCTATGTATACATATACATATATATTTTCATATACATATATATATAATGTAACAACATTAAAATTAAGAATTTCTTTTCATTATAACACTTCAAAATTGAAGTGGCATGGCAAAATATAACAAAGAAATGGTACAGACAGCTTCAACTGTAGTGATGACAGATAATATTTATTACAATGGGAAATATCATTACATATATATATTATTTGATATATATAAAACAGAGAGGTTGTTCATATCTAGAATCCTCCTACAAATAAGTTTGGAAAGGACAGGCAATCCTATAGGAAAATGAAGAGAGTAGATTAGTGACTTCAATAAGAGAAAAATTAAATGGCTAAAAAAAAAAAAAAAAAAAAAAGGTGAAAGATGCTCAAACTAATAACCAGGGAAATGCTTTTAAAATTGCTATGGGACAGATAAAATCAAGTCTTTCAGTATCAAGTGTTTCAGAGGAGATGGAGCCTTGGGAATATGCATACCTTGCTGGGAGTATAAATTAATACAAGCACTTTGGAAAACTGCCATTTTCTAGTAAAGTTTGAAAAACAACACATTACTCCTGACTCAGACATTCTATCCTTAAGTCTATGCCCTACAGGTAGACATGCACACATACATTAGGAAACATGCAGAGTAATGTTTATAGTAGGTTTTATCAGAATATTATCAAATTGGAAATTCATATTCTTCAAGAAGATAGTTGAAATGGAATATCCCTTAATGAAATATCAATACAGCTATTAAAATGAGTAATTTTGGCCAGGCATGGTGGCTCACGCCTATAATCCCAGCACTTTGGGAGGCCAAGGCAGGCGGATCACAAGGTCAAGAGATCGAGACCATCCTGGTCAACATGGTGAAACCCCGTCTCTACTAAAAATACAAAAATTAGCTGGGCATGGTGGCGCACACCTGTAGTCCCAGCTACTCGGGAGGCTGAGGCAGGAGAATTGCTTGAACCCAGGAGGCGGAGGTTGCGGTGAGCTGAGTTTGCACCATTGCATTCCAGCCTGGGTAACAAGAGTGAAACTCCGTCTCAAATTTTTTTTTGAGACGGAGTTTAACTCTGTTGCCTAAGCTGTAGTGCAGTGGTGCAATCAATCAACACTCACTGCATGTTGACTTCCCAGGGCTTACGTGATCCTCCCACCTCAGCTTCCTGAATAGCTGGGACCACAGGTCGGTGCATGCCCCGAGTCCCAGCTAATTTGTGTGTGTGTGTGTTTTTTTTTGTTTTGTTTTGTTTTGTTTTTTTTTGTAGGGACAGGGCTTCACCATGTTGTCCAGACTTGTCTCGAACTCTCAGCCTCAAGTGATCGGCCCAGTTCAGCTTCCCAAAATGCTGGGATTATAGGCATGAGCCACCATGAAAATGAGTAAATCTTAATATAATATTGGATGAAAGAAGCATAAAGGCCAAAAGGTAGTAAAACAAAGTAATGTTCAGAAATTATTATGGATATGGTAATAATAAAGGAAAGCAAGCATATGATTACAGTTGTTCTTCAACTTATGCTAGCATTATATTCCAATAAATCTATTGGAAATTGAATATATATTTAATACCCCAATAAACTCATTGTAAAGTAAAAAAAATTAGTAAGTTGAACCATCATAAATCTAAATGCTCCTCAACTTGATGGAGATACATTCTGCTAAACTCATTTTAAAGCTGGAAAATTATTAAACCAACCATCATAATTATCTTCAAAATTATAATTGTGTTTTACTTTAAAAGGAGGGAAAGACTTTTGATAAAAGGATTATACTTGTTTGTTCCAGAATTTTGCCAATTTACTATTTCTTATCTTGGATAATCAGAAAGCCTCCCAGGACTCCACATTGTGAACATAAGAAAGCCTTTAATGGAGGTAAAGGATATGGTACAACATGAAAATGAAGCATGTGCAATCAAGTTGCTTCTCTTTCTAGCACAACTCTGTCGAGTCCTTTCTTAGCAGCACAATATGCATTTTGTCTTTGAAATATCAACCATCAAAATATGTGTAAGAAATTATAATTTCAGGTGACACTGGGCAAAATTTTACAGTTGGGTCTTTTATACTTTGCTGGTCATGTGGCAAATCTAAGCTATGCAACTGGTTGCCAGGCTAAACCATGAATCTATACATTAACAACGTGGACAGGCTACAGTCAGATTCCAGGGGCTGGTGGGTGCGTGGCGGGTGGTGGTTCTGACTTAAAATGACATATACATATCTCCATCTAGCTCCTTTCCTTCTTATCACAGCCACAGGTCAGTACCAGACTTCCAGATGACCAGCTAGCTATAAGGCAGTCTTTCCTTACACAAGCTGTGGTTCTGAATCTGTACTTAGGCTGTACAAGTATATAATACACCATTTTTAAAACAAGTGGACTATTTTTAGAACAATTTTAACTTTACAGGAAACTTAGCAGAAAGTACAAAGAGTTTCTGTATTTCCCTTCTCTTCACCCACCGCACATTCCTCTAATATTAACACCTTGTTTTAGTGTCATAGATTAATTACCATTGATAAATCAATATTGATACATTATTATTAAAGCCCATAACTTATGTTAGGATACATTCTTTGTGATGTAGAGTTATATGAATTTTGACAAATGCATAATGTCATATAGTCACCATGATAGTATTACACATAATAGTTTCACTGCCCTAGAAAGCCCCTTTTCACCACCTACTCAACACTCCCTCTCTGTTCTGAACCATTGGCAACCACTAGTCTTTTTGCTGTCTCCATAGCTTTGCCATTTCCAGAGTGTTATACAGTTGGAATCAAATAGTATATATAGTTGACTCTCCATTCATGAATTCAAACAAATATGGATCAATATTTTTAAAATAAATTTTAAAATAATACAATTAAAAACAATACAAATTTTAAAAATGCAATATGAGAACTATTTTCATAGCATTTACATTGTATTAGGTATTACAAGTAATCTAGAGATTATTTAAAGTACATGGAAGGATGTGCATGAGTTATATGCAAAACTATGCCATTTTTTGTAAGGGATGTGAGAATTTACTGATTTGAGTAACCAGGGAGTCCTGGAGGCAATCTCCAATGAATATCAAGAGATGACTGCATAGACTTTCAGATTCACCTCCTTTACTGAGGAATACGTATTTAATGTCCCTCTATGTCTTTTCATGTCTTGGTAGACAATTTCTTTATATCACTGAATAATATTCTAATACATGAATATAACACCGGTTTTTAAAATCCATTCACTTTCCAAAGGTCCTCTTGGATGCTTCCAGTTTTGTTAATTATGAATTAAGCTACTATACACATTTATGTGCAGGTTTTTGTGTGCAGATAACTTTTTAACTCATTTGTATAAATATATATCAGTAGTGTGTTTGCTGGATTGCATAGTGAGACTACATTAGACGCTAGTAAGAATGTATGGCGTTGGTGGGGGGGCTGGGGAGGGATAGCCTGGGGATAAATGCCAAGTGTGGGTGAAGGGGAGGAAGGCAGCAAAGCACACTGACATGTGTGTACCTATGCAACTATCTTGCACGTTCTGCACATGTACCCCAAGACCTATAATGCAATAAAAAATTAAAAAAAAAAAAAAAAAGAATGTATGGCAACAAAAACTCTCATGTAGGCCGGACGCGGTGGCTCATGCCTGTAATCCCAACACTTTGGGAATCCAAGGCAAGTAGATCACCTGAGGTCAGGAGTTTGAGAGCAGCCTGGCTAATACGGTGAAACCCCGTTTCTACTAAAGATACAAAAATAAGTAAAAATACAAAAATACAGGTGGTGCATGCCTGCAATCCCAGGTACATGGGAGGCAGAGGCAGGAGAGTCACTTGAACCCTGGAGGCAGAGGTTGCAGAATAAAGAAATTGCTCTATACAGTGCTGGGGTAGTGGATACATGACACAGAGTTTATCCAAACTCATAGCGTACATTATTTACATAGTTTTCTTAAAATTACCTTGTTTATTCTTACTCTTAATATTTATTACTATATAATTTGGCAAATTCATGTCACAAATCTGTACAGACACCTTTCTCTATTGTTGCTTTTTCTTTATTACTTTGGATCATAGCTAAGTTGGCTCTATTATCTCATAAATTATAAATAGTAATGTTCTCAGTTTATGCTGTCTTTTATATAGATATTCTGTAAAGGAACTACTTCATATACTGGAAAAAAATTTTACAAATGGGATATTATTGATGGGATTATTTAAATAAACTTGTTGGCCAATCTTGAAAGATCATTTAAAACCATTGTGTAAGAAAATGTTTTCAGCCGGGTGAGGTGGCTCAAGCCTGTAATCCCAGCACTTTGAGAGGCCGAGGTGAGTGGATCACAAGGTCAAGAGATCGAGACCATCCTGGTCAACATGGTGAAACCTCGTCTCTACTAAAAGTACAAAAAAACTAGCTGGGCATGGTGGTGCATGCCTGTAATCTCAGCTACTGAGGAGGCTGAGGCAGAAGAATTGCCTGAACCCAGGAGGTGGAGGTTGCAGTGAGCCGAGATTTCGCCATTGCACTTCAACCTGGGTAACAAGAGTGAAAAACTCCATCTCAAAAAAAAAAGAAGAAAATGTTTTCCCTGGGTTTTAAAAAATAGATTTATAAATAAAAATTAAACATACAATATTCACATGTTTGATGCTTCTTAAACAAATAATAAAGAAAAAATACTCCATGTTCTACAACATTAATAGGTAGCATTTACTTATTTTTATTTTCTGAATTTCTCTATTTGGATTTCTTCTTGTTGTTTGCCATACTGCCCAAGAACGTGATGCTCTTTTCTTAGTTCCAGTTGACCAGAAGGAGGAGATAGATGTATCACTGAATAGCACTAGGGAATACCGGAACTAGCATTATCCAATAAAGTTCAATGAATTACAATTTACCCTCTCTTTACTAACTCTCAAAATACAATATTCAGTTGACAGGTGTCTTAAAATTATTATAAATTTCCCTCATTTTACACATTAATAAACTATAGAGTCACTCTGTGACTAGCCCAAAAACATACAGACAGCTATGGGGCTAAATCACAGCTCTTGTGATACTCAGGCTGGTGGCCTACATCATGAAGGAGATCTAGAAAGTGGGAAAGACAGTCCAACGACCATCTATATAGTAGGACTTCCACAAAAGAAGGAAGTCTCATGCTCAAATCTGTTTAGTTGACAACAAATAGAAAAGGTCTTTTTCAAGATATTTGCTTAACATTTCTAGTCTTTAAGAAAGTACTTTGTTCACGGAAAGTCTGCACAAGAGAAGATCAAATATAAAATAATTGATGCAAAGTATGGGGGGAAAATATTTCTGAGAGAATTACCTTTTCCAAGTAGCATTCTTAGAAGATAAACAATCTTGAGCAATACATTTATGGAAAGCAAATCAGATTTTGCTTTTTAGGTATTTTGGTGTTGTTTACATTTCCCAAAGAGATCACCTAACAAGTAAATTCATATTATCCTAAGTGCCAGAGAATAATCTAATTACATGTAGCACTTTATTGCTGTTGAGAAATGAGTTATTCATACAACAACTATAAATTGACAGTAAAAATTTTACTAGCCATCAACGTTTTTCTCTGCTTTTCCTAAATCTTCTATCACTTGATTTATAATCTTGGATCAACCTGTTTGCTTCCATAGGTTTCAATATCCGCATTTGTTAAACTGGTGGAATCATATATGTTCTAAAGTTTCTTCTAATTCTAAAATGCTGAGGTCACAATTCTTGCTGTACTTCTTACCAATCACAAGCCAAATAAACATTAAGCTATTTAAAAACTCTTTAACCCTTTCTCCATGAGGAGAGGGTCCAAGTCTCTCTTTTTTAATAATGTATTCCTCAAGCTGAAATAAGTGCTTCATACATAATAGATGCTTGCTCACTGTTGAGCGAATTAATAAACAACACAAACACTGTCATACCTCGATTGAAAAGAGTGGGAAAAGAACTCAATCCCTTCGTTTTATAGCTGGATACACTAAAATTGAGCAATTATGATGAATATGTACTTAGTGAAGATTAACAAACATTAACATTATTAGAACATAATCCAATGCTGGTAATACATGTATTCCAGAGTGTTGAGATTTTTAATTAATCTGAGTGATGTGTATTTGGAAAAATCTGCATGATGTGATAATGAACAGGCTACTTCTTTTATATTAAAAGAACCTCAGAGCTAGAGATCATCTTATTGAACATGCCTTATTTGACCAAAGAGGAAATTGAAGCTATAAAATTTTTAGACACACAAGTTATTTATGATAACTGCTTCTGTTTTTAGTCTCTTTATTTTGTTTTTATTTATTTATGTATTTTTTGAGACAGAGTTTTTCTCTTGTTGCCCAGGCTAGAGTTGGAGTGTGATGGTGGGATTTTGGCTCACTGCAACCTCTGCTTCCCAGGTTCAAGCGATTCTCCTCCCTGAGCCTCCGAAGTATCATGTGTCACCATGCGTGGCTAATTTTATATATTTTTTAAATTTTATTTATTTATTTTTTTTTAATTTTTTTGTTTTTTTAAAATTTTTATTGCGTTATAGGTTTTGGGGTACATGTGCAGAACATGCAAGATAGTTGCATAGGTACACACATGGCAGTGTGTTTTGCTGCCTTCCTCCCCTTCACCCACACTTGACATTTATCCCCAGGCTATCACCCCCCAGCCACCCCCGCTGTCCCTCCCCCATTTCCCCCAACAGTCCCCAGTGTATAGTAGACCGCCTCTCTGTATCCATGTGTTCTCATTTTTCTCACCCACCTATGAGTGAGTATATGCAGTATTTCTTTTTCTGTTCTTGTGTCAGTTTGCTGAGAATGATGTTCTCCAGATTCATCCATGTCCTTACAAAGGACACAAACTCATCATTTTTGATTGCTGCATAATATTCCATGGTGTATATGTGCCACATTTTCCCAGTCCAGTCTATCATCGTTGGGCATTTGGGTTGGTTCCAGGTCTTTGCTATTGTAAACAGTGCTGCAATGAACATTCGTGTGCATGTGTCCTTATAGTTGAACGATTTATAGTCTTTTGGATAGATACCCAGTAATGGGATTGCTGGGTCAAATGGAATTTCTATTTCTAGGTCCCTGAGGAATCGCCACACTGTCTTCCACAATGGTTGAACTAATTTACACTCCCACCAACAGTGTAAGAGTGTTCCTATTTCTCCACATCCTCTCCAGCATCTGCTGTCTCCAGATTTTTTAATGATCGCCATTCTAACTGGTGTGAGATGATATCTCAATGAGGCCAACAAACATATGAAAAAGTGCTCATCATCATTGGTCATTAGAGAGATGCAAATCAAAACCACATTGAGATAATTTTATATTTTTAGTAGAGATGGGGTTTCTCCATGTTGGTCAGGCTAGTTTCAAACTCCTGACCTCAGGTGATCTGCGCACCTTGGCCTCCCAAAGTGTTGGGATTACAGGTGTGAGCCACTGTGCCAGGCCTGATAACTGCTTCTTCAGCACACAGGGTAAATTTTCATGATGCTAAATTTGTTGACAGAGAATTGTGCTTGTATTCAGTAAGAATTAATGTGATCATATTATGGCAGACATATCCTTGTGTATGATAATTTATTTCCAGTCTCTCTGTAATTTAGGTCACTCTATTGACCACCAGGCAACTCTAAAATATTCTCAAATGCTTAACTGTGACTTCCATTCCAGTAAGAGTAAATTCTGTTAATATTATTTGCTTATAATACAGAAACCTAATATATAAAACAATGCTAGCTATATAACACAGTCATCACAATGACGGTTTTAGCAACCAACAATACCTTACATTTCAACTCCACATATACTAACAAGTAAAAGAAAAAATGCTGCATATTGCTAGAATCATTCATAGAGAATATTCATATTTCCAATTGGTGGTGCAGAGGCTGGAGTTAGTTCTTGTTCTCAGGTCATTTCTCTATTATTATTACTTTTAATTCCTTCTTCAAACAAGCTAGGATGGTATATATAAAAGCAACAAGATAGTTGTCTGACCCCTGTGGCACATCTAAAGAACCCCATGACTTTATGAAACAGAAGTTGAAATGCTCAGTCCTAGGTTTGTCAATAGAGAGGAGAAGTATCAGCCAATTAATGTATACAGGGAAGGATTCACATATTAATTTGTTATACAATAATACATTGAATTTTCGTTATATGCAACACACTGTATTAGAAACTGAGTTTAAAAAGGCACAAATAAATTCAAAATATCTGTCCTCATGGAATTATACTTGTGCTAATTTGTTCTTTTGCTGTTTGTTTTTATTTATCTTGATTGCTGATTTGGTTTTGTAGAGTCATCATTACTGGTCATTATGATGAATCAGTTCACACTAAGTAATTATCACAATAAATTTCGACTCTCAAACTGTGTGTATTATTTGTGATTTATGTACACTTGCATTTTTTCTGGAGTAAGAAACTTAACCCTCCAAAGAGTTTATGCCCCTGTTGTAGATCTACACACATTTTAATGTAATAGGTCTAAGGTCAGTAAAATGCGATTTTTTGAGTGCCTATAAGTAGACTGAATTAAACTCTAAAGTAATATTATTTCTTTTGTAGTAAATCACCATTGGATATTAGCTCATTCATGCAAGACAAAAATAAAGACTCTTAAGTGTCTGTTCTCAGATTGAAATTTATAATAGTGAATGAATATGCCTAATGTGTCTATAATTGACTTGTTTGTAAAAGTATATTTTTAAACATCTTCATCAATGTATAATTCACACACCATAAACTTCGCCAACTTAGAGTGTACAATTCAAATATTTTTAATATTTTCACAGAGTTATGTAATGACTACCATAATCTAATTAGCAGAAACTGCCTGTTCTCCTGTCCCTAGCCCCTCATAACCACTAATCTATTTTCTGTATCTATAGATTTGACTATTCTGAGCAATTCATGCAAATAGAATCATGTAATATAGTCTCTTGCAGCTGACTTCTTTCAGTGAGTATAATCTGTTCAAGGTAATTTATGTTGTACAAGTCATCAGTGATTCATTCTATTTTGTTGTTGTTGTAGTTTTCCATTGTATAGATAGATCAGTTTTGTTTATCTATTCATTGGTTAATGTACATTCGAGCTGTGTCTAGCTTTGGGCTATGATGAATTATAATACTGTTATGAACATTAACATACAAATTTTGTGTAACATATGTTTTTATTTATTTTGGGAACGGTCAACCTAAGAGTGAAATTGCTGTGCTGTATGGTGACTCTAGTTTTGACACTATAAAGAACTGCCAAACTGCTTTCCGAAGTGGCTGCACCAATATAGACCCTCACCAGCAAATTATGACATTTTCAATTTCTCCGCATTTTCTCCAACAGTTGTTATTATCTATCTTTTTTATTATAGTAATTCTAATGGCGTACAGTGGTTTCTCACTGTGGTTTGGAGTTGTATCTATTTAATGCTTTTTTGTTTTTTCTTATTTCCTAAATAAGACTCTGTCTAAACATAGTAATTGAAGTAAATCTAAGTCCAGCTTCCAATTCAGTAAACTCAATGCTGAACTTAAAACAGAATAGAAATCCAGACAACTTAATATTTACAGTATGTGTTAACTTTTTCTATCCTGCTATAAATATAATTATTGCACATAAGAATTCTCTACTGCATATTCTTTGATTTTAACAATAGGTCATGCCTAGGAGATTTTTTTTGCCCTTTTCTTCATTATTGTGAATTTCAAATTATGTTATTAAACAAAATATTAACATATTATTTATAAAATTGTTGATTTGTGTTCTTTTCTAGATTACCTTGTGCTGTTGGTTTCATAGGAAATAACTTATTTATAATATTTTTATTGCTTTCGATGAGCATTGCTTCAGATGCTTTACAATTTACAGATGGCTTTACAAACTCAGCTTAACTTTGGAACCTGCTGAATGTGTTTATTGCCCTAGATTCTAAACACCTGTATCTTGAAAGAAGCTGCTGTGCAAGGCACAACCTACTGAGTCATTTTCAAAACACAAAGTACAGGGAGCAGGTGTTCAGTTGTCAGTAATGGAATAAAACAAAGTTACAAACTGGGTTAGTTAGTAATACGAAGAGCACAAACTGTATTTCCAGACTTGTAGTTAAATTTGTTTCTCTATTTGATTTTCAAAATTGCTAAAATACCTTACTCTATTCATCTCTAAGATAACTAAGATTCCATAAATATTTATTCCAAAAGAAGATGGAATATGGTCACTTCATAATTCATCACCTTTAAATACTAGCACAGCTGGTCAAAGGAATTTGTAAAGGTGATATGTTTGACATCACTTTAGACAAAAGAAAAGAGAAAGAAGAAAGAGAAAAAGTAAGTGGAGAAATAATACTACAGTGTGTTATTTTGGCATCATATCAGACACTCTTTCTGAGTAAGTATAAAGTTCACAAAATTTATGCAAGCCAACATGAATGTCATTTTCCATAATAGCTAACATTGATTATTTCTATAAAATAAGTATTTTGTAGATGCATTGCATGTATAATTTTTTAATCATTAAAACAATTATAAAATAGTACTATTAGGATCTGCACATTTTACAGACAAAGACTCTTCATTAAAGGATTAAGTGATTCAGACAGCATCAAACAAGGGAGGGAGAGAGCCAGGACTTAAGCCCAGGCAACCAGTCTCCAGAGCCCGTTCTTCTGAACAGCATACAGGCATGCCTCTGCATAAGACTGAAATGTTGATTCTACACGTTCCATTCAAAACAAGCAACTAAATTTAAATACCTCCTGATTCTTTAAAAATTCCAGTGAAAATATGGGAAGATGAACAAAAAGAAGAACAAAATCTGCAATAATACTGGGAACAAAAGTCTAAAAAGCAGATATATTTTTATGAATATCCAGAAAACAGAAACATATAGATTCCATTGACTGTGAAAGTACATAAGGAAATCAATTATCAATTAAATGCAAGGACAAAATAGAAATATTTTTGCAAACTACACTAACTAAGAAACTGTAATGCCATGTACCCTTCTTTAAAAAAATACTTGAAGATACCCTTCATAAAAAATGAAAAATGATTTAGAATAAAAACTACTGAGCTTTTCAGTATTTAGTGAAAAATAAGTTTGGGCAACAAACAAAAAGAACTTGATCAGGAAGTTCTAACATTAATATTTGCAGCTCTCTAAAATTATAAAGCATTTTCTAATGTACTGATCGATTACCTGCCTCTTTTTATTTCTAGGGATTAATAGCAAGAATCTGTAAGAATTATGCAGATTAAGTAATAAGTAGAAGAAGAATAAGTAGCATGATCATTGAATTAAAAATTCCTCGTATTTTCTGTAGGTTTGGACTCAGTTATAGAGGTAAAAGGGAAAGCATCCAGTGGGCAAAAGTGGAAGGTATTTTCTTACTGAGATTCCTTCCTTCCTTCCTTCCTTCCTTCCTTCCTTCCTTCCTTCCTTCCTTCCTTCCTTCCTTCCTTCCTTCCTTCCTTCCCTCCCTCCCTCCCTCCTTCCTTCCCTCTTCTCTCTTTCTCTTTCTGGTTCTCACAGTCACCCAGGCTGAAGTGCAGTGGCAAATCTCAGCTCACTGAAGTCTTCACTTCCCAGGTTCAAGCAATTCTCCTGCCTCAGCCTTCTAAGTCGCTGGGACTACAGGCACATACCACCATGCTCAGTTAATTTTTGTATTTTTAGTAGACAGGGTTTCACCATGTTGGCCAGGCTGGTCTTGAACTCTTGATCTCAAGTGATTCATTCTCCTCAACCTCCCAAAGTGCTGGATTACAGGTGTAAGCCACCACACCTGGCCTGTGATTCTTATATACAAGAATAAACACCCTGCTGCTAGCTCGAATAGGCATCCATAGAGTACAATGTTCTGCCAATGACAGATTGACCTTGACAAGTCTCAGACTTCCTAGGCCTTATTTCCATTATGCAATGGAGACACGGATCTTGTTATTGACTGAGTCATTTGATCAACCAGGCTGATTCTTTTTGGTTTCAGTTAAGAAATCAAATACCTACTTGGAAGGTTTGACTAACCATTGGTGGGGTAGCAGGGGTGGAAAGTGTCCTTAGATCATCAGAAACTTTTTTTTTGTAACAGAGGTTATTAATCAAAAGCCTTTTATATGTTTCAACACATACTGGATGTAAAGAAACAGTGTGATGGCATTTTAAAAGTTACTCTTTATTTTTAACCATAATATAAGCTCTAAATAAAACCTGAAGAATACATATAAAATATAAATAAGCTAAGCCAATGATTGAAGAACTATTCTTAATACATATACTCCAAGTTAATTTCAAAATCTGTTCATGTTTATTTAACAAAGGTTGGTGTTGTTTTATTAAGGGACAAGGACTTAGGTTTACAGTTAATTGATGTAACTTAAGGACTGGAAAACTGGAGTCACTTTATTTACATTCTAAGGGAATCAGAAGTACAAACTCATGGGCACTCAAAAATATGCAAAAGCCGATTAATGCTCTAAAATTACAAAATCAGATGCAATTGGGCTCATAACTTTCTGAGTTCAGCGAATTGCAAATTTTTTCCAACTATGACTCACATAATATAATGCTGGTGACTCAGTCTCTTACTGCTCACTAACCTCAAATCACACCTGTGCATCTATTACTGAATTTAGAAGTGTTAGAGCATTATGTACCCAAGAATGCAAAGGTTTCTGGCAAAGAACGTACTTCCCTTACTGAAGGTCACAGCAGGTACTGATTCAGTAAGAGATCACCATCAGTGGCCCGCTAAAATCCAACTCCATTATGCATCGCAGCTGGCTTTCAAGTGAATGAGCTTCCCTTATGATTATAATATGAATCTGTACTGTTATCAGGGAATTCTAAAATCAATCTGACAAATGCATTTTGCGATTATCTTTGGACACAAAAGCCAAGTATTTCCTGGAATGCTAACCCCAATTGCATTAGTTCAACAATTGACCTTGAGAGTCTCCTTCATTTTGGCTCCTCATCAATTTAATATGGATCCATCTCCTTTTACCAAGTATTATCTCAGTCCTAGTGGACTTTAGTGATGCTGTTAACAAAGCCTCATTACACGAGGGAAATGGAGAATATTAGAAAAACTAATCATTGCCAACAGAAATAAAATTTTTAAAAAATGAATTTGAGTATCCTGTTACACTGTCTTTTAAAGAAGTCAAGATTTACACCTGTCTTCTAATTCATCAAAGGAAATGTGAGCAGGCACTGAGAGCTCAGTGTGTGTTGAAAGATGTGCTGCTTGGCAATGCCTCTGCTGTCTGAATATTCCTGAAAAAATAGTATAGAAAACTTATTTTACACATACTTGTGAGAAAATCATAGTTTTTTGAATGACTAGAAGTTAAATAACTTTCATTAATTAAAGCCATGACACTATTTTGCAAATATAAATCATAAAGATTCTAATTTCCAAAAATATAATGAAGCAAATTATCCAAAATTAATATTCAGGCTTTAGATAATAGCTATAATTCTAAGAGGTTTATTTTGTATGTCTTGAGTTATTTTGTTTATATAACAAGGAATTTGAAGCTGCTATAGCTCCTGATATGAATTGTAACACCTCATTTACCTGGATGTTTCTTGCTTGGATAATTGGACTTATTCAGGACAAAGCTGAGAACATGAAAATAAGTAAAAGCATCCATTGGTAGCCAAAATATACGTCTCAAAGTGTATAATCTGCTAATGAAATAACTTTCAAGGACATATGGAAAACGATGTGCTTTATTTTAGACACAGAATTCAAAACTTTGATCATGATGGAAGCAAACTGGCAACATGAATAAGTTTCAACTGAAATCTGAAATGAACAAGAAAAATAAATAATGTGAAAGACAACCCAAGAACTTGCAAACACAGGATAATCTGTAAAGCCAACATAAAGACCAATAAGATCTGAGGTTACACAGAGTGCCTTAGATCCCTCATTATCATTATATCTGAACTCTTGAATCATCAAAAGAAGCATGAATTATGTTTCATATATACTACTCAAGGAGACTGATTTTTTCATATTTTGGGAAAAAATGTCAGACACATAATTTCAAAAAATATTTTCCAGAAAATCAATGAACTGTCTAGAAAATTCACATTCCAGAGAGGTAGGGAATTAAAGATTAAGTGGAATTAGGCATCTTATAATATCCATATGTATGTATGTATTAGGTATTTGTCCTAATGCTCTCCCTCCTCTTTCCCCTGAAACTCTCACAGGCCTGGGTATATGATCCTTATCCCTAAATTCTTAGCTCTTTAAACAAAGTAATGTATTTTCTGCTAATTTTTTAAATTTCTCAAAGGCCTAAAATTGAAATGGAGACAAAAGAGAAGAAAAGACATTTTGGTGACTTCTGAATTCAGTTTTAACATGCAAATAACTTAGAAGTCATACTCCTGCCATTGCAAGAGGAAAAAAAAGGGCTGGACAAAGTGCAAATCAATGACTCCTCTTGGAACCATCAGATTACAAAAATTGCAGAGCACACTGCCATCTAGAAATCTGGAGAGACAGGTGAACCTAGTCCCTGCTGAGATATGCTTCCCTGAAGCAAAGGTTGCTAGTGTCATAAACTTATAAGAACAATTAAATAGTAACTTTGACAAACTGCTGGAAGATAAGTATGAAGGAGCATAAGTGTAAAAAATTTCTGGCAGAAGAACACATTCTTAGGGGACTCCACAACTTCATGACCTTTAACCTCAGGAAGTCCACCAGGTTCTCCTGGTGAATGAATCTGAGGAAGATCCTTCTGTATCTCTGGCAGAAGAAAGGATCATTGTTAAATTTACCAAGATCCTTCTCCACAAAAAAATCCTATTCTTCAGAGAAAAAGACTTTTCCAGAGTTTTATCCCATCTAAGAGAAGGACAGTCTTCCCAAACTAGCCTCCCCTAGTGTTTCTCTCTTACTCAAGGAAGAAAAATAGCCAACTAGTCAATAGGGTTCAGAATCAAAGACCTAATCTTGTGAACACTTCAGCCAGAGAAGGGAGTGGAGGGTGGGTGGAAGGGGCAATGTTATTTTTCTTTTTTAGCAAAACAAATTTATATCTTTATTTTTTTTATTTTACTTTAAGTTCTGCAGTACATGTGCTGAACATGCAGGTTTTTTACATAGATATATGCATGTGCCATGGTGGTTTGCTGCACCTATCAACCCGTCGTCTAGGTTTTAAGTTTCTCATGCATTAGGTATTTGTCCTAATGCTCTCCCTCCTCTTTCCCCTCAAACTCTCACAGGCCTGGGTATAGGATATTTCCTCCCTGTGCCCATGTATTCTTATTGTTCAGCTCCCACTTATGAGTGAGACTATGGCTGCATAGTATTCCATGGTGTTTATGTGCCACATTTTCTTAATCCGGTCTATTATTGATGGGCATTTGGGTTGGTTCAAAGTCTTTGCTATTGTAAATAGTGCTGCCAGAGACACAACAAAATTTGTGATGCTGGCCTCATAAAATTGAGTTAAGAAGTAGTCCCTCTTTTTTTATTGTTTGGAATAGTTTCAGAAGGAATGGTACCATCTCCTTTTTGTACCTCTGGTAGAATTTGGCTGTTAATCAGTCTGGTCCTGGGCCCTTTTTTGTTGGTAGGCTATTAATTATGGCCTCAATTTCAGTACTTATTGATTTATTCAGGGATTCGACTTCTTTTTGATTTAGTCCTGGGAGGGTGTATGTGTCCAAGAATTTATCCATTTCCTCTAGGATATATTTTTTTTTAGTTTATTTGCATAGAAGTGTTTATAGCATTCTCTGGTGGTAGTTTGTATTTCTGTGGGATCAGTGGTGACATCCTCATTATTGTTCTTTATTGTGTCTATTTGATTCTTCTCTCTTTTCTTCTTTATTAATCTTGCTAGTGGTCTATTTTGTTAGTCTTTACAAAAAAAATCAACTCCTGGATTCATTAATTTTTGAAGGGTTTTTCATGTTTCTATCTTTTTCAGTTCTGCTCTGATCTTAGTTATTTCCTGTCTTCTGCCTACGTTTTAATTTGTTTCCTCTTGCTTCTCTAGTTCTTTTAGTTGTTATGTTAGGCTGTCAATTTTAGATTTTGAATTTTTCCTGCTTTCTGATATGGGCCTTTAGTGCTATAAATTTCCCTCTAAACACTACTTTAGTGTGTGCCAGAGATTCTGGTACATTGTCTCTTTGTTCTCATTGGTTTCAAAGAACTATGTTATTTCTGCCTTCATTTCATTATTTACCCAGTAGTCATTCAGGAGAAGGTTATCCAGTTTCCATGAGTTGTGTGGTTTTGAGTCAGTTTCTTAATCCTGGGTTCTAATTTGATTACACTGTGGTCTGAGAGATTGTTATGATTTACATTAGTTTTAATTTTCTGAGGAGTGTTTTACTACCAATTATGTGGTCAATTTTGGAATACTTGCTATATGGTGCTGAGAAAAATGCATATATTCTGTTGATTTGGGGTAGAGAGTTCTATAGATGTCTATTAGGTCTGCTTGGTCCAGAGCTAAGTTCAAGTCCTGAATATCCCTGTTAATTTTCTGTCTCATTTATCTGTCTAATATTGACAGTGGGTTGTTAAAGTCTCCCACTATTATTGTGTGGAAGTCTAAGTCTCTTTGTAGGTCTCTGAGAACCTGTCTTATCAATATGGTTTCTCCTGTATTGGGTGCATATATATATATATATATATATATATATATATATATATATATGATAGTAAGCTCTTCTTGTTGCATTTATCTTTTTACCATTATGTAATACTCTTTTTTGTCTTTTTTGATCCTCGTTGGTTTAAAGCCTGTTTTATCAGAGATGAGGATTGCCACCATTGCATCTTTTTGCTTTCCCATTAGCTTGATAAATATTCTTCCATCCCTTTAATTTGAGCCTATGTGTGTCTTTGTATGTGAGATGGGTCTCCTAAATACAGCATACTGAAGGGTCTTGACTTTTTATCCAATTTGCCAGTCTGTGTGTTTTGATTGGGGCATTATGCCATTTACATTTAAAGTTATCATTATATGTGTGAATTTGATTCTGTCATCACGATGCTGGCTGTTTGTTTTGCATATTAGTTGATGCAGTTTCTTCAATCTTTCATTGTTCTTTATATTTTGGTGTCTTTTTACAGTGGCTGATACTAGTTTTTCATTTCCATATTTTGTAGCTTCTTCAGGAGCTCTTGTAAGGCAGGCCTGGTGGAGGATGGAGGACAAAATTCCTCAGCATTTTGTGTCTGTAAAGGATTTTATTTCTCCTTCACTTATGAAACTTAATTTGACTGGATATGAAATTCTGGGTTGAAAATTCTTTTCCTTAAGAATGTTGAATATTGGCCCCTACTCTCTTCTGGCTTGTAGGGTTTCTGCAGAAAGCTCGGCTGTTAGTCTGATGGGCTTCCCTTGTGGGTAACTTGACCTTTCTCTCTGGCTGCCTTTAACATCTGTTTCTTCATTTCAACCTTGGAGAATCTGATGATTATGTGTCTTGGGGTTGCTTTTCTTGAGGCATATCTTAGTGGTGTTCTCTGTATTTCCTGAATTTGAATGTTGGCCTGTCTTGCAAGGTTGGGGAAATTCTCCTGGAGAGTATCCTAAAGAGTGTTTTCCAGCTTGGTAATGTTGTTCCTGTCACTTTCAAGAATCTCAATCAATTGTACATTTGGTCTTTTGCATAGTCCTATATTTCTTGGAGGCTTTCTTTATTCATTTTCATTTTTTTCCTCTAATCATGCTCTTCACATCTCATTTAATTAAGTTGATCTTTAATCTTTGATATCCTTTCCTCCAGTTGATTGATTTGGCTATTGATACTTGTATATGTTTCACAAAGTTCTTGTGCTATGTTTTTCAGCTGCAGGCCATTTATGTTCTTTTCTAAACTGGTTATTCTAGTTAGCTGTTCTTGTAACCTTTTGTCAAGTTTCTTAGTTCCTTGCACTGGGTTAGAACATGATCCTTTAGCTCAAAGGAGTTTGTTATTACCTACCTTCTGAAGGCTATTTCTGTCAATTTGTCAAACTCATTCTCTGTCCAGTTTTGTGCCCTTACTGAATAGGAGTTGTGATAATTTGGAGGGGAAGAGGCATTATGATTTTTGAAATTTTCAGCACTTTTGCACTGGTTTTTCCTCATCGTCATGAATTTATCCACCTTTAATCTCTGATGCTGATGAACTCTGGGTGGGGTTTTTGCATGGGTGTCCTTTTTCTTGATGTTGATGTTACTGCTTTTTGTTGTTAGTTTTTCTTCTAACAGTCAGGCCTCTCTTCTGCGGGTCTGCTGGATTTTGCTGGAGGTCCACTCCAGAATCTATTTGCCTGGGTATCACCAGTGGAGGCTTCAGAACAGCAAAGATTGCTGCCTGCTTCTTCTTCTGAAAACTGTGTCCCAAAGGGGCACTAGCCTGATTCTAGCCAGAGCCCTCCCATATGAGGTGTCTGTCAATCCCTGTTGGGAGGTCTCTCCCAGTCAGGAGGCACAGGGGTCAGGGACCCACTTGAGGAGCCAGTCTGTCTCTTAGCAGAGCTTGAGCACTGTACTGGGAGAACCATTTTGTCAATATCTGCTGCTCTCTTTAGACTCGGCAGGAAGGAATGTTTAACTCCACTGAAGCTGCGCCCACAGCAGCTCCTTCAACCAGGTGCTCTGTCCCAGGGAAATGGGAATTTTATCTATAAGCCCCTCTTGGCACTGCTACCTTTCTTTCAGAGATGCCCTTCTCAGTGAAGAGGAATCTAGAGAGGCAGTCTAGCCGCAGCTGCTTTGCTGTGCTATGTTGAGTTCTGCCCAGTCCAAAGTTCCAGGCCTCCTTAGCACTGTCTGGGGAAGACTGCCTACTCAAGTCTCAGTAATGACTGAATCCCCTCCTGCTAACAAACTCTATCATTTCAGGTCGACTTCAGACTACTGTACTGGCAAGGAGAATTTCAAGCCTGTGGTTCTTAGTTTGCTGGGCTCTGTTGGAGGGGGACTCACTGAGTGAGATCACTTGGCTCCCTGGCTTCAGCCTCATTTCCAGGGAAGTAAACAGTTCTGTCTCACTGGAAATCCAAGCACCACTGGGAATGTAAAAAAAAACTCATGCAGCTAGCTCAGTGTCTGCCTGAACAGCCACCCAGTTTTGTGCTTGAAACCCTGGGCCCTGGTGGTATAGACACACAAGGTAATCTAGTCTTCAGATTGGAAAATCCATGAGAAAAACATAGTATCTGGGCCAGATAGCACAGTTCTCATGGCTCCCCGTTGCTGGGAAAGGGAGGTCCCTTGCTCCTTGCACTTGCTGGGAGAGACAATGCCCTCCCTGCTTCTGCTCATCTCTGGGGGTGCCTAACCAATCCCAATGAGATGAACAGGATACCTCAGTTAGAAATGCAGAAATCGCCTACCATCTGCATTGGTCTCACTGGGAGATGCAGACCAGAGCTGTTTCTATTTTGGCATCTTGCCAGATCCAGCTTGGAAATGTTATACTTAGTGAAAAAATACATTTATGAAGATCACAGCTCAGAGATTCAGGACATTTAGAGATTAAGATCTAATCGGAAAGTTGTATAATGCTCCTCCTTCCTCATACCTTTCCTCCACATCAACAAAGCTCCATTATAGTAACAGTGAATTATACATGAAAGAGGCACAAGACACAGACTTCCTCTGAGGAGGAGTACTTAGGGAAGCCAAAGTCAAAAAGAGAAACAGAAACAAATGCACAACAGGAATTTAGCACCTCCAGCTATAGCAAATGTTAAACACAGAGCAGCTGCTGGGCAGAGTAACACAAGTTCTCTCATTCAAAACCTATTAACTTCAGTCAGTTTCTCTTAGTCAATACATGTCTAGCTTCCAGCAAAAAATTATACAGCATGCTAAAACACAATCCACAGTCTTAAGAGAAAAAGATTATTGCACATGTGTCAGTGAGGTCAATGACAGCAGTATCACAAGGAATGTGAGGGAGAAATTGAAAACCCTCTCTTAGAAGGAACCCACCTACACGTAAAAAATAATAGTGTTATTGGAAAGAGAATTTAGATCAGTTATAAATGTATATTGTAAACTCTAGAGCAACCACTATATATATATTTAAAAGATGTTTTTAAATTGATTTACTAAGAGAGAAAAAACAATAAATTTATAGTGTTCAATTAAAACCAGAGAAGGCAGAAAAAGATGGGGAAAAACCCAAGAAAACAAATACAATAAATATGAAATAGTTACAAGTGGAATATCTGTTATTACAATCATGTTAATATTATTTTAAATGTGATTGGTATAAATATATTTATCAAAAGACAGCTATTGTCAGCATGGATTAAAGAAAAACAAAAGCAAAAAACAAACAGATGCAATGGTATGTTGTATACAAGAAACCTACATTAAATATAAATAATCAAATAAGTTACAAATACAAAGATAAAAATGCACCATAACAAATAATTACAAAATAATTATACATAATACTAAAATAACCATAATTAAAACAATAATTAAAAACAATCCGGTGAAACCCCGTCTCTACTAAAAATACAAAAAATTAGCTGGGCACGGTGGCGCGTGGCTGTAATCCCAGCTACTCAGGAGGCTGAGGCAGGAGAATTGCCTGAACCCAGGAGGCGGAGGTTGCGGTGAGCCAAGATCGCGCCATTGCACTCCAGCCTGGGTAACAAGAGCAAAACTCCGTCTCAAAAAAAAAAAAAAAAAAAAAAAAAAAAAAAAACAATCTAGGATATGTATAACTTCAGAACAAAGAAAAGTATGAGAATTGGAGAAAGCTTAACATCTTTCTTTGATAACAAATCTATTTTTTTAAGAAGTCACAACTTCAAATGTGCATGCACCTAACATCAGAGCAGCAAAATACTGAAAATAAAAACTGATGGATCTCAAAAGAGGACTACAGAAATATACTATTATATCTGGAGATTTCAAAACCCTATTTCAATCATTGATAGATCAAGCAGGCAGAAAATCAGGAAGGATATATTTAAATTGAACTACATCATTAATCAGCTAGATCTAAAAAACATTCAAGAATAACTCAACAGCAAAAATAAGTACAATTTCTAAGCTCACATGGAGCAATCACCAAGACAGATGATCACATTTTGGACTATAAAACACAGCTTCAGAGATTTCTAAGATAAAATCTATACAACATAAATTTTTTGTGAAACTAACCAGAAGTCAATTTTTAAAATACTAGAAAATACCCAAATATTTGGAAATTCAACAACACACTTCTACATTTCTACATAACACATAAGTCAAGAAGAATTATAAAGGAGAGGCTGGGTGTGGTGGCTTGCACCTGTAATCCCAGAACTTTAGGAGGCTGAGGTGGGCAGATCACCTGAGGTCAGGAGTTCAAGACTAGCCTGGCCAATATGGTGACACCCCATCTCTACAAAAATACAAAATTAGCTGTGCATGATGGCAGGTGCCTGTAATCCCAGCCACTCAGGAGGCTTAGGCAGGAAAACTGTTTGAACCTCAGAGGCAAAGGTTATAGTGAGCCAAGATCACACCACTGCACTACAACCTGAGTAACATGGCAAAACTCTGACTCAAAAAAAAAAAGTATCAAGGGAAATTTAAACATATTTTAAATTAAATGAACATAAAATACTTATCAAAATTTGGGAAATACATTGAAATTTTGCTAAAAAGTGAAATTTACAACATTAAATGCATACATTACAAAGAAAATGTGATCTAAAATTAATAACGTTAAGTACCCACTTCAAGAAACTAGAAAAATAACAGCAATATATTCCTAAAACAAGCAGAAGTAAAGAATAAAAGTTAAAGCAGATACACATAAAATTGAGGATAGAAAAACAATACAGAAAAGCAATATAACTAAAAACTGATTCTTTATCAATAAAATTAACACATTTATAGCAAGGCTAACCAGGAAGAAGGGAAGGGAGAGAGAGAGAGGAAGTGTGGGAGAGAGAGAAATAGGAGACATAACTTTTCACCAGAAATGAAAAAAAAATGGTTAAATAAATAATACAAGTAACACTGTATCCACAATTTTAAAAATTATGTGATATGTACCAATTACATAAAATAAACAAACTACCACAACTTTAACAACGGAATATAAATAACCTGAATAACAATTAATCGACAATTGTTCTATTGGTAAATTACAGCAAACTTTCCAAAAAGAAATGATGCCAATTATTTAAAATCTTTCCAGGAGGTAGAACTCAATTCATGAGTTTATGATTACCCTAATGCCCAAAGCAGAGAAAGACAGTATAAGAAAAGAAAATTTCAGACTAATATCTCTCATAAACATAGATATAAAATTCTCAACAAAATAGTAGCAATTTGAATCTAACCATATAAAAAGAATTATACAGCACAATCAAGTAGAATTTATTCCAGGTATGCAAAGCTGACTCAACATTTAAAAATCAATCAAAACAATTCAACACATCAATAGGCTAAAGAAGACAAATTATATGATCATACCAACTGATATCCAAAAGGCATTTGACCAAAATCCAACATCTGTGTTAAAGATTCTCAGGAAACTAGAAATAGAGAAGGACTTCCCTGATGTAATAAAGAACGTCTACAAAAACTATGGGTAGAATAATATTTAATAATGACACTGGCTACTTTCCCCCTAATATTGAGAACAAAGCAAGGATGGCCTCTCTCACCAGTCCTTTTCAACATCATACAAAATTTCTATCTACTGCAATAAGGCAAGGAAAAGTAATGAAAGGTATACAAGTTGAAAATGAATAAATAAATATGTATTTACAGATGACACTCTTTTCTATATAGAAAATCCTAAAGAATCAACAACAAAAAAAGGAACTAAAAAGTCAGTTTAGAAAGGTAATAAAACAAATGATTATTACTTAAAATTAATTGCAACCTATGGCAAACTAAAATTTAAAACTTAAAAGAAAATATCATTTACAATAGCACCAAGATAAATAAAATACTTAAGTATAAGTTGAACAAAACATGCAGATCTATATGTAGAAAATTTCAACACACTGATAAAAGAAATCAAAGATCTAAATAAATGAATTTATTCCATGTTCATAAATTCATTGAATTAATATGGTTAAGACATTAATTCTTTCCAACATGATATATAGATTCCATTAAATTTCTATCAAAACCTTAGCAAATTATTTTGCAGATACTTGCAAACTGATTTTAATGTTTATATGGAAGTGCAGAAGACCCATAATCAAGCAAATGTATTCCTAGGCATTTACCCAACTAATTTTAAAATTTATACCAAAACCTGCACATGGATAATTATAGCAGCTTTATTCATAATTGCTAAAACTGGAAGCAATCCTTCAGTAGGTGAATGAATAAACAAAACAATACTACATCAACATAATGAAGTATTAATCAGAGACAAAAAATGAATAAGCTAGCAAACCTTGGAAATACCTGGATAAATTTTAAATGCATATTGCTAAGTAAGAAAAGTCCATTTGAAAAGATTTATTATTCCAATTATATAACACTCTGGAAAAGACAAAACCAAAGATCATAAACAGATAAGTGGTTGTCAGGGGTTTAGTGGAGAGGGGCTAAACAGGGGAAGCATAATGAATTTTTTGGGATGGTTCAGATATTCTGTATAATACTTACAATATCATGATTTTAAATGACACTGTGTAGACCAAAACTCAGAAATTTATAACACAAAATGTGTTCCTTAATGCATAAACATTTTTTAAAAATTCACTTAGGAATTTTGAGCATCAAAGAGAAGGCATAATGTGATAAAAGACTCCATGTTGCAAATATATGAAACAGTGTCACTGAAGGGGATAGGAGAAAAAAGATGCAGACCTGAGTAATTCTAAGATCAGATGGAAAAGAAGCACTGAAAATCAGCACTGTATTCAGATAAAAGCATTGCTTCCCATGGATGTATGGCTTTACAGTTACCATATATGCTGAAGCCGTTTCTCATCTCTAATCCATAAGTCCAAAATCAGAAATGCTCCAAAATCTGAAACTTTTTGATCATGGCATAATGACATTACACCACAGTAGAAAATTACACACAGAAGTATGTAACACAAACTTTTTTTATACACAAAATAATTTAAAAATAAAGTATAAAATTTATTTCAGTCTATGTGTATAAAATGTATATGAAACATACATTAATTTTGTGTTTAGACTTGGTTCTCATCCCTAAGATATCTTATTATACATGCAAATATTCCACAATCCAAAAATATTTGAAATTCTACACACTTTTTGTTCTAAGCATTTCAGATAAGAGATACTCAATCTTCAAAAGGATAATGAGTGGTAGAAGCCACATATCTCCCTGGAGTCAGAGTTACAGATAAGCAAGTTAAGTGGGCTAGAATGGTCCAAATGGTAGAATTAGTATAAACTTATGTTTAGCTCAATATAGCTTCAAATAGTTTTATATGGAAATAGTTATATATAAATTTATGTATATAGATTAGCATGTATACATATATTTCCTTCCCTGTTAGCTGAGAGGTCTTAGATGAAATGACCCTCCTGCAGCAATGAAAAGAATCAGGTCACCTTGGAGAAATAGCTGAATATAGAACTGGAACTAGTAATACAAGATGAACCTGAATCATTTTGTGGTGCTAGAAAGTAAGTAAGTTCTAACAAAAAAAAAGTAAAAAATAAATACAATAAAATATAGCAACGAAGTTGTCAGAGACACATATGTAAAAAAGCTTCCAATGACCAAAGTTGAAACAACTTAAGTAACAAAATAAATAAAACAATGTTGGATTATAATCCAGAGAATAAAATAAACACTGTGAGTTAATACTGGAATAAAAAATTATTGAACAAATAAATCAATAAGATGAAACAAATATCTTATGTAGAAAAATTATTTTAAAATTAGGTAGATATTTATCCTCAAAGAGGTAGAGCATAATTCTGACTCCTTAAGTGTGGGACATTCATAATTACTTCCTTTTCAAGAGTAGACTATGAGGCCGGGCGCGGTGGCTCAAGCCTGTAATCCCAGCACTTTGGGAGGCCGAGGTGGGTGGATCACGAGGTCAAGAGATCGAGACCATCCTGGTCAACATGGTGAAACCCCGTCTCTACTAAAAATACAAAAAAATAGCTGGGCATGGTGGCGCGTGCCTGTAATCCCAGCTATTCAGGAGGCTGAGGCAGGAGAATTGCCTGAACCCAGGAGGCGGAGGTTGCGGTGAGCCGAGATCGTGCCATTGCACTCCAGCCTGGGTAACAAGAGCAAAAACTCCGTCTCAAAAAAAAAAAAAAAAAAAAAGAGTAGACTATGAAAATGGGAGGAAAGGTAGAATAAGTTTACAGTAGAAAACTTGATAAACAAAATGTTGGCCATGATGTCATGTGGATGGGATGTACCCGAGATATTATTTTAATAAAAATGACACATTACCTTTGTGATTTTTCTTCCCCAAACCCATAATTTCAGTGTAATCATGAGAAAAAAACTTAGACAAATATCAATCAAGGGAAAGTCTACTAAATACCTGACCAATAGTTCTTGAAACTGTCAAGGTTAGGAACAGCTCTAGAGTGCACTTCCCAGAGAGAGGGATGCAGAAGTGATCTCTGCATTTCCAACCAAGGTACCATGTTCATCTTAACAAGATTGATTGGACAGTGGGTGTAGTCCAAGGAGGGCAAACTGAGGTAGGGTGGGGTGCTGTCTCACCTGTGAAGTGCAACAGGCTGGAGGACCATCCCTCCTAAATAATGGAGGTCATCAGGGACTTTCCCAGTCACTCCAGCATTCCAGTTCAGATACTGTGCTTCTCCCATGGTCTTTATAGTCCAAAGAGAGGAGATTCCCACCCGGCCAACAAACACCAAGAATTTCAAGCACAAATCTGGGCAGCTATCTTAACTTGTGCCTGGAACGCCTCTGAGACAGAGCTTCCCATTCCCCTGAAAGAAAGGGGGCTGAAGGTAGGGAGCCAAGTGATCTGGCTCAGTAGGTCCCACCCCTATAAAGACCAGAAAACAGAAACTCACTGGCTTGAGAGTTTTACAGCCAGCATAGCAGTTTGAGCTTGACCCTGGATGGTTGAGCTGTTTGGGAAAAGGGCGTCCACCATTACTGAATCAGTCCATCATTACCCAGGTAGTCTGCTACTACCAAGGCAGTTCTAACCTTACCTGTGTAAACAAAATCACAATGAAGTTTACACAGAGGCTGAGTGGTGCCCATGGCAGCTCAGCAATGTCTCTGCAGGCAGACTGTGACTAGACTTCCTCCTTGAGGGGCAGGGTTTCTCTGAAAAAAGGCAGCAGCACATCAGGGACTTATAAATAAAGCCCTACCTTCCTAGAACAGAGCACCTGGGAAAATGGGCAGTTGTGAGTACCACTGCAGCAGACTTAAATGTCTCTGCCCAGCAGCTCTGAAGGGAGCAATGGAGATCCCAGCACAGCACTTGAGTTCTGATAAGGGACAGACTGTCTCCTCAAGCAGCTCCCCGACCCCCATATATCGAAAGAGACACCTCATACAGAAGAGCTCTGGCTAACATCTGGCAGGTAAGCTTCAGGGATGAAGCTGCCAGAGGAAGAAACAGGCAGAAATCCATGCTGTTCTGCAGCCCCCACAACTGATTCCCAGGCAAGTAGGGTCTAGAGTAAACCTCCAGCAGTCCAACAGAAGAGGTGCCTGACTGTTAGAAGGAAAACTTAAAAACAGAAAGAAATAGCTTCAACATCAACAGAAAGAACATCCACTCAGAGACCTCATCTGAAAATTAGATGAGGTCTAATTTTCACCCACTTCCTAAGAAAAAAGGTAGACAAATCCATGAAGATGGAAAGAAACCAGTGAAAAAAGGATAAAAATCACAAAAAAACAGAATGCCATTCTTCCTCCACGGGATTCTCATCCTGACTAGCAGGGAAAATAAACTGGATGGAGAATGAGTTTGACGAATTGACAGGAGCGGGCTTCAGAAGGTGGATAATAATAAGCTTTTCTGAGTTAAAGGAAAATGTTCTGACCAAATGCAAAGAAACTAAGAACGTTGAAAAAAGGTTAGACAAAATGCTAACTAGAATGACTAACTTAGAAAAAAAACATAAACGATTCAATGAAGCTGAAAAACACAGCACAAGAACTTCATGAAGCATACACGTTTCAATAGCCAATCAATCAAGCAGAAGAAACGATATCAGAGATCAAAGACCAACTCAATGAAATAAAAAGTGGAGGCAGGATTAGAGAAAAAAAGAGTGAAAAGAAATGAATAAAGCCTCCAAGAAACATGGGATTATGTGAAAAGACCAGATCTATGTTTGATCACTGTACCTGAATGTGACAGGGAGAATGAATCCAAGCTGGAAAACACTCTTTAGGAGGACTTTCTGAACCTAGCAAGGCAGGCCAACATTCAAATACAGGAAATACAGAGAACACCACAAAGATATTCCTCAAGAAGAGCAACCCCAAGGCACATAATTGTCAGATTCACCAGGGTTGAAATGAAGAAAAAAAATGTTATGAGCAGCCAGAGAAAGGTCAGATTATCCACAAAGGGAAGCCCATCAGACCCACAGCAGAACTGCAGGCAGAAACAATAATAACCAGAAGAGAGTGGGGGCCAATATTCAACATCCTTAAAGAAAAAAACTTTCAACCTAGAATTTTATATCCAGCCAAACTAAGCTTCATAAGTGAAGGAGAAATAAAATCGTTTACAAACAAGCAATTGCTAACAGATTTCTGTCACCACCAGGCCTGCCTTGCAAGAGCTTCTGAAGAACGCACTAAACATGGAACAATCAGTACAAGCCACTGCAAAAAATGTACCAAATGGTAAAGACCACTGACACAATGAAGAAACTGTGTCAACTAAGGGGAAACACAACCAGCTAGTATCAAAATGGCAGGATCAAATTCACACATAACAATATTATCCTTAAATGTAAATGGCCTAAATGCCACAATCAAAAGTCACAGACTGGCAAATGGATAAAAAAGTCAAGACCCATTAGTGTGCTGTATTCAGGAGACCCACCTCACATGCAAAGACACACATAGACTCAAAATAAAGGGATGGAGGAAGATTTACCAAGCAAATGGAGAGCAAAAAAAGCAGGGGTTGCAATTCTAGACTCTGATAAAACAAACTTTAAACCAACAAAGATCAAAAGAGACAAAGAAGGGCTTTAGATGATGTTAAAAGGATCAATTCAACAAGAAGAGCTAATTATCCTAAATATATGTGCACTCAATACAGGAGCACCCAAATACATAAAGCAAGTTCTTAATGATCTACTAAGAGACTTAGACTCTCACATAATAATAGTGGGAGACTTTAACACTCCACTGTCAATATTAGACAGATCAATGAGACAGAAAATTAACAAGGATATCCAGGACTTGAATGCAGATCTGGATCAAGAGGACCTCATAGACATCTACAGAGCTCTCCACCCCAAATTCACAGAATATACATTCTTCTCAGCACCACATTGCACTTACTCTAAAAAAGTCATAATTGGAAGTAAATTACCCCTCAGCAAATGCAAAAGAACAGAAATCCTAACAACCAGTTTCTCAGACCACAGTGCAATCAAATTAGAACTCAGGATTAAGAAACTCACTCAAAACCATAAAAATACATGGAAACTGAACAATCCTGAATGACTGGATATATGAAGAAATGAAGGCAGAAATAAAGATATTCTTCAAAACCAATGAGAACAAAGGCACAATGTAGCAGAATCTCTGGACACATTTAAAGCAGTGTCTAGAGGGAAATTTGTAGCACTAAATGCCCAGATGTGAAGTGAGGAAAGATCTAAAATTGACACCCTATCATCACAATTAAAAGAAATTGAAGAGCAAGAACAAACAAATTCAAAAGTTAGCAGAAGACAAGAAATAACTAAGATCAGAACAGAACTGAAGGAGATAGACACACACACACACACACACACACACACACACACACACACACAAAAAAAACTCTTCAAAAAATCAACAAATCCAGCAGCGTTTTTTTCTTGAAAGATCAAGAAAATAGATAGGCCACTAGCCGGACTAATAAAAAAGAAAAGAGTGAAGAATCAAATAGATTAAATAAAAAAATGATAAAGGGGATATTACCACTGATTCCACAGAAATACAAGCTACCATCAGAGATTACTACTAACAACTTTACTCTCATAAACCAGTAAATCTAGAAGAAGAAGTCCTGGACACTTAATGCCCCCCAAGATTAAACCAGGGAGATGTTGAGTTCCTGAATGGACAAATAACAAGATCTGAAACTGAGGCAGCAATTAATAACCTACAATCCAAAAAAAAAAAAAAAAAAATTCAGGTCCAGAGGGGATCACAGCCAAATTCTACTAGATTTACAAAGAGGAACTAGAACCATTCCTTCTGAAATTATTGCAAACAACAAAAACAGAGAATCCTCCCTAACTCATTTTATGAGACCAACATCATCCTAATACCAAAACCTGGCAGACACACAACTATTAAAGAAAATGTCAGGAAAATATCTATGATGAACATTGATGCAAAAATACTGAATAGAATACTGACAAACGAATTGCAACAGCACATCGAAAATCTTATCCATCACAATCAAGAAGGCTTCACCCTGGGGATGCAAGCCTGGTTCAACATACACAAATCTATAAATGTAATCCATCACATAAAGACAAAAATCACATGATTATCTCAATAGATGAAGAGAAGGCCTTCCAAAAAATTCAACAGTGCTTTATGCTAAAACTCTTAATAAACTCAGTATTGATGGAAGATATTTCAAAATAAAAAATGCTATTTATGACAAACCCACAGCCAATATCATACTGAATGGGCAAAAACTGGAGGGATCCCCTTTGAAAACTGGCACTAGACAAAGATGCCCTCTCTCACCACTCCTATTCAACATAATATTGGAAGTTCTAACTAGAGAAATCCAGCAAGAAAAAGAAATAAAGTGTATTCAGTTAGGAAAAGAGGAAGGCAAATTGTCTCTATTTGTAGACAACATGATTGCATATTTAGAAGACTCCATCATCTGAGCCCAAAATCTCCTTAAGCTCATAAGCAACTTTGGTAAAGTCTGAGGATGCAAAATCAATGTGCAAAAATCGCAAGCATTCCTGTACACCAACAGCAGACAAGCAGAGAGCCAAATCATGAGCAAACTCCCATTCACAATTGCTACAACCTGAATAAAATACCTAGGAATATGACTAATAAAGGATGTAAAGGATCTCTTCGAGGATAACTACAAAACACTGCTCAAGGAAGTAAGAGAGGACAAAAACAGATGGAAAAACATTCCATGCTCATGGTTAGAAAGAATTAAACTTCAGAGCTTCTCCACAGCAAAAGAAACAATCATTAGAGTGAACTGGCATCCAACAGAATGGGAAAACATTTTTGCAAGCTACCCATCTAACAAAGGGCTAGTATCCAGAATCTACAAAGAACTTAAACAAATGTACAAGAAAAAAACAAACAACTCCACCAAAAAGTAGGTGAAGAATATGAACAGTTACTTTTCAAAAGAAGGCATTCATTAAGCCAATGAACAAATGAAAAAATGCTCAACATCACTGGTCATTATAGAAATGCAAATCAAAACCACGTTGAGATACCATCTCACGTCAGTTAGGATGGCAACCATTAAAAAATCTGGAGACAACAGATGCTGGAGAGGATGTGGAGAAATAGGAATGCTTTTACACTGTTGGTGGAACTGTAAATTAGTTCAACCATTGTGGAAGATAGTGTGGCAATTCATCAAGGATTTAGAAATAGAAATACTATCTGGCCCAGCAATCCCATTACTGGGTATATACCCAAAGGATTATAAATCATTCTATTATAAAGACATATGCACATGTATGTTCATTGTGGCACTGTTTACAATAAAAAATACTTGGAACCAACCCAAATGCCCATGGGTGTTGAGCAATGAGAACACATGGACATAGGGAGGGGAATATCACACACTGGGGTCTGTTGGGGGTTGGGGGACTAGGGGAGGGATAGCAGAGGGTGGGAGATTGAGGAGAGATAACATTAGAAGAAATACCCAGTGTAGGTGACAGGGTGTGGAGGCAGCAAACCACTATGGAATGTATATACCTACGTAAAAGTCCTGTAAGATCGAAACAAGTACCCCAGAACTTAAAGAAAAAAAAAAAAAGAAAATGAAAACTGTCAAAGTCATCAAACAGTAAATTTCCAAAATTGTCACAGGCACAAGGGCCTTCTGGCACCATGATGAATAAATGTGGTGTCATGGATGGGATTCAAGAATAGAAAAAGGACATTTGATATTTTAAAAAAATAAGAAAGAAAGTATTCAAAAAAGCTTATGAACTGTGAACCTTTTTAGTTGATAAAACTGATATATATGCATACACACACACATACACTACTCATTCACTACACTACATCTGTATAATTCTCTTCTTCTCTGGTAGCAGCTGCATGTACTCATTTTCTTCATTCACATGGAATGGGCAGAGATCAGGCTGCACTTCTGGGGTAATCAATGAAGTATGGATTGTGCTCGAATCAGCTGCCCAATCTGTGACCAGTTGCTCACTCTAAACTCTCTTCTTTTTATTTCACCCAGGCTGACCTCCCTGAAACCTTAAATTCTAACTCATGTCTGTACACAGGAATTATATTCTTGTCATGCCTTTCTAGTTCTACTGAACAACAGGTACTAGATAAGTATAACTTCTATGAACTTTGCTTGCCTGGAATTTCTGGATACTGGTCTCAGGTCTGAAAATCTGATACTAACTTTTCCTATTGTTTTCCTGAAAGCTTCTAAAAAGAATTCAATTTCACTTCCTGAAAGTGAAAGTAATTAGATGAAGAGAAGTCTCAGACACAAACTTTCCATGTGCTTTTGTGAATCGTCTCAGACTCCTTATAGGCCACCTTTCCCTAGTGTAAATAAAGATAACACTAGTTTATACAGCACAGGTTCAAGATTAGAATGAAAATTATGGTCTTAACATACTGCCTGGAACATAGGAAATTTACAATAAATTTTAATGATCATTACCGGTAATGCGTTGTTACTTCTGGCTGCAAAACTCCCAAGAAACCAGGCCTGGTCTTGTTTTCTAGATTTGCCAATTTCCAGCATGAGGATATCAAGCTCTGGAGAAGCCAGTGCTCCTCCACAGTCTGTCTGCTTTCTCAGCCTCAATCCCAGCCATATCACATCACCCCACTTCTCTCTGTCAACTTTGCAGTAGATACTGGGTGTTAAATCAAGTTTAGCCTAAAGCTACCTCCTTACATATTTTAAGTTCAGCCTAAAAATTTCTCTGTACATTGTGACCTATATAACCTAAATGAGTTGCATAGAAACTGTAGTCTACTCTTTTGCCAATTACCAAGTTTTGGCCAATCAAAGATAGCCAACTGTTCAAACCATGTTCAAATAAGGGAAACACCAAACTGTAAACAATCTGGATGCTTCTGTTTGTCACTTCCATTTTCTGTATGTTACTTTCTCTTTCTGTTCATAAGTTGTCTTCCACGCGGCTGCGCTGGAAGATTCTGGCTCAGAAGACTGCTTGATTGAGAATCATTCTTTGCTCAATTTAATTCTTTTAATTTAGCCAAGGTTTTTATTTTAGCAGATGGTGTCAGGAGCGGGATCTGAAGTAGAGCTTCTGGTAAACCCAGTGCTAAGTGACCAGGTGAGGTACCCGCCATGCCCATGGTGTCCATTGTTCTCTCTTGAAGCAGCTGGGGATTGCAGTAAGTTCTCTCTCAGATTGCAAAGCTCCACAGATTTGTGTTTTGAACTCTCAGTTTCATTGAGCAAATGTCTGATCCAAACTGGGTTTAAAAGTTGCAATAGAAACTGAACTGGGCCCAGGATTGCATTGGCTAGTTGATCAAGGGAGTATAAGAGACAAAGCCAATATTTGAGGTAAAAATGAGATCCTTAATTTCTGAAGAACTAAACTCCTTCCAATTTATCTATCATAAGTATTAGGCCCCAGAAGCAGCAAAGTTTTACAGAAATGGCAAAATCTTACTAAGGGTAACTATTAGTGGAATGTCCCAAATGAAAAACACTGCAGCAGAGGCTTCTGAAAAAATTTAATATTCTCATTTAAAGACTTTACAAGAGCAATATAAAAAGCTGACTAAATAATTAAAAAAATTTAAATATGCTAACCTTTTGGTTTAGTTACTATACTACCCCAAAGGTGGATATAGGTGTTTATAAAAGGAAAGCCCTTAGCTGAAATAGGCTTGCTTCCTTTTCAGATCTATCCATGCTGAGTCCAGGCATGCAATGCTTTGTTCAACTTGTTCCTTAATGGACTTCACCCATTGCTGTGAACCCAGCAACTTTAGCTATGAAACAGTAGCTGTGATAAAAAGAACACCCACTGAACTAAAATATACCTTTCAGGAACTTAATTGGCTATCTTGAAATTCTTTTGTAATAGAAATTTACATCTATAAAGGCAATCTCCTTTTTTTTTTCCTTTGTTTTTTCTCTTACTTTAAGTTCCAGAGTACATGTTCAGATCTTGCAGGATTGTTACATAGATACACACATGCCATGGTGGTTTACTGCCTCAATACCCTGTCACCTACATTAGGTATTTCTCCTAATCTTATCCCTTCCCAATCTTACCACTCCCTGCTATCCCTCCCCTACCCCCCGCAACAGACCCCAGTGTGTGATGTTCCCCACCCTGTCCCAATGGATTCTCATTGTTCAACACCCACTTATGAGTGAGAACATGTGACATTTGGTTTTCTGCTCTTGTGGCAGTTTGCTGAGAATGATGGTTTCCAGGTTCAACAATATCCATTCAAAGGACATGAACTTATCGTTTTTTATGACTAATGTATATGTGCCATATTTTTTTTATCTAGTCTATCGTTCATGAGCATTTGGGTTGGTTCCAGGTCTTTGCTATTGTAAACAGTGCCACAATGAACATATGTGTGCATGTGTCTTCATAATAGAATGATTTATAATCCTTTGGGTATATAACCAGTAATGGGATTGCTGGGTCAAGTGGTATTTTTAATTCTAAATCCTTGAGGAATCACCACACTGTCTTCCACAATGGTTTAACTAATTTACAGTCCCACCAATGGTGTTAAAGTGTTCCTATTTCTCCACATCCTCTCCAGCATCTGTTGTCTCCAGATTTTTTAATGGCCGTCATCCTAACTGCTGTGAGATGGTATCTCAATTTGGTTTTGACTTGCAATTCTCTAATGACCAGTGATGATGAGCTTTTTTTCATATGTTTGTTGGCTGCATAAATGTCTTCTTTTGAAAAGTATCTGTTCATATACTTTGTGCAATTTTGACGATGTTGTTTGTTTTTTTATTGTAAATTTGTTTAAGTTCTTTGTAGATTCTGGATATTAGCCCTTTGTCAGATGGGTAGCTTGCAAAAATTTTTTTTCCCATTCTGTTGGTTGCTGGTTCTCTCTAATTATTGTTTCTTTTGCTGTACAGAAGCTCTGAAGTTTAATTAGTTCCCATTTGTCTATTTTGGCTTTTGTTGCCATTGCTTTTGGTGTTTTAGTCAAGTCCTTGCCTATGCCTATGTCCTGAATGGTATTGCCTAGGTTTTCTTTTAGGGTTTTTATGGTGTTAGGTCTTATGTTGAGAAGAAATGGTACTAGTTCCTCTTTGTAACTCTGGTAGAATTCGACTGAGAACCTGCCTGGACCTGAAAGTTTTTTGGTTGGTAGGGTATTAATTGCTGCCTCTACTTCAGACCTGTTATTGGTCTATTCAGTGATTCAACTTCTTCCTGGTTTAGTCTTGGGAGAATGTAAGTGTCCAGGAATTTATGCATTTCCTCTAGATTTACTGGTTTATGCGCATAGAGTTGTTTGTAGTAGTCTCTGATAGTAGTTTGTATATCTGTGGAATCATTGGTGATATCTCCTTTACCATTTTTTATTGCATCTATTCGATTCTTCTCTCTTTTCTTTTTTATTAGTCTGGCTAGCAGTCTATCTATTTTCTTGATCTTTTCAAAAAAGTAGCTCCTGGATTTATTTATTTTTGGAAGTAGTTTTTGTGTCTCTATCTCCTTCAGTTCTGCTCTGACCTTAGTTATTTCTTGTCTTCTGCTAGCTTTTGAATTTGTTTGTTCTTGCTCCTCTAGTTGTTTTAATTGTGATGATAAGGTGTCCTTTTAGATCTTTCTTCGCTGCTCATGTAGGCATTTAGTGCTATAAATTTCCCTCTAGACACTGCTTTAAATGTGTCCCAGAGATTCTGCTACATTGTGCCTTTGTTCTCATTGGTTTTGAAGAACATCTCTATTTATGCCTTCATTTCATCATATATCCAGTAGTCATTCAGGAGCGGGTCATTGAGTTTCTATGTAGTTTTTTAGTTTTGAGTGAGTTTCTTAATCCTGAATTCTAATTTGATTGCACTGTGGTCTGAGAAACTGGTTGTTATGATTTCTGTTCTTTTTCATTTGCTGAGTGTGATTTACTTCCAATATGTGGTTAATTTTAGGGTAAGTACAATGTGGTGCTGAGAAGAATGTATATTCTGTGGATTTGGGGTGGAGAGTTCTGTAGATGTCTATGAGACCCACTTGGTCAAGATCTGCTTTCAAGTCCCAGACATCCTTGTTAATTTTAACAAGGATAACAGAAAATTAACAAGAATATCTGTCTAATATTGACAGTGGAGTGTTAATGTCTCCCACTATTATTGATCTGTCTAATATTGATAGTGGAGTGTTAAAGTCTCCCTCTATTATTGTGTGGGAGTCGAACTGTCCTTGTGGTCATTAAGAACTTGCTTTATGTATCTGGATGCTTCTGTATTGGGCATATACATATTTAGGATAGCTCTTCTTGTTGCATTGATCCTTTTACCATTATGTAATGCCCTTCTTTGTCTCTTTTGATCTTTGTTGAATTGAAGTCCATTTTATCAGAGAATAGAATTGCAACCCCTGCTTTTTTGCTCTCGATTTGCTTGGTAAATCTTCCTCCATCCCTTTATTGTGAGTCTATGTGTGTCTTTGCATGTTAGATAGGTCTCCTTAATACAGCACACTAATGGGTCTTGACTTTTTATCAATTTTCCAGTCTGTGTCTTTTGATTGGGGCATTTAGGCCATTTAAATTTAAGGATAATATTGTTATGTGTGAATTTGATCCTGCCATTTTGATACTAGCTGGTTGTTTTTCCCCTTAGTTGACACAGTTTCTTTATTGTGTGGATGGTCTTTACCATTTGGTACATTTTTGCAGTGGGTGGTACTGGTTGTTCCTTACCAGGTTCAGTGCTTCCTTCAGAAGCTCTTGCAAGGCACACCTGGTGGTGACAGAAATCTGTCAACAATTGCTTGTTTGTAAAGAATTTTATTTCTCCTTCACTTATGAAGCTTAGTTTAGCTGTTTATGGAATTCTTGGTTCATTTTTTTTCCTTAGGGATATTGAATATTGACCCCCAATCTCTTCTGGCTTGTAGGGTTTCTGCCAAGAGATCCACTGTGAGTTTGATGGGCTTCCCTTTGTGGGTAACCCAACCTTTCTCTCTGGCTGCCCTTAGCATTTTTTCCTTCATTTCAATCCTATTGAACCTGATAATTATGTGCCTTGGGGGTTGCTCTTCTTAAGGAATATCTTTGTGCTGTTCTCTGTATTTCCTGTATTTGAATGTTGGCCTGCCTTGCTAGGTTGGAAAGTTCTCCTGTATAGTATCCTGAAGGTGTTTTCCAGCTTGGTTTCATTCCTTCCATCACATTCAGGTACACCAGTCAAAGGTAGATTTGGTCTTTTCACATAATCTCATATTTCTTGGAGGCTTTGTTCATTTCTTTTCACTCTTTTTTTCTCTAATCCTGACTCCACTTTTTATTTCATTGAGTTGTTCTGCGATCTCTGATATCATTTCTTCTGCTTGATTGATTTGGCATTTGATACTTGTGTATGCTTTATGAATTATTTTGGACTGAGCTCATGCATTAGGCCTCAACAGACCCAACCAAACAAAAATGGAGTCACTCATCCTAAATGTGAAATAACTAAACTAAGATTTTAAGGAAACACATAGATCCTAGAACAGACCAGGTTTTATTTTTTTCTCTCATAAACAGGATATTCTAACATAAGGAAATACCCTCTACTCTAACCCTTAAAAAAAAACCTGAAGTTCTTCTTCCCACCTTTTAAAAGCCACTGTTCTGTTTCCAAAAGTGTTTCAAGACCAAGCAAATACATTTACAATGGTGAAACTAACATCAATGACTAAAAGTTTTGGTCATTCTCTCAAAATGGGTCAAAACTAAGAGAATCACCAAAAGGGGAAAATTATTAAATCAAGTTTAGACTAAATCTACCTCCTTACCTATTTTAAGTTCAGCCTAAAGGTTTTTCTGTACATCCTGAACTATAACCTATATGGAATTTTAAGCCAACTGTAACCTACTCTTGAGCCAGTTACTGAGTTTTGTCCAGTCAACTCTTGCCAACTTTTCAAACCATGTTCAAATAAGACAAACACTGAGCAATAACCAATCGGGCTGTTTCTGTACTCACTCCCATTTTCGTCACTTCACTCTCCTTTTTCTGTTCACAATTGTTTTCTATCTTGTGGCTGTGCTAGAGTCTCTGAGCCTATTCTGGCTCAGGAGCCTGTCCCATTTGTGAATTGTGTCTTTGTGCAATTAAACTCTGTTAAATTTGATTCAGCTGAGTTTTCCTTTTAATATGGGATTGTAGTTAAAACCTAGTTCTTTGTTAGAAAAGTGTCTTATTCATATACACAAGTTCTTCATGTTTATCTTCTTACTCATTTGTATAGGCTATAATTCAGAAATATTGTCAAAATGGGAGACAGTGAGAATTTCTGAGTTTAGCCAATTAGACTAATATTTATCCATGAAAATCATGTCTTATCCATGAAAAAACCTGTACCTTTTTTCCATAGTGCCAGATGTGTTAAATATTTTTTTTAAATATAAAAATATGTGTCATAGCTGTTATAAGTATTTAGGAATTTGGCAGCATTTTGTGATAATGGGGTTATTGTCCCTGAGGAAGTCCACATATGTTTTATACCATGTAGACTAAAATGAGGCAGTTTGTTAATCTGTATTTTTGTTTTGTTCTTGACATCATACAGTCATGTTACACACTGAAGCAAACACTTTTATACTCCCTCTTTTGGTGCACATTAAAAATATTTAATAACCACTAGAAAATTGTCAGAATATGTACTGTCTATAGTCTATCAATATGTGTCACCTGGCCACTAGTGTGTTAAGACTAGCATACAAAAACAGAATAACAATGTGTTAACCCAATCCCTAGTGAAACCTTCCTTTCATGAAATAAGTATCACTCTTTCAATAACTAATATATACTAGTATTTGCAGGTGGGTATAAATAGATGAATAACTTCATAACATCATGAAAAGAGTGTGCTTTAGCTAATAATAGAAATGTTGAAAGTAGTCTCCACAGTTATGTCCAGATTCAGCTATCTGGTAGTTTGCTTACAAAGCAGGATGACTTGGTAAAAAAAAAAAAATAATAATAATAATAAATAAAAGTCAAGAAATCAACTATACCATGGTAAAACTGTAGAGCTTCATTATCCACTTGATGGCCAGACATGGTTGCCCACAATGGGGCTGGTTCCTGAGATTGGTAGGAAGCCCAGTGAGACCCTCTGGCTCAAGCAGAGATCTATTGCTTCAGGTAAGTGGTTGGTTTGGTAACAAGGATATTTCTGGCACCTGTGCCACATCCTTCTTCTAAGCCTTAAAAAGGAAAGAAATTCTGTCATTTTTGACAGATGTCCAGGCATTCTAACTGGATTTTGGATTTTAGTTCCTGCTGCTCAGATTATATACTGACATTTTAAAAATTATTCTTAATAATTTAAAATAAATAATTATATATATATACATGGAGTATGTGTGATGTTTTGATATGTGTGTACATTGTAGAATGATTAAACCAAATGAACATATCTATCACCTCAAATACATTTTTGTAAGAACACTTAAAATGTACTCTTTTAGCAATGTTGAAATATGCAATGCATTACTATTACCTATGATCACCATGCTATGCAATGCATCACTTAGACTATGCCTCTCATCTGAAACTTTATATCATTTGATTGCCATCTCCTCTTTCCCCATCTTTTCACCCCTGTTCCCATCATTCTACTCTTTAGTTCTATAAATTTTACTTTTTTTGATTCTACATATAAGTGAGATCATGTGGTATTTGCCTCTCTGTGCCTGTCTTACTTAAAATAGTGTCCTCCAGATTCATCTATGCTGTTGAAAATTATAGAATTTCCTTTATAAGGCTGAATATCATCCCACTGTGTTTAGTATTAATTTGTTGGTGGATGCTTAGGTTGCTTCCATATTTTGGCTGCTGTAAACAGTGCTACGATGAACATAGAGTGCAGATATCTCTTCAACAGGATGATTTCATACCTTTTGGATGCATACCCAAAAGTGAGACTGCTGAATCACATGGTAAGTCTATTCTTGTTTTTTAAATTAGTTAATTAATTATTTTGAGAAGAAGTCTGACTCTGTTGCCTAGGTGGGAGTGCAGTGGCACTATCTCGGTGACTGCAATCTCCACCTTCTGGGTTCAAGTGACTGTCCAGCCTCAGCCTCCTGAGTAGCTGGGATTACAGGGTTCTGCCACCATGGCCAGCTAATTTTGTATTTTTAATAGAGACAGGGTTTCACTTTGTTGGCCAGGCTGGTCTCCAACTCCTGACCTCAAGTGATCTGCCCACTTTGGTCTCCTAAAGTGCTGGGTTACAGGTGTGAGCTACCACACCTGGCCAGTAAGTCTATTTTTATTTTTTTGAGGAATATATATCTTGTTTTCCATAATGACTATACTAATTTACCTTCCCACTAACAATACTTTTTCACTCTTGATTAAAAATTAAGCAAATAAAATGTGATTAAGTTACATAACTGAAATCTATGACAAATTTTTTCCTCTCCAATGCAAACTCTGAGTTTCCAGTTTAATAACTTGTGTATCCTGTCTTGTAACACACTCTTAATGAGTTTCCCTTCTTTAATTAGATCTTCTTTAAATCAATGCAAACACATACTCCTCCTCCACAAGAATATGACAATAAAAAAGCAATTACAACAAACCCAGAAAGGATTTGAGGTCACATCACATGGCATTTTTACTGTAAAACTGTAATTCTTTTTTCCAAATGTTTATAATGTTTTGAAATCATTCAATAAGAGAAAAATACCTCTCTCTGCAGACACAGTTTGACAGTTTTGTCTCTCTTCAATTGGAATTGCTAAGCATTTCCTAATTAGAAGAATTTACAGGAAATGCCAAACATTCTAAATAACTGATATGTTGTAATTAAGTTTCAGCAATTGAGCAAATTAACCTTTACATTTTTATGATATCAAACTAACTGGCAATTTCCAAAAAGTTTCTAAGTAAGCAATTGAGGGAATTATCAAAAACTAGGAAATGAAGAAGAAACATATTTCTGGGTTGTTACTACAGTATTTTATTTGTGCAATTAAATTGACAGGAGCAATCTCTCTCTGAGATTAAAAATGATAGAAGAGATAACAAGTTAAATATAAGGCATCAATGTATGATAAGGTGAAGAAAATATGTACCTTAACTGTTAATATGCTAACAAAATTTTAAAATGTCAATTCATGCTATGGCATATTAATAAAACATATACAAATAAAATTATTTAAAATGATATTAAAGTCACATAAGACTGAGAAGAACATGAGTTGTGAAATTATCATTAAATTAATCTTTATGAAAGTAATTTTTATGAAGACCTAGGTAGAATTAAATACAGAAATAATTCATGATTTGATGTTTTAATTTCTCATTTGATTCATTTAGATTTTATAACTTGAAATCACATGTAATTATAAATAAACTGAACAAGTAAAATAACTGATAATAAAATATCAGTAGTATATGTAGCTAAATAAATGCACTGACATTGTTTCTTGTGCCTTTAGCCAAATCAAGCAACTGAAGAAAATAGCTAACATAGAATGTTATATTTAGTAGATAGTTCATTAAGAGCTGATTATTTGCATCTGAATTTTCCTGGTTATCTGTCTATAACCAGATGACCTTAATTTTTGTGTATTTTAGAATGAGTTTAAGATTTTACAGATAATTTATTAGAAGTAACTCAAAATAATTCATCAAGTTTTACCTGCATCTCATAATATTCTCTTAGAAAACCTCTACTCTTGTTTTGGAATCATATAAATAGCAGGAAAAAACATGGTGAATATGGCAAAAACATGGTGAATTTTACATGCCTTTTTCCTTATACAGACGTCTGAGCAAAATTAAAAGTTCATACTGTTAGTGTGAATTTAGGACAAGAAGTTGACAAGGTAACAAAGCCCTTTCAAATGGTGCACATGAAGCAACAGATATCATACATCTTAAGAATGTCTTAGTCTAAGCATCAACCTGAAAAATATTTTCCTTCTAATTACTTTATATAAAACTCTATACACTTGTATATAAATCCAAACAATTTTATATCTTATAAAACCAATATTAGGATCACAGAATTTTCAAAAGCCTCAGAATCTTAAATTATATATATATATATATGAAACAGCACTTTCTGAATTGGTATTATCTTCATGTTCAAAGTTTGCATGCCACAGCAAACTATAAGAATATAAGGAATGAGTATCATCAGCAAAATATAATGCACTATGTCAAATTCAATTTTCCTGTTACAAAACAATTTGGAAATGGTAATTTTTTGTTAGTTTTTGGGGAGATGGGATAAATTGATATGATTTTAGAACATAGATCAGTGTTTAATTCTGTATTGTAGTGGATAATTCATGGGTTTTCTTGAGTTTCCCTGATACAGAATCATACCATTTTCAAATTGAAATACATTTACCTCTCCTTCTCTAATTCTTATGCTCCTATTTGCTCTCATTTAGTTTCATTGGCTAATTCCTCCAGTATTGTGTCCATATTATAATAGTGGGCATTTTTATCCTGTCTCTGACTTTATTGGCAACCAAAATCAGTGACTTGGAATTCATTTATGTCATGCATTAGAATTTGTGAGTGGGTGATATTTATTTTTGTGCCCTATATTACCTGGTCATTTTCACTACAATGCTGCTGATGGGAAGTCAGTGTTAGAAAGATTAACCAGATGACTTCCCAGAGCTGTTGACAGCAGTAGCAACAGTAGGACTGTCATATGCATTATTTGCTTTTCCTTTTGTAAGTATTTACTTTTTTAAAAAAAATTCATACCTTGATTTCTTCCTGTGGACCTCAAGGGTGCAATTGCCAGTTAATTATATTCAGGGACTTTAAATAATAATTTCTGCTAAAATTTGATTTGGTTTTAAACTGACACCTATGAGACTTACATATCCCTATGGCATGCAAATACTTTTCTGTCATATGCCAACTTGTCAGTATTTCTCTGCTGCTTTGAATGCAAATAAATAATACCTTGTATTGATATTTAATTTGGCATTGATGTTGACAATTTGGACTTTAAATGACAGCATTAATATAGATAGCAGCAACATAGAGTCAGTGGATGTCTTGTAATAAAATGTGGATTTAAAATGTATTTTTAATAAAACATTGAGTGACTATTTGATCTGAGTTCTTTAAGAGATTAAAATAGACAGTAAATAAAAACTAACAAACATCTCAAAACAAAACTTTTTAATAAGGACATGAGAATTATAGTGAAGCATTATGGAGGGCTATTTTAAATCAAACAAGACCAAAAAGAGAATCAAGAATAGTAAAAAGAAGGAAAAAGTAGATGAGAAGAAAAAAGTTGCATAAAAAGTGATAGCATTAATATTGATAGCAGCAATATAAAGTCAATGGATGTCTTGTAATAAAATATGAATTTAAAACAATTTGGAAACAATGCTATTGTATTTCCCTTTTCATTTGCTAATTTTAAGATCTAAAAAACAAAGAAGAGCAAATTTCAATGTTTCAGGAATAACAATGGCTCATTTTGTTTTTCTTTTCAAACACTAATCTACTTTCTTCATTCTCTTTTGTTCTAGATCTGACAAAATATTTCAGCATTGCACCACAGGAGAGGGACTGTGTAAAAAGTGGGACTTTCATATGAAGCCCAGTACTTATGTAAGAAATAAAAATCCAAATTTTATAACACTGTTATTCCTTAGGAGAATAATCAAATCATGCTGTTTCTATTGGTAGCATCACCGAAATAATCACTTATAGAAATGTATCTAAAAACAACATTGACAACCAGAAAGATACCAAGCTCTATACTTCTTGCTGCAAAAATCGTGCAAAGTAGAAAGATGTATAGAGAGTACAAAGAAATTATTATGTAGAAATGAATGGGTTCAGCCTTGCAGATGCCTAATTCATTGAACAGATATGTTTTAGGACAATGTGATAAAGAGGCTAATGCTCCCAGCCAAAGATTACCACTTCCAAATCTCAAGATCCTATAAATGTGTTACCCTACATGGCAAACAGTCTTAGCACGTAATCATTAAGGATATTGAGAGGAGAGATTATATTGGGTTTAATGTAACCGCAAGAATTCTCATTAATAAAATAAGCAGAGAAAGATTAAAATAAGCTCCACTGCTGGCTTTGAAGATGGGGAAAGGAACCATGAGCAGAGGAATGCAGATAGCCTCCAGGAACTGGAAAAAGCAAGGAAAGGGATTCTCCTCTGGAGCCCTTAGAAGCAATGCTGCCCTGCTGACACTTATCTTTAGCTCAGTCAGATCCATTTCAAACTTCCAATGTCCAGATCTAGAAAAGTATAAATTTCAATTGCTTTAGGCCAATAAAATTGGGATAATTTGTTATAGTGACAACAGGAACTAATGTGGGGACCTGCAATTAATGAAGCACTGAAGACACAAAGGTGAACCAGGTATCGTTCCTAAATTAAGGAGACTATTATGCATTGGTGAAGATGTGGATATACACAGTGATAATACGGCATGGAAAATATGTATCATTACTGCACAATGTGGTAGCAATATGCTTTGGCAATAGAATATAATAAAGGAATCATTTAATTCTGGCTGGGAGAGATGGGATAGGTTTTTCTACAAAAGACAATGCTTAAGATATGTCCTGAAAGGTGGGTAGTGATGAAGTTCAGGATGTGGTACCCCAAAATATGACACTTTGGCTTTTGAGAAAACAGCAGAAGCAAGAAGATCACTCTCACCTTCTCCTTGCCCTTCTCTCCTGAAGCAGCCACAAAAGAATTCCCTAGCCATTTGGAAATGATACTTTTTTGTTAGTATTTGAGGGCCTGGGATAAAATGGTATGACTTCAGAATATATAGCTAGATTAGTGTTTAAGGATGGATTGTAGTGGATAATTCATAGATTTTCTTGAGTTACCCTGATAGACAATCATATCATTTTCATATAGAAATACATTTACCTCTCCTTTCCTAATTCTTTTTTTTTTTCTTTTTTTTGAGACAGAGTCTTCCTTTGTTGCCCAGGCTGGAGTGCAATGGCACACTTGGGGCTCACTGCAACCTCTACCTCCCAGGTTCAAGCAATTCTCCTGCCTCAGCCTCCCCAGTAGCTAGGACTACAGGTGTGTGCCACTATGCCCAGATAATTTTTGTATTTTTTTTAGTAGAGACAGGGTTTCACTATGTTGGCCAGGCTGATCTCAAACTCTTGACCTCAAGTGATCCACCTGCCTTGGCCCCGCAAAGTGCTGGGATATAGCTGAGAGCCACCATGTCCGACCTCTTTTCTAATTCTTATCCCCTCATTTGCTCTTGTTTAATTTCATTGGTTAATTCCTCCTCTAAAAGAAGATGTAAAACCTGATTCTACACGTATCCACCCTATTCAGAGAGGAAAGGAAAGTATCCTCCAAGAAACAGAGACGCCCAGAAGAATCTGAACAAACAGGTCTTGCTAAGCTCTCCCCAGTTTAATACTATTAGATTATTTCCTTTTTGTCCTCCAATTGTATTTCCCCATTTCTTCATTAAACTTGATGTAAAAATAGTCAAGTTTCTCTGTTTCTTTGGATTTTCATTTTTGAAGGCTCCCATGTCACACTAAACTTAAATACATTTGTATGATTTTCTCTTGCTAAACAGTCCTTTTTATTCACTTATTTTTTCTACTTTTATTTTAGGTTCAGGGGTTACATATGCAGGTTTATTCTATGAGTAAATTGGACATTGCTGAGACTTGGTGTATAAATAATGTCATTGAATGTAGGTGGGACTTAGTAAAATAAGTAAAAATTAAACATTAAATTATCTTTTTTTAAAGAGTTTTCAGCCATGAACCTAATGATGGATGAGAAGAAAAATCTCTTCCTCTGTAAGCTAGATTCTGCCAGGCAAACAAGGGTGGGAAATTCATTCCAGACAAAAAGAAGAAATATCTGCAAAAGTAAAAAGAGCCTGGAAAATTCATATTCAAGTGAATGTGTATTTGTTTAGCAAATCTCAATATTCCAGCAAAAGACACTGAAAGTTTTTATAATGATTAGAAGTGGTTTTGGGGAGAAAATGTTTTCTTTATTTAAGCAGAAGACTTATGGCACCTTTTAGTTCTCATGGTAAAATGGTGGTGATATTCACATATTGAATTCATCTAAGCATATACAGTGTTTTATGCCCTGAACTATAAAATCAACTTTAGTCTCCAAACTAAAAATACAAATAAAATAAGAGAAGTTCAGTTCAGATTTATACTGAAATATTTAGGGAAATTAGCAGTTGAATTATTTGTCACTATCAGTTAGTCATTAGTTCTCTGTTAGGTCTGCACTCTTTGATGGCACTGTGTTTTAATTATATTATTCCTCTGGTCATAAAATTTAATGCTTGTACACAGGACAACAATATATACTCTAAGAATCAAATCATTAACCTGTGCAGTTGATTGCTGTACAGTAAGCATAATCTGATTTGGTTTTCTCTGACACATCAAAAAGGTTAATGGGTTGAATACACTCTCTTAGATTCTTAAACTTGAAATGACCATGTGTTGCAATAACTTGTCCATAATTTCACTAACTAAAATTGAGGGTACAATGAAGTTGTAAAACATACCCAACATGTAAATTATGCCATGCAGGAGTAGGAATGACTACCATTTACTCAGCAATTTCTTTGATGCCAAGCACTATGCTGAGTAAGCTCTTAGACTAAAGCCACCTAAGATTGCTTCCTCCTAAGATTGTGAATTGTGGTTCCAAGAATCTTCTTCCCTATGGTCTGGCTCAGTGTTTATAAATGAAGGCACTCACAAGAGATTTTGAAGATGAAAGCGAAGGAGAAATTATTCTTGAGAGGCAGCTGTAGCCAAGACACCTGGGCAGACAAGAGATCCACAGCAGCTTCCCACCTGCTTTGCAGACTGAGACAACCGGTGAGATCTCAGGGCCTCAAGCATTGCAGCAGCTTCCTGGTAACATGGAGAAAACCATTTGGTTCAGGGCTTCTGGCTAAAATCTTTAGTAGCAACCTCTCTAATTTCTGGAGCAACTTCTCTGACCTCTATTTCTCTGAAATATGTACATCATTAAACTCCTAAATATACATGTTAAAGTACTTATACCTGAATACCTGGAAACATAGTGTGGCTTTTGATTAATAGGATGCTTACATATAATTTCTCAAATATCCTCAGCATCTCTGTGAGGCAGGTGCTTTTAAAAAGAGATAACTAGGCTGGACATGGTGGCTTACACCTGTAATCCCAGCACTTTGAGAGGCCAAGGCAGGCAGGTCACTTGAGGCCAGGAGTTTGAGACCAGCTGGGCAAAATGTCGAAACCCCATCTCTACTAAAAATACAAAAATTAGGGGTATGTGCTTCCTTGAACCAGGAGAAGTACATTGCAGTGAGCCGAGATCAAGCCACTGCACTGTAGCCTGGGCAACAATGCAAAACTCTATCTTATAATAATAATAAATAATAAATAAATAAACAAAATAAAGTGAGAGAACTAAGATTATTGGACTCCTAACTGGTGGATTGCAAAACTGTAGATCCTAATTAGCCTGACCTCAGTCTTTGCTTTCAATTCCTATGTGGTCACATCCTTCAATGAACATTGTTTGTTTGTTTTTTTTTAAAGAAAAAGCGTAGAATATTTTTTCCACAAGAGAGATGCCAGAGAGAGTTTAGGCACAAGCTTAACCACACTACTAAGCATATTTTATACTCAGGAATTACCCTTTTTTAAAACAGTCTTCTAATACTCGAATCCAGACTGTCTGAAAATAATCTTGTTTTATTAACATATCATTTAAATGTTCTTAACTTCCTATTTATTTATATTTTTATTTTTTGTATAGATGAGGTCTTGCTATGTTGTGAAGGCTGGTTAAAAACTCCTGGCCTTGGCCTCCCAAAATACTGGGATTATAGGTGTGAGCCACTGCATGTGGCCCCCTTAGACTCCTATTTAAAATAAAATAAAATAAAATAAAATGTCCTTAGCTTCCTCATAAAAGTAGCCCTCTACTCCACCCATCCCCCACACACATACTTCTTTACTTCTTTATGAAGAAAACCGAAGCAATCAGCAGAGCAGTTCACATTCCCACTACCTCAGCTGTATCTAGCTCCCGGTCCTTACTTTTAGTATGGATATCAATCTAAAGCCAAGTCTTCCACTTGTTCGGTGGAAGATTTCTTTTTCTTTCTTTCTTTTTTTAATTATACTTTAAGTTCTGGGGTACATGTGCAGATCGTGCAGGATTGTTCCATAGGTATACACATGCCATGGTGGCTTCCTGCATCCATCCCCCTGTAATCTACATCAGGTATTTTTCAAACTGCATTTGCTATTTAAGTACAGTGTTCCAGAAATTCTCTACTGTTTTTCCCACTTCATCTTTTGTTCCCTCTCCACTGTACTCTGCCCGCCAACATTCAAACATTCCTTTCACTCCATTTATCACTCCAGTTAATTGGAATAATCTGATCATAGATCTTTTCTTTTTTAATAATAAAAATGGATGAATGACATATGAAGATTTCTGTTATTACACTCTTGCCATAGCAGGACTTATTATGTTATTATTTCAAAGGAATGTGTTATTCTTTGTTTTTAGTGAAACTGGTTTTACTAAAAACAATATATAGTGAGTTGGGTGCTGTTCCTTATTTTCTTTTTATTTCTTTGTGTCTTTAAAAAATTTTATTTTTTAAACTGACAAATAATTGTATATATTCTTGGGGTACATAGTGATGTTTTGATACATATAATGTATAGTAATCAGATAATGGTAGTTAGCATATCTATCATCTCCAACATGTATCATTTCTTTATGTTCAGAATGTTCAATATCTTCTTCTAGCTACTTGAAACTATATAATATAGTATTGTTAACTATAATCATTCTACAGTGGTATAGAACACTAGAATCTAGTCCTTCTAGCTAGTTGTAATTTCTACAGCTGGAAAAGTCTGTATAAATTTGTGATGTTTTTGTCTTTTAAACTTTGGTAGCAGTCACTTTTAAATTTTATTCTTTTTAGAATTCTTCTAATTCATTTATGTCTACTAACTTTATATTTTCCTTCTACTTTATTTTTGCTTTGTTCTTTAACTTCTTAAACTGGATACAATTAACTTTTAAACCCTTTACTCATATTCCAGTTAAGAATATAAACATTTCTTGATATACTACTACTACTGCATTCCAGTATTTCAGAAATGTATGCTTTTAATTATTTTTCCATTCTAAGGCTGGTCTTGAACTCCTGGGCTCAAACAATCCTCCCACCTGCAAAAATGCTAGAATTACAGTCATGAGCCACCATGACCAGTCATTCTAAGATACTTTTAGTTTACATTTTAAATTCTTATTTAATTGACAGGTGATTTAGCAGTGTGTTTTTAAAGTCTAACACTTTTTTTTATTTATCTGACTTCTAACTTAATTGCATGAGATCAGAATAATGTGGTATGCACGACTATTTGAAAAGTTTGAAATTTACCACTTGGTAGGTAGTTCATTTTTGTAAATGTCCCATGTACATCTGAAAATAATCTCTACTTTAATAGTTGACTATTACATTTTATGTGCATTTCTTACATTGACATTATTACATACAATTTTTAATACTGCAGTCTGATACAAAATTGTAAGAGGCATATTGAAATATCTCACAATGTCAATCAAATGTTTCCTTATTTTGTGTTTATCTGTTAAACATCTTGAGATACAATTCATATACTATACATATTATTCATTTAAAGTATACAATTCAATTGTTTTTAGTATCGTCACAGTTATCTACAAATATTCAGTTTTAGAATTGACTCAAAATGAAACTGAGTAACCCTTCCCTTTAGCTATTATTAGTCCCTATTCCCATCTCTCTCCACCAGCCTTGAGCAACCACTAATCTACTTTTTGTCCTTCTAGATTCTTCCTACTATGGTTGCTTAATATAAATTGAATCATGTAATATGGGGTCTTTTGTGACTGGATTCTTTCATTTAGCATAATGCATTCAAGGTTGATTCATGTGCAGCATGTATAAGTACTTCATTTTTCTAGATGACTAAGAACACTCCATTGTATGGATATACCATCTTTTTAAAATCCATTTATTATCTGAAGAATATTTGGGTTATTTCCACCATTTGGCTATTATGAATAATGCTACTATAAGCATTTGTGTACATGTTTTTGAGTGGGCATATGTTTCATTTCTCTTGGGTATGTACCTAGGAGTAAAATTTTTGTATAATACATAACTCTATGAAACTGTGTACCAAAACAGCTGTGTCATTTTACATTTCTAACAGCAATGGATGGTGATTCCTGTTTCTTCACATCCTTTGGTACACTTATTATTATCTGACTTTTTTATGCTAGACATCCTAGTGTGTGTGAAGTGATACCTCATTGTTCTTTGATTTATATTTATATTTATATTTATATTTATATTTATATTTATATTTATATTTATATTTATATTTCTTTGATGGCTAATGATGTCAAGCTTCTTTTCACGTAGTTATTGGCCATTTGTATATCCTCTTTGGAGAAATGTCTATTCAGATCCTTTACCCATTTTCTAAAGTGGGCTTTTTGTGTTCTTATTATTGACCTACCTATTTCTTTTTATATTCCTGACATAAGTCTTTTATCAAATATGTAACATGCAATTACTTTCTCGCATTTTGTGAGTTCATTTTACCTTCTGATAACATATGCTTTAAAGCACAAATTTTCTAAATGGTGATAAAATCTAATTTATATAGTGTTTTTATTGTTGTTACTCATGCTTTTGGTGTCATATCTAAAAATCCCTGGCTGAATCCAAAGCCATAAAAGCGTACCCTTATACTTTCTTCTAAGAGATTTGCAGTTTTTACTCTTACAGTTAGATCATTAATCCATTTGAGTCAATTTTTGTATATCATGTTAGATAAGGGTCCATTTCATACTTTTGGTTGTGCTAACACATTTTGAGGTTATTTTGTTTAATATATACAAGTTTAGAATTTTGCTGGCTTCCTATTGTACTGAAGTTTTTATTCATATGGAGTCACCCTATATATGCTTATATGCCTTTTGTTAGTACAGCCAATGCTGTCTGATGCAAATGTGACAACTCATACTTTTTTATAAACATTATATTTATTGGTTGTATCTTTTTACCCTTTTAATTTCACCTTTTCTGGGTTTTTCTTTGTATTTTAATTGTGTCTATTTTATGTGTTGCTAGCTTTTTAATATTTGATTTGAAAATCTCTGTCTTCTAACTTTTCAGTTTAGTGCATTTATATTTATTGTGACTATTAGTATTTATTATCTTAATTACGTTGCCTTCATTTGCTCTTTTCTATACTTACTGGTTTTTCTATGTTTCTCATTTCTTCTTTTTCGGCACTTTGTTAGTCAATTCATGTTGATTCGTTTGGTGTTTTTAAAATTTAATTATATTATCATTATTGTTTGCACATTGGTTTTCTTACATCATGAACTTAGGATTTGCATGTCTGATTTACTAAATTATCTCTAGAACCTGAAATAATGCCTGCCACTTGTTAGTTTCAAATTAATATTTACTGACAGATTGTTGCCTAGAAAGCATTTTGCTGGGCTAGTCAATTGTTGGTTCTCTTTCTAATCAAAGGGCAAAATTAGCTTGATACTTTGTTAAGCAACAACTATTTTAGGATGGATGAGCAAGACCTTACATTTAAAAAGAAAGAAAGAATAATAGATATGCATTCCTTTGTGTTTTATAAATTAGTGTATCTGTATTTTATAACAGTTTGAAAATACACTATGACAGAAGTAATTATATATTTAAATTTTTCATTTATCCCTTTTTACATGTGAGAAAACTGAACCAAAGTGAGGTAATGCAGATATCTTACATCATATAGCAAATGCTGGGGTTGTCCTAATATACAGCTGGGAAGTTCAGTATTAGCTTTTTTACTTTTTAACTAAGTTGTTCCTTTTTACTTAAAAAAAAAACAGGGGTGCTGATCTACAATAATTGCAGATAATCTTCTCTGTGAAATCACTGGTGAATATCATATTCCAAAAATCATAGTGCAATGATTTCCATGACTTCACTCCAAGCACTCAGATGATAAAGGGTCTAGTGTTGGTGAAAAAAGAAAAAGAACAAATGTAAATCTCTCCCCCAAAAGAAATAAAATGTCTCTTGTAGAATTTTCCATTTTGCACTCTTGACTTCATTAAAATTGTATACTGATCCAATGACTTGGTTTTGTTAATAGCTCCACAGAGGAATGGTAGTTGCTAGAGCATGAACACCACAATCCATTTTCTCTGATTATTGTTTTGCAATGCTGCTAATTTGACAGCTTTTGCTGAACATGGGCTCATTATTTTGTGTCATTGTTTTGGGAAAAGGAGTATCAAATGAGCAGTAAAGTAACTTACAAAGAAAGTATGCAACTAAAGATAGGTTGGGGGCTGGATAGTCTTGTCCAGGCATAGTGAGAAAACAGCTAAATTGAAATGTGAAGGAATGAACTGCTTGACCCCTATAAAATATCTATTCATCCTTCAAAACTCAAATTACAATGACCCAACCCCCATTCCAACCAAGACGAATCTGCCCATTTTCTCTTTTGTGCTCCAAGTACATATCTATTTCTATATCAATATCTATATATTATCTAGACATGTTTTAGAGTCTCACATATATAGCTCTCTTATTTGTTTATATGTTTGTATCTCTGTTCTAGACTCTGTTTTTTCACCCAATTGCTTTAGGGAAAAATCAAACAAAAAATCTATTATTGTCCACAAGGTCTTGCAAAATCAGGCCTCTACCTACCTCTCTAGTCTCAATTTGCTTCTTTCCCCTTTACTGTATTCATCAGCTATACTGTACCTATTAAGGCTTCTCAAATGTGCCATATTATCTCTTGCTTAAGGGCTCTACAGATGCTATAATCTCTTCATGGCCAGACAGATACATTGACTTGCTGTTACTTGCTCTTTCTTCTATTAACTTCTATTTATCATAGATATCAGCTTAAAAATCATTTTATCAGAGAAGTATATGCCACATCTGCTCATTTCCACAAGATTAAGTCTCTGACAGTAGTTTCCTTTACAATATTAGTCACATTGCAACTCTGTGTTCAATGTCTAGTGCCCACTAGATTTTGTGCTCTCAGTCTAGTGTCCATTAGATTTTGCCCATTTGAGTCACCTAGAGATATTTATCACTGTAAATTTTCTTACAAAGCATAATTAAAGTATCCCTCAAGAGTGGTATGTGTGAAATTAATTTTTTAGAACAAGCTGCTTCCAGTCTTTGTCACCTGGTAACAGTCTACTGTCTTCTTCTCCCCTACATTCACAGTGGTTCCCATTCTATCTTTGCTTCAATATATTATATCTTCAATATATTTTCTCTTAACTGTGTACGTCTATTGTATCTATTTCTTCTGCTTAAATGTCCTTCTTCTGCATTTTAATTTTTTTTTCACTTGTCCTTCAAGATCCAGCTCAGGCTTTCCTTTTTCTGCAAACTTTTGTAACCTTCTTTCTCCCTTATCTTTGTTTGTACCCCTCTTCTGTGTTCCCATTGCATACTATACAAACAACCCTGCCTAGCCTCTGGCACACAGAAGTGCAGCTGTAAGCTCCATACACCCCTTGCAAAACTGGTACCTCATGGACAGAAATCATATTTGTTTGTGCTCCATCATATGATCAGAAAAAAATGCATCATAGCTGAACACAGCATACATGTCTGAAAATACTATTGAAATAATTTGAATTTTAAAAATCTTTCAAAAGTGATATTTGGATGGTAATAGAAATGCCCCCACTCAATATTAAAGCTTGCCATAATCATTTCCAGAATAGAACTAAGTAAAAAAAGGAAATGTGATTAATAATGTCCTTTTACAGTGAGGCTGTTATGATCTTTCTGATAATAGCAAGTAAGGGATCTCTCTTCTCTAGCTGCTGATTGAAGAAAGTCACATAAAATACTTAAAGATGAGATTTTTAAAATTTGAATTTAATGATGACTTGAAAAGACTTCAACCAATTGATTAATTCAGAAGGAAAGTAAATTTAAAGAAAACAAGGTGTTCAACAATACTTATGAAGTATTATATACACACACATATATACACACATATACAAATATATACACACATATGTACAAATGGGTTGATTTTTTTAATCCTTAGTGTTTTTCTCTACCTTATTTATTATTTTAATTAAAATATTAGAAATCAAAATAAACATGAAGAATCTAATGTAAAAGTAAAACATGGCCATTTCATTTAGATTGGAGCAGCTCTTGCTAAATATAAAGCCCTTGAGATCCTAAAGCAAGTCCAGGTAAATGAACAGAGGAAATAAAGCCACTGGCAGCTCTACAAAGGGGCAGTAAGAATGACATTAGGATTCATGCTATTTGTATCCCCTGATAACCCTGTCATCTAAGTCACAGTGCTTGCTAGGCCCTGGCAAGGCAGATGGAAAAGTATTAAGTACAGGATGAGATATTTACATTCAGCAGACTGTTACCAGGTGACAAAGACTGGCAGCAGCTTGTTCTAAGAAATTAATTTCACTCTTGAGGGATAGTTTAATTATGCTTTGTAAGAAAATTTACAGTGATAAATATCTCCAGGTAGCTCAAATGGGCAAATAATATTGGGAAAGGAGAAAAATCCATCTATTTCCACACAATATTTATTAGAAAGGTCATAACAGCCTCATTGTAAATGGACATTATTAATCACATTCCCTCTTTCACTAGTTCTATTCTGTGAATGATTATGGAAAGCTTTAGTATTGAGTGGGGACATCCAAATATGCCTTTTAAAAGATTTGAAAAAATAGAATTCTTTCAACACTATTTTGGGATGTATATGCTATGTTCAGTTATCATGCATTTCTTTTCTGGTCAGTAAATGCTCACAGAGCCCTCTTTTCCCTTTGAGTCAGAGTACAGTTCCCCACTCCTCTTTGGAATTAGCCATGTGATTTGTTTCGGCTAAAGGAATGTGAGCAGGAAGTTATCTGAGCAGAGTCTTTAAAATGTGTTTGAACATTTTGTTTTGCCCCTTGGCTTCTGCCATTTCTATGGGTTTGTGCTTTAAATAATTGCTGATCCTGGAATGACATGTAGCAGATCTGAACCTAACCTTCAGTCTGGAGTCAAAGCCAGCCAGACCACAGACTGAAGCACAGTTTATCAGCCAGCTCCAGCCAAGATTAGCAAAACCTTAGCTGGGCTGCAGACCTATGGGTGTGACAATAAATGCTCATCTTTGTCAGCCATTTAGTTTGTTACACAGCAGCATTTTTGTGTACTAAATTAATTATATAGCAACAAAACAAATGAGCAAGGGCAACAATAACAACAAAAATTGATATTTTAACATCATCTAATTATTCCTATCTCTTATTTTTGTCTCTCAGTTTACTCTCATGACATATTTTTTCATGATTTCCTAATATAGTATTGAACAATTATATAGCTTATCTATATATTATCTTTGTTTACTGAAAAAGACTACTTTTTTTTTTTAAGACAGGTTTCACCATGTTGGTCAGGCTGGTCTTGAACTCCCGACCTCAGGTGATCCACCCGCCTTGGCCTCCAAAGTGCTTGGATTACAGGTGTGAGCCACCACACCCAGCCAAGACTACATTTTTAAAAAGACCACATGCTGGAAGAAAATATTTGTTACCCTTATAGCCAACAATGGAATACTAAGTGGAATACATTAAGAATTTCTACAAAGCAATAAGAAATGCAAAATCTTGGCCGGGCGCGGTGGCTCAAGCCTGTAATCCCAGCACTTTGGGAGGCCGAGGCGGGTGGATCACGAGGTCAAGATATCGAGACCATCCTGGTCAACATGGTGAAACCCCGTCTCTACTAAAGATACAAAAAATTAGCTGGGCACGGTGGCGCATGCCTGTAATCCCAGCTACTCAGGAGGCTGAGACAGGAGAATTGCCTGAACCCAGGAGGCAGAGGTTGCGGTGAGCCGAGATCGTGCCATTGCACTCCAGCCTGGGTAACAAGAGCGAAACTCCGTCTCAAAAAAAAAAAAAAAAAAAAAAAAAAAAAAAAAAAAAAAATGCAAAATCTTATTGAGGAATTACCTTTTCCATTTAGATTTGAAGGAATGCACCTATAAAACTGCAGGAGAAATTTTTTACTATTAATTCAATTTTTTAAGTTTTCAATCTGTCAATATAAAAAAATTCTTCTTTTGTCAGTTTTATCATTTATGTGTTTATATTTTGTACCTTATCCAAATCTTTAAATTTATTAGCAAAATTGTTCATGGTATCCTCTATATAAATTCTAAATTAAATTGTACTTGTAATATTTTTCTTCTCATATTCCTTTTGGTATTTATTTGGGATTGCTCTCCTTTTCTCAGTTAATTTTTTTCACATTATTAATTATTCAAATAATCAGCTTTTTACATTTGATAATTTCTTCTCTTTCATTTTTTATTTCATTAATTTCTGAGTTTACCTTTCTTTTACATTCTTTCTGTTTGTGCTTTTTAATTATTTGGCTTTTTGACTTGAAACCTTATTTTATTTATTTATCATATTTGTAAAACAAATGCATCACACAACTTTTATACTTTTTTGTTTAAAACTATTTTATATTTTATATATGATTATCTCTTTACTTACAAGTTGTTAAATGTTGCTTTGCTTTTAAATAAATTTGTTTTCAAGTGTCAAAAAAAAAAGAAATGCAAAATCTATTCATGAGAAAATGGGCAAAAGATGTGCCAATGCAATGCACACAAAGGGGAACATATGTGATCAACACATAAAACATGTTCAATCTCGTTCAGAATCTGTAAAATAAGAGATTAAACCGTTAGATCAGCAAAACTGAAGTGATCAGGCAGCACCATGTGTTGATGAGTACATCCAGTAACAAAACTTCTCATGCTAGCCTGATGATACATAGCTGTGAAGAACAATCTCGCAATCTCTAGAAATACAAATATGTACACAGCTTAGGAGCCAACAATTCTGGAGTGTAGGGCATCTTTTGCATGTGTAAACATAGACGCATATTCAGCATTACATAGAAACATTATTTTAAAGAAAACATATCTGGAGAAAACTTAGATGTCAAACAAGAAGCAAAACAAGGAATTGTGACACTCATACAGTGGAATACAGCAGTATGCAAAATTAAAGAATTAGAGCTGTGCATGTCAACCCAAATGAAGTTCATAAAATCTCTGAGCATTTAAAAATGTGTTTTCATTTAATCTGAGATAATTTGCAAATTTTCTGATCCTGGAAAAGGATCACAAAAGGATTTCTTCACTTTTCTCACACCTAGGCTTGAAGTTTGTCTTTGTTGGTCATGATAAATCTGGAACAGTATTTCTCTTAATTGCCTATTTTAATGTCTAAGGATGTAAGATAGATGGGCAACATATTGTATCAGATGGACTGTTTTTAATAAAACTAATAGACATTTAAAAGCATTGAATACAATTGGAATCTCTCATTAAACCTACATTTTCCACCTATAGTAGTTTTGTATTGTGCACCAGCTAGGTAAATGTCCATAATTACATAACTGCTGTTTTTCTTGTCTACTATGCTGAACCCTGGGCATCATTTAGCATAACTAGGACACACCCTTTCAACTTTTGTGCTTCTCCTCATAGTCCCATAGATATCTCACAATAACTCTATTATAAAGTAAAATGTGCTTTTCTTCTTACTCCCGTGCTACTTATCAGCATCTGAGCACTGGATGCAGTTTCTCTCTCCTCTGGTTCTGACTCACCATCAGTTCCCAAGTGATTCTCTGTTCCCCATTCTAGCTGTCTTGCACATTCTTCTCTGTCATTATCTTGCCTTCAGTTTAAACTCAGAGGCTGCTGGTGTCCAGGCAAACACATTCTTTCCTGACTTTGAAAGGTACAACCCATCTCTATGCAAGACATGATCTTTACGTCGTCTTAGCCACAATTCTAAGTCACAGTGCTTGCTGGGCACTGACGAGGTAGACAGGAAAGTATTAAGTACAAGCTGAGATATGTACATTCGGTAGACTGTTACCAGGTGATCACGACTGGCAGCAGCGTGTTCTAAGAAATTAATTTCACATATACAACTCTTGAAGGATACTTTAATTATGCTTTATAGAAAATTTGAAGTGATAAATATCTCCAGGTAGCTCAAATGGGCAAATAATATTCTACAGAGTAACCCTTTGCTCTTCCAAAGTCTTCCATTATTAGTGATAACAAATGAGAAGGGCACTGGTGCTACCTGTTCTGAAGATAACTCTCTACTTATTTTCAAAGTATCACCAATTTTTTTTTGTATAAAAGAGCAGGAGATGGTTCTCAATAGTGGGGATAAATCTTGTTAGCCTCCCCAGTACATGCCAGGTTCATCACCCAGGACAACAGCCCATTTTCTGGCTAAGCCTATACTACGTACAGCCATCTTTGCATTATGTCATGTTGGTGAGAACTCCAAGGCATAATTTAATGTTGCCACTTTACGGAAGAGAGGAAAGTAGGTAAGAACAGTGGCTTTCTGTAGTAAACCAATTTTCTGACAGTTTTTGATCAAAGTATTATCACTGTCTAAGATTTATTTTCTTTTTGCCTCCACTAGAAATATGTACTTTTAAGAGGATAGATGCCATGCAGAATACTATGATGAGAAGGTCACAGAAAGATCTCACTTAGCAAGAATGTGTGATTAATTTTCCTTCTAAATTTATAAGATAGAGCAGTCAAGGCAGTTCTAAAATATCAACAAGGTGATTACAAGGTGACTGAGTAAACAATGTAATAACTCTGAGTGGAATTTAATCTCTTCATATGTTCTGCTAAAAAGTCCAGGTTTTGGAAGAATACCACGAACCCAAAAGGGTACTGTTACCATTAAAGCTACCACAGGAAGGAAGAGTGAAAGGAGATGACCTGGTTCTAAAACACTGACATTTGTTCCATTCACTCGCTATATGTACCTTCAATTACTAATACGTATGCAGTTTTCCAGGCACTTTGGGATGCAAAGTCAAAAATGTGATTTCCTTATTTACAAAACTATAATATGTTCAATGAAATTTAAAAAATCTGCTAAGGCATCTTGTTCTTTTTTTTTTGTTTGAAGACTTTAAAATATTAATCATTACTATTTATTGAAATGCATTATGTGTCTAGGGCTTTACATAGGCAATTTTATTTTTATAAATGTACATATAGTATCATTAAGAGCTGATTATTGAGTCTGTATATTTTAAAGATTTGAGAAAGTAAGACTCAGGTTAAACAACTTGTTCAACATCCCTAATTAATCAGTGATAGTGCTGGAATTTGGATGTGTGTGAATTGAAAAGTTTGTTTTGCTAAGCAAAACCCAGGGGCTGTCTGTAAGGGGGAGTCTAGGAGTCTATCATAAGTATATATTGACATTATATAGAATTCAATTTGTGATCAAATATGTCAGCCAACATGAAGGAAACAGGTATAACTACAGGTTGATTCTTGAAAGAAACATGGCTTGGGCTTAGGAGCTATACATTAAGGAGAAGTGGCATCTATGTGGTTTATGAACCAAAGCAGTATCCTTCAAAGTAAAAATGAATATATACGTATATGGTCTTCACTATAGAATGAAGTCGTTCTTTCTGATGGAGCTGGGGATGTGGCCAGAAGGGGATGCGTGTGCAACTTTGCACTTGCGATTAACCACTAGGTGGCGCCGAGTCTACAGAGCTAGGAGGGAAGTCTGAGCTAAGTTCTAGGTGGATAAATGGATACATTTCTTGGTTGGGTGTGAATGAGCACCTCTTTTCTTGTACATGTCCCTACAATAAATGTATCCCAAACGTTTGATCCTAAATCTTACTTTATATCGGTTTCTGTTTATATTATGTTCCAAGCCTCCCCTGCTGGTTGCCTGAGTGACATTTTTGAATAGGACACGACAGAGTTTGGGTAGAAGGTGAAGGACAATGTTGGCATGTTGATGTGGGCCATGCGTACTGTTCTGATAATATGGTATCCTTAAATATAGTTACTGACTCTTCTTCAGAAATAACTACATTGCAATAACCAGCTCCTGCATAGAATCGTCTGAATGAGAGAATTGACTGTCCTACTGAATATAACTGAATCTCAGAATAAAACCCTGCTTTTTAATTGCTCACACGGGTCCATTTGTTAACACTGCATTTTGGATGAAACAATGTTTCCAAACCAATTAAATTTAATGAAAAAGAGGAAGCTTCAATGAATGGAACTCTTTCTTTTCCTGCCCACCTAGAGAGAGCTTGAACACAAAGAGAATGTTTATCAAAATAGCAAGGTAATATTTCAAATCGGATGTCAGAGAGAAAATTTCACTTTTCATAGGGATCTACATGTATTAGTTAAAGCTTAAAACTCTTCAAATGTAAATCAGATTGATGGGAATTTAATTTATTGTGAAGAAACTAAAGGCCAATTATGAATGGAGTATATTGGATTATATTCTTAGTACTCTTTCAACATAAGATAGGAGTATAGTTGAAAATAGATTTAATGAATCAATAATTTAATAAGAGCTTACTGTTTTTTAAATAAATAAATAGTACCGTAGTGGTATAGGACCTAGAGCTGATGAATTCGTAATCTCAATTAACAGATTAGATACCATAGGAAAGAAAATGTAACCATTCATCTAAATCTTTCAACACCTTGTCAAGCACAATTCCAAATAGCCATTTTCTTCTTGTTAGCCTTGCCTCCTGAGTGCTTTTCTTCTTGGCTTCTTTGCTAGAGTCTGATGACTTCTTGAGAGCTGACCACTGCTAATTCTGTACACTAAGTCCACCCGATTCCGCTGTTCCCACATTCTCCAAATTTTATCTTGGGCAACCCTAGTATTCCTATAGTTACTCTAATGCAGATCGAGTGCCAGCCACTTCAAGAAGGGCTGATAGATACATTTTAGGCTGATAAACTCTTTTCTCTTCCTGGTGGAAATCTAGGCTTAGAGTTACACAGGGAATAAAGGCCATAATTTCCCTAAATTTTTTATGTAATAAAAATGTATTATAAAATATTGGGTCCAGGATTCAATTAAGTTTTGGAAAATCTACAAATCATATTTCCATCTCAGAAATATACAAAACCCTTTAGCAAATGAAGCATGCCTGGAAGTGCTGTAGTAATGAAGCCTGGTGTTTCCTAAGCTTATTTGAACACCACACTTTAGAAATAACTATTTAATGGCAGTTAGGGACTCAACAGACTTGACAGTGAAATAACCAGAGGGCTGACTTTGCTGGTTCAAGGAAATGTTTAATGGTTAGAATAGAAGGTATTATCCTTGAACTACATTATACTACCTGGGCCACGTTGTCCATGAGTCTGAGTGGGATGCTCTTCCAGAAGTTCCCCACTTTGCCTCAAAGAGGAGGGCTTGATTCTGTCTGCAAGCAGTCCTAGAGCTGGCTTATTTGGGTGGAAAGCCAACCAGTTTTTATTCCCCTGGAGGAATACAATTGGAGTACCCAGGCAGTGGGTTACCTAAGTATCAATCTTTTATGAAAACCTGTGTCTTGTTTGTGGCATAAGCAAATTAATAAACATAAGGCAATGATCATCTCATGTGATATAATCATACCTAGAGCAAAACAAGTTTATAACTTATTGTCTTTATCTGTCTCCTACAGATTTAATAATACAGAAATCGAATCTACCTAATTCCAACACCTAGGGACAAATACTATTAACAAATTTAGTGCCATTTCTTACTAAATGTGCATGCTTTCAAACATTTGTCTTACACTGTATACTTCCATCTTTTGCAAATTTCATCTGGCATATCAGAAGTTTCCCATATCATTCAACAGTTTTTGATACTGCAATGATTGGCTATATAATATTCCTTCCTGATATCATTTCTTTAAACTTTTCAACTGTTATTAGACACTTAAGTGATTTCCATGTTTTTATTATGATGACATTTCAACTTTTAGTGTGAAATAGTTTCCCAGACAATTCTTTCTAGTTGGAAATACTTATCAATAAATATGATAATCATATTATCATTATAAAAAAGCTAATGTTAATTGAACGTTCATGCTGTGCATTTTCTTATTTAATATTTTCAACAGCACTGTGAAGTAGACGGTATTGCAATCCGCATATTACAGTTAATAAAAATGAGCATAGAGATGTTAGGAATCTGACTGGGACTAGACACTGGTCCTCAGTTTTAATTTCTTGCAGTTTTTCTCCAAATTTAACTATAGAATATTGCTATGTACTGTTCTTATTTCCATTTGTTTAACTATATGCTATCTCTCTTTTCTTTCTGGTAGATTTTAAAACCGGTTCTTTTCTTTATTCTAAAATCTCAGAATAATGTGGTTTAATGGGTATCTGCTTTCATTCATTGATTTCAACAAATGATGGACCATTTACATTTGAAAACTTTTCTTCTTTCATTATGGAATAATTTATTACTTCAATCAAAAATTGCATTATTTTCATTTCTTCCCAGTCTCTTATTATGGAACTCCCATTATGAAGCTGCTGTACCTTCTGAGAAATATTAAATTTATTTTTATCTTTTTCTATCATCCCTTTCTTTGTGTGTTTGTTTTTTTTTTTCTCTAATTTCAGGAGAGTTATGTTGAAAATATTCTAATGCCTTCCATTAAAATTCTTAAAATTTTAGCTTCATTATTTTAATTCCCGTGAGTGTTTTTTTAAATTGCATGTTATTCTCATTTTAGAGATGTGCTATTCTTTCAAATTATCCTTATTAATTTTTTTAAAAAATTAATTATCCTTATTTAAAATATATATAAAAATTATCCTTATATAAAGAATATATATCCTGATGTAAAAATTATCCTTAATAATTTTAAAAAATATTTTTAGTAGAGACGGGGTTTCACCATGTTGACCTGGATGATCTTGTTCTCTTGACCTTGCGATCCACCTGCCTGGACCTCCCAAAGTGCTGGGATTACAGGTTTGAGCCACCGCGCCCGGCCTTTTTTTTTTTTTTTTCTAAATCTCATAAATGTCATTTTTAAAAGCTCTCTTTCCTTTCTTCCTAAAAAACAAATCAGCCCCAACCAAGGGGAACAAGGAAAGGAGACAGGCTGTATTTACTGAAAGCCGCAGAGGATGCTTGGTAAGTTAGGTTCTCAGTCCCGGTGTCCACTGGGAGGTGGAAGGTGCCTTCAGTGCCCCAGGAAGACGAGTTCTGTGGCCAAGCCTATTTCATCAGCAGAGTTGCTGGAGCATAACTGGGACTATTGGTGGGGTAGAGGCTGGGATTGTAGGCAGGGGCCGCTGCTGGATAGGCTGTGGGGTAACCTGTGTAGGCCATGTTCTTAGGGTTGCCATAAGGAGCCCCAGGCTGCATGGGGCTGTAAACAGGGTTCATTGTGGAAGACTGAGGATCCTCAGGCTCCCAGGTAGCTGGAACCACAGGTGCACATTATCATGCCTGGCTAACTTCTGCCCTCTCCCGGATCGGCGGCGCCGCCGGGGCTGGAGGCAGCCCGGCAGAAGTTGGCGCTGCGGTGGAAGAAGGTGCTGAGCGCCGAGGAGATGGAGCTTTACGAGCTGGCGCAGGCAGCAGGCGGCGCCATCGACCCTGATGTGTTCAAGATCCTGGTGGACCTACTGAAGCTGAATGTGGCCCCCCTTGCCGTCTTCCAGATGCTCAAGTCCATGTGTGCCTGGCAGAGGCTGGCAAGCGAGCCCCAGGACCCTGCGGCCGTGTCTCTGCCCACATGGAGCATGCCGGAGACCCGAGACCTTCATCCCACAAAGTCGGGAATCAAGACAGTTTGGGGCTGAGCGCTGTGGCTCCTGCCTATAATCCCAGCACTTTCGGAGGCCACAAGGGAGGATCGTTAGAGGCCATGAGTTTGAGACCAGTCTGGGTGACAGGGGAGAAACAAAGGCAGCACTGTCCTTGGGGGAGCACTGGCCCTGGCAGAATGCAGCAGCCGCGAAGGATCCAGCCAGAGGATGCCGCACCAGCCCAGCGTTACCAGGCTGCCCAAGGGGGGTGGGCCTGGGAAGAGCCCTACGTGTGGCAACACCTAGGATGGGGCAGAGACTTACCATACCACTGTCCCCAGCAAAGGCTACGTGTTATCTCCTTCAGTTGATAATAAACATTTCTGAGATTCAGAGGAAAAAAATATAATAATAATAATTTTATTTTTATTGCAAATTACTGCAAACCTTCCAAAGGAGAAGGGAAATAATCTGCTCTCAAGAAAGAAGAGGGCCAGGCATGGTGGTTCACACCTGTAATCACAGCACTTTGGGAGGCCGAGGCGGGTGGATCACGAGGTCAAGAGATCGAGACCATCCTGGTCAACATGGTGAAACCCTGTCACTACTAAAAATACAAAAAAAAATAGCTGGGCATGGTGGTGCATGCCTGTAATCCCAGCTACTCAGGAGGCTGAGGCAGGAGAATTGCCTGAACTCAGGAGGCGGAGGTTGCGGTGAGCCGAGATCGCGCCATTGCATTCCAGCCTGGGTAACAAGAGGGAAACTCTGAAGAAAGAAAGGAGAGAAAGAGAGAGAGAAAGAGAGAAGAGAGAGAGAGAGAGAGAGAGAGAGAGAGAGAGAGAAAGAAAGAAAGAAAGAAAGAAAGAAAGAAAGAAAGAAAGAAAGAAAGAAAGAAAGAAAGAAAGAAAGAAAGAAAGAAAGAAAGAAAGAAAGAAAGAAAGAAAATGGAATTTTTCTCTTCAGAGGTCCTTAGGTGTAAATTGATGCTATTGTAGGCAAGGTACAGCAAAGATTTGAAGGCAAAAGTCAACTCAACTCTTGAGAAAAGTTGTCTTTCCAGCCTGAATTTTTTAGATACATTAGACCAAGCAGAATCTGTTAACCTGATCTTAGTATTTCCTGGAAAGCACCTGACATTGTGTGAGGTCTCACCTGAAGGAACTTGGTGGTGACAGTTGGGAGGGCGGGGGGAGGCAGTGTCCTTCCTGACAGAACTTGCCTCCATGGATCTTCTGTACATGGAACTCTGTCTAGAATATGATTCTGTGCATGCTGTTTTCTGCGATGTTTCTGTTAGAATAGGCTCTCTACCCAGCTAGAACATCTTCCAAACACTTGCTGGATAGCTGCCTTCCACATACTTCCAGTTTACATTTGGTCTTAGTGATCTTGAATAGACCCTCTATTCATTTTACTCAGTCAGGTTTTGTACTGATGTACAGGTGTTAAATTACTTCAGGCATTTTTGTAAGAATTGTATATGATTAAATTTAAAAAAGTGATGGTTAAAACAAAAGCTTTTCATAAAGCTTGCTTTGGGCTATTTATCTTCTTGCTCAAAATTATTCTTTTCCTGTTTATTTTGGGCTTTGGCCTTGATTTTAGGGACTTGTTGAAATACCTTGTGCCGCTTGCCTTCAAATACCCATTTGAATGAGGTGCTAAAGACTCCATGGGAGATCTAGGTGCAGGGCCAGGACTTCCCAGTTGATAAACAGCATTGTAAAGTGATCTAACAGTCACTTCTCTCTTCAGGTGACTCCAAATGTCAGAAGTAATAAATATCTTTCTCTAGAGCAGTCTTTCCAGAAAATAATCTGATGTGTTTTTGCCCTGGTGACTGAAAGGGCATAGTTCTGATGGCCCCAGTTCTTGGAGAAATGAGTTTGAGAGTCTCATGATTCATGTGCCCATTTTCCCTGGATCCCAGTATCTTCAATCAACCTCAGCCCCATCCTTTAAGTATCTTCAGTTCAACTTCTCCAGAGAATAGACATCTGCCACTCTCAGAGGTGGAAGAAAGAGTGTCATCAGGCACTTGATGAGTCAGTGACCTGAGGCTTCAACTTTGCTGTAGACAGCCTACCCTCACTTAGATTTGAAATCTAAGCCTCAGCCCCACTCACTTACCCCTTGATGCATCCACATTTAAAGTTGTTTTGGGACCCTTTGGAGTAAATTAAGGCTTTTAGCATGATCTGCAGATTTTTTTAAGCTTTCTCTGCTCTGCTGGTTAGATAAGAAGTTATTTAAACATGGAACTACTATATAGATTATTTCTTCTTTTTCTAATAGAGGAAAAGGCCAAAATGAAAGCTTTTAAAAAGTATATTCTGAACCATAAAAATTTTTTTGCTCCAGAGTTCATAGGGATTTCTACTTTCTGTTGTATAGGCTTGTTGCTAAGACAACCCCACTCAGTCTACTACCACCCTTTAACCAGATAAACTTTGGAATAAGAAAAGAGAAAAAAAAAAGGAAGATTTTTGTACTCTGCTGAGAACAGAAAAATAATTTTATGGTTGAATTGGAAGAGCAAAATTGAAAAATGAAAACTGATGAAGGAAAGACACCAGTGATAGGAAACTGTATTTTTCAGAGCTTTTAAATAATGGAGTGGGTGGGTATACAACTGGCCCTTGCCAACACTGGGAATTGGTCAGACGTTATTCAACAACCAAGTCAACCTATTTCCCCCTGCTTTCTCTTAGAGCTATTCTAAAGCAGGTACTAAAGACTATCAAAGGCCGAAGTTAGCCCTGACCAGCACATCAATAAAATTTTTAAAGAGACAGTCAACAAATCTATTAGCACACTGAAGCCTTTCACAAGTGGCTAGAGAACCCATCCCTATATCATAATAAATAAAAACCATTGGTAAGTATCTGTGTTGCAATGATTTGCTGGCTAAAGCATGTTAAATGACAGCATTTCCCCAACTTTACCTTGACCTCAAGTTATATCCCTGTAACAAGAACAGGTTTTGGAGCCACAAAATTGTATAAAGAGCCAAATTCTCCTGCCACTTAGAAGTGCTGCCTCATGCATTAATGATTATTTCTGAGCTTCAGTTTACCTCAATGTGGTAAATGAGAATAATAACAATGTTGCATTGTGTCCTCTGAATTTCTTACTCCAGCGTCAGCACACCCTACTTTATTCCAAACTCTTTCTTTGAAAGTTCCCTCCACTTCCTTGCCCTAACTGAATGCTGGCAAATCCCCTCAGACCACTTCCCATCAGGCAGAAGGTATTTATTTTCACACATTCCTAAAAGCTCACACCTGGCATGTGAAGTGAGCAACTTCCTGCTTTCCACAAGCACTGCCAACGTCATTACCTCTCCCCTTACTCACAGAAGGTTTCACTGCTTGAGATCTATTCCATTAGCATTTAACACTTGCTCCCTTATCATTACTGGCTTTTACTGACCTGCTTGTCATTTCCTTTCTGTTATTGATGTTTTAAAGACCAGGGTCACAATCTCCTCATCACACTTTTACTGACAGGATGTTGAGTTATTTTAAAATTTACAAGAACAGTTCTCCAATACTCTGACTTCTCAACCCCTTGAGCCCTGTCTCACTCCAACACCATTTTGATGAATATCTGAGGATGCTTTTAATTGCTCTTCAGCCCAGCCAGAAAAGACTCTAGAGCTTGAGGAAACGTGGATGAAAGCCAATGACAATCACTGCTTTTTGCCAAAATTTATGTGTTAAATCCAGAAAAAGATTCCAAAAGTAAAAGTAATTTTAAATCAAAATTTCTTTCTTCAACGATAAGTATTCTATTTTTGACAGGTCCTACAATCTGAAGGCAGGTTTAAGAACTGTCTACACACACAAAAGCACTGAACCATGAAACAAAACTAGTGTCTTTCCCTGAACAGAATACATTTTGTGAGGTTTCATGGAGACCCAAATTTATCTCTTTAATAATCTCATGGAGTAAAATTGTATAAAATGTTCTGAAGTTCTAAATATATGTACATTGCCTTATGAATTTCTCAAAACAGCCTGTAATTTTCTTTCCTTGTTGTGTCTCTGCCAGGTTTTGGTGTCAGGATGATGCTGGTCTCATAGAAAGAGTTAGGGAGGATTCCCTCTTTTTGTATTGTTTGGAATCATTTCAAAAGGAATGCTACCAGCTCCTCTTTGTACATCTGGTAGAATTTGGCTCTGAACCTGGCTGGACCTGGACTTTTTTTTGGTTGCTAGGCTGTTAATTGCTGCCTCAACTTAAGACCTTAACTCCAAGCTGCAATCAAGTAAAACAAAGATATATAACAAAAAATGAATGTAGCATTCCCTTGGCATCTGTAAATTTGGTGTCTCCTGTTTTGATTTATCTCAAGCCACCTACAAGTTCTATAATATGTAATATTAATTAATTTGCATGGTGGTTAATGACACCTACCCAACAGAGCTGTTGTAACAATTAAGTGCAATAATAAACACGAAGAGAGTTGCCAGCTTTGAACTTTGAGTATGTCAGGCAGTTGTGCAGAAGTGGTCTGTTGAGGTTGAATGAGCTGAGCAAATCACCAAGAGCCACTTCTCAAACATCTCTCAAGAACCCAAGAATACCTACATTTTACTTTCAAATTATACCTGAATTCAACTGCTTTTTCTTGCCTGTAATACAGCCACCCTTCTATAAGGAAGAACCTGTATCTCACCTGGACTGCTGCAGAAGCTTCTCAGTAGGCTTTGTCTCCTGTTCACAAAATGTCTGTTTTCCAGATAATAGCTATAGTGATGCATGCCCAAATGTAAATGTGATTATGTCACCTCCACACAACATACACACACACACACACACACTGCAAAATCCAGCAGTCACATCCTACCACACTAAGAAAAATCTTCCAGCTCTTTATCCTGACTGAGGACTTCTATCTGATCAGGCCTCTGGCTACCTTTCCATTCTTATTCCCTGCCTGACGCTTGTCACATGTGATACCTTATTTTATAAACTTATATATATTGTGAAACCTATCATAGGAGATACATATATACATATACATATACATATATATATATATGCACAGTACTTATATATAAATTTTATATATGTAAAATAAAGTGATATTATACACACTCATTTGTCATCTCTCTTATCCACTAGAATGTAAAATACATTGGGGCAGGGTGTTTTTGTCTGTTTTTTTTTTTTTTTTCTTTTTTTTTTTACTGCTGTCAATCTATTGGTAAAAACAATGCATGGCACACAGGAAGCACTCAAAACGTAGGTGTTGAATGAATGATTGAGTCTCCTGGGTCCATTTCCTTTGCTGCACCTCAGCCATATTCTCTCGTGGTTACATTCTGGGTCCAGCTATCACCAGAAACCATCTCACTTCAAAACACAGATGTCCTATTGATATTGCTCATTTTCTCAAATAGTCTCATAGAAACACCACTTTAATTGTGAGATCCTCAATCCATTGACCCCATCGCTGACTCCAGATCTCATTCCCCTTAGCCCAGCTTCAATTTAAAGATGCATCACTATAAATACACCTTTGGGCCAACATGCAAACCTTTTACGCTTCCATTACACTTTCAGAAAATATACAAATTGAGGGATAAACTTTTATCTTCTTTGTATCTAGATTCAGGCAGTGAAGTTTTGCAAGAAAAAACCTGAAATGGACCAGATTAGTATCTCAACAAATTCATCATCCTGAACTGCAATAGGGGCTCAATACTTCCTGGAAATCCTATGCTTTTTTTTTTTTAAGGAAAGTATACTTTTACATTTTTAGAAATGAATATTTCATGCCTCTTTCTTCCTCCCAAGTCTGCTGCTCTCCTTAACCCTCTTTCCACTCCCAGCTAAGAACAGTGTCTGGTATCACTGTCCCACACTCTTCAGAGAGAACTTGGTCCGCATCAATCAATAAAAGTTATTCTTGCCAATATCATATCTACTATTGCTAATTCAAGTGGATGTTTTCCAGACTTATCCTGTTCAATAGTCTTGTCCATTCTGTCACTGAAATATTGAAGGCCTAACAAAAGAAATATGCCACCTATTCTTTTTTATTGTATATGTTGAAGGTGTGCAACATGATGTTTTGATCTTCCAAAAATAGCAAAATAGTTGCTGTAGTCAAGTAAATTAAAATATCCATAATTTCAATTTTATCCATTTTGGTATTTTGTGTGTAATAGGAACGCATAATATCTACTCTTAGCAAATTTTCAGTATATAATGAAATATCATAATCACACTCATACATGCACTCTAAAAAGCTGAAATATATAAAAACAAAGAATAGAATGATACTAGGCATGGGGAGTGAGACAAAATGTGGAGATGGAGGTCAAGGGGTCTAAGGTTGCAGATATGTGGGATGAGTAAGTTCTATGCCACACATACTCATGACTAAATCTATAAACCTAACCTGAATTTGCTTCCATTTTCTCCTTCGTTCTCTTTCAAAGGAGGAATGTCCTGGCAAGTCCAATATTCCATATGCTCTATTACACCCTGGCCTACCTCTTCAAGGGCTTTACTTCCATGGGTATCTCCTGTCCTGCCTTACCACTCTTATTCTACAGAATTACTGCCATTACTCCAGAATTTCCCAGATTTAAATACAACTCTTTCTTTCTTCACATCCTTGAATTTTTGGAAGCATTTTCTACAAACCCATTGTCTCCCACTTCACCTTCTAATCGCTGTCCCACACTCTTCAGAGAGAACTTGGTCCTCATCAATCAATACAAGTTATTCTTGCCAATATCATATCTACTATTGCTAATTCAAGTGGATGTTTTCCAGGCTTATCCTGTTCAATAGTCTTGTCCATTCTGTCACACTTCACTTTTGTTTCCTGTATTCTGTAAAACGTTTTCTTCTTATCTTCTACTTGGCCACTTCTTTTCTCTTCTTCAGCTCATTTTTTTACATAAGGAGTCCTCCCCACTAATAAAATCCTAAGCATTGGAATCCCTTAGGAGTTCGCCTATACTCCATTTTGTTTCAATGTCTCTTTCAATTTATCTTTTTAATTTCACCACTTGTGGCTTTAAATACTATCTATATGCTGATAATTTCAAACTTTTCTCTCTAGCCTGAACCTCTCCATGAGTGTTACTATTAATATCTTACATGATATCTGCAACTTACAGACTTCTCAAAATTAGCATGTTCAAAACAAGAGACTAATTTGTCACTTTGTTAATACTTACCATTTCTGTAACTAGCAGTATCATCCACCTACACCAGTTGATTAAAACAAAATTTCAGGAGTCATTTCTGAATGTATAATTTTCATCACTGACTACACAAAACAACCACTATCAATTTCACCTCTAATGATTGTCTAAACTCTCCCTTTGTTTTCTCATCTCTGCTGCTATCGCTGTAGTCCAGACACAATCATCTCCTTCCTGCCCAACTGCACACAGCTTCTTGCCTCCCCGCTTTTGTGTCTGAGCTCCATAGTTCATTCTGCATACAATAGACAAAGTGATTCTTTAACAATGCAGACAGAATTACATTGCTATTGTGAAAACTCCTTTAATTGTGTTCTACTGTACCCACAATAAAATTGAAACACCTTGCCATGGTACAAGGGGCCTATTTATAATCTTGCTGGGCTAGTCTTATCATCTTCATCTCATCTGTGCTCACTATCCCTGGCCGCATTTGAACTCTGTTTCTTGAAAACTCTGCTAATTCTAGCCTTCAGACATTTCCCTTGTTATTCACTCTGCCTGCAATACTTTCTCCCAAATTGTAAGATGGCTAGTTTGTTCTTGTTATTCAGCTATCAACTAAAGTATCAATCCCTTAAAGCGTATTCCCTGACCACATAAATTTCTTTGGTATTAAATCTTGAGAGTTTATAAGTTTCCAACATCAGGGTCATTATTTACTTTTTCCTACCTAATATAAAATTCCCTACCATTAAGCTTTTGTCCACAACATGATAAGAACAGAAACTTGCTTAAGTAGTTGAAAACTCCAGTTCTAGAATATTTCTGGTTATCATTGTCATTTCTTGATTTATCAGTGAAACATAATTGGATCTTGACATGATTATAATCAAAGGATTCACACAAGTTCACATAATTGATGCAGCTGAGCTTCTGGTTCTTGACCATATTCAAGAGATATTGATGTAAAAGAACACGAGGTTCCACTGCATTTTGACCAACATTAAGCAAGTGCAAATTAGATGTCTTTTTTATTGTCATTCTTATGAGCAGCTTGGTTCCAATTGTGTTAAAAGTGATCATTGATCACCTGAAAAAACATGGTACATTGATAAATGAGTCTCAGCTTGATGTTATTTTGTATATAAACAGACTAATTTGTAAAACTTTAGACATCACAGATTGTTCATAGGGTAGTAGACTAGCTTAATTACCTTTCAAATTATCAATGAGAAACACAAACCAATATGAAAATAATGGGAAAATAAGAACCACAATGACAGCAATTATGATACAACAGTGAACTCAGTTGACCCAAGCCAATTTAACAAACAAGACTGCTTGAAGGGAGGATGATGGGCAAAATACTCATAATTTTAAAAAGTGGTCAGACACAAAATACATACTCAGTGATTCTTCCACTGCCTGCGAGATTGGTGGTCTGGAGAAGAACCTTATAGGAGCTCTATGTAATATGACATCACGCCAGAGAAGAATCTGTGAAATATACTTGCAGACTTGTCAAGAGACTTATTATTTGACCAGTTAAGGTAGGAGAGTTTTGCTAAGTCCTGTACATATATATGTGTGTCATTCTTATAAAGAAGCATTAACATTTTTTTAACAGTAATACTCAGAGGAAAAAAAATAATTGATTAAAGTATAATATTCTTTCTGGGTAACTGAGAAAAATATCAAGACTATCAAGTATAATGAAGACATAGTGATGTGAGATGTGAGTACTCTCAAAACTCTTATACACCCTGCACAAATAGTAAGCTGGTTAAACTTTTAAAATTTTAGACTTCAAAAATAAAACTAACACTCTATGTCTGTCTGTCTGTCTCTCTCTCTCTCTCTCTCTCTCTCTCTCACACACACACACACACACACACACCGTTAAAATCTACCATTGTAAGTACGTTTTCATGTACACAAATATTCATCACAATATTGTGCTGACAACACAAACCTAGAATAGAAGTGTCCACCAAAAAACAATAATTGAGAATATGGTACATCTACTGAGTGAAATGGTAAGTGGGAAAAAAGGAGATGGGGAAGAGTAACTCTTATAACATAAATCCTTATATTTGTGTAAAAAATAAAAGACAAAAATGACCTGTAGGCATATTTTAATTTACGTAGATAGTGAGAAAAATGATGCTAGGGAACAAATGCATGCTTGATAGTTCAACTTAGGTCAAAGATAAATAAAGCTGGATACTAGTGATGAGGACAGATTTTATTCATTAATAATTATTGCAATGGGAAGAGTCCAGCATGAACTGAACTAATCTTCAATTTGTACAGAGGTGACTGAGCATTTTAGAAGGAGAATGAAGGATTAGGGAGCAGGGTGAGCAGGGCCTAGTGGAGTCAGGGAAGTGAAAAATTACAAAGAATTACAAAGGGTTAGTCGGTGTATATTCAATTAGGCCAACTATGTCTGCTAGAAGGCAATTACTGAAGTTAGGATTCTATCCTCCCACACGGACTGGGAGGCAGAAACTATCCTCAGGCATTGGCTGAAGCAAAAAATAAATTCTTTTTGGCAGCCTTGAGTTTTCTTAGGTAGGCACTTTAAGGTGGGTTAGGGTCATCTTAGAGATGTTGCCTTAAGCTGTTAGAAACTATGTTTGCTCAAGTCTTATACACCAAGGTTTAGGCCTAGTCGAGATGTTCAGAGAAGAACTAGAGTTTGGTTAAGGAGAGAATCTTTGTCACTTACTAAAATGAACTTTTATTTTCTGTGATTATATGTAACACTCAGGGATCAGTGTGATAACAAGACATGTCAACAAGATGGCAGTCTCACAGATGGACACTGAGATGTAGAGAAGTCAGGCAGCTTTCTTCTTGCTTGGGACAAGGGACATGGATTACATCAACTGACTGGGGACCACCAGATTCGCTGCACAGTGTGCATGAGGGCAGAGCACAGCTGACATGTTTCTGAAGCAGTTTCGGTGTAATGTTGGGACATTGTGGGTATTAGGACCTATGGAAGAGTTACTACAAAATCACAAGGCAGAGTGCTAAAGAGTTGAAGTCCCAGACACTCGTAGCCACACTGTTTTGATCTGTTTTACATGTGGGCCTGCATGAGGCTTAGTTCATGGAGGAAGGGTGGAGTCGTTGTGCAGCCTTTAGGGTGCCTCATGTAGAGTTCCTCTGAGAGAATACAAAAGCCTCCTATTCCATAGCCTACTCCATGAGGGACTACTCTTAGACAAACATCATAATAGAATTGGATTTTAGTGCTTCTGACAAAGACTCTACCCAAAAGCTCAGAACTATTAGGACTGAAGCTACTATGGACTGAAGGGCCTTCTCCCAGCTCCCCTCATGCTGGGGTCATAATCTGAGCTGCCCCAAGGGGTCTTGGTGTGATGTTATCTCCTTCACCTTCTCACAGCTACGACCAACACTCAAGAACCAGTCTCATGAAACAGAGAAAAAGGAATTAGTTGAATAGTTTTCCTAAGTCACAAAAGAATGTTGATTTTTTTTGTTAATTAACTGTTATTAAGTGAGGACTTTTTATCCAACTGGGAGTTGAAATTCTCAATAAACATACCCTAGAACAACTACCACTTCTCTCTGTAAAATAAGTAAACAGCCTAGTCAGAAAGAAAAGTTGGTGACATCTGGTTGCCAGGAATAAATAAAATCTCCCATCTGGTGAAAGGCTTTTGAGTTGCCACTTCCTATTCAGATTGTCACTATAACTGCAGCTAGATGACAATACCCTGTATATTATAAGCAACCTGCCTGGATCAGTTTGGCAAAGCAGCATCATTCAGTTGCACTGATTAAAAATAGATATTTCTTCTATACTGAGATCTAATCATCTTTATTTTACAAGGTGATGATTTACGATACCCCAGATGGCTAAATAAAAATACTTTAGGTATGGACAAGGTGTAATCAACGGTCCTTTTCTCTAAAATATATTCCATCCTATCTATTCATTATTTACATCTAAGCAGGTGCTTAGACGATCCTACCTCATAAGAGAGTTGCTAGGAAGTAATGACAGTACCTCCCTCCCCACAACAAATAAATGGAGACTTTATGTTGTATCCTTTGATTGAATCAAAGGGTAATTAACTTTGATGAATTGTTGCACTAACTGGTGACACATTCCACTTTACTATTTTTCCAGAAGTGAATATTTGAGAAATAAACAGATTTTAAATGACTGAGGAGTTACTGGATACATACAACTACATAAAGATTTCTACATGTATTTAATTAAATTGACCTTAAGCCATCCTGTAATCTTTATTTCAACAAATAGCTCACTCTGTGATCACTTTTAGAATATTTGTATGACCTGAAACATCTTTTAGGTACAATTAGCATTGAAAACATCATTAAACTTTACTGTTTGTGTATCATTAGTGTCTGTAAAATATGTTAACACTGGACAAATGATACCAAAGAGATTCGTTTCACTTATGTTGCTCCTATCTCACATTGCCAATTACCAATCAACTACATGAATTATTTATCATCTAATGTTGGCTTTACATCAAATATTTTATCACTTCCATATATAAAAATTCTCAAGGGTAGTTTTACAAATATTTTCTGCTTTTCTTGAGCAAAAATTTTTGGAGACTGCTGACAAACTTCTTAAATAAATACAATGTGAAACTAAGATAAAAGGAAATCATACCAAATAGATTATTAAACTATTTCAGAAAATGACAGAGGGCATTTCGATCAAGACTCTCTAGTTCTACTACATGTGCAAATTAAAGAAAATTTAGGGCTTTTGCGTTTGTTGGGAAATTTTGTCTCTTTTTAATATATAAACTTAACCAAATCAATATAAGCAAATGAGGAAACATTACTGGGAATTCACCTTCGCTTCAGGATTTTTTATTTAATTGTACTTTAGGTTCTGAGGTACGTGTACAGATCATGCAGGATTGTTGCATAGGTTCATACATGGCAAGGTGGTTTGTGGCCACTATCCCCCCCCCCATCGTCATCTATATCTGGTATTTCTCCCTCTGTTATCTCTCCCTATCCTCCCCACCCTATACTGTCCCTCCCCTAGCACCCAGAACAGACCCCAGTGTGTGATGCTCCCCTCCCTGTGTCCATGCATTCTCATTGTTCAACACCCACCTATGAGTGAGAACATGCTGTGTTTGGTTTTCTGTTCTTGTGTCAGTTTGCTGAGAATGATGGTTTACAGATTCATCCATGTCCCTACAAAGAACATGAACTTATCCTTTTTTATGGCTGCTTAGTATTCCATGGTGTATATGTACCAAATTTTGTTTGTCCAGTCTATCATTGATGGGCATTTAGGTTGGTTCCAGGTCTTTGCTATTATAAATCGTGCTGCAATGAACATACATGTGCATGTGTCTTTATAATACAATGATTTATAATTTGGGGGTATATACCAGTAATGGAATTTATATTTTTAGATCCTTGAGGAATCGCCAAACTGTCTTCCACCATGGTTGAACTAATTCATAGTCCCACCAACAGTGTAAAAATGTTCCTATTTCTCTACATCTTCCCCAGCATCTGTTGCCTCCAGATTTTTTAATAATCGCCATTTTAACTGGTGTGAGATTATATCTCAATGTGGTTTTGATTTGCATGACCAGTGATAATGAGCATTTTTTCCTATGTTTGTTGGCCACATAAGTGTCTTTTTTAAAAAAAGTATCTGTTTATATGTTTGCCCACTTTTGAATGGGTTTGCTCATTTTTTTCTTATAAATCTGCTTTACTTCTTTGTAGATTCAGGCTATTATGCCTTTGTCAGATGGTTGGATTGCAACCCATTCTGTTGGTTGCTTGTTCATTCTAATAATTGTTTCTTTTGCTGTGCAGAAACTCATAAGTTTAAGTAGATCCCATTTGTCTATTTTGGCTACTGTAATCAAAACAGCATGGTACTGATACCAAAACAGAGACATAGACCAACGATACAGAACAGAGGCCTCAGAAGTTAAGCCACACACCTACAACCATCTGATCTTTGACAAATCTGACAAAAACAATCAATGGGGAAAGGATTTCCTGTTTAATAAATGGTATTGGGAAAACTGGCTAGCCATCTGCAGAAAGCTGAAACTGGATCCCTTCTTTAGACCCCACACTAAAATTAACTCCACATGGATTAAAGATTTAAACATAAAACCTAACACCAATAAAACTCTAGAAGAAATCCTAAGCAAAACCATTTAGGACATAGGCATAGGCAAAAACTTTATGACTGAAACACCAAAAGCAATGGCAACATACCCAGCATATGCAGAGATAAAGATAATCCAGATACAGGAAATGGGGAGAAGTAACAGGTATCAACCCATTTAATTACAAAGTCCTGCAATTTTTTCTTTTTTCTTTTTTTTTTTTTTTTTGAGATCGAGTTTCGCTCTTGTTACCCAGGCTGGAGTGCAATGGTGCAATCTCGGCTCACCGCAACCTCTGCCTCCTGGGTTCAGGCAATTCTCCTGCCTCAGTCTCCCAAGTAGCTGGGATTACAGGCACACGCCACCGTGCCCAGCTAATTTTTTGTATTTTTAGTAGAGACGGGGTTTCACCATGTTGACCAGGATGGTCTCGATCTCTTGACCTCATGATCCACCCACCTCGGCCTCCCAAAGTGCTGGGATTACAGGTGTGAGCCACTGCGCCCGGCCCGCAATTTTTTCTTAATCACAATATTTTGACAGTAATCATTCTCATATACAAATTCTGATATGTGTATACATATATATGTATATATGTCATACATATATACACATTTATGTGTTTTCCCACCAGAGTATAATAAATGCAAGTTAATATTCTCTAAAATAACTTGAGTTTAGCTTATCATTAGTCATTCCATGATTCTGTATAACACAGTGATATTCTCCATAAGCACTAAGGCATTGATTGTTTTATCACATGTCCATTAGTTGCTACCCTGTACCAGAAACTGGGATGATAAATATGCATTTAAAAAATAGACTTTGCATTTAAAGAGCTCAGGGAATTGTTGAGGAGACACTAAGTCCGCTACATGCAATAGGAGCTATGGCCATTCATTTAACACACATTTATGGAAAAAAAATATTATTGAATAATTAAACAATTATTGAACATATGTTGAACAATTATTATCCAGGAAAAATGATGTTAGGAATGCAAGGGTGATTCAGGCACAATTCTTGTTTCCAAATTACCCACAAGCAGGTAGAAGGTCTAAGGGACCCTGGGAATTGAGCAGCTAATTCCTGAATTGTCACTGGAAGGATCCTCAGAGGAAGAGTTACCTGAGCAGAGCTGGGAAGATAATTAGAAACTTTCTAGCAAGATGAAAGAGAAGCTCCTTGGACAGAGAAGGATTTGCCTGCCTTAAAGTGTGACAGTACCAGTAAGAATATCATAAACTCTCTGTGCATGTCTCAGTGGCAGGAGACACTACTGGTAAGTCTGAGCCTTAAATGTGAATGGCTTTCTCTGCATTGGTTTCTAATTAACCCTCTGAGCAACTGAGACTGACAGCCATTTCTTTCCTATGTGAAATCTCCTCAAAAGTCTTGTACTCCAGCATCATTGGAAAACTATTTGGGAATGGAGGGATCCAGAATCTCTGACCTTGCTCCAGCCCTAGTGAGTCAGATCTCCAGGTGCTTCTTGCATATTCAGGTTTGAAAAGTGCGCCTCTGGGCTGGTGATCCTAAACATCTATTGTACCCTGGAATCCTGTGCGGCACTTCACAAAAAAAATACTCATGCTTCAGCCCAACCCCTAAATCAGTCAATTGACTTGATTACTTTTTCTCTGGGGCCAGAATACTCACATTTTCAACTTCTACAGGTGATTCTTATGTATAACAAGGGTTTCAAAACACTGACAAAGGACAAGAATCCTAAATATGGCAGGATGTCAAAATCACCTATGCAACGTCCTGACCCAGACATAATGCAACATAGTTGCTGAGAATGAATGGTCTTGGCAATCTGTGTGGTGTGTGTGCACATGTGTGAACATGGGTGTGTGTTTGTGTGAGATTCAGTTGCACATCAAAGTCTGTGCAATGATCAAAGAAGAAAGACATAAACAGGAACTTGAGATCCACAGAATCTTAGTGCAGGAGGATGACTAGGAGTTTTTATTGGAATCATAACCTGCCCCATTTCACTTATAAGATTGTTTTGAGGAGTATTGAATTGTGTAGAAGCATAACCTGTGCATATCACAAAAGAACTATAGAGTTAACAATTTGGACCTAATTTACACATTAAAAAGTCATCAAATTTAAGTGCATGGTATTATCTTATGTTTGTATGTCCAGTTGACAATGGCACTGGGTTCTTCAAGACATCCTTTTTCCACCACTCTGGGAACTACAGTGGCCCTTCCCCAATGGCTTCAAAACTGGGGTAGGGCCACCATTCATCAATATTGTTGGGCAGCTACACACTATCATGAAGCACAGTGTGAATACAACATGCTTTCTGCTCAGTGTGTGTTCTGTCATTGCCAGAGCATAAGTGGCAGACGTGGGAAGGACCATGTGGATATAAACATGCTCCTTGCTGGACAGTGTGTGTGAATTCCTCAGAGGCAGCTGGACATTGGTTGCATCTGAGGGCATCTCATGCTAGAGGAGACTGCAACAGAAAGGGGAGTGTATCAAGACCCCCAACAGAAAGGGGAGTGGATTAAGGCCTGCAATAGAAAGTGAAGTGGCTACTGGCATTTGATGCCGATGTTGGCCATTAAAGATTATCTAAGTGAAAATGTCAAAGAATAAAACTTGCAAGACTTTTTAAAAAATAATTCAGACTTTTATTTTAGATTCACAGTGTACATGTGTAGGTCTGTCATGTGGAGACACTGTGTTACCACCCCCAAGTTTGGGGTATGAATGATCCTGACACCCATGTGGTGAGCACAGCAGTCAGCAGGCATTCTGTCAACCCCCAGTCCCTTCCCTCCTTCCCCACACCTGCAGTCCCTAGTGTCCATTGCTCCCATATTTATTATGTCCATGTATACTTGATGTTTAGTTCCAGTTATAAATGAGAACACATTGTATTTGCTTTTCTCTTCCTGCATTAATTTACTTAACATAATGTCCTCTAGCTGCATCCATATTGCTGCAAACAATAAGATTTTATTCTTTTTGATGGCTGTGAGGTATCCCGTGGTGTATACGTACTACATTTTCTTTATCCAGTCAATTGTTGATGGGGTCTATGTTGATTCCATACCTTTGCTATTGTAAACAGCGCTTCCATGAGGGCATGTGTCTTTTTGGCAGATTGATTTATTTTCTTTTGGGTGTGTACCCATTAATGGAGTTGCTAGCTGGAATGGTAATTCTGTTTTAAGTCACTTTGAGAAATCTCCAAACTGCTTTCAACAGTGGCAGAACTAATTTACATTCCTACCAACAGTAGTATAAATGTTCCCTTTTCTCCAAAGTGTCACCAGCATGTGTTAGTTTTTTGACTCTTTAATAATATCCATTCTGACTGGTGTGAGATGGTATCTCATTGTGGTTTTGATTTGGATTTCCTTATAAGAGTTTTTAATCAAAATTTGGTGATAACCCTTGAAAAGCTTATTTGAACTATTTTTGCTTCTCAAATGATGATTTTTTCTTTTTCATGTAAAGAAAACACTTGTAAAAAATATAAAAGTGAAGTCTGTTTTTGTATTTTATGTCATGTCCTTCACAAGATCATTTAAAATAGAGAATTTTCACTAAAATAGTGAAATACTCTTTTAGTGAAAATAGTAAAATACTTCTTTCCTGAAGAAGTATTGACTATCTCATCCTTCTAAATAGATACATGTTCCTTGTAATGCTTTAAACTTTATATTGATAAAGGAACTAGGAGAACCATAGGAGAGGCATAAAAAAGAGCTAGAATGTACCAGAATTATGTAGCCAGAAGTGACCTCCAGCAAGCTACCTTTTTACTTACTGGAAGGATGTAAGGAGTTAACCTTAAAAACATTTTCCAAGATATAGCCATTCTGGTTCTATTTGGTAAAGGATTCCTTGAAGGTTATTTTAAGCCAACATCCTTCCTGCCTGTTTTTATCTTCTTTTCATTTGTCTTCTGTGGAAATGTGTGTGCCCTGCTTACAAATGGCATCTCTTCACAGACTCGAAATCTGTTACTTCATTCTCCAACTCTGAGGGCAATTTGGCTTTATGTAAAATAACCAGTTTCTTGTTTTTTCTTTTTTTGCTTTTTAAAAAGATTTTCCCTTCTTAATCTTTCAATCATTCACCTGTACTCCTTGCATATATTATCTATAAATTTTAATTCCATTAAATTCATTGTTAATTTGCTGTAGATTACTGGTTATGCCACATCTTGTTTCAGTTATAAGGTCCTAAAAGCAGCAGCAGATACACTCAAAAGATTTAAATAATCCTGGTAGTACAAAAAGAAAGCTTCATGGTTTTAAACGTAGGTATTTTATTGGCATCTGGCTTTTCAACCAATCTTGTTCTGTGGAGTTTACTTTTGTGCTGAATTGGGTTTACACTTAAGGGCTACAGATATACCTTAGGATGGTCATCCCTTATTTAGTGACTTGGGACTCTATCTAGGAAACCTAGAAGTTTGGGGCATGGATGGGTATCTATCCTCCCAATAAAACATTATCAGATGTACACTAAGTGATTGATAATTGATTGTGGGCAAATATTCCTGGTCTAAGAATCTGTGTAAACGGTCTTCACAACATTCTTTCTTTTAATCATTTTATTTGTTCCTCCATTCCAGTTTAGATCAATCATAATTTTTAGTACATATTATGTACCAAGAACTATACTGGGAATAAAATGTAAATGAATACAATCCCTGTCCTAAAGATACAATAAATCTATTTGCAAAGATGCATGTAAACTGGAATCATAATTTAAATTTTTGGTTAAGAAGAGATTCCATAGTGGGAACACAGACAAAGGCTGCATAGTGAAAGGCTCGGTTGGCAGATGGGTTATCTGTTAAGTGAATGCACAAATCATTGCTAAGGAGTGAGAAATTGTGGGGAAATTTTTTTCTCTAGGTGGCAGCCTGTGAATTTTCTTCTAGTCAGTTCAGATATTTCTGGCAAGTAAAACAAAAAAAGAAAGTGTGGGATGGGGGAAGCAGTAAGGAGGAAAGAAAACAAAGGACAGGAGAAAAGAGTGTAGGAGAGAAAAGATCAAAGAGAATTAAAGGAAAATGAAGTGTTCATGTCTGTCACTATTATTGTCTGGGAGTCTAAGTCTCTTTGTAGGTTTCTAAGAACTTGCTTTGTGAATCTGGGTGCTCCTGTGTTGGGTACATATATATTTAGGATAGTTAAGTGTTCTTGTTGAATTATACCCTTTACCATTATGTATTGCTCTTCTTTGTCTTTTTTGATCTTTGTTGGTTTAAAGTCTGTTTTGTCTAAAAGTAGGGTTGCAACCCCTGCCTTTTTCTGATTTCCATTTGCTTGGTAGATTTTTTTCTCCATCCCTTTGTTTTGAGCCTATGGGTGTCACTGAGTGTGAGATGGATCTCTTGTAGACAGCATTCCATTGCGTCTTGCTTTTTTATCAAGCTTGCCACTCTGTGCCTTTTAAATGGGGCATTTAGCCTATTTACATTCAAGGTTAGTGTTGAAATGTGTTTATTTGATTGTGTTTTTTGTATTGGCCTGTAACAGTCTTTCCTTTTCCATATTTAGTGCTCCTTTCAGGATCTCTTAGAAGGTAGGTCTGGTGGTAACAAACTCCCTCAGCATTTGCTTAACTGAAAAGGATCTTGAGCAGGACCATCTCTTTTGAACAGCTTCTGGAAAAACTTGACAGCTACTGTATCTCTAGCAGTAGAACTACACAATCCCCTCCTTTTTTTTGTTGCCACCTCATGGTAAGAGTAGCATCACAAAACTGTGGCAATTTTGATGGGATTAGACGTTAGGTCTCCCTTAAACCACTTTCTAACCAACCACACTTGGAATGATTGACACTTCTGCCTTTTGATTCTGACAGGCCTTTGCAGTACTGCTTCTTTGCAATGGTGTTCACCTGCCCTCACTGTCAGAGTCCACCCAAACTCATGGGGGACCCCCATTCATCCCTATAGAGCCTATTACACGTGTGAAGAATCTTTCAATTGGTTGCTTCCTGATATTGCTTCTGGAAGAAATGACTTATTCTAATTTTAACCCTAAACTGTAATTTTGCCAGACTCACAGACAAAAATTCCCTTCTGGGCTTTATTTATTTCACATTCTCTCTCATTGCTCATATTCTGCTTGGAGTTTCCTTTCCTTAGACTATGCAGAGAGTGGTATTCATACATACATTCTTCCATCTCTATTACATTTAAATCTGTTTCCCCTAAATCTCACAGTCACAGCAAATGTCTTTTAATCCATGGAATAGCATATCTCAAAATGTGTCCCACAAAATAGCAGTTTGTTGAAATTCTTATAGAAAGAGGGTTATGGTCAAATCAATTAAGAAAAAAAATATGAAAAGTGTATGAACAGCCATATGTTTAAAGCAATTGTTTTAACATGTTTCAAGGTTAGTAATTTAAAGATCAGAGTAACCTGGGTAGATTTTTAAAGATACAGATCCACAGGCCTAGCTTAGACTTGCCAAGTCAAAATGTTTGATAGTAAGTCTGAGAAATCTCTGTGTTTATGCCTGCCATAGTAATGTCACCATCCAGGTCTGAATTCCAGAACAGTGTTTGAGGGCCTCTATTCTATAAAACTCTCCAAGACTCTTTTACTCATTATCTGACAATACCCCAGTAGCCCTCTATTCACCAACTAACTGTTCATAATACAATGTATTGCATTCTTAAAAGTCTATTTGGTATATTTACAAAGATGAAGGAAATGAGGAAGTGAATAGCCCTTCCAAGGAAGCCATTTTAGATTTCACTTCTTGACTACTCTCATTCTTATTTGCTTTCTCTCCCAAACCACTCTTTCCTCAACTTAGTGTTATTTCTCAGAGCCTTAACATTCTTTGTGCACTAATGAGAAGTAGGTATCGCACTATGGACATCAGTGTTAATAACTCCTGCATACAGCAATAAATTATTAACATTTTCTTAACAGATTCATAAAATATATTTTGCACTACTTAAGCTAGTTTATTTAAAAATATGAAAAAATTTTCATATTTTATGTTTGTTTAGAGTTTTTATCTTTATGTTTATTTACAAAAAAATGCTTTGAGGCTGGTAAAAACTCAACTAGATATAAAATGTATAACAAGTAATCTAAATGTAAGTAATAAATTACAGCCCAGTGTACAATTAATAGCACAAAAAAAAAAAACAAGACTTGTTATCAACAGGATGGCAAGGTAATGAGAAAGCATGTAATGCAGACGACTTTTTAACGGAAAATAATATTTGTATCACATCTTAACTGCAGTTTTCTGAAAGTTATCAGAAATTCAAGGCAATGAAAAGATTTTTTTGAGGTGTTTTTAAAACAATTTGTTTCCTTCTTTATGAATTTACCCTCAAGATCATTTAAAGACAGCGTTTGATAATCTTACGCTTTCTCACATCTCAATTTATCCTTTTAAAGACACATTACATTTCTCTTGTAATTACTGTTTTATTGATATATCTCTGACATTTAATACTTTCTCATATATTTATTGACTACTTGTATTTATTTTTATCTCAATTGCAAGTTTGACTATGCATACTTGTCTTCTTTGTTTTGTTGTTCATCTTTTTAAAATTAATTTTCATTTATTCTTCATATAGTATTAATGATAGAAATCTGTGTCTATGTTGCAAATATTTCTCCTTCACCTTACATAAGGAAACAAGAGAAGTATATTCCAGCTGACTCGTTCCTGGTCCTGAAATAATTTCTGAGTTTACTGTAATATATTCTTTTCTTTTTCAATTTTTGATAGTAAAGAGAAGCCCGTCTTCCTGCTTGGAGAAAGGGAGAAAAGAAATCTATAAATCAATGTTAACTATCCTAACTACTGAAGTTGAAAGGTTATTTGTTTCCCCAAGTAAATCATGCTAGCAGCAATCTTCATCCAACAAGTTCCCTCAGGCTTTTGACATCTATCAGATTAGCTGCTCTATCAGTGCATAAGGTGTCGTAATAGTTTGGCTTCAGGTCCCTTGAAGGTAATTTTAAACTACAAATATAGCAATCTTTCCCTGAAAAGAATGATAGTATTTCTCTATAGATCTTCAAAGTCAAGAAGAGAATTCTCATCTCATGAGATTAAAAAATAAGCAATATTATCTGAAGAAAATATTAAAATATTTGTTTATAATAAAAGTGTGGCATCTGGAGTCATTTAAAATTTTTCTTTGTTCTACTTATCAAAATAAACTGTAGAATTTGAATATAATTTGATCAGTTTTGAAATATGTATACTATCTTTAAATAATCACTATAATTGGTGGTGAACATAGCCATTACACCCAAAAGTTTTCTTTTGTCTCCATAGAATTTCCAGTCCATGGCCAGACAACACTGATAGTCTTTACAAAAGTTTCTATTTAAATATTTCGTTCGGCTTTTTCTTCATATTAAGTTATGATAATTCTGTGTAAATTCTGAATACAAGTCTTTTATCAGATACATGCTTTGCAAATATTTTCTACCAGTCTGTTGCTTATATTTTCATTTCCTTAATTGCATCTTTCAAAGAGCAGAAGCTTTTACTTTTTATGAAGTCCAATTTTATCATCTTTTTTCTTTTATATACACCATGGAATACTAGGCAGCCATAAATAGGATGAGTTGATGTCCCAGGGATGTGGATGAAGCTGGAAACCATCATTCTCAGCAAACTAACACAGGAACAGAAAACCAACACCACATGTTCTCACTTATAAGTGGGAGTTGAACAATGAGAACATGTCTACACAGGGAGGGGAACATCACACATCAGGCCTGTTGGGAGTTGGGGGGATAGGGGAGGGATAGCATTAGGAGAAATACCTAATGTAGATGACAGGTTGACAGGTGCAGCAAACCACTATGGCACATGAATACCTATGTAACAAACATGCACATTCTGCACATGTATCCCAAACTTAATGTATAATAATAAAAAAAGAGAAATGTGCAGAATATGCAACTCTATAGAGGTTGAAGGAAGATTAGTGGTTGCTTAGGGATGGTAAGTAGTGGCAGGACAGCAGATCGATATCTAAGAGATATGTAGTTTCTTTGTGAAGTGATGAAATGTTTTAAAAATAACTGGGAGGATGGTTGCACATATATTTAAATATTTTAAAACCACTGAATTGTATATTTTAAATGTGTGATTTATGTGGTTTGTGAACTGTATCTCATGAAGGCTTTTTAAACAAAACAACACTGCTGTATCTTAGACCAAACCAAAGTTTGTGTCAAATCCTGCTATATTGGTTAAATTTTATAGTCTAAAATACAAGCTTTATTTATGAGGATACTCACTTCATTGCTGAGGTTTATCAACAACACATATTAGTAAACTTATAGGAACAAAATATCAGACCTACTACTGAGAAAATACAAAACCTGGAAATAAATCTTTGTAAAGAATCTTATTTAGAGTCAAGGGAAGTTATGGAACATATCAAGCAAATTAGTAATTGCTAAATATTGAGTTAATATGTTAGACATTCCTTCTCAGTGATTACAGAATACTTATATCAAATGAAATTAGATTAAATGTATATTTGAAAGGTAAACATCCAAAGTAGAATACATTTATCATTTTGTATCCTAAGTAATAGAATTTGCTTGTTGTATTTACTTTCAATTAACAAAATAGTTAAGTGCTCTATTACTGGTACATTGACTTATTTTAAGAACCTCTTTGTACATCTAAATGTAAATTTAATGTAAATTGCTTTTATATAAATTGTGATTCTTAAAAAAAAGAATTCCTTGCTCGCCCAGGGTTGCAGATATTTTCCTATATTTTATGCTAAAAGTCTTATAGTTTTCATCTTTATGTTTAGGCCAACGATTCGAGTTATTATAATTGGTACATAATATGAACCAAAATTTTTCATTGTTTTGTTTTGTTACATATAATTTTCAAGTTGTTTGAGCACCATTTGATGAGGAGACTATTCTTTCTCCAAAGAACTGACTTTGCTTCTTTGTCAAAAATCAGTTTTCCATAAATGTATGTGTCTATTTCTGTACATTCTGTTCTATTTCTTTTATGTATTTATCTACCTTTGCCAGCATCCAAACTGCTTTGATTACAACAGCTTTTAATAAGCCTTAGGTAATATTTGTTCTCCAATTTTCTTCTTTCTTTTATAAATTTGTTTTGGCAAATCTAGGTGCTTGTGTTTCCACATTAATTTTTAATCATTTTGTCACAATTTCACATTTCACAAAAATGTCTGTTGAGATTTTATTGAGATTGCATTAAATCCCTACAATAGTTTCTGAAGAATTTATATCTAAATAATATTGAGTCATTCAACTGATAGATATTATATTTCTCCATATATTTAGGTTTTAAATTTCTCTTAGTAGTATTTTATATTTGTCAGTTATAGATCTTTAGCATAAGACCTTATAGTTCTCAGAATTACCTACACATATTTCATATCTTTGCATTATTGTAGCTGGTACTTTAAAAATTTCCATATCTGATTATTTTGCATATGGAAATACAACTGACGTATGTATATTAAGCTTGCAATGTGCCCTTTGATAAACTCACTTTATTAGTAGTAGCAGATTTTGTAGGTTTCTTTGGGTTTTCTACATGAACAATCATATAATCTGTGAACAAAATCAGTTTTACTACATTCATTCCAATCTAAATATATCTCTAAATACGTATTATTTATTTGAGTTGGGAAGTTTTACTATCCTTCTTCTAGCTACTTAAAATTACATAATATATTGTTAACTATGATCATCCTACAGTTCTATAGAACACTAGAGTTTATTCATCCTATCTAGCTGTAAATTTATATCCTTCAACAAATATTTTCTTATCCCTCTTTTCCCCTACCCTTTTACCCTTCCCAGTCTCTAGTATCCTCTATTCTACTTTTTATTTCTATTAGATCAACTTTCTTTAGTTTCCACATGAGTAAGAACATGAAGTGCTGAACTTTGTGTTCCCGCCTTACTTCACTTATCATAATGTTCTCCATTTCCATCTCTATTGCCATGAATGATGGGATTTAATTATTTTTATGGCTGAATAGTATTTAGTGGTATATACATATGTGTGTGTGTGTGTGTGTATGTGTGTGTGTGTGTGTGTGTACCATATATGACATTTTCCTTATACACTCATCTATTGATAGACACTTAGGCTGATTTCACATCTTGCTATTGTGAATAGTGCTATAATAAATATGGGTGTTCGGGTGTCCCTATGACATAATGATTTTATTTTCTTTAAATAAATACCCAGCAGAAGGATTGCTAGATCATATGGTTGTTCTATTTTTTATTTCTTGAGAAACCTCCCTAGAGTTCTCCATAATGGCTATGCTAATTTACATTTCTACCAATAGTGTGCAAGTGTTCCCATTTCTCCACATCCTCACCAACACTTTTGTCTCTGATAATAGCCATTCTGACAGATGTAAAGTGATATTGTTATTTCAATTTTCTTGTCCTTAATGTTTAGTAACATTAAACATCATTTCATATACCTGCTTAGCCATTTGTATGTCCTCTTTGGAAAAATATCTATTCAAGTCTTTAGCCCTTTTTTAATCAAGTTATTATGGGTTTTTTTGTGCTATTAAGTTATAAAAACACCACATATATTTTGGAGATTAATCCTTATCAGATATATGGTTTGCAAATGTTCTCTCCCATTCTGTATATGTTGCATTTTTCCTCTGTCAATTTTTTCCTTTGCTGTGATGAAGCTGTTTAGTTTGATTTAGTCCCATGTTTTAATTTTTGATTCTGATACCTATGCTTTTAATGTGGTATTCATTAAGTAATTACCAAGTCCGATGTCATGAAACATTTTACCTGTATTTTCTTCTAGGAGTTGTACAGTTTCAGATCTATGTTTAAGTCTTTAACCTATTTTGAATTAATTGTTGTGTCTGATATAAGATAAGAGTCCAGTTTCATTTTGATGCCTGTGAATATCTAGTTTTCCCAACACCATTTGTTGAAAGATTATCCTTTCCTCCCTGTGTATTCTTGGTACTCTTGTTGATGACTGTTGACTGCATACATGTGGATTGATTTCTAGGCTCTTTTTTCCATCCCACAGATCTATGTCTGTTTTTGTGCCAGTACTGGACTGTTTTATTTGAAATTACAAAGTGTTGTATCTCCAGCTTTGTTTTTTCTTCTCAAGATTATTTTGGTATTCATAATCATTAATTCCCTATGATTTATAGAATTATCCATTTCTGTTAAAAATGCCTTTATGATTTTGATGGAGTTGCATTAAATATATAGATTGCTTTAGGAAGTATGAAAATTTTTAGTAATATTGAGTTTTCCAGTCCAGTAAGATGTCTTTCTATTTGTCTACCTAATTTTTTCACCAATGTTTTGAGGTTTTTATTGTTTTATTGTACAAGTTTCACTTCCTCAGTTAAGTTTATTGCTATTTAATAATTTTGGTGCTATTAGAAATGGTATTATTTTTGTAATTTTCTTTCTAGATAATTCATTGTTCATGTATAGAAATACAACTGATTTTTGTATGTTTAATTTGTATCCTATAAGTTTACTGAGTTCATTTATATATATATATATATACATACACACACACATATATGACATATATAACATGTCATATATATCATCATTTCAGTTGCAAATGAGAAAAATTATCTTTCTTTCTGCTATCTTTGTCTTATCTACTTGCTCTGGTTAGGAATTCCAGCACTATGTTGATTACAAATGCGAGAGTAGGCATGGTTGTCATGTTCCTGACCTTAATGAAAGCAGTTTAATTTTTAAATTGTTGATTGTGACTTTAGCTATCAGCTTTTCATATACAGCCTTTATTGTGTTGAGGTTTCTTCTTGGAGGTTCCTGAGCCTTTTGAGAGTTTTTATCGTGAAGGTATGTTGAATATTGTAAAATGTTTTTTTCTGCATCTGATGAGATGATCAAGTAATTCATAGCTTTTATTATGTTAATGCAGTAGATTTGAAAAATTGATTTGCATATATTCAATCATTTCAGGGATAAATCCCAACTGATCATAGTATATGATGCTTCTAATATGCTACTGAATTCAGTTAATTAGCATTATGCTGAGGATTGTTTTGTATCTATAATCAGGGATATTGGCCTATAGTTTTCTTTCTTTTTTTGTGTGTGGTATCTTTGCCTTTGGTATCTGGGTAAGGCTAGCCTCATAAAATGAGTTTTGATATGTTCTCACCTCTTTACTATTTTGAAAGTTTCAAAGGATTGGAATAAATTATTCTCTAAATGTTCAGTAATATTCACCAGTGAAGCCATTTTGTTCTCAGCTTTTCTTTTGAGGAAAATCCCTGGCTTTTCTTTACTGTGAAGTTTTTGATTACTGACTCAGTCTCCATACAAGTACAAGTCTGTTCAGACTTCCTATTTCTTCATGATTTAGTCTGTTAGGTTGTACGTTTCTTTGAGTGTATCGATTTCGTCTAGGCTACCCAAGTTTTGGGGTATAACTGCTCACAGTAATCTCATGATTCTTTTTATTTCTGTGGCATTAGTTATAATTTCTTCTTTTTCATTTCTGATTTTACTTACTTGAGCCTTTACTCTTTTTCTCATTCTAAATATTTGTTGCTTTTGCTCAGCTGTTCAATATACCAACTTTTAGTTTTTATTGATTTTTGTATGGTTTTTCTATTCCCGATATAGTGTATTTCCGCTCTAATCTTTGCAGTAATATTCTTCTGGATTTCTCATAGAATCGTTGCAGAATTGTTGCTGAATCAGTGTGCTTATGGAGGAAAGAAATGTCCAGGGCTTCCTACTCTGGGTGTTGCTGACTTCACTTTCCATCAATTGTTTTTCAAATAGTAGAACAACCTTGTATTTCTGAGATAAAACACACTTTGCCATGCTGTGTTATCCTTTTAACATATTGTAAGTTTTTATTTTCTAGCAACTTGTTTAGAATGTTTACATCTATGTTCATGAAGAATATTGTTCTGTAGTTTCTTTTCTTACAATGTCTTTTTCTGATCTGGTATCAGGATTATATTGATCTCATAGTATGAATTGGAAAGGTTTCCCTTTTCAAGTTTTTAAGAGATTTCATAAAGAATTTATATTATTCATTTCTTAAACGTTCAGTAATATTCTGCAGTGAGTTCACAGCTACTTGGAATTTTCCTTACATAAGGATTTTTGACTTAATTTTTACTATCTTTAATCAAGATAGTGTGGTTGCCTATACCTTCTTGAATGTTAGTATATTTCAAGTAATTTGTAAATATTATCTAAGTTGTTAAATTTATTGTCATAAAGTTGTTAACAATATTCTTTCAATATCATTGTAAATCTAAAGAACCTCTTGTAAATCTTCTCTCATGCTCCTGATCAAAGTGATTTATGTTTCCTTTCGTTGTTCCCAATTGGTTTGGCTAAATGTTTATCCATTTTTTAACTTGATCAATTGATTATTTAAAAGTATTATTTTGAATATACGCTTTGAAACATTTGGGGATTTACCAGATTCGAGTTGAATTCAATGATGATCACATAGTACTTGGTATGACTCAAATTTTAAGTTTATCAAGACTTTAAATATACTATGACCACTTATAATTTAAATGTAATGAGATCATTGTATCATGGTCCAGAATATGGCCTATTTTTGCAAGTGGTTTGTGTGGTCTTATAAACATTTCATTTATTTGTAGAGTGTTCTAGACTTGTCAATTAGATTATGTTGTTTCATAATGTTGTTCATGAGATCTCTACTTTTCTCCTTTTCCTTTATTATACTTTAAGTTCTGGGATACATGTGCAGAACGTGCAGGTTTGTTATATAGGTACACACATGCCATGGTGGTTTGCTGCACCCATTAACCTGTTGTCTACATTATGTATCTCTCCCAATGCTATCCCTCTCCTAGGTCCCCAACCCCTGACAGGCCCTGTTATGTAATGTTCCCCTCTCTGTGTCCACATATTCTCATTGTTCAACTCCCACTTATGAGGGAATACATGCAGTATTTGGTGTTCTGTTCCTGTGTTAGTTTGCTCTGAGTGATGGTTTCCAGCTAAATCCATGTTCCTGCAAAGGACATGAACTTGTCCTTTTTAATGGCTGCACAGTATTCCATGGTGTATCTGTACCACAATTTCATCATCCAGACTATCATTGATGGGCATTTGGGTTTGTTCAAAGTCTTTGCTATTGTGAACAGTGCCACAATAAACATTTATGTGCATGTGTCTTTATAGTAGAAAGATTTATAATCCTTTAGGTATATACCAGTAATTAGATTGCTGGGTCAAATGGTATTTCTGGTTCGAGATCCTTGGGGAATCACCACACTGTCTTCCACCGTGGTTGAACTAATTTACACTCCTACCAACAGTGTAAAAGCGTTCCTGTTTCTCCACATCCTCTTCAGCATCTGTTGTTTCCTGACTTTTTAATGATCACTATTTTAACTGGTATAAGATTAAAAGATACTGTAATATCTCATTGTGGTTTTGATTTACATTTCTCTAATGATCAGTGATGAACTTTTTTCATGTTTGCTGGCTGCATAGATGTCTTCTTTCAAGAAGTGCCTGTTCATATCCTTCAACCACTTTTTGATGGTACTTTTTTTCCTTGTAAATTTGTTTAAGTTATTTGTAGGTTCTGGACATTAGCCCTTTGTCAGAGGGATAGATTTCAAAAATTTTCTCCCATTCTGTAGGTTGCTTGTTCACTCTGATGATAGTTTCTTTTGCTGTGCAGAAGCTCTTTAGTTTAATTAGATCCCATTTGTCAATTTTGGCTGTTTCCATTGCTTTTGGTTTTTTTTAGTCAATGCCCATGTCCTGAATGGTATTTCCTGGGTTTTCTTCTATGGTTTTTATGGCTATAGGTCTTACATTTAAGTCTTTAAACCACCTTCAGTTAGTTTTTGTATAAGGTGTTTAAAAGGGGTCCAGTTTTCGTTTTCTGCATAGGACTAGACAGCTTTTCCCAACCACTGTTTATTAAATAGGAAATCCTTTCCTCATTGCTTGTTTTTGTCAGTTTTGTCAAAGATCAGATGGTTGTAGATATGTGGCATTATATCTGAGGCCTCTGTTCTGTTCCATTGGTCTATATATCTGTTTTGGTACCAGTACCATGCTGTTTTAGTTACTGTATCCTTATAGTATAGTTTGAAGTCAGGTAGCATGATGCCTCCAGCTTTGTTCTTTTTGCTTAGGATTGTCTTGTCTATGCAGGTAATTTAAAGTGTTTTTTTCTAATTCTGTGAAGAAAGTCAATGGAAGCTTGGTGGGGACAGCATTGAATCTATAAAATACTTTGGGCACTATGGCCATTTTCATGATATTGATTTTTTCTATTCATGAGCATGGAGTGTTTTTCCATTTGTTTATGTTCCCTATTATTTCCTTGAGCAGTGGCTTATAGTTTTCCTTGAAGAGATTTTTCACATCCCTTGTAAGTTGTATTCATAGGTATTTTATTCTCTTTGTAGCAATTGTGAATGGGAGTTCACTCAGGAGTGGGAGCCATAATTCAACATACTTAAAAAAAATAATTTACACCCAGAATTTCACATCCAAGCAAACTAAGCTTCATAAGCGATGGAGAAATAAAATTTGTTACAGACAAGCAAATGCTGAGAGATTTCGTCACCACCAGGCCTGCCTTACAAAAAGCTCCTGAAGAAAATACGGAAAGAAAAAACCAGTACCAGCCACAGAAAAAACATTCAAATTGTAAAGACCATTGACAATATGAAGAAACTGCATCAACTACAGGCAAAATAGCCAGCTAGCATCATAATGACAGGATCAAATTCACACATAACAATATTAACCTTAAATATAAATGGGCTAAATGCCCCAATTAAAAGACACACCCTGGTAAATTGGATAAAGAGTCAAGACCCATTGGTATTGGTGCTGTATTTAGGAGACTCATTTCATATGCAAAGACACACATAGGCTTAAAATAAAGGAATGGAGGAATATTTACAAGCAAATAGAAAGAAAAAAAAAAAAAAAAAAAGCAGGGTTTGCAATCTTAGTTGCTGCTAAAACAGACTTTAAACCAACAAAGGTCAAAAAAGACAAAGAAGGGCATTATATAATGTTAAAGGGATCAGTGCAACAAGAAGAGCTAACTATCCTAAATATATATACACTCAATACAGGAGCACCCAGATTCATAAAGCAAGTTCTTAGAGACCTACAAAGAGACTTAAGACTCTCACACAAGCTCTCTACTTTTACTGACTTCCTGTCTAAATTATTTGATACATAATTGAAGGTAAGGTACTGAAATCTTATTGTAATTGTGGATTTTTCTACCTCTCCTTATAGTACAGTTAGGTTTTGCTTCATATTTTTTGAGGCTTTGTTATTAGGTGCTAAACATTAAAATTGTGTACTCTTGATTATTTAATACTTTTATTACTGTGAAATTTCCTTCTTCACTTCTGGCAATATTCTTTGACCTGAAATCTACTTCATCAGATATTAGTATAGTAATTTTAGCTTTTTTGCTACAGTTATCATTTTATAGCTTTTTCCTTCTTTTTTCTTTCTTTAATTTTGTTCTCATTTTGTTCATTTATTTGTTGTAGAGATGGAATCTGACTCTGTCTCCCAGGCTGGAGTTCAGTGACACAATCAGCACACTGCAGCCTCAAACTCCTGGGCTCGAGCAATCCTCCTACCTCAGCCTCCTGAGCAGCTGGGACCACAGGTATATGCCAACACTCCTGGCTCTTCTTTTATTTTTATCCAATTGTGTCGTTTTATTTAAAATACATTTTATGTAGGCTGTATAATATTGGGTTTTGCTTATTCTTTCAATCTGATCTTTCTTTGCCTTTTAGTTGTGGTTTTTATGCCATTTATATTTCATGTTATTATTAATATTGTTGAATTTAATCTAGCATATTAACATATTTGCCATGGGTTCTTGTTCATATTACTGTCTTTTTCTGATCTTATTTTTAGGGTGTTATTTTCATAATTCTATATATTCTGTCTTTACTGTCAGCTTCATCTCTTCATCTCAGGGAGTCCATAAGGGTCTGTTTGGATTTCTCCTCCTTGAGTCATGGTCTAGAAATCTCTCACAACAGCATGCTGAGGAAGACATATAATTTATCTCATCTTTTTTCCACATCTTCCAGGAATCCCTGCCTTTTATTTTCTCATGTACAATGTCTTAAAAATCATTGTATTATATATAATATCTTTTTAAATAGTTTCAGATGAGAGAGTTAATCTGGTTACAAGGTAAATACAGTTCCTGTTACTCTATCATGGGCAGAAGAATATTATGTTTATTCATAAATAGTTTCATTTGACATAAGCAAATATAGTATAATAGGTCAGAATACTCAAATGTTGTTTTACAAATATTGTTTTAAAAGACACACACAATTCCCATTTATTTTACTACCTTACTACTGGTACTAATCTTTTTCCTTGTTATTCTCTCTTTTCACCTTTTTCACTTCTTATGATAGCTAATGGAGCCTACACAATCACCTAAACCAAATAAAAAACAGTGGTATATAAAGAAAAATTAAAGTACATGGAGCTACTTGTTCTATTATTATACTTTAAGTTAAACCTGTTGCTTCATTCCTATTTGGCTCATTCAAATAAATGTAGTTTATGTTAAGAGCTAATATGTACATACATATCTATGTATATACATATACATAATAAATATATATTATAAAAGTTATGTTAATAGCTTGTGTTAAATAAGCAGTATAATTAAGAAGCTGCTATTGAGTCTTTTATGTTATAATGGCCATAAATTTTACTAGTATAAGTGAAAATTTAATACTTGTGATATAGAAATTATATATAAAGTTTCAGTAGAAATTAATATTGAGTTCAGCATGTTTAGGAGAGTGAAACCAATATTACAAGAGATTTGAGAGATCTCTATTGTTCCTTTAATAAACAGTCAAGAGTACTTGCAAAAATTATTATTTGGGGTCATAAAATATTTTCCTAATTTATTTTGTTTTATTGATTCACCTCTTAATACTGAACTGTTATAATTGGAGAAAGGAGTAATATAGGGTAATAAATATGCTGATTAATGTTATATATAAAATTACTTTCTACTAAATAATATATCTACAAGGGACAAAAGTACTTCATTTGTGGGATACTCTTTTATGCATGCAATGATGTATCAACCCTATAAAGATTAGAAGTTTTATAGTAATCATGTAACTGCCCAATAGGTTCATTTTGCCCACTGCCTAGGAAGAGCCAGTTTATCAAGACAGAGGAATTTCAATAAAGAAAGAATATAATTCACATACAGCAAGCTGAATGGGAAACTGGAGTTTGACTATGACTTGGATTAGTATTCCTGAAAATTCACAGAGTGGGTATTTTTAAGGAAAATTTGAAAGGTAGTGGGCCAGGGAGTGGGGGGTGTTAATTGGTCAGGTTAAAGATAAAAGCAGCAGAAGGTGAAGCTGTCCTCTTGCACTGAGTCAGTTCCTAGGTTGAGGCCACAGACCAGATGAGCCAGTTTATCGATCTGGGTGATGCTAGCTGATCCATCAAGTATAGGGACTGTAAAAAGATCTCAAGCACCAACCTTAGGTTTTACAATAGTTAGGTTATCCCTACGAGCAATTCGGGAAGTTAAAATCTTGTGGTCTCTAGCTGCCTGACTCTCAAATCATAATTTCTAATTTTTTGGCTAATTTGTTAGTCCAACAAAGACAGTCTAGTCCCCAGGCAGAAAGGAAGCTTATTTCAGGAAAGGATTCTTACAATATCATCTTTGCTTCAAAGTTAGACTGTAAACTAAATTCCTCCCCAAATTAGCTTAGCCTATGCCCAGGAATAAAGAAAGACAGCTTGGAGTTTAAAAGCAAGATGTAGTTGGTTAGGTCAGATCTCTTTCACTGTCATAATTTTCTCACTGTTACTGTTGCAAAGACAGTTCCAATCAGACCTGGTTTTCTATGCTGAACATACTACTTTTTATATGACTAAGATAGAAGAACTTCTCTTTTTTCCTTTTCTTTCTTTTGTTTTTGGACTATGTTTTTATTTATTTATTTATTTTTATTATACTTTAAGTTCTGGGGTAATTGTGCAGATCTTGCAGAATTGTTACATAGATATACACACTTTTACCTCCCTAAGCCTCAGTCTCTTCCTTGAAAATATTACATATTAAAGGCTTGTGAGTTTCAGGTGAAATGAGATATACAAATCCAACTTCTGAAAAGTGGGCATATATAAGTAATATTCACACCTTTGGATACAGCAGAAGACAAAGACAGGGATTATGTCTCTTGCTTTAATTGCAACTTATTCCTCCATTTGGGGAATTCAGGCAGAAGAAAACTTAATGTCATTGGAAGAGCTCTGAGTCCATGATTCTGAATACCATCTCTACATTTGCTGTTGGTGTACCTAGCCAAGTTATCAAAAGTCACTAAACCTCAATTTCTTCACTTGTGAAATGGACTGATGATAGTTCTCATCTTAAAAACTTGTTGGAAGAACCCAGTGAAATTTAAAATGATATGGAAATGTTAGCTCTTATTATCTTCACCATGAAATAGGCAGAAGTTCAATTTTAGACATGTGTAAAGAGATACAGGAAAACTGATGTAATTCAGAATTAAAAGTGAGTTTAGTCATTATCTAAAAATAATACAAAGAATTGAAAACACAGGAACATACAACATATAAGCCAGAGAGACAGATTGAGAGAGAAAATTGTGCTCCTTACCTTTGTTAAAAGAAAAACTTCAGCCACATTAAATTTAAAGAGTTTAACTGAGCAATAAACAATTCATGAATTGAGCAGGCTCCTGAGACAAAGTAGGCTCTGAGATTCCAGCCTAGCCGTGTGGTGGAAGAAGACTTATGGACCATAAAAGGAAAGTGACATGCAGAATATGGAAGTGAGATATGGAAACAGCTAGAGTGGTTACAGGTTGGTGTTTGCCTTATTTGAACACATTTCAAGCAGTTGGCTACATTTCATTTGTCAAAATTCGGTGATTGGTACAAATGTAGGCTACAGTCTGTTTACAATTCCATTTAGGTTATAGTTCATGATGCACAGAAAAACTTAAAATATGCAAGAAGGCAGTTTTAGGCTAAACTTAATTTAACACCTTTATTTTCCTCATGTTAGCCTGAGTGAGCCCAGGTGAATGATGCTATTAGGATAGTTGTGCAGTATCAGATATAGGTAGTACCTAGTGCATTATACACACAAAGTACTCCAGATAGCGGAGAATTCAGGATTCTCGGGATTTTGAAAAGGTCAGACAAAACAATAAAAAGCAAACAAGCAAACCAAAACTGCATATATATGTATTCATAACCTAAAACCTTGACCTCTTGATTGATGCACAATTGTGTAGTAAAGATCAGGAGCAGGAACTCCAGCAGGGGCAATGAGATCATACAAGGGCATTTATTGAGCATATGATAAATGAAGTGAGAAGCCAACAGCAATTCTCCCCCAATTCCATTTAGATCAAATGTAGCCGACGGTGGCAACCCTTAACAAGAACAAATCCTTGAAAGAATATATTTATCTTGATGGGTATGATCAGAGGTATTTGGAGAAGGAGGATTCAGTGTGATGCAGCCCAATTTGCTGTAGTAAAGGCCCTTAACTTTATGGCCAGACTCATTGAAAGAACTGTTCAGAAAAAACTAATACATGAAAGCAACAAAGATTTGTGTTTTCCTCTGCCTGGACTGTAAGTGAGAAAATTTTTCATTGAGAATATCTAAACATAAGATTTCTCACCTGAGTTTGAATATCACATTTAAACTGCCTGTTTGTGTTACAGGAAAGGCGTCCAAATCCAGATCCCAAGAGAGAATTTTTCTTAGAGTGAGCCTGTAAAGTTAAAGCAAGTTTATTAACAAAGTAAAGGAATAAAAGGATGCTTACTCTATAGACAGAGCAGCTGCTGGTAGCCCATTTTTACAGCTATTTCTTGATTACATACTAAATAAAGGGTGAATTATTCATGCCTCCCTTTTTAGACTATATAGGGTAACTTTCTATCTTTGCCATGGCACTTGTAAACTGTTCAAGGTGCTGGTGGGAGTGTAGCAATGAGGATGATCAGAGGTTACTCTTGTGGCTATCTTGGTTTTGGTGGGTTTTGGCCAGCTTCTTTACTGCAATCTGTTTTATCAGCAAGGTATTTATGACCTGTGTCCTGTGCTGACTTCCTAGCTCATCCTATAACTTAGAATGCGTTAACTGTCTGGGAATGGAGCCTACTAAGTTTCAGCTTAATTTTACCCATCCACTATTCAAGATGGAGTTGCTCTGGTTCAAATGCCTCTGACATTTGAACTTGGTTCATATCAAGAAAAGAACGTAGAGGGGCCCAAAGTGGCTCCGGCTGGATGTCGTGGCGCTTGCGAAGGCGAGGCCAAGAGTTCAAGGCCAACCAACCTCAGCAACCTTACAAGCTCTCATTGATTGGCAAAAAAAAAAAAAAAAAAAAAAGAAAAAAAAAAGAAAAGAACGTAGAAAGTGCTCCAACAAGAATATGTACCCTGGAGCATTTACCAAACTATGTCCTGCTAAAAAAAACATTTTTTTGTAGAAATACATTTATTAAAACAAAAAGGAAAACAAATCCATTAAAGCCTCCCAACAGGGAAATAGTGAAGAAATTACCCTCTTGTCAGAAAAAAAAAAAAAAACCTGCTCCTTCAACAAAGCAATGAGAATGCTGCCAACAATTCTTGAAGGAAACAAAAATATTTTATCCTAAAATATAGTTCTTGGACATATTGGTAACTGGCTGCCATGAGAGTCAGCAAACAGAGTGGCCTTACAAAGTTGTCTTTTGTGGGGAATATTTTACATCTGTAGAGAATCTCCATCAACGCAATCAGGCTTCCCCATTCTAGGCATTTCTAAGATCTAGGAGAGATTGGGAATCTGACAGCTTTAACAGTGTAAAAATAAACATTTACGACTTATTCTCTCTGAGTGAGGCTTTGTTTACATAGCAAGCCCACCCTTGCTAGTCAGCCCTTTCCCTTTTTCCCTCCCATACCCTATCTTGCCACTAAAACCTGTTTTGGGGCATGCTCTGAGCACACATTCTTTCTAAATTCTTTAAATAGTATATAAGCTACTGTATCTTATTGTTGGGTTGGGTCTTCATCCTGAAGGCTCTTGTGTATACATGTTAAATAAATTTGTATGTCTCTGTTCTATTAATCACTTTGCCTCATGTCCATTTAAATTTTTAATGAACCGTTAGGAGCCAACAGCCTACGGCCCCCACAGTCTCAAAATCAACCTTTCACAACTCTGGAAAATAAGCAAAGGCTCACAACAATTCAAGGTGTATTAGTTAAATAAAAAAATTACTGGATCTCATTAAGAATAGCAAGCTTTATGGCATTTCAGCTTGCTCAGTTCCTATTATCCTTTCCCCAGTCCAACAGTGGCCTTAAAAATCAATAGACTTGCCCGGCATGGTGGCGCATGCCAGTAATCCCAGCACTTTGAGAAGTTGTGGTGGGTGGATCACAAGAGTGATCAAGACCAGCCAGCCCAACATGGTGAAACCCCATCTCTACTAAAAATCCAAAAATTAGCTGGATATGGTGGTACGAACCTGTAATCCCAGCTAGTTTGGAGGCTGAGACAGGAGAATTGCTTGATCTGGGACCCAAGAGGCCAAGGTTGTAGTGAGCTGAAATTGCACCACTGCACTCTAGCCTAGGCTACAGAGTGAGACTCCATCTCAAAAAAAGAAAAATAATCAAGAGACTTGCATGCACCATAGTTGTAAAATCAGCAGCCTATAAAGCACTAAAGAAGCCAGAACAGATTTGAAACTCCTCCAAAATCCCCATCTACAGAATATTGTTATTATTTGACCTGCCTGACAATTATTTGGGAAATCCTCATTCACAGGGCTTGTCTTTACTTGAACTGACTCAGAGTTCACTCAGTGGAAAATTCCCATTCCCAGGGTATTTTCTAAAATGTATCAGCAATAATTGTTTAATATTATAGCTTCCTGCAGTGGTAATATCAGTTGGGAAAAGCAGGAGGATGTTGAAAAATCTTAAAAGCAAAATCTGGGAATAAGAGGAAAATAGAGAACTTTCAAAAGCTCTGACATATTCCTAAGGTTTAAGACTAGACCACAAATGCAATGTTGTATGCATGCCCAGGAAAGGCCTGAAAAGTCCCTATTGCTCACCTCTTATATTGAGGCTCTATACAAGCAGGTAGTTGTTAGCAGGATATAGGAGAAAAGGAAATGAAGAGTATTGCTAATAGGTACAAGGTTTCTTATTGGGAGAATTTTATAGTATGAAAATTATATCACCTTAAAGGCATATTTTAAAAAAAATCCACACTAGTTCCATGAAATACAAGGTGACGATGCAAAATTACACACCATGCAGAAGAAAACGACCAAAACACATGAGCAGAAAACAAAAGTAGAGTTTAGCAACACAACACTTTAAATAACAATCAATAGAAGTATAGAAAATATTAAAGAAAGCATCAAAATTATAAAGAATGAAATATAAGAGACTAGGTACACTTGAAAAAACTAGAAATTTGAACATACAATTTTAAGTAATTCAAAGAACATGAAAGAAGTCATGAAAGATAAAGAAATAATATTCTAAGATAATAAATTTTCTATTAACTAAAACTTGAAAGTTCTACCTCTGTCTAGGATGTAGAATGCCACAAGAGAATGCTCTTCCTTTTCTAATAAGGTAAAAAGGAAATGTTTTACAAAATTATCACTTTCTTTTTAGCCTTCAGAGAGGTGTTATTTCAAGAGAGTCAACTGGATTAAATTTAAAAGAGTAGAAGACTTTTCTGAGAAGAGAGGGGACAAACTGTCAAATGGTATTTCTGGTTCTAGATCCCTGAGGAATCGCCACACTGTCTTCCACAATGGTTGAAATAATTTACATTCCCACCAACAGTCCAAAGGGTTCCTATTTTCCACAGGCTCTTCAGCTTCTGTTGTTTCTTGATGATTTAATAATCCCCATTCTGACTGGTGTAAGAAGGTATCTTGTTATGGTTTTCATTTGCATTTCTCTAATAATCAGCGATGTTGAGCTTTTCTTTATGTATGCTGCCTGCATAGTCTTCTTTTGATAAGTGTCTGTTCATGTCCTTTGCCCACTTTTTGATGTTTTTATTTTTCCTTGTAAATTGGTTTAAGCTTCTTTTAGATTCTGGATATTAGACCTCTGTCAGAAGGGCAGATTGCAAATATTTTCTCCCATTCTGTAGGCTGCCCATTCGCTCTTATGATAGTTTCTTTTGCTGTGCAGAAGCAACTTTTTATTATAAAGCTCTTTCACTTATTTGGTTAGGTTAATTCCTAGGTATTTTATTTGTAGCCATTGTAAATGGAACTACTTTATTAATTTTATTTTTGTATTGTTCACCATTGGCATATAGAAATGCTACTGATTTTTGTATGTTGGTTTTGAATCCTGGCACCTTACTGAATTTGTTTATCAGTTCTAACAGTTTCTTTTCTTTTTTCTTTTCTGAAGTCAGGTTTTCGCAAACATAAGATCATTTCATCTGCAAAAGGATAACTTGACTTCTTCCTTTCCAATTTAGATGCCTTTAATTTCTGTGTCTTGTCTGATTGCTCTGTCTAGGACTTCCAGTACTATGTTGAATAACAATGATGAAGGTGGGCATCATTGTCTTGTTCCAGCTTTTAGAAGAAATACTCAGTTTTTCCCCATTCAGTATGATACTAGCTGTGGATCTGTTACATATAGCTTCTATGATATTGAACCATGTTTCTTCTATACTCAGTTTTTGGAGAGATTTTATCATAAAGGATGTTAATGTTTTCAATGGCTTTTTCAGTATGAATTGAAATGATCAAATGGTTTTTGTTCTTTATTCTGTTGGTATGATGTATCACATAGATTAACTTATCTATGTTAAATTACTCTTGTATCCTTGAAATGCATCTTACTTGTTCATGATGAATGATATTTTTAATATGCTGTAGAATTCTATTTGCTAGTATTTTGAAGAATATTGCATCAATGTTTACCATAAATATTTACCTGTAGTTTTCTTTTTTGATGTGACTGCCTGGTTTTGGTATCAGTGTAATAATGGCCTGGTAGAATTAGTTTGAAAGTATTATTCCCTTGTCTATTTTTCAGAATAGTTTGAGTAGGATTGGTATTAGTTCTATGTTAACTGTAGAATTTAGCACTGATGCCTTCGGGTCCTAGGGTTTACTTTGCTGAGAAACTTTTTATTATAAATTTGATCTTGTTTCTTGTTATTGTTCTATTGAGATTTGGAATTTTTTTCATGGTTCAATGCTGGTAGGTTGTATGTATGTAGGAATTTATCCATTTTTTCTAGATTTTATAATTTATTCACATATAGTTGCTCAGAGCAGTGTGTAATGATCTTTTGAATTTCTGTGTTATCCATTGCAATTTTTCTTTTTTCATCTCTGATTTTATTTATTTGGGTCTCATCTTTTTTTTCTTAATTAGTCTGGCTGAAGTTTTGTAGATTATTTTTTTCAAAACAAATTTTTTTCATTTTCCTGATGGTTTATATTTTTAAAATTTCAATTTCATTCATTTCTGCCTGATCTTTGTGATTTTGTTTCTTCCAATTTTGGGTTTGATTTGCTCTTGCTTTTCTAGTTCTTTAGGATGCATCATTGAGTTTTTTATTTGAAGTTTTCTACTTTTTTGATGTAGGCACTTATTACTATAAACTTTCCTCTTAGTACTGCTTTCACTATATCCCACAGGTTTTGGTATGTTGTGTTTCCATTTTCCTTTGTTTTAAGGAATTTTTCAATTTACTTTTGATTTCTTTATTTACCCACTGGTCATTCAGGGGCATATTGTTTGATTTCCTTGTGTTCATATTGTTTTCAAAGTTCCTTATTATTGATGTCCAGTTTTATTCCATTGTGGTCAAAGAAAATACTTATTTCTTTTTTTAAAAAAAATTTTTTTACAGTGATTCAAGTGGGCTAGGAATGGTTGTTGGCTTCTTTCAGAGGGCAACATGCAGCCAATTGACCAAGACTCCCTCTCCATCATTACATTTATTCAGTAACAGATTTCATAACAGAGGGTTTTTTTTTTTTGTTTTTTTTTTGTTTTTTTTTTTTTTGAGACAGAGTTTCACTCTTGTTACCCAGGTTGGAGTGCAATGGTGCGATCTCGGCTCACCACAACCTCCGCCTCCTGGGTTCATGCAGTTCTCCTGTCTCAGTCTCCTGAGTAGCTTGGATTACAGGCACATGCCACCATGCCCAGCTAATTTTTTGTATTTTTAGTAGAGACGGGGTTTCACCATGTTGACCAGGATAGTCTTGATCTCCTGACCTCGTGATCCACCGTCCTCGGCCTCCCAAAGTGCTGGGATTACAAGCATGAGCCACCGTGCCTGGCCTCATAACAGAGGTTTTAAGTCAACATGCCTATGGATAATTAACATGGTTAAAAGAGTGGTTTTATGAATGATAAAAGCTTTAGGTTTCAGGCCCGAAGTAAACACTATTAATGGGTAATTCCCCTTTGATCTCCCCCTGAGAGGACCATTCAGCACAAGTTTACATGAGACAAAGGGACATGGGATAACAGACTTAAACTGGGAAAGCCAGCTATCGTCCCTATCTCTTCCCTAACATAATGGACCAGCCACCTTTGGCTTGTCTCAATAAAACCTTTCTGCCTTCCAAAAGGTTTGAGATATTTTCCTAAGATTTTCCATAATATTTGGCCAGCCACCCCAAGTGAATCTCAACAGCAAACCATGTCACTGTTCCTGCATTCATTTGCTAAGGATAATGGCCTCCAGCTCCATTAAAGTCCCTGCAAAGGACATGATGTCATTCTTTTTTTTTTTTTTTCCAGTTTTTTTTTTTATTATACTTTATGTTCTGGGGTACATGTGCAGGTCGTGCAGGACTGTTACATAGGTATACACATGCATGGTGATTTGTTGCAACCATACCCCCCATCACCTGTATTATGTATTTCTCCTAATGTTATCCCTCCCCAATTACTCCACCACCTGCAATCCCTCCCCTAGCCACCCGCCTCCAACAGGCCCTCCCTGTGTACCTGTGTTCTCATTGTTCAACACCCACTTATGAATACATGTGGTGTTTGGTTTTCTGTTTTTGTGTCAGTTTGCTGAGAATGATTGTTTCCAGTTTCATCCATGTCCCCGCAAAGGACATGAACTCATCCTGTTTTATGAGATCATAGTATTCCATAGTGTACATGTGCCACATTTTCTTTATCCAGTCTACCACTGATGGGCATTTGGGTTGGTTCTAAGTCTTTGCTATTGTAAACAGTGCCACCATGAATAAACATATGCATGTGTCTTTATAATAGGACAATTTATAATCATTTGGTTATATACCCAGTAATGGGATTGCTGGGTCAAATAAACTTTCTTATTCTAGATCCTTGAGGAATCGCCACACTGTCTTCCACAATGGTTGAAGTAGTTTAAGGCAGTGTTCACTTTTTTCCAACATATAGCTGATTTTTTATATTGGATAACTTTTCTGGATCTTTTCTCAATTTCACTAACTGCACTGTTCTTTTTATTGTAAATCCAATATATTTTTCAAATATAGTTTTTTTATTTCTAAAATTTCTCATAGATTCCAATGTCTTCATTTCTGTACTGTAATATGTCCAATTAGCATGGTGATTGCAAACATTCCTGTCTGGTTTCCAGTCTCAGGCAAAAAATCCTTGGCCTTTCACTATTAAATGTAATGTTAACTGTTGGGCTGCTGGGTTTTGTTGTTGATCTTCAGATTTGTAGGGGTGGTTCTCTATTCCCATTTACTTCAGAGATTTTATGATGGATGAATGTTAACTTTTGTCAAATTCTTTTCCTGCACTAACTGATTCTGTTAATTTTTTTCTTAGCCTGTTAATAAGGTGGATTGTTTTGATTGATTTTTAAAATATTTCAATCTAGCCTTACCTACATTAGAATTAATTCCACTTAGTTTTAGTGTATAATTTATTATACACATTGTTGCAGTTGATATAATAGATTTGTTAAGGATTCTTATCTAAATAAACAAAAAGTATTGGTCTGTATTTTTTTCATTTTTTCTCATTTTTTTCTTCTTTCTTTCCTTTTTAAAAAGATATTTGCCTTATTTGTAATACTGATTTCACAAAATTACCTGAGACATCTTTCCTCTTCTTTTATTTTTTGTAAAATATTGCGTAAAATTTATGTTAATCATTCTTGGAATATTTAGTAAAATTCTCTGATTAAGCCATTTGGGTCTGGAATTTATTTTCTGGAAACTTTTAAGTTACAAATTCAATTCATTTAATGGTCATAGGATTAGGCTGCTTCAGCCTAGTAATTTTCTTGGCTTTATAGTCACTTTAATATTAAAGTAATCACTCTTGCTTTTTACTTTTTAAGTAATGTTATCATATTTTTTATCCATTATTTTACTTTCAACCTACTCATGCCATATCTGAAGTTTCTTTTAGACAGTGTAGACAGTGTATACTTGAGTAACATTTTATTTTTTGAAATGGAGTCTGTTTCCGTCACCCAGGCTGGAGTGCAGTGGCACAATCTCAGCTCATTGCAACCTCTACCTTCTGGGTTCAAGCAATTCTCTTGCCTCAGTCTGCAGAGTAACTGGGATTACAGGCATGTACCACCACACCTGGCTAATTTTTTTGTATTTTTAATTGCCAGGGTCCAACCAGCAGACCTGGGCTTGCACGACAGACAAATAACATATACTGACACAGATATTTTGCCTGTCAGTCAGGCTAAGAGTTCAGGCCACTCACCAATACTGAGAAGTGTCTGGTAAAGAGTTAGCAGCCATGGCCTTGACCAGCCAGTGAAGCTCACATTTATTTAATACAGATTAAATGACAAAGGTCTTGAGTAAACACCTCTAGTGAGTAATTAACTTTGCCAACATCCCCCCCACCCACCCTGGCTAGTAGAGAGCAGTTGCCACACATAAGATCAAAGGTTGCTATTAGGACCCCCTGAGTAAACAAGCTATTTAGATAAACTCATCTACATTCCTATGTAATTATGCCCTAAACTTTTAAGAGAATTCAGCTGCCTTCAGCCAAACCTTTTATTGAAGCTATGAAAACCCCCTGGCCTTCCAAGTTTTGTGACTTTTTCCTATAACTATCTTTATAATGTTTCCTCTAAAATTTTACCACCACCCTGACTGAATTCCCACATTTAGTAGAGACAGGGTTTCACCATATTGGCCAGGATAGTCTCAAACTCCTGATCTTGTGATCAGCCCACTTTAGCCTCCCAAAACAGTGGAATTACAGGTGTGAGCCACTGTACCAGGCCTACTTTTAAAAAAATGTACTTTGACAATTTTTGGCTTTTGATATATTTAGATTATTTATATTTAAGGTAGTTATTGGTACATTAAGGACTATATTTGTTCCTTTATTATATGTTTTAGGGAGTTACCCCTGAATTTTTGTCATTGTTTTTCTATTTCTCTTTCTTTTCTTCCTGAGTGTTACATGAACATTTTAAAGATTCCATCATGTTTTACTTATATATTTTTGAATACATTATGTTTGCCTAGTTTTCTTAGAAATTGCTCTAGGTATTAAATATGCATATGCAACTTATCCCAATTTATTGGTATTAGAGTTTTACAAGTTTGAGCAAAGTATTGTAAACTTAGTTCAATTTAGATTACTGTGTCTTGTCCATTTTTAAGTACAGTTATCTAAAGTATTTTCTCTACATACTTGGAGCACCACAGTAGATGTCATAATTTTTTCTTGAAAAGTATTTTGCTGCTTCCTGCTGGTCTTGGTGTCAGATGAGAAATTCACTGTCATTGGAATTGTTTTTCCCTATTGATAATTCATAATTTTCTCTGGTTGACTTTATTATTTTTGCCTTTAGGTTTCAGTTTAATTATAATGCGTCTTGCCATAGATTCTTTGAGTTTATCCTACTTGAATTTAGCTCAGTTCTATGAAAATTAAGGTTTATGTCTTTCTCCAAATTTAGGAAGCTCAGCCATTAATTCTTCAAATACCACATTCTTTCTTATCTCCCTCTGGGACACTAATAATACAAATATTGAATATTTTGTTTTTGTGCTGCAGGTCTCAGAATCCTACTTGCTTGAGTCTGTTTTCTCTCTGTTAATCAGAGTGGGTAAATTCTATCAGTTTGTCAAATTCACTGATTCTAACTTCTGTCATCTCTACTTTATTATTGAGTCTATCCAGAAAGTTTTATTTTTTTTATTTCAGTTATTGTATTTTTCAGTTCTATAATTTCCATTTGGTCCCTTTATAACTTGTATTTCTTTTCTGAGAGTTTCTATTTTGTTACATGTTTCAAATGAATTTGTTACTACTTACTGAAGGAATTTTATGGTGTCTAATTTAAAATCTTTGCTCAATAGTTCCAACATCTGATCTCAGTATTTATCTCAATTGACTGTCTTTTCTCTTTAAGTTATGATTTTATTGATTCTTGATAAGACCAACAATTTTGTATTGTATTCTGAACATTTTAGATACCACATTAGGAGACTCTTGATCTCATTGAAATTCTCTGTTTTAGCAGTCAATTACTCTCCTTTAATAGAACATATAATTTCGGGCCTGCATTTGTGGGTTGTAATCTTAAAACAATTTAGTCTTTTGAGTTCTTATAATTTTCCATCCTTTTTTTTTTCGTTGTTCTGATTAAGCACCTGCTGGATCCCCATTGGTACTGCCACAGTGCTAGAAGATGCTTTTTTAAGCCACCCAGTTTTCATTAGGTATAGGGAGGGAAGGTGTTGTGTCAGTAGGAGAGAGGAGAAAGTCTTTCCTGTGCTCCATTCTTTGGCCGCTGAGTATTGGTGGGTTTCTTACTCCATCTTTATGATGCTAGGGAGAAGAAAAGTGCCTTATCAGGACATATTCTGTTTCTGGGTTTAGGGCCAGGAGCTCCAAGGACTGAGTATCTCTGATTCTAGGTAGTAGACTTAGTTTACCGTCTGACACTG